>CM016624.1:12338642-13691600 GCA_005393395.2 Gossypium australe | reverse complement strand
AAATTCGTTTTGATTTTAATATAAATATTTTAGATAATTGAATTCAAATTACTTAAGAGAATCAAGATTTCATATATCAACCGAATATTTATTTATATGTTTAAAACTATTGTTTAGATTTAAAAGTTTATTTTTGAAAAATAAGTTAATAACCTCTAATATTTTTCAAGAATATAATTAATACTTTTAATTATAATTAAAAAATAAAAATAAGAAGAAAAAAAAGATACATCTCTTATTTCTCAATTGTTAGATATAACTTTTAAGAAACTAATTTAAGATGTTAAAGCAAAAAGATAATTACAAATTGGACCAAATTATTAGATAAATAGATATAATAACACATCCCATATCTGTAACTCTGAAATATTCAGTTCAATTGCTAAAAACTATATCTTTATATTTCTATAATTTATATTGGCGAACTTAACTTATGGGAAAGGTCGGATATTTTAGAATTAAAAATGTGGGTCTAATTCAAAGGAGAAAAAAGAATCGATATTGTGGGATACTTGGGCCTAAGGTAAGGAAAATAATGTCAAAATGTGGGTGTAATCCAAAGGATAAAAAAAAAGTTAGATATTGTGGGCTAAGACGCTTGGGCCTAAAATTCTGCGGTGAGCGTGGATCGAACACGCGACCTTCAGATCTTCAGTCTGACGCTCTCCCAACTGAGCTATCCCCGCTTGTTAACATGGCGTGGATAATATTTTTATATATAGTATTTAAGTTCGTAGTTTTTGTTGTCCAAAGCGAGACCCGCCCGGATTGCGAAGGGGAAATTAATTCACGTTTGTTTTGCTTCCCTAAGAAAACCCTCCTTTCTAAAAACATTCTCTTTTTGTCCCCTTAATTTGTTGTTTCTTGATTAGCAGACCAAAGGTATATCGTGATTAAGGTTCATCATATTTCATTCAAAGAAGTTGAGGAGGGGAGCTCAATGAATGATTGTGTTTGTTTCTGTTTGCAGGTATTAGCTGGAAGTCAGCCCCGTCATATATTGTGAATTCATGTGATTGGCTATAACGTGTCAGCCAGCAACATTTACATTATTAACGTTATTACATTCTATATTTGTTTGCACATATTTTCAGATTTCGGTACTGACTTTGGTCATCAGAGTAAGACAAATATAAATACAGTTATGTTGATGAATTTGAGACATACCCTTTTAAGACATTGTTTTCTGCACAAAATCGAATGGTAGACTTTCAGGTCCCTATGCATCGTCTTGGTCTTTAAAGAATCTTGTTTTGGTTTTTTGTTTTTTGTTTTTTTAAAAGCTTTCTATTTGTTTTCACATTTACAAATATTAATAAGACAGATAAAAAGCAAGATGAAAAGAAAAACGAACCTTACATTTAAATTGATGTTTAGATACACTGTATCCTTACAAGCCAAATAGTACAATACTATAATTGCAAACTGATCAACAATAAACAATTCTCTTGCAGTCTAACAAATATTTCAATGTTTTCTGTTTGGATTTTAACTTGTTTTGTTCTACAATTGTCATCCTGTATTTTTTTTTTCCTTGAATAAAAATGGTACATTGACTCTACTCCTTGAACCTCAGCAACATAGAACTTGGACACTTATCCCCTAGTCTTTTGAGTTGCCTTTAACTTATGATCCTGTGAATTTGTACCTGCTAATTTATGCCCCCTACTCGAACTGAATGGGGTGGGGCAGTATTATAAGAGGAATTAGGACCTGTACTGTACATGCATTCTCTTTCAATTATGAAGAGGATTATATTATGGAAAATTATTTATCGATTCTAAGGTTATTACAGAGATGGCCAAGTTCAGGTCTTGCAACCATCCAAGATGTGAATTTTGTCTCATTTGGAGATGTGCAGTACAGGTAAGACCGGAATGTAATGAGGAAAAAGTAACGCCTGCAATGAACAAATACTAGCCGTCATAATGTTAACTCATCAAAGGAACCCTTCCTCAATCTAGCATACTATAATTTTCAAAATCGTAAATGAAGGAAAAAGGAACCACTCTAGGCACCGTCAAGTTTAATTAGCAATAATTAACTAACGAGCACCGCGACCTTGAAGCTGGACCCATCAATCACAAAGGCACACTAGTGAGCATGCCACTCAGTGAATGCAGTAAAATCACGATACTTAGAACTAACCTTAAAGCCTTGATGCCCATATCCATTAGGTATGCTTGATGCTCATCGTCATCATGGGGAACCTGCTCAAGTTCCTTACTATAATGAAGGATATCATCTCGTAAATGCCCTGCACCAGCACACCTTCACAAAAATGGAAGAAGCTCAGCACCATTAAAGGGTAAAAAGAGCCAAGATGTTGCTGGTTAAACAATTTGGGGGGATAAAAAAAATTGACTGCCCAAAAATATGAAACAAACTAAAAGCAATGGAAAAAGAAAAAGCAACAGGAGGTCATGTAGATAAATATTCATTCCAATTCTTTGAAGATTTAAATAAAGGGACAAGAGAAAAAGAAATGAGACACACCTTTCAATAATGATATCAACATCTGCTTTGCTTTTCGGACCATGTATGAGAACTCTTGTAAGACTTAGTATGTCACGATAATCACCCATCCTTCGTGCTTCTTCTTCAGAAGTCTGAAGTGACATGCTTTCTTCAGGTGGAGAATGTAGATGAGCATCAGCCAATGATTGTGTAACATTGGATGTCCCGTAGTTCACCTCTGCATCAAGTCTGCAGCAGATAATTGCCATTCCATATGCAACTCCGCCAAACCCAGTATGTGATACATAAAGGTAACACCCGGAGGAGCTGTAGAAGACATCATTCCAGCTTCAGAAAAAATGATTTAATTCAAAGGAACCGCTTTAGAACATATCCACGACTACAGTTCCTTCTCTTTGGTTAAAATAAAATCTTTACCTCAAAGCCCCCATAGGCAATAACAAAGAAAATAGCTTTCCAAATTCATGGTATCATAATAATGAAAAAAAATGCTGTTGTGCTTTTTTGAAACTACAATAGTAAGGGTATTTTAGTTGGCAGTAGCAATTTCTTAACAAAAATGATGGCAGTTCAGTGTTTATTGTCTTCCCCCACTTTGAAAGAAATTCTGTATATCAGGCTGATGAAATTATCTCTTCATATTGACAAACTTATGTAGAACCAGATGCAAACAAAGCTTCGTAGAAATAACTTCAAAAGAATGATGAATGACACATTATCTAGATATACTTACTCATCTTTACAGCTCTGGATTTCATCCACATCAGAAGCTAAAGCTTCCCTCTCTCTAGTTAATGGTATCCTCTTATATACTATATTATACCCTTCATCTTTTAGAGTAGCATATACTTCAGCAGGTGTCTTCACATCATCAACAAAGATATTTTCCCAGTACCCTACAACACTGGACTGATTTGATGATGGGTTATATTCTTCACGATGCAGAAGCATTTGACCACCAGACTGTCTAACCTCAGACAATATATCTTCCTTTAGCCGTGCTTCCATATGTTCCACCTGCATTATGACCATAATGCAAGAAGCTAACTTAAATATTTGGTGCTAAATAACTAATCGTAAACAGCAAACCACATCATTGATGACATACCACAGGGCCAGTAATTCCAACATGCTTTAGGGTCTCAACAGGTTTATTTAATTCTCTCAGTACAAATGGTGTGCCATTAATGTACACAACTGCCTCTTCTCTCAGATCAGTTACCACCACTTTCTGACCAGAAAATCCTGCATTGACCTTGGCACCAAGATATGCCAGCATCTCTTTAGCACCAATAATTGTTGGAGTAGCCATGCTATAAACAGGGTATCCATCCACCTGGAACAAATAGGTTCAGAAGCATATAATATAAGGGTTTTGCAAAGGAGTGACACCAATAGGATAAGAGGCACTAACTAAACTACGTGTTGAATGCAAGCCTAATTATTGACGAAATTCAATCTGATACAAGTGAAAAAAATAAAGAAAAGGAAAGCCATATTTCCATTTACCATATAAAAAGTTTTTTGACACAATTTGACGAACCACGTTGAGTAAGACATTACATATCTCATTCCAGTAAACTTTGAAATGGACTATTGGAAAGGTAAATATTCACTTCAAATCTTCAATGCATCAGGTAGATTTAACAGGAAATACCTATCTCATGGACAACATTTATTACAAAAAGATAACTTTTAAAACATCTATTGAATATACCAAATATATCCAACTTTTAAAACATCTATTGAATATACTAAATATATCCAACTCCAAGGTAGAAGGACCTAAATAAGATGGCCTTAACTTATGCATACAACTCAAGAAAGTCATTTTTCTTTTTTAACGTACCTTAAACACATGTGGTGCACCACGAATTTGGATGTGGCTGGAAGTTCTCTGACCAGGAAAGAAGTACATTTTAAGTATAGAACCTTTTCCTAAAACAGAACCATTGCGTGCCTTCACAATGGCCTCCATGACAGCATCTCCATGCTGTGATTCAAGTGATGCTCTCAACTCCTCCTGCATTATAAAAAACCAAAATTTGTTACAAAAGCATATTTAAAAGAAAAAAAAATTAGAAAATGTAAAAATATAACAATCTTAGAAACAATGTATTCATTAAGCCTTTAGCTTGATTCTAGACACAGAAGAAGATTTACAGGAACAGTGAAAAATCGCCCAGGCCTTAATGTTATACTCGATTTCATTGCTAGGATCTCTGGTCTCTGATGCAACCAATCCTCAAATGTCATCAAGCATTCTCCTTGTCCACAAAACCCATCAAATGCTTCACTTCCAAGATATGCAGCGAAGGCAATTAAACAAAAGTACCTCTCCAAGTACTCAGCTCCACGGTTCAGTGCTACTCTCCTCACCCTTGGCTCAACATGCTGTTGGTTGAATACTTTCCTGTATTGAAGAACCGCTTGTCGTATGTTCTGTAGTGCTGAACATCTATCAATGATTGCATCTAGGGCCTCACGGCACTCCACTCCATTATCAAATAATCTTGTTATCTTCCACAACAGTAGGATATCATCAATGCCAAATGCACGGCCATGCTCATTTTTAGTTCTTACTTTAACAGTGCTAGAGCTCAATCTAGTGGCATCACTTCTACTTTCTTCACCACTTGAGGAGCTCCCATCTGGATGTTCATGGTTCATCTCATCAAGCAGAACTTTAATTGGTCTCCCATTATCAATTCGAAGCTTCACAAGGCAAGCTATTACAGTACCAGTTGTTGTCCTCCCTCTTCCCATCTATGAAAAGAAAGGGACAATCACATTTAGGAGAGAATGGGGAAAAAGGCAAATAGAGAAACTTAATAAGCCTCTCAAATCCATATAGTACGTCAAAACAATTTTTAAAATGAAATACCTGGCAATTGAATACAAAAGCAGTATGCTCTGAAGCAGAAGCAATGTTTTTAGCCACTGTATCGAAGTCAGAACTTTTGGGAGCTTTGCCATCTGTAATGGGCACACGTGCATATTTAATAGGAAAACCATCATCCTCTAAGCATTTAAAAACCTCTAATGGAGTTCGTACAGAATCAGAGTTGACATGCTCCCAAGCATCAAATATTTGCCCATCATCTGTCTCATGAATGACCATTATAGCACCCTCATAGCGTTTAGCTTCTCGCAGGATGTCTTCCTTCAGTCGAGCTTCCATTCTTTCCACTCTCTCACGATCAATTCCCTGTATGGAGATATCAGTTTAGACTCCAGCAACCACTGCCAATCAATTTATATATCAATTGGATGGAGATATCAACTTTCTCCACTCTCTTTGAAATACCCATGTTTATTTCATATATAACTGCCAATATTTCAATCAATTACTGCCAATCAAATTATTATATTCCTGGCATACACAATTCTGATTAGTCCATTCTACGAGTAATAGGATAGTCCATGTGGTTTTTACTGCCTTTTGGACAAAATAAAATGAATGTCTCCACCATCTCATGATGACATATAAATGCATAAGTTAGCGTCAGCATCCTAGCATCTAAGAATTTTTCTGATCAACTGTTTTCATAACATGCTTAGCCTATTTCTCAAATATTACTATAGAAAAATAAAACTGCAATAAACAGTCGAGACAGCTGAGTATTGCATGCTTCAACAAAGTGCCTTTTCCCTTGAGAGCCCACTTCATTTTTTAGAAAAATGTTACCAAGCAACATGGATATGGATCAACTAATTTTCTTTCTACACATATACTAATATATGATGGCAATGAGTGATAAATCAAAACTGATGCTTCAGTAAGCTCAATAACTCGTATTATAATGTGTGAGAAACATCTCAACTAGAGATCCTTTTGTCCCATAGCTACTCCACAAGATCCTGAACAAAATTGTAACAGATATAACAATAAGTAGACATAATTTACCGTGTACTCCAACATGTTTTTATAGGGCCTTTCAACCTCACGGAGAACAAATGGCTTTCCATTAATGTAGATGACAGGTTCTTCCCGCATATTGTGCCAAAAAACTGGACGACCACCTTTGGAGCTGCCAATCCTTTGAATGACAGATCGAATTCCATCAATAGTTGGATTTGCAACTCCATAAACTGGAAACCCAGGGACCTCTCTGAAATTAGGAGCACCCTCTACTCTCTCTGGTAAGCTTGCATTTTGACAACCAGGACAGTGGTCACTTTTTAGGACAGTCTGGCTCCCGAGAACCTCCCCATTCCTCAGAGCAGCAACTACACCCACTTCATGAGGGCGACCATCAGCAGATTCAACAACCATTGTCAAAGATGGGTGCAGACTTGCATATCCAAGTGCACCCATAGGATCTCTCCGAAGCAACCTGAGCCAATACATTGTCAATTAATGCATGCACTAACGCACATTCCATATTTGGGTTGTTTTCTTTTAAAAATGAATTTGAAACCAAATTTAGCATTGCATTGAGAATAAGAATATAAACATTCACAATGAGTCAAGTTTAGCATTCATCCAAAATAATTTTCTAAGCATACTAAGTTGCTATGAATGCATTTATGCTTCTTCATTCCTTCACTAAAGCATCTCTTCAAGACATATGTTGGGAAAGCTGCTGCTGCTCGTTCTATGTTCTATTATAACAAAACTGTTTTTCTACTTGGGCCTTGAATAGGTCATTTGTGTTAAGATCGGTCCACTTGAATGTGGCATATAACAAAACTGTTTGGGGCTGCAATTAATTCTGGGTAAAAGTAGATTGGGCTTAAGCTAATAGGTGATTTGGACAATTGTTGAATAAAATCATTCATTGGACGAGGCTATGCAGACTTAGAACTGTTGTGTCTGAATTGCATTAAGAAAAAGCAGTCGCGTCGATTCTTTTCGGCTCTTTCTTTTTTGTTGCTTGTTTTCATTCTAACTACCGTTACAACAAACGTCAAGCAAAATTAATTTATCATATCTGCAAACTAATTATTTTTTACTTGGTATCAGAACAGGCTTCAAAAGTTATTTGAAAGTGATCTTTTGTTCCGTTTACGACCATGGAATCCATGAAGGAAAGTAGTTCGATTACTCGATCCCGTTGCTACTTGATACAGCGAACTATGATTATTGGAATGCTCGAATGAGGGCTTTCATTATGTCTGTCAACGAAGCAGCTTAGGAAGCTATTGAAGATGGGTGGACTCAGCCTACTGTAATTGTTGTTGATAGCCCCACATGCCCTAAAGAAAGAAGCGAATACACAGATGCAGAAAGAAGAGCTTCTCATGGAAATTCACAAGCCCTAAATGTCATTTTCAATGGAGTTGACTTGGACCAACTTAAAATCATTTCTGTATGTGAATCTACTAAGGAGACATGGACAATCTTGAAAAGCTAACATAAAGGAAATGATGTTATACGCATATCAAAACTTCAAATTTTAACAACAGGTTCGAAATTTTGAAAATATTTGAAAATGAAACCATCTCTGAGTTTTATGCAAGATTATGTGAGATTTCTAGTGAGGCTTTCTATATTGGTGAGTGTTTTTCTGATGATAAATTGGTACGCAAAGTGTTGAGATCTTTATTAGAACGGTTAATGTTGAGATCTTTATTAGAACGGTTAATCATTAAAGTCACGACAATAGAGGAGACCAAAGATATTAACGCGCTCAAGCTAGACGAGTTAATAGGCTCACTCCAAACCTTTGAGGAGCTGAATATGGATGAAGCAAAACGTGACAAAATGGGTTTGCCAAAGAACGTAGCATTCATTGCTCAAAAGGTTATTCCAACAGGGAAACAGACAATAGAGGACATTGATGATATAAAAAAGATATTAGTCTTGCTCACCAAAAGCATGAAGAGGATCACCAACAGCTACAAATCTTATTAATAGAATGCCCGGTAAAACTCTAAACTATAGAACTTTTTTCAATCTTTTTAAAGATAGTTTTCCTAACTCTAAATTGATCACAGATTTACCGAGTGTAGTGTTTTTGTTCATCTTCACAATCAGGGTAAACTAGATCCTAGAGCAAAAAAATGTGTCTTTGTTGGGTATGCTTCTAATAAAAAAGATTACAAATGTTATGATCCGATTGATAGGAAGATTATTGTTACCATGGATGTCAAATTTGTTGAAACATAATCTTACTTTGATTCTAATCATTAAGCAGGGAATTATTATAAGGAAGATTCAGTAATTGATTAAGAAAAGACTAGGAATATACAACATAGGGATTCTAATAATGGGAAGGTGAATTTATGATCGACACAAAAATTAATAATGTTAATGTTGTTAATAAAAAGGAGTATGGATGTGTAGAGTCTGATCATGAAAACAGAAAAGAAACAAAGTTGTTGATTTACTTAAGAAGAAACCGAAATCAAGAAGGTGGAATCCAACAGATTCATCACCAAGAATCTAACCCACAGGATATTGTCAAAAGTCCAGGTAAAACTCGTAATCTAACCAATAAATTTTCTAATTGCTAAAAGAAAATGTGTTACAAATGCTATCAAATATCCCATGTCTAAATTTGTCTCCTATAAAGCCTTATTTTCGACATTCTTAGCCTTTGTTTCATGTCTCAATACTGTGGAAATAACAAAAAATGTCAAAGATGCTTTATAGGTTCTTGAATGGAGGGAGATTGTTTTAGAGGAGATGCGTGCTCTTGAAAAAACAGATACATGGGAAACAGTGGAATTACTTGTAGGAAAAAAAAAAACACTGGATTGTAAATTGGTGTTCACAACCAAATTCAGATCGAATGGATCTTTAGACAGATACAAAGCTCGACTGGTGGCTAAAGGGTACACTCAAACATATGAGATAGACTATCTTGAGACATTTCCTCAAGTAACTAAGTTAAATTCTATTAGAGTTGTTTTATCTATTATTATTAATCTTGATTGGTCTTTACAGCAGCGATGTGAAGAATGTTTTCCTAAATGGGAAATTTGAAGAAGAAGTTTACATGAATCCTCCTCCAAGTTTTGAAGAAAAATTTGGAACTCATGTAAGCTCAGAAAATCTTTGTATGGTCTAAAGCAGTCTCCTCGAGCTTGGTTCGAACAGTTCACTTAGGTTGTTAAAAAATAAGGTTACTCATAAGGGCAAGCTAATCACACAATGTTCTATGGACACTCACAAAGAGGTAGAATAACAGTTATTATAGTTTATGTCGATGATATCATTCTTACAAGAGATGATGTGGATGAAATAAGGCGACTTAAGGAGCATCTAGCACTGGAGTTTGAGATCAAAGACTCGAATCATTTAAAATACTTCATTGGAATGGAAGTTACTCGATCAAAGCAGGGTCTTGTGGTCTTTCAAAAAAAATATGTGATTGGTCTTTTAAAGGAGCCTGGGATAAGTGGTTGCCGACCAGTTGACACACCAATTGATCCAAATGTAAAATTCGGAAATAAAGAAGGAAGATCAGTTGATAAAGCGCAATACTAGAGATCAGTTGGTAAAGATCAGTTGATAAAGCGCAATACTAGAGATCAGTTGGTAAGTTAATCTACTTATCACATACAAGGACAGACATAGCTTTTGCACTAAGCTTAGTGAGTCAATTTATATACTCCCCAATGGAGGAATATGAAGAAGCAGTGTTTCGGATTTTGAGATACTTGAAAAGTTCACCAGGCAAGGGCTTATTCTTCAAGAAATCTAAACAAAGAGGAACTGAAGCTTATACAGATGCAAACTTGACAGACTCAGTAACAGATAGAATATCTACATTAGGGTACTGTACATTTGTTTGGGGAAACCTTGTGACTTGACAAAGCAAAAAACAAAGTGTTGTAACAAGAAGTAGTGCAGAGGCTGAGTTTAGATCAATGGCCCAAGAAATTTGTGAAATGATGTGTTTAAAAAAAATTATGGAAGAGCTAAGGAAACCAATAACTTCACCAATGAAGTTGTACTATGATAGCAAAGCTGCCATTAGCATTGCTTACAACCCAATCCTGCATGACAAAACTAAACATGTTGAGATTGATAGACACTTTATCAAGAAGATGATAGAAAAAGGCCAAATGTGCATGCCGTTTGTTCCTTCAAAACAACAGATTGCTGACATACTCACCAAAGGGCTCTCTAAGACAAACTTTGATTATTTTGTAAGCAAGTTGGGCACCGTTGATATACATGCACCAACTTGAGGAAGGGTGTTGAAATACGTGTTGAGATCCCGGATATTTTTTTATGTTATTTAGGTAGATAAATCTTAGAATAATCAATTGAGATTTTCTAGGAATATTTTTTTTATCTTTTAGTAGTTTACTAGAATAAGAGAATTATTTTCCCAATTATGTTGTGAGTCCTCTATTTAAATTCAGTTCTTTACTTAATTATTGAAAACTTTCACCTGACTCACTCAATGACCCTTCTATTTTTTCTTTCAATAAGTAATACTTCTATATCTACTACTGCAAGGGTAAACTCACTATCATAAAGGATTCACACAAGTTCCAGAAAGTAAATTAGGAAACTTCTTATAACACTACTCCATTTCTATCTTTACCTGTGAATAATGCTATACAACTCTGGCCTTGCTTTCATCCAGTCTGAAAAACTGGTATGATCAAAGGAACTTGAACGAAGAGCTGCCCTCTCTGAATGAATATATACAGCAAAGCATATAAGAAAGTAATATCTCTCCAAGTACTCCACAAAAAATGAAAGTGATGCTTCCCTCTTCATCTCATCTGGTTGACGGAGAATGCTATTGCGATAAGTGGCAATTGCTTCTCTGAGGTTCTGTGCTTGCAGTTAAAGTAAAAACATCATGAGTTGTATTTACCTATTATAAAACTAAATGCCTTGCAGATCACGACCATAAAACCTTGTAACAAAAACTATATTATGGCAATTGCCTGCTCAGCAGAAATTTTATCTCAAATGAAGATTTGCATTAAGCTTTAGAGCAGAAACTTGGAAGCTAAACCTGAATGAATGGATTCTTAAAAACCCTAAAGGAAGCACATCTACCTGCATAGAAGCACATTTGTCAATGACCTTGTCCACTTGTCGTTTCCCTTCAACACCACCCTAAGGGAATGTCACTATTTATAAGAAAAAAAGACCCAAGAGATTGTTAAAGAATCAACCAAGAACAAGTAGCAGCATTAAATACCTCTAGGACCCGAATCAGGCTCCTTATGAGTGTATATTCTCCTCTACAAATTGCCTCCTCAGAATTGGGCAGATTGTTAGTGATATTTGAACCAGAGTTGAAAACTCTCCCAATTGAATTGGTTCTTGGAATGCCTAGGTATTAGATATAAATACATTAGAAATCTGAATGTTACATTAAATCCTGCTACACATTTACACTACACAGATGACGTAAATATAAGTCAAATATTATCAGAAAGCAGTGTAAAGCTGCATATAACAAATAATAAATTTGATGCAAACCTGGTTATGATTTTTAACAGAGGTTCCTAGCACCATTTCTATAAAGTGGAGGATCATCTTGCATTTTCTTGTTTTTCAAAATATTTAGTCAACAAGGATGTTGTAGCTTCATGCTAGACTCTTTAAATGAGGACTCAACATACATTCATGCTAGACCATTCAACAGAGGACAAGATAGCTTCATAGCTCGTAAAGGTTCTCTTTTCTCAAGTTCCAGTCAACCATACCAGATTAGTCAATCACAAGCTTTTCTTTCTCTATGTTACTATAGTTCTCTAAATGGCTCTTTAGGGCACTTAGCCTCACCTTTAACTCCTAATAGTAACCTTCAAAGAAGACAACCCAAAAGAGTTCAAAAAGCAGAAGAGAGTAAAAATAAAACAAAGTTTTGCTTCATACTAAATAGTTTTATCACATCTACTAGGTAGCATAGTAGAGAATTATAAGACAACACGTAGCTAAATAAGAAGTTAGTTCAAGTTCAAAATTCCAACGGTACTTCACCTCAACAATCGTGCCTTTTCAAATACATGAGGATTCTCTTGGTGCTACAAGTTCAAATCACTATCACAAAGGATCCGATAGTCTACTAGCCATAAAGAGTAAAAAGTATTCAATCCAAAAATTTATCAACAATTGCATTCAAGGAAGCATGTTATCATTGAATAAATTAATACAAAAGATTTTAAGATAGAAAGGGGAATCAGTAAATTTTAAGATAGAAAGGGGAATCAGTAACTTTCAAAGAACATTTCACTTGAAAGCTTTTCAAGGACAATAAGAAAGATTTGATTGACCAATACAAAGTGAGAAAGATGAGGAAACCCTTCTTTCTTCTACCATCTAATCAATTTCAGTCACAAATGTTACAAGGATTGGCCCAATCAGCAACCTATGTCGTCATATATTGTTATGAGGTCAGTATTGGCATAAAAAAAGTGCAAACAAAACATATGAAATGAGAAATTTCAAGCAAACCAAAAACTGAATATCCCAATAGAATAATGTAAAAATATTTTTATTGACATCAGGGATGGCATAAATGATAGAAAATTTGTAGCTTGTTTATGTTAAAATTGCACAAATAAAGAGACACCACTACCTGAAGCTCCAATTCTGTTGAGATAAACTAAAGTTGCAATAACCATGCCAGTAGTGGTTCTTCCTCGTCCCATTTGACAATTAAAAATAACCTCAGTGCTTATGTCAGCTTGAGAAATTTTATTAACCTGGAAACAGAAAGGAAGAAAGAGATCATAAAATACTTATCAGAATGGTTCAGTGTGTGGATATTAATTCTTACATATTTGATTATATCATAAAACCGCAAGATTGGCTTCATATACAAATATTCCTTATGCAGAAAACAAAATATAATGATCATTAAAGTAACCAAAGAATTTGATCAAATAGACAAATACTGCCATGGCCGTACCAAGGCTTCCATGTAGAAGATATCCGAGCACCAAATACAGGCACTTCTATGATGATCTTCAGTTTAAAATGAAAAATCAAGATTTTGAGTCACCATACTCCTGACATATGCAAAACATGTAAATACGTAAGCTTCTCCTAATTATTTACTTCTTTTTTTAATAGGAAAACTATCTAATAAGTTCATTGAGAACTAGATATTTATTTACTACATGAGACCTTTTGCAGCACTTCTATGTGTTTCCACATAAGTCACAGAGCTCAAAAGAAAGAAGGGGAAAAGTACCCACTAATTTCCAATCAGCCAACCCAAGAGAAAAACTCACAGAAAATTCAATCTCTCAAAAGCCCTCCACCATTGCTGTTAAAGAAAAGTTGCAGTCAAACAGTACCAAACCAAAACACACCAAGACATAAATTTGGGATGGAGATATGTGGTTGTCCATGTATTAGAAGTAATTTAGCAGAAAGTATGTAACAAAGTCAAAGGAGGATGACTAAAAATGCTAACATGATTTTAATTATTCAAAACAACAAGCAGAATAAGGCCAATAACTTGGAACTCACCAGAATATCAAAATCTAGCTCCTTTGGTGACTTCTCATCTGTTATAGGCACCCGCTCATAGTCAACAAGGTACCCAGCAAGCTGCAATTCCTCATACACCTATACTAGTGAAACCAAAAAGTGTTTGAGATGATAATTCAAACTTTGAGCAGATCATTCGCGTTTCTTACTTTCCAAAGCTTATACCTCTAATGGTGTTTTCACTGAATTACAGGATACTTGTTCCCACTGGTCCACCATCTCACCATCTGGCAGTTCATCAGTGACAAGGATCTTATTTCCATATCTGCCATGTCAGATTTCCAAATAAAATTTGCTACCACACATAGCAGGAAACCAATGGTAAAGAAATCAAAGTAACATAACATTTACAAGTCGTGATAAACAAAAAGTGGATCAAATGAAATACCTTGCAGCTTCCATCAAAATATCTTCCTTTAATCGAGCTTCCATTTGCTCAACTCTATCCCTATTGATTCCCTATTCAATATAAAGGCTACATGTCAGCTGGCTAGTACATGCATGCACACTGTATGATATGGATATAGACATTGTATCTAAAACCACAGTACATTTTTAATCATTTGGGCACCATTAACTCACGCGAGATAAGGAAACTAAATGACTAGTTGATAATAGAAACACAAACTATTAAAGCATACATGGCAGCGCTGCAAAAATGAAGTATCTATTGGGAGCATTCATTGTTCATGAAATAAAGAAACAGTGAGAGCCAGAAACCAGATGTTAAAACTAGAAGAATTATCTAAAAGTTTCCTCATGCTAACATACCGTATATTCAAGATTGGAGAAGGGCCTTTCAACATCACGCAAAACAAAGGGATGCCCATTTATGTATACAACCTATTTAAGCGTAAAGAAAACATATATAATTAGAAGAAGCAAATTGTTAAATTGACAAAGTCTAAAATAGTTTGACTTTTAGGTAAAACAATGTGTACACCACAATCAAGACAATCTCATCATAAAGTTTCAGATGAATAAACAATGAATACATGTATTATATTTCCATTTTTAAAATCAACAAAACCATAGCAAGCAATAAGATATGTTATCTTTTATTGGCATAGAAAAATTGCTTTTCATTTTTGCAGGATGATTGGAGCATGGAGGAGAGAACTTATGGTTCAAAGTTAACTCATTGAAATTATTTAGAAAAATAAAATAAGATTTATGACGAAAGTAACAGTGACCTACAACCTCTGAATCTACTAGTTCACCTAGATCTATGACAACAGGGAAGAAGCAAAGAGAATAATTGTTTTCCAGAAGAAGCAGGTTCAGCCAGGTGCAAGTATTGCTCGCCATTTTTTGGTTATTTTGTGGCCAGTGACTTTCGTTTAAGCTATCAGCTTCTTTCAAGTGTTGACTTTATATTATGCTTCCACATTAATCTTATCTTCAATATCATGATTTGTCCTGAAACTTAAATCAGATTTCTACTTTTCTCCCAATTCTCAAATTTTATTTTTATAAAATAATTATGTTTTCAGTGATGGATCGAAGTATCCGAAATGTCAACTAAATTGTGCAGTCTGTCCCTGTCCAGGGCCTTATCAAAAAACAGAAATCAATTGGTGAGATATCAATTTACCGGTTCCTCTCGAAGACTAATCCAAAGAACGTGTGCTTGTTTCCCATCTTTCTGAGCTCCAATATGATTAAGGACATTTTGAATTCCAACAATTGTTGGAATGGCAACACCATGAACACGCAATGAATCTGCCTGTTAATAGTAGACCAGAAAACAAAGACAAGGAAAGGACTTAAAAGAATGAAATTTAACAAAATAGATCATGCCGTAAGTTAAAGAGTTATCAATCAAACTGGCACTCCAATATGCAAGCATGGCAGCATCTGCATCATAAATATACTTAGAAGGGCAAAGTAAACCAGAATCTCAATAGTTCAGCCTATAACTACAATTACAATTTAAAGCACCTATGATATTACCACACTGCTTATCTAAGTATAAACAATACCCAACAGAAACCATTCATTAAGAACTTAAGAAGGACGTGAACTATTTCACCCTTCTACTTATTAACCTGTAAATGTGTCGAGAAATCTCTAGAAAGGTTTAAAAAAGAAGAAGAATTAAAGAGAAAGAACCTGACGGTAATTGGGAGCACCATCGATCTGGGGAGACAAGCGCTTGTTTTGGCAACCAGGGAAATGGTCGCTCTTGAGAATGGTCTTTTTACCTAACACAGATCCCCCTCTCATCTTCATCACTTGCTCTATCTCCTTTGGTATCGACATCTTCTCATGCAAAACACTTCAATCCTCCTCAAGATTTCAACTATACCCTTTTTCTTTAAAAATTCTAATGAACCCAATACCAGCTTAGAAGACAATGCAAAGAAAATTCACTTCAATCCCTCCCAAGATTCCAACTATACCCCTTTACTTGATAATTCTAAGGAACCCAACGCCTGAAAAGAAATGAAAAGAAGAAAGAGTTTGATAATGCCAAGAAATGGGCTCAACTTCAATCGTTTCCAGATTGGAACTTGACCCTTCTCCTTTATATTTCTAAGAAACCAATGGCAAAAAAAAAAACTTTTACTTTTTAGCTTGAAAGAATGGCAAAGTAAAGGGAAGTGATACTAGCATAACAGAGAATACGGAAGATTTAAAAAAAAAAAAATGGAGGACTTTTTTGGTGCATGTTTTAAGACTAAATAACATAAACAGAGAGACATGGGAGTCTTGTTGTTGAATCATCCATTTACGACAGAATGATGTGAACCTTTTTTTTTTTTTTTTTGTCCGTTTTTTCCTCCCGAACAGATTAGCAACGTGGAAGACATGTTTTTAGAGAGATATAATTAATGGTATACTATTAGCCATTAGGAATATTATTTCGTCAAATCCACTCTAATCAAAATATTTCAACAATTAAATTCTATTAGATTTGCTTTGCTTTCCTCGTGTTTAAAATGGGCAAAAAAGAGACAGTGCTTCCTTATCTCTTTGGGCTTTGCTTTTTAGTGAAATTCATAGAAAGTCAGCAACTCACTGATCCTAAGAAGTAAATGGGAAATGTGAAGCTAATGCTAATGCTAATGCTGGCATGGCATGGCTTGGCTGGCATGGAGTGCACAGCATATGCTGTTTTTCTCTCACCCCATAACACTCTATTTGTCTGCTTCCGAAAATGAATTTTCTTATTCGTTTTCAATCTGATTTAGCCCTCATAAACTTATTTTAAACATAAACTAACATTTTTTAAAGAATTCAATGTTTACCAATTATTAAAACATTAGCTCGATCTAGAAATTTTCCAAAATGTGTCTGTCAGGTTGGGAACCGTGTCTTCAAAAGTCATAAAGAAGAACAAAAGAAACTGTCATATTCAGTTCATCTTACTGGGTTCACAATTTAATTGCTCTTCTTTGATTCGTTCCTTTGCTCTCTTTCTTGCTATACAAACAATAATGAAAAAGCACTTAGACAAGCTAATGTTTGTCGTTTCTGATAAATATTACATGGATATCATGTGTTATCAGCTGTTACAATCCAACAAAGGAATTAAAATAATAAAGGCAGGATATTTGCATATGTCGGTTCCAAATTGCGTCTAATAATGATATTAACGCATGACAATGTGATGCAGTGTCCATCATATCTTATCTGTTATGATCTCATTACATCATCAGATTACTTGTCTGTTCTTCAACTTCAACTACTCCAGTTTAGTCATTTGGGTTCCTATCTTTGATTTAAGACACTTTCGTATCAGAGTATTATATGGTTTGGTTTTTCTTATGTCATTATATGATCTCACCTACTTTCTGTTCTCATCCACCATCCATTTTTGTATCTTTCATTTTTTGGGTTAAATTCTGATGTTAGAACATGTATTATACTTGAATTATTGGTTTAACCTTTATATTTTATTTGATTAATTTTAATTATCATATTTTCTGAATTTTAAAATTTAAGTCATAATTAAACCGTATTCATTAAATCTATTAAATTATATTATTTCTAAACATATTGTCGAAACCATTTTTATGTTTTTTTTTTAAAAACAGGGATCGACTTTAAAAACGAAAATAGAGTCGTCACCAATCCCTTTTTGCTTAGGTGTGATCGGATCACCTTATAAAACATTTTATTTCAAAATATTGATTTTGGCCTATGAAATTCAAGAAAAAGGGTTCGGGAGTCGGTTACGTACGAGGAAGGATTAGCACTCTCGTAACGCCCAAAATTGGTACCAGATTGATTAGTTATTGTCCTAATATCGAAAATTTGAAAAGATTTGAAAACATGATTTCTTTAAAAACTTGAACAATTTGAGTTGAAACTTGAGATCCCTTTGTTCCGAAAAAATACAAACATCACATCCAGCACGTTAAGAATGATGTTTTAAACCTCGTAGCCAACATCATTTCATGATTTACAAAATTCATTAAAAGGATTTTTTTTTTTTTTGAATCAAAAGATCAGATTGGGCTTTTATAATTACTAAGAAATAAAACAAAAGAGTTAAAATTGGCCCAGAAGTTCTTGGCCCGAAAATTGACTAAACAAGGAAAAATTTAGAATGTTATAATTTGAAAAACCTACCGTCCTATTTGCCCAATCAGACTTCCTTTCGCCTGTTAGTCCTTTCATTTCTGTCATTTCTTCATTTATGGCGAATCGTCAAATCCAAAGGGAGTTTTAATGCTTCTAATGACTGTTTACTTTACCATTTGAAAAACTCTCCTCTGTTTCCTTCTCTCTTCATCTTCTCAATCTGGCTCTCTCACACTCTCATTTCTCGCTTGTTCTGCTGCATAGCCTGGAACGCAGTTTATCAGGTAATCCCTTCCTTTCTTCTTAAGGTTTCCATGGCTAATATATGTGCTAGATTGTTTGCTGATCTAGGAATGTATTTAAACTTTAATCTTCTGCCTCTAAGTTTCATTCTGTGAATATCGTGGATGAATGGGCCTATTTGATATTTGTCTTGATTTGTATTTTTGCATTTTTTTTATTACTGACAATGAATCTCCTTTTATGATGGTATCTTCTTTGTTCATGTTGAATGCGATCTGGGTTGCTCGTCGGTATGCAATTGCTTCAGCAGCAAAAGCGAACGCTACCACTTTATGGATTGTTGTGCATGAGATGAGTACTTGCCCACTACTATCCCTGACTACAACTCTGGATGCCAAATATTTACTCCTCTCGTCAAAGGCCCCATCAAAGTTTATTTTGACTCCCTGACCAAGTGGGTGACTCCATTCGATCTTTGCATTAGAGGTTTTTTGAATTTCTTTTCTAACTCCATCGAGTTCTTTTAGATAGCTAAGAATAAATCTTGCAATCTGTTGACCTGATTTACTCATTTTTTCATGAATACGAGAGTTTCTGTCCCCCCAAATGGCCCAAAGTGCAAAGTAAAAAGTTCTTCCTTGCTCCAGAGTTTGAGATGTCAAGACCATGGTAAGCCATTCACCAAACTCTAAACATATGAATGTTGTCAGATCAAGATCAGATAATACTCTCCACATTTCCATTGTTACAGGGCATTCTCGAAAGAGGTGGTTCATCGTCTCGTCTCCACTACCACACCGAGGGCACAGACTGCTGGTTGCAAGTCTTCGAATAGTCATATTCACCCTATTAGTTAAGTAGTTCCAGGAAATTTTCCAAATGAAAATTTTAACTTTTGTGGGTATTTCAATCCGCCATAATTTCCTGTAAAAATCCCTATAGATGTTTTGTAAAGCATAAGCTATAGGATCAAGGCTTTGTAATAGTTTATAGGAACTTCTTACTGAAAATTCACCTTACGGTTCCCCATTCCAAGCCAGAAAATCTTCGTGAGGTTCCAGTGACAGGGGAATTTGGAGGATCAAGTCTGCTACATCTTCTGGGAAGGTATTGACAATCAATTCTCTATTCCATTCTCTTTCATTACTGTAGATTAAGTCTGCTACTTTAACATATTGCAAATTATCGACTCTAGACCTTAATCTAACATTAACATAATTCGGGATCCATGCATCTTCGGTAATTGAAATCTTCATACCCGTACCTATTTTCCAAATCAACCCTTTCTCCAGTGTGTCCTTAGTTGCCCAAATACTTCGCCACACATAAGAACATGAGTTCCCTAAACGCGAATTAAGAAATTTACTTTCTGGAAAATACTTCGCTTTAAAGACTTGTGCTACTAATGAATCTGGATAATTAATCAATCTCCACCCTTGTTTTGCTAAGAGAGAGATATTGAACTGAACCATGTTTTTGAAACCCAGACCCCTTTCGTCTTTGGTCCTGCATAATAACTTCCACTAGCACCTATGAATCCCACATTTACCAGCACATTTCTGCCACCAAAACCTAGCAAATTTGCTTTCTATCATCTCACATAAGACTTTAGGAAACAGAAAGACCGACATGGCATAAGTAGGTATTGCCTGTAAAATTGATTTTATGAAGATTTCTTTTCCTCCTTGTGATAGTAACCTGGAGCTCCATCCTTCAATCCGCAAAACAATTCTGTCTAATAGGTTCTAAAAAGCTTCTTTTTTCCGTCTACCCACCATATTTGGAAGGCCTAAATATTTCTCCGGACTTGAGGAACTTCTTACACCTAACAGTGTTGACACTGTTGTTTTTGACTCCTCATCTGTATTCGAACTGTAGAAAGGTGTGGATTTGCCAAAGTTAACACATTGTCTTTAAAACTTTTCATATTCCTGTAGTATATCTTTCAAAATCTTAGCTCCATTCTCTGTTGCTTCGCTAAACATCATACAGTCATCTGCAAATAATAGATGGGATATCTTAGTTATTTAGTCAAACGGAAAATCAAAACCCAGCATGTTAGGGCACTATTTCCCGAATTTCTAAACACAAAACATTGCCTTATTTAAGAAAAACTTTTGGATAAAATGTATTAATTAAAGGAGATAGATATTTTTAAACAAAGATTTAAAAAAAATAACATAGATTATTACAAAAAGTGCAATTTACTAAAGTTACAGGTCATATTAACAATTAGTACTAACATAAACAATTAAGTAAAAGAATGACAAGCAATAATAATAATGTTAAGGTAAACAAAGTTAATGTATTCAAATTTTTTTTAAAAAAAAATAAACAATCAAAATAAAAAAGTATAGAGTAGATAATAGCAATTTTAAAAGAATATGTGAAAAAATTAAAAAAAATTATTCACAAGATTAAATTCATATATAAAAAAATAATATAAGGTAAATAATATACTCAAACAATTAATGAATATTATAACAATTTTAAAAAAAATAAAAATGATATGGATAAATAAAAAAATTAAAAAAAAGGCATAGGTCAACCTAATTCCCGTAATATGAGGATTCAATGAAATTCCTCCACCAAAATCTAACTCGAACGGAAGCAACTCAAAAAGAAACAAAGATGAGCCAAGAACAAAATAAGAACAAGCCACAGAAAATAAGAACGCAAAAGAGAGAGAAATTTGAGTGAATGCTCTCAAGAATTTTTATTACTCAAAACTCAAGTGTGCTTTACAATGAAAGGAGAGGCCTCTATTTATAATTGAGCCTCCCCAAATCCAACGGTACAGATCAATTACATCAACGGCTAAGATTAAAAGGTATCTACAAATTAAATCTCTAAGATTACAAAATCATATCTTCTAAGATTGCATACCATATCTTCTAAGATTGCATATCATATCTAATATTTGCATATCATATCTAAGATTGCATATCATATCTTCTAAGATTGCATACCATATCTTCTAGGATTGCATATCATATCTAAGATTGCATATCCTTGAAGATTATACTTCCACATACGTCAAGCTTTTAGATAAACCTTTAATCTTTTCAAGTAATGGGTCATTCCGATCGGGCCAAATGACATATTTTGGACTGGACTTGGACTTTGTTTTATTATTTTGGGTTTATTATTTTTTGTATGGGCTCGGGCTAAATTGGTCTATTACAGCTGCCCCTCTTTGTTCATTATCGTGTAACGAGAATGGAGCAAAGACTATAAAAGGACCAATTTTACTCAGCCTCGCCGAGCCTTAACCTTTTGATCCTCATCTTCTTCAAGTAGTCTCTAACCCAACTGCAACTTCAAGGAAATTGAATCTGTAGCTTTAATCTTATTCTACTGCAACTTCAAGGAGATAAGACCTGCTCTTGTAGATTTAATCCATCCTACTGTAACTTCAGGAAAGTGAGACTAGTATCTTTGATCTTGCTTCACTGCAATATTCAGGAAGACAAAATCTGCTACTTTCAGTTTGCTCCGCTGCAAACTCAGGGAGGCAAGCTAATATCTTCGACCTGCTTCCTGTAACTTCAAGAAGATAAGATATGCTGTCTTCAGTCTGCTCTGCTGCAACTTTAGGGAGGCAGGCTAATATCTTCGATCTGCTTCCTGCAACTTCAGGAAGATAAGATCTGCTGTCTTCAGTCTGCTCCACTGCAACTTCAGGGAGGCAGGCTAGTATCTTCTATTTGCTTCCTACAACTTCAGGAAGATAAGATCTAATGTCTTTCGTCTGCTCCGCTGCAACTTCAGGGAGGCAGGCTAGTATCTTTGATTTGCTTCCTGCAACTTTAGGAAGATAATATCTGCTATCTTCAGTCTGCTCCGCTGCAAACTGAGGGAGGCAGGCTAATATCTTCGATCTGCTTCCTGCAACTTCAGGAAGATAAGATCTACTGTCTTCAATCCGCTCCGCTGCAACTTCAGGGAGGCAGGCTAATATCTTCGATCTGCTTCACTACAAATTCAGGAAGATAAGATTTGCTGTCTTCAGTCTGCTCCGCTACAAACTCAGGGAGGCAGGCTAATATCTTCGATCTGCTTCCTGCAACTTCAGAAAGATAAGATCTGCTGTCTTCAGTCTGCTCCGCTGCAACTTCAGAGAGGCAAGCTAATATCTTCGATCTGCTTCCTGCAACTTCAGAAAGATAAGATCTAATGTCTTCAGTCTGCTCCGTTGCAAACTCAGGGAGGCAGGCTAATATCTTCGATCTGCTTCCTGCAACTTTAGGAAGATAAGATCTGTTTATTCAGTTTGCTACGCTGCAACTTCAGGGAGGCAGGCTAATATCTTCGATCTGTTTCACTACAACTTTAGGAAGATAAGATCTGCTGTCTTCAGTCTGCTCCGCTGCAAACTCAGGGAGGCAGGCTAATATCTTCGATCTGCTTCACTGCAACTTCAGGAAGATAAGATCTGATGTCTTCAGTCTGCTCCGCTGCAAACTCAGGGAGGCAGGCTAATATCTTCGATCTGCTTCCTGCAACTTCAAGAAGATAAGATCGGTTGTCTTCAGTCTGCTCCGCTGCAAACTCAGGGAGTCAGACTAATATCTTCGATCTGCTTCACTGCACTTCAGGAAGATAAGATCTGCTGTCTTCAGTCTGCTCCGCTGCAAACTTAGGGAGGCGGGCAAATATCTTCGATCTGCTTCCTGTAACTTCAGGAAGATAAGATCTGCTGTCTTCAGTCTGCTCCGCTGCAACTTTAGGAAGGCAGGCTAATATCTTCGATCTGTTTCCTGTAACTTCAGGAAGATAAGATCTGTTGTCTTCAGTCTGCTCCGCTGCAAACTCAGGGAGGCAGGCTAATATCTTCGATCTGCTTCCTGTAACTTTAGGAAGATAAGATCTGTTGTCTTCAGTCTGCTCCGCTGCAACTTCAGGGAGGCAAGCTAATATCTTCGATCTACTTCACTACAACTTCAAGAAGATAATGTAACATCTCGAAATAGGGCCTAAACGGAATAGTGGTTGCGAAACCACAAATCTGAGTCAGTAAAATATTTTAATATTATTTTCTATGCCGTTGATATGTGATTAAGCATGTGCTAAATTTTCGTGAGCTAATTTATCTGTCTGTGTGTTTAATTTGATAAAAGGATTGAATTGCATCAAATGCAAAATAAGTGTGCTTTATGAAAAGATGTCTATTTGTTATGTCTTCTTAAGTGTGAGGACTTATGTGGCAATTAAGCCAGTTATAAGGATAGTGGACGGCATAATGATTAAAAAAACCCAAAATTCATGTTTTATGATAATGGTTTAATAAATGTTAAAAAAATGTAATTTATTAATAATAAAATATATGTTAAGAATAAAACAAAACAAAAGCCATTATCATCTTCTCTTTTAAGTGACCGAATGCCAGAAGGAAGAAACTCAAAAAAAAATCCTTCAACATTTCGGCGACTTTGAAGCTTGATTAAAGGTTCGTTTTTGTTCGGTTTTTTATAATTTTTACGTTTTTGAGATCGTTGCTTCGAGTGCTACAAAACCCATGTTGAATTTTTTATTTTGGTGAATATTTTGAATAATGCCATTGTTGAAAGCTTGTGTATTTTGATGTTTGATGGTAGATTATGCATGTTAATGAGTAGAGGAACGATTTTTACTAAGTGATTTTCGGTGAAAACAAGTAAAACGAGCTAATTAGTAAAAGTTGTTATTGTTCATAAGTATGTGTTATAGTAAGAATTTGAAGTTGGTATAGAAGGGAAAAATGTTCAGCATGTTATAAAACATAAGAATAAGGGCTGAAGTTTAATTTCCGAGCTTTGGGGTAAAATCGTAATTATGTAAAAGTTTAGAGGCAAAATTGTAATTTTGTCATAGTTAGAGTTAAGGACTGTTTTAGTAAATGTGAGTATTAAATAAGCTAAATTTGCTATTATAGATCAAGAAAAACGAAATCTGGAGTTAGATCGGGGAAAGAAAAAGATAGTGGACTAAATCGATATAGTTTATCGTATTTTTTTCGAGGTAAGTTTGCAGTAAATAAATGCAATATTCTGTTATTTTACATCTAACACTCTTAAATTCCAGCATTTACATATTTATTCTGTAAATTTATTATTTAAAGACTCAAGTATAATTGACGGAAAAGCTATCTTAGAAAGTTCTGGTTGAACCTTAGGAATGTGTAGGATACAAATGCCATGACATTAGGGTTTAAGGAAATCATGTAAGACCATGTCAAGATATGGCATTGATAAGTTACTATAAGGCAAAGGTCCCATGTAAGACCATGCCAAGGCATGGCATTGGTGAGTTCATAAAGCAAGGATACCACGTAAGACCATGTCAAGACATGGCAATGGTTAAGTTTCATAAGGAAAGGTACCCGCGTATCCTTAGTATTCCAAAGTGGTTCAACGGGAAAATTCAAAGAGTATACCAAAGTAAAGGTAAGACAAGTTCAAGCTAAAAAGTAAAGGTAAGACAAGTTCAAGCTAAAAAGTAAAGGTAAGACAAATTCAAGCTAAAAAGTAAAGGTAAGACAAGTTCAAGCTAAAAAGTAAAGGTAAGACAAGTTCAAGCTAAAAAGGTAAGGTAAGATAAATTCATGTTAAAAGGTAAGGTAAGAATACAAGTTTAAGTATATTGAGTTAAAAGCTTAAGTGATCTTGATAAGAAAAGCATAAGATAATTCATTAAGAATGTTGTCATCTATTTACATGTAAACTTACTAAGCTTTATGCTTACTCCCATTCTTTATTTTTTTTATATAGTATTACAAGCCAACTCGGGGATCGAAAGGATGTCGGAGATCGTTACATACTATCAAAGGATTATATTGGTATTTTGTGACTCGAACGTTTTAAGTTATGGCATGTATAGGGACTTAGCCATTTTGTGTGTATGACCTTATGATATGGCTTAATATTGGCTTGTAAATGCTTGGTAATTATTAGCCATTAAAATGGTTAATTAAGAACATGTTTTGGATGTTATTAAATGCCTAGTTGATAGTTATTTTAAAGAAATTATGTAATTATATGCAGGGGAATAGTTGGACAGCAGCAGTGATGTAGTTTTGAAAAATCACCAAAAATAGTAGAAATGGAATTAGGTCGTGCATGAGATATATAATTAAAAATTATTGAGTCTATTTTTATATAAAAAAACGGTGTAGGAAAAAGAGTTGTATATTATGAGATAATTGATTTTTAGTGAAGAGAGGTCAGAACTGTCAAACTGTGTAATAGGGGAGACTTTAACTAATAAACTGTACTAATTGGCCACACCAAAAATTCTGGAAAAATTACAGTAAGAAGATATATGAGTCTAGTTTCAAGGAAAATTTATGGATCTAGATTTCGAGTTTCGTCACTCAAGTTATAATTAATTTAGTGAACATGACGCAGACAGACAGTTTCAATTTTTATGCCCCGAACTAGTAAGTTAAGTCTAGTAATGCCTCGTGCTCGACTCCGGCAACGGTCTCGGGTAAGGGGTGTTACAGATAAGATCTGATTTCTTCAGTCTGCTTCATTGCCGATACATGGAGATAAGACTTGCTGTCTTTGATCTGCCCCACTACTGCTCAGTGGAGATAAGATCTGTTATCTTCAGTCTGCTCCATTGCCAATACATGGAGATAAGACTTGCTCAAATTCGATCTGCTCTACTCCTTCTCAGTGGAGATAAGATCTGATTTCTTCAGTCTGCTCCATTATCGATACATAGAGATAAGACTTGCTGTCTTTGATCTGCCCCACTCCTACTCAGTGGAGATAACATTTGCCAAATTCAATCTGTTTCACTACTGCTTAGGGAGATAAGATCTGTGAATTCACTGATGTTGCTACACCGTCCTCTGAGGGACATGTCCTGTAGACTCGGTTCCATATGCATATGTTCATGCCAAATGATCAAGATGCTATAATCTAACTAAATGTATTATGGACGACATTTGAATGAATGCAGAATGTCATGAAAATGATCCCATTTTTAAATGTATAATTATTAGGATACAATGATCGGAATAAATCTAATTCTCCTAACTAAATGACATTAGGGATGACATTTGCATGAATGTAAAATGTCATGAGAATGATCTCCTTCTTTTTTTTTTTTATGTACAACGATTAGGACACAATGATCAGAATGAATCAAATGCTCCTAATTACAAATGTATGAATGATATTTACATAAATGCATGAGAATGATCCCTTTTTAATGTTTTGGGTTGTCACTGCTCATAGTTCATCAATGTTCTTTCTTGGTCAGCTGGTATCTTTGACAGAAAACCCAAAGAAATGATCATATTCTGCTCAGCAAGCTTGCCCCGCTGTAATTTCAGAGTCCCTTCCACTGTACCTTCTGGGACATAAAGTTTGTACCTCTCATTACAACTTAAGGGGAATAACATTTAGTTTCTTTCATCCAATTTGTTATCAATTTGATCTATTACACAATTCACTGGATGTAATAACCAGATGTATGTGCCTGAAATTTACATGAATGCAGGGTATCATTTTGATTTTCTCGAGAATGATCCCCTTTTACACTTGGGTTGACATTGCTCGTCATTTATCGAGAGGGTATCATTGACGAAATGTTTTATCCAATAAAATCCGAAGAAATAATCATCTTTCAATATTTCCAACCCTTAGGCTTGGTGAGTTCTAAACAATAGTCCTGTTTCAGATTTCTCATATTATTTAAAAGCTTCCAGAGTAATATGTGAAACTTCTTTTGTGAAAGTATTATTAGTCCATTAATCGTTATTTCAATATAAAATGCTTGAAAAAGATCACAACAATGGACAAAAAAGAAATTAATCAGGAGCATAGCTCAAAACAAATAAGTTAATTAAAGATAACCAAGGCAATAAAAGAAAATTGATTGGTGTATCTTAAAAAGAATAAAATTAGCAAAGATTGTAACATCCCGAAATAGGGCCTAAACGGAACAGTGGTTGCGAAACCACAAATCCGAGTCAGTAAAATATTTTAATATTAGTTTCTGTGCCGTTGTTATATGATTGAGCATGTGTTGAAGTTTCGTGAGCTAATTTATCTGTCTGTATGTTTAATTTGATAAAAGGATTGAATTGCATCAAATGCAAAATTAGTGTGCTTTATGAAAAGATGTCTATTTGTTATGTGTTTTTAAATTGGAAGTCCTTATGAGATAATTAGCCCATTAGTAAGTTAGTAGGAGATATTTGTTTGGTATTTTTGAAATTTGGTTGAAATGAAAAGGGTAATTTTGTAATCAAGCTAAAATGGCCTTATAAGACAAAATGATAAAAGCTATCATCTTTCTTTTCCTTTCTTCTTCTTCAACCGATTGTAAAAACAAAAATGGCAGCCATGGTTGAGGTTTAGTCCAAGCTTTCCAAGCTCATAGTAAGTGCATCCAAGCCCCGTTTTTATTGATTTTTGTATTTTTGAAATCCTTGTACCATGATCTACCTATTTCTACCCATATTTTGAGATATAGTTAAAGTCAAAAATTTTAACCATGATGGATAATTGTGTATTTTGATGTTTGAGGGTAGATTATGCATGTTTATGAGTAGAGAAACGATTTTTACTAAGTGATTTTCGGTGAAAACGAGTAAAACGAACAAATTAGTAAAAGTTATTATTATTCATAAGTATGTGTTATAGTAAGAATTTCAAGTTGCTATAGAAGGGAGAAATGTTCAGCATGTTATAAAACATAAGAATAAGGGTTGAAGTTTAATTTTCGAGCCTAGGGGCAAAATCGTAATTATGTAAAAGTTTAGGGGTAAAATTATAATTTTGCCAAAGTTAGAGTTAAGGACTGTTTTAATATTAAATAAGCTAAATTTGCTATTATAGATCAAGAAGAAAGAAATCCAGAGTTAGATCGGGGAAAGAAAAAGATAGTGGACTAAATCGATATAGTTGATTGTATTTTGTTTCGAGGTAAGTTTGCGGTAAATAAATGCAATGTTCTGTTATTTTACATTCAATATTAATAAATTCCAGCATTTACATATTTATTCTGTAAATTTATTATTTAAAGACTCAAGTATGAATTGACGGAAAAGCTATCTCAGAAAGTTCCGGTTGAACCTTAGGAATGTGTAGGATACAAATGTCATGACATTAGGGTTTAAGGAAATCATGTAAGACCATGTCAAGACATGGCATTGATAAGTTACTATAAGGCAAAGGTCCCATGTAAGACCATGCCAAGGCATGGAATTGGTGAATTTGTAAGGCAAAGGTCCCATGTAAGACCATGCCAAGGCATGGCATTGGTGAGTTCATAAGGCAAGGATACCACGTAAGACCATGTCAAGACATGGCAATGGTTAAGTTTCATAAGGAAAGGTACCCGCGTATCCTTAGTATTCCAAAGTGGTTCAACGGGAAAATTCAAAGAGTATACCAAAGTAAAGGTAAGACAGGTTCAAGCTAAAAAGGCAAGGTAAGACAAATTCATGTTAAAAGGTACAGGTAAGAATACAAGTTTAAGTATATTGAGTTAAAAGCTTAAGTGATCTTGATAAGAAAAGCATAAGATAATTCATTAAGAATGTTGTCATCTATTTACATGTAAACTTACTAAGCTTTATGCTTATTCCCATTCTTTATTTTTTTTTATAGTATTACAAGCCAACTCGGGGATCGAAAGGGCGTCGGAGATTGTTACACACTATCAAAGGATTATATTGGTATTTTGTGACTCGAACGTTTTAAGTTATGGCATGTATAGGACTTAGCCATTTTGTGTGTATGACCTTATGATATGGCTTAATATTGGCTTGTATTAGCCATTAAAATGGTTAATTAAGAACATGTTTTGGATGTTATTAAATGCCTAGTTGATAGTTATTTTAAAGAAATTATGTAATTATATGCAGGGGAATAGTTGGACAGCAGCAGTGATGTAGTTTTGAAAAATCACCAAAAATAGTAGAAATGGAATTAGGTCGTGCATGAGATATATAATTAAAGATTATTGAGTCTATTTTTATATAAAAAAACGGTGTAGGAAAAAGAGTTGTATATTATGAGATAATTGATTTTTAGTGAAGAGAGGTCAGAACTGTCAAACTGTGTAATAGGGGAGACTTTAACTAATAAACTATACTAATTGGCCACACCAAAAATTCTAGAAAAATTAAAGTAAGAAGATATATGAGTCTAGTTTCAAGGAAAATTTACGGATCTAAATTTCGAGTTTCATAACTCAAGTTATAATTAATTTAGTGAACATGACGCAGATGGACAGTTTCAATTTTTATGCCCCGAACTAGTAAGTTAAGTCTAGTAATGCCTCGTGCTCGACTCCGGCAACGGTCTCGGGTAAGGGGTGTTACATTTATTGGTATCAGAGCAAGAGTTTAGTCGGTTCTCGAAATATTCAGTATGAGTAAGAGTCTAACTATACATGCCATACTTATATTTTGATAGTGTGACGACTCCTGACAATTTTAAAAATGTTTTTCTTTTATAATTATGGATCCCGAACGAGATGGTGCAGATGATGTAGAGAGTAATGCGCCCGCTCCCACTGAAGGGACGGTGCCATCAGATAGTCGTGAAAGGCCCGTTACAGTTAGTCAGGGAGGAGGGGCTCGAGAAGCCTTCTTCCAAGCTATGAGTGAATGGTTTGCTGAGTTCGTTCGTACGAACCCGGCCGTTAGACCTCCACCCCCTCATGATCCACAGACTACCCATGTAGTTTCCCCAGTTATAAATACCATTAGAAGAGAGAACCCACCCGTTGACAAGATCAGAAAACAAGGGGCTGAAGAGTTTCGGGCTACCAAAGATGATGATGCAGAGAAAACTGAATTTTGGCTCGAGAACACTATCAGAGTCTTTGATGAGTTATCCTGCACACCGGAAGAATGTATTAAATGTGTGGTGTCACTTCTTAGAGATTCGGCCTACCAGTGGTGGAAGACACTTGTGTCAGTAGTACCGAAGGAAAGAGTTACTTGGGATTTCTTTCAGGAGGAGTTCCGTAAGAAGTACATCAGTCAAAGGTTTATTGACCAGAAAAGAAAAGAGTTCCTTGAGTTAAAACAGGGTAAGATGACTGTGATCGACTATGAACATGAATTTATCCGATTCAGCAATTATGCTCGAGAGTGTGTGTCTACAGAGGCTATCATGTGCAAAAGATTTGAGGATGGGCTCAATAATGATATCCGACTGTCAGTTGGTGTTTTAGAGATAAAAGAGTTTGTTGTTTTAGTTGAACGAGCCTGTAAGGCAGAAGAGTTATTAAAAAGAAAGGGTAAAGCTGAAATTGATATGCAAGACACGAAGAAAAGACAGATGAGCAAGTCATTTCAGTCTACATCCAAGAGGCCTAGAGAGTTTTCTACGGGATCTAATTTTTCAACCGGGTATTCTAGCCGAAACAGAGGTGGAAGATTTATAGATTCAAAAGCTCAAACCACTTCGATTGCGAGTGTTGGCAGTATTCAGCCCGATAGACCCGAGTGTCCTCAATATGGTCGACGTTATCTAGGTCAATGTCGACCAACTGAGATTGGTTGTTTCCGATGTGGTGCACCGGATCATTTCATTCGGGAGTGTCCCGAGATGGTTAAAAAAGAAGTAATACCGAGTGCAAGATCAAGTAATGCCCCCGTTAGAGGCAGATCTCAGAGAAATTCGGGAGTAGGGGCAGGTAGAGGTACACTTAGAGATACAACAACAAGATCAGATGTTAGAGCACCTACAAGGACTTATGCTACCCGTGCTCGTGAAGAGGCATCTTCCCCCGACGTAATTACGGGTACATTTTCTCTTCATGATGTTAATGTTATTGCTTTGATTGATCCGGGTTCAACCCATTCCTATGTTTGCATGAAATTAATGCCTAGTATGAACATGCCCATAGAGTTTACGGAAATTGTGATTAAAGTATCGAACCCATTAGGTCAGCATGTGTTAGTAAACAAAGTATGTAAAAAATGCCCTTTGATGATTAGAGGTTACTGTTTTCCGACTGATCTCATGCTATTGCCATTTGATGAGTTTGATGTGATTCTTGGTATGGATTGGCTAACTGCACATGATGTGATAGTGAATTGTGGAAAGAGATTCATTGAGTTGAAATGTGAAAATGGTGAGTTCCTTCGGGTTAATTCAGATGAGTCAGATAGTTCAATTTCCATGATTTCTGTTATTTCTGCTCAGAAATGTTTAAGGAAAGGATGTGAAGCTTATCTTGCGTTTGTGTTGAATACTAAAGACCCAGAGTTGAAAATTGAATCAGTGCCTATGGTAAATGAGTTTCCTGATGTGTTTTCGGAAGAACTACCAGGTTTGCCTCCTATCAGAGAAGTTGAGTTTGGTATTGAATTGATTCCAGGTACCACACCTATTTCTATTGCTCCTTATAGAATGGCTTCAATAGAATTGAAAGAATTAAAAGCTCAGTTACAGGAATTAACTGATAAAGGCTTTGTAAGACCTAGTTATTCACCATGGGGCGCGCCAGTGTTATTTGTGAAAAAGAAGGACGGTTCCATGAGATTGTGCATAGACTATCGACAGCTTAACAAGGTAACCATCAAGAAAAAATATCCATTACCTAGAATAGATGATTTGTTTGATCAATTGAAGGGAGCCACTCTGTTCTCTAAGATAGATTTGAGATCCGGATACTATCAGTTGCGAGTTAAAGAGTCAGATGTTCCAAAGACTGCTTTTAGAACTAGGTATGGTCACTATGAGTTTCTTGTAATGCCATTTGGCTTAACTAATGCTCCTGCTATTTTCATGGATTTAATGAACCGAATTTTTAAACCTTATTTGGACAAGTTTGTAGTCGTGTTCATTGATGACATTTTGATTTATTCTCATGATAAGACTGAGCATGCAAAGCATTTGAGAACAATTTTACAGATTTTGAGAGATAATCAGCTTTATGCCAAGTTTAGCAAAAGTGAGTTCTGGTTACAGGAAGTTTGTTTTCTTGGACATATTGTCTCAGGTGAAGGTATTAGAGTTGATCCGAGTAAGATTTCAGCAATTGTTGATTGGAAGTCTCCTAGAAATGTATCAGATGTCAGAAGTTTTCTTGGTCTTGCCGGTTATTATAGACGATTTGTAGAGGGATTTTCCAAGATAGCTACTCCATTGACAAGATTGTTACAGAAAGCTGTCAAGTTTGAATGGACTGAGAAGTGTCAACAGAGTTTCGACAAGTTAAAAGTATTGTTGACTAAAGCTCCTGTTTTAGTACAACCAGAATCAGGTAAAGAGTTTGTGATTTACAGTGATGCATCCTTGAATGGACTAGGCTGTGTACTTTTGCAGGAAGGAAGGGTAATTGCTTATGCCTCTAGACAGTTAAAGCTACATGAGAAAAACTATCCGACACATGATTTAGAGTTAGCTGCTATTGTATTTGCATTGAAAATCTGGAGACATCACTTATATGGTGAGAAATGCCGAATATTCCCTGATCACAAAAGTTTGAAGTACTTGATGACTCAGAAAGATCTGAACTTGAGGCAAAGAAGATGGCTATAGTTGATTAAAGATTATGAGCTAGTGATCGATTATCACCCGGGTAAGGCAAATGTTGTTGCTGATGCTTTGAGTTGAAAATCGTTATTTGCATTGAGAGCTTTGCACACTAGTTTGGCGTTATCAGATGATGGTTCTATCTTAGCTAAGTTGAGAGCTAAATCGACGTTTCTTGAAGAAATTTGTGAAGCTCAGAAAGATGACAGTGAATTGCAAGCCAAAAGAGTTCAGTGCGAGTCAGGTGTAGAGTCTGATTTTCAGATCGGTTCTGACGGTTGTTTGTTGTTCAGAGACAGAGTATGTGTACCAAAGAATGATGAGCTTATTAGGAAAATCTTACAGGAAGCACATAACAGTTCTTTGTCTATTCACCCAGGTAGTACAAAGATGTATAATGATTTGAAGAAAATGTATTGGTGGACAGGAATGAAAAGAGATATATCAGAGTTTGTTTCTAGATGCTTGATCTGTCAGCTGGTAAAAGCCGAACATCAGGTACCTTCAGGTTTATTGCAGCCTGTATTAGTTCTCGAGTGGAAATGGGATCGAGTTACTATGGATTTTGTGACAGGATTGCCTTCGACACCGAGAAAGAAAGATGCAGTATGGGTTGTGATTGATAAGTTAACAAAGTCAGCTCATTTTATCCCAGTTCATATGGATTATTCACTTGACAAGTTGGCCGAGTTATAAATTACAGAGATTGTGAGACTACATGGAGTACCGTTATCGATTATCTCAGATAGAGGTCCAAGATTTACCTCACGATTTTGGAAGAAATTGCAGGAAGCTTTAGGTACAAAGTTGAGTTTTAGTACAGCTTTCCATCCTCAGACTGATTGTCAATCAGAGAGAGTTATTCAGGTACTTGAAGATATGCTTAGATGTTGTGTATTAGAATTTCAAGGTAGTTGGGAGAAATATTTACCATTAATAGAGTTTGCTTATAATAATAGTTATCAATCGAGTTTGAAGATGGCACCTTATGAAGTTTTGTATGGACGTAAATGTCGCACACCTTTGTATTAGATAGAGCTTAAGGAAAATCAGATTTACGGGGTTGATCTAGTCAAAGAAACAGAAGAGAAAGTAAAAGTCATCAGAGATTGCTTGAAAGCAGCTTCAGATAGACAGAAATCCTATGCAGATTTGAAAAGAAAAGACATTGAATTTCAAGTTGGTGATAGGGTATTCTTGAAGGTATCCCCGTGGAAGAAAGTTCTCAGATTTGGCAAGAAAGGCAAATTAAGTCCCTGTTTTATTGGACCGTTTGAGGTGATCGAGAGAGTTGGGCCATTGGCATATCGATTGGCTTTGCCAACTGAGTTAGAGAAGATTCATAATGTGTTTCATGTGTCTATGCTACGTCGTTATCATTCAGATCCATCGCATGTGATTTCGCAAACAGAGGTTGAGATTCAGCCAGATATGACTTACGGGGAGGAACCAATAAAAATTCTAGCTTGAGAGGTTAAGCAATTAAGGAATAAAAGTATTGCACTTGTGAAAGTATTATGGAATAGGCATGGAATAGAAGAGGCTACATGGGAGTCCGAAGAGACTATGCGAAAACAGTACCCAAATCTCTTTACAGGTAAGATTTTCGGGGACGAAAATCCCCAAAGGGGGGAGAAATGTAACATCCCAAAATAGGGCCTAAATGGAACAGTGGTTGCGAAACCACAAATCCGAGTCAGTAAAATATTTTAATATTATTTTCTGTGCCGTTGTTATATGATTGAGCATGTGTTGAAGTTTCGTGAGCTAATTTATCTGTCTGTATGTTTAATTTGATAAAAGGATTGAATTGCATCAAATGCAAAATTAGTATGCTTTATGAAAAGATGTCTATTTGTTATGTGTTTTTAAATTGGAAGTCCTTATGAGATAATTAGCCCATTAGTAAGTTAGTAGGAGATATTTGTTTGGTATTTTTGAAATTTGGTTGAAATGAAAAGGGTAATTTTGTAATCAAGCTAAAATGGCCTAATAAGACAAAATGATAAAAGCTATCATCTTTTTTTTCCTTTCTTCTTCTTCAACCGATTGTAAAAACAAAAATGGCAGCCATGGTTAAGGTTTAGTCCAAGTTTTCCAAGCTCATAGTAAGTGCATCCAAGCCCCGTTTTTATTGATTTTTGTATTTTTGAAATCCTTGTACCATGATCTACCTATTTCTACCCACATTTTGAGATATAGTTAAAGTCAAAAATTTTACCCATGATGGATAATTGTGTATTTTGATGTTTGATGGTAGATTATGCATGTTTATGAGTAGAGAAATGATTTTTACTAAGTGATTTTCGGTGAAAACGAGTAAAACGAACAAATTAGTAAAAGTTGTTATTATTCATAAGTATGTGTTATAGTAAGAATTTGAAGTTGCTATAGAAGGGAGAAATGTTCAGCATGTTATAAAACATAAGAATAAGGGTTGAAGTTTAATTTTCGAGCCTAGGGGCAAAATCATAATTATGTAAAAGTTTAGGGGTAAAATTATAATTTTGCCAAAGTTAGAGTTAAGGACTGTTTTAATATTAAATAAGCTAAATTTGCTATTATAGATCAAGAAGAAAGAAATCCAGAGTTAGATCGGGGAAAGAAAAAGATAGTGGACTAAATCGATATAGTTGATCGTATTTTGTTTCGAGGTAAGTTTGCGGTAAATAAATGCAATGTTCTGTTATTTTACATTCAATATTAATAATTCCAGCATTTACATATTTATTATGTAAATTTATTATTTAAAGACTCAAGTATGAATTGACGGAAAAGCTATCTCAGAAAGTTCCGGTTGAACCTTAGGAATGTGTAGGATACAAATGTCATGACATTAGGGTTTAAGGAAATCATGTAAGACCATGTCAAGACATGGCATTGATAAGTTACTATAAGGCAAAGGTCCCATGTAAGACCATGCCAAGGCATGGAATTGGTGAATTTGTAAGGCAAAGGTCCCATGTAAGACCATGCCAAGGCATGGCATTGGTGAGTTCATAAGGCAAGGATACCACGTAAGACCATGTCAAGACATGGCAATGGTTAAGTTTCATAAGGAAAGGTACCCGCGTATCCTTAGTATTCCAAAGTGGTTCAACGGGAAAATTCAAAGAGTATACCAAAGTAAAGGTAAGACAGGTTCAAGCTAAAAAGGTAAGGTAAGACAAATTCATGTTAAAAGGTACAGGTAAGAATACAAGTTTAAGTATATTGAGTTAAAAGCTTAAGTGATCTTGATAAGAAAAGCATAAGATAATTCATTAAGAATGTTGTCATCTATTTACATGTAAACTTACTAAGCTTTATGCTTATTCCCATTCTTTATTTTTTTTAATAGTATTACAAGCCAACTCGGGGATCAAAAGGACGTCGGAGATCGTTACACACTATCAAATGATTATATTGGTATTTTGTGACTCGAACGTTTTAAGTTATGGCATGTATAGGGACTTAGCCATTTTGTGTGTATGACCTTATGATATGGCTTAATATTGGCTTGTAAATGCTTGGTAATGATTAGCCATTAAAATGGTTAATTAAGAACATGTTTTGGATGTTATTAAATGCTTAGTTGATAGTTATTTTAAAGAAATTATGTAATTATATGCAGGGGAATAGTTGGACAGCAGCAGTGATGTAGTTTTGAAAAATCACCAAAAATAGTAGAAATGGAATTAGGTCGTGCATGAGATATAGAATTAAATCTTATTGAGTCTATTTTTATATAAAAAAATGATGTAGGAAAAAGAGTTTTATATTATGAGATAATTGATTTTTAGTGAAGAGAGGTCAGAACTGTCAAACTGTGTAATAGGGGAGACTTTAACTAATAAACTGTACTAATTGGCCACACCAAAAATTCTGGAAAAATTACAGTAAGAAGATATATGAGTCTAGTTTTAAGGAAAATTTACGGATCTAAATTTCAAGTTTTGTAACTCAAGTTATAATTAATTTAGTGAACATGATGCAGATGGACAGTTTCAATTTTTATGCCCCGAACTAGTAAGTTAAGTCTAGTAATGCCTCGTGCTCGACTCCGGCAACGGTCTCGGGTAAGGGGTGTTACAAAGATAGCCAAGGCTATAAAAGAAAATTGATTGGGGGTGTATCTAAAAAAGAATAAAGTAATCAAAGATATCAAATAAAAAATGGGTAAGATAGAAGCTAGGTGCCCCAGATATCGCAGCCTGAACTTCTCTGTACAAACTTCTTGAGGATCAATTTGAGCTCAATATGTGTTTAGAGGATCCGGAGTACTTTGTCAATGCCCCAAGACGTAGCATACATCATCATTGTTAATTCAGGCATAACAAGACTACCATATGCCATATCTTTGATCAAAATTTGAGCCGCCCTTTTTAGGTTTTCGGCTCAAAACCCCTTTGGTCTCAAAGCGCCCTTTATGGGTTTTCGCTTTGGCCTCTCCTCTTTTTTTTTTTTTTTAAAATAGATCTCAAGGCGTCCTTTACGGGTTTTCACCTTGGATTTTTCCTTTCAGGTAAAATACTTCCTGCCTGAACCTGAATTCACCAAACAAGCCTTCTCTACAACATAAGGTCCTTCCCAATTTGGCATCTGCTTTTCTCTGAAATCCTTTTGTAAAATAAAGATCAATTTTCCCTCGTGGAATTCTCTAGGATGAACCTCTTTGTCGTAAGCTTGCATCATCTGACCGTGATGGATATCTTTTAACCTTTTCTTCGATTAGGTTCAACTAGCAAAAATACTTCCATTCCATAAACCAATGGGTAAGATATTGCTCCGGCAAAAGTTCTAGCTGACATTCGATATTCATAGAAGGTAAATGGTAACTCCTCTATGGCAATCTTTACAAGTCTCAGTCATCTTTCCTACAATCCTTATTTTTTTTTTTTGTTCTTTTTCTTTTTGGCTGTCTTTGTTGCTCTTTAATATGTCGTTTGATCTTTGAACAGATTACAAACTTTTGACAGTGTCCTTTTTGGCATTATTTGTCAGCTCCTGATCTCTCTTTTTTTTTTTTTTGGAAATTGATGACTATCAACTTTGAAACATTGGCATATGAAGCTGCTTCCACCCTCCTAGTGAAGTAGACGATGACCATGACAATGAATCGATGTTGACTAGAAACTTCTTACGATATTAGCCCCATCACATCCATGCCCCACATATAGAAAATTTGTGAAGAACTGGAGAAGGCACATGAAACTTATCTCCTTAAATACGACATAGCTGATACCATCCTCTTCTATGTAGATTAACAGTACCCAAACCTCATGATTAGTTTGACTATTGTAAAACCATTAACATGTTCTCTAAACACCCTTATGGACCTCTTTTAAGATTTTCCCAAGCGTGCCTTGATATGATCGTGCAAAAACATTTTTGAATTTTTTAAAATAACTCAATGATGTCTTGCCTTATCTCTGTGGTGAGCTAGGTTTCAATCTTCACTCCTTTCCTAAATTCGCAATGCCCATTAACCCTATGTAATGTAGGATCTATTTTTCATCATGTTCTACCATCCTCAACAAATCAGAAGATAGGTTACAATCTCTGTTATCTTTAAAGTCCTGAAATCCCTCTAAACACATATCTCACTCAAAAGGAGATTCTGAGTCAGTAGCAGCGTTGCTCACATCGTTGATATCTGGAGACCTATTGTAGGTTCGAAGGAAAATTCCAAAGAATAAATGATTCAAAGAATGATTATTTGTATGGTCATGGATGAAGAATGAAAGAATATTTGAAAGAAAGTCCAAAAATAAAAGAATCTATTTATGGAAAGAATAAAAGAATATTTGTTCAAAAAAGATGCATTTTATTGAAATAAAAATTTCAGACACAAGCTATTTCACAAAAGGGTTCTTATTGCCTCTAGGCTTAAGGCAACAAGCGTGTTTTGAATATTACTCTAGATTAGCTCTAAAAATACAGGGATCTCTTCCACAGTCTCATTATTCAAAACACTCACAAGTACATAAGAGCTTGAAAACCTCGTTCTTTGGTTCCCTCCTCGTTTTTGATTTCTTCAAGGAGTCGCAACTTTCTTGTATCCTCCTTCAATTATCGCATTTACTGCCTCGTCAAAGTGATTAGGTTCTAATGAATCGTCAAACTTCACTATTCCCATTTTGATGAACCTTTCGACCAACTTTTTAAATGTAGTACAGTTTTCAATCGAATGACCCGTTATTCCCGTGTGGTACCCGCATTGGGCATTCTCATTATACCACTTTAGGAACGGAGGTTGTACAGGTTCCGAGTAGGACGGAGACACCGCATGCACATCAAAAAGATTCTGATACAACTCTTTATATGTCATCGCAATGGGTGTGAACTGGAGCTTTTCTATATTTGGCCTCGAGTTGGGTTCCTGCCTTGAAGAGCCTTGATAGCTAGTGGTTACAGCCTTTGGCTGGCTTACAGTGACTGATTTGGGATGTATGCTCAGGACACTCAATTCATTTTCCTTGTTTCTCGGGACTGATCTTTTGGCACTTTCTCCCGTGTCTATCCTCCCACTCTTTACCGCTTTTTCAATCATCTCGCCAGCCATTACTATATCTGGAAAGCTTATAGTGGCTCTTCCAAACATATGGTTAATGAATGGGGCTTTTAGAGTATTGATGAAAAGTAGTGTAGTCTCCTTTTCTAAAAGCGACGGCTGAACTTGCATGGCAACCTCCCTCCATCTTTGCACATACTGTCTGAAGCTTTCATTTGACTTCTTCTTCATGTTTTGCAAGGTGATTCTGTCAGGCATCATGTTTGTGACATGATTATATTGCTTCATGAAGGCTTGGTCTAGATCTTTCCAAGAGCTAATTCTAGCACGGCTGAGTTGATTGTACCACCTGGATACTACCCCCACTAAACTGTCTTGAAAACAATGAATTAAAAGTTGATCATTGTTCACGTAACCAATCATTTGTCTACAGAACATAGTGATATGGGCTTCAGGGCAGCTAGTCCCATTGTACTTCTCAAATTCTGGCATTTTAAATTTATGATGAAGCACCAAATCTGGAACCAAACTTAAATCCTTTGCGTCAATACCATGGTGATAATCGGCATTTTCCAAAGTTTTGAACTTTTCTTCCAACCATCTACAACGATCCTGTAACTGTCTCGAGGATTCAATTCTTATCCCTTCCCTCTCTACTATATCCAAATCAAGTATAACAGGATTGGCCGGGTTATCTCCTGGGTTGGATCCTGAGCCAACTTGAAAGTTCATGGGTGGTCTAGTATCAGCTTACCCTTGTTGAGGCCTAATCGTGACAGATGGCCTTTGGGGATATTCTTCAGGCTGTGCATGTGGTGGGGTAAAACCTGGGGGAATGCCTTCACTCTCCTCTCCAGTAATAGTCATGGGTCCTTTTCCTTTGTCCATTGTTCCGTTCAGCATCTAAGCTATTTGAACCATCATGTTCCTTTGAGCTTCAAGCATTTGGTCTCTCATCCCCTGTTGGAGCTTTGCTAATTGCTCTTGCATCTGATCTTGCATGTCTCTTTGAATTTGTTCAAATCTTTGATCCATTTTCTTTGTCTTGGCACGTGTACCGTAACGGTGTTCAGTTTCTAGATTTTTCTTCCCTTCTTTCTCTTTTCTCTCTGTTATAATTTCAATTAATTAGACTCTCTCTATGGACTCAAATGCATATGATGTGATGTAATGCAAATACATGAATGCAAAGAAAGAGATGTGTTGATTCTGAATTCAATTCCATTAGAAAAACTTTTCTAGAAAGCAAATTTCTTCACATAAAACGGATTACATATACGGCCTTGCCCTCATATTTCAAGCAAAAGCATCAATTCCCTTTTTCGCAAAGATCAAATCTTGCAAACTTCTAATAGGTGCCTTCATTAGCTCCTTTTTGTTTGATCTGGGCCACGACTCACTGCTCACTTATTTCCATAATACTCATTAACCTCTTTAAGAAAGCCGAGACGTGGTGATTCTCGAATAGTCTTTGCCAGCTTGAATCATTGGGCAATAAAGTCTTGTATTCCTTCACGGACTATCAGCCTTCTCTCGCTGTGTTTACTTGGACCATATTCGGACGACCGTATTATAATCTACGTTATCAAGAAATCCATTTTCTCATAACAAACTCTTCTATTTAGTAATCGAATTTGAATCAACACCTATTTTCTATGATATGGATGCAATGCAATCAAAATAAAAGAGAACACGTTAGCACAAGAGAAATAACAAAATTGGGCACCTATCTGAGTGACTACTTGGGTTCAATACAGCTCTATCTAGGGTTGGCTCTTAAGGATCACTATATGTGGCTTAGTTTTAGGGGGAGGGTACCTGAACCAGCAAATGCCTCAATCCTCACCCATTATAGGCTCATATGGATCGAGTTCAGTTCAGTGGAATACATTTCCCTATGGCTGCACAGAGATGAAAATCTCACGAAGACATAGGTACAGATGTATCCCGAAAGCGATTCACTATCTTGCACGGAGGTGAAAACCTCACGAAGAAGTAGCTTCTCGCTCCCACTTAAAAGGTGTGACCACAACGGTCATGCAATGCAATGCAAACATGCTTTTCAATATTAAAACAACATGCAATAAAAAAGATCAAAATTTTTCAAATCTGATTTTCAAATTTTAGACAAAAGGACAGGAATTAATCAATTTTACGACTTGACTCTCTTATTGGTCCCCAGTGGAGTCGCCAAACTGTCGAAACCATTTTTATGTTTTTTTTTTTTAAAACGGGGATCGACTTTAAAAACGAAAATGGAGTCGCCACCAATCCCTTTTTGCTTAGGTGTGATCGGATCACCTTATAAAACATTTTATTTCAAAACATTGATTTTGACCTACGAAATTCAAGAAAACAGGTTCGGGAGTCGGTTACGTACGAGGAAGGATTAGCACCCTCGTAACGCCCAAAATTGTTACCAGATTGATTAGTTATTGTCCTAATATCGAAAATTCGAAAAGATTTAAAAACATGATTTCTTTAAAAACTTGAATAATTTGAGTTGGAACTTGAGATTCCTTTGTTCCGAAAGAATACAAACATCACACTCAGCACATTAGGACATGATGTTTTAAACCCTCGTAGCCAACATAATCTCATGATTTACAAAATTCATTAAAAGGATATTTAGTTATTTAGTCAAACGGAAAATCGAAACCCAGCACGTTAGGGCACTATTTCCCGAATTTCTAAACACAAAACATTGCCTTATTTAAGAAAAACTTTTGGATAAAATGTAGTAATTAAAGGAGATAGATATTTTTAAACAAAGGTTTAAAAAAATAACATTAAGTTATTACAAAAAGTGCAATTTACTAAAGTTATAGGCCATATTAACAATTAGTACTAACATAAACAATTAAGTAAAAGAATGACAAGCAATAATAATAATGTTAAGGTAAACAAAGATAATGGATTCAAATTTTTTTTAAAAAAAAAAATGAACAATCAAAATAAAAAATATAGAGTAGATAATAGCAAATTTAAAAGAATATGTGAAAAAATTAAAAAAAATTATTTACAAGATTAAATTCATGTATAAAAAAATAATAATATAAGGTAAATAATATACTCAAAACAATTAATGAATATTATAATCATTTTAAAAAATAAAAAAAATAAAAATGATATGGATAAATAAAAAAAATTAAAAAAAATGCATAAGTCAACCTAACTCCTGCAATATGAGGATTCAATGAAATTCCTCCACCAAAATCTAACTCGAATGGAAGCAACTCAAAAAGAAACGAAGATGAGCCAAGAACAAAATAAGAACAAGCCATAGAAAATAAGAACGCAAAAGAGAGAAATTTGAGTGAATGCTCTCAAGAATTTTTATTACTCAAAACTCAAGTGTGCTTTACATTGAAGGGAGAGGCCTCTATTTATAGTTGAGCCTCCCCAAATCTAACGGTACAGATCAATTACATCAACGGCTAAGATTAAAAAGTATCTATAAATTAAATCTCTAAGATTACAAAATCATATCTTCTAAGATTGCATACCATATCTTCTAAGATTGCATATCATATCTTCTAAGATTGCATATCATATCTAAGATTTGCATATCATATCTAAGATTGCATATCATATCTTCTAAGATTGCATATCATATCTAAGATTTGCATATCATATCTAAGATTGAATATCCTTGAAGATTGTACTTCCATATACGTCAAGCTTGTAGATAGACCTTTAATCTTTTCAAGTAATGGGTCATTCCAATCGGGCCAAATGATATATTTTGGACTGGACTTAGACTTTGTTTTATTATTTTGGGTTTATTATTTTTTGTATGGGCCCAGGCTAAATTGGCCTATTACACATATTATTACATATATATCAACTTGTCATTTCATATATTACTTTAAAAACTAGTTAATGGATTTAAATTACTTTGCATCAAGATTAAAATTTTAAATTTTAAAAAATATAAATATTAAAAATGATTAAATTAAATAATATGAACTAAATCTATAACTTTATACATAGTAAAAATTAATGACAAAATTTAACCAAACAAATTTAATCACACCATCGTTTAAATCTTGACCTAAATTTCTAAAAATATAAAGACAAAAATTAATTAAATTAAAATATAAAAATTAAATCCACAACTCACTCTTCCTTATGAATACAACGGTAGCAACTTTGGCAATTAAATAGTAATTACCTTTCCCCCTATGAAGAAAGAAAGTGCATGTTGAAATTGGTTCCTTTGGTCTCAAAGAGAGCGACGGGATGGCAAAGAGAAACAACAGGCTAAAGAAATCCTCTCAAACAGGAAATGGAACAAAGTGTTGTAGCAATCCATTTTTATATTATATCAGAAGTTTAAGAGTTCATGTGGGTACATTATTATTATGGTGAAGCACAACAATATATATAGGTATCTTGGCTGATAAGGGATAATAATAATAGACATGACTAGATGAATTACTCTCAAAATGAAGCAGCTTTGAGAATGTCCATATCAGCTACCTCTCTCACAAGATTTTTGGTTGAAGGTAAACCAGCTACCACATCATCTTCGATACCACACTCATTTGTGCCCCTTGTGATCTTGAAGTAACCATCCTGTAATTCAAAAATATGATAATCAATATATAAGCATCCTAAACACATTTTTCTTTTTGTTCCTAAATGAAAATGAAGAAAAAGTTTCATGTAAAAACATACTTCACCCCAGCCTTTATTCCACTGATTTGCAAGGAGCTGCAATAGGGAGAAAATTAGAATATTAAAATATTTAACTCAATAAAAAATTACATGATTCCTAGATAATATTCCCAAATATAAAATCATTCAAACATACCCAGTAATCCTCCCCATCATCAGAAGTTCCCCACCCGATAAGCTTAACTGCATGACCTCCCATAACACTGCCTGTCACATGCTTGTAAACTCCAGATTTGTAGTGAGCAAAATCCTGGAGAATCATGAAAATAAATAAGGAAATCAGCCACCACATCTCTCTTCTTTATGCTTATTTTCATGCATTTTGGGTTTGAAGAGCTAAGTAATATGCAATAAGCAGCAGTTATCAAGGAAAACCAAACCAAACAACTAATCTGATAGTTAAGGGCCAAAAACATGCCAGCTTTGCCCCTAGGGGTCTCATTCAAAAGTACTAGTTTCAAAGCCAAGCTGACCACATTGAAATTGCTCACCAAGAAAAGCAAAGCAGCAAATTTAATTAGAAAAATACATATGCTTTCTTTACCTCATAAACGGTGAAGGCGACCTCAACAGGTCCATTCTTATAAACTTCAGCCATGATATCAGTTGGATCCGAGTTGATTCTATATGCCCCGACACTATAGTGCTTGGACTGACTCCAGAGCTGGTTTCCCTTAACGCACTTTTTCTCACACATTGGAGTAGGATATGCAGGCTCACAACCAGGGTGAGAACAGCCAATATCATCAAAGTACGGATCACACTGCAAGAGGAAGAATTTGTTCATTACTGAGAACAAATTACATCCTTCCCTCCTATGTGCAGTAGCAGAATAGTTATGATAATAGCAATAATAATACCTCCTCAGTGACAACACCGGAGTGCACAAAATATCGCCAAGCAGATATTGGAACCCCCCCATCACAACCACTTCCACATAAAAAGCCACAGCACGCTAGAAGATCATTAACAGACAAAGATATATTCTGCACTGAAATACTCTGTGAGTACTGAAAAATTTGCCGTGACCTGTAAGTGATTTCCTCCTTGTTTAAAAACAAAAGGTCCATTTACCATGCCAAAATGGATACAGAACCGATCAGATAGTGATTCAACAGCACCAAAAGCCCAGCAAGAACCACAGTGACCCTAAATCATCATCAGCTCAACAAAATAAGAATTTACATAAATATGAGATATAAAAATCGAGGGAAATGGAAATGGACTTACCTGATCTTCAAATTGGAAATGGGTCCAAGAATTGATTGATCATACAGAAAAGAATATCATCAGTCCTTTGTTCAGAAGCAGCAAAATCTTATAAACTAGCACATAACTCACCAAGAATTCTTCCAATTGTGCTACATTGCGGCCAAGCTGTTCTAGCATCAAAATTGGCAGGCATCTTTATGGACTTGTCATGCCTTATAATAGGAATGCCCAGAAGTTCCTTCTTCGGTGTTGGTTTGACTCCAAGAATGTGCTTAAACTCACCAACCTTTGTACCGAAAATGACAAATTTGGAACTAGTAAGCATCCGGTCTACACACGTATATCTAAGAAATAGAAAGAAAGATCAAAGATCAGTCCAAAGGTGCAAACTAGACAACTTACAGTGTAATTAGAAAATCTAGGATTCAGGGCAGCTTTCCATCCAGCCTTGGGGTTTTCATTTACTCGTTTGACAATTGAATCCTACATGATCATGGTGAGAGTAAAGAACTAATATTTTTTTTTTACCCCCTTGTTTTTTTCCTCAAGGAAATTCAACTGGGAAATACCTGAAGGATTCGAGAGTTAAGCTTGACCTCAGAAGGTTGTCCCACAGCAATCACCTGCTGACAATACAGGTATCAACTAAGTTCCTAATAGAACTTACAAAAATCTATACATGCATGCCCAATAAAGCAACAAATGGTAATGAAATTGACACGAAAAAATATCTAATTTACCATAGAATCGTGGATGCACAAGTACAAGAATCTATCAATAGCTAATCTAGCACACCAATGATGGCAACCACATATAAAAGCAAAAATACCAGGCTACCAGCAATGCGCTCTAAGAATCAGGTATCAATAAATAAGATTCCCCAAAAGTCTCCCGTTGAGAAAAACATTTTTTCAGTTCATCACAAACTGGGTCACAACTCATCGTGCATAAGCAAGCTACATGAATCCCGAAGAACAGATTTTGGAGAGGAACACTAACAGGACAACATAGAAAAATTTTGTCTTTTCAACACTATCAGCTCCAAAAAAAGTCAGAAAATTTAGTTTCAATAGAAAAGACTGAAGACAATATTCTAGAACTCAGATTCTGGATACTATTACAATTTATCAAAGTCAAAACAAGTATCATGGCATCTTCACATAATATTTACATTTATCAACACAGATTGTAGGTCTCAGAACCAGAACAATAAAAGAACTAGAGTTTACGATCCGGAAAATGATAAATGGGACCCAAATTAAGAGGGGAAAAAAACATGAAATCCCATAATACCTTTGGGTGAACCGTGGCGAGAAGTAACAAAAAGGTAGCCAAAAAAAGCAGAGGAGTCGCCATTTTCTTCATTTCCGAGGTTGAAGAAAGGGGCAAAGAGAAGCGGGGATTAAAGGGAGGGTTGTATCTTGAGTTGAGACCTTCCCTTGTAGTTGTTATTAGATGAAGTTAAAGGGAGAGGAGGAGGGAGAAATAGATTAGATAATTGGCAAAAGTTCTGAAGAACAATGATTTAACTTGAGGAAGACGGTATTGATTGGCTTGTTTGAAGTGGCAATGACGTCCAAGGGATGGGAAAAACCTGACCTTATTTCGAGGCTTGATAGCTCCCTCCCATGACCCTTTTTCTCTTTTTTTGGACTTCCATGACCTTGACAGTTAGTTAACTCTTGAGATATTTTTATTATTTACCGAAGACAGACTTTCAATGTTGTTTTTGGTAATTATATTTTAACTACAGAAAATCTAATTATTACTAGTTGACTTTCAACAATTTAAGGTTATATTTTGCTGGGTAAAAATAATTTTCTAATTTCTCTCAATTTTAATATTAAGCAAATTAATTTTTCTTAAAAAAATTAGAGTAATTTAGCGCCCCGTTGAATGGATAATGCATTAGGGTAACAGTGATATTAGGTTCTCCAAAATATATATTTAAAAATAGAAGTTTATATTATTTATGCTTATAAATAAAGACTTTTAAAAAAAACATTGTAAATACATTATTAATGAATAATAGTACATCTCTTTTTTACTCTCCTTCCTCTAGTTGCTTTTACTTCATTGTTCTTTATTTCATAACAGTAGAAGGCCTAATTCACCCAGGCCCGTTTAAATCAAATAAAACCAACGAAAAATAATAATAATAATAATAATAATAATAAGCAGTTTTTTTTGCAAGCCCACACCAACCCAACATCTGGCCCAAATCTAAGAGCCCAAGAAAAAAAGAAACTGATTTCAAATTGTTAGGGTTTCTGAAACCCTAGTCCCCTTTTTGCGCTGCAGCCACCTGTCGGGCCCTACCAGCGCCGCTCGCCTTCCTCGTCCGCTCCTCCACTTCCCATTATTCCCCACGACCTGCAAAAAAGGACAAAGAATAGCGAAGCCACAAGCAAAACATATTGTATTTTATTTACTGTTATTCGGCTATAAAAGCCATTGAAAAACAATGTATAAAAGGGCTTCCTTCAGTCTTTTTTTTTTATCAGAAATCAGAACAAAAAGAAAAGAACTCTTGTAATTTTGCTATTGTTACGAATATCAGCAATCAAAAAAGAACAAACCTTGAAGGTTGATTTCTTTTCCATTTTAGTCTACAGTTGTTATATTTACTTTGTTTTTTTTATTTCGAATCTTTGTGAATAAATAAATAACATAAAAAGAAAAAAAGGGAGAACTTACCTGAATTCGGCCTTCGCGTGACCCCAGTTACCACTCACGGTGGAGCCATGGTGGCTCGGCGCCGTGCGATGATGGGTATTTAAAACCCTAACAGAGAAAACAGAAAACCATCCCTATTTTTTTTGTCATAACATGGCAAAAATGATTTTTTTTAACAGAAGTTTTCCTTTTTATAAGCGCTGGGAGCGACGTCGTTTTAGGCCTGCTTAGGTGGCCTCAAAACGGCACCGTTTGAACCCTTCAACCCGCGCGTTGGCCCGACCCGGGGAAGGATCCGCGTGTTTTCTGAGATTGGATTAATTTCGCCTTTAGTCCTTCCCTGTTCCATTTCTTCTTAATCAAGTTTTATTTGATTTTAATTTAGCTTTTAATCTTCGTTCCTTTTCCATTTTAGTTCCCTTTAAACGCAACGTTCGTGCAGGTGGAAATATTTCATTTTTAATCATCGTTCGTTTACGCACTTTGTGATTTAATCCTTTTCTTTCGTTTTCTTTTAATCTATTACTTTTAGCTCTCTAATTTTGTTTTGATTTTAATATGGTCCCTTAATTATTGTATTTAGTTATTTGTTTATTGTTTTTATTATATTTTATCAAATAAATACTATATATTTTCTATGGATCTATATATATATATATTTTTTCCCATGTTATTTTCGTTGATCTTTCTATACATATATTCTTATTTATATACCTATAATTTATATTAAAATTATTTTTATACTATGTATATATCATTGATTTCACACTATTTTATATATACATGCATATATATATATATATATATATATTTGTCTATTTATGTGTATAGATATATTTTTATTTTATTCCCTATTTTATTATATATATGTATATATATACTTTGTTATTTTAATGACCTTGATATATTATTTTTATGCATGAATTACAAACTTTAGTCTTTCTATTTCCATGCGTATTACTTATATAGACTAACACGTTATTTGTACGTTATTTGTTTTGATTTTTTTTTTCTTTGTATATATAACTTATTTGTAATCAATCGGCATTCAAATCTTTATGTTTACGCATCTCATCCTTGCATTGTATTTCAAACTTCAACATATTCAAACCTTTTCTAAATATTTTATTACATTAAAAAATAAAAGTTGAGCCAATGCTAAGATTGCGTATTTGAAAAGCAAGGCAATATTTCGCATTTTGGAAATTCAAGGAAATCGAGCCCTAACTTACTGGGTTTCGGTTTTTCTTGTTCAATCCGAATAACGGAATATCCCTCTTGAATCCCAATACAAGTTTAGAATAAAATACTTGTTCTCGGAAACTCGAGGTGTGATGCCCTAACTTACTGGCCATGACATCTAGGAACCCCGAAATAAGTTTGTTTTTTAGAAAGCAAAGGCAATATCCCGTGTTTGAAACTTTGGGGAATCAAGCTCTAACTTACTGAGTTCCGGTTTCTCATTTGACAAATGACGGGATATTCTCCTCGAATTCGAATCTGAATATTAAAGTCAAGAGACAAGTTTAGTTTTGAGAGTCCGAAATGTTTTGCCCTAACTTACTGAGCACGATATTTTATCTCTTCGAAATAAGAATGTCTTATCAACCAAGTTTTTCAAAAAATAAAAAAAATATAAAGGAGGATCGTACTTTCAAATCTTTTCAAATTTTCGACAGCAAGACATTAAATAATCAATTTGGTACCAATTTTGGGCGTGACGAGGGCTCTAACCCTTCCTCGCACGTAACCGACTCCCGAACCTGTTTTCTCAACTTTTCGTAGACCAAAAACATTGTTTTAGTAAATCAAAATGTTTTATTAAAACAAAGGTGATCCGATCACACCTCAGCAAAAAAGATTGGTGGCGACTCCCTTGTTTATTTTCAAAACCCAAGTTCGATTCCCACCTTTTCCCAAAACAGGACGGTTTCGACAATAACAATACTATCATTTAATCTTAAAAAAGTGTCAATTTTTTTTTAAGATATTGACTTTTTTTTAAAAAAAAAAATCATATTTATTTCAAGATTTAAAAAATGAACTCAGGGGTTAAATCTATGTGACTTTCATTCCCGACCTAGATCAGTTTCATATTAGTGTATTAGATATTGTAATAACAGACTGTTTTTAGAACACTTATTAGCAAAATCCTATAAAATTTAAAACTGAGCATCTAATAGTAGTTTTTTTTTTTTTTATTTAAAAAAAAGCAATCTAATAGTAGTATAGTACAAGAAAAAGAGAAACAGAGATACATACACCAACCCCATCATTCATTAATTTCCTCTCCCCCAACCCCATCTCTAACATAACATCCACCTTTTCAGCAGTCATAAGATCAGATACCCACCTTAACCAAGATAAACAATCTTTTTGCAACCTTTAATAACACAAAGACAAACTACTGCAAGTGTCTAAACAGATCCTCGACCTCGTAACTTGTAAGTAAAAGATAAGAGTATTTATATATCCGATTCGTCTCTATCACTTCAGCAATTTCCAATGGCCACATATGCCACTTTCTCTATACTAAAGGACCTGAGTGACTTTCTTAGAACAGTGATAATGTGCGGCCACTGTGCTGCAAAGCTTCATTTAAAGATTTGAGTGCCTTGTCGTATGATATAAACCCCATAAACCAAAATTCATAGCCATCTCTGGTAATCATATGAATATATTTTTCGGAAGGGTTCAATCTGTTTGCCGAAGGATCGACTGTAGCCAACTTATCAAGCTCAATCACCACCTATAGCAATATGGCAATACCATAGATCAATTCTCAGAAATTTAGATTCAGCAGCAAAGCAGTCCAGACAACCAGAAATGAAAACAGTAGCAACAATGAAGAAAAAGATATATGAGAAAATGAAAGTAATCCAGGTAAGATTGGAATCAGACAAAAATGATCAGAGAAAGCTCATATAGAAATTTATGCAGCTTATACTTAAGACAGTGAATTAAGGGCAAATTGGTGGCTGCAGTGCTGTGTAGTTCAACACTTCGGGATTGGGCTTGGGTTTGATGCTAGTATAACCATTGGTTACCAAATTTGGAGCTTCTTAAAGCTCAGGGCAGCTATGCTAAGTGACCGACAATATTCTTCTGAGCTGGAAAGGGAAAAGAGAGACGAGCTATGATTGACAAAGAAAGGAAATCACCGTGCTATATCATAAGTTTAACTACCAAAAGAACTCAAACGACATTAAAACAGAACCAAGTATCATGGTACTACCCTAACATTTATTTCCTTTTCCAAAGCTGAAAATTTCGGATTTGTCTTAACTGTGAGGTGTAATTGAACTTGTTATGCAAAAGATAGAGGCAATATATAACCACTGAAGCGAGGCATGGCAGCAAGAATATGTTTAGTATTAGGTAGACTTAAATAACAAAAGCTCAAAAATATAGAATCAAAAGTGAAGGAGATACCTTATAATACATCCAGTGCTGGTAACCTGGTGCATCATAATAACAAAGGGGATAATCACTACAAAACGCTATTCTTTTATTGGATATGTAAAGAGTACCGATGACTGGTCCAGAGGAAGTCGATAGATAGCAAACGTATGAATGTAAGAGCTTTTCCCCTGGCAAGATCTGAAATGTCTGTCGGAACAACCTATCATGCCCTCCTTCTGCAAGTAGCTTTGTCCCTTGGGCAATCCTTGCCACTGCAGCATCAGAAATACTAGGGCTCACCCTCACTGCTTTCAGACAAAATAAGATTGCATATAAGAACCATAACCACATACAAAAATCTTAGTTTAGTGCTAAATAGCCATATCGAGAAAATCTCACGGTGGTTCCAAAAGTCGTCAGCAAGGGCCTCGGCTTTTCTAGCGCATCGGTTCAAGGCGTTGCATAACGTACCCATTGGCCCTGTAAAAGTAAAAACAAACCAGTCAACAACGCAGTTTCACGATCAATCCCGAGCAAAAGATCGAATAAAACTTACTGCTGCCGGATGAGGGAACTGGTGAAATGGAGAGGTAAGGACTATTGTTGTGAGAAGCCATGTTGAATTGATTGTTGGAGGAAGATGGATGTTGAGGATGGGGTAGCATCGGTCTAGCCATTTCAACTGATGCTTAAAGCTTTTTTTTTATTCCTGTTGGGTTCCCCACTAGAGAAATTACCCCTTTTAAAAATAAATTTGTCTGTTCTGGGAATTTCCAAAAGGATGAATTAGCGTCAGTTCCTTGAACAGTCTGACGATGTTGATGCTGTGAGAAAGGAATAACTAGTCGGAATAAAATGTACCAAAAAGACAGAGAATGTAGAACAATAGATATAGAAGCAGCCGAAAGGAATACGACTAATCTTTCAGAGATACCTCCTCCTTTTCCTTTTTTTCTCTCTTCTGCCATTAGTTTTGACAAGCCAAGTTGCCAAGCTGCTAATCTGAAATTTAGGTAATTTGATGGCGACCTGATCAATAAGCCATTGATAGACAATAGATTTGCTTTTATAATTTAGATTGATAGCTTAAGAAATTAAGCCATAGGTTACCTTGTTGTAGTATTATTATGTTTAGTTGGTGCATGGGTTAGCTTTAGATGATAAATATTTCCATGCAAGATCTCGATTTCGCAGACTGTTTAACTTATACCCAGATGATTATGTGTGGAACTTGGAAGCCCAACATAGACTTTGGTCCAATGCCTTTCATCAAATCTTATATGCATACCACTGGAGAATGGAAATGCAAAGGCAATCAAACATATTATATTACTCTTACTTGATTGACCAAAAAAATATATGCGGAGAACAGATGACAACCATCTGACTTGATAATAAGAGCTTTTTCTCTGAGATATATACTGACTTATACATAGAGACGAAGCCTCTAACAGAGGAGTGATTTCACCACAAGATGTGGCAGGTTTTCATATTAGGAAGGAGGAGCTAACAACATTTTAGTCCTTGACACGCTGTTCAAGAATCCCTGTTCAAAGGAATATTTTCCCAACCCATGAATTTTATCTTCAATGCCTTGGCATTCTCTCCCAAAGCTTGGTTTGGTTCTTTTGGATTACCAGGTCTTATATCAGTACCGGTTATTACTGAGTTGGTGAAGCCTGATGAGTTCTTTACTTGAGACTTTCTTCGCTTGTACGTCAAAGGAAGGGTAAGATCATACTTAAGCCTCTCCGAACCACTAGGTTTAGTTGGCTTCTCTGAATTTTCAGCTTCAAAATCACTCGGTTTCTTCATTTGGCTGGGAAAAACAATTAACTTCTCCTGCAAACCTCCTTCAATTCCCGAACTTGAGACTGCTTCAGCAACTCTTGGAAGGATAGTCATACACTCTTTTTGCAAGATTCTGGTCTGCCTCTCTCCTTCATGGTGTTGGTCAGTGAATGGGAATGAAAACAATCCTTTCTTTCCCCTGTCTAAGTTCTGCCACAAATTCTGACCAAATTTGTATCTCTTTGAACCAATTACACTTTCCTCATCAAGTTCGAACAATTTATGTTTACCTAAATCAGCAATGCCAACTTCCTTGCTTCTATTTTCACTAGAGTTTTGTACATATCTACTGCTTCCTAAAGCACTATCCTGATAAACTAACATACTTTGAAATTGCTCAGGGTTCATTTTGCTACCAGCAACCTTTTGCCATAGAAATGGTGTCCTACTAAAGCTACCTACATTTTCTGAGTACACAGGTGTTGCTGAATTAGGCACCGTGCGATCTTGCAAATCTTGGGCACCCGCAAGCAATCCCTTCTGTGACCTTCTTGAGAACACTTTTGATACTTGGGGTAGGACAGAAGGAACTTTTGGAACTACTTTCAACAGGCCCTTCGGTACTGATCGGCATTGTTCTGATATGTCACCTACAACCATCTTTTGGTTGTGATTGTGAGTAGCATTGCCAGTAGTTTTAACCTTCAGAACACCCTTTGTGCTGCAGTTTGGGGCACTAAAGTTCATGCCATTAGCAGATGGACTGACAACATTGGTTTTTTCTTTAACACTTTCCCAAGTCTTTATTCTCTTTGGTAAATGGGACATGAGTGCATCCGAATTAACATCCTCATTTAACAGATATTCATCATTAGGAACTGCATTAAGGTCAAGCAAATCGGCATTCACATCCCCGCATTTCCTCCTTGTTCTCCACATATATAGTCTTTCAGAAACACCAGCACTCATATCACATTCATCCCACATCCTTCTCATGTCTGTGAACATTTGAACCATTTTGTAATGATAAGATCTTAGTGCATGGTAATATTTTCTCCTCTCAAGAGACTGTAAAGTCTCTCTGAGACGAGAAATCTTTGGAGGATAAAATCCACCTTTCAATCTTTTGAAAAATGTATCCATGGGATTCCCAAAATACATATCACTACCACTGAAAAGATCTTTCATAGTCAACCAAAAGGTCCATTCGTCCATATCGGGAAGGTAGACAGATAAAGAAAACCGTTCTTCATCTGTCAAGCACGAGTTCCATGTGTCCAATGACAAAATATCCCTTAAATCTGGTAGATCAAAAAGTTCATATGGTATACTGCAAACCTGACCTTCCACCATGCCAAGCTCACTGCTAATTCCCTTGAAGTCAAAGTCATCCAGATCATCACCCGAGTCTGCCCCGTAGAGAGGGTCGTCTTCCTTTTCTTTCGCCTCACCTTTTAATGAGCCAGGAATGTGACCTTGGCAACTACTAACCCCAGATTTCCAATGGCAAATCTTCTGTGTGCCCATTGAAACCAAAAGGATGCTCTGGTCTACAATCTAGTTACATGTAAAAGGAAAACAACCAAGAAAAAACTTGATTGCAACACGAAATCTACCTGCAAAGCACACAATTTTCTTAAAAAAAGTTTGTAGCAGGAGAAGAACATTGCATCTCAATTGTATACTCCACCCCCTTAGTTTAAAATAAGCAGAACGCTTCCACAGCAGAAAGAAATTTGTGTCTAGAAATAACATAAATATATCAAAAATTCATAACAATGCTCCAGTGAAATATACATTGCCAATACACTGTTCATTTCAGTTCAAATAGAAGCCAGTGAAAGAAGGCAATAAAGAAATTTTTATCACTGGGATCATAAATTCTTAATCAAGAGAAAATGAATCAATTAGATCAAGAGATAATAAGATTAAGTAGTAGAAAAATCCAGTAAAATTTGAACAAAAATTTCAAGATACCAAGTGCTCGAGCAATTAACAGAGATCAAAGCAAACGACAGCTAAAGATTACGAGAAGAAAAAGGAAACACTCACTGATTAGTGGGAAATTGGAGGTTAGCCAAAGCAAATGAGATGATCAAGGGATGAAGCAAATCCTCCAGGACTAAACAAGAAGGAAGAATTCGTGTATGAAAGTTGGGGAATTAAGCGAAGGAAAAATAAGGCAACAGTGCGTGAATCTAGGGATACATGAGTGGCTTCATTCCTTTCCCTTTCGGCTTTTGTTGCATTTGGAGAGAAAATGGAGAGCCTTAAAGCTGCCAATTGGAATTTTATTTATTTTACTTCCTTTCCCCTTATTTTTCTACAGTTTTCTTTTTGTTTTTTCCGCGGTTAAGTTATTTTTTGGGTTTAAATATTAAAAAGTCTCTGCACTCTTATAACATTTATAATTTAATTCCTATACTTTAATTTTGAAACCTTGGATCCCTAGACTTTTGCTGATTTAAAAATATTGGTCCCTATGTCAATTTTGTCATTAGTATTGTTGAAGTGGCTGTTATAAAAAAAGTAAAATAAATTTTTTAGCCCTCATTTTTTTTGCCATTTAGTTCATACTCTTTAATCATACCTAAACAATTATAAAAAAAGAATGAAAAATATTAAAAATTCATAATATTAAAAAAAACATAATATTTACTCTATGAATGATAATAAGATCTCTTCAAACCTTGAACTATTCATTCGACTCTTAAATTAAATTTGAACAAATTTTTTTTAAAATTTTAATCATATTAATTATATATTAAAAGAATTTTATATGAATTTTATTATAAAATATATAAAATATTAGTATAAAATAATTTTTAAATAATGGTACAAACTCTAAATCGATTTAGATTAAATTTAATCATTTATTGTCCAATATACATTATATTAAAAGAATTTTATATAAAAATAACCCATTTTGGCAGAATTCAAAGTTAATAAATTTAGTCTTGAATTTTTATTTTTATTTGTGAAATATAAACAAAATAAAGAAATTACATTAAATTAGAGAGACAAAAGCACCATTGGCTTGCTCTTTATTTAGTACATCTAAGACTTCATGAGAGGCCTCGTAGTAAACTTGTAGTCCTGATTCCCATTCTAAGCTCAACTTAACCAAGGTGTCGGCAACAAGATTATTCTCTCCAGGAATATACCTGATAGACCATTGGCCATCAGTTCTCATAATCCGTTGAACCCTCTTGAGTATAGTGATACCCGCATCCACCAACATACCATCATGCATAGCTCTAGCCACCTCTAAATTATCTGTGTGAATCATTGCTGTGGTAAATCCCTTGCTACACAGAATAAGACTGCCATCTAGAACACCCCACAGTTCAGCCTCAAAAGTTGAATTTTTTCCTAGATAGTGATTGTAACCTAAGATCTCGTTTCCATTTTGATTTTGTAGCACCCCACCAGCAATAGTGTTTCCAAAACCTTTATCAACCGCACCATTAATGAAAAGATGTATTAATTTATCTATCGAGGATACTCGTGTGCCAGAGGAATGGTTAAATTGCTTGAATCCACTTTGGCTACATTCATACTGATGAGGCCAACTATAAGAGACTTTAATAATTTCGAGAGCATTCCAAGAGATACCTTGAAAGATAAATAGATTTTTATTCTTCCAAACACGCCAAACAATTATTCCAAAAAGACAAGCCCATGTTACTCGTCGTCTAAGCAATATATTGTAACAAAGAAGGTTAGAAGTCAACCAAATTTGTAAAGACTTAGAAAAAAAAACCTATGTTGTTTATTCGAAAGGATAATTTGCATCCACTCTTGTTTCTTTGTCGAACAATCTCGAAGCGTATGTAAGATATCCTTTGTTTCATGTCCACATAAAGAACAAAAGCTATTATGCCCTATTCCTCGTCTAGGTCTTGAAATTTTTATATAATGTATTTTTAACAAAAAAATTACATAATCTATTTAAATTTAATTTGAACCGATTTAGAGTTTGTATCATTGTTTTAAAAAAATTACACTAATGTTTCATATCCTTTATAATTAAATTTAATTAAAAATTTTGATATATAAATGGTTTGGATTAATTAAAAACATTTATCCAAATATAATTTAATTTGAATTGAACAAATAGCTCATACTATGAAGAGATCTTATTACCATTAAATGTGTTCATGGACAAGGCTAATCCAAAGCTTGATTTTAAGAGGATTTCTATCTTTGGGTTCGTTTCGCTCAAATGGACCGTTTTACTATTTAAAAATAACAAAAAAAATATTTTTATATTTAAATTTAATTGTAAAAGTAATATTGATAATTTTTTATGGGTAAACTACACTAGTAATCACTCATCTATTAGTATTTTTTTTGTCACACAACTATTCAAATTTGTCTATTTTGATCACTAATTGACTAATAATGATAGCTTTTAAAAGTGACATATAACAACTTTAACCATTGATATTTATATATTGTATTAATTTAATCTTAATTATAAAAAATCTAACCCAACATTTGCCCTCAACTTTTAAAATACAGAGCTAAATCTCAAATTATGGATAACTACATCGAATAATGGCATATTTTGTTTTATTCACGGAATAGATGTGTATCATCCTAATGGATTTCTTCCTTCTAGTTTAAAGTTGAACTGTACATTCAGACTCCCACGTGACTCCGCCAAAATAGTATCACGTGCTGATAATCCAACAATTTTAACAGTTAATCAAGTTAGTCAGTTTCAAAAGTTATAATATTTGTGTGAATTTAATAATTTTTTTTTAATTTCATATTTGTGTTAAAAATACCTATTCCAATTTGATTTCGAGTATTAATAATAGATGTAGAAATTGAATACGACAATAGGAGGTTTATTTTTTCATGAGCTCTTCCTTCTTGACACATGTAAGTGTTGTATTTTGTAAAATGATCATAATTTCTTCTATTTATTGTGCATATATTTAAGATTTAATTTTATGAAATTTAAAAATTGGTATACATTATGGAAAGTCTGCTTTTTGGCACGTTTTATGTCTGCTTCTTCTAGCACCATAGGCGGTTTCCAGGGTGGTTTATTCATCGGATTTTCATATTTCGGTAAAGCTTGGTTCATTTCCGTTATTCTATGACGGGTATGGAGGCCGAATTGGCGGTGTTCTCCATAGAGGGCGAGGAGGAGGATGCGTGGCAACTCAGTTCTAGTGATGGGATGGGAGATGTTAGTGATAGTCTTTATTTTGTGGGAATTTTTTGACTGCTAGTATTATCTATTTCCAGGCTATGCACACGACTTTGGCTAATCTGTGGCACCCCTTTAGGGGAATATGGATTTCGGATTTGGAAGACAAACGATATTTGTTTCGCTTTTACTATGAGATTGATATTGAGGAAGGATCCAAAGAGTGTGCCACTGTATTATGTTAACTTTTAGGTGCAAATCCATGATCTCCCAGCAAGGTTAGTGTCTGAGGGCATGGCAAAGCAATTTGGGGCTTTCCTAGGGACTTTTGTAACCTATGATACGACATCTGTTCGCAGAGTATTGGGGGATATTGAGGATTTGAGTTCGGATAGATATTCGAGGGCCTTTGAAAATGAGGAAGAAGTTAGTATTGTCCAACAAACAATCGATTTATGCTAGATTCCAATACGAGAGATTGTTAATTTTTCTTGCTTTTTGTGTGGGCGATTGGGACATGGCAAGGTGCTTTGTCTCATTTAGATTGCATATGGCTCGAAAGAGATACCATTTGAGTGGGACCTGTCAATCAATGTGGTACCAATGAGGATTATGGTGAACCGGCGTTGCTGGCTTCGACAGGAAAATGATGATTCTTGTAACACTCTAAACTCGATTTTTAAGGAAGACTCAGGATTGGCGCGCCACTGTCTTAAAATATTTTCCTTTATACTTATACAGATGTGATCTTCATAAAAATATAGTTTAAATAAATATGATTTGTAAACCCTTTCGCGAAATTAGAGATAGTTAAGGTTATATATTTCCAAGGAAAATGAAAAACATAGAGGCTCCATTGAAAGCTCTTAAAACTATGTCTGGCGTAGACCTATATTTGACTACAGCGTCGTATACATATACATATAGTTAGACAAACATTAATCATTCAACATAAATAATTCGGTACTTTGCAAAAAAAAAAAAATAATCACTTTGCAGAGGTTTTATTGAATTAATGGTTTCAAAAGAATAACTTTAGAATACAAAATTCATTCTTCGAAATGACACCATCATGACACCACCCCATGCCATGCATAATACAAAATACTTAGAAATCTCACAGAATAGATGTCCTCTGGCGTAGTCTTCGAAAGGTCCTTTACTTCGTCAGCGATCTTGAAAAGGAAAGGTAACTAAATAAGTTTAAAGAACTTAGTGAATTCAAGAACAAACATCTCATTAGCTATATATACAATACCAATGAATCTTTCCAACTCAGCAAGTCATACAATCAGGGGCGTAGCCAGGGGGCTGGCATGGGCCCCGGCCCCCTTAAAATGTAAAATTTTAATTTAGGCCCTTGAAATTTTAAAAAAATTTTAAATTAGTAAAGATAAAATTACACTTTGGCCCCCCCTATAATTATAAAAATTCAATTTAGTCCTTTACAAATTATAAAGATAAAAACTATAAAAAATTAAAATTTCATCCGGCCCCCCTAAAATATTGTTCTGGCTTCGCCCCTGCATACAATTCGCCCATTGGCAAATGTCATACACAAACAGCCTTTAGCAGAAAACCTTCTTCGTGTTAGTCACATCCAAGTCCATGATCAAACCTTAACATTCATTTTATTTGTTCTATCACGATTTGTCAATTTGGTTGCAATAACTCTTGCCCTACCAGAGGCTACTTGATCATTTTTCATGTATTGCAATCTGCCAATTTAATGTTCATTTCTTTGAAGACAACGCCATGGTTTTATTTTCATAACTCAGTTCATATTGTTCATTCCAAAAACAATGGATGGTAGCCTAAACACAAAGAAAGACCTTTACTCCATTTACACAGACAACTAACGCATGCTTGTAACCATGAACCTTATGACCCGTACACAAACATATCATCTTAATAGGATAAGAGTACTTACCTCCAAACATAAACGAGAACATTATAAACACATATGAAAGCAAGAAGGAACACACAAAAAATGTAGCAAGATTAGACAAGAAGACACTTGTCCTTATCACGAGAGTTTTCAAGAGTTTCTTGAGTTATAATATAAAAAGTTAACTTATAAAATCATTTTACCAGATTGGGCAGGTGTGCTTCTTGTGGTCAATTTGGATGGCAAACGTGAAAGAGTGTGGGAGAAGGGTGAGCAATCGAATTTGAAGGATCCCACAGTGCTGGAAGATTCCCCAATTGAGATAAGTGAAGGTAAAAAATGGCTTCGCACTATGCGATTCTCTTCGGGTTCTGCTATAACAACTTTAACGACGACTTTGGCTAAACAGGATCTTGGTCTGTCTTTCGACTTATCGGCTACCCCTACATGACAGGGCAGTCGAGCGCCATGAAAATCCTTAGTTGGAATGTCTAGGGATTGGGGAATCCTCGGGTTGTACGTCGCATCCGACAAATACTGCGGGAGAAATCCTATTGTAGCATTTCTCATGAAAACTAAGCTAGAGAGTTTAAGTATGGAGAAGGTTACGCAAAGTTGAGGGCATTTTCAAGGTTTAGATATGAGTAGTGATGGTAGCAGAGAAGGTTTGTCGTTGTGTTGGAAACAAGGGTGTGTGGTTTCACTTCGCTCTTTCTCTAAGAATCATATTGATATTACGGTGGATGACGATATGGAGGGTAATCCGTGGCACTTTATCAGGTTTTACGATCATCTAATGGAGGCTAATCGATATCATTCCTGGGAGTTACTTCGATAGCTTTCAGAGGGGGCTTCGAGTCCATGGCTAGTTATGGGAGATTTCAACGAAATTTCATTTTCCCATGAGAAACAGGGATGTTGATTGAGAGATGCTAGGGGTATGAAGGCTTTTCGATGTGCCTTGATGACTGTGATCTTTCTTATTTACATTGTGAGGGTCGGTGGTATACATGGAAGCGTGATCGTTTTGCTCATGCAAATATTAGGGAAAGATTGGATCGTGGTGTCGTCAACACAAAGTGGCGTGAAATGTTCCCTATCTCTCGAATTTCGTATCGGGCTCACTTATTCTCTGATAATTACCCTTTGTTACTTGATACGGGGCATGATAGTAATCTTTTTGGGGCTAATTCATAGTGTTTTCACTTTGAGGTTGCGTGGGTTTTTGAAAAGTCGTATGCTGAAGTGGTGCGATGGATCTAGTTAGACACAGAGGCTAACATTCTCACGTGCATTGCATTTGCAGGTCAACGTTTGATGAAGTGGACTCGTAACCGAAAGAGATCTGATAAGGGGGCGCTTGCTCATCTTCAAAGGCAAGTTGAAGAGCTGAGTAGGGTGTATCCGAATGATGAGACTCTTAAGGACTTAATCATTACAAGATGCATTTAAATATGGAAATTGATAAAGGAGAAAAGCATTAGGAACAGCGGGCGAGAGCCAATTGGCTTTGACATGGGGATCAGAGCACAAATTTTTTCCATCGATTTGCCATATATTGTAATAGACTCAAAAGAATAAAGAGACTGAATGATCAAAATGAGCGGGTTTTTGAAGATGATGAGGGGATTGGACGAGTTGCATGTGATTAATTCTTTGGTCTTTTTACGTCGCAGGGGAAAAGCGATATGGACCAAATTTTTTCTGGTATCTCTCCCTACATATCTGAGGGCATGAATGTTTTTCTATGTTCTAGATTCAGAGAGGAGATAGTTACGACGTTTCAAAGTATGAGCCCTAATAAGGCATCAGGGGTGGATGGTATATCTGCTTTGTTTTATCAAACTTATTGGCACATTATTGGCACTGAGATCAGTCAATTCCGTTTGGGTGTTTTAAACAGAGAGTTGTCTATGCTTTGCAATTAATCATACCAACATTTTTTTTTATTCCGAAGCGAGTTGGATGCATTTTTAGCATCTGTAATGAGATGTTTAAAATTATTTCTAAGACCATTTTTAAACAAATTATAGGTTTTCATGCCTTACTATATTGATGAGGCACAGGGTGCTTTTGCCTCAAGCAGTTTGGTATCGGACAATGTAGAAGTGGCATTTGAATTGATGTATTTTTTTTCAAAGGAGGCAAGGGGTAGGCGGGGGTTGTTTGCTTTGAAGCTCCATATGAGCAAGGCATATCATCGAGTGAAGTGACATTTTGTGGAGGCGGTTATGCTGAGGTTGGGATTCGCTACCACTTGGGTGGACCTTATCATGAAATGTGTGCGATCAATTACTTATTATGTAGTGATCAATGGGAGGGTCCGTAGACATGTTATCCCGACAAGAGTACTCCGACAAAGTGATTCATTGAGCCATTTTTTGTTTCTTTATTGTAGCAAAGGTCTTTTTTCTTTATTGCGCATGGCAATACGTGATGGATTAGTGAGGGGGCTACGGCGTCCAGATCGGGTTCGATGATTTCCTACTTGTTCTTTGCGGACGATAACCTGATTTTTTGTGGTTAAACTTTGAGGTGGGGCCGATAACATCAAACACATTTTGCACGAATATGTAGAGTGCTCGGGAAAACTTGTAAATTTTGAGAAGTCCCTTATTTGTTTTAGTCGAAATGTCAATATGAGACGAGGGATTGGATGGTGTTAGCCTTAGGGGCTCGGTGTTCGATCGATCCGAGTAATTATTTTGGTATGCCAATTGTGGTTGGAAGTAACGAAAGGGTGGCTTTTTGTAATATTAAAGAGAAGATCCAAGGCAAGATTGTATTCGTTGTTTGTCCCAGAGAGGGAATGAGGTGTTTATCAAATCGATTCTACAAGCGATTTCTACATATGTTATGTCATGTTTTCTTTTACCAGGATCTTTTTGTCGGGAATTAGAAGGGGTTCTTAGTCGATATTGGTAGTAGAAATCTCTTTCTAAGCGTGGTATTCCTTAGTGTTTGTGGGAGGTGTTTTGCGATTTGAAAGAGATTGGAGGGATGGGGTTCCGTGACCTTGCTAAATTCAACATTGCATGTGACCCATCATCGTTGGTGGCATGGGTCCTTAAGGCTAAATATTTTTCGCATTATGATTTTATGTCGTCTTAGTTAGAGAACCGACCATCTGTTCTTTAGAGGAACATCTAGGTTGCCAAAGGACTTTTTTCCAAAGGTTGCAGTTGGCTAGTGGGCGATGGGAATTTGATTTCCATGTGGGATATGCCATGGTTTTCGAGTGATCATCCTTGTATGGTTGAGTCACTTCGGGTTAGTGGAATTACTAAGGTTGCAAATCTTATTAATACGTAGAGGCGGCAATAGAATGCGAAAGTAGTACTCTCGATGTTTACTTACCAGAAAGCAATGAAGATTCTGAGTATTCCACTGTTGCAGGAAGGAGTCGTGGATCGGCTGCGGTGGTGTCTCGAGAGTTGTGAGGAATATACTGTCCTTTAGTGTTGATTATCTGACAAGATCTTGGTTTCCATTAGCTGATAGACCTTACTGGTGACACTTTTGAAGGATGGGTGCAACACCGACTTTCCAGTAGCACTCCTTTGCAATGCCTGACAATAATAATCACAATTTGGGCAGTATGATACTCGAGAAATATCTTACTTCATAACAGGAAACGAAAGTCGAATTTAGAACTTGTTACCTTTATTATAGGTTATGTTCGAAAATTTGATTAGTTGTACGAATCCCAATAGTGCTTGGTGCCATCTGATCTAGTGCTGTGACAGCCACCTGTAGAACCTTTCGTCCGGGTCAATTTTGATGCTATATACTACAAGGATTTGGAGGCTGCTTATGCGGAGGTTGTTATCCGGAATAGCTACGACCTACTCATAGGGGTTGCTTGTTTCTGGAATGAGTTTGCCCAGAGGCCACTTATTGCTAAGGCTTGGGCAGCCTTACAAGCCCTTCGCTTTGCTTTGGATTTGGGCTTTCAGTAGGTGGAAATGGAAAGGGATTCTTTGGTGGTTATTTCAAAGTTTCAATCTTCAAGCATAGATCGATCGACAATTAGCATGCATATCTGGGGCATTAAACAAAGTTGTTCACCTGATGGTAAAATAAGGTTGGCGTCAGCAATGTGCGTCTTGGTGGGTAGAGGACGGTCCTATAACCATCTTGGAAGTTGTGGTTGAGGAACAGGTGGTTGTTGCTCTAGTCGCCTCTCACCTCTAACTTCGATGTAGGTGCTTCGACGCAATCGACAGACGTGGTGGACAGTGGGAAGGGTAGGGCTCGTGAGCGAATGGTCAGATCTGTCGGGTGTTCGTTGATTGCCTTCCTCAGGTCAGCTCTCACGATGCACTGGTGGGTGTCCATTTGGTCGATGACACACAACGTCAACGATAGGCTAGGATTACCGAAATAGTGGGTCTCCCCTATACCTTTGCCTTTGAGAGATCGTTAGTTTTTCTTAGAAAGTTTCCATTTTGTAGAGACTGTCGTTTTGCTTTTAGCAGGGGGAAGCTCAAAGGTTGTGGCTGGGTTTTTTTTCTCTTGCTTTTGTCTATGTTTGGTTGTTGTTTCAGGATTAGGTTTCTTGCTTTCTAGTGCTAGGCTTTGGTTTTTTCTTCAATTTGTGATTGTTGTTGTACGACATCGTTTTCGTTTTTTTATATTATCTTAGTATTTCTTTAAAAAAATTAATTTTTATATTTTAAATTTATATAATTTTGTCTCCTATTTTTATAATGATATTATTAGTTTAAATGGTTTTATTTGTATACTTTAATTTCTAATATAATTTAGTTTTTATATTTTTATAATGTTATTAATTAGAGTTAATATTAACTTTCTAATAAAAAAATGTTAAGTGATTATATGTAATTTAAATACTATAATGGTCTTAGGGAGCAGACATGTGGCTTTTCCTTTCTTTTGGTTTACCTTGCGTTTTTCTAAGACACTGGTCAAATTTCAGTTTTGACCTCAATATTATGCTAAAACTTGAGATTTAATAAATTGGTTATTGTACTTTTATAATGTTATTAATTAGTTCAAATAGTTAGTTACTTTCAATTAAAATGTCGATGCTAATTTTTTTAATAATACTATTCAAACAATAAAAAAGATTATTATGACGAATTTGAATGAATGTTTTTAAGAAAAATTCACATCAATATTTTCAACATTACTTTTATTGTTACATGATTATGAAGTGATGATTTTTTATTTTAAATTTTCAAATGTCACACTAATGAATTTAATAGAAGAATTTCAACAATAATAACAATTAAACCTGAATTTTTAAATTTAAATTATAAAAAAATTAAATTTTTTAAAAACAAAAATAAACTAAATTCTAAATAGACAAACTTCATAAGAAATAAAAGCATATTTTAACTCTAGAATTAGAGAGAAATAAATAATCAATAACCAGCCCAAGCGTGAGAAGCATAGTAGTTATTACAAATGAACGGGTTATTCAAATTATGTCACGTTGATAGTGAGGTATCTATTAATACTAATTAGGGTTATTCAAGGGTAGTACTAAAAAAACTTGTTAAAATGTTTTACGTAATACCAATTTACGCTTATTCATGAAATGTTAGAATATATAATTATTATTTAATTATTACATGTAATGGGCAATAAATAATTAATTCTTTGAAAATAGTATATTTCATTACTTTACTTTCTCTGCCTTTAGTAGGAAAAATGGGTTATAAAATATTTGGAAAGACTTTGGGATTAAATCAAATTGATTATATATTAATTTAATTCTTATACCATTAAAAAAAATCAAATAAATCCAAATTGCGATAGATTTAATATTTATTGTATAAAAAATGCTTTAAAAATCATTATTTTTCCATTGCAATTCAATTCCAAACAAAACATTTCATTTACAAAACCAGAAAAAATTAAAAAATATTAACTTAGTTAAACCGTAAATGTTAACAATATTCCAATTTAACCTTATTTAATTTTTTTAATAAAACAAAGACTAATTGATATATTTAATAGTAAAGAGATTTGATCCTTTTTAAGATAAAAAATGTATTACTATTAACATTGCATCACTTCCGGAAAATTAGAAGGCACTTTAGTTACACTTACCCTTTGGATGCTTAGGACTTAACGAATAATGACAACTGTTTGATTGTTTCCGGCCCTCGTGCTTTAGAGCTCAAGGGGTTGAGCCTTCGTAAACACAAATACTCCGCCACCGCCGACAGCTCTGCCCAACAGCATATTCTGATCCAAATACGAAAGGTAATAAAGTCCTCCTACTGATCTCCTGCGATCAGACATGCTTAAAAATTCATATGGACCATAATCAGAATAGGATTAAGCTAAGGTAATACATGAAGTTGATGATATACCTTCCAGTCCCAGGGTTTCTTACAGGAACTTGAGCTCTGAAGGTTCGGAGAAACTGCAAAATCTGCACATAAACATTAAACATTCAGTGGCTGGCTGCCTCCCCCATCCAACAAATGGAAACTTAATATTGATGGAGCATTCAAAGATGGCATGGCAACAGCGGCATCAGGAGCGGTTATTAGGGATTCTGCTGGTCAGTGGTTGTTGGGTTTTGCTCGCAATATCAGGTATTGTAACACTTATGAGTATGAACCATGGGGTGCACTTGGTGGTCTTGATCAAGCTTGGAAAATTGGAGGACGTCAGGTGATCCTTGAATTGGACTGTTTAGCTGCTGCACAGCAGATAAACAGTATGGGAAATGAGCAGAAGTCTAAACACAATGCTACAGGCTATCTGGGAGTTGATGCATAGGGACTGGGAAGTAGAGGTCGTGCATACGTATAGAGGACATAAAATAGCTTATGGATTGGCAAGTTTTGCTTTAAGTTTACCGCTGGGCATTCATATTTTTGCTAATCCCACTGATCCTGTTCTCAAAGCACTGCATGATGATTACAGTGGAGTAACCTGGTCTAGATTAACTTCGTTGTAATCTTCTATTTTCTCCTTGTTGATCAGAAAAAAAAACAAACTGATGTAGAATCAACTGTGAATGCATGTGGAAACGCACTTCTATATGATTGCTAGACAATCTAATGGCTTGAATTTGCTGAGTCATCAATATGAACTTTAAGAAAATCACTTTTTGGAGATAGGTTAATACATATTATGACGAAGCATCAAAGCAGAGAAAAAGTACATCAGTTCATTTGAGCTCTTGACCTCACATATGACAATCAGTCACCATCTGAAGATCAGAGAAGATCTTCCAAAATCTAAATTTATGAATATAACTGGATGTAGGACTTCAAGCTTAACATGGAGATTATGCAAATGGCAGAATACAAAGTAATGCCAAGTTCCAACCAGAAATCCGGGCAATAATTAGGTACCTGTAGACTTAAAAATGACCGTGGAAGGAGTGCTGGAGCAATCAGAGCTTGCAGTTGTTCACTGATGTTTATATCTTGAACTTTTATCTGTCAAATACAACTTGCAGACGGGAAATCATTTACTTGCATATATGTATATACGTATGCATGAATGAATGTATATGCATCCACTTTTAACTTCCACTAGTAAATTTAGAAAATCTTTAAGCATGATCTGGAAACAGTACTAAAAGGCCTGTTTACTGAGATAAGTATTTTCTTTGCAAATATAAGGATAGAAGGGCGTGAAACAAATAATACGTGATCATAGATGAGTTTATGCGTATCAAAGTCTCAGAGGAAGACAGTGATGCATGTGGTATCTCCTGAGCTTCATTTTAAACACTAACTAGGCACATTTAAGGGTTAAGGCTGTTTAATTCTAGCACAGATTATAAAAATCCTAGAGGCAGTCACATTTCAAAAAACTCCGGCCAAACTGTTTATGGCTTGTGCAAACCTGGGAAGATCTCACTGATCAATCGACTTTACATGGCCATGAATTGCTACCATGCATATTCCTCCATGTTTGACTAACGTCCCAGGTTGAAAAACAGTTGCATGTGACAAACCTTAACTTTTTAGGAAATACAGGTTTTTAAAGTGGAAAACAGAGGTAACCTCTTCAAACTGAAGATAGATGTTCCGCACAGAAACAACATCGAACTTAGCAGAAACAACCAGAGTGGCACCTTCTTGTTCCTGTAATGTTAAAAGGAAGACAACATTTGTTAATAAAATATTTTCTTCAACAATATTAATCAGTTGAGTATCTTTTTGAGGTGGACATATTTGAAGCTAGCATTGATGCCTGAAACAAAATGAAAAGTTTCACAAGCCAATAACAGTGAATGGAAATAAACTGCTTGAGGATCTATATTTTACCCAATTCAAGATAAACACAGGTGTAGAGATTGAAAGTAGAAGTTTACCTCTAACAAATTCGGAATACTCCATCGAACAACATTTCGGATAACACCTCCTCTGAGCTGATCCCTGCATTCAAATTTCTGGAAGATCTGCCCAACCTACCCCAATATGACAGCAAGATATCAAAACAAAACTTTAGTTAACATTGCCCAAACTTTGTAGCAGCTGAGAACTAAACCTTCTCCTAGAAGAAGAAAAGGAATCCGATGAAAGAATTTCAGTGGTGGCACCTGAAAGAAAGGAAGCCTTGCAGCAGCTTCCAAAAGAACGACAACATCCGGGGCAGAAGTGTACTGCAGGCGCCAAGTTCCATCCAACACCGCCATGTCAAGTGGTGCACCCATGTTGTATCCCTCTACACTCACCTACAAAATTTCACAACACACACACACACACACAAGGAAAAAAAGGAAAAGGCGTGGCCTTTACTTCAAGATATTACACAAATTCCAATTGGGGGTTCTGGGGAAGAGATTATACCAGAGCCTCCTCGATAATTGAGCGTTGATCAGCAGTTGCAGCAAGTCCCCGTTGTGTGTCTTGAACAGCCAGGAGAAGATTGTGCTTCTTGTTTTCCAACTCAACCTCGGATACCTAATATCCAGAAAAGCAAATCCCATCACTACCGCAAATTCTAATAAGGAGAAAACATGTTCTAAAACAGGATGAGTAGAGAAATAAAGGTAAGCGACACAAGAATTAGAACCCGATTCCTGTTAGGAGCAACAGCTACTGAGCATAGAAACTTGTTGTGAAAAGACCGTTTATTGTTGGTAACGAGTTTTGAGCTGTGAGGGCTTATCTCGTAGATTACTCTCTTCACATTTGTCGGGTATACTGAAGCGGCAAATGCTAATTCCATGATGTTTCAGAGATTGGGCAACAATGGGGATTATGAATTTTGCCCCAAACAACCGTTGATAAATGATCCGGTCAATAAAGGATAGAATTTTGGGTTCGATTTTTGTCCACAGCTTTAACTGTTGCTTGTTTTGTTTATATAGTCCTTAATAGACTAATTAATTAGTAATTCCATTTGCATTGGGTTTTCTCTTTTATGTTATGATATTTGTTTACAAATGAAAACCGGCCGGAGATAACCCGACCCGACATTGCTTGTTAGATGAATTCTGCTACTTAATGAAAAGCAAGTTAGGACTGTTATGATAAATTGATTGGTCGTAAAGTGGACTGTACATTACATGTTTGCTAGACTTTTATGATAAGTTTTAAGTGATTAACTAGTATTCCTTCTTAGCATGTCTGACTTTTCATCTTTGGCGTTATGAGTTGTGTTGTTTCTTGTTCCATCCAATGGGAATTCAACTATGCCCTTTGCGACCCTCAACTTACTTGAAATGTTTGATGATGGATGGCAAAAGACATTGCTTGGTGGAAACAGACATCAAGATACTGGGAATAGCTTTAGTTTTGACATCGGTATTTTGGAACAATCGGAAATTTGCATGTGCATCAACCGTGTCTTCTCTACTTTGTTGGTGTTTTGGAACCCCTTTTATTTGTCTTTTGCCTAAAATATTCAGATCCTGTTGCACAACTAAGCATTCTGAACAGCTACTGCTCAGCAAAATCCAACTATTTATAAATGTTTTGAGGGTTAACTTACCATGATAATAAGCTGACATGTTTGGGATAACATGTTTACCAGATTAATGGGAAAAACAAGAAGAAAAATAAGAGCTCAAAGGTTGCCTACTTAGTTACTAACGGAAGACAATGTGAATTCCATCCAAATTTCCCTACGAAGAAACCAATGTGCCATATTTGCTTGTTATATAAGATTCTTCCCTGGCACCAGGAGAATCACGTTTAAGCAACTGAATCAATCATGAGATTCCAAGGAGAAGAGGAAGCAGCAGCCAAAGTGCCTGTAACATCTCCTTTCAGGTACAATTCACCACTGGTACAGGTTAGCTTAATAGGTCTAGTATGTTTCTGTTGTCCTGGCATGTTCAATGCCCTTACAGGCATGGGAGGTGGTGGTCAAGTCAACCCTGATGCAGCAAATAATGCTAACACCGCTCTGTATACAACTTTTTCCATCTTTGGAGTCCTTGGTGGTGGTGTTTACAACATCTTTGGACCAAAGATTACCCTTGCAATGGGCTGCTCCACTTATGTCCTTTATGCTGGCTCTTTCCTATACTACAATCACCAGCAAGACCAGACTTTTGCCATCTTTGCTGGTGCTTTGCTCGGTATCGGGGCAAGCTTTCTTTGGGCTGGACAAGGGGCTATCATGACTTCCTATCCCACTGCTACTCGTAAAGGCACCTATATTTCTCTCTTCTGGATTATTTTCAACTTGGGTGGCGTCATTGGTGGACTCATACCTTTCATCCTGAACTACCACCGGAAGGATAAGGCTGAAACTGTCAACGACATGACATATATTGTCTTCATGTGTTTCATGTCAGCTGGTACCCTCATCTCATTGACAATTTTATCCCCTGATCGTGTTGTCAAAGACGATGGTACTCATTGCACCAACATTAAATACTCAAATGTTACCACTGAGGCTATAGAGATCCTTAAGCTCTTTCGTAACTGGAAGCTGCGTCTAATCATCCCAGCTGCCTGGGCTAGCAACTTCTTCTACAGCTACCAATTCGATAATGTCAACCGTTTGATGTTTAATCTGAGAACAAGAGGATTTAACAATGTATTCTATTGGGGGGCTCAAATGATCGGTTCAGTGGGAATTGGATATATTTTAGACTTCAGTTTCAAGAGCAGAAGAACAAGAGGCTTGGTTGGGGTAGGAATTGTTGCTGTGCTCGGGACGGCAATTTGGGCGGGTGGCCTTGCCAACCAGTTGAATTACTCTTTTGACAAACTTCCCAATTGGTTGGACTTCAAGAGATCCGGAAGCGATTTCGCTGGACCGTTCGTATTGTACTTTAGCTATGGGTTATTGGATGCCATGTTTCAGTGTTTGGTATATTGGGTGATTGGAGCATTAGCTGATACCTCAGAGACCCTCGGCAGGTAATTACTTCTCCCATTTCACCCCATCTATTTCGTGGATCCTTACACTTTGCCTGATATCAAGAAGGAAATGGATATTATACATATAATTGAAGTCTATAATTACATGTGAATGCTATAAGCCATAAAGCTATTAACTTACAGATTCTCCATGTAAAACATGCAGATATGCTGGTTTCTACAAGGGAGTGCAGAGTGCAGGAGCGGCAGTTGCCTGGCAAGTCGGCAAAAAAAATATTCCCTTGCTCAACCAGCTGATTGTGAATTGGGTGCTGACCACTTTGAGTTATCCATTGCTGGCGGTCCTCATTTACAAGGCAGTTAAGGATACTGATGGCAGTAAGCCTGCAGAGGACGATGACACTGCTTCAGGACTGCCTCCCCCCGCTTCAATGAAAGATGGTTACAAAGAACTTGAGAACTCTATTACTACGGAAAAGGATGGTTAAGTACTTGGCAAAGTTTACCTCTCAAATTTTACTCCCTTTCAACTTCTTGTTCATCATATACCGGAAATAAAAGCTCCATAGGGAGAAATCTAAATTGATGGAACTTTCCGTACTTCCAAATGTTATCTATATATTATTCCTTTCTTCAATTGTTCTAAATAGGCGTACAAGTAAACTTGATAATTCATGTATTCATGTTATACTCAAGGATTTTATATTTTATATTATTATCGTGATTAAAGTGTTATATATTTTATATAGACCGCTTACTTTAACTTAATGTTGGGAAGGAATGATAGGAAAGTGGGCACTTCTCTACACTAAAATGAGAAATAGTAAACATGATAAATATAAATGAGTCTAACTCAATGAGAAATATCTATTCTCTTCAACAGTTATATCAAGTGAATCTTACTTATTCACATTCATGGTGATTTTTCTTACTTTCAAACCTTAAAGAATAATTGTCTCACTACTAAGTTCACCCTTACGAACTTCACAATACAAACGGTTTTATTAACAATTTGCACTCTAAAAAAAAGTTTCTCACTTGAACAAAATAAGTGCTCAAACTTTCAGTACAATAATCTATACAAGTCCCTCTCTTCAATAGATTTTCGTTCAAGACTTGCTAACATAAAAAATCTATAACAGTCCCATAAAAATAGTAATACAATAAATTGTTTGCAATATAATATTATAGAATAGTACAAACGTAGATTCTTAATAGCTAATCGCATAGAGCCATAGAGTTTCGATACAATCCAACTGTCCACTGTCCACGGTTAAGGGAGCAACTTGGGTGACTTTTTTTTATCAAAATTTTTAAATATAAGATTACTAAATAATATTAGTTTCATATGTGTCCTACAATCATAATAAATAACTGTGTAAAACGACAAACTTAAAAAATAATAGTGAATTTAAAATAAAATACAATGGAAAACAATCGTGAACTTTGTTGAAAGAGCTGGCTAACACATTTGATGTGATACTTTAGGAATAACTAGATCAACAAAGCTAGGCATGCCTTCCAATGACACAAGATGTTCACCAAAGCACCACTTAGTTTTACTTTTAAACTCAAGTAAACGATGCAAAAACATGAATAATTTTGACTCAAATTCAGGAACTTTGGGAAGAAATAGGTTCCTATTTAAAATACGTGAAAAGCTATCTATTACTGTTTATAAAATTGGTGGCTCACACTCAAAATGGAAGCCGTCAGAAAAAAAGCATTAGCAATACCAGATAGAACCCGTGAATCGATGCCAAGCCGGTTACGGTAATAATACGCCAAATTTTGCCATTAACGAAATTGGGTCTCACTGAGTTGAGCTGCTGAGGGAAGTAAGCTAAATGGGCTAAGAAGCTAACCCAACCTTGAGCCCCCTTATTGTTACAAATACATAAGCAAATTGGTCGGTTGGGAGTAAGGAACGGGTAAGCAGCAGAGTGAACGTGGGCAGATTATGTAGCCTTTCTTGAGACCCGTGAATTTCGATAATGTAGCCTTCCCAAACCCAATCCCTCATCCTTTCTCTTTCCTGCATTTCCTCATCCACCTGCCCCACAAAATCCAATCCACCCACCAAAAACCCTCCCCAAATACTTCCTCCCTTCCTTTCTCATCCTTCTCAAGTTGCATCCCCGAAGACAGGCCGGTAAAATCCCACACAGAGTCCTCCATTTCTCTTTCTTTATTTCACATTCTGTCTAAAGAACGGACCCGTCTTATATTTTTTGGCTGCATATTCTAATACGGGTCAATGTTTTAGCATGCTATCCGCTTTTAGGATTTAAGGTTACCGCTTCTCTTGGAGGTTTTGCTGATTGGGTTTTTCTGATTTCTTATGCAGTTTGCGGTAATGGGTACTCCTCTCCCTCGTGAATGGGTTGGCCTTCAACAATTCCCCGCTGCTACTCAGACGAAATTGTTTGAGTTGTTGGGAAAATTGAAGCAAAAGGTTTTTGATAAACCCTTTAATCTCTTACATTTTCTTTGTCTTAATAACATATCCACTCAAGATTTTTTTTTTTGTGGTAAAAAATAAAAATGCAGAATGTCAATACTTTGACTATCCTAGTTATGGGCAAAGGCGGAGTAGGAAAATCTTCTACTATCAATTCTCTTATTGGGGAGCAAGTTGTTCGAGTCACTGCTTTCCAGGTAAGATTTGATTTTATCCGTTCCTTTGGCTTCCTAGCTTGGTTCATTTATGCTGTTGTTGGCTTCTTAAGCTTGAATTCTCATTATATTTGTGTATTTTACAGTCAGAGGGGCTGAGACCCGTAATGGCTTCACGCTCCTGGGCAGGGTTTACATTGAATGTAATTGATACACCAGGACTTGTAGAGGCTGGCTATGTCAATCACCAAGCTCTTCAGTTGATCAAAGGGTTTGTAGTTTGATGAAGCAGTCTAACTTAGAATCTTATTTTTTTTCCACGATGAATTTTGGTTCTCAATGAAGCTAGTGATTTTAGTTTTACTTTTACTACATTGTATGGTTTATTTTGGTCGAAAACAAAGTCTATTAATCATCATTCAGGTTTCTTTTGAATAAGACCATAGATGTTTTGCTTTATGTTGATCGCCTGGACGCCTATAGAGTGGATGACTTGGATAAGCAGATCATCAGGGCTATCACAAACAGTTTTGGAAAAGAAATATGGCGCAAAAGTTTGCTTGTTCTCACTCATGCACAGCTTTGTCCACCAGATGGACTGAGTTATGATGTTTTTTCTTCTAAAAGATCAGAGGGTGTCCTAAAGGCGATCCGTATCGGAGCTCGTATTAGGAAAAAGGATTTTGATGTATGTATTCTCTTTCAAGTTATTTATGTTGAACACATGTTGGATTGCCTAAATAAAATAGATAAGCTTGTATGTTGAACACATGTTGGATTGCCTAAATAAAATAGATAAGCTTGTTTGCTCCCATAAAGCCTTTGACCAAAATATTGTTTGTCGCTAACTTGTAATTGCCTGAAGTATAGAGCTGAATGATTCGACCCACTGGAGAGAGGCAGTTAGTTCTTGGTAGTTATAAAATAGCAGAAGAGTTGTGGGTGGTTTCACTCTTGTAGGATTTGCCTTGAATTTAAGGATATGATCCTTCAAAACATCCAAAATAGCTCTTTTGAATTTTGATGCTAGAAATTAGTTCATCTTCTTATTGTTGATACTTCCCTTAGAAACAAATTACTAGCACAATTCACAAACATTTTCACTTCCTTAGCTGTTGCTGCTCTATTCTTCTTTCTCATGCACTTTCCAACTGTAAGAGCATTTTTCATTTTATTTTATTTACATTTTGGATGTTTGGTGCTATGTAGACCATCAACATCAGCTACCCTTAATCAGTCATACAGATAGAAATGTTGAATTCTGTTGCACTTCCCATGGAAGCTTGATTAATCGCTTCTGTAACTATTCAAAATTATTTGATTGAATTTAAATTGGGGAGATAAAGATTTTGTGGTAGATGTTTTCTTTCAAATTTATATGTCTGAGACATATGGATAAGGCATTGGATAGGTTGAAATGATGAGATAAGGTGATCTGTTAACAAGCTTCTGTGGTAGCTGTGCATGTCTTTGTCACTCATTTGTTAGTTGTAAGTTGTGGAAGTAGGGAGTTGAGTTTGCAATTTATGCCATGTTTCCCCAAACAGGGGAAAATCGGTACTATTTAGTTGTGGGAGAGGAAGATTAAGAGATTGGGGGGGGGGGGGGGATTTCACTATCAGCCTTTAATATATAATATACTTCCATCATAGCTGTTTGGCTTCTAGATGGATAGCTTTCTGGTTGGTTATTATTATTTTGAGAGTCACAGTTTTAAAATGAGATGGTCGAGCGGTAACTTCATGTTATCGAATATTGTGTGTAAAAAATCATTCTTCGGGCATAAACAGTGGGGAAGTTCTTTTGGAAGAAAATAAAATAAATAAATAAATCAACAGGTAGTTTAAAACTGGATTTTATATTTTGAAAAGGATACATTAGCTTGTTAGCTTATCTGTATTAGTTACTATTTCTTTTCTGATGCTATGCTTAGACTGCTGTGATTACTTTTTTCAGATATTTCCTTGCTTTTGATGCTTGCAGGATTCCGTCAGTCCTGTTGTTTTGGTTGAAAATAGTGGGAGGTGCAATAAAAATGACAGTGACGAAAAGGTTTGATCTCCTCCCCTCCCCCCCTTCTTCCTCCTCCATCTTGTGCTCTGTTCATGACCCTTTCATATAATTGATTTCATTTAATTCTTTGATAATTACATGCCATTTCGATACAGATTCTTCTGAATGGTGATGCTTGGATCCCAAACTTAGTAAAAGCCATCACAAGTGTTGCAACAAATAAGAGTCAAGCTATTGTAGTTAGCAAGAAGCTGGTAGATGGGTCTGACGCTAGTGATAAAGGAAAATTGTGGATTCCAGTTATTCTTGGGCTTCAGGTAAGGTTTTCACAGTTTATTGGTTTCTGTTTGGGCTGAATTGGAACACAAATGAATGTTTGTAATGCCTATGTTTTTTTATTGATACAGTGGTTTGTTATCAAATGGATTCAAGGAGCCATAAAAAGGGACATTGCAACTGGCAACGGGCCTATATGAGAGCCACATGAATGTGAACTGCTGGAATGCAAGTTGCATTTGGTCTCGTTAAAGTTTCTATATAATATTTTAGTTTTCTTCTATTTTTTTGGTAAAAAGTACAAAGAATCCTCTGAAATTGGTTTTGCTATTTGCTATAAGTATGGTTTTGGGAGGCAGAGTAAGTAGTGGTTGGACGGATGGGATATTGTTGAGGTATTGTAGGATATAAGCATTAAATGCAAGCCATGGTTCTTTTGTTTCACTTCCATGTATTCCCGTCCATTTCATTTGATTTCTTTTATCGAACAAACTACTTGTACCGGTGTTTTTGTTCGGAGACGGATTTACAATTTCCTCCTTATTTTCCTTAATTCTTTTTGTAACATATTCTCGTGTGTTAGGAAAAGCATTAGCTCGTCTTGGGGACCTTTTGCCGTAGATTAAGCTCATAAAGGTTTAAGGGGGCATCCAAGGATAACGAGGAAGGTGTGGCCCCAGCCACTGATGCTACCTTTTTCCCTGGGTGCGTGGATTGCGGGGATTTGTTCAGGTTGAAGCTGCGCCGGGAGAGGTTGGAGTTGGGGGCCAGAGATTATAACCTGTGGGTTCCATAGCCAACCTATATAAATTAAATTTTAACTCACCACCATTACAAGCTGCACCCATCATTGCATGCACTTCAATCTCTGCATTGCTTTATTTTTATTTTTATTTTTTGGTTTCATGCTCATGATAATTTTGCACGCAAAATTTGGTCAAATTTAGCTGCTAATATTGTTGGTTTTGAACGTTTTTCTTAAATTAAGATCAAATATCTGCAGTTCTGCTGGAATATCAAGTCAACCCAATCATATGCTTCTTTTAATTACAATCTTGTTTGGTTAAATTGAAAGAAGAAAAAAAGAAAAGGGGTTTAATAGTTTGGGTTAAAGCTAAATTGATGAAATGAGTAGGATGCCTAATTTTTTATTTTTCACATTTTAATTAACAATGCCAAACCAAAACGGTCCCTCTTCACAAAGAGTAGGCCGAAAGTCATGATTACGAACCATCGGTGATTAGACGATTTCGGTTGAGGCGTGGGACTGGAACCCATGCGCCACCCTCCCTGCACGCCAAGGTAAAAATTGAGCTCATCATTTGGACTAGTATTTTGGTGGTGTCCCACAAAGAAGTGAAAATAAAGCTGTTGCTATAAAAGTGGTGCCTCCGACCAACACTCACCCTCAAGTCCCCGAGAGAAAAAAAAAGGGAAAACACAACAAACATGAGCAGAAGTGGTAACTTGAAAAATGCTATAGTAGCATTTCTTGTTCCTCTCCCTTCAATTCTCTTCTATCTTTATTTCCTTGACCATTTCCATAGTAATAGTAGTTCTCTTTCTTCTCTTTGGTCGTGGTGCTTCCATCACCCTCTCCTATTAGCCAATGTCTTCTTTTTCTTCAATGTCAACGTCCTCTTCTGGATCATCGGTCACATCCAATCCAGCAACTGGGTCAGTCTTTTTTTTTTTTTTAATTACTAGCAATTTTTTTAAGAATAATTTAAATTCTACTACATTTTTAATGGGTTCTTTTTTGTTTGTTTCAGATGATTGATTTGTATTGGACTGTGATACCGGTGTTGCTAATTCATTACTATGCAACCCACCCTTCGGCGCAATTTGATGGGTTGAGATCAAAGATCGTGATAGTTTTGACCTGGGTTTGGAGTATTAGGCTGACCCATAACTATTTCAGGCGAGAAAAATGGCAGTGGGGTGCCAGAGAAGACTGGAGGTTCGCTGATATGCGCCTACAGTATGGCAAGCATTGGTGGTGGATTTCCTTCTTCTCTGTTTACTTTTCTCAACAGGTGCGAGTGTTTCCAAAGATATTTTTCCATTATCAGTTTTTGGTTCTTTCTGAAACTAAATCGACCCCCTTTTTTTTATTAAATTGGGAAATCTGTTCGATAAAGTGCCGAAAGAGCTTCTCTTTAATAGGTAAAAGATGGGAATTTTATTGTTCTAAGAAACAGAAGTAAAAATTTGAACCTCAAGTAGTTTTGATAAGTAATTATCAAATGGTAAACAAATTAATAAAAAAAACAGATGATGAACTAATGGGTGATTAAACACTGCAGATATTTCTGATTGGGATATGTCTTCCACTGTATGTGGTGCACTCGGTTGATAAGCCCATGAATATCTGGGATTTGGTTGCTGCTGGAGTTTGTTTGTGTGGCATTGTCATAGCATACTTTGCAGATACGCAACTGCATAATTTTGTGACTAGAAATACCAAGCTAAAAGAGCTCGGAAAACCCATGGTTCCCAACCTTGACCGGGGCTTATGGCAGTACTCTCGTCATCCAAACTACTTTGGGGAGCAGTTATGGTGGTGGGGGCTGGTTGTATTTGCATGGAACTTGGGTCATGGATGGACCTTTGTTGGGTCTTTGATCAACAGTATGTGCTTAGCTTATGTTACTGTGCTTGTGGAGCAACGGATGTTGAAGCAAGAGTATAGAGCTGAAGCATACAGGTTATACCAAAAGACAACCTCAGTGTGGGTACCTTGGTTCAGATCTTCTGCTATAGCAGTGAAGGATAAGGATACTTGATCTGACTATTTTTGTTTCATTGAAACAAACATCTTGTGTTGGTTGTTATCCTTTTTTGCTATTTATTTGAGAGGGGGAAAAAATGGTTCTTATCTGTGGTAGTCAAAGAGAGATCCCTCCATCGCTATGAAATCAAGTAAATTATTTCTTCATTTGTAATAAAAACTGTTTTCATTTTATGACTTTGGCATGTGCTTGTAATATGTAGATCTGTAGGTCATATTAATCTGGTATGGTTATGCTTTCTTTTTCTTTTTGGTAATAATCTGGTATGGTTATGTTGATGCAGTTAAAATTTCCACATGGAAGGAAAGCTTATAGTTGCCATGGTAGCCGAAACAAATTTGGGTTAATTCAACCAATCGGGTTTTTAAACTTTAAAGCCTCGATGTACTAAGTCAGAAATTTTATTGGGTTAATTTTAAAGACTTTTGTTGAAGGGGCTTAAAATGGTTTTTTAAATTTTGAGAGGAGTCAAAAAAATATAATTTTACTATTTAACCAAGGATTAAATCTATATAAATTCGTGTATATATAGAGAGAGAGTTCTAGGGCTATTTTTTTAGCATATCGAGTTGTTATATCCATAGTAGATATACATGTGTTTCTATTTTCATTCATGTATTTTAAATATGTTTTATGTTGAATTTGAGATACATTTAGTTTTAAAAGTTAACGTATAAGCGGATTGAATGAACTTATTAATATGATACTATTAATTTAAGTTTGAGACTTAATTTAAAATTTGGTCATAGTTTGAGGGTCTGATGCAATTAACCCTTTGGTTCTATAGGGATATCTTTTCGGTTTTTAGTCCCAATAAAATTCATATATGCTTTGTCTATTAAGTAATAGATGCAGGCCCAGTTAAAATGGGTTTGTGGCTTTGGGCTTACTGAGAAACAGGAATTGGTCTACAATACAAAGGAGGAGACTGAATTAAATTTAAAAATAAATAAGAAAATTCTAGTAGACGTTAGTTGAACGAGTTTTGCCCGATGGTGAAGAAAATAAGTTGGTCAAGTGTTAACGCTTGCAAAAAGGTTGCGGTTAGGAATTAAGAAGCAGTTGCAGCAAATCCTTTCAATTACGACACAAATGCCGTGCTTCACGGCAATTCAGCTAAACATCCTAACCGTCCTCCTCTTCTTCTCTTTCTGGGCGCCGATCGCGCGATCCTGGCCGGATAATTCGGGATCTATCCGGTTACCTTCCGATGGATTTACAAACGCCGATGAGAACGAAGGCGTCTCCGCTCGATTCAATAAGCCGTTATCCTGCCCGGTCAATTGCTTCCGAACGGAGCCCGTTTGCGGCGTTGATGGTGTCACCTACTGGTGCGGTCGCGCCGATGCATTATGTGCCGGTACTCGCGTGGCGAAAGTAGGATTTTGTGAGGTCGGGAGCGGAGGTAGCGCGTCGTTTCCTGGTCAGGCTCTGCTTTTGGTTCATATTGTTTGGCTCGTCTTGCTTGGCTTTTCTGTATTGTGTGGTCTTTTCTAACTTTTCCAAACAGAGACTTTTTTTGTGTGTTATTTTTCCTCTCTCGGATTCTATCTGGATTCCATTTGCCTACCATGTCATTTTCTCATCTGTATTACAGTAAATCATATTCTTTGTATTAATATACCAATTTGGTTCTCCTTTCATTATAATATCAACTATTCACTATATCAGCATCGAATCAATTCATTATATCAACATAGAATTGGTCCATATTTGGGGAGGATGATCACCACGAATCAGTTGCTGTGGATGGCATCTCTTTTTCCTTTTTAGTCACTCTTGCAAATCAATTTCAGTGGGCAATGGATAGCTCGGTAAAGTCATGAACCGTTCATAGTTGCACATTCATTGATGCTTAAGGTTAAGCCAGTTAGGGGTATCGATGCTGTCGGTGCCGTCAGCCATTATGCATATAAATATTATTCCCTACGTACCTGATTCGACAAAGACAGACGGATAAATCACTTGCAACACCGGACACGCGGTTGCATAGCTTGCATTTGCCTGTTTCCCTTTCACTCAGCTAAGCCTTTCCTCTCCTTTGTTTTTTTTTTTTTTTTTGGTATGACTTGATATCAATATTGTCTTTTATATTTTTTTCTCTTCATTAATCCTTATTTTTAACGGTCATTCTAAATACTTTTAACATCGAGTTTGCAAATTAAAAAAAAAAAAAAGAAGCAATTGTTGTAATGTGTATTTAAAAAAAGAAATCAAGATCCACAAAATATATTATAACACAAGCAATTATCTTTTTTATATAGTTGACTCTATTATTAAAATGATGTATTATTTTTATTTTGAACCCCTTAATATTCTATATCAATTAAAAATAAAAAAATTGACAAACATTCACTAAATTATATCTTTTTCTTTTCTTTTCCTTCAGATAAAATTAACACTTCAAATATATGTATATATGAAAAAAAAATTCTCTTTACCCTTTCCTTAAAAAGTTGATAAAAATAATTAATAAATAATTATAAATGAAGGTGAAAAGGAAAATAAAATAAAGTCCCACTTTAAACAGTAAAATTAACCACCCTAGATGAAAAAAGGAATGCATCTTCTTGTTGGTTTTTACAGTTAAAAGATAAAGATACAAAAAAGGACGTTAAAACTTAAAATACGCCTCCACGAAAAAGATACGCATGAGGGAGAGGGACCTCTCAGCCATGGCTTAGCCAGCTGTTCATGTTTACCTAAGAGAAAATCACTAAACAATGGAATCAATTCTTTGTTTTTCATGAACGAAATAAGAAAAAAAAATTTCCACAGCTGCCTCCCTCTCCCTGAATTCGATCAATCATTTATCCATCAAATTGTTTTTAAATTTATTTTTCAATATAAACAACTTGGATCCTGGAACATTTGAACCAACGCATACTTCACCCTAAATTCAAACTCTGTCCGCAACCCAAACGCCAGAATCTAAAATTTGAAAGCACCCTCTTCATAAAATTGGGCTTTCGTTTCCTCCGTTTTATCCTCTCTCTCTCTGTGTCTCTCTCTCATTGTTTACGTCAAAGGACAGGAAGAAAAATTGTGAAAGTGGCAAGAATTCTGAAATGGTATGTGGAAATTTGGAATATTTGTCTTGTTTGGGACTCTGGGTTTTGTTTTTCTTTCAATTTACTCTCTTGTAATGGTGTTTTGTTTGGGAAGGTGTTGGCAGGATTTTATAATGACCCTGAATTTGCTAATGTGGATTCAAGTGAAAATGAGTCTATTCTTCCTTTTAAAGGAACGATTTTGAGGACTAAGTCTGGTAAAATTTCTTCACCAGTGGAGGAGCCTTGCGTTTCGTGTACCACATTCAACATTCTGGCTCCTATCTACAAGCGATTGGATCAGCAGGTGATTTCTTCTTCTTCTTTGTTTTCGTCCCTTTTGTATGCGTCTTTTCATTGGTAAAATTTGCTAATTTCATTTTGGGTGATGATGAAACAGAATCAGAGCGTACGAGAGAGTGATTTTAGAGCATTTTGGTTAGCTAGAAACGAGAGGATTGTAGATTGGTTGCTTTATGAAAGTTCTTCAATTATATGTCTCCAGGTGGGTTTCATGTTCCCCTGTCTTTTATGCTCTTTCTCGTCCCTTTGACTTTCTGAAAATGATTTGTTGAAGAAATGACTCCCTTCCTTCCATTAACAGCCCTTTTTCAACTCTGGTGGCATAAGCCGTTTTTAATGCCTTTTTGTTTCGTTCAATAATAGGAATTTTGGGTTGGAAACGAAGAATTGGTGCATATGTTTGAAGAGAGGCTTAGTGCTGCAGGCTATAAGACCTTCAAGCTTGCAAGGACCAACAACCGAGGAGATGGTATGGGCTCTTTGACTGATTTATTCTCATACTGGAAGCAAATTTTAAGATTTTATTTATAAATTGGGTAGATAGGGTTGTTCTTATTTGCTTTTCCGAGTAGGAGCCGATGAAGCTTGAATCAAACTGAAATTATTAGACAATTTGAGAGTTTGACACAAAATTTTGCAATATAAGATGTAGTTCCATGCAGCTGGTGCTCTTTAGTTTGGCAATTCATGTCTAACTCGTCCACTTTCAGTACATGCTTACTCCATTTCACTTGGCTTCTATAGGACAGGGAAAATAGAAGAATGACCATTTTCTCACCTTTTGGGAGCTGAATTGGTTCTTTTATAATTCACATATTTTAGCTTTTGCTCTATCTTTTCAGCTGCCAGTGACAGGGGAAGAGGATGGTCATATATTATAGGCTGTTTATTGTTAGCAGGTCCTTATAATGTGTGTAGGCCATCCCGCAAAGATTAATTCATTTACTTTGGTTTTCATATTTTTTTTTGCTATGCTAAATATTTGTTGAAGTACTTATTAATTGTAGGCTTGAGAACTTATATTGATGTTACTTCCCAGGTTTATTGACTGCTATACACCAGGACTACTTCAAGGTTTTAAATTATAGAGAATTGCTCTTCAATGACTGTGGAGACCGAGTTGCTCAGTTGTTACATGTTAAATCAGTTGTCCCTTTTTCAATAAATCAGAATAACTGTGTTGAACAAGAAATCCTTATTGTGAACACCCACCTATTATTTCCTCATGATTCCAGTTTATCCATTGCAAGACTGCACCAGGTAGATATCCCTTCTTCTGGTGCATGTCCATATACAACTCCAGTTTCTTTTTTGGTTTGTTTCTAAGGTAACAGACTGCACTTAATCTCTTGTTTTGGTATTCTTCTCGTAGGTTTATCAAATACTACTATATCTGGAAACGTATCAGCAAGAAAACAAACTCACCCCGATGCCTGTCATACTCTGCGGGTAAGCTTTATCATTGTTGGGGGGGGGGGGTCTCAATTTATTTTGTTTCCCTAATGTTATTTATTTTTCAGTGACTGGAATGGAAGCAAGCGTGGGCATGTCTACAAGTTCCTTAGGTCCCAGGGATTTGTATCATCTTATGATATTGCTCATGAATGTTCAGACGGTGAGGCAGATGCTGACAAGGTTTGTGGTATTCGATTTCAGATTTTAGCATCTCTTCATCAACAAAATACTATTCTGCAATGCTTACTGATTAAATATGTTGGCTCTATTCATATATCACACAGTGGGTTAGTCATCGGAATCATAGAGGAAACATATGTGGTGTCGATTTTATATGGCTTCGTAATCCTAATAAGTCACGAAAACCATTGAAGATAAGTTGGGCCGAAGCAGCTTTTGGCATAATAAAGGTTAATTCAACATTTCTTTCATATTGTTCCAAATCCTGTCTTTCTAGCTCGCATTATAGCCTATTTAGTTATTATGTCAATATTCAAGTTTCTACTCGTGCTCTCTATAGATAGAGCAGTCATTGGATATTTACATCGCAGGCCATATGTGATGCTTGGCTGGATTTCTGATAACCTTATGCATTATAACTAGTCAACTCTGTGACATTGCTTCACTTGTTGACAAAAGTGCCAAGTGACATTCTGGAATCTGACTTCACTACTGATCTTTGTGATTCTTACTCAAAACTAGTGTATCTTATGATTAGGAATGTGATGGAAAATACCTGTTTTACCTTTTCTTTTGGTAATGAAGATCACCATTTATCATACATACTTCCATGTCTAAAATTTGGTTTCCATTTTCTTGGTTCCAGTTTCAACTTCAAAAGGCTTCTTTGGCTGAAAATGATGCATTTGCCTTTCTAAGGGCTGACAACAGTGTCGACCATATAACTTATTCGGCATTCTGTGATGCTCTTAGACAGGTACTTTCCATTCACTTTCTTTATATAATTAGTATAATGGTAGTGGTAAAATTCTCACCCTTTCTGAACCATCTACAGGTAAATTTAACCGGTCTTTCTTATGGACTAAGTTTCCAAGACACGAAAGATCTTTGGGTACAAGCAGACTTTGATGGAAATGGTGTTCTAGACTATGAAGAATTTAAGGTTTGCAGCTCACCGCTAATTTGTGCCTTTATTAGGTTGAGTCCTTTTTACTAGTAGTTGAGCTATGGCCTATAAGTCACTTGATGCAACATTTTTTTTTAAATTAAGGTGATTAAGTGGTAATATGAGTGAAACTTTGGTCATATGAGAAACCTTGTGAGGCATTTATGATAATATGAGAAAACATTTACTATTTTGTCATTGTAATAGGTTTTGGCAACATTATTTGATTTCAACCTCAAAAATAGCTTTATGTCAATGTAGTATTTAAGCAACTTTTATCTTGTAACTAATAGACCAACAACTTTTATCTTGTAACTAATAGACCAACATCTGGAAACGTATCAGCAAGAAAACAAACGTATCGTCATGGGTTATTATGCTGTAAATCTTTATGTGCTCTATTTCATAGAATAAAGCATTTAATAATTGGTTGACATTACTACAGAGAATCTGGAACTCAACGTGGTCAGATCATATGGACGAAGATTGCAGCTCGGATGACTCAGATGAAGGTAATGAGGAAGAGACTGTCGGTTTTACAGTAAAGAATGCAGCTCTTTTCCCCCGTGAAGTAGAGAAGGGGATATGGCCGGAAAACTACTCTCTTTCCGATCATGCCCGGCTAACCGCTGTGTTCTCACCGGTGAGATTGCGGTGTCCACGTCGGAGCCTGTAGACTGGTTGTTGATGGCAGAAACGAGAAATCAGCTTTTGTTTTTGTTTATACAACAAGTTTGCAGTGTTCAAGCAGATGAGGCTAAGCTATTTGATGAAAAAAATCAAAGCACGAATAGTCCTGGCATATATTTTAATCAGGCTGGGTCGGGTTGTAGCTAAATGGAATCAAAATGAGGGGGAAGGGCCTCAAAAACTTTGGATATTTGAGTCTGAGGCGAGGCTAGGCTAAGCTAAGCTAAGCTAAGCTCATAATTGTCACCTCAAACTTCCAGGATATATGAAGTAAATGGAACATTTTTGACTTTAGGCCAATACATTTTATATATGTTCATTAATAGTAGCTATGCCCTCCTCACCTTTGCAATTAGAATATATAACCTAATAATTTTTCTTAATAATAATAGTTAATTCATTAAGTAGTATTGTTCATTTATTAATGGGAAAGAGGAAGGTGGAACATCAACGAAATTTCAGGGTTAGATTTTCATGAGTAAGTTTTTTCTTTTGAAAAATTTTGATTTAAGATTTTAGTGATATTTTTGTAAAAATATAAAAATAATTTATTATAATCAATTATTAATATTTCAATATATAAAATATAGAATATAATATTTAAATATTTCTCAACAATTAATATTAATTATTTTTAAATACTTTAAATATTATTAAAATATAACCTTTACAATTACAAATTTAAATATAGTGAATCAGCTTTCCTCTGGACTTAGTTTGAAAAAGTTTGGCATTTTACAATTCTAGGCAGTCCAAGTGAATATTGACAGATTTATGATTAATTTAGTATTGTTTTTAAAAAGTGTTTGTGGAAAAATGTTGTCGAGAAGTACTTTTAAAAGTTTAAATATTCATTTCAGATATAATATTATAAAGTAACAAATATACATTTAAATAATGTTCAAATTAGTTAATATATGATATTTTAGCAATAATATAAAATTTAATTTATTATAACTTGTTGTTAATGTTTAATATATGAAATATAAATTTTAAATTTTTTAAACAATTAATACGAATTATTTATAAAACTTAATTAAATATATAAGCTATATTTTAAATATTTAAATATAACCATTAAATATTTGTAATTAGATATTAACACATTTGTATTATTTTAAGAAATATTTTTTTAATTAATAATTTTATTTTAAAATGTAATTTGAATATATAACTCATTAGATATTAACATAATAGAAAACATAAACCTAACAAATTTTACATTAACATTTGCAATTTAAGGTGAATAAAAATTGGGAGAAGAAAAATAGATGGATGAAAAAATAATAATACTTTTAGAAGTGTTTTTAGCTCAATAAAAGCTAAAAATTTTAACTTCTGAGTAAAAATATTTTTGAAAAATCACTCATGCCAGTCAAAATTGCTTGTTTAGTACAATTTCTCTTCAAAAAGTGTTTTTTGTTTTGGAAACAAAAAAACTTTTTTTAAGCATTGCTAAATGCATCCTTAAATATTATTGCTTTATGCTTAATTTCAAATGGATTTGAAAAATTATTGGGGTGAGAGAGGCTCGAACTCTCGACCTCAGGATAACCCAACAAGCTATGAGACCTACGCGCTAGCCAACTGCGCCACCACCCCCTCGTGATAAGGATTGAGAAATATATTTAAATTTTTCATCATCAACCTGCAGTCTGCACTTTATGATGATTGATAAAAGAAATTATTTGGAGCCTTTTAATCTGCAGTCATTGTGCTTTGTGCATCTAAAGGAAGGGGAAACTGAAATTGATCTCGTATGGTGCAGCTACAAATAGGCAAGTTTTTGTCCCAAAGAAGAGAGAAATTTGATGAATGGGCCGCTGCTGGTTGCATGGTATGCATGACATGCCAATGAAATGAACCCAAACAGCGTGGCATGGAAGATTCTAGAATGTCTAAAACTATTATTTTATATTCTTTGGGGGATAATAGGGGAACAAAAAGGAGCAAGGACCATGAAGATAAAGCAAAGGCAAGGAAAGTGATTGGATGATGGATTGAATAATTCTAGGATTATAGATGGTACTGAAAAAAAAAAGGTGAGAGTGATTGTGGGGTCGACTCTTGCACTAACTCAGCAACTTCACTAACATTAAGTTTTTATTGGAAAAAAAAAATACCAAGTAGTACTAGAAAATGAATCCTTTATTTTTACGAAGCAAGTCAAAATTCTCGATCCTTCCTCTTCTTTTATTTAGCATTGCTGACTTACCAGTCCACGTAGGAGAAATGATCTAAGCCTGAAATTGGAAAAACTGAAGTGAAAACACGGTTTCTCGGGAGGGAGGGTGGGTCCCATTCACTTTTAGAACCTTGTGCCACAAGTCACAACTTAACTTGTGTTGTTTCTGAGGAGCTTCCATATAAAATACTCCACTCTCTGCTCTTGCAACTCACATTATCGTCCTCACTTCTCTGACCACTACTCTTGCTCTCTTTTGTCTTGTTTCATTGTTCTTACTTTCTGTAATGAGGAATAAAAGGGGTATCATTCACCCAATTCCTAATGAAGAACGATTTAGCAGTTACTATTGCTATTACCTCTTCTGGGTTGCGGTTGGTTACTATCTTTGGAAAAAAATTCTCACCATAACGGGCTACAGGTTCCACCCGACAGATTTCGAGCTCCTCCATTACTATCTACTAAACAAAAATCTCGGCCGTGATTCTCTGGTCCAAGCTATCGCTGAATTGGAAGATATTTGTGGATTAGAGCCTTGGCAATTACCTGGTATTTTACTTATATTCCACCATTTTGGTCTACTTTCAGATACCCCCTTCTTTTTTCTTTTTTCTTTTGTACAATTCCATAATTTGTAGGACATTCGAATATACACTCTGGCGATCACGTTTGGTATTTCTTTTACCGGCCAAGTTTCAAGTACCAGAACGGTTCAAGGATCAACAGGACAACCAACGAAGGTTACTGGAAACCGACGGGCAAACCTCGTGTGATAATGGCTAGGGACCAGGATATCGAGATCGGCAAGAAAAGGACGTTGGTTTTTTTTAAGGGACGCGTTAATGACAATACCAAAATGAAGACCAGTTGGATCATGCATGAATATGAGCTCACTGCTACTCTTCCTAACCAGGTATATATGCTGCTTAATCACTCTTCCTACAGCTTATTCTGATAGAACGTTAACATCAACAAGTTTTTTTTTTTCTAATTAAGTTTGATGACATAATAATAGTACTTAGGTTATTTTGTTCTTTGATTTGTGCAGGCAACTTTTGTTCTCTGTAAATTGAAGAGGAAGTTCGAGAAGGCTGAGGTTTCGTGCATTGAAGAAGGTCAACCAAGTCACTATTTGCCTCCTAACTTGGGAAATTATATTGCAAATAATGCAAATCAGGCGGAAGCTGCTAGATGCCTTACGGTAATTTCATGATGCTTATTATTATAATTTCTCTGTTTCCCAAAGTCTAAGATGTTGATGACGAACATGTATATGCACCTGAATTTATCATTATTTGTCTGCAAATGACACAGGCCAACTCAAACCCTAATGAGATGTTAACACAGCTGGAAGCTCTTAATGATCATGAGGAGCTAGAACATCAATCTATAGAGTGGTGGAATTCATATGTTGGTGGTGGTTTTCCTAAGCACGATGGCTCTGGCGATTTCGGAACCCATGGTGCGGAAAATGCAATTCCAAATGTAAGTTTTTTAGGGGAGAGGTGTTCATTCATGTTGGTGAATGAATTTTGAATTAAAGTATGATGTAGCATCACTTACTTACTCAGATACCAATGGGGCAAGAGGTACTTCAAGATCAATCAGGCACTAATGAACAAGACATCAGCAACTTAGGGGACTTAGTGCCTGGTGATGAAAGAAGCAATCAACGTAAGTTAGTCATGGACGATGATGGATGTAACATGCCATCTAATTCCGAAAATGATACAGCTGAAGATTCAGTTAAAATGGTAATATTCATTTGGTAATCAAAAGCATTTGTGTAAAAATAAATGATTGTTTTTCTCTATGATACAGGATTTATCAACTTTTGCTGGACCATCAACGGATGAAGAGGTCTTTGCAGGTTTAGAAGCACTTCCAGAAGTAAGTTGCTTTGTAAGATTATTTCTTTTCTTTTTTCCAATTGTTCATAGACAATGATATAAACATTTGGAAAAAAATGTTCAATTTGTTGTGTGATTCAGGCCCAAGGAAACAGGATTGAGCAAATGATTGATGATTGGATTTTAGATGAAAGAATACCCAATGCTTTTGACAATCAATGTAGTAGCAGCATTGAAGAGCAAAATTCAACACCTATAACTGGTGGCTGTAATTTGTCTTTTGCACCTGATGCCCTAAATCTACCTAGGAAAAGGTCACGTACTGATTATTGTTATGAAGGATTTGGCTTCGACACGAAGTCTCAATAAGGCACAAACAAACACTCCTTTTGTTTACAAGGAACAAAAGGAAGGGTTTCAGATAAAATATGGTTGTTATTTGGATTTGGACTAGTTTGTAATTTATGGCTGTATATGATTAGCTTGTGTGAATTTGGATATTTGTAATCTGCATTAGGTTTCTATGCTGTCCTTGATATGTCATAGCCCAAATTTATCCGGGCTAACTAAGCCCACTTACAGACCAAACAAGAATTAAAAAAAAGGGGTCAGACCCAATTTACAAGCGGCCCGAATACCAAATGGCCCAAAATTGATATTTTCAGAGGGCTAGGGTTATTGAAAACCCTAGCACCAGCGCCGCAAGCTCCCTGATGCACCGCTGGCCTCCACCCACGCGCGCACTAATCACTGTCGACCACTCCGCCGGCCTCCACTCCCTTTTGCTCTCCACGCCTGCGAATGAAGACAGCTAACAGCAAGAAGAAAGGAATATTTTATTAGGGGTTTTTAGAGCTATAAAATCGGAGAGAAAGCATTGTACAAAGGGCTTTTTTTTTTCCATTCGCAATCAATACAAGAAGAATAGCAGACTCAAAATAAAAAAAATCAATCAAAAAAATAAAAAAGGAGAACAGATTCAAAGAAAAAAAAACCTCAAAAACATAGCAGTAGTGATTCAAACTTGAAAGGAAGAATCAGATCGGAGAGGTGACCATATTTTTTACTCGAATCTCTTTTCTTTTTATTTTATTTTTATTTTTTCCTCGTAGATACATATATACATATATATATATATACTATTTCTATCTTTTTCAAAAAAAAAGGAAAAGACTTACCCCTTGCGATTTCCGGCCACCGCGTGCGGTGGCCGGCGGCGACGCCGACGACAGTCCTATGCCAGAGTCTGGGCTCCCCCTTTTGAGGATTTGAGAGAAAAAGGGAGAGAAACCCTTTTTTTTAACTGGAAGCACAAATAATAATAATAAAAAGAGGAAATGTGGCTTATATAATAACAGTGAAACGGCGCCGTTTTAGGGTTGGGAGCCCAGGCGCCAAAACGACGCCATTTAGGCCCCAACCCGCGCGCGCGACCCGACCCGGTCAGAGGGTCCGCGCGTTTTTGTTAAATGGGATAATTACCCCTTTGGTCCTTCCGCATTTTCTCTCCTCTCCAATCAAGTTTCTGTTATTTTCACATTTACCCCAGTATGTTTGTTTTCGTTCTGATTTAGTCCTTAACCAAACACAGCGCATGGGAGTTGAGGGATAATTTCCCTTTTGGTCCCCTTTCCTTCGCGCGCATTTCAGATAGGCCCCCTTCTTTGTTTTATTTCGAATTGTCCCCAAAATTATCCTTTTTAATTCAATTTGACCCCTTTTTAGTATTTTTGTAATTATTATTATTTATTTATATGTTATGCATTATTATTATCACTACTATATTTATATTATTTCTTTGTACATATATTGTATATTATTATTGCTATACTATATTATTTTTGTACATATTTTATACCATCGCATATTATTATTATTATTACATTATTATTATTATTATTATTAGTATTATTTATGTGATACATATTTCATATTATTATTTTTACTATATTATTTACTATTACTACTATTATATATTATTTATTGTACACATCTCGCATTATTACTATTATTATTATTGTATTATTACTTGTACATACTAACTTTATCTCTATTATCGTTACTAATTCCACCATTATTGACTTCAATGTTATATATTACGTGTATTATATGATCGTTATATCAAATCCGTGTCACATCATCATTATTCATCGCATGACCCTATTCACGTTTTGAATAACGTTTCTTTAAAACATAACCTAGTTTTTCATCAATTTCACCCAAAAAACTAAAAATTTTTCAAAATAAGGCAATATTCCGTGTTTGGAAATTCGAGGGACCGTGCCCTATGTGTTGGGTTTCGGTTCTCTTGCTTGACCAAATAATCGAATAACCTTTTGTTATTTTAATAAATGAGTCTTAGGGATTAAGAGACGACCTTGGATTTGAGGATCGAAATTATCGTGTCCTACGTATTGGATGTGATATTTGGTCCCTTCGAAACAAGGAAATTTTAATATTCAATTTTAAGAAGACTCAAACATTTCCAAAAAAGACCCAAACTTCTAAATTCGTTTCAAAATTTTTTTAAAAAACTTTCGACATTGGGACATCAATTAATTAATTTGGTACCGATTTTCGGGCGTTGCGAGGGTGCTAATCCTTCCTCACACGTAACCGACTCCCGAACCTATTTTCTCGAATGATCGTAGACCAAAAACATTTGTTTTAGTAAATCGAAATGTTTTATTAAAACAAAGGTGATCCGATCACACCTAATAAAAGGTCGGTGGCGACTCCCGTTTTACTCATTTTCAAAACCCAAGTTCGACACCCGTTTTTTCAAAAAATGGTTGCGACATGATACATGTAATTTGAAGTAATTTATGGCTGTATATGACGTAGCTGCTGATGGCACTCGAGGTGTTTATGGTAGGTTGAGGTTTAGTTTCAAAAATATGTTTAGCTCAAGTCGAAGCTTGACTCCGTCCAGCTAATCCGAATGACTTTACTGTTTACAAATAAAAGAATTAAAGTTAATTAGATATGTAAATTAATATAAAATTATTTTTAAACAGTAAAATTGGTTGAGTTGGATCAATCTTGAAATTAAATAACTTAAATCTAAGTTCAGGTTAAAATGGGATTTTTTATTCTAATAATATAAAAATAAAATAAAATACCAAAATAAGGACGGCTACATGCTAACATATTTTGTTTTTTTATGTGTTTGGGGACCATTATCTGCCGGTGGGTGGGTAGGTGAAGGAGAAAAAAGGGAAGGAGAAGAAAAGAAGAGAAGGGGAGGGCACGAAGGGAAGAGAAAAAGAAAGAAAAAAAGAGGAGGAGAATAGAAAGAGGGAAGGAGAAAGAGAAGAAAAAGAAAAAGGAAAAAAAAAGTATTTTTTATAAATTAATAGATTAATGTTAATTTAATTTGTTTTTGTTGTTATTATTGTTGATTTAAGTTGAATTTAATTTTTAAATTTATTTTGTAATGTGTTATTTGGTTAAAAGAGTTATTAAGGTATGTTTGTATTTATTTTATATTTTTATTCATTCATAATTTATTTTTAATTTAATGTTCATTGAAGTAAAAAAGCCTATTTATGTTATATACAAAGAATGTTTTATTTTTATATTTTTTTGTTATGTGTGTTTTAGGTTAATTAGATAATTTTTTATGAAATTTATTTGGCATGTTATTATTTTGATTATTTTAATATATTTTTTATATAGATAAAAGATGAGACCATTGGTATGGAATTTGGAATTTATAAGATAAATTAGGAATTAGTTTATATGTTCTAATTTTTTTTTATACTGAGAATAAGAGTTTATGTTTTTAAATTTTATTTTATGTTTTATAAATATTAAAAATGAAATTTCTTTTGAACTTTTATGAAAAAAAATTTTTTTTGATAATAATTAAGTTGGCGTGTTATTATATATATATATATATATATATATATATTATATTTTAAACCAAAAATTTTACTTATTATCATTTTAAAGTAATAAAATATTTTTATTTATTATGTATCGTTTATGTTATGTTTTGTTATTGGCATGTTATTTTTAGTATTTTATAAAAATTTACTTATTATCATTTTAAAATAATAATAAAATATTCGTACTTATTATGTATCATTTATGTTATGTTTTTATTTATTTTTTTATTGGCATATTATTTTTAGTATTTTAATATTTTGATGTGGAAAAAATTGTTTGGTATTTTTTTGTAATTAAAAGCAAAATATAAAATTTAGGTATTTTGAAAAATATTTAAAATCTATCAAGCTTTGAAATTAATAACCGAATTTTTTTTTAAAATTGCAAGTATCGCAATAGCTCTATTGATTAAAAACGATGGTCACATATCAAACACAGTTAATAATATGGTAATATATTGTTATTTGTTAATCACGGGTTCTCTTAAAAAAAGATCTACGTAATTTATGGAAATAAATTATGTTATTATAACTATTTTCTGTAATTTATCACTGTTAGGCCTGTACCACGCATTAAGGGGTCGGGTGAAAGGTTTAGGATATTCTCCGGATGCACGGCTGATGCCATACTTGGAGTTAGTCAGCATCATTGATTCGAATATTTAATTTGCGGTACGATTTAATATCCGCATTGGTCAAGCGTTGGCGCCCGGAGACCCACACTTCCCGGTTGTAGTTGGTCATCCGAGCCGTAATAAGGTTATGTCTGCAACTCAATGACAGTCCCCGGTACGTACTCCAGCATAGTGGCTATCCATCCCTGTAGCTAGTTATACGACGCATCGAAATCCCCGTACAATTGCTCCATTGCCATTTGTTTAGCTATTCAAGCCTTTCGGTATGATACTTGATACTGGAATCGTGTCTGCATTTCGGCAATCAGTACAGAAACTGTAAGAACCCTAACCCACATCCGTCGCCGGAACAAGGTTACGAGATGTTACCGGAGTTTACAGAAAAATTACAGATAATTCCACTATTTATATATGTTCATATCAAAGCTGTCCACTTGAGCTGTAGTCACTAAACTATTTATATCTAGAGTTACAAAATTCTAAATTAAGATCCGCTTAATTTTTTTGAAACTGGACTCAAATATCTTCCTACCATAAAAATTTCAGAATTTATAATTTAGCCAATAAGTACAGTAAAATCTTCAAATTTATCCCTGTTTTGCTATTTGACAACTTCAACATTTCTTCACTAAAAATTAATTATCTCTTAGTACGATATTTGGATGATGTTTCTGTTTGTTTCTATTGAAAATAGAAAGAATTTAAAAATATAAATTTAAACCTCTAATTAATTTTTTAAAATTTTTGATGATTTTCCAAAGTCAGAATAGGGGAACCCAAAATCATTCTGACCTTATCTCACAAAATTTATTATATCTCATAATTTACAATTCCGTTGCTTATATCGTTTCTTCTATGAAAAACTAGACTTAATAAAATTTAATTTAATGTTTTATTAAACCTCTAATTTGATTTCTACAATTTTTGGTGATTTTTCAAAGTTGAATCATTGCTGCTATCCAGAAACTATTTTAATGTTAATTTTACTCTTTTATGATTCTTTGTATTAACTTTTATTTAGACATACATAATCATTATACTTTTAGGCACCTCTTATGCATATTCAACTACTATTTTACCTTTCATCATTCAATCACATCAACATTATAAGGCAAATCATGCAAATACCACGATACCAAAACACAAACCAAATAAATGACTAATATCTACATAACACTTATAGACTAATATTTAATCAAAATAACCTATACATGCCATTATAACCAGAATCAAGTCATCCATAATTACCGATAGAACCAATGGATAGTGTGATATGGCTCCGATAAGCTTCCAACCCGTTTGAGCTTCCGATAATCTGTAAGATAGATAAATAAAACAAACATGTAAGCAATGAATGCCTAGTAAGCTCATATAATCTTTAATCATACTAATTTATTTCAATTACAAAACTTTACATATAAAAAATAACACATTATTGTTACTGTAATACTTATAAACTATTCTCACTAATTCACAAGGTGAATTAATCCATAGTATCACTCATAGACATATATCCTCAAGTTTAGTAAAATTTTATATAACTTTAATTCTTCTACACATTTCATATGCATGTCATTCAGCCATAGTTACAAGTTAGTGCATTTAACCAAGCCTTTTTCATATTGGACACATAATAAGTCATTTCATAAAAAATTTCATAATTTAAGTCTTACCATTCTTTCATGAGCACTAACTTACTTTCACTTAAATACTTACCTTTTCAATGCTTCAAATAAATAAATATACTACTATTCAATCAATAGCTTGGCACTTGCTTAATCATCAAGCAACAACAATAGTTAGCGTACTTGCACATCTTACATATAAATTCAATATTGATAAATTTATTTTCTAGACATATCACACTTGGGTTTAATACTCATCATCATATACATAATCTTCTTATATCAACATATTAAAGTTAAACACATATTTATATGTCACTTTTCAATATATATTAAATAAATATCATTCTCATGTCACATTTCAATATATATATATCAAGTAAATATCATTTTCCAAGACACTTTTCAATATATATCAATTATATATCAATACCGAGTATTTTAGATATAATTTCATAAATATACCATTCATAACACTTTTAATTCTCATATCGTACTATTTCAATCTCATAATTGCTATTCAATAGCTTTTCTCATTAGGATACACAATTCAATTTCAATATCAATATCCATTTCATGAATCCATGATTCATGCAATTTCATGCATTTCAATTGCATATTTCATTTCATTGTCCATTCTAATCCATATTCAATATCACTCAATATCAATCAATTGGCCAAATCATTTGTTTACCCCTATTAACCCGACTCGGGAACGGACGGATACACGGATCCAACCAAAACACACCAGTACGAGACTCAGTGCCTCATCGGATGGTTCAAAGCAATAAGTTGACACCCAATGTCTCATCGGCCATGCCGAAGTAAGTTGGTACCCAGTACCTCATCGAATCTATTCGAAGTAATATAATGACACCTAGTGTCTCATCGAATCGAAGTCAAAGTAACCCTGAACACTTCCAATCCTATGGCATGCCAACTATATGTGACGTAACCCGATTAGTTAATAGGGTTTCCAAATCACTTTTCAATTTCCAATCAATACACATTTCAATTAATCAAATATATTCATAATTCAATACAATTCAATTCATTTTTCAATAACAATCAATATTTATTTCAATTCAATCAGTCAATATAATCAATATATATATATACCAACTCAATCAATATAATTTCAATAAATTCATCACTTATTAAATCTATTTGTTAACCATTCATATTTATAAATTTTTCATGTTTTTAACATATAGTATAAAAAAATAGATAATATCATACATCAATTCAATATAAATATCAAATTTCGATCATACGAACTTACCTGGGCCTATTTGTAGAATTTGTAGAAATTCGGGACTAGTCTGTTAATTTCTTTTTTCCTCGTTTATCTTCGGTTTCTTGATCTATAATATAAAATTACTCGTTCATTAGCATATATTCCATTTCTAATTCGCTTTACAATTTATACCCTTCAATTTTTGAAATTACATTTTTACCTCAAATTTTATAGTTTTTACAATTTAGTGCCTATGGAATTATCCTATCACTTGAGCTAATTTTCCTTAATTGACAATTTACCTAATTATTTTAGGCTACCATAGAGCCATTAATATTCATAATTTTAATATCAAACCCTAATTCTTAAATTTTTTACAATTAAGTCCTAAAATCAATTTCTATTGAAATTACTTGATAAAATCATCATGTAATAAAATTAAAACTTCAATTCCATGTTAATTCATCATAAACATCTAACACTCATCAATGGTAACTTCCAAGATTACCCATAAAATAAAAAAACTAATGATTTAGATAGTTGGACCTAATTGCAAAAGTCTTAAAAACACAAAAATTACAAGAAAAGAGCAAGAAATAAACTCACATGGTGCCAAAAATATGAGAAACCAGCTTCTTAGAGACCTCCCATGGCGTTTTTCTAAAGAAATATGAAGAAAATATCTAGATTTTTCATGAAAATTCAATTTTAACTATTAATTTTACTTGTTTTCCAATTTTGCCCCTTGTTCACTTTGTTTCCTTGCTTATTTTCTTTGCACATACCATCCAGCCCATATATTTTGGGTCTAATTGCGTTTTAAGTCCTTCCTTATTAGACACTTAAGCTATTTAATCAGTCTAACAAGTTTTTGCACCTTTTACAATTTAGTTCTTTTTAATTAATTAACTATCAAAACGTTAAAATTTTCTAACGAAACTTTAATACTAACTCAGTGACACTCCATAAATATTTCTAAAAATATTTATGGCTTTGTTTATAAATTCGAGGTCTCGATACCTCATTTTCGACCCAATTTACCTAATAAATTCTTTTAAATCACAAAATTCACTAATTCAAAAATACTTCTAAAATCACACTTGACTAATATATTAATTTATTAAATTTTTTAACTCACTTGTCAGATTTAGTGATCCCGAATCACTGTTTCTGAAACCACTAAAAATCAAGCTGTTACAGAAACTTTAATGGTCAGTATGTCCTTCACCGTTGGCATGATACATGTACAGATAGTTTTGAAATCAAGTTTTCGATGATCTTCTATCATACATGTTGATGTGCATGTGTGAGGCCCAACAAATTTTCGTATCTCCCACATTTGCAAATTTTGAATAAATGCAGCTCGTACTCGCCAATTGCAGCCTTCCGCCAACTTCCAACACTCCCCAATATATAATGTCGGTTTAGACACTGCGACTTTGTAGTCCACTGATATATTCATGCTATACTGCTTAATAGCAAATATGCACTCTTTTTTACTTTCGAATCTCTGGCCTACGAACAACTCCTTAGGATCAGAATTTACGGTCAGCCGATGAGCAAAAAGTATTTCAAGGTACTTCGGGAACTCGGCTATGTGCACCGCGTCGGGGTCTATTAGCGACATGTGTGGCCCAGGATTATTGTATATCACAATACGTCGAATCTGGTTCCTGACTGAAGACGCGTTAATGTTTCAATCGTCATTCACGTCTTCGTCATCAATACCATCTGGGACATCGTCCACATCGGGATCACTATCACTATTGACCTCTTGATCACAAGGATCACTACTATCGTATCCATCATCACCAACCATATCAATATCTGGTGTAACATTAAAATCGATATCTGTAACAGCCCAATTTTAATAGTGTCGGAACAGTGATTCGAGATCACTAAATTTGACGAAAAGTTAGAAAATTTTGTTAATCGATAATTATAAGTTAAGTGTGATTTTAGAAATATTTTAAAATTAGTGAATTTTGTGAACTGAAAGAATTAATTAGAAAAATTGGGCCAAAAACGAGGTATTAAGACCTCGAATTCATAAAGTGAGCCATAAATATTTCTAAAAATATTTATGGAATGTCATTAAGTTATTATGAAACTTTCGTTAGAAAATTTTAACGTTTCGGTAGGAAATTAAATGAAAAGGACTAAATTGAAATGAAAGTAAAAGTTAAATTATAGATTAAAAGAAATTATGAAGGACCAAAATGGTAATTATACCATTTTGTATAGTTGAGGCAGTATAACATAGAAAAATCTGAGATTTTTAAGGTATATTATTATATTATTATATTATTATATTATATTATTATATTATTATATTATTATATTATATTATTATATTATTATATATATACAAACAAAAAACAAAAGGAAAGGGGGAGAGAAACAGAAAAGAAACAGAGAGAATAGGCAAACGAAACAGAGAAGGAAAGACGGAAGGAAAGAAAAGAAAGAAGAAAGGGATAATTAAAAGTTTGAAGCTTGGAAGTTGATAGGTAAGTCAATTTAGCCCTTTTTACTTAATTTTGATGTTTTAGAAGCCTTGGAACAAGGTTTTGATGAAGCTAAGTTGTCATATTGAAAGTTTATGAGTTATTAAGTATAGTTTATGTTGAACAAAAATATGAATTAGGGACTTAATTGAATGAATTTCAAGTTAGAATTGAAAAATGGATTTAATTGAGAAGTAAGATGTAAGTTTTATGCTGTAGGGATTAAATTGAGGAAAATATGCTAAAAATTTAGTAGTTAAATTTGAGTTTGGATGGAATTTGAATAGAAAAGAAGTATGAATTAAGTTAGGAAAGTAAGTAAACTTAATTAGGATTAAGTTGTAAAATGAGTTATAAGAAAACAGTTTTGGAGTAGCAGCAGTAAGGTAATTTTGAAAAATCACCAAAAAATGGTAGAAATAGAATTAGAAGTTGAGAGAGATATAAAATTAAAGCTTATTAAGTCTATTTTCATATGAAAGAAACAGAGAAAGAAAAGAAATTCTGTATTTTGAGATATTTAGATTTTGGTAAGACTGGTTCAGAGTGATTTGGAGATCCCCTATTCTGACTTGGAAAAATCATCAAAAATTTTATAAAAATGATTTGGGAACATAATTTATATGGTTAGACTCCTTAATGAGTCTAGTTTTATAAGAAATAAACTATAACATCATCTGAATTCTATATAAAAAGATAATTAATTTTTAGTGAAAAGGGTCGAAACTGCCAGACAGCAGAACAGGGGTGACTTTAAAGAATAAACTGTACTAATTGGCTAAATCAAAAATTCTGAAAATTTTATGGCAAGAAGATATATGAGTCTAGTTTCAGGAAAAATTAACGGTTCTTCATTTGGAGTTCTGTATCTCTGGAAATAAATAATTTAGTGACTATAACTCAAATGGACAGTTTTGAATATACTTATGAGTAATTAATTAAATTATTGATAATGTTATTTATAGCATGTTATATACATTAAGGATGTGGAATGGAGAGGAGGAGGAGGAAAATATGTATGAATATTCAGCTAGCATGGCTAATTTGTAATGTTTTAGACTCAGGGACTAAATTGAATAAAAGTAAAACTTTATGATTAATTTTGTAAAAATGTGGAAATGATCAATTTGCATGAAATGGATTATTTTATTATTTAAAATTGCAAAATTGAATGAAATTATTAATTTAGATTAAGATCGACTGGAAAATCAATGAAAATAGAAATTTCCAAAGTGCCCTTTAATTTTGATATTTCTGCAAATTTAACCAGGTAAGTTCGTGTAACTTAATTATGTGATATAAGGAAATATAATTTGATGGTACGTGAAATATTGATATGATGAATTAACTGTTTTATGTTTATGAAGAAACGGCAAGTGAATGATATTTATCACGACAGGTAAATATGTGATTATCTTTAATATGATAATACAAGGTAATTAAGTATGATGAAACGAGTAATAAATTCAAGTAAGACATGTCGTTAAAAATTAAATATATTTAAGGGATAATATGTTTGATTTTGATTGATTTCAAATATAAATGCTAGATGAAATAAAATGTCTGATAAATAAATTTGTAATTTCGGTAATGCCTCGTACCCTATTCCGACGTTGAATACGGGTAAGGGGTGTTACAATATCGATCTCGCGTATAGTCGATTCACTATCAACGTACGATATTGGAGCCATTATGCACAGTTCTTGAGCTACATGTTCTTCACCATATGTAGTGAGATCTTCATTTTACTCCATACCGACTAACTCAGCAAATAAGTGAATCAATGTATTTTTGTCACTCCGATTCCCACAGTAAAGAGCGATCATTGTCTCAATGTCTTTGTCATCTACAAGTTCCATTTCGGTGAATTTGATGGGATCTGTCGAAACTAGAAACTTGTAGAAAAGTTTCGAGATCCTTCTCCCACAACGTCTAACAATTTTTGTGTTAATCATTCCCTTCATATCATCAAACGAAACATTTCTATTAAAGCTCATTCCTATTTGTTGTCATGTTTCAAATATGCATCCAACAGTTGTTGTCAAGATGATTCCATCGAAATAAACGTATACAAAAAACTGATTATCCATCTTCAATACTCTATCTGTTAAAAAATTAACAAAAAATCTCAAAACAAGTTCGAACAACATAAAAATACTTATATAAAAAATTTAATGAATGATAATAGTCTATTTCTAACAATATCAAATTTATTGCCATTTCTAATAATATCAAATATATTAAAAAATTTTACAAGATAACATTCTCAATAATCTAAACACAAAACTTACTAACAGATGACAATAAACAAATTAACTTTAAAACAAACCATAAAAATAACATTAAACAAACTATCTAATACTAACCAAATTTTTTTTTCTCATCATAATCTATTATATTTGAAAATAACAATAAAAAAATTTACCTTTTCTTTTCTTTCTTTCTTCTCTTCTCTTCTCCCTCTCTTGTTCTGTAATTTTTTTTTCCAAACTGATACGAGCCGGATGGGGACTAGGGAGGAAATATACTGAGTGTCCCGCCTATCAGATAGGTACAACTGGTGCCGCCTACCTGACACCCTCCATTGGTGCCGCTTATCTGACACCTTCCACTCCATTATTTTATTATTATTATTTTTTATTGTAATCGGTCAGAAATTGAGGGTGGTGTCACCTGTGCACTACCCTTCACCACTTTAAATGTACCATTTTGGTACTTAATCTTTGGAACAACCTATTTTAGTATTTGTTTTTATATTATTAGGGTAGAAACAACCCCTTAAACGGGTTTACTCAGACAAAAAAATCACTTGACATATGAATAGCTTTAATTTACATTAATAAAATTTAATAATATTAAAATAATAAAGATATTTATCAAAAATTTTAAAAGTATTGTAAGTAGTTTATTAAATAATTGAAAAATCATTCTCAAAAAAATAATTGAAAAATCAAAAAGTTTCTACGAATTTATTTATTGAGGTCTCTAATAAGTTTTTATCACAAAAATTAAGGAATTAAATTAAAGATATGTTTGCCTCAGTCATAAGAATATTATATTGTACTGGATAAAAAAAATCAAAGATATTATATAAGACAATAATTAGAATATTATTCAAATATGGAAAGAATCAATATACTTTTAGTTCACCAATTGACTATAAATTGATTTAAGAATTAGTGTTACTGTAACAGCCCAATTTTAAATAGTGTCGGAACAGTGATTCGAGATCATTAAATCTGATGAAAAGTTAGAAAATTTTGTTAATCGATAATTATAAGTTAAGTGTGATTTTAGAAATATTTTAAAATTAGTGAAATTTGCGAACTGAAAGAATTAATGAGAAAAATTGGGCCAAAAACGAGGTATTGAGACCTCGAATTCATAAAGTGAGCCATAAATATTTCTAAAAATATTTATGGAGTGTCATTAAGCTATTATTAAACTTTCGTTAGAAAATTTTAACGTTTGGGTAGGAAATTAAATGAAAAGGACTAAACTGAAATGAAAGTAAAAGTTAAATTATAGATTAAAAGAAATTATGAAGGATCAAAATGGTAATTATACCATTTTGCATTGTTGAGGCGGTATAACATAAGTAAATCTGAGATTTTTTTTAAAAGTATATTATTATATTATATATTTATATATTATTATTATATTATTATATTATTATAATATTATATTATATAATAAACTAAAGAAAAAAAAAAGGGGGAATAGAAACAGAAACCAAACGAAGCAGAGAGCAGGGGTAGGAAAGAAAGAAGAAGAGAAGAGAAAGAAGAAAAAGGGAGAAAAATTGGAAAATTTCCAAAATTAGCTAAATAAAAAGGGGATCAAATTGAAATATCTGGAGAATTCTCTTCATTTCTCTTCATTTTCTTCAGCTGAAAAACAGTCATGGAAGAGAGTTCAAGTTGGTTTTCATACTCAAGCTTCATGTAAGTTTAATACTTGCTTTCTCCTTGAAATTTCTATGTTTTTTTGGACTTTCTACAATTGAGTCCAACTTACTAATTCATTAGTTTATGATTCTATGGTTAATTTTTAAATTTTATGTGGATTAATGCTGAAAGAATATAATGAATAAATATTGATTTGAAGCTTTAATTTTGCTATATGATGATTTTATCAAGTGAAATTGATGGAAATTGGTTTTAGGACCTAATTGTGAAATAGCTGAAATTAAGGCCTAGTGTTAAAATTCTGATTTTAAAGGTTATGAAGTAGTTTAAAATGATAGATAAAAGTATTAAATGAGAAAATTAACTCAATTGAAGGGTTAATTCAGTAAGGACTGAATTGTATGAATTGTGGAATTAGGGACAAAATAGAAATCAACATGTTACACTAAAGCAGTTTTGGACAGCAGCAGTTGTCTAACTTTGAAAAATCACCAAAAATTGTAGAAATTGAATTAGAAGTTGAGTGAGATATGGAATTAAAGCTTGTTGAGTCTATTTTCATATAAAAGAAACAGAGCAAGCAAAGGAAGTCTATATTTTGAGATATTTAAATTTTTGTAAGACTGGTTTAGAATAACTTCGTGAACCCCTGTTCTTACTTTAGAAATTCACTAAAAATTTTATAAAAATAATTATGAGTTATAATTTATATTTTTGTATTCCTTGATGAGTCTATTTTCATTAGAAATAATCAAAAACACTATATTAAAATCGTACTATGAGATAATTGATTTTTAGTGAAGAGAGGTCAGAGCTGTTAGACTGTGTAACAGGGGAGAACTTAACTAATAAACTGTACTAATTGGCTAAGCCAAAAATTCTAGAAAATTTATGGTATGAAGATATGTGAGTATAGTTTCAGGAAAAATTAGCGGTTTGAAATTCGGAGCTCTGTGGCTCAAGATAAAAATAATTTAGTGACTATAATACAGATGGACAGCTTGAACATTCACATGAGTAAATAATGAAAATTATAGAAAATGTTAATTACAAGTGTGTTATTTATACATTAAGGATGTGGAATGGAGAGGAGGAGGAGGAAAATATGTATGAATATTCAGCTAGCATAGCTAATTTGTAATGTTTTAGGCTCAGGGACTAAATTGAATAAAAGTAAAACTTTATGATTAGTTTTGTAAAAATGTTGGAAATGACCAATTTACATGGAATGGATTATTTTATTATTGAAAATTGCAAAATTGTATGAAATTATTAATTTGGATTAAGATCGGTTGAAAAATTGATAAAAATAGAAAATTACCAAAATACCCTTAAATCTTGGTATTTCTGCAAATTTAGCCAGGTAAGTTCGTGTAACTTTAATTATGTGATATAAGGAAATATAAGTTGATAGTATGTGAAATATTGATATGATGAATTAACTAATTTATGTTTATGAATAAACGGCAAGAGAATGATATTTATCATGACATGTAAATATGTGATTATCTTTAATATGTAAATAAAAGGTAATTAAATATGTTGAGACGAAAAATAAATTCAAGTGAGACATGAAATGAGAAAAATAAATATGTTTAAGGGATAATATGTTTGATTTTGATTGGTTTCAAACATAAATGCTAGATGAAATAAAATGTCTGATAAATAAATTTGTAATTCCGGTAATGCCTCGTACCCTATTCCGACGTCGAATACGGGTAAGGGGTGTTACAGTTACAGCCAAATAATGTCTAAAACATAAATATAATCCAAATAGGAAAATTAATATATTATCATATTGTAATTAAAAAATTAAATGCAATAATTGTATATGCAATTTTCCAATTAAAGAGTATATTTAGTGGCATATGAATTTTGCATGTATAGATAATTAGTTTTTAGTACTTGTTTTTTTAACTTATTAGTTTTTTAATTAAACATTTCATGTATTGATAAATATCGAAATTATGTGTTAGCTTTCATCTAATATGTAATTTGATATATGAATTTTAGTTTTGTGCAATTATACACATTAAAATTTGGTTTTGATTCAAATATATACATAAAGAAACTTTGATTTTGTTTTAATTGTATACATATAAAGAATTAAATGCATAATTTATTTTTATATTGAATAAGTATAATTATTTGGTATGTAATATGTAAACAAAAAGTTGTGTTATATCAAGAATGATGTTAGTTGGCATCGCCTGAAATTGCAAAAAAATTAAAATTCATGTATATATTGCACATTGAATAAAAGTTTATGTATAGTTTTAAAATTTATCTCTCTTATGGTCCGTTTGTTTACATGTAAAAGGTTTTACGAAAAATATTTTCTGCATTTTCCTGCGTTTGTTTCACAGAAAATAAGTTGGTCAACGGAAAATGACTTACAGGTCAAGGTAAAATAAGCCTGTAAAATGACTTACCCTTATGAAAAGCGTAAATCATTTTCCAGAAAAAAGCTCATCTATAAATAATTTTATTTTTTTATAAAAATTAACTTAAATCAAGCTTAATATGATTATATTGATAATAAATTCTATTTTTATTTTTAAAAATATTTAAAATATTATATTTTTAAATATTATTAAACATACCTATTTAATTATTTATATTTAGTCTTATAATAAGTTATTAATATAATAAATATAATTTATTATTTTAATAAATTATTTATAATTTTAAATAATATTATTCACATGTTATTGAAAATATTCAAATTTAATATTTTAATAATAAATATTTATTACAATTATAAATATATTAATAATAAATGTTTTGTAGTATAAAGGTTAAAATATGTTATAAGTCTATGTACACTTCACAGATTTGTAATTTAGTCTTTGTACTTTTATTTTCAAGAATTTAGTCCCTTTACTTTTTAAATTTGAAAATCAAGTCCAATTGTTGACATCGTTAATTTTTTTTGTCAATTTTGTTGATGTCACATTTTTAAATAAAAAATACTCACTTAGTAATCATGTAATTAAAAAATGACGTTGTAATGAATCTGAATTTAACATCGTATTTTTAATATATGCAAAAATAATGTAAAATATAAAATTATATATAAAAGTAAATTCAATTAAACAATAAAAAAATAAGAAAATTTCAAATGTATGTTTGTTTAATTGAAAACAATTTTTATGAAATATTTTTAAGAAATCTACCAAACAATAGCTTTTCCAAAAATCATTTTCCGAAAGTTATTTTCAGTGAAAAAACGGAGCTTTATATAAAATAACAAAAGGCAAAAATAATATTATGTTAATATTGATTACTGGATTAAAATTTTAAGTAATTTTTTTGATTGCGTTGAAATTAAATCGTAAAAATTTAAAATCATAGTAAAAAAAATTGATTTAAAAAATCACCAAAATAATTACTAAAGGCTATCAAAATTATATAAAAAATAGTTTCAATCATATCAAGTTAATATATACATTAATGAACAATATATATAACTCATGAAGAGGCTGAATGGTTATCAGGGAACATTGTAGGCCCCAAATCCCAAAGCTGAGGATCCAAATTAAGATGATAATTACTTATTTTTAATTGGGGGAATAAAGGCATCGATCATATATAGTTAGTGGGGAGCACAACAAACTTGGAGAAATAAAGGCCAGAAAGGGAAGCCATAAAAAAGAGTGAAAATGGGTCGGCACAAGTAATTTCCAAATTCCATTTCTTGTAAATCTTATACAGAATAGATGAGAAAAAAACAAAGCCCTCTGCTGATCAAACGCGGTTTAGTGGGGTCGGATGTTGCCCCTCTTCCACAAGCCAAACTTCCAATGTTCCTTTTTTTTTCCAAACTTAGATACAAAGTGTTTGAGATGATTGGTTACTCCATTTAATTTTGAATCCTCCACACCACACTATATTTTCTTTCCTCCCTCATCACTTAATTTTCCATTATTTATTAATTATTCGGGTTAAAACCAAACATAGTTTAAACATGTTTTAATAATTGATCACTATCAAAAATTAAATTATGTTTTGTTGTTTTCTTGCTTCAAGTTTATCGTTTGATAATTTAGATTTAATTTTATATTAAAGCAAAAAATTGCACATATAAATTGTGAGTTAGGATATTTTAGGCATTGTCATTCGCAATTAGTTTGATTTTAATTTGAGCACACTTACCGGTGCTATCACAAAGACCGCTTGCTAGTAGTATAATATTTTAAGTACTGGGGGAGGATTATACTGTACGTAACTAGCTACTTTGGAAGAAATGAACTACGTCAAGGGATTCAGGTTCCACCCAACAGATGCTGAAGCCATCGAGCTTCTATGGGAAAAACTACGCCTCGATCGTGATTCTTTTGTCCAACTCGATGATTCACTCGTTCCAGTCATTACTCAGCTCAATGACATCTGCAAATTCGAACCTGCGGAATTGCCTGGTAAACCCACTTTTTGCATGTTCTGGAAAGGATTTTTGTTTCTTTTTGGAATATATATATATATATTTTTGGTTTCCTTTGATCGTGGGCTGCAGGACGGTCGGAGTTAGTGTCAGGTGACAACGTCTGGTATTTCTTCTGCTCACCAAGATACAAGTACCGCAATAGTAAACGAAAAAACAGGGTGACGAAGCAAGGTTACTGGAATCCAACCGGGAAATCTCGTACAATCGTGACAACATGCGATGGAAAGAAGATAACCGGAACCAGACAGGCCTTGGTGTTCTACAAAGGTCGTGTTTGTGTTAAAAACAAAAAAGCAAATAAGACCCTGTGGGTCATGCATGAGTTTGAACTCACTCTTAATCGTCCAAACCAAGTATGTTCTATATACATATTCTATTCTAGCTGCCACCATGCATGGATAGGATCACCTTTTTTCTTCTTTTTTTAACCCTTTATATCTCTGTTTTCTGTTAGTATGATAGATTTTATTTTTCATTTAATTTGTGTAGAAAAGTTTAATTCTTTGTAAACTGAAGAAAAAATATGGGAAGGTAAATGTTTCGTTCGGAGAAGAAGAGCAATCAAATCAATATTTGCCTTCTTCCAACTTAGAAAACCACTGTACAGACAACGGAATTCCAAAGGTAAGATGCCTACTTCCTACTACCAACACTTGGTTTAAAATTTTAAAATTTTCTTCACATTAATGATAATGGACAAATCAAAAGTTCACCACCTATTTGCGTATGATTCAGGAGCAGTTAAACTCTACAGAGCCGGTGGCATTCAGTGAATATAGTGGAATTCAATCTGAGTTAGTCAACAATGAACAGACTGTTGATGAATTTGTGGATTCTCTTCTTATTAAGAATGATGAGTTCTACAGCAACGAAACTTACTTTGTTCATGACAAACAAGACCCTAAGGTATATTCTGACTTCCAAATTTATAATGCCAACACTGATATTCCAAAAGTAAGATTGGTGCATTTTTCTTTTTATTTTCGACTCATTCTTTTCCTTTTTTCGTGTGGGTGATGAACTTATAAAAAAGGCATCTAAAACCATTTGTTACTTTATGATTCAGAACCAGGAAGGCTTTAGTGATCTAACGTATCAGAAGCTAAGAACACCCAATGACCGTGTTTGGACCATGAATGAAGTAGGGAGCAGTTCAGGTCTGGTAGCTAATGATCCATCGTACTCAGATGGAGATAACAATCAACATGATACTTCTTTTGCTGAGCAGGGCTCTAGCTTGGCTTTCGAAAATCATGTTCTAGTGGATTCCATTTCAATGGTAAGCGTTGAGAGAAAATTTTCAATTAAAATTATGTGGCGATGAATGGAGCAATAACTAAACTGTGGGCGGGGGGGGGGGGGGTTTATGATTCAGGGAGGATCAGGGTTTGATGAGTTCTTACACAATGGGTTATTCATGGCTGAATTATCACCCCTGCCAGAACCACCTAAAAACCCAGATGAGGTTCAAAATCATCAGTTTAGCACCAATGAACAGGATGAGTTTTGGAATTCAATTTTCATCACTACTGATTAAGTTGAAGATTATCCTGAAATCTTCACATGCAAGCAACCCTACTTAATTACTACAAATCAGAGCTTCAACTTCTCAATGAATGATCCATGCCCAATTCAGTCATCCAGTAAAAGGCCACGAGTCGAACATGAGGGCCAAGCAGTGTTGAGGACATTGAAGCAGCTTGAGTTCTGGAAAAGTACTCTCCTTGTATTACCGAACAGCTGATTCTTCTGATAGAACAGCCTTTGAATAAAATGGAAGTATTACATACAATTAACAGGAAATTAGAGAGGTCAAAGAGACCTTAGTGTATCAGTGTATGTAAGCTATAAAATAAGAACAGTAGAACCATGTCTGAAGGAGAATATTGATATATGTATATTATGAGTGCCTTTACAAATAATTTAGAGTACACATAACAGAAGATTGAAAGATCAAAAGCTATTTTTAGTTTCAATATTGCGTGAACATTCACAAATATATATATATCGGTATCTCAATGTCTTAAGCAAATGCTTGTGTTATACAAAATTTTATGGCATGTGCGATGAAGCAGGCCCCTATACATCGATTCATAGTTGACTTGGTTATCACTGATTCACAAGGAAACAGTTCATCAGTTTCTAACAGAGAGTTTGTTCAAGAAAACATTTGAGATATCATACACCAAAGTATCAAAAGAGAAACATGATATCCAGCAACACAAATGGCAATATTTTGCAAGAATAGAATCTTCAATCATTCATAATATCCTCATTCCTTCCCACTCCCCACCTTTCAGCTTGAGTCAGTAATGACAATTACTAAATACTGTCTAAATTCCATGTTCCACCAGGGGCATATTAATCTGCCCTTATTATCCATGATTACTGAAAGCTATCACATTCAAAAGAAAGTAAATACATGTTCTCTTCCACATTCAAGGCTCACGCGGGTGACACACAGTAGTTTGGAAACAACAATCACAACTATGAAGAATGTATATACACACAAATGTTGGCTATTTGTCATGTGAAAAACTGTAAAGTACTGATTATCTGACCTTTTAGTGCCACTGTATTAGATGATAAAACAAATAAATCAATGATGTAAATCACTGCAGGTGGAAACTCCCAAACCTGCAGAATGAAAAGCTAGAGTAAGATGGATGATCTTTGGATACAAGGAAAAAAATGAAGCCAGTGTGATGTTTTCTAGTCAGTAGGCCAAGTGGCATTAGAAAGCAAACCATCATGGCAGTGAGAAGAATCTTGAAGTAACTTGAAATTAGAATTGCAAGCAACAGATCTCTGAACCTATGAAGTTTAGAGACAAAAAGGTACATTAATTGCAATGAAACAGAGGTGCATACAATAAATAGTTACTCCATGACAACCATTTGAATGAGTACAGAAATGATTAACCTATTCTCAAAGTTCACATGCCAGAGATAGTCAACTAAGAAATGCAAATACGTACCTGGAGAATTGAGCTGATGTCTTGAGCAGGCTCCTGATTGCAAAAAGGAAAGAACACAGAAACATATAGTTCCCAAGAAATACATCCATCAACATCTACAATTGACATTTGCAAAGACACTCATCAGAAATTATCTAAAGGGCCAAACATTAGAAATATTGAATCCAAAATTTATTTGCAGTTCCATAAGATGAACAAACCTTACGATATATCCAAAAAAATGAAGAAATGCTCATGGATGTACCCCATTCTTCCTCAGGTTTTTTGACAAGCAAACTTCTGTCTTAGACCGCTAAGGAACCCCATTTAGTATAAAGAATTCTAAAAATTACTGAACAGTGTTATAGTTAGTCAAACTATATCTATTAAGTAAAATTTGCTACCATATGGATACATGCATCCAGTACAAGGAAACCAACTAATGACTTCCACAAGAGACCCTGCAAAGTTTTCAAAATACCCAATTCCATGTCAGAGGCAGCATGTCCAGATAATTAAAGAAAAGACCAAAATTAATGTTTCAGGAACTAAACAAATAGCCAAACTAAATTGAATAACAGTGTAAAACCAAACAATTCAATTATACCTGAAAATGGGTTCTTTCATGGTTGAGAACGTTGAAAAGTACATGTCTGTATGCTTTTGGCTTGTGCAATATTAAATCAATCAAAACAATCTACACCAATTTAAAAATAAAAATAAACCCAATTTTCTTTTTATTCTAGTAAAAATCACTCCCGTAGATTAACAAAGAAATAAAAGGGGCATTTAAGAAAACTTTCATAAAAAGAATTAAGGTCTTTACCATGAGCTCACATTCAATATATTCATCAGCAACTGCTTTACAGTTCACCTATAAACAAATGCAAAAGTTAATAAGTCAATGAAAACAAAAGAAGCGGATTTTCTCAAATAAGGAACAAACTGAAAGCTTACACATTTCATCAACCGAATGTTTCCCGGTGAGTATTGAACGAATAGGGTTTTGATCCGAAACCCGCACTGGACACACCGGTATTCCATTAACACGAAGGAGAAAAAGGAGAAAACAAAATATAGCAACTTTCGTTTATGCCTTTTTTTGTTTTTCACTAAAATAAAATTGACGGTGAAAAAGGCTGGACTTTAACTGCAGATTTGCAGAGTGAAACTTGATCAGCATAAAAAAAAGGAAACAGAATCTCATTCTTTTGGAAATAATCGGGTTGAACAGACTCCGGATCTGACCCATTACATTGTTTGGATCATTAACTTTCTTGTAAAGGTCCAATGTTTAGGGCAAGGCCTAAGCACTCCCCAATGTTTGCAAAGGAGGTATATGAGGAAAGCCCATTTGACTTGTCTAGGAATTTTCATACTTATTTCTTCATTTATAGTTAAAATATGCTGTTAGTCCTGTACTTTAACAAAAGATTGAGATTTAGTCTTTGTGCTTAAAAAAGTTGATAATTAAGTCATACTTTTCTGCTTTAAAAATCTCAGCCAATCATTAAAATTGTAAATATTTATTGTCAAATTTTATCAACTTAAAATTTTAATTAGGTTGGTGATATATGACATGAAATATAATTGACATAAAATAAATGTGCTAAATTGACAAATTTTTATAGAAATTATCAATGACAATATTGCTTGGGTTAGGGTTTTTTAATTGAAAAACAATAAAAGGATTGAATTTTTAATTTCTAAAATATAGGGACCAAAAATCAAACTTTATACAAGTAACAGCACATTTTAAACTTTATTTATTAATTGATTGATAAGATGTTTAAGCAGAGCAGTTAAGGATTATTTTTTTTAACAATTTTATTGTAGATTTTAATAATATCTGTTCTTTGTAACACAATACTTAGAACTAGACATAGTCTCTCCTCAACTCATAAATTGGAGAATAATGCATTTCAGCATACTCGAAGTCATGTTCTTCTGCATTAGTAACAATATACATACCAATCAAACTAATCTTCTACCGTTAATCTAATGATTATTTTATAAAATATTTTCACCTATTAGTGCATTGAATTAATTAATTTTAACAAAAAGAAAACAACAATCTAAAATAGAAGTGGTTAACAGCTTTATGTTTACACCTGGAAATTTAAGGTTGAAGCTCTAATAATATTATACATTTACATTTTCCAATGTACCAAAGAGATTAAATTTAAAAAAGCATTATTAATTGTCTTATCATCAAAATCTACTTGGAGGATTTATAACCATCTAAGGCTTACAAATTCTTTAAAGTCTTCTAGCTCTTTGCCCCCATCAAAAACAGGCAAAATTTTCTATAAATGGACAACTTTTATATATAGCAGGTTACCTTCTTACTCTTATGGATAATGGATATATATATATATATATGGCATTAGCAATGTGTTGTGCGGAAGCGTGTAAAAGAGTATAATTATTGTACTGAAAAATCACACTGAGTTCAATTCCCAGGGAAGAGAGGTGGATCACGAGGATCACTTAAGTACCAAATCTTTCCTAGCCAGAATATCCCTCTATCGTAATTTAATAGCACAATAAATAACTACAATCACACTCACAAGATATGAAAAATAAATAATAAAGAACACCAGAATTTTAACGAGGTTCGGCAAATTTCGCCTACGTCCTCGGGCACTAACAAATATATTTCACTCCAAAATTACAAGTGAAAATATACAAATAGGGAGAGAGAACAATGCCTTAAGTAGAGAATGGCAAATTGTGGGATGAAGAAAAATGAGAAATGGTTAGGCCTATTTATAGTTGAGGTTCAGGGATCAACTTGCAAATTACCTATGCAAATAGGGACTAAAATTGCAATTATCCCATGCCAAAAAAAAACTTTCGGTGCCTAACTATTGCCAATTTCTTCCAACTTGTTTACAGCCCCCATCTTTGACTTTTCAAAGATGGTGGCTGCCAATAATCTCCACCTTGAAGATTTGATTAGGATAATCTTATCTTCACACAATTCTTTCTTCCTTTGCCAACAATACTTGATAGTGCCTTCTTCAACTGTTAAACTCGCAGGATATTGATCAAGTTCAAACAATGTTCGAACTTGGTTGCTGTTACCACCTTGGTCATCATATCTGCGGGATTATCTGCAGTCTTAATCTTCTGAAGGCGAATCTTCCCTTCATTAATAATTTCCCGCACAAAATGGAATCGTACGTCGATATGCTTTGTACGTGCATGATAGACTTGATTCTTTGCTAAATGAATAGCACTTTGACTATCACAATACACGTTAATATGCTCCTGAACCAATCCCAAGGTTTTAACCATACCTTGTAACCAAATAGCTTCCTTTACAGCCTCTGTTACAGCCATGTACTCGGCTTCTGTGGTTGACAATGCAACAGTAGACTGTAGAGTAGACTTCCAACTGATTGGTCCTCCAGCAAGTATAAACACGTAACCGGTGGTTGATCTTCGTTTATCCAAATCACCGGCATAGTCAGAATCAACGTACCCAATAACACCTTCACCAAGTGTATTATCCTGCTCGAACAGTAATCCAAAATCTACGGTCTTTTGAATATACCGTAGAATCCATTTCACAGCTTGCCAATGTCCTTTTCCAGGATTATGCATATACCTGCTCACTATACTAACTGCCTGTGAAATGTCGGGTCTTGTACACACCATTGCATACATCAAGCTACCCACTGCATTGGAGTAAGGAACTTGCAACATGTATTCTCGTTCCGTATCCGTCGAAGGAGATAGTTGTGCAGAAAGCTTGAAATGAGAAGCCAACGGGGTACTTACAGGTTTTGTCTGCTCGTTCATGCCAAACTGCTGTAGTACCTTCTTCAAATACTGCTTCTGAGACAAGCTAACTCTGCCATGGGCTCTATCTCTACATATTTCCATGCCAAGAATCTTCTTAGCTTCACCAAGATCTTTCATTTCAAACTCGAGATTGAGTTGAGTCTTCAATCTCTCAATCTCAACTTTGCTCTTAGATGCTATTAGCATATCATCAACATATAAGAGCAAGTATATGAAAGTTCCTTCTTGTAGCTTCTGGAAATACACGCAATGGTCAAATTTACTTCTTGTGTACCTTTGCCCTTTCATGAACTGATCAAATCGCTTGTACCACTGCCTCGGGGATTGTTTCAAACCATAAAGCGACTTTGTCAGTTTGCAAACCCAATTCTCTTTACCAGCAACCTTGAATCCATCTGGCTGAGTCATATAGATTTCCTCTTCCAAATCACCGTGTAAAAATGCGGTCTTCACATCAAGCTGAACTAGTTCAAGATCATATTGCGCAACCAAGGCTAGCAAAATCCGAATAGACGAATGCTTCACAACTGGAGAAAACACTTCATTGTAGTCTATTCCTTCTTTCTGAGCATAACCCTTTGCTACCAATCTAGCCTTGTACCGAATTTCATTTTTACCAGGAAATCCTTCCTTCTTTGCATATACCCATTTGCATCCAATTGCCTTCTTTTCCTTGGGCAGTGTCATCAATTCCCAAGTCCTATTTTGATGAAGAGACTGCATTTCTTCATCCATGGCTTGCTTCCACTTTACACCATCAGGGTTACTTATTGCTTCTGTGTAAGTAGAAGGAGCATCATCATCTGCAATTGGAAGTGCATAGGCCACTATATCATCAAAGCGAGCAGGCTTACGAATCTCTCTTCTTGGCCTCCTATATGCAATTGAATCTTGTTGCTGTAGAAGTTCTTGGGTCGGAACTTCTTCATCATTTGTTCTTCCACTATTAGCTGGATCCTCATTAACCTTTTCAAGCTCCACCTGCTGCAAAGTACTACTGGTTTTGTCATCCTTTTGTGAATCCTTTAACATGGTTGATTCATCAAAAGTCACATCTCTGCTAAAGACAATCTTCCTTGTATCTGGACACCAGAGACGATATCCTTTTACTCCACTAGTTATACCCAAGAATAATGCTTTCTTTGCTCTTGGGTCTAACTTCGATTCTTTTACATGATAATATGCAGTGGAACCAAAAACATGTAAAGAATCATAGTCAGTAGCAGATTTACCAGTCCACATCTCCATAGGAGTTTTGCCATTTATTGCAGCTGATGGCAAACGGTTAATTAGATGGCACGCATATGTAACAGCCTCAGCCCAAAATTCCTTGCCCAATCCAGCATTGGACAACATACATCGAACTTTCTCCAGTATAGTTCGATTCATGCGTTCTGCCACCCCATTCTGCTGTGGTGTATCCCGAACAGTGAAGTGTCGCATGATGCCCTCATCTTGACATACTTGAAGAAATGGATCGTTTTTGTACTCAGTACCATTATCTGATCGAAGTCGTTTGACCTTTCGACCAGTTTGAGTTTCCACCATCTTCTTCCATTTCAGAAATGCATCCAATACTTCACTTTTTCTTTTCATTAGATACACCCATACTTTTCTTGAATAATCATCAACAAAAGTAACAAAATAGTGCATACCTCCCAAAGAAGCCACTTTGGTAGGTCCCCACACATCACTGTGAACGTAGTCCAGAATTCCTTTTGTATTGTGAATTGCTGAACCAAACTTTACCCTCGTCTGCTTGCCCAGAACACAATGTTCACAGAATTCCAATTTGCAAGAATTTGCACCTTTCAACAAGCCTTGCTTCGCCAAAGTCTGCAAAGCTTTTTCACCAGCATGTCCCAAACGCATATGCCATAACCTGGTAGCCTCTGAATCTACATCTTTCGCAGAAACTGTTGATGTTGATCCAATAACTGTACTTCCATTTAAAAAGTACAAGTTATTTCTTCTTGTGCCTTTCATCACCGTCAAATTCCCAGTTGCTACCTTTAGTAATCCATCTCTCAAAGTGATTTTGAGCCCTTTAGATTCTAAGGCCCCTAATGAGATGAGATTTTTCTTCAAGCTGGGTACGTAGCGAACATCAGACAAGACTTGGATTGAGCCGTCGTGATTCTTCAATTGGATTGTACCTATTCCCATTGTCTTACAAGCACTGTCATTGCCCATAAGAACAACTCCACCTTCTAGTTCTGTAAGACTAGAAAACCAGTCCTTATTAGGACACATATGGTAAGTACATCCCGAATCCAAAATCCACTCATCAGTATGACATGCCATTGCCATGCCAACCAAGCTAAAGTCTGACTCCTCATCATGTTCTGCTACACATGCATTAGAAATAGCCTTGCCCTTATGTAACTTAGGACAATTCTTTTTCCAATGCCCTTTCTCATGACAAAAGGCACACTCATCTTTGGAGAGTCTCCCTTTGGACTTTCCCCTTCTACCAGGCTTGCTGCTGCTTGAACGACCTCTTGCTGTCAAGACTTCTACAGTTGTATCTCTGTGATCTCTCTTATCTTTCTTTCGAGTCTCAGATCTATACAACGCACTACAGACTGCATCAAATGTGATTGTATCCTTCCCATGAAGCAATGTGGTGGTAAGATGATCATATTCATCAGGAAGGGAATTCAACAACAATAATGCCTTGTCTTCGTCTCCAAATTTCTCATCCAAATTTAGCAAGTCTGCTAAAATTTTATTGAATGAGTTCACATGGTCATTCATCGACATACCGGGTGCATACGCGAATCGAAAAAGTTTCTTTTTCATATAAAGCCTATTTTCAAGGCTTTTCGTTAGAAACTTTTCTTCCAATGTATCCCACAATTTCTTCGCTGATGTCTCCCTCATGACAGAGTACTTCTGCTCTTTGGCCAAACATAGACGGATTGTACCACAAGCTTGTCTATTAATCTTGGCCCACTCCTTGTCATCCATATTGTCAGGTTTTACTTCAAGGGCTATATCAAGCTCTTGCTGACATAAGACATCCAGGATCTCACATTGCCACATACCAAAATTATTGGTACCATCAAATTTCTCTACTTCAAATTTTGCATTGGTCACCGTAGTCCTTGCTGATGACGATGCCTGTGCCATTTTTCTCCTCAATCCCAACTACTGTATACGTGAACAGTACCGTATACGTGAATAGTGCCACAAACGATCGTACTCCCCAAGTACGAATCTAGCTCTGATACCAATTGTTGTGCGGAAGCGTGTAAAAGAGTATAATTATTGTACTGAAAAATCACACTGAGTTCAATTCCCAGGGAAGAGAGGTGGATCACGAGGATCACTTAAGTACCAAATCTTTCCTAGCCAGAATATCCCTCTATCGTAATTTAATAGCACAATAAATAACTACAATCACACTCACAAGATATGAAAAATAAATAATAAAGAACACCAGAATTTTAACGAGGTTCGGCAAATTTCGCCTACGTCCTCGGGCACTAACAAATATATTTCACTCCAAAATTACAAGTGAAAATATACAAATAGGGAGAGAGAACAATGCCTTAAGTAGAGAATGGCAAATTGTGGGATGAAGAAAAATGAGAAATGGTTAGGCCTATTTATAGTTGAGGTTCAGGGATCAACTTGCAAATTACCTATGCAAATAGGGACTAAAATTACAATTATCCCATGCCAAAAAAAAACTTTCGGTGCCTAACTATTGCCAATTTCTTCCAACTTGTTTACAGCCCCCATCTTTGACTTTTCAAAGATGGTGGCTGCCAATACAATGGTATACCATTGGAATTTTAAAGTGTATACATATAGAATAATTATTAAAAATTAAAAGTTAAATAAATAAGAAATTGTTTTTATTTTAAGACAATAAACCTATAAATTAAATCAAAGCAGAAAAGAAGAAACAAAAGTAAACAATTAAATCGGGAGAGAAAAGAAGTAGTAACTCAAATCGACAGACTTGCTAATACACTTCATTTTATCAAGACAAGAAAAATAATTAGTATAACATAAGACAATATGAGCCAAAAAATGAGCTACCTTCTTAGCACACTCACCAGTACAATGGAAAGACAAATATTTAAATTGACTTTGAAATATCAGACAATCACGAACCAGAACAACCAACTCAAAATCAGCATCGAGCGAGCGCGCGAGGGCATGTACCAACACTTGACGATTCGACTCCACAATATTATTCAATTGCAATGACTTAAGCCAGGATAGTGCCTCCTAATTGCAAAAGCTTCGGCTAGACATGGACTAAAATAAGCATTCACAAATCACAAAGCCGGAAAAACATTTGACTAGCCTACCTTGACAGTCCCGAATAACAGCAGCGAAACCCACCGAGACCCTCCTCGCGGCATCATCATTGCACTTTGGCATTATTTTTATCCCTATTATATCAAACAATATAGTTAAATTATAAAAATAGTCACATTTGTTTACTTCAGATTACATTTTAGTTATTTATATTTGAAATGTTACATTTTATTCACTGATGTTATAGTTTTGTTACAAGATGGCCGTAAGCTCTGTTATCTCTCTAATGGAAATCCTACGTAACAGTCCAAATGGATTTTAAATGTCGATTTGGATGTCCAACTAGGATGAGAATATATTTTTAATTAAATAAATTTAATTAATTAAAAATTTTAAATTAATTACACTTTGATCTGAAAAAGAAAAACTTTTGTCTTTTCTTCTTTTAATTTTATTCTCCATTTTGACTGAAAAAAAAGTTGGCATTTAAAACTCATTTGGGCTGGCACGTAGGATTTTCGTTAGGAAGCTAATGGAACTTAACTGCAGAGTGATTATTTCGTAACAAAACGATAACCTAAGTGACTAAAACGTAATATTTTAAACATAAATAACTAAAATGTAATCTGGAGCAAACAAAAAGTGACTATTTTTATAGTTTACCAATCAATATATTTACATTTTAGGTATAATGAGAGCTGAAAAGAATCCCATCTCACATAATTTTATTTATTTATTTTCTTTCTGATAAATCTTTTAAAGAAATCAAACAGTGACAGTTAAAGAAAGCTTTCATGAAGGCGAAAAGCATATCATTTTCTTGCATATCTTCCATTTTATCGAAACTTAGATATGGCATTAACTTCACATCAACAACGTGGTCATGCAATATTTTTCAGCCTACCATCCTATTCCTATACTCCTACACAGACACAGACACACACACACACACACACATATATATATATATATATATATATGACACCCAAAAGAGAGTTTGGACGGTTCACGCCTCCTGCAACAGCCTCAAAATTATAAAGTATGAAGTGAAAAATAATGTTTAAGGTGCCGAAAAAGGAAAGAAGATTAAAGGAAAAACTTAACAGTGAAATTGAAAGAAGCCACTCTTTGTCTGTGTTTTTTTTAATAGGCTATGGATCTTTTCTGTTCATCACATCTGTACCCTCGCACATGCGGCTTCTTTATTAGCATCAATTATGCCTATGTAAAACCTAGCCTATGTATATCTCCCTTTATAGGTGTAAGGGACTTCAAAATTCAATGACTTTTACCCTCTTCTTTTTGAGCGTAGCTAGGAATCTTGTGACTGAAATTAATTAATGAAACCCTTATTTAACAATAATTCCACCCATCTTGTCTCTCATATTTACTATTATTAAAATTAAACATAATAACACCTTTTGCTTTAATGCAAAATCTTTCCAACATCAATGGCTTTAATCTTAGCTACCATAATATATATTCTAAAAAAGCTGCACAATCTATTAGTATATAATGTGGGGGGGGGGGGGGAATGGGTCTCCCATAAATTTTGCTTTGTTTCTGCAATATTATTATAGGTCTCCTTGATGCTAATCCATAATATATAGATATTTCATTTCATTTTTTAGATAATGCTTATGTTTGGAATTTTCTGACACTTCATCTATGGTTAAAAGGCTTGTCTCAGATGGCACACAGTGAAGATGAAATAGCACTTCATGGTGAGAAGAATCAAAGGTGGGTTTATCAGTGCCTGTTACAGTGGCAAAAGAACATTTTCCAGAAAATTCCCATTGCACTATCATCACAACTATCAGCAAAAACGTATAGAATGGCTTGAATCGAGTCCTTTAAACTTACCAGGAATCGATGCGAGATATAGCCTCACATGATTTCAAGTTAAACATATATATAACCAATGGAGCACAAACAAAAATATGAAACGGTGCGGCCATTAAAGGATTCCCATTATCTTTCCTTTTTGGAACCCATGTCTGATCTTTGTGTTGGCCTAGAGTATTTCTTCTATGGTCTAGAAATTATGCAAAAAGAACAGTCACCATTCACCATTCACCAAATCTAATTTCATAACCAACAGTCCTAATGTGATTTATACATGTGTATGTTGCCTTTATTAGAATTAAAAATAATGAAACCGGAATCGTCAAACACAAATGAAGGGACGAAATATTGATATACTTTGCCAACAATCTCTCGGTCTAGTAACAGCAAGAGCATTAGGTTGTATGCATAAGAACTTGGATTCAATCCCAAACAACCCCATTTCCCTCTCCCAACTATAAAAAAGAATGTGTGTGTTCATCTATACAAGTTATCTGCCAGTCCTAATGTAACCCATGGCAAAAGAAAAGCCTAGCTAGCTACGTATTTCATGTAAAGAGAATGGCTCTCAAACATTACCAACCTCTATTCTTTTGCTTAATATAGTGCAAGTGCAACTGTATATAGGTAAGGCATGCATATAATAGATCCATTATCCATACCCCCACCAACAAAACATATAGATAAATGCATAGTATTTTATATCTTTTCTTCAACATCTTACCTCATACGTACCACCTTTCTAGTTTGTTGTTATAACAGTACTCTTTTAAAAAAAAAAAATCAAATTTGCACTGCATGACTACAGGCAACAACAGATGATCAAATTATACTACTGGCTCCTTTGTTTTTCCGCCTTCTTAGGCAATAGACTAGCACAAACTCCGACATCCTTTTGATCATGGTTTGCTATTTGTGGGTCCTGTTCTGTTCTGCCCATAAGTTCTCTCACCCAAAAAAGGCATCAACAATACTTCCATAAGCAGAAAACAATGTTCGGAAATGAAAATGCCATGCATTGTTCACATTTTCGGCTTCTGACGTTTTAACCGATCATCCGCATATAAGGCAATCCCAAAGCTTTTCTTTGTCTTCTCCTATTTGTCTTACAAATGACAGACTTTCTAGTATTCTACAGTTAACACGGTCAATTCTATGCATTTATATATATGTATTTTGCATGGCTAGCTCCAAGCATGAAATGCATGATGCGGGGATTTCAATAATCATCGGAATAAGATAAAGCACCTAGAAATTGTTGAACCGAATGCCATGAAAGCTTTTATAATTTTCTTTCATATATAAATACTTTAAAAATCTGTCATCAGACTACTCATCAAGACTAAGACAGCAGTATCTATAGACATGAAAGTGAACAATGCATTTCTATATCTTATAGATACTGACAAGTGACAATATGACAGAGATGAATATCACCTGGTCTTATATCTATATATTCTTGAATTCAATGCAGTTCGGTTAACCAGGAAAAACAAGGGTACAAGGGTGAATTCACTGCTTTTTGATGCTTTTACTACTATTTTAGTCAATTTGGACTGGCCGTATCGTTCAATAAACACTAGTATTTACAATAAATATTTAGTACTATTGGTTTCCAGTAGTTCAGTCAGCATGCATGCATATATATAATATGAATACACCAAGAAAATAAAGATATACTTCAAGGGCTACTAATGTATATGATTTCTTATAATTAAAATTATGGCATAACCATTTCTAGTCATTTTGGAAGCTATATTTTTTTTATGTAATAAATAATTATAGTGTTCTGATTGAAACTTAATCATACTTATTAGATATACCGTACAATATTATGAAGCAAACATATAAACATAAAAACAAATTGCAAACAAGGTTATGTGAGTTCTTACAAATATATATTGGGCGAAAGTCCAGTCTTAGTTGATATATCAGTAGGGGGAATCTAAACCCTATTTAATTTATTTATTTTTTGTCTGTAGCAGTCCACTCCAGATAAGATCATGGCTGTAAAGGAAAATGTAAAGTGGCAATAATGATCGATGTTATGATAAGTAAGAAAATTTTCAAATTAACAACGAGAAATACTGATAATACCTCTTTACAGTGCTCCAACTTTTCTGTGCATTACCTGCAAGCCTGCAGCTTAGTTGTTCAGTGGCAACCAGCCAAGAATATACATGTATATAATAGTTAATATCCTGTTAACCTAACATAGAGAAACGATAGAGAGAGAAAGAAAGGCCTTCTTTATAGACTATATATGCTGTCAGCTACACATGCATCAGAAAACAAGTAAATGTTGTCAGTCAGAGAGGGGGAAGAGAATGTACTGATGTTAAGATGAGAACTAAAGAAGAGAGGGATATATATACACGTATACACACACACTGCACAAACTAGGAAAAAATCCATGGATGCAGTTTGGAAAGGCCATGGTTATCTCCACTCTCCAGTAAAGAAAAATATGATTTTTCTGATAAACAAGTTGGTAATGTGCTGATATAACTGTATATGTATTATACACGATTTTCAATTATGTTGCAACTTCTTTCAGCTTTAGCTCCTCATAGATCCAAACCTCAACAAACTAATGGATTAAAACAATATGTAAAAAAAAAAAAAAAAACAAGCTAGGATGGCTGCTAAAGACCGATCTTCATTAATATCATTCAGGCCTCTTTCCTAAATCCAGCGCATGTGGCAATGTTGCTGATAAGGCAAACAAAAAGGAAGAGGAAATGCAACCCTTCACTGTATCTTCTCTTCATCAGAGATCCAAATCAATGGACAAGGAAGATTTTCCTTTCTTTGAATATTCAGCTTGCATTCCGGACTGTCGCGAAGTATTATTATTGGACAATGTTGATTGTCGAGAAAACGAAGAGAAATGAGGAGAGTCATCTGAACCTATTGTGCCATGAGGAAAACTGGAGGAAGATTCAGCTTGTGTAGTATTAGGACACTCCATGTTCACACCAAACAACCTTAGCCTTTTAGCTACAGTTTTATTACCCTGAACAACCGGCACAGAATCAATCACCATAGGCTCCGCTCCTCCTGCTTGCACTGCTCCAATTTGATGATGATGTGACCCAGATGATGACCTTGGATAATACTGCCCCGCATTGCCATAAGTAATTGCCTGACGCTGGCGATGAGTGTTAGGATATATGCTGTAGTTCAAGTGATGCAAAGGCTCATAGTTCCGAGGCACGCACATGGGTTGAGGCATGGAGTAGAGGCTACCCCACCGGACAGAGTGAGGAAAGTTGAACCGACTTTGGAGCTGTATATGTGCAAGCGTTGTTGGATCGGGTGCATTAGGCCTGCGCCTCCAATCGATGTATAAGCGGTGTTTTCCCGACTCCCCAACACCCCGCTGAAAGGAGACGGTATCACCAGCATCAAGTTTTTTTTCCTTGACGAAACGGCTCCACCCTTTGGTCATCACATAACTCTGGCTACTATTCCAATACGAGTAGCGGAACCGCCAGGACTTGCCGTTTCGATCCTCGAAATTCAACAACAGCCCTTTCTCATTGGATGAAGAATGGAGAGGGAAGTACTTCTCGGCATGTTGCTTTGGAATTACGAGGCGGTTCAGCTTGCCTACATCGCTAGGTGTGACAACTTTATCAAACATGTGCTCTTTCTCAATACACCTAATAGTACTACCACTATCTCCGCCTATACAGCTTCCAATATTTGATTGATATTCATTGTTGTTGCCAAGTGACAAGTCCATCTGCCCTAGTTTCTTGTCAAATTTGATAGCAGGCACTTGGACTTTGTAATCTTCTTGAGAATCTAAGGTTCCCAACCGCAGGTGCTTTTGGTGTTGCTGAGCAACAGTATCTTTGTACTTTGAAGTAGCAGAAGAAGAGGAAGTGGAAAACGGGAAGTTGCTCGTATTTTCTCTTGTCACTTCATCATCGTTTTTCTCATGATCTTCATCTTGCACAAAGTTCATTAGGATGACCCACCACCACCAAAATTTACCTTCTTTATCACACTAGATAATATGATTGAGATTGATGGCAAAATGAAGGGAAAGACAAAGGAAAAGAAATTTTGGGTCTAGATATATGGCTGCTACTGCTAATATTTTTCTGTTTCTAAGCAGAAATAAAACTGAAACAAAGCCTGACCTGCAAATAATGGCTTCTTGGAAGTATTCATGATTTCTTCGAGATCTTTGAGGGCCGCGGGAAGCAAAATACAGGTTCTCAGGGCAAAAACGACCCAGGGTCGGTGCTTTTTCTTTGACCCTTTTGTTTTTTTTTTTTATTATAAAGAAAACGATGAAAAGTGAAAACCCTAAACGAGACAAATTAAGGTCGTGGGAGAATCAACAGGATAAGGTTGTTTCTCGTGATTGACCTAGCATTTGGCTTAGAGAGAAAGCATAAAAAGAAGAAGAGGAGGAGGAATTGGGCTTTAAACCCAGTTTTTTTCTGCCTCCATCGAAGCTTCTTCTTTTAAAGAAAACTGCCAAAGCTGATTTTTTTCTTTTTTTTGGGGGGGGGGGGGGGGAGTGTCAAAGAGAGAGAAAGAAGGAGAATGGTGAGGAGGTAAATACTCATCCTACGTAGGGGCCCATGAATGATCTGGTTCGACTCATGTGAGCTTGTCCTTTCATCATATTTGGTTTCTCTCTCTCTATTATCTTCTCCACCAAGAACAAATGGCCAGTTGGTCTTTAACTCTCAAATCTCAATCAACTTTGTACTGATAAAAAATGTGCCCACAAAGTCATTCCCATTATTATTTACTATTATTATATTTATGTCTATTATTACTGCTACTGCTGTTTGCTTACCAATTACCATGAGAGGAGGGAGCATGTTAGTGTTAGAGTTAGGTCGGGAATGGAGTTTTGACTTTGGTGGCATTCATTGTCTGCTGGTCCTGCGCTCCTAATGGATGAAAAAGTTGAGTCCATTTGTTTCATTTCATCCGATCCAACAATATCAAAGAAAAAGATTCCTCTATTATCATACTTCTAACCAAACCCCCCATTACTGCAGTTGAACTTCATCAACCCTTTTTCAAGCTTTCACCTTCAACCCCCTCCACTCTCCCATGTCTTTCTTCTTTTCTTGTCAAACTGTATCATTTATGGTTATCTCTGTTTTTCCTTCTTTTTTTTCCCTTCTTTTTAACTTTCATTCATTAATCTACTACTATACTACAGTTTATTGGCCTTGCATTGCTACACTCAGTTTGGTTTAAGGAAAGTAGGATTATATTTTATTAAATTATTTTTATTATAGAATTTATTTTTTAAAAATAAGTTTAGTTTTTTTATTTTAATTTTTATAAATTATTACCATTCTTATTTTTTATTATAATTTATATATTAATAAATAAAATATAATATTGAAATCAATTTATAAATCATAATTGTAATAATACATGAAAAGTAATTGCATCTCTAATTATAATTATAATTATAATTATAATCATAATTAATATGCTAATGGATAAATTAATAGAGTAAATATAATAATTATATTTTTGAGGCGTGAGATCTTCAATTTCACTTTTAAGAAAGAAGATACTTTTGTTTTTAATTAGTCTTAAATTTTATTTGAGAAAAATAAAATAAAATAATTAAAATAATTAAAAATAAAAGGTAATTTAGTCTAAAATATAAGATCATGTCTGTAATTTAAGATAACCTAAGAAGTAAGCTGTAATAAAATTACACCCTATATTATCTGGTTCATGGGAATGTTGAAAATTCAAATTAACAATGTAATCTAATTCCAAATTGTAGCATTGCGAGCTGTAATATAATATTCGACCAACAAAGCGCACACTGTCCTAATCACATTTCTTTTATAAAATAACAAATATTACTATAAAAGTATTTTATCAATTTATATTTTATAGAAAATTGCACATAATGATATTTGAACCTAAGTCACTATGACTTTTAATATATTAACTTTATCATTTCAACCATAGTCTTATTTATTTTTTACTTCAATTCTTTTATAAATATATTTGTAACATTTTTTTTTTCTTTTTACTCATAATGTAAATGTGTTGTAATCTAATATATAATCTATATAAAAGCTCTGAAAAAACTTCTGAATCAACAGTAATACTCTTCATTACTCATTATATTACTTAATTGCCATTAAATTATTATTTTTTACCATTATAAATAGCATTCAATAATTTTTTTTATTTATATAATAGAATTTTTATTCATTTGAACTGCACAATTAAGTATATCAATTAATTATTATATATTAATTTAAATTATTTGTCATTTAATTAGTGTTATAAGTAATATATAAATTAAGATTAAGATTTAATATTACAAATAACATCCAATATTTGTTAAAAAAATATTAGCATTATTCACGCAACTTCACAAGTATGAAACAAAGTTTAAAGGTGGAAGAATGAACATTTCAGGAGCAATATCGAAATTATTTTTAAGATCCACAAGTATGAAACAAAGTTTATAGGCGGAAGAATGAACATTTCAAGAGCAATATCGAAATTATTTTTAAGATTCACAAGTATGAAAAAAAGTTTAAAGGCGGGAGAATGAACATTTCAGGAGCAATATCGAAATTATTTTTAAGATGAATGATAGGTTTTATTTTCTCAACTTTGTTTTTATATCCATGTACATTGTAAGATTCTAATGATAAAACTTATTTGCACTTTTGGTTCTATACTTTGCACCATGAATTTGACATGCTTTATGGTTTAGTCAAATCTAATTACTATTTACTATTTCTATAAGCCCAAAAAAATTATATATTAACATTGATAAGTTGGAAGTATCTCAAAAATAATGAATTATTATAATGATTTCAAATTTTTTTAAGAATTTGGACCTTTTACATTTATTTAAATATACATTTGTTTAAATTATTTTTAAGAAGTTTAAGTTTTTATTTTTCTTTAATTTATTTCTTTTTTTCCATAATACAATTAGATGATTTAATTTCAATTATTTTTTACTTACGAAAATAAAATATTAAATTGAAAAATATATTAGAATAATCTCATCTCAATTAAACAAGTTAATTTTGAACATATAAAACTTAAATTTAATTATAATTAATACAATTGGAATTTACTTTTTAATTAATAATATTGTTATTTGGTTTTAAAATGAAAAACACTTAAAATATAAAATGTTAAAAATATTTTTTAATATTAAAACTAAATTAAAATTAATGTTTTAACATTAAATTTAAAAATTAATGGTTAATTCAATAATTTCGATATACTAAAAGCATAGTTAATTTTATCTATTATTATTGTAAACATACAAATTAAATCACACTCTAATCTTAATTCTCAATAATTTTTATTTATTGAAATTCAATTTTTAATATATTTACATAAAATTTTAAAATAGAGTTATTTTTTTATATTTATTCAAATTCGTAATAAATGTTGAAATAAACCATCTTGAATTATATGAAATAAAAATATAAATGCATATATTCACATGCAACACACATTATAGAAGAAACTAATGAAGGTAATAAAATGATTTTAACATTTTTTATATTTATTTATTAAAACATATGTTTTAATAAAATAAACATGTATGGAATCTTTATCACAACAAAGAGTTATAATGTTAAATATATTTATAGATTAAAACAAACATATGATTTTAACATTTTACATATTTATTTATTAAAATTATGTTTTAATATAAAAAAACATGTATGGAATCTTTATCACCCGCAAAGAGTTATAATATTAAATATTTTGGTAAACTATTAAAATAGTTATTTTTGTTTGCCTTAGGTTACATTTTAGTTATTTATGTTTGAAATATTATGTTTTAGTCACTTACGTAATCGTGTTATAACATTTTAGTCATTAAGCCATTAATAGTGTAATGGTAAGCTGGCGTGGCATGTTAAATCATCATTTCAAACGAAAATTTTGGGTTAAATTATACAATTGGTCCCTATATTTTCTTTTCCGTTTTGAGCAATTTAATTCTTTTCTTTTACATTCTTTTAACTTCTTTTTTTCCATTTTCTTTTGCTTTTCCCTCTATTTTTCTCCCTTCTACATTTCCTTTAACGTAGTTTTTCTATATTTTCCATTTGTTAAAACTAATCCTTATACTTTTTTTTTGAACAATTTTTTTTCTTTTTACTTATTTATTTGTTAAAGCCAAATATCTTTGATTACATACTCTATGTGTAAACCCAGAGACCATTTTTGATCACTGCAAGATGAATAAAATAGATCCTATTGGATTAATCAATATCGATTCTTCTTCGGGATATAATAGAACACCAAGCTAAATTCTACTAAAGACATTGATTTGCTTACCAAATTGGTGCTAAGAACTAGAAACCATGCTAACCCTAATGGGATAAGAAGGTTTAACCAATATCATGAGAATCTTCATTGAAATATCGGTCCAAGCAATTTTATAAAATCACCACAATAATCCTTTTTTGGATCCTTTGTATAGCTTCTGTAACGCCCTGAATTTTGGGCCTAGATGAATTGGGCTTTGGGCTTTAGGTCTCAGAGAATTTTTAAGTGAGCGAGAAAATGACAATTGGCATGTGGGCTTTGAGGGTTAATGAATTTGGAGTGTCTAAGGGTGTTGGAGATGTCCTAAGATCAAGTAAGAGTATAGGAAAAATTTTGGTTTTAGCCCAAGGGAACTGTGACTTCTGTTAGTAGGCCTTTTAAATAAATGAAGAAGAAAGATGACATAAAAGAGCTTGTGGTGTAATGGCAAAGTGGCGCCACTTAGGGAGCAGGGAGGTGGCGTCATTAGCAGGGTGGTGAAGTTGAACTCTTAGAGAAGTGATCAGAAGTGTAACACCCCCTACCCGTATTCGTTGTCAGAATAGGATACGAGGCATTACGAGAGTTTACGATTTTTTTACTCAATATAGCCCCTTTATGGATATCTAGCCTTCCCTGCAAATTTTAAACCGAGACCAATCCACATCAACCAATCCAATTCAACATATTTTCAAAATAGATTCATGCATATTTATAAGATAACCTCAACATACCAAACCAATATTTGTTAGCCATACCAATGGCTGACCTTACATTCATTTCATATTAACATTTACTTTATTAGCTTATACATGCCATTGATTTCCAAAATAAAGTTTCTTTATATACTGAAATCTTGAGGTTGATAGTGTGATGTGTCTCTGACTGAATCCGACCTCCGAGCTCTTAACACTACAAAACAGGGAAAAAAGAAACAGGGTAAGCACTTTGTGCTTAGTAAGCCCATGTAACAAGAATTATACTTACCTAACATTTTCAATACAATGCAATAAACATTTATATTTCTATTCAATGCATTATTACCCTAACATGCACAAACTCAACATTCAAGTTAGTCCAATAATTTCCATATATCAGTAATATATACCATGATTGATGAGCTCATCAATACCATGATTTCCATTCCCTTGTTAATTTTCCATATTTATCCCATTAAATTTCTCGGAATTTCAATGGATTTTCAGAGGTACACTTTAGTGTACAAATCGAGGTCCGTCAATTCATGTTCATGTGTGCACATTTCCATTTCAGAGAGCACACTCCCGCGAACCTCATCCTTACATCGGGATTACCAGTCCAGGCTAAATCCCCTGTAATATAAACTCATAGAGTATTGTTGGGATTATCAGTCCAGGCTAAATCCCCCGCAACGACAATTACTCTAAAGAGTTTGGATCTGAATTACCAGTCCAGGCTAAATTCAGACCCTAATTTGGATTACCCGTCCGGGCTAAATCTATTTTTCACATATTCTTTGGGAGGGCTATATCAGGATAGGATCACCCGTCCGGGCTAGATCCTTTTTACCGTCAATTCCTTTTCAGATATCCATCGAATTTTCCTTTCATTCAACCGGGATTTCTTCCCCTTTTTATCAAATATATCAATGTTTCGTCAACTTTCATACGATGAACATTCAAATTATATTCATATCAATAACATACATTTCAAACATTTAAGAATATAATTCAAGTTACACGAACTTACCTTGATACTAGTTCGTATACAAAATCTACTAATCCGGGATTTTTTTCTTTCCTCGATCTAGCTTCGTATTTGAGTTTTCCGAATCTAAATAAATAAATTCAATCATCAATTTAATACATTTCATGTTCACATGTAGCATTCTCTATAATTCTATTATTATTTTTAGTTTATTCAAAGTTGTCTACATGAGTCATAGTCACTAAATTGTTTTCATCTTGAGCTACAGAACTCCAAAATAGGATCTGCTAATTTTTCTTGAAACTAGACTCACATATCGTCTTACCATAAAATTTTCAGAATTTTTGGTTTAGCTAATAAATACAGTTTATTCTTTAAAGTCACCTTTATTCTGTTGTCTGACAGTTTCGACCACTCTTCGCTAAAATTTAATTATCTTTTTGTACAAAATTAAAATGATGTTATAGTTTGTTTCTTCTAAAAATAGACTCATTAAGAAATCTAACCATATAAATTATGTCCCAAAATCATTTTTGTACAAGTTTTAATGATTTTTCCAATTCAAAATAGGGGATCTCGAAATCACTCTAAACCAGTCTCACAAAAATCTAAATATCTCAAAATACATAATTTCTTTGCTTTCCCTGTTTCTTTCATATGAAAATAGACTCAATAGTCTTTAATTTCATATCTCACTAAATTTCTAATTCCACTTCTACGATTTTTGGTGATTTTTCAAAGTTACTCTACTGCTGCTGTCCCAAAACTGTTTTCTTATAGCTTATTTTGCAATTAAATCCTTTACCCAATTCTAACTTGAAATCCTTTCAATTAAACCACTAATTCATCTTTTTGTTCATCATATGCTATGTTCAAAAACTTTAAAACTTCAAAAACCTCAACTTAAATTCATCAAAACTTTGTCCTAAAACTTATAAAACATCAAAATTAAAAGAAAATGGCTAAATTGGCTTACCTATTAAACATCCAAGCCTTAAATCATCAATTTCTCCTTTTTCTTTTCTTTCCTTTCTTTCTTTCACGTTTGCTCTCTGTTCTTCTTTTTATGTTTTTGTTTCTTTTCTTTTCTTTTATAACACACACATATATATATACATATATTAGTTTATAATAATAATTGTTTTTATAAAAATCTTAGATTTTTATACATTACACCGCCTCACCTATACAAAATGGCTAAATTTCCATTTTGGTCCTTTATAATTTCTTTTAATCTATAATTCAACTTTTACTCTTATTTTAATTTAGTTTTTTTCATTTAATTACCTACCCAAACGTTAAAATTTTCTAACGAAATTTTAATACCACATTACTAGCATTTTATAAATATTTATAAAAATATTTCCTACTCAATTTTATGAGATCAAGGTCTCGATACCTTGTTTTTACCCAATTCCTTCAATAATTCCTTTTTCTAACTAACCACTAAATCGGTAAAATTTTTCTATCGATATTTTAATACGATTTTCCTATCATATAAATATTCATGCAAACATATTGAAATAAATTTCTCTTTAAATCAGATTTGTGGTTAAGAAACCATTGTTCCGGTAACCTTGAATTTAGGCCATTACAAGAAGAGAAAATTAAGGAAGGGATAATGGAGCTTATCTTAGAGAAAATTTAGGATGAGATTGAGGAGTTATCAAGGAGAAAAGTTAGGAGCTGAGAAGTGTGAAGAGTTGGTGCCATTTTGGGAAGTGGGAAGTGCTTAGGAGGGTAAATGAGTGCCATTTTTGGGTCTTTTAGGGGGTATTATGAATTTTCATTGTGGTTTTCGGCATTTGGAGAGTTTTGCAAATAGGTCAGTCTTTCTTTTCTTTACTGAATATCCTGTAGTTACCCTCACACAAGCACATTTGATCTTTTTCTTTTCTTCTTGTTACCTTTTTCAAACCCTATAAAGCCGAATAATTCCACCCTCCCTTTGCCGAAATTCTTTTTGTGCCGTCACTATTTCTTCAACCTAGTCGATTCTTGTGTAAGTACTTTACTCTTTCAATTGATCTTGCTAGAATCGACTTCTCCTCTCCCTCACTCTTTCTAAATCAATTTTGGTAGGGGATTGATATCGAATCTCTATTCTTTAGATATCTGCCGAATTACTCTTTATGCGTTTCAGGATTTGGGTAAGTATTCTCTATTTTGGTTTAGGTGTTGGCCGAATGGTCATAGATAGGGAAATGGGGATTTGTGTTTGATACAAGTCACCTATTATTCTGTTTTTAATGATTAAGAATGATGCAGATTTAGGAGATACTCGTGATTAGTGATCAAAGAAGAGCTATTAAGGCTTGGTGTTTTAGGTAAGGTTAAGGTGAGACTTCGACTTTTGGTAAAGTATTCGATAAGAATATGTGATTAACCATTGAGTGACATCGTTTCTAGGATCGTGGCTAAGGAGATCGCAGCACGTTTTGTTATCAGGTGTGTACATACACTATACACACACAATGGATTGGGAAATCCCGAAATCCTGAAAGTTTGGCTTTGGTAGTCTTGCGAGTGTGCGAGCACTCGTATGAGGGAAATGGAATCAATAACAGAGACCCCATAAGCGATTTCATGGACTTAGGTCGTGTTTTGGCTAATCAGGCCAGAATGGGCCCGATGGGTCGTAGGCTCAAAATAGGCGAATTTGATGATTTGGTAATAAGTGATGAACTAGTCATGCTGGTTCCATGGCTTGGAATTGATTTGGGCCAGATGGACCATACGAATGTGATTGGGCCAAATGGGCCATATGAATGTGATTTGGGCCAGATGGGCCATATGAATGTGATTTGGGCCTAATGGGCCATACGAATGAGATTGGGCCTGGTGGGCCATATGAACATATGTGAATTTGTTTAGGCTTTGTAAGGGGTCTTGGGCTTAGTATTTGGTAAATTGCTTAACCTTGTATAAAACTTAAATAATTAACTAATTGTGACCGTGGACAAGTCATAAGGTTAAGGTGTGGCAATGGGTATATGCATGTCTAGGATTGGATCTAGGGAGAGCTTGGTACTTAAGCGGTCTTAATGACTCACCTCTTCTTCTCTAGAATCCTACCTGGTGCATAGTATCTGTTTACTTTAGCCAACGAGGACTTGATAACGGGCCAAGGTAAGTAATAGACCCATAATAATGAGAAATGACCGAAATGCCCCTAAGGGCGAAAATGACTAAAATGCCCCTATGTGTTGAATGTAAGATTTATGGATGTTCATGTACATTTGTTGCATTCATATGATATTCTGTTTAGGTGCATATGGGTTGGGAATTATGGAACGGAGGAAGTATATGAGGATCACATGGTTGCTTGACGACCGTGGATCCACCGATGGCTTTTTAAGCCTATTATATGATAAGCAGCTTTGCTGCAACGTTTGGTAGTACCGCAACCGGGCTACCCTTGGAGTGTATCGGATGGGTGGGTCGATTTAGAAATCCCCACAGAAGTGTTTCGGTTGGACAGAGACGATGTGTACCGGATGGATTATTTGGGGAGAGTTTGCACTGCATTGCATGTATGATATTGTTATGTTAATAAAATGATATGTATGCTTTTTGTTTGATGAGGGTCGTACACACTGAGTTTTCGAAAACTCACTCCCTCTTTTATTTTTCTCAAGTGATCCTCAGTAGGCAGTTCGACGGATGGAGGGACTCAGAGGTGGCCAACTAGCATGACGATTAGACCTATTTTTCTTAATATCTAAATTCGAGATTTTAGGTTATTTATTTTAAGTTATTTTATTTCGGATTGTAATAAGGTTTTCCCTCTAGTTATTATTCCATTACTTCCACTATGCATTGTGATTTTGAAACGGAACCTGGATTTATTTCTTTTAAGCACAGTTCAAGTTTTTTGAAAATAATTATGTTTTAAGAACGAGCTTCCGCTGTCAAAGGAAATTTTTACATAGTAACAAAGAAATGGTTTTTGGCTACACCTCGTTTTGAAAACAAACTGGATTTTACTTAACTTTTCTCTAGAAGGGTTTTTAATGAAAACAAGGTTTTCGCAAAAACACTTCAATGTGACACGCCGGATTCAGGCCTAACTTCTAGACCGGGTTTGGGGTGTTACAGCTTCAACAATAACCATAAAATATCAGAAATCCCATTTCAAAATTGTCTATAATAAGCAAAAAATATTTAAAAAAAAAAACTCTTTATTCTAGGTTTTAATTGAAGATCAATACAAAATTATTACCCTAAGCTGAAAACATATTAAAAACTAATCAAAAAGAAGACTAAATAGAACGTACAAGAAATATTCAATACCAAAATAAAATTATAGGGACTAGTTTAACAAATGGAAAACATAGAAAAACTATATTAAAAGAAATGGAGAAGGGAGGAAAATAGAGGGAGAAGCAGAAGAGAATGAAAAATAAATGAAAAAAAGAAGTTAAAAAACATAAAAGAAAAAAATTAAATTACTCAAAACGAAAAAAAAATATAGGGACCAATTATATAATTTAACGGCAATTAACGACTCAGTGACTAAAATGTTACAATACGATAACGTAAGTGATTGAAATGTAACCTGAAATAAACAAAAGTGACTATTTTAATAGTTTACCCTAAATAATTTTATCGAGAAAAACAAACATAAGATTAATGAGAATTTATTTATTTTATATTAAGTATTTTCTATAATTTGAATACTTTTGCCATATGTTTTCCTATATAACTAAATTTCCCTGTAAAATTAGGGAAGGGAATAACGACCAGGATTTGAAGGCAATTTAATCCTTATTCTGGTAGTGAATAATGAGATGGCGCATTTTCAAAAAAATTTAATTAATTATTAAATTTTTTAAGACCAATTCAGTGTCGTTTCTAAAAGTCTAATTAATCTTTTGTATCCAATTCTTTTCTTTCTAAAATGATGCAACCTCCATCTAATGCCTTAAAAATAACAGAAATAGGAAAGGATTTAAAACATGTACATATTCAATTTTTTTTATAGTTGAATTAAATAATTTCTTTCAATAAATTTCAATATATGTTTAATTACTCAATTATTGATTAGGGATGTCAATTGGGCGGGCCGGGTGAGGGCTTGCTCCCTCCACACCCATCCCCGCCAAGAATTTTCATCCCCGTCCCACCACCCACATGAGTCCCCAAACCTACCTAATCCCCGCTATACCCGCCCCGCAACCCATTTCATATAATATATTTATAAGGATCAATTAAATAAATATAAACCAATTTTTTTTTATGAAAAAAGTATGAAATATTTGTTCTCCGAACTCCCACCACTTATGTGACATTATTCCAACTGTCATCATTTAAAAAAAAAAAAGTCGTCCCGGCCATTTAATTGGTAAACAAAATATAACTTCAACACGAGTTTAAAAAATTCAGAAAATAAATTTAATTAACATTTTCAGTAAAGCTACATTGACTAATTAATTTAATTTCCACTTCAAACTTAATTATTTAACTACAAATAATTAAAAAATAATTCGAAATAATTAATTTGATCTCTAAGTAATCTCTTGTTCATTGTAAAAAAATGTATTTGTTGCGGATAGTGATACATGTGATTTACTTCTCTAATTCGTCGTTTTCATTTGATTCATCTCATGGATTCTAATACAAACTTTCAAGGTCATATTGAACTAGCAAAATGATCGATTGAACATATATAATTAGGGCTCAAGTAATTTGTAATTAAGATTTGATTATTTGTCTATTAATTACAACGTTATTTAGTCATGGAATCATTCCACTAAAGTACCATGACTGAGATCTCCTTATTATATACTACTACGAAAGCTACTTATTAAATGACTGTCCAATGACCTTATTGTTGGATCTAGTGCCCTAAGTGTAGTATATTCGTCTGTAATCTTATAATTTTTTCAAACAGATTGAATTATAAAACAAATTCATTAATTACATTAATATACTTTATATGATTATACTCATATGGTTTTTGCACGCAAAGCAAAATGGAAATAAATGTTGCTCATTGATTGTCTAACATTTAAACTAATACTAAGCAGTATTACATAGTCCGATCATAATACGAAAAAATAGCTTGTATTAGTAGATGAACTTAAACATATCCTTAGTCTAATCGAAAACGAGCAAATCAATTGAAAGACTAATGTGCCATATATCAAATTCCAATTATGGAGATTCTTTGCCTTGGGCATCGGAGCGGATGACTCCTAGAAGATAGAGATATAATGTGACTGACCAAACTAACAATATATCGAATAAGACATAAGAAGAATAGACCATGGATTCGTTTATGGATTTATTCACTTGTGACGTTCATAGTATGGCATACATAAATCCTGAGTGGATGATAGATTATGTATGTGTGACTCGTACATTTTGATGTAAGTAAAAGTCTGAGTTCGAATAGATAAAGAATCGAAAGTTGGTGCGTTGGGTGTACGACTTCTACAGTATGTAGCGTCATTCACAACAGTGGAATTCATAGCTTGATGAAAAGTAAATGTGGTCATTGGTCGTTTGTCTTTGTGATGAATAACTTGATTACTATTTGATAGTAATTGACTTTTCATGAAGGAACATGTAATAGTTACCATGAGATAAAATATGATCATATTGAGAGAATAGATATTATCTCAAAGAGATTAAGGATATCTTATGAGAGTAACACACTTATGACAAGGTCATTGGACGAATACTAATCGAGTTGCTTTTGTAATGGTATGTCGTTGGGGAGAGCTCGGTCACGATACTATAGTGTAATGATTTCGTGACTAAATGAGTTTATAATTAATAGGCAAAAAGCTGAAACTTAATTATAAATCATTTGAGCCTCAATTGCATATATCCAATCGATCCCTTCGCTAGCTCTTTAAAACCAGAAATGAATTGCGTGTTGAATCAAAATGAATAGAATGAACATAAATGGAAAACATCCAAGACATGATTATGATTTTCTCCAAAATGAAAATGAAATCATTTGAAAATAAATATGGTTTTCTCAAAATAGAAATAAAAAATGAGAAATGAATAAGGAATAAAGAATAATCAAAATAGAAATAAAAATGAGAAATGAATAAGGAATAAGGAATTCTAAAAAAAAAAAAAGATAAGAAAGTTAAGTTTATGTTTTTGAGCTATTTTAAAGCTCGAAAATGAAAATAAACAATATGATCATAGTGAACAAGTTAAATAGTGAAATATTAAATATATTTCTAGGAAATTTTATCAGGGGTAAAATCATCAAAAATTTACCAGGGGTAAAATTAAGATGAGAAAAATATTTAATTTAATTTTGAAAAATAGAAAAATATAATCGAGTTGGATCAAATTTCAAAGTATTGAGTCGAAAAGTTGAGAAAATACTTGTAATTGGACTCGATATGAGAGAGGGACAAAATCCCCTCATGGAAAAATGAATGGGCGGCAACCCTAGTAGGAATACTAGGGGTGTGTCACCACCCTAATCCTACTTCAAGTAGGGAGTGTTTTTCCACAAGCGAGTTTAAGATGATAACAATGAATTAAAAATGAAAACAATTAAATTAAATTATATAAAAATAATTAAAATATAATAATAAAATTTATAATTTATAAAAAAAAAAACAAAATATTTTTTATAAAAGATCTAAATTACCCTTAATAAATCTTAATGTTTATACAAACACTCCCCTAATACTCCAAAAAGAGTCGAAACATATACTTAATTACAGCGACATTTTATATTTTGGTACCAATTACAGTTGCATGTACCCTGGAATATTTACCTTCGGATTTTTTTGAACTGCCTCCAATTAAGACGGCAAGTGATTTCAATTATGACTTTCAACTGACAGAAAAATGTAGTGGATTAAACTGCAACTCGCTAATTATTGTGACTACATTTGGCTGAATACTAGTATTAATATCTCGACAATTATAAGATTAGCTCAAACTATGGTCCTACCCTCCAAAATTATAACAACTAACCACAAGCTTACTACAATAAGCCCAAGCATGTACATACATTTTTTTGGTTAGAAAAGGCAAAATTTAAGATTCAAGATAGTTTTTAACAAAAGTTGATCAACATATTTTATCATCACTATAGTTAATATGTACATGAATTATGATTCAAACAATTAGTAATTAATGCATGTTTTTATGTGTTTTTTTTTAAATAAAATAAATTATAGGTATTAAAATAGAGGGAGGGGCTTATTACTTTCACAACTTTTATTTTAATAATTAAATTGTTGAATTTATCAATTATTATTTTTTGTACTTTCATTAGTTTTTTAGCAAATATATATATATATATATATATATATTACAATAGTTTTTTTTAATAAAAATGATGGCTTAATATATAATTTAGTACTTGAGTTTGACACTTTTTTTAATGTCGTACTTGTATTATTTTTCGATCCAATATGGTATTTGTATTTGACAAAAGTTATACATTTTGATACCTGTAGGTAACAATGTTAACCTTTTAATGTTAAGTTGAGGTTTTAGAGTTGATTTGGTGAAAAATCATAATTACCTAATAATATTAACAATTAACTTCATCAAATAAACCCTAAAACCCAAATTAAATCACATTCATTGGATTGCAGTTGACAAATTAAACACAAAAATAAATAAATTCACAATTAACATTAAATTTATTTGACTAATAATGTCATGAAGAATTCAAACCTAATAATATTAACAATTAACTTCATCAAATCAATCTTAGAGCTCAAATTAAACACTAAAATTTTAACATCATTACTTTTGAGTACTAAAAAATAGAACTTTTATTAAATACATATACGAGATCTAAAAAAAAGCAACGCATGTACCATTAAAAAAAATCAAATCTAAATATCAAATAATATATTAAGCTAAAAAAAGCCAAAAAGAATCTAGAAAAAAAACAACAAAATTAAACACCAGTAAAATGAAACTCTAATGATTTAATTTGATTTTTTTGTAAGAAAGAATCAATGATTATAATGATCAAACTTGAAAAGAGTGGAGTGGGACTTAGGTAGACAGCTTTTAAATTTGAATTTCAAATACACCTTTAGTAATGTGTAATTTTGGTAGTCAAGAAGAGTTTTCTTTTTTCTTTTTAAGTAAATCAATAAGTATAAATAATTTCATTAATAATTAATTTAAATTTTCCGGTTCAATCGAGTTTTTTTATATTTTTTTAAATCAATTATCATGATTCGATTCGGTTCAATTTGATTTTTGATTTTTTAAGTTTTTTTTTTTTTGAATTTTTAGATTCATTTTGACAAAATAAACTTTATTTTATGACTTCTTAATATTATTTGAAAAAATTTTAATTTTTTTTCATAAATATTTCAAAAGAATAACAATTTTCAAGTAAATAAAAAATAATAATAATATTTTTATGATGCTTTTTGAAAAATATTTTATACAAAAAATTTACGTTATTTTCACTATTCTAAAATAAAAAAATTTATTTTTATATTATAAAAATATAAATTAAATAAAAAATAAAATTTGATTCAATTTTAAATAACGCAATTTTTAATTTATATTCTATAAACCGTGGTGGATTTTTCAATTTTTCTCAACTCTACCAAAATCACATATATATATATATATATATATATATATATTATTTAATTCAACCCCAATGATCGTAAATCTGTTTTCAGCACCACATGTACTCTGTCTAAACTAAGAGCTTAAAGTGTGGGGTGCTGGGGGGATAGAATATGTATTTAATTATTCACCCAAAACAATGATGACAGAAAAAAATAATATTTGAAAAGAAATCGCAAAATATAGACAAAGACTTGGGTGTGAATTGATAATATATAAAACGTACACTGAAATTTGGTTTCATCAAAACATAATTAGTCATCAGCAGGTGGATGTGGCTATTCATTATTAACGTGGTCCAAATCTGAGTTTCACTAATACCACATAATATATGTATTTTCTTGAATTTATAGACTAAATAATTAATGGCTTTCATTAACCTACTTTTGCGAATATATATTTATTTATTTAATATACCGTAATTAAATACACAGCTTAATTAGCTATCTCTACTCTACTCTAATCTATTGCAATATACAAGTTTTAAGGATGTGTGTCATTCACATTCCCAACATAGAAAAAGTATGAATGATAATTAAAATTTGATATGGTTTAAATAAAAATATTTAATTTTATAACTCTTGAAATAGACGAAGAATCTATGCATTTGTTTCGTTAATTTAAAAGGTGCAGCTATAGGAAGCAGCAGCGGCCGGACCGGGCAGTCGGCAGACGGCAGGGCAAGCCACAGCTATTGGGTTGGGAATTTAATTTGCATTGCATGCCAAATTTAATTTTCACACTTGCAATTAGTGTCCACAAAAATCAGTAGCCCCACTTGTCTGGACTCTGGACCATTCGGGACAACCATCATTTACTTTTTTTTTTTTTTTTAATTATAAGAAGTAACTATACTTATATATTTTCAGAAATGTAAATTTAATGATTTATTTCTAAATTATATTTGAAATAGGTTCAGATGTTTATGACATAATATTAGTAAATTTATAACTCCAACCAGCTAGTTTTGATGGTGTAGGATAGGAATGTGCAAGGAACACATTTAAAAGTGCTCTAGAAAAGACGGTGATTTTCAATAACATTTGTGATGTTTTTAGGAACACAATTGTAAACCCAATATCATATCTAATGCTTAATAAGCATATTTCTTTACTGGTATTGAATTATTACAAATAGACAAAGACACAAGTAATACCCATGTACAATATGCATTTCTGAATCAACACAAACCATACATAACTTTTAATCTTTCCTTCAACAGAAATCAAAATGGCACTGTGGATGTAGCTCAAGCTGCACGATATAATGCAGTACCATAGAGAGGGAGGATGCTCCATTATCTTATATGCATCTTACTATTACCATTGATAAAAAGTTGGAAATGCTAAGGATGATTCAACTATGGTAAGATTTTCAGTAAGGGACTTCAAACCTAACGCTTTGCTTGGTAGTGTAGAAAGAAAATTGGAAAGATGAAAAATTGAAGGTGTAGAAAAATATAATAAATGGAAAATGTAATTTTTCTTTCTATAAGTGTGCTTAATAAGGAAGAAAAATTGAAAGAGAAAGTAATTTTTTATTCATCTATTGCTTGGTAGAGATAAAAAATGAAAGAAAGAAAAAATTCGAAAAATGCATAATCTTGAACTAATATATATCTCTCTAGCATTCTCTCACCTCTCGTCATTCAAATTTGGAAGGATTATTTTTATGCATTAGGATAAGAAATAAGCATCTTTACGATTTTCTTTCATCTCACTTTTCTTACTTATCAAGCACACTCAAAATTTATTCTCTTTTTATATTTTCGCTTCCTCCTTCCATCCCTCGAAATTTCCACCCAACCAAACACTTCTTAAAGGATTATTTACATTATTGACATATGAGACAATAGCAAGTATCCATAAACATTCGAGTGAAAAACCAAATTGACTCTCCTAGCAGATCATGTTCAATGTATTTGTTCTCATAACAAACACCCATATGTGATCTTCAAATATCCTATATGTAAACTTATGAGATCAATTATATGCATCCTACACATGAATGCTGATGTGATCCCATTTGGCTCGGTGTCTTACTTTGTAAGGTTGGTAACAAGACCATAGAATGTTGCCAATATGTTATGAAGTGTTTTATTAAAATGTGATAAGACATGACTTGATCCTATTCTTTAGAGCCGGTGGTAAAGTTATGATATAGTTATGATCTAAATGACAAACATATAAGAGATTTAGTTAGGTAAGTGTTGTTTTGGTTCAAGTGGTTCATTTGGTGGTGTGCTTTGAACAAGATCATCGTATATAAGAATTACATAAACTAATATATGGTACATAAAACGGTATATAAAAATAATAAAAACAAAATACGAACATCATGTATTGTATTACCGAAAAAATGTATTGAAATTTATATAAATATATAATATCATGATCATGATTAGGATAAAAAAAAAAATCAAATATACAAGGGGTTTACACAAGATTTTCCTATCTGAAGGGTAACTGGTTAAAAATGAATGAAGGAAACTGTAAGAGCAAACAAATGGAGGAAGCTGAATTTACTTTACACTCAATAGTTGGGTGTAAAATGTATAAAAGAGTGGAGTGCATTGATGGTGCTTAAGAAAAAAAAAAGGCTCATCTCACAGCTACTCACCTTAGTCCTCTCATTCAAACACATATGAATATGGTTATAATTAAGCAAACAGGTCCGTAAGTTACGTTTACCGAGGAATTTACGAGGAAATCTCATAAGTTAACATCAAAAACTGATAAGGCCATGCCTTTGTAAAAGCTAAAGCAACCTATTTCCAAAACCCTATATTGGGGGACCTCTTTTTTTATCTCTTTCATCTTGTATTCAGATCAGATGAAAGCTCCTCACAGTACTCCACCATTTTGTATTTCGTTTTGCTTTTGCACATATTGCTTTCTTTACAGGTAATAAATTAATATGTTAGTGGTAGTAGTACCAATTTATTTCTTTATTAATTTCTGTCTGGTAATTAAAATTGTATTTAGAGTTGCAACTGCGTGGTTTCAGACACAACAGGTTATCTATATGTATGCATGCATGCATGCATGTGTATATATATATATATCATAGGGTGAGGACCACACTCTTACTTAGGGTTACCCCCACCACTCCCCGGCTCTCTCTTCTTCCCTCCTCAGTCCCCGATCCAGTTGGCTGTTTTTTTTTTTTTTTTTTTGTTTCATAAATCATAATTCTTTTGCTGGCCTTTTGTCCCCCTTATCTCTCTATCATCTTCAGAGATATGTGTAACCTTACCTTGTCCAGAGACCATCATTTTCTTGTTATTTCTTTTAGTTCAACAACTCACACTCTCCCCCTGATTCACTGCCATAATGTGGGGATTTCTTTTCTTTGGTTATAATTAAATGTTAAGGAAATAGCTATAATTTATGTGATAAAAATATTGAAAAAAAAAAATAATGCTGATATAATTAATGGATCTTGTTAATTACTCTAACTGATAAAACTTAGATCCCCCCTAGGAAATTAAAACTAGGGAAACGACAACTGGCATGCCCCATACCAGAAAAAGTAAAGTAAAGCAAGCTAGATAAGATTGCTATATACACAAATGAATTCCATATAGGCTATGCTGTCTAGTTTGAGAGATTAATCATTTAGTGGTATTGCAAATACAAGAGTCTAAAACAATGGACCTTTATGTCAAGGAACTTGAAAGAATACCCTGGTGGCTACTTGCTTATACTACAGTTTAGCAGCATATATATATATATATATATATATAATAAAATGCCTCAATGAGTTTGGTCCCCCTTTTTTTTTAAACATTAGACACCCCTTTAGTCCATTAGGTAGCTAAAGTTCTCTTTTCGTTTATTCATGTTTTCGGGTGCAAAAACTACATAAAGTTTATCCCTTTTCATGAACCTTTTTGTATTCAAATCAATCGAGCTGTCAACTTAATTCATATATATATCGTGCAAGGTGCATGCAACCATAAATTCGGTCGAGCTTTTTGGTTTGCTGGAAGTGATTAGATGTCACTTAATTGAAGTTTCTCCCAGAGCTGAATGGATGGATGGAGTTTGTTATGTAGAAAGTGATCTTTGATTAACCGAGATTTTTTTTCTCTTGGTATTTATTATAGTCCAGAATAGATCATATTCTGCCTTTTGTTCATTAATTGTCTCTCCATGGAAAAACAAACCACTCAGAATAGATGCATTACGCATAAATTGATGCCCCCAACCATAAGACTCCCTGCTCCATTAACTTCCACCCTCTTTATCTAAACCACTTGTTTTGAAAAGACAATTACTTTGAATCTTCCAATATTGGGTCTTCAATTTCATCAATCATATTCATAGTTTATATATCCCTGTCAAAACCTCACATCACACGTATATTTATAATTATTGCGATCATTTTGTGAAGGAAGCGTGATGGACTGGTAGTTCGAAAAACTAGGTCTTGGTGGGTCTTAATTTGGAATAATACACATTTCTCATGTGGCTTTGGTTTTAGAGTCCGAGGATATGAAATTTTTACGAGTTGCTCAAATAAAAACTTAAAAATTTTTATATATACCCAAATAAGCATCAATTTATTTCATACAGTTTATATCCTTGTCAAAAACTCAAATCACACTAGCATTAATCAATACTATTTACATGTATATAATATGCCATCAATATATCTCATTACATGTATAATTAAGATGATTTGTCGTATTTGAATTGTAACAGAAGTAATTGTCAATGTGTCATAATATTTTATTAATGTTGAGGCTTTAATTTTTGTTGTGTTGATGGAGTTTATTCTTCACCACCTATGACAAATTTTTTTGTCTTTTTTTTTTCTTTGAATTGTATAATCTCATTCATAGAATGAATTTAAAAAAAAAAATTCAATAAATGAATTTAAGTTGCCAAATATATTTAGTTTATTATGTTATTATTTTACTACATCTTAAAGACCCATTGTATGATGTAAATCAGATTGTAGAATTTTTTATTGGAACAAGGTAAATAACCCATATAATTATAGTGATGATGAAACTTCAACAATTAATCTGGATAAAAATATAGAAAAAAATTTTTACCACAATAACTAGTTAATCACTGTCAATTTTTTTTATTAATGATGTTTAGTAGAATGTGATGCAGTTTGAAAAACTATGGTGTTAGTGGGTATCCGGAATACACTTTATTTCACGTGGCTTTGGTTTCAGATTCGGAGGACGGGTATTATATAACAAGAAAGAACTAAGACTTCTTTTTAGCATCACAATCCTATGGTCTCAGTTTAAGACCAAAATTTACTCTCTTTTCTTATTTTCGACCTACATGCAACATGGTTGGTACTTGCATATATAAGTTGCTCTCACGTCCACATTTTTTTTTTAATCTTTTCATGTCACGACAAGCTCTCAACTATACAAACAAATATATACAGTCCATGTGGGATTTTTGATTTTCTCTTGTCTGTTCTATGACCTCACACTCATCATTTTCCTGAAAATATATGCTCACTCGCTAACCACAATTATGCTCACTATACTAAAACTTATACTACTAAGGCATTATGAGTTAGACCTATAACTTTATAAAAAAATATTTTAAATTCTCTATTTAATTTTTTTAATCTTTAAATTTATGTTTTTTTGTCAAACACCCCAAAATAGATAGACAAATTAATGTTTGTTAATTTTGCTGTTGTGGCATACACATGAGTTGCCATGTGCATGGAACATCAGTGTTTAATTAATTATTTAAAGCTTTTTAAAAATTATTTAAAAAGTATAAAAAATATAAAAAATATTTTTAAAATTTTAATAAAATAATTAAATGTTGATGTGTCATCTATGCGACAATCCACGTGTATGTCACATCAACAAAATTAAAAAACTTTAATTTTTTTCATATATTTAGGGGTAATTTAATAAAAAAATATAAATTTAAAGATAAAAAAATAAAAAATTAAATAGAGAATTAAAATAATTTTTTTATAAAATTAGAATGTTAAATAAATCATTATGCCTACTGATATTACTTATAACCTAAATGGCTATTACTTTAGAAGTTGACCCAAACAATGAGGAGGGTCTAGGCCCATGGTCATTCGGATGTACAGCCGGTTTTCCTGACCCCTAGGCTGGGCAGCTTACCGATCAGTGCTAGATGACGTTTTTGACCCAATCAAATTTTAAGCCCAGACAAGCCCCATACCACTGTTTTCGTTATCGTTCCCTCCTAATACACCAGTTTTACTCCACAACATAAAATATCTATTACTGTATTAGAACTCATAATTGTGGATGAAAAAATATTTTTAAAAACATAGTTATATTTTGAAAGAAATATAAAGAAGTATTTTTTTTAAAAATAAATGGTTATTTTTTGGGTGAAAAATATAAATGGGCACCTTATAGATGAAAAATGTATAATATATGGGTGGTTTCCTTTTCTTTTTTTTTTAAATGGAAATTCTTTTAGAAAAGTGAATAGTGTTTTGAGGAATATGTAATTTTTCTTTTAAAAGAGTAAATACATTAATTTTTTTAAATTTATATCTATACTATTATTTAATTAGAAATTAATTGGATAATAATTCAGTTGAGAAATTATTAAATTATTAAAATCTTAAAACAAAACTAATGTATTAGAAGGGTTATATAAATATTTTAATTATTTAAAAAGATAAAGAATTACTAGAAAAGTCAACTGTTGTTCCACAGAACATAAAATCTAAACCAATTGACAAGTTAAATAGAAAAGTACTTTTGTACCCACTCATTGGTTTCAACTGTTGTTCCACAGAACATTCAAATAAATCAAAACCTCAACTAAGGTTGTCAAAAAAAAAAAAAAAAAAAAAACTCAACTAAGTTGTAACGAGTACCAAAAAAAAAAAAAAGTGGGGAAATTGCGGTGAGAAAGTATAAAATTGAAATCTTAGTTACTGATACATTCATGATCATGTTTCAGAAAATTTTCATTTCATGATTTTGAAAATACAAGCATAACCATGTTACTGACATATTATGTAGCAGCAGCTGTAAATCAACAAAACAAGTTCCCAAATCCACAATTTGTATAGACAGGAATGCAGGTAACTTAATTTAGCATATTTGCAGCCATTACGTGACGAACAAGCTGATTTTATCAAACAGGTCCTGCAATTCGAGGCACATGTACAGAGTCAGGAGACATGGATATCATCTGAAGCAGGCTTGAATTTGAAAATGTTTCTTCCAATGCACTTCCCTTTTTACTTCCTCCATCGGTGCTTTCTTTTGCAAGGTGAAACAGCTCCTTTGCAACATCAACCATTCCAATTTTGCCATCTCCACCGAACAACAAGCACCTGGTTGCTATGTCTGCAACTATCTCTATTTGCTCTCTTCGAAATATAGGCTGCTCGTGGTAGTAAAGAGATGGATCCACTATTTCTTCTAGCTTCCCACTTTTAATCTTTTGCAAGGCTAGTGAAGGCATGTCTGAATGTTTGGAGCCTGAAATTATCTCTAACAAAAGCAGTCCGAAGTCATACACATCGTTTTTCTGAACATGGAGGCCAGTGGTGGAGCTAGAGCAAAGCAGTGCAAACCCCGCAACCTTAACTGAGAAATCCACGTCAAGAAATATGTATCCGGATGATTTGAGGCCATGGTGAAAGATAGGTGGAGAAATTTCACATTGCAAGTATGCTAAGATGCTTGCAGTTTCAGCAGCTATGCTTAGCCTCTTATACCAGTCAAGGCCAAACTCTTGTCCACTGTTGTTATGCAGATGTTCCTCCAAGGTGCCATTTGCAGGATATTCATAGCCCACCATCAGGGTGTAACCAGATTCAATGCAACACCCGAGGAGTCGGGCTAAATTCCTATGTAAAACAGCTGATAGAAGCTCAATTCTGGATAGGACATGAATTAGGTCTCTTTCATTCTCGCACTGCACCTTCTGCACAGCTACATGTGAACCATCTCCAAGGACTCCAGCATGAATTGTGCCATTTGTTCCATCTACGAGCTTCTGACCATCGTCAAACCCTCTGGTTGCTCCGTCTAGCTCTCTGTAACTGAATAATCTAGTCCTACAAGCTTTCCGAAATGAAATAGTACTATGATAATGAGCCTGGTCTATATCAAATGCACCTGATTTAACAGGTCGTTTCAATACGCAAAGGAACAATAATAAGGAGGCAAGGATGAAAACTGGAGCAAGAACACCTGAATGTCAAAAATGATAAAGATATTAATTCTCGCAACAAGTAGTTGAATTCCATTCACCAAAGAAACTAAAATGACCACATACACACACAAATATACATACATTCATGCCTATCGTATTATGTGATTTGGCTTCCAAATCATCATAGATAGAGAAGATTTATAACAGTAATGATATCTCCTGATAACATACCAGCCACAATTACAAGTTTCCTTTGAGTACGTTTTGGGCTGTTGTCACATTCCCCACCGTATGCTTCTTGCCCCTCCTTGATGCAGGCTGTCAAAGACGGATAACAAAAAAGGAATAATTGATAAATAGTTAAGTAATATCATTTTAGCTACAAATCAGCCTAATTTAATCAGCCAAGATGAGAATATTATCAGTGTTGCTTAATAAAGATGATAATAAATAAATAATTAATTAATAGATTACTCACACTTGAAGCATCCGAGTCCATTTGCAAATCCATCACCGACAAGCCCATCCTGACAGGAGCACCTGACCCCTGCTTCAACTGTTGTAGCACTCACCATAACTGCATTGCTGGCACAAAGTCCTTGAGATTTATTTCTAGGAATTGCCCACTCCAACTTAACCCCACGCTTCCCACTGTTGGTTCCCCTCGGAACTACCCACGACGAAACCCCCCTACATCCAAACTTGGCAAAACTCGAAAACCCATCCCCTGAATGCCAATTGCTATGATCAGAAAGTGGATAACAGCATGCCAGGGCTCCACCCCTGTTTCCATCACAATCAGGCAACTCGTTCGTCTCACAATCTGCTTTACAAAGTGACGAGTCTTCACAATCATATAGACCTATCACATTATCATCAGAGATTCCCAAGTAGTCGTTTCCCGCAAAATTGAAGGAATTCAAGCCGTTGTATTGACGACAAGTGGAGATTCCAGTTCCAGGAAAGTCTACGAGTATACCATCAGAGAAGAAGTCAAGGACTCGGTAGCTTTGAATGCCGATGTGGAGGTAAAGGGTGGTTGAATTCAAGCAAGAAAGATGGAAGGCATTGGAAACAGAGGCACATGAAGTGTTCAAATGAAATGGAAATGGTATGTGCAACCTGCCGCATTTGTCATCGCACCCATTTGGAAGCAAAACTGGTTGCAGTTGCTGACGATGTTGCAAACAGATGCCCGGTTGATTAAGAGATACGAGAGTAAACCAAACTAAAAGTAGAGGTAACATTGCCTCCTGATGACTTTACTTGTTTCAGAGAGAATATTTGGAGACTAAAGAGGTCTTTTTTTTTTTTTTTTTTGAAGGAATCACATTCATGGCCTCCTCTCAGATATACTAAAAACATTAACTACACAAAACATACCCATCTTTCCCCAAAGATGGGCCAAGCATATTCAGCCATGAAAAGAGTAGAACCAAAAATAGGCACATGGTGAGATGAAGGGGGTTAATATGAGGCATGGAAGTTGGGGAAGTGAAGAAGATTGGTCTGTGGAATGGGCTACAAATTCGAACCTCACAATCATGGGACAGTGTGAGTGTGGGGGACTATTTCGATTGAATTAAAACAGGCTTAAACAATCTCATCGCTTTCATTAAAATACATGATTTTTCACCACCTTGTTTCCCTTAAACACAATTTGCATGGGTTTTTGAAGCTTTGATAATGTCAAAACAACTATGCAATGCAAAATTTGGTTTGAGAATTACGGAATGTCAGATCTAAATGCCAAAGAAAGATTTCCAAACTCCGGAGTATACGCGCTTTGGGGGTGAGAAATGATGTTACTCGCTTTCCCATTGGGAGAGTTGTGTAATTAAAGGATGTTGGGCATCTAAAGTCCAAAGGGATAGATAATTGTGGGAGATGGTGCTGCGGCCTCGAAATGAGTAGTTAGAGTTGAGTTGATTTGCTAATCTCAACTCGGTTGCGTGGCAATAGATTATGACATTAAAGAATGTTTACCATCAACAAGTCAGCTTTGTGGGCCCCTACACTATCTCTCAACTCTCAATTCTCACACCATATATAAAGTTTTTTTTTATAACAATGATTGCTATTTTTGTCCTTTTTTCTAATATTAATGTGATTTTAAATTTTCTTTTCTAATTTTTAAATTAGTGTATTCTTCATGTAAAATAATCTCCATTATTTGAATTGCCGAACATAATTAAAATAGGTGAATTTATTTAACAATTTAAATGTTATAATAACAAATTTTTAAATTTAATTGATACAAATTAACATTATTTAAAATAAGGCTTAAATCATAATTTGATACTTAAATTATACTATTTTTTTAAATTGGTACTTAAATTTTTTTTGTTACAAATATCTAAATTTTGCTTTATTATTCAAATTGTTCCAGTCATTAAAAAGGCCTTTTAGTCAATCATTTTATGAGACGCTACACTTTAAAATAAAATTAAGTAAAGAAATTAAATAAAGTTAAAATTATAAAAAATAAATTAATTTAATTTAAATTAAAACTTCTTATTTTTTACACGCTTTCCTTTCCCACCACGATTCTTTCTTTTCTGTTAATGCATTTTTTTAACTGTTAATTGCAATACTCATCCCATTTCTTTCTACTCAATTTCTTCTTAGTAATTGAGTTTCATACTTTATCTAGGTTTTTTATTGTAGAAGTTTACCCATCATTAGCTATTTTGTGTACAGTATATAGAAAAAGAAAGAAGAAAACCATTTTTAAGAAAACTAAATACATAGGTTTTGAATCGGAGTGAGAAGATAATTGAAATTGAGGTTTAAAAATAGAAAAGAAGCTCGTCGAAATTTAAGGTTTGCCATTAAAAACTAAGTTTGGATGCATTTTTTGACGAGTTCTTAATGGTTCTATCATCGAAGTTTTAGAGTCAAGAACAAAATAGATGAATATGTTTATACGTATTTTTTTAAAAAAAATAAAAAAAAATAACTTAGTTGTGTTTCTGACAAGTTCTTAATTTTCTTATCACCAAAGTTCTTGAGTGAAGAATAAAATAGATAAATATAAGTTTTATTTTTTAAAAATTAAGAAAATAATATTTATCTTTTTTTGAGATGTTTTTAATTTTGTAAATTTCACATGTTACAAAATGATTCATTAATAGATTTTTTTTTTAAAAGAGTATAGTTTTAAACCTTAAAATAATAGTTAATAAATATAATTAACATATATAAATTATTTCGATCATTTAGATATAATACTAATAAATAATTCCTATTAATTATTAAAGTATTTGTACAAACAATACAAAAATAAGATATTGTATATTTGTTAGGATCGACTCGTTTAAGCAACAAGAAAAAATAGCGGAATAGATTGACAAATTTAACGTACACAAATTTAACGTGGAAAAACCCCTCCAAAACTATAATGGCAAAAGAACCGAAGAGTACAAAAGATGGAGATAAAAATTAAACCCCGAAAATAAAGAACCCTCAAAACGTAAACACAAAAATTCTATAAATGTGTTATGAGTTCTAATATCTAATGGGTGTATTTTCTAAAGTTATAAAAGAGCCTATTTATAGACTAAATTCATAGGTCAAACAATAATAAAATAATCTAAACTAATCGGTGTTTGATTGAAACAAATAAACAGAGTTTAACTAGAAGATTACTTCTCAAATTTGACTGAAATAGGAGTCATACTTAACAAATCTCCCCCTTGACTCATATTTCCACAATGCCATCTTTGCCAAAGCCTGCCACGAGCCTATCTTGAACCATGCAAGAAATTAACTGAGTCGAATTTGTGCTTATAAATTGGAAGACTTCTAGCCTTTGACTTGTACACTGCCAAATCAAAACTAACCCGAGTTTGATTTTCACAAACACAGTGCCCTAACTTTTCAAAACCTGCATCCAAAAGAGAACCTCTCTTCAACTAAACGGTCATACCTTTTTCCCTCCTATAGCCAAGTTGCCTCCGCTCTAAATGAGTTGACTTCGACTCTGTAACGGACGAGGGACATTCGGTTTCACCGGTCACTGTAGAACCTTCCAGAATATAGAGACTGCCAGTTCTTTTACCTTTTAACAAAACTAGAGCTCCACGAGATACTTTAATGCCACTCGACTCGATGTTGATTCTGCATCCTTTCAAGTCTAAAAATACTCAAGGAGATGAGATTCTTCGTAAATCAGGTACATACCTGACATCTGAGAGTGTCCTAATCGTCCCATCATGTATCCTAATTTTAACAGTACCAATACCAATTACCTTACTAGATGAATCGTTTCCCATGCACACAATTCCACCTTCAACCGAACTGTATGTGGAGAATCATTCTCTATTGGGACACATGTGGAAAGAACATCCCGAATCTAGGATCCACTCGGACGTGAGCTTAGAGTTATCGCTCGTTGACACTAACAAGAAATCATCACCGCTTTCATCGACCAAATTAGCACAAGCTACATCTTCTTCGTTACTCTCAGCAGCTCTTTTAGTTCGCAGTTTATAACAATATGCTTTGACGTGACCTAACTTTTTACAATAGCGACACATTTTGTCTCGTTTCTTTGATGCTATCAAAACGAAAGCTTGCCTATCTGCCTTGCTATCCAAATGAAGCTCATTGTCGAGTTTGTCTCTACTCAACAAATGACCCTTCATATCTTCGAACGAGAGTTTGTCTCTGCCATAAATCAGAGTCTCCTTGAAAGACTTGTATGAAGGGGGTAAAGAGCACAATAATAGCATAGCCTGATCTTCATCGTCAATATGAACCTCAACATTCTTTAAATCATTTAAAAGAGTAATGAATTGACTGATGTGATCTCTAAAAAGCTCACCTTCGTTCATGCGAAACGTAAATAGACGTTGTTTTAACACTAAACGGTTAGCCAGAGACTTAGTCGCATAAAGAGTTTCTAACATTTTCCACAAGGCAGATGAGGTCTTCTCCATCAATACCTCATGCAATACCGTATTCGCGAGGCACAACTGGATTACAGACAAAGCCTTTTTATCAAGCTCTTCTCATTCTATTTTATTTAGATTCTCAGGCTTTTCCCCGGTAACAACCTTTTTCAAACCGGATTGAACTAGAATTGCCATCATCCGAACTTGTTACAGTTTGAAATTTGTCTCACCATCAAACTTCTCAATTTCAAACCTTGTTGCTGCCATATCTGAATGGGCTGATTTATGAAAATTAAACTAGCTCTGATACCACTTGTTAGGATAGACCCGATTAAGCAACAAGAAAAAATAGCGGAATAAATTGAAAAATTGAACACACACAAATTTAACGTGGAAAAACCCCTCCAAAGAGGATAAAAAACCACGGGCAAAGATAATTTTACTATAATGGCAAAAGAACCGAAGAGTACAAAAGATGGAGATAATAACTAAACCCCGAAAACCCGATAACAAAGAACCCTCAAAACGTAAACACAAAAATTCTATAAATGTGTTATGAGTTCTAATATCTAATGGGTGTATTTTCTAAGGTTGTAAAAGAGCCTATTTATAGGCTAAATTCATAGGTCAAACAATAATAAAATAATCTAAACTAATCAGTGTTTGATTGAAACAAATAAACAGAGTTTAACTAGAAGATTACTTATCAAATTTGACTGACATAGGAGTCATACTTAACAATATTAAAATATATAATTTAATTTTTAGTTTTTTTCTTTCATTAATAGTCAATAAATTAACCAGAAATATACAATTAATATATTTATAATAGATTAGAATAGATCATATAAATGTATTATTTATAAATTTTATATATGGAATATAAAGTTACCTATTGTATAAATAATTAAAATTTTTATTTAAAACAAAAATAATAAAATTTCCTTTTTGATTAATGAAGATTGAAAACATAATAATTTAAATATAAATTAACTCAACATAAAGCTTAAATTTTTTTATTTATTATATAAATTCATTTCATAAAAGTCTTTTAATTAAATTAGAATTTTTATTTATAATTATGATGATTTTCTTATTAAGTAAATTTATTTAACTAAATATTTTCCTAAAATTAAAATTATAAATTATAAATGTGATAAATTTCAAAAATAATAAATAATAGTCGATTGATTCTTAACTCAATTGGCATGAGCATTGTTGTTATGTAGGAGAACGTGAGTTCGAATGCGTTGAAGCGCATTATCCTCGAATAAGTAGGTTTATCAATCAAACCACTGGTTGAATGATAGATAATACTCATCCCTTATAGCAAATATAATAGGTATTTTTGTTTTACAATTAAATTCATTCTTCTTGTAAAGAGTATTTTTTTACATTCCTTGGACATTTCTTTAAGCACCTAATCTAATTTGATTTTGCTCCAATACAACATTTATGCGTGGGTTGGACTTGTTTGCTTATGAAATTGAACATGACCTGAGGGAAGACTAGTTCTTGTTTTGAGGATGCAGTGCAACACATTCAATAGATTTCAGCTTTCATCAGCTGGGTTTATTCAATTGTAATGACAAAATCTAAAGCTAACAGTAAGCTAGTTCTTGCTCCTAAATATGTCTATATGGTCACTATCTATGGGAGAATATATTGCTTGCAAGTTGATTAAGTTGTGATGATATTGCATTCATTATTACTATGATGCTTTTTGATAGAAGAAATCAACAGGGGAGGATTAAAAACTTTGGTATGCATTGTCCAGTCTGATGTTCAGACAAAGGTTTGAATACAAGTTCAAACAAAACAATGGTAATAAACAAATAAGAGAAGGAGAAAAATAAACATAAGATATTTATTAACACGGTTAAGATTTATTAAAAGAACTTTTTATAAATCCCCGAATCTTATGTTTAAAACTTTAGAGAATAAATTTCATTTTATATTCTCGAATACATAAATCTGATTAGAGGCTTGAAAACCTTAGAGTCTTGGTTATTAACCAAGTGTTATCACATTTCATAGTAATGAAGTATGTCTCTTAAATTAAAAAACTATATCATTTTATTATTAACAATGAATCATGGTTATTTAAGGAGACATCTATTGAATATTTATGTTTATTGTTAAAAGATATGACCATCCATTAGGTTAGTTGTGTTCCTAAAAAGAGACATGAAAACTCCTATAAATAAGAGTCAAATTCCATTTGTCTAACACACCAAAAAAACACATCAAACGTTTCTTTCTGTTCAACCACCATCTTTTGTATCCCTAGATTAATCTATAAAGAATTTTTGCATATTCCTAGATTGTTCAAAATTCTTTATAAAAATTTGTATCCTTATTATGCTCCACTCAGTGTTCAGTGGATTGTTTCCGTCAGTGCAAAATGTAGACAATCATTGGGTTTCATTGTATCCATGAGGTTCATTTACCAGTAACTAATCTTTTGCACACTATAATATAGGTGAGGGTGAATAGAACTTTAAAGAAAGTGACATTAATACACGCCTTGAAGCCTCCGTTAATTTCTTATAAGTTCATTCTTATCCCCACACACCAACAATTTTAAGGTTCTATTTTTGCATTTTGTGAGAAATTAGAGAAGATATTATTGATTTAGAAGAAATCTTTGTAGCAATAAGTGGTACGTTAAATTTTTGGTTTACTATTATTGCATGAATTGAATTCCGTGGCTATGTTCTGTTGAGATAAATTATATTGCGCAAAAAGTATAAGTGTCTAATAGATTAGTTTTTGATAAAGTAACATGTCAGTTTATTAAATACAACGTATACGTGCATAATTATGATTGGTACATAAATATATGATATATATATATATATATATATATATGATATGCATATGTTTTTACAATCATGAAAAGGAGAAGGAAATGAAGTTAATGAGATTTTTAAGTAATGCAAGGAAATAATGTTTCGATTGGTGCCTATTTGGTAAACTTCCAAACATGAAAAGTTATGACTTTTCAAAAAGGCACTTATGTAATTATTAGTACATTATATACAGATGTTTGGTTGGTGTTGAATTAATTTAATTCATTCCATCCAATTTGAGAGTGAAAATTTTAGTACAAAAACATTCTTTCTTTTTTATGATATATATATTTAATTTGATAGAAGAATTTATTTGTTTATTTAAATCATTATATTAGTAACTAGCATTTGGATGATATTGATGAAACATTATTTTCATTGTTAAAAATGAAAGCTTGTATATGATCATATATAATTTTGGTTGTTATTTTTGTTAAATCACCATAAGCTAAATGGGTTTTATATATGATTGTACAATTTTTTTCTATGTTATAAATTTTGGACTAGAAGTGGTTTTTACTGGAAATGAAATAAATCATATGCACATATATGGTTAAAATTTCTAGTCAATGTACAATAATGGAAAACATTGACTTATATAATAAGATCACTATTCTGGCATGAAATCTTCTAGTGAGAATATATAACGTGATAATCATATATTTGAAATTGAGATGATACTATGCATATTTATGATGGTGCATGTATTTTTTATATATATAGCTTTGATATGATCTATAATCTTGTGATTCTATAAAATTTTGAGATGTAGTAAATTTAGAAATTTACTTTGGAAGCCAAAGAATCAATGTAATACCCCAAAAAAAAAAAATTTACAGTAAGATATTATCTTTGATATAATAAGGAAATAAAACGAAAAAAAAAAAAGAAAAATTTGGATTATGTCAATATTCGGAAGTATATTATGATATATTACATTATTAATTCAAGAAAGGACTAAATTGTAAAGTGAGAAAAGTATTGTTGCCCAAGTGTAAATACTCAAAATTTGAGGGGTTAAAGTGTAAGTATGAAAAAGTTAAAGGACCAATAGTGCAAATATTTTAGGGGTGGAATAATCTAGAAACTAAGGGAAATGGATGAATTAGGACCAAATTGAATAGGTAAAGAATTATGAGGGACTAAATCATAATTTTACCAAATTATGTGATGATTCAAGGATGGAATTTTAAAAGATCACAAAGGGCAAAATGGTCAATTGGAAGAGAGAGAAATCTAGAAAGTAATGATGATAGTGATGATATTTTATAATTATTTAATTAGATAAATATTATTTTATTTTAATAAGATATTTTATTATTTATCATTATTTTATTATTATTTATGTAGTATATAAGGAAGGAAAGATGATGAACTATTATCATCTCTTTCCCATGCAAACCAACGTGAGAAGAAGAGAAAGAAAAGAAAGTTTTGCTTTCTTTACAAATTAGTCCTTTCACCAAAAATCCACCATTTTCACTTAGAATTCAAAAGAATTTCCATAGCCATCAAGAGAGAAAGATGACAAGGAGACTATAGGGAGCAAGAATATCAAGTTTGATTCAAGAAATAGAAGCTGGAGGAGAGAGAAAATCAAGTTAAAGATTGAAATCTATAAAACAAGGTAAGAACATCATGTTTTCAATATATTTTTAAGTTTGATATTGTGGAAAAAGCATGGAAATGATGTTAATGTAGAGTTTTCTTAAATAAAGTTTTATGTTCTTGATATGTTAGTGAAGGAAAATAAGAGAAAGTAATGGGAAATGTTGTAGAGAAAGGAAATAAAGGTGTTATAAACTTGATAATTAACATTTTGCATTAAAACAGTTTTGGACAGCAGCAGTAGTCTAACTTTGAAAAATCACCAAAAATTGTAGAAATTGAATTAGAAGTTGAGTGAGATATAGAATTAAATCTTATTGAGTCTATTTTCATATGAAAGAAACATGGAAAGCAAAGGAATTCTGTATTCTGAGATATTTAGATTTTGGTAAGACTGGTTCAGAGTGATTTCGAGATCCCCTGTTCTGACTTGGAAAAATCATCAAAAATTGTATAAAAATAATTTTGGAACATAATTTATATGGTTAGATTCCTTAATGAGTCTAGTTTTAGAATAAATAAACTATAACATCATATGAATTCTATATAAAAATATAATTAATTTTTAGTGAAGAAGGGTCGGAACTGCCAGACAGCAGAACAGGGGTGACTTTAAAGAATAAACTGTACTAATTGGCTAAATAAAAAATTCTGAAAATTTTATGGGAAGAAGATATGCGAGTCTAGTTTCAGTAAAAATTAACGGTTCTTCATTTGGAGTTCTGTAGCTCTAGAAATAAATAATTTAGTGACTATAACTCAAATGGACAGTTTTGAATATACTTATGAGTAATTAATGAAATTATTGATAATGTTACTTATAGCATGTTATATACATTAAGGATGTGGAATGGAGAGGAGGAGGAGGAAAATATATATGAGTATTTAGCTAGCATGTTCTAGGCTCAGGGACTAAATTGAATAAAAGTAAAACTTTATGGGCAATTTTGTAAAAATGTCAAAAATGACCAAATTGCATGAAATGGATTATTTTATTATTTAAATTATAAAATTGAATGAAATTATTAATTTAGATCAAGATAGGGTGAAAATATGTTTTAGGGATTAAATTGAAAAGTGTTGAAATTATGGAAAATTCTGATATTTCATAGAATTCATGGGCTGTTGTCGATATATATGAGAATAATTAGGCTTGGAACAAGGATTAAATTACAAGAATTTTATTTTTCTGAATCTAAGGATGAAATCATCATTAATTAAAAGTTTAGGGGCAAAATGGTAATTTTGCCTAGAGCATTAATTGAATGTATCAGAATATGAAATGAATGAAAATGATGATCAAATTTATCCGGATAACTCAAATACGAGATTTGAACATGGAAAAGAGAAGACATCGAATTAGTGAAACTATAAACATGAGCAAGCAACGAAGTAAGTTTATGTAACTTGAATTATATTCTTAAATGCTTGAAATTTACGTTATTGATGTGAATATAATTTGAATGTTCATTGTATGAAAATTGATGAAACATTGATATATTTGACAAAAAGGGGAAGAAATCCCGGTTGAATGAAAGGAAAATTCGATGGATCGCTGAAAAGGAATTGACGGTAAAAAGGATCTAGCCCGGACGGGTGATCCTATCCCGATATAGCCCTCCCGAAGAATATGTGTGAAAAGGATCTAGCCCGGACGGGTGATCCTGATATAGCCCTCCCGAAGAATATGTGGAAAATGGATTTAGCCCGGACGGGTAATCCGAATTGGGGTCTGAATTTAGCCTGGACTGGTAATTCAGATCCAAGCTCATTAGAGTAATTGTCGTTGCAGGGGATTTAGCCTGGACTGGTAATCCCGACAATACTCTATGAGTTTATATTACAGGGGATTTAGCCTGGACTGGTAATCCCGCTGTAAGGATGAGGTTCGCGGGAGTGTGCTCTCTTACAGGGGATTTAGCCTGGACTGGTAATCCCGCTGTAAGGATGAGGTTCGCGGGAGTGTGCTCTCTGAAATGGAAATGTGCGCACATGAACATGAATTGACGGACCTGGATTTGTACACTATAAGTGTACTACTAGAAAATCCATCGAAATTCTGAGAAATTCAACGGGATAAATATAGAAAATGACAAGTACTTGAAATCATGAAATTAAACTTGAAAGACATAGAAATGATAATTATTTGATACATTGAAATATGGCATGGAAAATACATGTATGTGAAATTTGCCTGATAATTATGCATATTCAAGATTATGAACTGCTACTGGAATAAATATACACTAAACTCATGAAAATGATGGTACTTGAAATATTGTCATAATAAATTGAACAATTTATATTTATGAAGAAACAATAAGAGAATGATATGTATCATGACATGTAAATATAATACTATCTTTGATACGTTGATACAGGAAAATTATGTGTATTAGGACAAGTAATAAATTGAAGCGTTACATGTCGAGAAAATAAGTTTGTTAATATTAAAGTACGTTAACCAATGTAGGAAAGTTTTAGGATTTTGCGAAAAATTCCCTATGATCCCGATTTAATTCCGGTTGGCTCCTAATGTATGTTTTGGGCTTCGAGGGCCCAATAGAGGGACGTTATGATTATTTTCAGAATATGAACAATAAATGACTCAGAATTATTCGAAAATGTTCAGTAAACTCTGGTAATACCTCCTACTCTATTCCGACAATAGATACGGGTAGGGGGTGTTACAATCAAAGATCTTATGAGTATGGAAATAACAATATGAATGCTATTTGACCCATTTAGGTGATGGACATAATTATGATCATAGTTAGAAAATAATTGAAAATGTCCATGGTGAATGGTGAATAAATGTGTGATTTTATAGTCATTTGATTGAAAATAAGTTATGACAAATAGCAAATATTTTGTCTAGTTTCACCAAGGGATTCGAGGCCTTTTTACACAACTTACTTGGTGAAAAAGGCATGATGCATGGTTTCATATTTGGTGATTGTGAAATTAATTTATTAGATATCAATAAATAAACAAAGTATCCAAATATGAAATTGACATGATAAGAAAAGATAAAGTGATCACTGTAATTTGACAATAATAGAAATGATATCCTTAATAGCATTCTTTTGCGAAAGAATGGATAATTGAACACAGTGGTATGTTGATCTTCTGAATTTTCAGGACACAAATAAATATAAAATTTCACCATGTGTTATAGATAATTAAATAGCTATGTTGAAAATTTGGAAATTTAAGGATGCAATACAAGCCTATAATATTTGAGTCACCCATTATGGAAACTTAACTCAATGCTTGGTATAACATCAAGTCTTAAGTTAAGTACCCATAATGATAAGGAAAGGATAAGGGTATTAAACTCTTAATAGACCCATAACATAAATATGTTAAGAGTGTTATAATTGCAGGAACACTCTTGATAGGATCTACCTATGTGAGTGGAAGTCTGATCGCTACTAGGAGCTCAAGGGCTTGGCTCTTACAATACTCATGAAAAGAGGTTACAAACACATGGCCAAAATAATGTCCCTGGATACTGTCCATTGAATGGTGTTGAAATCATTATGTGAGATGTTTTCGGTTAATCAGATAGAATTGTTGGTTCAAAGCATAGTCTATTATGTAATTTCCATCAACTTTAACATGTTTTCACTAAGTGAATGTTCAATCGTAAGACACCTTCATTTATGCAATTGATTTACAAGTTATCAAAATCTAGAATATTTTGAAAATAGAGTGAGATTATTGGAATATTTTCAAAATTCATAGTATTCCAATAGTTGTTGAAAAGTTATAAGTAACCAAAAGTTATATCACTTGGTTAGTAACCAAGTGTTATCACATTTCATATGACAACCCATTTTTCAATGGTACCAGAAACGGTGATTTCAAAATCGCATTTATTGATAACTGAGTCAGTAAATATTATTTATTAATATTTACAAATCTATTATAGTGTTATATTGATTTTTTATCCTGTAATTTTATTGAACGATTAGTAATTAAAGTATAAGGACTAAATTGTAAAAATTGTAAAAGTAAATCGCTATTGATTTTTATTTGTTAAAGACTTAAATAAAAATTGTTCAAGGATTTACATGGCAATTAGACCATATATTAGTATGGAAGGTTGGTGCATGGTTTTAACAATTGTTTTGTTAAAAATTACATATACATTAACGAAATTAAGGCATTAATTAAAAGAAACAAAAGTGGAAAGAAAGAGAATGAGCTTCATTCTCATCTTCTCCACTAAATATCACCATTGAATGAATAATTGAGAGCTTCAAAAATTCCCTAGCATTCGGCCATTGCATGTAAGTGATTCTAAAATTTGTTTTTCATAAATTTTATGTTTTTGATATCGTTGTAGCTCGATTTAGCTAAACTGAGTATTAATTCGTAAAACTGTTAAAGTTTATAAAAGTTACCCTTGATGAAATTTGAAGCTTTTGGTGATTAAATGTTAGCTTTTAAGCTTAGAAATGAAAAAAATGATTAAATTGTAAAGTTTAAATGCTAGTTTTGAGTATAACGACTAAAATGAAAATAAGTTGAAATTGACATGAAATTTCTGTAATTATTGAATTTAGAGGGCTGTAGAAGGATGAAATTGAAATTGGATTGTAAAATGAAACTTAAATGTAAAAATTATGATTGTTTCGATTTTAAGGACTAAATTGAATAAAATAAAAAAATTTAGGAAATTGTGCAAAAAGAAATTAACATGTCATATACATGGAATAAGATAGTATAAGTGATTAAAATTAATAATTTGAAATGAATTACTAAATAAATCAAGATTTGAATCAACCGATAGATAATCGAGGAAAAAGGAAAATTATGGATTAGTCCTTGACACCTTGTTTACTATTGTTTTTGCCAGGTAAGTTCATATGATATAATTTTATATGCAAATGTAATGTATTCGTTTGAATTATGAATCTATATACTTTGAATGTGTTTTGAATTGTATGCAAAATAGTACAAAAAGGTGAGAAATAGACTGAATTGTAAAAAATCATTTTAATGTGTTAAGTGTGCCGAGATGAATGTAAGAAATGATAGGATACAATTGGCATGCCATTAGGATTATTGTGCGTTGTACAGTATATGGTATGAGATGATACTAATGTACGGAGAATTCATTGTTTAAATCGGAATCCAATATTTGTTGCGGATTACCATGTCTTGTCTCTACGAAGACCACTGTTACTAATTGTCTCTACGGAGACCCTGGTGTGTTCTGGAAGGTTGCATTGTCTTATGACATATGACGCCTACAGGCTTAGTATAACACCCCTAACTTGTATTCGTCACCAAAACAGGGTTACGGGGCATTACCAAAATAAACAAATCAAATACATACATTTTATATCATTACTTATTTATATCAGAAACCAATCATGAAACAATCATATTGTCCCCTATATGAGCCCTCGAGGCCCAAAATATGCAATAGAAATTAGCCGAGACTAATCCGGGTACTCAGAGAATTTGTCGCAAAATTTCAATATTTTTCCTAGGTGCAGAGTACACACGCCCGTGTGGTCAGGCCATGTGGCTCACACGGTCGAGAGACACGCCCGTGTCTCAGGCCGTGTGGACATTCGAAATAGGAACACACGACCGTGTTCCAACCCATGTCCAAACTAGGGTGGTTATTAACTTAGGTCACATAGCCAAGCCACACACCTGTGTGCTAGGCCGTGTGAACATTTTAATTTACATTAATTAGGTGTAGGGGCTACACGGCCATGTCACAAGCCCGTGTGCCAAACCGTGTGCCACACACGGTTGAGACACACGTCTGTCTCTCTGCTCGTGTGAAAATACCTGAGTTTTCTGTTTTGAAAATTTAAAGATGCAAGGGACACACGGCCAGATCACACGCCCATGTGCCACGCCCGTTTCTCTACCTGTGTGGACAAAAATAGGCCATTTTCAAGGCCACTTTTCTCACCCAATTTGTCTTCCACCTACAATGACATTTTAACACATTCCCAAGTCAACACAAAACATACAAATCAAGCCAAAACAAAGTTTATTACATATCATATTATCTTATATAATCAAATATCCATGCTTAACAATTTGCTTATTAGTTATCCATAAATCAACTATACCAAAACACATATCAACCATGATACATAATCCATCCAAATGGCTAATCACAACTAAACATTACATGCCATCAATGGCTAAATTAACCTACACATGCTGTTATATTAAAGTTGATTTAATAAATAGACTGAAAAAGGGTGATTGATAGTGTGATGTGGCTCCGACCAGCTTCCAACCTTAACGAGCTTCTAGGTTACTATAAAACAGAGTAAGTATTTAAATGCTTAGTAAGTTCATATAGCGGGAAATAACTTACCATTCAAATGCATTAAAGGTAAATACACATAATATATTCAAACAAGTTGATCATTAGCCTAAACACATATCCATATCATGTTAGTCAAGTAATTATATATAATAACCCTTAATCAATGATGAACAAGGGCATCAAGCAAATTTCACATTCAAGTAACAACCAATTCATGCTTTAGTATATCAAGCAAATATCATTTCCATACACTTCCTATATCTTGTATACAAACTTCATATACAAGTCATGTTTCTTGTAGTCAAATATATGTCCATAATCTTTCATCACAAATTCATTATTGTCATTTATCATAACTTTACCCTTTGAACCACTTATAATATTGATAGATACATGGTTAGTATGTACATACTATTTTTCCGTCAATTCATATTCAGGAATGCTCATTGAGTATTTAAACAGGAAGCTTTTCCAAGCCAAATAACAGAAAGCTCATGTGAGCTTGTGGTAAGCCATAAAAGTAACATGTTTTTAATCTCATTCTTGATGCATTTTTGGATGAATTATTATGTGAATTAGTGAATTTGATGCTCCTAATCCTTTAAATTCATGTTTCTATACTTAGGCCAGTATTGGGGAGCGAAATGAGTGAAAAATGAGCCAAAATTGAGCAAAAAGAGCTATTTCCAGGATCCACACGGCATGGGCATTTCCACACAGGTTGGCCACATGCCCATGTGAGCCATACGGGCTGGCCACACACCCATGTGCCTGCCCGTGTCAATATCGCTCCCTGTTTCCCAAACACGCGGAAAAAGCCAATTTTTAGGGTTTCTGAGCATTCTAAAGTCTATAAATACACACTAGAAGAGGACCTAAGGGGATATACAGAGCAAAACGATGAAAAGACTCAAAGAACGCCAACGAATTCAACTCAGAAGCAGGATCTCCTTCAAGACTAAAGATCTCCATTCAATTTCTCTCGAAGTTTTTGGGTTTCTTTATGTTTTGTTATTTTCCTAATTTTGAGATGTTTTCTTCCCAAAGTATGAACTAAACTCCCTAAAATACCGAGGGTGGATGAAACCTATGATGGAACTTATTATTTAATTATCTGAATTACATGATAAATACGTGTTCTTGTTCTTAATTATGTGTTCTTAATCCTTGCCTTAATATTTTCAGGATATTAATCCAAGTTTGATGTGCTTAATCAGTGGAGCAAAAGTATAACACCCACAACCCGTATCCGTTGCCGAAACAGGGTTACGAGGCATTACCAAGGAGTACAGAACACTTACAGATAATTTGAAATCATTATTATTCAAATACTGAGACTAATTATAAACATTCCTTTAATGGACCCTCAAAGTCCAAATCGTGCATTAAGATCGGGTCGAGACTAAACTAGATCCTCAGGAAAATTTTTCGCGACTTTTACAATTTTTCTCGCATATAAGGGTCACACACCCTGGATACACGCCCATGGGGTAGACTGCTTGTCACACACGGCCTAGACACACGCCCGTGTGTCTACCCGTGTGGACAAAAATTAGGCTATTTTCCAAGCCATATTTCTCACTCACTTGATCCTTTATCTTTACCAACATTTTAATACAGTCAAGCACCAATTTAAGATATTCAACCAAACCTTATACTTATTACCATTTGTTAGTCGTACACTTCATATAAATAACAAAAAATGTATATAGGCTCAATTCTTATTAAATTCCTCTTATACCTATACTTTTTCACATTATGTATTCATATCACATATAATAATCATACCTCTGTATTTTATATACATTTTCATAACAATTTGTCTTGATTTCTAACGACTTCATATTTGAGTTCTACTCATCAAATCATTTGAAACATCGTCTTTACATAAATAGTACACTTGAGGTGTATAGTTCTATAATTATGAATAAACACATTTATCAAACATATTCCATGTTTTTATATATCACAGTCTCATATTTTCATGTATCAAGTACCATCATTTCCTCGTATTTCAGACAAATACGTGTAACAATTCATAGACATGCAACTCACTAACTCTTTCTGCCAATCACAATTTAAATTGACAAATCACTTATTCATCACATAGTCATATTCAATTACACTTAGTCGTTACATGATCACATGTATTTTCACTTAGTCAATTTCCTGTTGAACTCATCGGAATAATAACAGATACACGGTGGCCTGCACATAGTTGTAGCTGAAGCTATCTGGTGCACATAGTAGCCTGCACTTAGTACAACACATGTGACCAAAACCATCACTTACACATAGTGGCCTGCACTTAGTACCACACATGTGATCGAAGCTATCGGGTACGCATAGTAGCCTAAACTTAGTACTACACATGCGACCTATCCGTCTGGTACACGTAACAACCTGCACCTAGTACTACACACGTGACCTAAAACCATCTCGTAGCTATCTTTGTACACATAGTGGCCTACACTTAGTACCACACATGTGACCTAGCTACCTCATTCGTATCTTTTCTGAAGGTTCAACCGAGAATTCTCACTTTTCAACATTTTACCAATTCATCCATAATCAATCACAATTCATAATTTACATCAAATAATTACTCCATATTCAACCGTATCTCATATAATATAATAAAATATTAAAACATAAATAAAAAACGATGTATTATTTACATACAAACTTGCAAATTCAATTTTTATATCATAATGATAATCACAATTTCATAGTAAATATTCGAAATAAAACATTCTATCAATTCTAATTTAACATTTATCGATTATAATCGGGCATGTGATCAATTTATACACAAGTCATTCATATATTTTTCCTCCCCCTCCTCTCCATCCACATCCTTAATATAAATAACACACTTACATATAACATTATCTATAATTTTCACTATTTACTTATATGAATATTCAAGCTGTCCATCTGTGTCATAGTCACTAAATTATTTTTATCTTGAGCTACAGAACTCCAAATTAAGATCTGTTAATTTTCCCTGAAACTAGACTTACATATCTTCTTAGCATAAAATTTTCAGAATTTTTGGTTTAGCAAATAAGTACAGTTTATTCTTTAAAGTCACTCATGTTCCGCTGTCCGACAATTCTGACCCCTCTTCACTATAAATTAATTATCTCATCATACAGAATTTTGATAATGTTCCTGTTTGTTTCTCTTGAAAGTAGAATCATTAAAAAATTTAAGCATATAAGTTATAAACCATAATTATTTTTTACAATTTTTAATGATTTTCCCAAGTCAGAAAAGGGGATTTCGAAATCATTCTGACTTTGTCTTACAAACATTAAAATATCTCAGAATGTGAAATTCCTTTGCTTACACCGTTTCTTTTATATAAAAATAGACTTAATAAGCTTTAATTTCATATTTTATTCATCCTCTAATTCGATTTATACAATTTTTAGTGAATTTTCAAAGTTAAACTACTGCTGCTGTCCAAAACTGTTTTAGTGCAAAATGTTGATTTTCATTTTGCCCCAAATTTCACAGTTCATACAATTTAGTCCTTGCTCAATTAACCCCTCAATTGAGTTAATTTTTCTCAATTAATATTTTATTAAATCATTTTAAACTACTTCATAACCCTTGGAAATCAGAAATTTAGCACTAGACCTTAATTCCAAACTCTTTCACAATTAGGTCCTAAAATCAATTTTCATCAATTTTACTTGATAAAATCATCATATATCAAAAATAAAGTTTTAAATATTATTTGTTTATTCATCATATGCTTCCAGCACTCATCCATAGCAACTTTAAAAATTAGCCATGGAATCAAAAACTAATGACATAGTAAGTTGGACCCAATTGTAAAAGTCCAAAAACTTAGAAATTTCAAAGAGAAAGCAAGAATTAAACTTACATGAAGCTAGAGTATGAAAACCAACTTGAACCCTCTTCCATGGCTATTTTTCAGCTGATGAATATCAAGAAAAATGATGAGAATTCTTGATATTCCAATTTGGTCCCATTTTTATTTAACTAATTTTGGCAATTTTCCAATTTTGCCCTTATTTCACCCATTTCTTCATTTTTCTCAGCTATTGCCGCCTAAAATATCTCCTTTAAGCTTATTTGCACTTTAGGTCCTTCCTCATTTGACAATTGAGCTATTTAATCCTTCTAGCAACTTTTACACCTTTTTCAATTTAGTTTTTTTTATTTAATTAACCACCCGAACGTCAAAATTTTCTAACAAAATTTTAATACTACCTTATTGACACTCCGTAAATATTCATAAAACTATTTCTGGCTCGGTTTATAACACCGAGATCTCGATACCTCTTTTTCTTAATTTCTTGACCAAATAAATCTTTATAAAACACAATTTACTATTTCAAAAATCTTTTAAAAGCTACATTTGGCTCTTAAATATTAAATAATATAATCTACAAATTTATTTGTCAGATTTGGTGGTCTCGAACCATTATTTCCGACATCGTTGAAATTTGGGCTGTTACAAAAAGTTCCTACTTAAGAGTAGATCTAGCATAATTAAGCGGAGTTGATTGCAATCCTAGAAATAGGACGACATAAATCTAATAAGAGTCAAATCTAATAAGGGAATCCATAGATCGAGTTAATGCGACAATAAGGGTTTTAATTAGAAAGAGATTTCAATTAATCAACCTAGAGTCAGTTGTTCTTAGTCTCGAAAGAGATATTAATATAATTTAGGGATTTCTACGGATCAAGACAAGTGAATAAATCATTTAATTCAGAATCGGAATAATAAGCGAAGTCTAGGTGGATTCTTTCCTAGGTATTGTCTCTCTCATTGGTTTTCTTCAATATTTTCCTACTTTATTTTCTGTTTCGTCTTAGTAATTAGATTAGTTAAGATTAGGTTAAAATAAATCCCTTCAATTTATTCGGCTAAATAATAAAAAGATAGTAACTACTAGTACTTTTAGTCCTCGTGGATACGATATTCCCCGACTCACTATAGCTATACTACCATTCGATAAGTGCGCTTGCCTTTGTCGTATTTTAGTTAGTTCGTGACGTCATCAACTTGTAACAGGAAGCTTATCCGGGCTTAATAATAGGAAGCTCATAAAAGTTTAAATCAGAAAACTCATGCGAGCTTAACAGGTAACTCCAAAGAGTTATTACCAGGAAGCTCATGAAAGAGCTTTTAATCGGGAAGTTCCGGATAGCCATATATCGGGACGCTCATAAGAGCTGTTGTGTGTCTGCAGCACATGTAGGATCACTACTGATCAGAATGCTCATAGGAACATATAAACGGAAGGCTTGGAAGAACCATGTATCAGAAAGCTCAAGAGAGCTTATATCGGGATGCTCATGTGAGCTATAAGGGGATGCTTTTGCGAGCTATGGTGTGTTCGCAACATATGCAAAACCACAACCACTCCGGGAACCTTGTATCCATCTAATTTCATTTTTTCAAACGAGATTCATTTCTTGTCGGACATTGTAACACCCTAACCCGTGTTCGTCGCCAGAACAAGGTTACAAAGCATTACTGGAGCTTTCAGAACATTTACGAATAATTCACATCAATTACTATTCATTTACCGAGATTATTCACAACATCCCTTAAATGGACCCTCGTGGCCCAATATGAGTATTAGAATTGAGTCGAAACTAAATCGAGAACTCATAGAATTTTTCGCGAAAGTTTAAAAAAATTCAAGATGCAGGGCACACACGCCCGCGTGATCGTATGACACGCCCGTGTCACAGGCCGTGTCCGACCCCGTGTAACTCTCTGACTTGCCCCACACGACTAGCCACATGCATGTGTGCTAGGCCGTGTAGCATATATGGTTGAGACACACGCCCGTGTGCTAGGCCGTATAGCACGCACGATTGAGACGCACGTCCGTGTCTCTGCCTGTGTGCTCAATTCTGAGCATTCTGTTTCTTAAATGTAAGTTGCAGGGGACACACGGCCTAATCATATGCTCATGTACCAAGCCGTGTGTCTACTCGTGTGGACAAAATAAACCCATTTCTAGCTTCATTTCTCACCCAAAACTTTGCCATGAACCTACATCAAAACTTACATTCAAATACCAACCAATCCAAGTATTGGATTCAAGAAAATTCTAACATTTAATATGGTATATCATTATATGCACACATATTTATATTCTTACCTTGATTTAGTCTATATGTTAAACATAATTTAATCAACCATACTTAACATATATGTAGCTACCATAGTATGACCTTATAAGTACATCAAAACAAACCATTACTAGTCATTCCAATGGCTAGATTACAAACATCATTTTCAAGCCAACAATGGCCAAGTTAACCTATACATGCCATTATACCAATATAAGTTTACTATTTATACCAAAATAAGATTGTAGATAGTGTGATGATGCTCCAACCGATCACCAACCTTCGCGAGCTTTCGAGTACTATAAAACAAAGAAAATAAAATCTAATAAGCATTATATGCTTAGTAAGTTCGTATACTAGGAATAAAACTTACCAATCTCATTTATTAAATTTAAACATACAATAACATGTTTTCCATCAACTTGTCAAATTTCCTAAACACATACACTCAATTAAACAAGTTAGTTACATATGTCTCATGTATATCAAATAAACATAGATGAGCTCATCATGATATATTCTTTCAAGACATTATTCATTTCATCTCATAATTTTCATATCATGTCAAGTGTTTTATCCGTTGAATCATTGAAATTCTGATGGATATTCAAATAGTACAGTCAAGATGTACAATTTTAATAACCAGTCAATTCATATTTAGGAATACCCATTAGGGCACTTAATCAGAAAGCACACTCTTAAGCCACATATCATATAACAGGATTACTTGTCCAGGGTAAAACTTGTTTCCAACATATGCTCACAAGAGCTTAATCAGGATTACCCGTCCGGGCTAAATCCTATCTGTAACATATGCTCAAGAGGGCTTATATCAGGATTACCAGTCTAGGTTAAATTGTTTCTGTAATGAGGTCAATAGGATTACTCGTCCGAGCTAAATCCCGTCAGCAACAAATGCAGGACCTCATTCAATAAGGGAAATCACATTTATCCATCGAAATCCAATATTCAAACGGAACTTAACAGGGTTCAAATAGTTTCAAGCATGTATTCATTTCTTATATTGTAACATCCAAATAATTTACATAATATAAATCACATTCTATACAAATACAACATTCAATTCAACATATTTACATGCTCAATTAAATTACACGAACTTACATCAATAATAGTTCGTAGAAGAAAATGTACTAATCCGAAACTTTCTCTTTTCCTCGATCTAGCTTCGAATTTGAGTTATCTGTATCTATATAAATGAATTTAATCAACAATTTCTCACATTTCATATTCATTTGAACTCAATTTACATCCTAGGCAAAATTACCATTTTGCCCCTAACTTTCCATAAATTCTAATTTCGTCCCTAAGCTCGAAAAATGAAATTCATGCAATTTACTCCTTATTCCAAGCCTAACCGAAATTTTAGTATAAAATTTACAGCACATATATTCTATAAAATTCAAAAAAATTTCTTCAATTTTCACAACTTTACAGTTTAGTCCTAATCATGTTTTCATCAAAATTCACTTTGTAAAAGTTGTTTATCTATCAACAACCTTTCGTTTTCTACCATAAATTTTAAATTTTCAGCATATTCATCCATGACATAATTTCTTTACTTTGATAACTTTTCAAATTAATCCCTCAAATAGATAGATTAGACTATCCCGGTTTTAAAAATATAAAAATTACTAAAAACGAGACTTGAATTCTTACCAATTTAAGCCAAGAAAGCTTATTTTCTCTTTCCTAGGGTTTCCATGGAATATTTGAGGAAGAAGATGATATGAAATGATTTTAACTCTATTTTAATTATTTATCATATTTTTATTATTTTTATTTCCAATTTAGTCTTTAACCTTTTCTAATTTTTCCATAGATGATTCATCAAAAATTTCTACTTACTTTTGATTAATGGTCTAATTATCATATAAAGACGTCAAGTTTTGAATTCCAGCTATTTGATCCCTCTAGCTACAAGGATCCAACTTTTGCATTTCATGCATTTTGGTCCTTAACGTAATTAAGCACTTAATCGATAAAATTTTATTATCAGAATTTTCATATGGCATTCCTATCTAAATGTAAATCATGCAAAAATATAAAAATAAAATTTTCCTTCCAGCTCAGATTTGCAGTCCCGAAACCATTGTTCCGATTTCACTAAAATTGGGCTATTACAGACATTGTCGGATATGTGATTTATTTTCATACTTAACAATTATACAAATCACATACATAGAAATCAAGCATCTCACATAAATATACAATTTAGTTACACGAACTTACCTCAACACTTGCTCATGTACAAAAACCTACTAATATGATACTTTTTCTTTTCCTCGATTTAACTCCTTATTTGATCTTTCCGGATCTATATAAATGAACTTAACATCAATTTAATACATTTAATATTCAATTCAATCCAATCAAATCCACATTTTAGGCAAAAGTACCATTTTTACCCCTATACTTTTGATTAATTTCAATTTCTTCCTTAGGCTTGGAAAATGAATTTCATGCAACTTAACCCTTATTCCAAGCCTAGTTGAATTTTTTTCATATAACAATAACAGTCCATGTATTTCACAAAAATTAGAATTTTTTCATTAATTTTTCATTTTTTCAATTTAGTCCCTAAATCACAATTTCATGAAAATTTCCTTTACAAAAGTTGCTTATCTATTAACAATCTTTCCATTTCTGCCATAAAACTTCATAATTCATGCATATTCATCCATGGAAAAACTTTAATACTTTGATAAATTTATAAATTAATCCCCAAAATAGCTAGATTAGGTTATTACGATCTTAAAAATATAAAAATTACTTAAAACGAGACGAGAAAACATACCTAATTAAGCCAAGTAAGATTGCTTGAGTTCTTCTCTCTTAGCTAGGGTTTCCATGTATTTTAATTTGGGGAAAATGATGAAATAAGATGATATTAGTTTATTATCATCTTTAATTATTTTAATTTCCAATTTAGTCCTTTTCTTTTTCTAATTTTTCATGGATGACTCATCAAACTTATCTAGTAACTCCTCTTAATGGTCTATTTGCCATATAAGGACATCAAATTTTGAATTCCATAGATATTTGATACTTATAGCTACTAAAACTCAACTTTTGCATTTTATGCAATTTAGTCCTTTATTAAATTAGACATGTAATCGGTAAAATTTTCTTAATGAAATTTTCATATGTTATTTCTATCATAATGCAGACCATACACTAATATTAAAATAATTTTCTTTCTGACTCGGATTTGTTGTAATGACCCAAAATTCATGGGCATCGGAAAAGTAAATTATTGGCCCTCCGTCTTAGTAAACAAAACTCATAAATAATTATTAAAAAAATTTATGAGTCTAGTGGTGTGTCTAATTAGGTTTCAATTAAGTGAATTTAGCTTAATTAAGAGTAATTAGGAAAAAGGACTAAATTGAATAAAGGGTAAAAATTGAAATATAAAATAGAGAAAAAATAAAGGGACTAAATTAGCAATTAAACCATAAGTGCCAAGTGTGTGGTAATAGTGAAATACATGTGGAATAATAATAAACATATATTAGTAATTATTATATATTTACTTATATTATAAGTAAATTAAATTAAATTACATATTATTATATTATATAATTAAAAGAAAATAAAAGAAATAAAGGTAGAAAAAGAAAGAATAATGAAACGAAATAGAGAAGAACAGGGAAGAAAGAAAAAGGAAAGAAAAGAAAAAGGGAAAACTAGGGTTTTGAAGCTTTAAACTTTAATTGGTAAGTCAATTAAGTCTTTTTCTTTTAATTTTAATGTTTTAGAAGCTTCAGAACAAAGTTTTGTTGAAATTAAGTTGAAATTTTGAAAGTTCTTAGATTTTTGAACATGATTCATGGTGGACAAATTGTTGAATTAGGGGTTTAATTGATAGAATTTCTAGTTAGACTTGATTAAAGGATTAAATTGTAAAGTAAGTTATAAGTTTTGTGTTAGAGGGACTAAATTGAAATAAATTTGAAATTAGGGTTTTATCACGAACATTAGATAGTTAAGTTGAATTTGGTAGGAAATTGAGTAGAAATAAAGTATCAATTGAGTTAGAAAGGTAAATGAGTTTAATTAGGACCAAATTGAAATTAAGGTAGAAATTGAATAGAAATTCAATTATTTAATATAAATTAGTGTTGTATTAATAGTGTAAATTATTTTAATTTTAATTTTCTTAGCTAGCAAAGAACCAAAGGCATCGGCTCAAAAAGGAAAGGAAAAAGTTATCGAGGAGTAGACACGAGAAAATCACGGTTTTATTACTATAATTCAAATTATTTATTATTAAATGTTATATTTAAATTATGTAGTTGATAAGTAAATTATGAGGTAAGTGTATTATTGAATTGTATGAAATTGAGTTATATAATTAACATGTATTGAAATTGAATTGAATGTGGATTGAAATGGAAAATGTATTGAATTGAATTGTATATTGAATTGAAAGTGAATTTGATAAGAAAGTAAAAATTTAATTGAGAATTGGAATTCCCTATTAACTAGTCGGGCTGAGTCGGATATAGTTGACATGCCATAGGATTGAAAGGATTTGGAGATTTTTCGGCTTGGCCGAGGAGACACAGATGTCATTAGATTTCTTCGGACTATCCGAAAAGGCACTTAGTGCCGTTCTAGTGTGTTTGGGTGGACCATACTAGTGTGTTTGGGTGGATTATTGTAATACCCCGAAAATTTTTACAGTAAGATATTATCTTTGATATAGTAAAATAAGGAAATAAAGCGACAAAAAGAGAAATTTTGGAGTTATGACAACATTGAGAAGTATATTATGATATATTAATTCAAGAAAGGACTAAATGGTAAAAGTGAGAAAAGTTTTATTGCCTAAGAGTAAATATTCAAAACTTGAGGGGTAAAGTGTAAATATGAAAAAGTTAAAGGACCAATAGTGAATATATTTTTAAGGGTGGAATGATCTAGAAACTAAAGAAAATGGATGAATTAGGACCAAATTGAATAGGTAAAAAATTATGAGGGACTAAATCATAATTTTACCAAATTATGTGATGATTCAAGGATGGAATTTTAAATGATCACAAAGGGCAAAATGGTCAATTGGAAGAGAGAGAAATCTAGAAAGTAATGATGATGTTGATGATATTTTATAATTATTTAATTAGATAAATATTATTTTATTAATATTTTAATGAGATATTTTATTATTATTTATTTAGTATATAATGATGAAAAGATGAAGAATTATCATCTTCTTTCCCATGCACCAATGTGAGAAGAAGAGATAAAGAAAGAAAGTTTTGCTTTCTTTACAAATTGGTCCTTTCACCAAAAATCCACCATTTTCACTTAGAATTCAAAAGAATATACCATAGCCATCAAGAGAGAAAGATGACAAGGAGACTATGGGGAGCAAGAATATCAAGTTTGATTCAAGAAATAGAAGCTGGAGGAGAGAGAAAATCAAGTTAAAGATTGAAATCAATAAGACAAGGTAAGAACATCAAGATTTCAATATATTTTTAAGTTTGATATTGTGGAAAAAGCATGGAAATGATGTTAATGTAGAGTTTTCTTATATAAGGTTTTATGTTCTTGATATGTTAGTGAAGGAAAATAAGAAAAAGTGATGGGAAATATTGCAGAGAAAGGAAATAAAGGTGTTACAAACTTGGTAATTAACATGTTGCACTAAAACAGTTTTGGACAGCAACAGTAGTCTAATTTTGGAAAATGACCAAAAATTGTAAAAATCGAATTAGAGGATGAATAAAATATGGAATTAAAGCTTTGAATAAATTTATTAGTAAATAGTCAAATCATAGATAATGTTACTTATAAGCATGTTATATAAATTAAGGATGTGGAATGGAGAGGAGGAGGAGGAAAGTGTATATGAATATTCAACTAGCATGACTAATTTGCTTGTTCTATGCTTAGGGACTAAATTGAATAAAAGTAAAACTTTATGGGCAATTTTGTAAAAATGTCAGAAATGACCAAATTGCATGAAATGGATTATTTTATTATTTAAATTATAAAATTGAATGAAATTATTAATTTAGATCAAGATCGGGTGAAAACATGTTTTAGGAATTAAATTGAAAAGTGTTGAAATTATGGAAAATTCTGATATCTCATAGAATTCATGGGCTGTTATCAATATATATGAGAATAATTAGGCTTGAAACAAGGATTAAATTACAAGAATTTTATTTTTCTGAACCTAAAGATGAAATTGTTATTAATTAAAAGCTTAGGGGCAAAATAGAAATTTTGCCTAGAGCATTAATTGAATGTATCGGAATATGAAATGAATGAAAATGATGATCAAATTTATTTATAAAGATCCGGATGACTCAAATATGAGACTTGAACGTGAAAAAGAAAAGACATCGGATTAGTGAAATTATAAACATGAACAAGCAACGAGGTAAGTTCCTGCAACATGAATTATATTCTTAAATGCTTGAAATGTATCTTATTGATGTGAATATGATTTGAATGTTCATTGTATGAAAGTTGATGAAACATTGATATATTTGATAAAAAGGGGAAGAAATCCCAGTTGAATGAAAGGAAAATTCGATGGATCTCTGAAAAGGAATTGACGGTAAAAAGGATCTAGCCAGGACGGGTGATCCTGATATAGCCCTCCCGAAGAATATGTGGAAAATGGATTTAGCCCGGACTGGTAATCCAAATTAGGGTCTGAATTTAGCCTGGACTGGTAATTCAGATCTAAGCTCATTAGAGTAATTGTCGTTGCAGGGGATTTAGCCTGGACTGATAATCTCGACAATACTCTTTGAGCATATGTTAAAGGGGATTTAGCCTGGACTGGTAATCCCGCTGTAAGAAATGAGGTTCGCGGGAGTGTGCTCTCTTACAAGGGTTTTAGCCTGGACTGGTAATCCCGCTGTAAGGATGAGGTTCGCGGGAGTGTGCTCTCTGGAAAAAGGGTATACCCATATGTGTACGAATTGACGGACCCGAGATTGTACACTATAAGTGTACTACTGGAAATCTATCGAAATTATGAGAAATTCAACGGGATAAATACAGAAAATGGCAAGTACTTGAAATCATGAAATTAAACTTGAAATATATAGAAGTGATAATTATTTGATATGTTGAAATATGGCATGGAAAATACATGTATGTGAAACTTGCCTGATAATTATGCATATTCAATATTATGAACTACTACTGGAATAAATATACACTAAACTCACGAAAATGATGGTACATGAAATATTGTCATAATGAATTGAATAATTTATATTTATGAAGAAACAGCAAGAGAATGATATGCATCATGACATGTAAATATGAGACTATCTTTGATACGTTGATACAAGGAAAATTATGTATATTAGGACAAGTAATAAATTCAAGTGAGACATGTCGAGGAAATAAGTTTGTCAATATTAAAGTACGCTAATCAATGTAGGAAAATTTTAGGATTTTGCGAAAAATTCCCTATGATTCCGGTTGGTTCCTAATGTATGTTTTGGGCTTCGAGGGCCCAATAGAGGAATGTTATGATTGTTTTCAGAATATGAATAATACATGACTTGTAATTATTCGAAAATGTTCAGTAAACTCCGGTAATGCCTTGTGCCCTATTCCGGCAATGGATATGGGTAGGGGGTGTTACAATAATACTGGTGTGTTTGGTTGGATCCGTGTATCCGCCAAGATCTGAGTCTTGTTAATAGGGGTAAATAAATGAAATGAGAAAATTGAATGAGTTTGATCGTTTGATCTATTGAAAGTATGAGAAAATGGAATTATGAATTGAAATGTGAATTGAAATCGAGATATGAGATTTGCAAGCATAAACCTAAGGTTCATGAATTGATCGAAGATTCAAATTGTTGATATATGATATCAGTTGATGAATTATTATAAATGAAGTATTAATTTGAATGTAAATTAATTCTTATGATTTACATTGTTACATATTTGATGCTTATGGAACATTAATGTTATTTAGTTCGAATTATGGTAATACCACTAAGTATAGGCATACTCAGAGTACTGTTGTTTCCGTGTGCAGATTAGTAGAAGTCAAAGGTCCCGTTTCAGTATCCAGATTAATCCCGACCTCAGCACAACCTTGGTGATGTAAATTTTCCTTTTTGGATAAAAGTGGCATGTACTAGGTGTTGTATAAGTCACATGTATATGTCTTGTAATTTTGGTTGTAAAGAGTTATTTACAAAGTTTAAGTGGTTGAATGAAATGGTAAGAAATTTTATAAAATGTTTTGGTACTTTGGCACCAAGTTAAGTGGAAAGATGAACGAAGTTATTAATTAAAAATTTAAATGATATTATGAATGTTATTAGTCATATTATTAAGTCAATGTTTTAGGCATGATTTAGGTATATTTAGTATGCAAATGTATTGGTTGAAATATTGGTATTGGATTGGTTTCGGTTTGAATTTGCAAGGTTGGCTAGGTTAGTATAAATGGCTCATATAGAGTTCACACGGCCTGGTACATGGGCGTGTGACCAAACCGTGTGAGACACACGGCTAGTACATAGGTGTGTGGTCTGGCCGTGTGTCCCCTACGAATTAAATTTTGGACATGGCCTTGAACACGGGCGTGTGTCATGGCCTTTGAAAACTGCACTAGATTCGAATTGAAAATAAATCCACACGGACGTGTGGCTTGGCCGTGTGAAATCAATTTGTTCATGAACAATAAGTCAGAGAGTTACATAGGTAAAGGACACGGGTGTGTCCTGGCCGTGTAAGCCACACGGTATGTCAACACTGACGTGTCATGGAGACACATGGGCGTGTCCCAGACCCACACGGGTGTGTGAGCCCTGCACCTAGGAAAAATTTTAGAAATTCATGAAAAAATTCCGGAGTACTCAAATAAGTCCCATTCCACTTCTAATACGTGTTTTGGGCCTCGAGGGTCCATTATAGGAATTTAATGATTAAATTATACTATGTATGTTAATTTATTTATGAACTATTCGTAAATTGTATGATATGTCTGGTAATACTCTGTAACCCTGTTCTGGTGACGATTTAGGGTTAGGGGGTGTTACATTTGTGGTATCGAAACCACTGTTCTGATTTTACTGAAAATGGGCTGTTACACTTAGCACTTCAGTGCTCAGGTGTGTTTTGAAGTTATCGCTCGAACAAGTAATTTAGTGTGTTTTTGGTGGTTACCTCGCGTATCTGTATCTATTTATTGTAGTTTGTCAGGCTATATAATTATTGTAAAATGAAAAATATCTTATTGATATTATGTATTGTATTTGGAAATGTATTGTACGTATTGAAATGTTGTAAAATTGTATCTGATGAACTCACCTTACTGCTATGAGATGTGTTGACAGAAAATTCGTATGGTTAGCTAATTCATTATGTTAGTTGTGATTTGAGGTGAGTTTACTATTCTAGCTCGTATAAACTTACTAAGCATTCATAATGCTTACTCATATATGTTTCTTGTCTTGTAGTTGTCTTTTGTGGAACGCATCGATTGGATCAATTCGAAGTCCACATTATCCAACTTCTAACTCGATAGATTTTTAATCGTTTCGATCTTGGTTATGTGGCATGTATACAGAAGTCGTATTACATATGTGTCATTTTGATTGCTCATGAACTTGAGCCTATGTGGTACTTGATTTTGGATGTTTACATGTTATGTATATAAGTGTGTATGGTGGCCAAATTTTCAATATGTGATGGTTGGGTGATAGCTTAATGCGATGTCTTGAATAAAATCCAAATGGTATTTGTAGGTACGGTTTTGCATGAAAACATGATGTTATGAGATGTCAAATTATGATATTCTTGGTCATGAATATAGCTTGGATTTTGAATGGCTATCATATACATATATGTGTTTGTTGGAAATACATCAAGCAACGAAAGAAGCATTTGTTTAACAAAATTGACATTGTTATACTTGAATACTTGGTGAATGTATTTAGGTCTTATTAGGCATATATGATTACTTGAATATGCTAACTATCACTGTATTTGACTTGGAAGATAATTATATGTGAACTCTGTATAAATAGTTATGAGGCAAACTATGATAATGTGCGAGCTGTGTTTATATATGATTCTACTTCTAATGAATGTTAGAGTGCTAAAGTATATCAAATTTCTTACCCTAATAAACATCCACTTTATAATAAAATATTATAACAAAAATAAACAATTGTTATTTTATAAATGATAGATAGAATTTATCAAAATAAAAATTACCTTCTTCTAAACTTCTACAAATTAAAAACAAACACAAAAAAACATAATCATTTTTGTTTAACTTATTTGAATAAAAGGAGTACAAATTTAATTAGTTCGATCAACACATTAAATCAAACGATTGGATTAACAATATTTCAATTCGATATTAATTTAATCCACCTAAATTCATATATAAGAAAACATATTTATCGAAACGGCAATATTAAAATATCTTAAACGACTAATGGCTCGGTATTTTTGGTATTAAATAGAACGAAATAATGTATAGTGCATATGTTTTGTATGTTAAATTAGATCAAATTATTTAAAAATAACAATAAACATTATAAATTTAGAGAAAATAGCAAAATAGAATTGTGATAAAATTATAGATACATAAAAAAAATGAAAATACAAAAATATCAATCCTACTTCAGCTTTAACTTAAACTCCAAGTGCAAATCCAACCAAACCAAAACTCTACTACTACTATACATCGGCGTCGTTTCCACACAAAAATAATTCAATAAAAGCAAAAAGAAAAGAAATAGACAAAATGGCCCAATAAACCAACCCTATTTTCTCTCTCTCTGTCTCCCTGCTCGTCTTCCCTTTTCCTTGTATTTTCTTTTGTTTTTAGATAAATTGGGCAATTCTGGAATTGGGGAATAAAAGGCTAAAGGACAAGACACGATGATGTTTTCAACTCAAGGAACAAAAACCCAGTAAAGGGAGCAAGTCAACTGTTTAGTCGTTGATGATGACGACGAGGGTGGATTACGGGGGACCGGGTCCTGGCCAGGTCCGACTAGTCGGAGACTATATTCTGGGTCCAAAAATCGGGTCGGGTTCATTCGCGGTGGTTTGGAGGTCAAGGCATCGACAACATGGGTTGGAAGTCGCAGTTAAAGAGATTGATAAGAAACTCCTGAGCTCCAAAGTCAGTGAAAGTCTGCTCAAGGAGATATCCATTCTCAGCACTATTAATCACCCCAACATCATCCAACTTTTTGAAGCCATTGAGGTCTTTCTTTTTTTCAAAAAAAATATTTTTTGATATACCCACTTTTTCTATTTCCTTTGGAAATTTGAATTATTTTATGACTGATCAATGCGTAAGTAATGCTGTGGCAGACTGAAGATAGGATATTTCTAGTGTTGGAATATTGCGATGGAGGGGATCTCGCTGCTTATATTCAAAGATATGGAAAAGTATCGGAGGAAGTTGCCAGGCATCTTATGAGGCAATTGGGTACTCTGTTTTGAAATTCTTTTACAATCTTTAGACAATTGCTTCTTTGAACCTCATTGATGGTAGTAACAGTTATTAAATACAAATTTGATGATTGGGTTGATTTTTTTTTTTAACTTATAATTCTGGTTGGATATATTGCATGTGGGTTTTTGTTGGGAAACCTCATGACAACAGTTACAGCACAAACTTTTGCTTCTTAAGTAGTAACGGCTTTTAAATTAAATGTTTGATAGTTAAGGCTATGGATTTGCAATTTATATTATTGTTTCACGTGTGATTGACAGTAAGATATTCTTAATTGCTTTGTTAGTCAAATGGATATGATGCCAAACTGGAGCCCATTGTTTCCTCATATCCCCAATTTTCTTTGCTTACATTCGTTTCTATTTAGCTTATTCAGAAAAATCTGGAATGCCCTAATCGGTGGACTATCTTGTGCAGCTGCAGGATTGCAAGTTCTTCAAGAAAAACACCTTATTCATCGGGATTTAAAGCCGCAGGTATGGTGCTTCAATATCTTAGTTTAATTCTTTGTATGTTTAGTAGGATGTTGATTTTCTCAGCAGTACGGGTCATGTTTAAAGAAATGCAGGCATTCTTGTTTTATAGGACACTGCAATGCATTCTCTCTTGTTGTATGTTAGTAAGATCTATTTCGTAATTAACCGGCAGCTAACCTCTCTAGTTTATATGTGATGAATACTAGATCATTTATTTCTTTTAAATTTATTGTAACTTTGCAGAACTTACTGTTAACTAAAGGACCAACTCCGCAATTGAAGATAGGAGACTTTGGTTTTGCAAGGTGAACACTTTAATTGGTCTTCTTCTAGTTGGCACAATGCTTAGTTCATGGATATGGCTTCATTTTGCAACATGCAGTATAATTTAATCTGTTTCTTTTTTGCTTTTGATACTTGTAAGGAAGAGATCTTTTTTCTCTTCTCATTTTTTTAAAATTAGAAAAGTTAGGCTATCTAGAAACATGTGTTCTGACTTCCATGGAACATCTGTCAGCCATATTCTCTTGTCATGACCCAAAATGATTCAAAAAAGTTATGGTTTAGATAACTATATAGCATTTTGACACAGGGATCGAAGTTGTTCATAGAAAGCTGTTGATATACCTTGTTTTGCAGATCCTTGACACCTGAAAACTTGGCTGATACACTATGTGGTTCACCATTGTACATGGCACCTGAGATTATTCAGAATAAGAAGTATGATGCTAAGGTGAAAGAACTGCATGGATTTTACTCCCTCCAGTCCACCCACCTCCCTGTATTTTTCTTTAGCTAGCTTTTACTTGACTGCAATGATCAATGCAGGCTGATTTGTGGAGTGTTGGGGCAATCTTATTTCAACTGGTCACTGGGAAGCCACCATTTGATGGCAATAATCAACTACAGGTTTATGTGTAGGATAATCTATTTGGTTTATTATCAAAGCTTAAATGCTTTATAAATATTCATTGTGATTCTCTTCTGTATGCAGCTGTTCCAGAATATATTGAGGTCCACTGAATTGCAGTTTCCAGAAGGAGCCCTGGAAGAATTACATCCTGATTGTGTTAATCTCTGCAGAAGTCTGTTACGACATGATCCGGGTACTGGTTACTAACAGTCTTGATTTTGAGTTATATGGTATCAATAATTATACCTGCAGTTTGCAAATATTTGGGATCTTTAGTTTATTTGCAGTACTTGTAAATTCTGCAATCTAAAATTTAACTTCAATTTGCAGTTGAGCGACTGACATTCAGGGAATTTTTCGATCACAAGTTCCTTGATGAGAGAAGGTAAAATCCTGTTTTAGTGCTTTTGATGCTACTTGTTTCAAATTCCTTTATGTAAAGTTATCTAGCAGGCAAAGCAACTTGGATTAAGTTTATTGTATCATTATCTGTAGCAAAAAGGTGGGCCTTGAGCTGAACTCATCACGTCTTCAATCAGAAGCAATGGTTGAGCAGTTTGATTCTTCTGCCTCTGAGAAGAAATCTCCATTACCTTATCGGGATCTCATAGACATATCTAGCATAAATCAGAAATCAGTTAGTTCATTTGGATGTGGTACGATATCACAGACAAAGGAGTACGAGTGTTCACCCAGTGTCAAAGGTGCTCTTGGGGCAGTGGCTCTTACCGTATGTGATAGCAAAGGAAAATCTGTTGATAACCAGTGTTCACCAGCTCAGCTCAGAGGTGCATTCTTCTGCTAAACAATGTTCCCACTATGCTCTTTTCTTTTCTTTTAATCGTTGTCTTTTCTTTTCTTTCTATCCTTCTAATTCCTCATTTTTCCCTTCTATGGCCAGTAGCTGACTCATTGGAAGGTATTGAGAAGGACTACGTTCTAGTCAATTCTCATTCCGCATCAATGGAGACTTTCTCTTATTACCTTGAGACGTCCCTCCAAGATTATTCAACTTTGAAGTGCCAAGCAAAGAAGAGTGACCAGGAACCAGCAGTTTCTCTGGAAAAGGAGACCGCTGAAAGTTCTGCCGCTTCTGCAAAATCTCCACAGTTTCAGGGATCGGATATGCAAACATCATCTGAATCAGCTATGCTAAGGGAAGTACAGAGACTTAACATATTGCATCCCTCAACTAGGCTGCAGTTATTGCATCAGTATGCACGGGCTATTGCAGAAATAGCTCAAGGAAAGGTGATCTTTTATTGTTTTCTGCTGAATAAGTACAGCGTATCTGTTGTAGACAGGCAATTGCATGACCTAGAAGAACATGGATATTGTATTTCTAGTAGCAGAAATTTTGTCAGTTATAGAAGAATACTGAAGTAGTAGCTCCCCAGTTATATCTCTGTCCTTATCTAGGTCATAGATGATCTGGCTATTCGAACTTGCCGCTCAACTTTCGGAAAAGCCTGCTTTTCTGTTTGGTGAAATTTTTAAATGCTTTAGCCTTTTCCGTTTAGAAACATTGGATTGCTATAAACAGTTAAGTAATACTCGTTATATTTTAGGATGTGCGTCCCATTTATGGCCGAGTCAAAGCCCGTTAGTTTTTTCAGGAAAAAACATCTGCATATCTGTTGTTGCAGATTATTGCATTGAGTGAAACATCTCTCTAACATCAGTTGGGTGCAGTATAATGCAGGACTATTTGTAGAATCATTTTCAGTTGAACTTGTTGTCTTGGCTATATGGAAGAAAGCTCTTCAAATCTGTAGCTCTTGGAAATCCTCTGCTCCAGACAATGAATCACCTAGAAGCAATCCAGGCAGTCAACCTACTACCACTATTCAGAGTAGCGCAGACTTGCCTCCAAATTCAGGTGACAGTGTAGATTTAAACAAGCCTTCATCTGCTTGCATCTGGGCAGAGCAAGGATTTATCGTTGCTTATGATCGTGCCGAGAAGTTGTCATGTCATCTTCAAGATATGGATGGTTAGATTGTCAATATGAAATAACACTTTGTTTATAACTTTCTCTTAATTGGGGTTTTGATTGGTCTGTCAAATAATTTCAGCTACAGCACAGATGCCTGATGCCATGGAAATAATATATCAAACCGCACTCACTATCGGGACAAGTGGCGCTGTGAGTAACTTGCATCAACGTCATAATTTATTTACGTAGCCCTTGTAGTTGTGGCTAACATAAATGCTTTCTTTTTCTTGATCTTTTATGAACTTGTTTTAGGTAGATGAGTATATGCGGAACAAAGGTAGTGCAGCGGCATTGTACTCTAAAGCAATGGTTTTACTTTCATTTATTGTAGGAGAGGCGGCAAGTCTTCCATTGAACCCACCATTTACATTGACTCCTGCCAATAAGATGCGAATTCAGACATACATTAACAACTTGCAGACTCATCAATCTCAGTTTCTAACATCAGCACCGTTTCCTAAGCTGTCTGCAGACTTCCACACCAAATGAAGTGCTCTGCTTGTGTAAAAAAAGTATTTTCAAAACTGCAGCAACTTCTGAGCTGGGTCTTACGAGTATATAATGGGCAATACTAAATGATGTCATTCTATGAGTAGACTTGAACTTGATATATCTAATGTATAGAAAAAAATTTATATTAACAAATACTGGCAATCGAACAAAATGATCTTACGTTCCATAGGAGTTTGATGTAAATAATAGTATTCTTTCTCTTGATAGACTGTAAATTTGAATAGAAATGTAACCTATACAGTCATGTTTTCCATAAATGGATATAATTCTTTTAATTATTGTTGGAGCCACTATCAGATGTTGATAAAGGATATAACCTGTCTCAAATTCTTGGGGCAGAGTCAACCCAGTAACCCTTGTCTTCTGAAATTAAATTGCACTGGACAAATCGTGTACCTGAAATAAATTGGACAAATGGAAAATTGGAAATCATTCTCCGCAAGAATAAAAGGATGAGGGATATGCAGACCTGTATAGCATCAGGCGACATTTTTTCATTATGTCGAAAAATGTCACTCGCTTACTCCACATTTCGTGCACTGTCTGGATTTCATCAATGGAAACAAGGAGATAAGAACTGAATTGATTTCAAAAGTAGAATATAAAGAACCATATAATCAAGTTTCAAGAATAGCGCACCCAAACATCCAGTTGATCTTGAGCTTGAATAGCAGCATCAATATCACCTTTCACTGATTTCTCATGGCAGGACCTCTTTTGCACCCAAAAAAAATCTAGTTAAGACTAGGAAGAAAAAAATAAAAGCAAAAAAGCAGTTAAAAAGTTTCTACAAACCAGTGGATGTCCTGTAGGCTGCAACCGTAAGGCAGTCAAGCAAACCTTTACTTTTCATTTTGCCGTTTCAATGCATCTTAGAGGTTATAGTGAATAAGATCACCAGAGTAGAATAGTAAACACAAGGACATATATATGCTGAAAAGAACCCAAAGCAAGGGCCATTCAATACTTAAAGCTTCTTATCTAAGCCTATTTCAAAGGAGTTTTTAACTACAATTGCATTGTCCAGGAAAGTGATAAGCCAATATAGACATATAGTACACACACTTAGACATAAGGTCTCGTGAGCTGCAAGTCTTAAAATTAAACATGATAGTAAATCAGACACGGGGAAAATTAGAGATCACAAGCAGCAAACAGAATTTTCCTTTGTTGATTGCATGCAATTGCGTAATTCAAGTCGTAGCTTCCCCTTCCAAGCGTATTCTCTTGGGATCTTTCTCTTCACCTTGACTGCCTGTGTTCATCACTCTGCTTTCCTTGGCCTCCACAGAACACCTTTTGTAAGGTTTAAATCCTGTTTGACGGGCCTTAAGCTTTTCATGTCCTAGCCCAATCATCAGCAAGCTCTCGTCCACAATGTTCCTAGCTTTTGACAACGTTTTTTTCTCGACTCCTTGATGGTCAAAACAAGATCTGCATGCCTCGCTGGAGAAGTGTAAAATTGATGTCTCTCCATTATTCTCATCTGGATTCTGCTCATCTTCACCTACACTTTCCTTTTGCTGCTCCTTATTCTTTCTGTCATGAGGAGGAGAAAAGCTTTGCGGTAGTACTTGTCTGGAGAATAGAGCTTGAAAAGCCAGTCGGCCCTGACAAAAACAAACATAGCTACCGAATAGTAGTGGAGCCACAAATGTAACAATATCACAATAAAAATGGAATGAAAACAAAGTTAAAGCTGCTTGAAAAAACACACATCAACTCACCCCTTCAGATACCTCCTTCCAAGAATCACTCAGGTTGGTACTGCTTCTGCCACGACGATTGCTACATTCAACTTGTGGATGATTTGCATCAGCTGCCTTCGGATCTTCCTTGTCTTCCTTGTTCTTTTCTAATACATCTATCTCCACGTCGCTAGAAGAAGGTGTATTGGAACCACATGAAGATCGGTCAACTTGTTTTCCATTCTTTGTTTTATTTGGATCTTGAGGCTCAGTTACTGCAGTTGCTTTCACTTCAGTATTTGCTTTTGCCTCACCACTCTCTTCACGGTCTGATGATGATGAAGTAGGTGATTTAGATGCTGATGGTTGACATTGCATAGCTTCAGCATATTGAGGGTCCAACCGTTGATCCTGCATGGATGGATCTTGACCAGCATACATTTTTCTTTCCATCTTTGCAGCCGGAGCTTCACCATTCTCCATAGGAGTTACTGCAGCTGTGGATGCAGGAGCACAAGTACAGCCAGTCTGCAGAGGAGCACATACGGAAAGCAGTCCATGCGCAGCCCACCAAGCAGTGGCAGCTGCTACAGTGGCAGCTGCAATTGCAGCCATACTTGTAGCAGAGTTCATTTGTCTAGAAGGAAAACCTTCCTGGTCACAAGCAGGAGAATCATCAGAATTTTGAACATTTGCATATGGCCAAAATGTAGCTGCAAAGCTTGCTGCAGCATGAGCAGCTGGATTCTGTAATAAAGTAGATACAACGAGACTGGAAAAAGTGGAAGAGACGTGTAGAAATGATCGGTAGTCCTCTTGATTGGGCTGAAGATGCATAAAGGGAGTATGAAGCGTTGGAAACGCCTGATGTGTTGATCTTGATGCATTATTCTGATGTGCAGTGGTAGCAGATGCCGCTGGATTTGCAAACAGGTTAACTTGTCCATGAATATCGCCCATAGGGTGAAATATAGAATCCTGAAAAGTTATATCCATGGAAGGATTTGGAGCACATGTTCCTGGGCTTCCATCTAGGACATGCACAGCAACATGTTGAGGATTATTATGAGTGACTTGCATCTCATCTGTACATATAGCACCGTCCATATCATCTTTTCTCTGAACTTGAGCTGGTTTCTCATATGAAGTGCAAGAATTCTCCAAGTTTGAAGGCTTACTTGTATCTTTATTAATTGTCTGTAAGACATCAAGTTTATAAGCCTCATAAATTTTTTAAAGTTCAAGAATGACATACGATAGAATTCATATTTATCATGATTTACTACCTCCTTTAGTGAAGGTACAAACTCCCTGAGAGGGCAAGAATTTCTAAGCACTGTTGATGTTGGTATAAAATTCTTGTTCACAGAAGACATGGAGGAGCAGTTTGCTTCATGGAGAAGGGTAAAAACCTCAGAGCAATTATCATCTAGAATTTCTCTCAGATTTGAAGATTTTTCATCTCTGCTAGGTCTCTGGCAGAAAAAGGAACATATTAAGATTAGACAATATCTGGAACATAACAAAGGACATGCATTAGATAAGTGAGGTATACGAGGAACTGAAATTAACCTCTGGGAGTGGTTCTTTCTCCAAGTTGAACGCCTGTTTGCAATGCAAAGAAGATACTGGAGTTTCAGATTTTCCATCCTTTGCTCCCATCTGCACAGAGGTAGCAGCACTCATTTTCCGAGGATAAGGGTTTCTCGGTTTTCTTTTAGGACGTGGAGGTGGAATTTCTATATCAAGAGCTTGACCAGTTGGAATGCCCTTAGAAAGTGCTTCCTTCTCCAGCTGAGAATGGAATATTTGTTAGCAGTCTCAACTCAAATGAAAATGGAGAAGTAAAATGTTTCTAGTCATTGATGGTGCCATTTATTTTCTCTGGAATTAATTTAGATAAGGAGACAAAGTTGTTTTTCTAGTATGAATAAAAAAATATAATCTGACTAGAATAATACTAAGCATTATCAGGAAACTAGAAGTCCATGCATAATTTCTGTAACATCTACTTATAACTCTTACAGGAGGTTAACGCAAAATTTTATACACCTGCTGTCAATATGGCCTGTTTTACATACATCAGACAATTTTGTGACAGTTTTTCCTACCCTCGCCTAAGAAAGTATACACACAATTGCAGCTTTCAAATCAGGTAAGCTCATTCCATAAGGCGAATCCTTTAAGCCACCTTTTAAGAGTTATTTACAGTTTTCAGTCCTTAAAATCCACATTGAATGCTCTCAACAGGATCCTACACGATATAACATTTTGACTGTAGCAGACATACAAAAAGGCCACAATTGAACATACATCCACAATCATTGACTAAATTAAAAAAGGGGCTGGTTTAGCCAAGCAGTCAAGCTGACTGCTTGGCTAAACCAGCCCCCAATTTTTATCAGGAGAAAGCTTTAAAATGGCATAAATATAGGGGAGCGAGAGGATCAGTCTACGTATAGATGGAAGAAAATTACCAGTGGCTTCTTAGGAATCACAGTTTTAAGTTCAGGATGAATAAGTTCGATTTTCATAGAGCTGATTATGAAGGAAACAGTAATTGACAATCACTGTCCATGGATGTTGAAAAATTCAAGTTGAAGCAGAGTCAACTTTGGCATAATCTAGCCCTGATGCACGCCTTAGTTCGGGTCAGCCCAAATTCTCTCCTTACAACCTCAAAATGGGTGTACTTCATTCTCTATAATAATTCAGGCTACATGTCGCTATGTGACTTTTATATGCCAAAAACCCATCTATATTAAATCCAAATCCTCTGTTATGGTAGATTAAGTGTAAAATTACATCAGCAAGTTCAAAAAGTGAACAGACAAGTGGATGCCTGGTGCATAAAATGATAGTGAAATTCCAACAAGGAAGTAACCATTTAAAACAATGGAGAAAAATGGAGCCATGCTCCTTTATTTTCTCACAGATCAGACTACTATGAGGATAAAACCTTCCATGCACACATCTGATCACTGTTTTCATACCCAAATAAATGGAAGTGAAGTCGCCGACATCTCCAGAACAACAAAGCATCTTTCTAGAGAGGGGGAAGGCTTCACCTAAATGTGGTAAGCAAAATTACTTTGGTTATAAAATTAGTATCAAGGTTGCTGCCTTTTCTAGATATGATAGAAGTGCTTCTTCGCATAATTGGCTATAAATCTGATCACTGATACAGAACTAATGTTTTAACAGAAAGCTATTGAGTATTTACATGTATTAGGTTCAACTCTTTCTCCTCAATATGTTATTCAGATGTGCCAGGGGAACCTCTATAATATTCTCTTGGTTGCAAGTAAGTGTTAAAAACAATATGAACTATAAAGTAGAGAGTAACCATAATATTCCCAACAATTGAGGGATCAACATTTCATATACTTATAGCAGAAACAAGAGTTAAGAAGCAGAAAAATACATTGAATATAAGCATAAGCAAGAAGGCACCAAATGACCTTAGAGAAGAATTTTTGAGCATGACTCCTGATCTGCACGGCAGTCTTAGTTCCTATGTGTTCTGCGAATCACCAAGTAAACAGAAATGAGAGAAAAAAACAGATATTTAGTTAAGACAACAGTAAATTACTAAAGCATTTCCTATGGAACTACTAAGTACTAACAAATTTTAGCTCCAATCCAGCAGTTGGAATATTTCTGTATCTTCCACCTCCACCCACCAACAAAAAGAAATAATAAGATGGAAGAATAAGTGAAAACCTTCAATGCGTTGCCAAGCTCGTCCATAGAGCTTCAAGGCCTCTAGGAACCTATTATGCTCCTCCTCAGTCCATCGTTCACGTTGTTTTGTAATAGTATAAGGCTTCCTAGTCTACCATTCAAAACGAAAATTAATTAAATAATTGAGGTTGTAACAATAAGAACTCCATTTTTTTTTTACAATTTCAAATTGCATAATTTAAAAGAAATAGAAAACAGTTTCCTCATTTGATAATTAATACCTTAATTAAAAGTTCTTCTCCGGAGGAGTATGCGTCCATTTACAGGACCTGGGAGCTCTACCGCTGCTTCAAATCCTCTGTAACGAGCAACGGGTAAATCGCGAAACTCCTTTCATTTATTTCGACATCCAAAACTACAAATAGCAATGCCGATTTTGAACTCCAAAAAACCTGATGATAGCTATTTACTGCTGCAAGACACAAAAGCCAACAACAATCGATAGATATACGTCTCTGGTTTTTTTTCATTCCAATTAATTTTACTTCCTCATCATTCATAATCATAATAATTAATAAACAGACTGAACTACTTTATTTATAATCACATAGTAAACTTTGAACTAAAGTTAAATCTCTGGAAAATAACAAACAAAAAAATAAAGGACATCCACCGTAACAAAGAGAAGAAACGGCTTCTCCCAAAGATTAAAAGAAAATTCCTTTATTCAGAATCCTCACCAAAACGAACCCGTAGACGCCAAAACCTTTCGAGAAATGAGAGGAAAAAAAAAAACTTTGATTAGTAATTAACGAGACACTTGCACATACATCCTTCCGGTAAATGCAAAACTTTGCCGTTTTAGCAACCAAAAGCATAAATAAATTTGAGGAAAAAAACAGATCCTTTACCTTCTATTTGGTTGCCAGAGGGGGGGGGGGAATCAAACACTTTTTCTTTCGTCACTCTGCTCAACTGCGTATAACGAACATAAACTTAAACTCAGGTGAGCAGAGTTTTTAACAAAGCAAATTATTTAAGGTGGCAACCAAACGGAAAATAAAGAAAGAAATCCTGAAAATGCGGTGGAAATACCTTGAGAGATAGCCATGGAAGACGATAATTCTGGAAGCAACGATCATGCATGAGAGAAAGCGTTCAACAAGGACCTGCTAGAGAAATCATATTTTCCGGCAATGAAGAGATCGGAATCGACATCTTAAAACAGTTTTTTTAATGGATAAAATATTTAAAAGAGAGTGAAGAAATAAAGCTGAAGTTGAAAGCTGGCTCGTTTCTGGTGAGACCTAAAACACCAGAAACAACAGTTTGGGGAGGAGTAAGGAGAAATCTCAGCCACTACAATTTCCTGTGGAATTATTTTCTTAAAAAAAAAAAAGAAAAAGGAAATTGGGCGAGTTCAATTTTGTTTTGATACAAAGATAAAAAAAAGTAATTAGGAAGAATCGGAATGTATGAGTGGGAAATGAAATTCAACCTTGCGAAAGAATTCATTTGAGCTGGCTACGAAAGAGAATGAACGGTGAACGGTAAACAGAAATGAGAGAGGCAACAGGATGCTGCCAATTGGCAGTAATTTAGTGGCTGATTTAGGTATAGCCCACCTTTGCGCTTTTTCTCTATTTTTTTTCAACTTGTTTGCTTTGCTTCTTACCATTCATTTCAAATCTCAGCCACAAGTTCCCATTCTGTGAGGTTAAGTCCGTAAAAGCGCCTCCAGATATGCCACGTGGGACCCTCTTTCGACGTGTCACTTCGCCGCCTGCCAGTTTTCCCCGGTTGCATCCGTACCACCAAGTATGAAAAAGTGGATGGCATTGCGCCAGCGTAGCATGGGCAACCGGTACGTGGCCTTTTGGGTCAGATACGAAGTCATGCACTAATATCGGCTTCTCGGGCTAAGCAGCACGAGACGAGGGGACAGGATGTCAAGTTCGACGTCTGCGGTTCATGCGCTGCCACGAAAATTATCTCAATTTTAGAGTTTTTTTTTTTCAAAAATATACATATAAATATATGGGCAAAATACCCAAAAATAGCCAAAAACTAATTTAATTACGGAAACCGGTCAGTTTCAAAAATATTTACGGAAAAGGGTCGTTTCCCCCCAAAGCGTTCACGTCAGCGCATTTTGGGGGGAAACGGCAGCAAAGCGCGTCCCAAGGGGCGCGTTTTACTGCTGAATCACCAGGAAAACGCACTGATGTGGACGCGTTTTTGCCCTTTACAGTATGATATTCTAAGGTTTCTGGGCTAGGGTAAAAATATATTTAGGGTTTTGGGCAAAATATATTAGCGCAAAAAATTAATTGAATTTTGTGACAGTTGTATCTGGCAAAATAATTTTGAGAAGACGTTTCTGAACAAACAGTGGCCAAAAACGCTTTAAGAAGGATGCACTGTCAGCAGGAGTACTGAAAAGAGCTCCCACGTGGACGCTCTTTTACTACAGTAGTCTCCGGCAAAATTAATTTGAGAAGACATTTCTGAACAAATAGTGGCCAAAACGCTTCCAGTAGGGTGCACTGTCAGCAAGAGTACTGAAAAGAGCTCCCACGTGGACGCTCTTTTGCTACAGTAGTCTCCGATAAAATTAATTTGAGAAGACGTTTCTAAACAAACAGTGGCCAAAACGCTTCCAGCAGGGTGCACTATCAGCAGCAATACTGAAAAGAGCTCCCACGTGGACGCTCTTTTACTACAGTAGTCTCCGGCAAAATTAGACTATAAATCAGCCAAATTTCATTCTCAGGTTGCATAAGGGAAATTGAGGCAAAAGAAAAAAAAACTGAAAATGAGTGAACGTATTAATGATGTTATTTACTACGATGGTGAGGTTTGTGACACCGAAAATGGTGTTGTTTTCTTATCGAAAAACACAGCGCGACTGAGTTTTAATCGGAACGTCGATTTGGTAGAACTTCGCAAAAGAATTAGGCGTAAAATATTCGGAACAACGCCAATGAAAGTTCAGTCTATTAAGTATAGATTTTGCGCTTCGGTTGATCCGGTGAGATATGACTTATTCGACATCAAAGGTCATCGGAGCTTTGAGGCAATGGTGGAGACTCATCTTGCCAGTGGGTCACCCTATCTCGAGGTATATGTACAATTTTCATCTCCAAGTGATCTTTCTGCGACCTCAACATCTACTACTGTTCGAGGGGAATGCACGACCCCAAGCCGACACTCAGTTAGTGGGAGGCAAAACACGGAAGTGCCCGTGTTCGGTGGTAGTATGGAAAACATAACCCCTGCACGACACTCGGTTGGTGGATGGGACATGTATATCCATCCTTCGACGTCCGATGATAGAAATACGTATTGGGGGACGTCATCAACTTCTAGTGGTTGGCAATCCACATATGATTGGGAACGTTACGAAAAATGTTTAAGGAGGGATAATGTACTCCCCATGACATCTACCGGCGAGGGGCCCTCGTTTGTTGCAGGTTATGGAGGGCCGGACGATGAATCCGATGTGGATCCACCTCGGGTGCCCGGGCCCGATGGTGCAGAAGTTGGATTATTTTCTGAATAAGAGCCTGTTCCAATTGTACCTGAAGATGTTGAGGGCGGTTCAGACGAAGAAGAAGAATATCCGCTATTCAGGGCGTACTCGCCTCCAGCCCACATGCATAACATCGATCTATCTCAAGATGATGCATTGGAGTTTCCTGAACTACCACACCGGACGCGTGACCGTACAACTTCTTCGTTGGATTCGGACCAATTAGAAGTTGGTAACCAGTTTTCCAACAAGAATACTTTTCTTGCTGCATTGAAACAATATAGCATCAGGAACGGGGTTAACTACAACATGGTTAAATCCAAGCTTGATAAGTACGAGGCGAAGTGTGCAGTGCAAGACGGTACATGTTCATGGAAAATCATGGCGTCGTTGAGGAAAAGGACAAGCTTGTGGGAGATCAAAAAGTACAAAGGTCCACATACATGTCTTGCCGGTACAGTACCACTATGTGTTCAATGTTTTTGAATAAAACTAATATTATGTAATGTTGCATTATTTAACGTACTTCGTTGACAGGTGTTACACAAGATCATCCGAAGATGGATTCAGACATGTTGGCTGACTTAATAATCCCAACGGTAAAGGTCGATCCCAAGACTATAGTGCCGGCCTTAATTGGCAATATTCGTAGCCAATTGGGGTACACGTCCTCTTACAGAAAGGCTTAGATAGCCAAGCAGAAGGCGTTAGAAAAGTTGCATGGTTGGTGGGACGCTTCATATAATGAAGTGTGGCAGTGGTGTCAGGTGCTGGAGAGATATGTCCCAGGCAGCATAACAGACCTTGAAACGGAACTGGCGTACTACAACGATCGTTTGCTCCGTGGATGAGCAGTGTTCAAGCGTCTGTTCTGGACATTTGAGCAATGCCGAGATGCCTTTATATACTGCAAGCCATTGGTACAAATTGACGGTACCTTTATGTATGGTAGATATACGCATCGGCTATTGCTAGCTGTGGCACAAGAAGGCTGTGGGAGAATCCTTCCGATTGCTTTCACAATAACACCGGGGGAGTCAGCTGATGATTGGGACTTCTTCCTATCTAGGTTAAGGAGGCATGTCTGCCCCCAACCTGATATATGCGTTATATCGAATCGGGGCCCTGGAATACTAGCCGCAATAGAACGCCAAGGAAGCATGTGGCATCGCACACACCATCGATATTGCCTAAGGCATGTTGCATCAAACTACTATGGGCAACATCGATCTAAAAGTCAGCGACGACAAGTGACTAATATGGGTATGAAATATCTATTAATATAATTTCATTTGTAATATTCAATTTATTCTCAATTGAAGAGTGGTATGTAATATTCGCTATCAACGTATATTGGTAGGGTACGAGATCAATAAGGACCGTTTTCAGGAAATGTTGGCGAGTTTGCACTCAGATAACGACGAAGGTGCAAACTATCTGTGCAATATTCCTTTCGAACAGTGGATACAAACATACGACGGTGGCCTACGATATGGTCATATGACCACAAACCTGGCTGAATGCATAAATTCTGTTCTAAAAGGAGCCCGTCATCTGCCGATTACATCGGTTGTGCCAGAGACATATTTTCGTTTAGCGGCACTATTTCCAAAGCGAGCAGCGAGTTATAGAGGGCAGATGCAATGAGGCCATGTATAGAGCCCGAAGGTCTTGCAAGAAATAAACAAGGGGAAGGCACGGGCCAACACCGTGCACACAGTGTGTCACGATCGCGACAGCCTATGGTTTCGTGTCACGGAGTTTGACAGACCGAACCAAGGTATTGTTGGCGGGCAGTATCGTGTACACTTGACAAATAGGACCTGCGACTGTGGGATATTTGATGCATTTCGTTACCCATGCGCTCATGTACTTGCGGCTTGTCAGAATCTCCGTCTTGATCCCATGAGCTATGTCGACGAAGTGTATAAATTAGAAAACATGTACAACATGTGGAGACACGTATTCCCACCAGTCCCAGATGAACGTAAGTGGTCGTCGGCATCGCTTGCACCGTATAAGTTGTTGCCGGATAGACAATTGAGGCGCAAACCAAAAGGTCGGCCTTACTCGAGTAGAATACGCAACAATATGGATATCCGAGAAACGAGCAACCAAAGTAGGCTGTGCAGATGGTGTAGGAACCTGGGGCATACATCTCGCTCGTGTCCAAATCGAAATAGTTGACCGTGTTCTTAGCTTTTTTGTCCCTTGGTGGCTATGTAATTTTTATTTTTTTTTTATGAAAACGATGAACTTTTGTACAAGAACTTTTATTTTATTCAAGTTATTAAAATTAAATTACAAAATTACAAAAAAGTAAAAAACAACGTTTTAATTTATTAAAAAAATAAAAATTAAATTACAATAAAAAATAAAACCATTTCTATTTTATTAAAGATATTAAAATTAAATTACAATAAAAAATAAAAATTAAATTACAATAAAAAAATAAAAAATTGTTATTTTATTAAATATATTAAAACTAAATTACAATAAAGAAATTAAACCATTTTTATTTTATTAAAGATATTAAAATTAAATTACATTAAAATAAATAAAAAATAACTTTTTCTTTTATTAAAAAATAAAAATTAAATTACAATAAAAAAATAAAAACTAAATTACAATAAAAAATAAAGAACTGTTATTTTATTTAATATATTAAAACTAAATTACAATAAAGATATTAAACCATTTCTATTTTATTAAAGATATTAAAATTAAATTACATTAAAATAAATAAAAATAATTTTTTCTTTTGTTAAAAAAGTTAAAATTAAATTACATATAAAAATAAACAACTTCTATTTTATTCAAGATATTAAAATTAAATTACAAACACAAATAAAAAATAACTTTTATTTTATTAAAAAAATTTAAAAAATTATATTACAATTAAAAAATAAAAAAGCCGGTCTGAATCAGTGTTGATGCCGGTCGGAATCAGTGCCACACGGGGTGGTCAGCGGTTACGCGTTGGATTCCTCCTTCTTCTAGCTTCCGGCGGGGATCGTGGAACCTCGGGCGGGGATTCGGGTTCCTCCGGCAGTGGGTCTGGTTCTGGGTGTTGCGAGGATGACCCATCTTGATAAAATAACGACCCCGGAGGTGTTTGCATAAACCATGACGGGGGTGTCTGAATCCTGTATGGCGAAGGAGCCTGGTAGAAAGAGGTACTCCCCGATGATGCCTCCTCTGATCCCACACGCGATGATGGCCTCAAGATCAGCTGGCCAGCTGGAGTAGTCGGGAACGGACTCGAACCCGGCCATGCATTCCAACCTGGGGTCGGACTGGGAAAAAGAAACATATATGGGTTAGAATACATATAAGGGGTAGGGTACGCACCTGGCATAAAGGGTAAAGGCTGTGATGTCGGTGTCATTGGCTGAACTGATGGGCCCGGTGACTGTGTCGGCGCTGTTGATGGCCCCGTCTCATCACCCTTTCTCCTTGGATTTAAAGGGCCCCGACGTTCACTTCGTTCACGAAGTTGCCGTCGCCTTTCTTCTTCCGACAACAGATACGGCTTACCATGGATCCTAAATCATGGCATGTATTCCGGCACACACGCTAACTCAGGAACGATGATCGGTTTCTGGATAGGTAAATAGTCATACTGGTTCTCCCACGTCTCGAAATGTGTTGACCAAAATCTTGGCCAATCCGTGTGCAGCTGCCGTAAATCCACTTTGTGCTCATCATCGAGCACCTCAAGTGGCACGGGAATCGATTGCCGGAATCCAAATTGTCTTAGAACCCAATCTGACTGGTGCATCTCCACGGTCGCATAAGTGATCAATGGGACCTTCACGTGCCAACTGTTCGGATTTTGGAAGAACTCCTCCGGAATTACTGCCCGAATTTCCGGATCCTCGTACGGTGTCCATTGAAACTATATTAACATTACCAAAATATTAGTTATATACATAATACTAGACACTAAATACGAAATATTAAATTATAAATACGAAATTCGAAACTTACTTGTGATTCCGACCGTTGGTCCAATAGAAGCCGTATATCTTCAAGCGAGGTAGGTATTCCAACATGACTCGCCGAATGGTTCCACCTAATTAAATAATTTTTTAGCATACAATTATACTATAAATCTACGAAATAATTGTAAAATATAACATTAAATTTACCTCGTTATCAGTGGGAATGAATATGGGTGGTCCAGTCGAGGACGTAAAAATGGAAATCGAAACCATGCCCATGACTGCAGTAGCGATAGGCAACTTCCGATTTTCGTTTTACTCGGCCGCATCGCCCCGCACATCTCCCGATACAACCTCGATAGCACGGCAGACCCCCAACTCAATTCACCGGCTGCTCTGAAATCAACAAGTTTCAACAGCCATCTCAGGTGTACGAGGTTTCTAGAAAGGTCCGGCATCAGATAGCCTCCAATTATCTGAAGAATGTATGCCCGAACATACCGTATTCTTTCTATTTCGGTCGAACCATCATTGGGCTCCAGGCCATATCGATCTGAGCTCCTTGAATTTTATCCGGAATGGCACCTAAAAGCTCGTAGCATATGGCTCCCCAATCACCAAAAGTTGCGGACCCGATGACTATCGACCCGTCCACCGGCAATCCCAACTGTAACTGCACATCTTCTAGAGTGATGGTACACTCTCCGCATGGAAGATGGAAAGTGTGCGTCTTGGGTCTCCACCTCTCTATCAACGCACTGATCAAATGCGGCTCTAACTTGAACCCCCGGTCTATCGTGGCCACGTGCCAAAAACCCGCTTCCCGCAGGTAATTCTCGATCAACGACGATGGGGGACCATACATGTTGCGAATATAACATTCCAACACCCGATCTACAGACTGTTTAAAAAGTTATAAAATAAAAATTAATTAAAATTGCATAGACCTAAAAAATATTAAATAATATTGAAAAATTAAAATTAAAAACTTACCATTTTCAATTGCTCGACGGAGATGTGCTTGCTGTCTAGATGAAGTAATTCCCAGGCCATTTGTAATACGATCAAAAATTTTAAAAGTTTCAAAAAAATATATTAAAAAAATTAAAAAAGGTTTTTTTTGTAAATATTAAAGGACTATTTCGAAATTTTAGAGGAAGTTTGAAGGACTTAAAGAGACTTTTGAGAGGAATTTGAGAGAAGAATGAGTAAAGATTAAAGTGTGAAAAAAATAAAAGGGTTGGGGGGTTTTATAGGTTTTTTTTACCGTTGGGCCCCCAACGGTAAAAAAAATTTGGCCTTTTTTTTTATCGTTGCAGGGCGCACCCCTGGGGACGCGCTTTGCTGCCGTTTCACCCCAAAACGCGCTGACGTGGCCGCGTTTTGGGGTGAAATGGCCCTTTTCCGTATATATTTTTGAAACTGGACTTTTTCCATAATTATATTATTTTTTAAATATTTTTAAGTATTTTACCCTAAATATATAACAACTTTTTAATTTAAATATAATTTTTAAAAATAATAATAATTTAACTGGTTACATTACACCTAAGGATATATCATCATTAAGAAAGCAAGTCCCGCGACAATAATTTATTTCGTCAATTAATTCTCACGTCCAGCGTCCTCTTACAAAATAACTTCATATAGATACGTCAGAATGATAGGTAGAGGTGGGCATGGGCCGGACGGCCCGGCCCGGCCCGGCCCGAAGGCCCGCCCGAAATGTGGGAGGGTTTGGACAAAAATATAGGCCCGAAAAATGAGCTTGGACAAAAAAATAAGGCCCGTTTAAAAAATGGGCCGGGCTCGGGTAAGGCATTTTTGTCCCGGGCCTGGCCCTGCCCGGCCCGAACTTATTAATGGAAAAAAAAATTATTTTTTAATATTATTTTCTTATTATTTTTCTCCTTATTTTGCTACCATTTTACTATTATGTTTCTATTATTTTGTTGTTATTGTTTAGATATTATATAAAACTTATTTTATTGTTAATTTTGTTATTATTTTAAAGACATTTGCTAATTTTGTTATTATTTTAGAGGCATTTGCTTGTTAAGTTGCATCTATTTTAGTGTTATTTAAGTCTACATATTTTTTAAAATTTATTTTTAATTTGTTAAAAAATATTTATTTTGATTTTTTCATATTTTTGATGTATTATATATATTTAAAAATTATATAAAATAAATAAAAATTAATACGGGCGGGCCGGGCCGGGCTCGAGTTTTAGCATTTTTATATGGGCCGGGCTTGGGCAAAATTTTAGGCCCATTTTTTGGGCCCGGCCCGGCCCGAGCCCAATAAACGAGCCTAAAATTTTTAATTGGGCCCGGCCCATGCCCACCTCTAATGATAGGCAACACTAATTTATTTCTGCGATTAATTCTCACATCCTCCTACAAGATACACTAGACTCAAAAGGTTTCGGTTACCTTAAGATGTTCAAGTCTTAGCATATTGATCCATTTCATTTGCAGTTGCATGTGCTGCAGAGATCGCCTTTCCAATCATAAGCATTTCACTCCATTATTATTTAATTCCTTCTCCTTATTATTAGATTGCATGACACCAAACCACCAATGGCATTCATATGCTAAGTCGATATTTCTAGTTTAATCTGTATTCTACTTCTCAATTAAAAGGTTGATTAATAAATCGATATCTTCTAGTGTTACACTAGCTTCTTCACATGGAAAATGAAATGTATGCATTTTCGGCCAATATCTTTCCAATAAGATAGAAAGCAATTTTGGTATCATATTAAACTGCGTCATTGTAACTGGTACATATAAACTATTCGCCATCAACAAGTGCTCTTCGATACATGTATCAACTTTCAAGAATTTTAAATTAAATTGAATTTAAAGATTTCGATCTATCTTACTTTTAAAAAATTGTAAAAAAAAAATATTCTTGTAAAAATTAAAAAAAATAAAAATTTGAGTTTGAAACTTTACGGTATTGACAATAATGTTTGCATTATGTTCTTCCTAACACTTTAATAAATGTGATCATTTTTCCAATTTTTTTAGACTTTTGACAGGATTTTGAGTGGGAATAAATGACAAATGGGTGAGGTATTTATGGAGTTGAGGTCAATTTTCATGGTTGTCAACAGATAAATAAATTCCCTAATTAAAGTTCTAAGCTCTAAACTCGACATACTTGGATGTCGATCAATATTTTATAGTACTTCACTATTGATATATAGGGCATGAACTCTTGTAGTGATTTGCCAAATCCCAGAACTTAATATTCATTAAGATAAGTATTCCTTCAGAAAAAAAGCATTTTAAAAAATAACTTTTGAATAACATAATTTAGTAAATAATAAAAAGGGTAAATTCTAAAAATAGTCACTCAATTATTAGTATATTTTTGTTTTAGTTATACAAGTTTAAAATTTTCTATTTCAAACACTAATACTTTGATCACTCCTTTGTTAAATCACTAAATGTGGCACTTTATTGGCATAATAACATATTTAACCCTCCAATGTTTATAGATTCTATCAATTTAATCCTAAGTCTAAAACACCCAACAAATTTAACCCTCAACTTTACATATTCTATAAATTTAGTATGATTCTTAATTTTTTTAAAAAAAATTTAAAACATAAAAAATTGTTTAGAAGTTCATTTTTCGAAAAAATACATAATATTTTTAAAAATACATATAAAATTATAAAAATATTTATAAATAAATAAATATCTATTTTTTCATTTTCAAACATAAAATTTATTTATTAAAATAATAATTTAATAAATAAAACAATTTAAAGGGGATTTATGCATATTCAAATTTCTCTTTTTTCAGCATTAATGACCACCGTGTTCAAGTTGAGTAAAAAACTACAACCTGAGCTCGAAAATGATGAGAATTGATATCTTTAATTTGTTGCCTAGAATGAGTTTGTTCTGTTTGAAGTTGGGCTTGAGGGCAGGAATGATTGGGGATATATATACGAGGATGAGGTCTTGAAGACCCAGTAGGTGGAAGGTCATGTCGAGTGTTTTTTACTGAAATAATTTTTAAAAAAAATTATATACTGAAATAAGTTGTCAGCTGGGTTATTTACGAAAATGGTATATTTTTTTTAGTCGCGCTTATCTAACAGGCGCAACTCCTTTTTTATATTAAAATATTTTTTTGTTTTTGAATAAAATATTATTATTTTATTTTTATTAAAAATATTTAAATTTATTTACAAGTAAAAATACAGTCAACGGGTCAAAATACGAGTAAAAAATACCCGAAACAGGTCGCGCCTATCAGATAGGCGTGATTAGTCGCTCCGTCAGATAGGCACGACTGCTGGTCCCACACAACCCCCCTTTCTCCCATTTGTTGTCATTTGTTGTTATTAATTATTATTTATAAATTGTTTAAGTTTAGTGTTTATGATTTAGGGTTAATATTTTGTCTGATTTTTTTTGTTTTTTTATAATTATTTTAGAATTAATTTGTTAGTAATTTAGGGTTATGTTTAAATTATTATGTTTGTAATTATTTTAAAAATAATTTATTAGTAATTTAGGATTATGTTATAAATTGTTGTGTTTAGTTTAGTATTTGGTGAGTTTTTTAGTAATGTAAAATTATTTTGTTAAATATTTTGTTAGTAATTTATTATAAATTGTTGTGTTTTGTGAGTATTTAGTAATGTAAATTTTTAAAAAAAAATAATTTTATAGTTATTTTGTTAGTAGTTTATGATTAGATTATAAATTGCTAGTGTTTTGTGTTTTGTTATAGTTATTCATTTTGTTAATAATTTATGGGATTAGGTTACAAATTGTTAGTGTTTAGTATAGGGTTTTGTGATTTTTTAGTAATGTAATTTAAAAAAAAATTTATAGTTATTTTGTTAGTAATTTATGATTAGGTTATATAAATTGTTAGTGTTTAGTTATGTGTTTTGTGATTTTTTAGTAATGTATTTTAAAAAATAATAATTTTATAGTTTTTTTGTTAGTAATTTATGATTAGGTTATATAAATTGTTAATGTTTAGGTTATATCTAGGGGGAAAATAAAGCACCAGTCGCGCCTGTAGGCTCCACCAGTTGCACCTACTAGATAGGCGCCACCTACCCCCATACCATCTCTACACGAGTTATATACCAACACGGAAGAAAAATATATTTTATTATAAAAAAGATAAAAATAATAATATTTTATTTTAAAAATATTTTAATATAAAAAAGGAGTTGCGCCTGTCAGATAGGCGCGACTAGAAAAAACATATCATTTTCGTAAATAATTCAGTTGACAAGCTATTTCAGTATATATATATTTTTAATTTATTTCAGTAAAAAAACCTTCATGTCGATAACTTCACAATCAATTATTAATTCTATGGCACATTGATAGAGTACGTGAAGTTGAAGAGTTCGGAGTAAAAATTATTAGTGTTGATGATTATGGTTATTTATGCAAGTGATTGCGAGCAAAAACGGTGCCCAACGCTTGACAAATTTGACAAGGACTAAAAAACATGACCGAACATATAATAAAATTTATTATTTATAAAATAAACTAAAAGGAAAGAAAGCTTTGAATGTAGTCTAAGTCTTGTTTGTGGGTTTAAAAAAAAACATTTTATTGAAAAACATATTATTTTAATAAATAAATTTCATGTAAAAAGGAAAAAGAAAAAATAGGATTCATTTATTTATAATATTAGGCCTATATTTATAAAATATTATACGTTATTATCGAAAAATGAATTTTTATTTTATTTTTAAATTTTTTTAAATTTAAAATTTTAAGAAGTGAAACTAGATTGACTGGATATGTAAAGTTAATGGTTGAATTTGTTGAATTTTTTAAAGTTAAAACTAAATTGATAGAATTTGTAAATATTAGATAACTAATTTTTTTATTATGCTAATAAAGAAGTCACCGCTAATAATTTAATGAAAGAATAATAAAATATTAAATTCTGATAATATAAATGACTAAAATAAAAAAAATAACCTTAAAAGACAAAAATAATAATTGGATTAATAAAAAAATACAATAATTAAGTAGTGTGAAATAGGGGTGAACATTTGATAGAATCGAGTCAAATCAAATCGAGTGAAAAAATTTCGAGTTAATCGAGTTGATGATCCTATTTTATCATCCTAACTCGATTTCAAAATTTTTTCTAATTGAGTCGAGTGAAATGAAATTCGAGTCAAATTAAATCAAGTGAAATTGTTCAAGTTAAATTAAAAAATTAAACATGTCAAATTAAAAAATTATTATAGTATAACTAATTCCTTATCAGGGTACATAAATTTAAAATCATATATATTTGAAATTTTAAAGTATAATAATAATATAATAATAATAAAATAATAATAATAATAATAATAATAATAATATACTTTAGTATCCTAAACTTCAACCATTAATTACCTTATTAGTTCCCAAAATTAATTTTAGAAAATTTTAAAAATTTTAACTTTCTTTATAAATTCTTCAAAATTATTTTAAAATTATTATATTTAAAAAAATTTAAATTTTTTATAAATATTTTAAATTTTTAAAAGTTATTTTAATTTTTTTTATTTTTATTAAGAAAGAACAATTCACTTATTTTTAAAATTGATATGAATCAAAAGATTTTTACAGTAATATATCATTTGAATTATAAATTTTAATTTAATTCAAATTTAAATTATTTATTCGAATAAGTCAATTTGGTCAATTCAAAAATTTTAAAAAAAAAATATTTTTTCAAATTAAATCAAATTTTATTCGCTTTAAATTGTGAAAAGTTTATTGTTTATGAAAAGTAACCAAAGGAGTTTAGCCTAACCGTATGATGTTGTGGGCCTATTTATTCAAAAGTTATATTGCAAAAATTATTTTAGCGCTTTCGAGAGGAAGAAGTTCCTCAAGTTTTCTAGAAATAAACAATTATTTTCATCTAAAAGAAGAAGCATTTTTGTCTTTTTGTGATGACAAAGAAATCATTAACGTGTTAGACAGGGTTTTTTACCAAAATAAAAATTAAAAAATTAAAAAATTCGAAAATAGTATATGAAAATAATTATGCACCGAAATGGTACATCCAAGATAGTCACCTTATGCCAGAAGTTTATTGGTTTTACGTACGTACCGCAAGTTCATAAAAACTACATTTTTGCAAAATTTTAAATTTTTTTTTAAATTTTAAATTTTAATGATGACTTAATGATAACAGTTAAATCTGTTTGGTCACCTTATGTTATTAGTCTTGAATTATGTGTAAAGTTATAGATTTAATCTACGTTCATTAATTGAATCATCCTTAGTGGTTATATTTTTTTTATTTTTCAAAATTTTAGTCTTAATGTAAATGACCGTCGTTAGATCTATTAAATGATTTTTTGTGTGAGTAATATGTGAAAATAATAAACAAACATAACATTACATATGTGATAATATGTTTAACACGTTAAATTTAAAAATAACAAAACTTAATAAATTTAATAATTATCTTTTCATTATAATTAAATTGTTAAATTCTAAAAATACAAGAATTAAAAATAACTAAATTAAAATATAAATAATGAAAATTTGTGGTTTGTTTTCGTCACCGCACGCACGTAAAACCAATAAACTTCGAGTTTAATGTAGTTTATTGGTTTTTCATATGTACCGCAAGTTCTCCTTTTTCCAATCCACAAAATATTACATTTTGGAGTTATATCTCCCCCTTCAAATTGTAATAAATTTATAACTTAAATAATCTCTCTTCTTTTTTTATTAAAAGAAGATGATGGATCTATTAATACAAAACAAGGGTGGATCCAGTGGGCCAACAGCAAACACGGAGAATGCAGACTGCTAGAGATGGATCAAAGTCCATTAACGTAACATCCCCAACGTACTTGGACCGCTGCTTTTTTATTCGCCATTAATTATTATCTCTATCTATACTCAAGTTTCTAAATGAATTTCGTATCCCCACTTAACAAAACACTATAAAATTAACTATAGAAGTTAGGTGAAATGATAAGGATTTCTCTTATTTTAATCAGTGGTCAAGAGTTCGAATCTTATCTTAGGCATAGAGCAGTTTTATAACTTATAGTCAACATCTACCCCCTAGTGGATCTACCGAATGCAAAAGATTAATTACTGGGTTCAGACTGATAAATACATTGAGAAACTAAAAAAACCACTATAAAATTACCATTTAACCATAATTAAATAAACTAATTATATATTTTTTTTAATTCACACACACAAAAAAACAAAACAAACAACTACTATGTAATGACCTTAGTGGTTTTTTCCAACCATCCACCACTAGTTTTAACAGTCTACTCAATCAAACTTATATTTTACTATTTTCATCTATGCAATTAATACTTATAATAAATTTTGAAGAGAATGATATATAATTAGTTTTTTAGAAAAATAATATTTTTAAAATTAAAAGTAATTATATATTGTTTTCTTTACAAAGTTAATTATATATATACCATACAATTAAGCTGAACTCAATTAAATAATAATTTTGGCAAAAACAAATAGATAATGATTACAACACCTAATTTAGGAAGCAAGTTATTTTTGAGGTTTTTTTTTATATTAAAAAACATACATAAATAGTAGGATTTAAACTTTCAGACATTATAATTTTTAGCATCTATACTTTACTGTTTCAACTAAAGTTTCATTTATTTCTACATTAACAATAAAATGTGTGGTTGCATTTGACATCACAAATTAGAGTTGGATGTATGTAGTGGTAAGACACATTGCACTCACAAAAAGAGAACTCTAATTTCAAACTTTGAAGAGGAAATTTTGAGATGGACAATCACGAACATCAAATATAAATTGCAAAATGGATATAAAAAAAAAAAAAAAAAACAACAAGAATCTTTGCTAGTTGAAAAGCTTCTTGAGAAATAAGATGTGATCTAGGTTGGTTATAGATATAAGCAGTTTGGAGGGGTTTGAGGTTTAGCTATTGTCAAAGAAATGAAGGTTTTGCAAGTTTCTGCGATTAGTCGATGAAGTTTGGTAGGTACGTTCCAATAAGTGGGTATGAATCAACCATGAGCCTTATTACTTTAGAAGGCTTGAATTTGTTGATCTTTTGAAGGAATCTCATTTGATTGTTACTTGGCTGTATATATTACAAGAATATCAAGAGTTTCAGAACTATTTGATGGTTAAACAAGCCCTATAACAAAGGCAAAGCCAGAACAAATTTTTAAGAAGGCCAAATGAAAATTTAATTTTTTATAATCTATATATTTATAATTTTTAAAGAATTAAATTAAATTTCTATAATTTTAAGAAGGGCTAAAGTATAATTTTACATTTACTAATTTAAAATTTTAAAAAATTTTAAAAGGCTAAATATAAATTTTCTATTTTAGGAGGGGACAGGGCCACTGTCAACCCTCCCTTGTATCCGCCTCTACCCTATAAGTATGTAGGAATCATGGTTAAGGCCATACCAAGGTGGAGAAATCTAAATTGATTTGATTGTTGATTTTTTATTCTTTAATTTCATACTTATAAAAATATTCGATTGAAGAGATAGACTTTAAATTTCTGTGTATGAGATAAGCCTATTGACTTGAGTCTAATTTGAACTCTCTTTTTTCTATTGCTTTTTCACTTTTTACTCAAAAGAAAATTTTCTTATTTTAAAAAGGAATGTAAAGAATATAACATCATGCCTCTCAAAAGACCACTAACCCAATATATTTTACCCTGTTCCTGGGTATTACTTTATTATTTTCTCATTTCCACTTCACATATAATTAGTTTTCTTTTTCCAATTCCAGTTCTCACCCACAAAATACTATCGTCGAGGCTTATCACTTTTAATTTAAGTCAGACCAGTTCAATATTATCAAAATTTATCAATACTGATAGTTGCGTCCAACTAAGTTTTTGTACTATCTTGCAGCACTTTCTTCCATACGATAATTTTGTTTGTCAAGGGATGAACAATTTTACTCAACACTTGATGGCGTCGTCACCCTCCATCCAATTCATTCAAATCGAAATCAATCATTCATACACTTTGTTGGTAAGTCGAAAACTACCAACCCCAAATGACAAATTGTGAACTGTAAACTCACCACTCACTTCCAGTTGGTTGGTAGATACAAATTGAACAGATGACGCGTGCTCCGGATGACGAAAGCATCATGACGTTATCCCTTCAAGGAGAAAGGTGGGCACCCCTTTCGTAGTTCGTAAAACGTAAGCACTGATGCAAAACCCTCATTTGTTTTTTATTGGGAATTTCAGTTGGTAAGTAATGGCTTTTGTCAGAGCCATTATGGACTTTTTCCCTATATCAATCTTCCTACTCTCCCCTCAATGCATTTCGCCATTCACATTACACAAATGAAATCATATCAAAACAATTTCGTCACTATAAAGTTAGAAGATATCCAAGTTAACAAGTGGTTTGGGAGCTGCCGAGCAGGCTATGAATCCCTATTCGTTGTCATGGTCGACATGCATCATGCATGTGTTCGGTTCTTGTTCATCTCATTGCTTAAAAATGGTATGAATTTTATAGAATTCATGTGTAGAACGTGTTGGATGCAAACAAAATCGGGTTTTACCAATTTCTCAAAACGAAACGAAATCGCCCAACTTTTAAGACTTACGACTACTGATCATAAACAAATAAAGCTATATCTCTTTAGAAAATTACAATGACAAGATTTTTTAGGTATAAAGTGTTGTACCTAAACTCGTAAGACTTTTGGGCAAAAAGAAAGAAAGAAAAAAAACTCGTAAGACTTATACAAATGAAGATTGCTGTTTAATTTGAACATTCTGAGTTTCCACTAGTATCATTATACTACTTTTCTCAACGTTTCCTTTAAATAAAATATCTATAAATTATAAAAATATAAACACATGACACATAAATAAGATTTTACAAATTTTATGTTGGAAGAATATTTCCAAAATAAAAGAAAGATAAATTGACCGAATTACAATATTAGAAAATTCAAAAATAAATTAGAGATACACCATTTCGATCAAAAGTGTTGAAATTTGCATTTTAACTTTGCTATCATCAAGTGACGATAAACTCTAGTGCGAAAAGTCACACCACATCAATGATGTACAAAAAACTAAGTCTTAGATAATCTATCCTCCTTCTCATAATATCGAATTTTAATTTTACAAGCACCATCACTGTACTTTATTATGATAAGTTGTTTCGAGCATAATTTTTAATAAATCTACAACATCTTTACTTTAACAAAATTCATAAAAAATTAAAAACTAAAATTACCATTATTTAGTGGACAAAATTTACGGAAAAAATTGGAGGATGTCGTTGACTATTGACATTACTATCGGCAAAAAGAATTAACGTGAAAATTTTGAGAATAAAATTTTTTGGTGAGCAAATTTTCTAACATTGAATGTATTTTTAAGAGTAATGAACGTTGAAATGTTCTAAGATTTCTAATTTGTTCGAATATTTGTCTTCTTAGGCCGTTGATAAAAATTGCTGTCATTGAATAAAAGAGCAAAAACTAAAGCATTTCTTTAATCAAAATTTGATAATGAAAGTTTTGTTTTTACCATCAAATTAAATATTCATAAATGACTAAGTGTTTTGAAAATAAATTTGGACCAATTCTATATTTGTATGTTATATTCTTTTTTTACTAAAAAAAATTAAAAGTTGAGTAATTAGCGGAGTTTTTAATCCACTTCAATCAATTAAAAAATTATAATATATTTTTCAAGATATTATAAATAGAATCATAATTAAAAGCACCATTAAACTATAATTGAAACTTATTTCAACTTATAATAAATTCAGATGCTAATAATCTTTTGATCTAATGATAATAATATTATATTGTAAGTATGAAAGCTTTCGATCTCAAGTAATTGTATTACCCTCTTCCAATTATATATAAAAAAATTAGATAACTGATACATGATTTATTTTAATCCAACAACTATAGTTTTTCAAATTAAATTGTATTAGTTCAGTTTGTGAGTGTTTTTGTTATTTCATATATGTTATATAAAAATAGAAATATACATAATAAGATTTTGAATCCGCACATTTTTAGGTTTTCATGTTTATACTTTATCATTTAACAAAAACCTAATTAATTATCTATACTATTAATAAAGTCTTTAACTGATTTGGTGTTACAAGTTAATCGGGCACCAACTCGATTAGGAAATTACAAAAATGACATTTCATTTTTAAAATAAGGTATATTGTTCAAGGATACTTTAGTCTTTTTAATTAAAAAATAATATAAATATGCATATGGTAAGATTTAAATCCATGCTAATTACATTAGAAAAACTCTAAATTCACTATTCAATCAAAATATTTATTTTAATTTACTTCTCTATACTATTAATAAAACCTCTAACTGAGTTGGTTTGACCTTCAACCGGGTCACCAACTCAGTTATGAAGTTATGGGGATGTTCTTCCGTTATTAAAATAAGTAATATTATTTAAGAGTATTTTAGTTTTTCGCTTAAAAAAACAAAAAAATATGTATACAATGACCAATTGAATTAATAAAATATTTAATTTACCACTAAACTAAAATTTTATTTTTATATTTTTATACATTTTAATTTTATTATGCACATTTTATTACTTTCACCAGTTATATATCTATAATATTAATAAAACTCCTTACTGAGTTGATGTCACCCTCAATCGGGTCACCAACTCAATTGAAAAATTACAAGAATGTCCTTTCGTAATTAAAATAAGTAATATTGTTTAAGGGTATTTTAGTATTTTCACTTAAAAAGATGCATATGGTGACATTTGAACCCATATCAATTGCGTTAATAAAGCTTTATTTTTGACATTTTTATACAATTTAATTTTATTATTCACACTTTATTACCTTCAACGATTATATATATATATATATATATTTGATTGAGTTGTGTCACAAGTTAACTCGACATCGACTCAGGATTGATGACAACATCATGATAAATAATTTAATTTAATTTTTTTTTAGTTTTAATAACGTAAATATTTCATGTGCTATTATTAATTCGTTTCAAACCATACATTTTATTAATTATCGTATATTATTTTTAAACAGACATTTGTGTTCTAATTTTGTGGTTTCCACACACATACATGTGATAGAATTTCTAGTATATTTTAATTTTGTTATGCACATTTTATTACTATTTATTTCAGCCTTTCACTGAGTGTTGGTGTCACCCCCAATCGAGTCTCAACTTAGTTACGAAACTATCAAAAAACCATTTAATTTGCAAAGTAAAATATGATTATGGGTATTTTGTTTTTTTTTTAATATCATATATATTTGATGTGTTATTATTAATTAGTTTTAAAATCATACTTCTTTTTTATCATTTATTATATTTTATTTTTAAGCATACATATGTATTTTAAATACACAATTTCTACAAAGATACTCGTGTGATAAAATTTTAGTTTATATAAACTTTTTAGGAATATATATATATATATATATATATATATATAATTTATTTTTTCGAAATAAACTACTTGTTTTCAATTTACAACAGTTACAAAAGGAAGTTTTCTTAAATACCACCTCAAACCAAATCATGTACTCTTGTTTTGTAATTGTTGCTCTTCAGAGACAATTAGAAGTGAGTAAAATTCGACTCGATTTGAAAAATGAAAAAATAAAAGTTTAAATTTCGAATTATTCAAATTAAATTAATCAAGTTAATTAAATCAACTTGATTTTTTTTAATTTCGAGTTTGATTTAAGTTAAATTTTTGAATTTAAATAATTCTAATAATTCGAGTAAATCAAATATCAAACTCTTTTACTTTTCCGCAAAAAAATTGTACTTCCCCCAAACTCCCAAAATTTTTTCTTTTACTTTTTCCTCACAAATTTTACTTCCCCAAGCCTCAAATTTTTTTTTCGAATTTATATTTACTATTTACATTATTGAATTAAATTTCACATTTTGCTTTATTTATATTATTGAATTGTTTAATTATACTGAATCTTTATCATTTTCTGTTAAAATTAAATTATTGATGATATCATCAAATATTTGTATTAAAATTTTCGGTTGGTATCAATTTTACATTTTATCTTTAGAATAACTTTTATTAAAAAAATCATATTTTTTACAGCTAATATATTTTTTGAAACAACTAAGCAAGCAAAGAAGCTAACTCGTATATAAAAAGATTAATAAATAAATTATGAGAGAATCAAAGTTAATAACAAATTTGATTACAGTGAACAAACTTATTACAGTGGTGACAGTGACTACAAGTATCCAAAGTCATTTTTTTAAGTTAGCTCGAACAAATATATTTGATTTGATTCAATTTGAATTTCATCTCACTCGACTTGATTCAAGAAAATTTCAAATCGAGTTATAATAATAAAATAGGATTCATCAACTTGATTAACTCAAAAAATTTTTATTCGATTCGATTGAACACTTACCTCTCAAAACAAAAGAGATAATATATTTAGTCTTGTCTGTCTTAATTATTATTTCCATTTTTCAAAAAAAGAGCAAAAAAGGAGAGGAACCCCTAAATTTTAAGGACGGTTATAAAATAAAGAGAGATGGAGAGAATAAATAACAAAGAAAATATGAAAGTAATAGAGAATGTACTTTATTGATCAAAAGGGATGATTTATAATATTTTATTAGAATCTCTATTTATAGGCATAAAAAGAATAAAACAACACCAAAATTTTATATTCCTCACTATAAAGATCCACTTATTAAAATATTAATAACAAACAACTCATTTTGATGATTTCTAAGCCACAGGCCTCTCTATAAATTAGTTTGTTTACCATCAGCAACACCATCGCACAAGTTCAACTAATTATTAGGCAAAGATAAAAACAAGTGTTATCTTCAACTTCCATTAATCCTCCAATGAAGCCGCTATTAACCGACCTTGTATCAACTGTGAGTTCCATTCCTCAAAATTTCATTCGACCTGAGTCAGATCGTCCAAACCTCGATGAGGTTACCTTTGATCATTCCATCCCTCTCGTTGATCTCCAGCACCTTGATGATGGCCCCAACCGCTCTACCGTTGTCAAAGCCATTGGCGATGCCTGCCGAAATTATGGTTTCTTTCAGGTATGAATGGATTTATACATATATGGTAACTCAGTTTCTGCCTGCACTCCCAATTTACTTTTCTGTAAAGAAAAAGGGTTGAGCAGTAACGTTAATCTGTGTGAAGGTTAAAAACCATGGCGTTTCGAAAGAGGTGATCGGTAAGATGTTGCATGTCTCGAAACAATTCTTCCATTTACCGGAGAGTGAGCGATTGAAGAATTACTCTGATGACCCTATGAAGACCACGAGACTTTCTACAAGTTTTAATGTGAGAACTGAGAAAGTATCAAGCTGGAGGGATTACTTGAGACTCCATTGCTACCCTCTGGAAGACTATGTTAATGCATGGCCAACCAACCCTCCATCTTTCAGGTTTCACAATATGTTTATTAATTAATTATTACCTAGATCTTCAAGGGTTTTAATTTATATGTCGTTTTCAATTATTTCACAGAGAAGATACTTCTGAGTACTGCAAGAACACCAGAAGGCTGGCAGTGAGACTGCTTGAAGCAATATCAGAAAGCTTAGATCTAAAAAGGAATTACATCAATTCAGCACTTGGAAAGCATGCACAGCACATGGCTATCAACTACTACCCACCGTGTCCCGAGCCAGAGCTCACCTATGGGTTGCCTGGTCATGCAGATCCTAATGCTATTACCATTCTCCTTCAAGATGAGGTGGCTGGTCTGCAAGTGCTCAAAGATGGAAAGTGGATTGCTGTCAACCCCATTCCCTACACCTTCATTGTCAATATCGGTGATCAGATACAGGTTAGAGAATTACTACATATATGGGAAGTCTTAAAATTTGCCATTGCACCACTAATTAATTACCAGTTTCTTTTTATGCTTAATTGGTCATCATTATTACCAAACCTAGTACAATATAGTCATAAAGCTTAGTCAATTATACATGTTAAATGGAGAGTTTAAAAGAAAGGAATTTTCTGGGAAACAATCATATGCATTTTAATATAATATTAAAGATTTATTGCACCCAACATTCCTAAATTATTGCTCAAAATTTAAATTGATTTCTATATTTAAAAAATGTTCTAATTAAGTATTCAAAATATCAATACTATATTAATTAGTTCTTTCTGTCATCTTAACCGACAATTTAGGTATTAAATGTCACTTTAGATTTGACATGGAACATATTTAAAATATGTGGATCAAATTGTAAACTCGTGTGTACTATAACATGGACATCTTAGATCTAACATTTATTTTTATAAAAATTGCAATGTCATTAAATTTAGGAGGATATTATATTTAACATATAATCTTTAAACTATCTATGAAGTAGATACACAAATATTTATAATAATATCCGCGATGTTTTAGATATTTTTCACCTCATATTTGAGCTGACATTGGCTAGATGAAGAAAGGACCTAATTGATGTAATACTATTACTTTAAATAACGTTTACAAAAACTTTGACCTCCATTTTAAATTCACTTGAAGACCCATGTAGCTTTTGTAATCACTTTTCCACCATTTTTTATTGTAAAAGTCAAATACATGGGTAGTTGGTTTTTCAACTTGATAATCTAGAATTTTAGATGGCTATATATAAATTATGAAATTCGACAAGGTCAGCCCCAGTTGTTCCAAGTGGTTGCATAAACTAATTATGTAAATTAAATACCAGGTAGTGAGCAATGATAGTTACAAGAGCGTGCTTCATCGGGCAGTGGTGAATTGCAAGGAAGAGAGGATCTCCATTCCAACGTTCTATTGCCCATCACCCGACGCCGTGATGGGACCAGCTCCGAAACTGATCGACCCCCTCCTTCATCCCCCCTTATACAGGAACTTTTCATACAGTGAATACTACCACAGCTTCTGGAAACGGGGTCTCAATTCTGAAACATGTTTAGACATGTTTAAAATTTGAGAACACCCATTCCTTCGTCTTTATGTCTTTTTACGTACCATTATATGCGTTACCAGAAATAAAGATATAATTCATAGTACTCCTGTAGATTTAGTATTCCTACCAAATTTATATGTAACCTTGGATCCAATGTCTAAAGTGCTATTCAGAAATTTTAATCCATTGTGTATATGTCTCGCCTCTCGGGATTATGTGACTCAGTGCATTTCGTCCAAAGGTAGATAAGCCATCTGACATAATCTTTGCTTGAATTTATGTTTTGGGGGTATATGAATAATTGTATCTTAAGTTACTGAAATTATATCAAAATTCAAATGAAGAGGATATTAAAATCTTTTCAAAAGTTTACAAAGTTATATCAAGAAGGTGAGGGAGTAATCGAGATTACTTTTATTCTACACATAGGGGAAAATATAAAAATATATAAGCCCACCACAAGACCACATCACATCGGTTTACTTTTGTTAGAACTTTGTACTGACAAACTGAAGCAAGTGCTGCAAGTATTGGGCTTCAGGTATATTCTCGTCTTCGCCTCATCTCAGCACCATCCTTTATTAACCACTGCCCAGTTTCCCTCTAGCTGGTTCCAAGTATTTCTTTGTATGTGTCTTTTATTTTGCTTATCAGAGCGGCCCTAAATTTTTAAGTAGGATGAGAGAAAGCTCATCACTAAAATGGGATTTCTTTTACAATTGCATGTAAATATGTAATGCGATGAATTGGAACCAAGAGATTAAGTTGAGCTTACCTGTCTGGCTTGAAAATAAGGTTTTTGTATGCAAACCACTGCAATAAGAGAACACAAGATGCCTAAGAAAATGGGAATTTCTGAACGTAAAAGCTTTGATAATTGAGTTCAGCATACCCCAGTGTAGCCAATACCCACGACCTCGAGAAAAGTGGAAACCACAGGAAGCTTATCAATTGCCTGTAACAGAGGACATCCATTTCACTAATTTAATTGTCGGTGTTTCAACTTTTTCTAGTATAATGTCTAAGGCTTAAGACAATCTGCATATTTTGAATCTCACCGAGACCATTCCAGCAGTACCCCAGACCAAAACAAGACCTGCTACAGCAAGTGAACTCACTGCGTACTTGTCCTCAACTTTATCCCACTGAAAACCAACCACTTGCCTGTGTTGTAAGAAGGTACAAAAACAGGGAAATGAACAATACGTGAGGCGAGATTCTTACAGTTTCTTGTATTTTGTTGATAAACTCTGTCAGCTCAGTTGGGGTAACTTCGGTTGGAGCTTCACGCGTGGCCAAAGTCTCACCAGTGGCCATAGCCATTACATTTCGAGCAATCTTGCGACCTGCAAAAAGTGGAAAGACCATTTGGTATACTAGTTTATGCATGTCAAGTGTGTGATATAGATAATCTATGAACTCACAGTAGGCAGTGGCCTTCCAGGGACGACTCTGGGACTGAACGGGTGGGGGAGGAAGAGTAGGAAGAGTGACACATTGTGGGGATGCAGCAGTTGGTTGACGAGGAGCTTTGGCATCCACGAGGGTGGATGAGGGTGAGATTGATAGTGAATTGGAGGAAGCTGAAGCCATGGCAACTCAACCTCTTACCAGGATGTGAACTCTCTAGTTCTGATCTGAGAGAGAGGCTAATGAAATGGGAAAATGATGCAATTTGGGTGGTTTGTTTAAATTTATTTATTTTTTCTGGTTTTAGTTGTAAGAAAAAAAATGAGATAATTCTGAAATGAGGATGTGGAGATGGTTTGTGTTGCGCGTTTGCACCCACACAACCACTCATTCAGTTGATCTAGATAGTGCTGACATGGCAGTTGGATAGGCAATTTATGGTGTTTGATTCCAATTCAGCCCTCTACTGTGCTAAAACCATTGGTTGGGTTATCTTTTTTTTTTTTTGTGAAAAGAAAATGAATTACATTAATTACATAAAAGTACTATTGACTTTATCGTACTGTAGCAAATCTAAAATTTCCTTAGGAGCGTCCTCAAAGGCCTGTAAGGTTGATTTTCAATTCAAACTAAGCTTAGTCAGCCGGTTCGCCACTGAGTTTTGATCTCTCGATATATGAAGGATTCTCCATTGGCCTTCCGAATTCATAATGCGCTTGGTCCTTCTGAGCACTGTAATTTCTGACTCCTCCATGTCCATAGCAGCTAGAGCTTGGACTACTTCGAGATTATTGGACTGAATTATGATCCTTCTATACCCTTTATTAAGTAACAACAGTATCCCATCTAGGATACTCCAAACTTCGGCTTCAAATGGTGAGCAAACACCTAAAAAACGACCAAATCCCATAATCCAATTTCCATCCTTGTCTCGTACCACGCCTCCTGTAGCTGCATGACCGGTATCTCTCGCCACCGCACCGTCACTGGATAGAAGTACCCATGTGCTCTCGGCAATATTAGCATGTTTTATGTGGGAAGCATTACTCTTATACCTGCTAAGGTTTAATTCAAGTTGGCGAGCCCAACTAATAGAGACTTTCACCACTTCAATTGTCGACCGAGAGATATTCTGAAAAATGAAAAGATTTCTATTCTTCCAGATACGTCAAGCAATTAATCCAATTAGGCTCGACCAAGTGACTCCACTTTCCTGCAATCTCTCATGACAACTAAGATTAGATGAAAACCAAACCTGGAAAGAGTCAGAAAAGAACCTTTGCGTAAGTTGATTTGGAATCATGTGCATCCACACATTCTTTGCTGCTGGGCAATCCCGAAGGACATGAACCATATCCTCGAACTCATGACTACATAAAGCGCATACATTGCTTTGACCGATACCCCTCCTCATACGCTCTGTATTTGTAAGAAGTTTCTGTTTAAAGGCAAGCCATAGAAAAAACCTCACTCTCTGTGGGCCCTGATATCTCCAGATATTCTTCCAATTGTCATCCTTAGAACTCCAAGTGTTTTCTTTTAAAGTCCAGAAAGCACTACGAATCGAAAATGCACCTGTTGTCGACTGAGCCCATATCACCTTGTCCTCCGATCTTGTGTCAGGATGAGGAGGAGGGATACTGATAATCCTATTAATCACGTATTCAAGCAACCAGACACAAAACAACTCCAAGTTCCAGTAGCCATCAGCATTAACCAAATCCCTAATGACACAGTCCAAATCAAGGTTAGAGAAAGATGGTATTTTCGAAATAAGAGAACCTATACCAGAATCCAAGGATCCTTCCAATATCGAACGCTTGCACCATCTCCAATTGCCCAAGCCAAGTTTTCACGAAGTAATGGCCATATCTTAGCAAGAGACCGCCATAAATGCGAGCATTGACTTCTATTAATTGAATCTGGGATCTGCTTTTTCCAACCATACTTAGCCCTAAAGACACGAACCCATAAATTACTGCTCTTCGAGGCTAAACCGAATCCAATCTTCATAAGAAAAGACATGTTCTGGTCATTCAATTGACAAAAACCAAGCCCACCTCGAGACCGTGGTTAACAAATAGAGTCCCACCCCACTAAAAATATTTTTGGTTGACCCTCTATACAACCCTAAATAAACTGTTTGACCAATCTTTCAATTTCTGCATACACTCCTTTAGGTATCAGCATCGACTGCATAAAATAGTTCGGGATGGAAAGAAGAACGGACTGGGCCAAAGTGACTCTCCCCGCTATGGATAACTTCCTCGCGTCCCAACTACTAAGCTTACACCTTACCTTATCAACCATAAAACTGAAAGTACTTTTAGTAATCCTACTATGTAGGAGAGGTACGCCTAAATAAAAGCCAAGGTTTTGAACTTCCTAAAAGCCAAACAAATCAACAACCTGATCACGATCACTATTACCAAAGCCAAGGTTGGGTTATCTTTCAAAACAACCAAAGCTACCATTTCCAAACCCAAAATATCTTTCCTTTTCTTTTTTTTGGTTTGAGCAAAATATCTTTCCTATAGCTTGACGATATAAGTCTTAATACTTTTGCTACCATAAAAATTTCTCTACTTTCTCATCAATCCATTTTTGCTATAGTATCGCTTCATTAAATTTTTTTAAAAACAAATGGTTAAAGTATTCAATCAATCTCTTTATTTTTTTATAATTTTAAAATTCAGGAATTTAATTATTTTAAGTTTTAGATTTCAAAATTTAGGTGTAATTATTAACATTGTTAATTTCTTTTTCAAATTTGTTGGTGTGATATTTTAAAATAAAAAAATACTCACTTAATAATCCTGTAGCTAAAAAAAGATATTATAATAAACTTGAATTTAACAAAAAATAATTAACAGTGTTAAATGATTAAATTTAAATTTTAAAATCTAAACACTAAATTCTTAAAAATAAAATATAAAAACTAAAATTTAAATTTATGAAAATTACATAAACCTAATAATATATATAAAAGTAGCAAACACGAGGATAGTAGAGATGTCCAAGCTCTAATTTGTGACGGGCGGCATTTTGTTATTTTCAGCTGCGACGTGGGGAAATGGGGATGAGGGGATTAAAAGAAAATAGCTAAAAAGAAAGAGAGAGTAAAGGAAGAAAAATAGCAAATTTGTTTTTCTTTCCCTTCTTATTATTATTTTTGTTTTAAACTTATTTGTCTTCTTTATAAATTAATAATTTTATACATATATTATCATATTTTAGTTATATTTATATATGTGTTTGTCTCATCTATTAATTTGTTTAAAACACGATCCTGTCTTCATTTTAATGATAATTCAATTTGGAAGAAATGTTTTATTACATAATTATTTTTAAAATTATTATATACATTAAAAGGGTTCGTAGGGATGTTAATTGATTTAGAATTTGTAGCAAATTTCTTAGATTTTTTTTTAAAATGACAAGTTAGTTTGTGCAATCACTTGACATTTTATTTGCATTATTTATCTTTAGAGATTGGTTGGACAAAAAATAAAACGGCTTCCTTTTTATATTATTCTGTATTTATCATGTTTAATTATTGGCATAAATGCAAAAAATATCCTCAACATTTATAAGTTTTTGAGTTTTAGCCCTTAACCTTTTTGACTTCTTGATTACCATACTTAACGTTACGAACTTTTTAGAAATTAACCTAATTTTAATAGTAAATATGAGTTGACCGCCAATCAAACTATATGTCAACAAAATAACCTACGTGACATGCTATATAAGCACGATGTCATAGATGACATCATTTGTAAAAAAAATTGTTCTAAGTGTAGCAAAACCAATGAAAACTAATAGCGAAAAAAAAAACAAAAATTTTCTTCTACTATCTTCATTCACCATGAAAGCTATGATTGTAATACTACTACCGATACAAACAAAAATAAGATTTTTCTTCGACATAAAATAGATCATCAAATAAATCGCAAATACTAATGAAAACTAACAGCAAAACCAAAAGAAGAAGAAGAAGAAGAAGAAGAAGAAGAAGAAGAAGAAGAAGAAGAAGAAGAAGAAGAAGAAGAAGAAGAAGAAGAAGAAGAAGAAGAAGAAGAAGAAGAAGAAGAAGAAGAAGATAATTTAATTAGTACCTTGTTAAAGTTCAGTTGAGTACCCTAATGGTGAAGAAAATAACAGCAGTAATCAAGCCTCTTCGATGACAACCCGAACTCCTTTAGACCGAGTCGGACACGGCCTGAATCTGGTGACTCATCCGACTTCTTCTCCAACGTTTCTTTCTCTACGGACTTTTCCGATTTCTGCTTTTTGGAAACGTCTTCGATTTCTTCACTGTCTTCCTCTCTCTCACGCTTCGTTTTGGAGTTACCATTGGTGCAGTCTCCGATATTAGGGTTTTGGGCGAAGGAGTCAAAAGTTTTCGAGATCCATGTCTTCAGATGCTGGGTTGGCCTCGGTAAGCTCCGACGACGCCTCTTTCTCCACCATTGAGGAAGATAAGATTTCAAACCCTAGAATGTTTGGCGGCAGTGGAGGAGTTAATAGAGTTTGCACAGACGTTTTGTTTAGTTTCCTATGGGTAGATATGTGATGAGGAAGATGAATCGAGTCACGCATGTACTAGCTAATACAGAAGGGTCCGCTGGCAATGGAGATCACGATGGAGCAAGATCGTTGGTGGGTGGATTTTTAGAAAATGGATTGTGAGAGGCTACCTGAGGAAGTTTGTTGGTTTTATCTTATTGAACGATGAGGAAGAAAGAGAGAAGATGATGGACTCGAAACTAACTATTATTTCGACAAAGGCAAGCGCACCTATCGAACAGTAGTATAGTTATGGTGAGTCCGGAATATCGTATCCTCAAGGACCAAGATACTAGTAATAACTATCTTTTTATTATCTAGCCTAATAATTAAAGGGATTTATTTTTAATCTGAAATTAACTAACTAATTTAATTAACTATGAACGCGACAGAGAGTGAATTGGGGAAAATACTTTTGGACAACTTATATGAGATAGGCAATACCTAAGAAAGAATCCACCTAGACTTCACTTATTACTTTTGATTCATGCGATTTATTCACTTGGCTTAATCCGTAGAAATCCCTGATTTATGTTAATATCTTTTTCAAGACTAAAAACAACTGGCTCTAGGTTGATTAATTGAAATCTCTTTCTAATTAAAACCCCTATTGTCGCATTAACCCTATCTATGGATTTCCTTATTAGGTTTGACCCTAATCCGGTAGATTTTCGTCGCCCTATTTCTAGGGTTGCAATCAACTCCGCTTAATTGTGTTGATCTACTCTTAGATAGGGACTTTTGCTCTACTGAATAAGCACATTCGACTTGAATCAATAACCTGAATTATCAAAACAAGAATAAGAACTCACAATTAAGAATAAACACAAGTATTTATCTCATAAATCAAATAATAATAAGATTCGTCTTAGGTTTCATCCCCTTAGGTATTTAAGGGATTTAGTTCATACTAAAAGAGGGAAACATATTAGAATAGGGAAAACAACAAAACATAAGAAAACCCAAAAACTTCTAAAGAACTTGATGGGAGATTCTCAGTCTTGATGGAGATCCTTCTCCTAAGCTGTTCCCAACGGCTGTCTTGGAGTATTTTCTACCTTCTACTCGGTGTCTATTCGACGTCCTGTCGAACTCTCTTTTAGGTTGCCCCTAGGGTGTTTATATAGGCTTTCGAGATGCCTTACTTGGCCCACAAGTATCCAATTCCGAATAAAATTCATCCTAGTTTCGGCAGGGACACGCCCGTGGTCGATAGTCCAGGCCGTGTTTGATCCTGTTTGTCACACACGGCCGTGTGGTCCGCCAGTGTGCAGTGGTCCAGGCCGTGTAGGCCCACTTTGTCCCTTTTTGGCCCGTTTCTCGTTCTTTTCGACTCCCTAAGCTCTCCTGAGTATAAAACATGAAATTAAGAGATTAGGAGCATCGAATTCATCAAATTCAATGGAAAATCATCCAAAATTAAGCTAAGCATGGGGTTAAAATATGTGTAAATTATGGTTTATCAGAAGAAGAAATAATGGAAAAAAATGAAAAAAATTATGACATCGTGCTTATGTTGCATGCCACATAGGCTACTTTGTTGACCTGCAGTTTGATTGACGATTAAATAACGTTTACCATTAAAATTGGGCTGATTTTTGAAAAAATCGTAATGTTGAGGATGTCAATAAAAAAAAAGTTAAGGGCACAAAACCCAAAATCCCTAAACGTTGAGGGTGTTTTTTTCATTTATACCAAATTAAATTGACATCTTAGCTATTAACCTTTTAAATTAACGTTCTATGTCATCATTTAACAAATAAAATTTAAGGGAGGGTTAATTTGCTAATTTTGAAATGTATATGGACTAATTTGTCCATTTTTTTTGTAACACCCCTAACCCGAATCTGGTTCTAGAACAGGGTTACAGAGTATTACCAGAATTTACAGATTGAATTGTAACATCCCAATTTCAGTGAAATCGGAACAATGGTTTCGGAACCACAAATTCGAGCCGGAAGGAAAATTTATTTTTATATTTTTGCATGACTTGAACTTAGATAGGAATGTCATATGAAAATTTTGATAAGAAAATTTTATTGATTAAGTGCTTAATTACAGAAAGGACCAAATTGCATGAAATGCAAAAGTTGGATTCTAGTAGCTTGAGGGATCAAATAGCTATGAGATTCAAAACTTGAGGTCCTTATATGGTAATTAGACCATTAATCAAAAGTTAGTAGATATTTTTGATGAATCATCCATGGAAAAATTAGAAAAGGTTAAAGACTAAATTGGAAATAGAAATAATTAAAAGATGATAAATAATTAAAATAGAATTAAAATCATTTCATATCATCTTCTTCCCTAGATATTCCATGGAAACCTTAGGAAAGAGAAAACAAGCTTTCTTAGCTTAAATTGGTAAGTATTCAAGTCCTGTTTTTAGTAATTTTTATATTTTTGAAATTGGGATAGTCTAATCTATATATTTGGGGGATTAATTTGAAAAATTATCAAAGTATAGAAATTATGTCATGGATGAATATGATGAAAATTTAAAATTTATGGTAGAAAATGAAAGGTTGTTGATAGATAAACAACTTTTACAAAGTGAATTTTGATGAAAACATGATTTAGGGACTAAAATGTAAAATTGTGAAAATTGAAGAAAAAATTATGAATTTTATAGAATTTATGTGCTGTAAATTTTATATTGAAATTTTGGTTAGGCTTGAAATAAGAAATAAATTGCATGAATTTCATTTTTCGAGCTTAGGGACAAAATTGGAAGTTATGAAAAGTTTAGGGGCAAAATGGTAATTTTTCCTAGGATGTAAATTGAGTTCAAATGAATATGAAATGTGAGAAATTGATGATTAAATTCATTTATATAGATCCGGATAACTCAAATTCGAAGCTAGATCGAGGAAAATAGAAAGTTTTGGATTAGTACATTTTCTTGTACGAACTATTATTGAGGTAAGTTCGTGCAACTTAATTGAGCATGTAAATATGTTGAATTGAATGTTGTATTTGTATAGAATGTGATTTATATTATGTGAATTATTTGGATGTTACAATATAAGAAATGAATACATGCTTGAAACTATTTGAAAAGGGTTAAGTTATGTTTGAATATTGGATTTTGATGGATAAATGTGATTTCCCTTATTGAATGAGGTCCTGCATTTATTGCTGAAGGGATTTAGCTCGGACGAGTAATCCTATTGACCTCATTACAGAAAGGATTTATCCTGGATTGGTAATCCTGATATAAGCCCTCTTGAGCATATGTTACAGATAGGATTTTTCCCGGACAGGTAATCCTGATTAAGCTCTTGTGAGCATGTGTTGGAAACAGGATTTAACTTGGACAAGTTATCCTATTATATGATATGTGGCTCAATAGTGTGCTTTCTGATTAAGTTCCCTAATGGGTACTTCTGAATATGAATTGACGGGTTATTGAAGTTGTACATCTTGAGTGTACTATCTGAATATCCATCGAAATTTCAATGATTCAACGGATAAAACACTTGACATGATATGAGAATTATGAGATGAAATGAATAATGTCTTGAAAGAATATATCATAATGAGCTCATCTATGTTTATTTGATATACATGAGACATATGTAACTAACATGTTTGATTGAGTGCATGTGTTTAGGCAATTTGACAAGTTGATGGAAAACATGTTATTGTATGTTTAAATTTAATAAATGAGATGGGTAAGTTTTATTCCTGTTATACGAACTTAATAAGCATATAATGCTTATTAGGTTTTATTTCATCTATTTTATAGTACTCAGAAGCTCACGAAGGTTGGTGATAGGTTGGAGCATCATCACACTATCTACAATCTTACTTTGGTATAAATAGTAAACTTATTTTGGTATAATGGCATGTATAGGTTAACTTGGCCATTGTTGGCTTGAAAATAATGTTTGTAATCTAGTCATTGGAATGACTAGTAATGGTTTGTTTTGATATACTTATAAGGTCATACTATGGTAGCTACATATATGTTAAGTATGGTTGATTAAATTATGTTTAACATATAAACTAAATCAAGGTAAGAATATAAATATGTACGCATATAATGATATACCATGTTAAATGTTAGAATTTGCTTGAATTCAATACTTGGATTGGTTGGTTTTTGAATGTAAGTTTTGATGTAGGTTCATGGAAAAGTTTTGGGTGAGAAATAAAGTTAGAAATGGCTTTATTTTGTCCACACGGGTGGACACACGGGCGTGTGTCTTGACCGTGTGTAACACACGGCCTGGTACATGAGCATTGATTAGGCCGTATGTCCCCCGCAACTTAAATTTGAGAAACAGAATGATCAGAATTGAGCACATGGGCATGTGTCTCAATCGTGTGTGCTACATAGCCTAGCACACGGGTGTGTGGCTGGTCGTGTGGTACAAGTCAAAGAGTTACACGGGGTCGGACACGACCTGTGACACGGGTGTGCCATATGATCACACAGGCGCGTGCCTTGACCACACGGACGTGTGTGCCTTGCATCTTGAAATTTTTTTAAAATTTCACGAAAAATTCTATGAGTTCTCGATTTAGTCCCAACTCGATTCTAATACTCATATTGGGCCTCGAGAGTTCATTTAAGGGACGTTGTGAATAATCTCGGTAAATTAATAGTAATTGATGTGAAATATTCGTAAATTTTCTGAAAGCTCCTGTAATGCTTTGTAACCCTGTTTTGGCGACGGACACGGGTTAGGGGTGTTACACGAATAACAGACATTTCATATCATATAACATTCATATCAGAAACCAGTCCATAATGTCCCTTATAGGAGCCCTCGAGGCCCAAAATATACATTAAAAACAAATCGGGACTAAACCAGGTACTCAGAAAATTTTTCGAAAAATATTAAAATTTTTCAAAGGTGCAGGGGACACACACCCGTGTGGCCAGGCCGTGTGAGCATTCGAAATAGGGGCACACGACCGTGTCCCAGCCTATGTCCAAACTTAGGAGCTCTCTGACTTAGGTCACAAAGCCAAGCTACACGCCCGTGTGCTAGGCCGTGTGAGCATTCTATTTTGTGCAAATTTAAGATACAGGGAATACACGGTCGTGTGTCACACACGGTTGAGACACACGCTAGTGTCTCTGTCCATGTGGACGAAAATAGGCCATATTTCTCACCCAATTTGTTACTAACCTAGCCTCAATAATTCACACATTTACGAACTATATCATGGCATTCAAAACAAGCTAAAATAAGTGACTAATCTCAACAATTTACATATAGACCAACATTAAACAAAATACTTATACATGCCATTATGACCAAAATCAAAATATTTGAAAGTACTGATAGAACCAATGGATAGTGTGATATATCTCCTACAAGCTTCCAACCTAATCGAGCTTTCGATATTCTGAAAAGTAAATGAAAACAACTATGTAAGCAATGAATGCTTAGTAGGCTCGTATAAACTTTAATCATGTAAATTCATTTTAAATAAAAATTTATACATATCCAGAATAATCCAATATTGATACCATAATATTCATGAAGTATATTAAACAATTTTAACTCTTCCAAATTTTTTAATTTTAATTTTCATTTCTTTACTATCCACACTCATTCCATATGCATAACACACCAATCATAAACATACCATACCACCATAACAACAAGCTAGCTAGTTGATGATGTGATTCAGTTAACTAACTAAAATCACGACAAAGGCAAGTGCACCTATCGAATAATAGTATAGCTGGTGAGTTGGGAATATCATATCCACGCGAACTAAAAGTACTAGTACTTGCTATCTTTCTATTATCTAGCCTATAATTTGAAGGGTTGTTTTTAATCTAAAATTAAACTAATTCCTAAAGACTCGATAGAGAATGAATTGGGAAAATATTCAAAGAAAACCAATGGTAAAGACGATACCTAGGAAAGAATCCACCTAGACTTCACTTATTATTCTGAATCTTAGTTAAATGATTTATTCACTTGCCTTGATCCGTAGAAATCCCTAGATTATATTAATATCTCTTTCGAGAGTAAAAATAACTGACTTTAGGTTGATTAATTGAAATCTCTTTCTAATTAAAATCCCTATTGTCGCATTAACTCGATCTATGGATTCCCCTATTAGATTTGACTATAATTCGGTAGATTTATGTTGCCCTATTTCTAGGATTGCATGCAACTCCACTCAATTATGCCAGATCTACTCTTAAACAGAGACTTTTGCTCCACTGAAATAAGCACATCAATCATGAATTAATATCCTAAAAACATTAACACATGAAATAAATACACATAATTGAGATCAAGAACAAATATTTATCATGTAACTCACAAAGATCAAATAATAATATTCATCATAGGTTTCATCTTCCCTAGGTATCTAGGGAATTTAGTTCATAATTTGGGAAGAAAACATCTCAAAATTAGGAAAACAACAAGACATAAAGAATCCAAAAAATTTTAGAGAAATTGAATGGAGATCTTCAATCTTGAAGGAGATCCTACTTCTGAGTTGATTCCGACGGCGTTCTTTGAGTAATTTCTTTGTTCTACTCTACGTGCTCTCTTAGATCCTCTTCTAGTGTGTATTTATAAACTTTAGAATGCTCAGAAACCCTAAAAATTGGCTTTTTTTGCGTGTTAGGGAAACAAGGTTCGAAACCGACACGGGCTGGCATATGGGCGTGTGGCCAGCCCGTGTAGGAGTGCCCAGGCCGTGTGGATCCTGAAAGTAGCTTGTTTTTTCCGATTTTGGCCCGTTTTCCGCTCCTTTTGCTCCCCTATGCTCACCTAAGTATAGAAACATGAAATTAAAGGTTTAGGAGCATCAAATTCACTACTTCACATGATAAATCATCCAAGAATGCATCAAGAATAGGATTAAACATGTTACTTTTATGGCTTATCAAATAACCCCACACTTAAGCGTTTGCTTGTCCTCAAGCAAAATTTTCAACTCACAATCAAAATTAAACTTTCTCAATTCCTAATTCTCATCAATAATGTTTTATCAAAATTCACAAATAATCACACATTAATAATTCAACTAAAAGAGCACAAAAGATTCAAACAATCCAAGTCACACATTTTTAAAGCATGAAAATAGTATTTCCCCATTACCATATAAGCTTTCACTTTCTTTTACCTTTCCCACATTTCTCAACTCATGGTTATATAATCTCATACATTAACACATACATATCATGAATTTATATTCATACTTTTCTAGGTTTCATCTCATCATAACTGCACTTGCTTAAATATTTTAATATCACTATCAACATGATCAAATATAGCTCGGTTGGAGAGTACTTCTGTCTAAATAGAATAGTTGTCATTCACGTCGGAAGACATCACACTATCACCGATTTGTGGCATGTATTGCTAGACTTTCACATATGCTATGTTAGTCCGAGAACCGACTAAACCATAGCTCTGATACCACTAAATGTAACACCCCTCACTCGTATCTAACACCGGAATAGGGTTCGAGGCGTTACCGGGCTTAAGCATTCACAATCATACAAAATCGAGTTACCAAATTTCGCCCAAAATTAAAACTTTTTAAACACATGCATTTGACCTTGTCATCTATTTAATCACTTATACCACATAGCAAGACATTAACACATACCATAGACAAATAGACTTACAAGCCAAAATCATTATAAGTCACATCTCATGGCTATAATCAACAAATCAATATAAACCAATTGATCGCGTCTGTCAGTGTCTTAAAATTTATAAAAAGAATGATCGAACCTAGAAACTAACTATGATAACGATTTTCGAGGCAAGCACACCTATGGAACAGTAGTATAGTTTAGGCAAGACCGGGATGTCGAACCCAAAGGAACCAAAAGTACTAATACTAACTCTTTTTTATTATTTAGCCTAAGAATAAAGGGATTTATTTATCTAATCTAAATTAATGAACTACTAAACTAAAGATGCAAAGACAAAGAGAAAGAATTTGGGAAAATAACTTGAGGAAAAACCAATTGATTAAGACGACACCCAAAGAAGAATCCACCTAGACTTCACTTGTTATCTAACTCTGAACCAGACGATTTATTCACTTGACGTGATCCGTAAGATTCCCTAAGTTATATTAATCCCTCTCTCGAGGAAATTAACGTCTAACCCTAGGTTGATTAATTGAAATCTCTTTCTAATTAAAACCCCTAGAATTGCACTAACTCGATCTATGGACTCCCATATTTGGTTTCACCCTAATCCGGCAAAATCTTGTCACCCTATCTCTAGGTGCGCGATCAACTTCTCTTAATTATGCTAGATCTACTCTTAGGCAGAGACTTTTGCTCCTCCACCTAAGCACATCATACTTGAATTAATATCCCGGAAATATCAACACAAGAATTAAGAACACATAATTAAGAACAAGTCAAATATTTATCATATAGTTCAGCAACCGATAACAAGATTCATCTTAGGTTTCATCCCCCTCAGGTATCTGAGGGTTTAGTTCATAACAATAAAAGAAAACATCTCAAAAGAAAAGATAAAACAAAACATAAGAAATCCCTAAAACATCCTGAAGGATTTGAAGGAGAGATCCTCCGTCTTGAGTATAACTCCGGCTTCTTGAGATGGATCAACTGGCTCTTCTTCGAGTAAATCTCCACAAATCTGAACTTTCTGGCTCGGCTCCTTGGCCTAGCTAACCCCCCTCTTCTAGGTTATACTTAGGGTGTTTATATAGGCTTTTGAGATAGGTTTTTTTGCCCCTAAGTATCCTTTTCCGAGTGAAATTGCTCTTTTCCACGACAGGGACACGGCCATGGCACACGCCTGTGTGAGTCGTCTTTAGGCCGTGTTCGGACTTTTAATTAGGCACGGCCGTATGGTCTTGGGCCGAGGCCGTGTCGATTTCTATTTTGGCCCAATTTGATCAGTTTTAAGCCCGTTTCTTGTTCTTTTCATCCTCGGGTGCTTTCCTGAGTATAAAACATGAAAAGAAAGGATTAAGAGCACCTTTTTACATAAATCAAGGGATAAATCATCCAAAAATATGCTAAATGTAGGATTAAAATATGTTACTTTTACGGTTTATCAAATACCCCCACACTTAAGCTTTTGCTTGTCCTCATGCAAAATTCTCAACTTACAATTAAAACGAACTTCCCTGATTCATAATATTCATCAATAATGTTTCATCATAATTCAAAGGTAATTCACACATGGATAATTCAACTCAAAGAGTCTTAAAGATTCAAACAATAAAAGTCATAGTTTTTATAGTATGAAAACATAGGTGTTTCTCCTTATCGGAATAATTACCTCTGATTCAAAATGGACAATAATTGACATCCTCACTAAAGATTCACTCAAACCACTCGAAGTGTTTTAAGGTTCAAAATTAAGCACTCAAAAGTGAAACATGAAGAGTTAATCCTATAAGCTTGCATGAAAATCAAATCTCCACCACTATAATATGAGATGATACACAAATCAAAAGGTATTTAACAGGGTTGTAACAGGGCTTGGGTTAAAGGTGTGGATAAAGGCTGAATTAGAAGGTTAGAATCGAGATTGACCTGACAAATTACCTAACTAAAAAAATGAACTAACCCTAAATAATTACATCAATTGAAAACTTGTCATACTAATAATAATACCCTAATACGAGCTTTCTTCTTCAATAATTGGCATTCAAACATATAAGCTCATTCAATCACACAACTAATAATGAATATTTTTCGATTTTTTTAATTAAGAACAAGTCAAATATTTAATAAAGGATAAATTGAACTACTTGAAATAATATAATTAGGTAACTAATCAAATCAAATCTCGATATAAGGGTAGTAAAAAAAGAATGGTGATAACAAATACAAAGGGTTTTGGGGTAATATTAGTGGGTGAGTCAATAAAAAGGGTTGTTAGGATCAACGGGGTTCACTAGGGTTAATTATGAAGGTAGGCTTTTAGTGGAGTAAGTGGGTTAATCCTAAGTGCCTTTATCATCTCTGTATATCAAATCAAAGGTGTGGTCTCGACATATATAATCGATGCAAGTTCTAGAATAACAAATCAATGTTGACACACTCATAGTTAATAAAGTGAGCACGAAAAAGAATGTATGCTCTAAAAAGCTCAAAAGCTCACAGAAATTATGGGTATTTGATGTCAACCTCGTAAATTTCAAACTTCAAGGTAATAATTTAGATTCAGGTAGACAACATAACAAACTTTTTAGTTCTTGAAAAATAGACTTATCAAGCTTGATTCTTTAGTATCCTTCGAAATTAATCATCAATGCACAATTATCAATGACTTAATCTAAAACATATCAATACAAATCATAAATCAAAGGAAATTTCATTCTAATCATAATATGAAAAACTAACTTTAAGACAAGATAATATTCAGGGATTTGAAAATAATGCAGAAAGTTAGGCACTTTCTTAAAATAACTATTCACCCCCCACACTTAAGATGTACATTGCCCTCAATGTACAAAGATAGATAATATCATATAGTAAGAAAATCAAAAGAGAGGGAGAGAAGTGAAACTTCCTGAATTTGGATGGTTTCCTTGAGTTGGGAGTCCCGAAGTGTGGTGGCTGCTACCGAGCTTTGCGCTAGATGAAGAAATTGGGAGGCTCATAAAGAATTAGCCAGGAATTATTAAGACACATTTAACATAAACTAAATTTATAATTAAAGATAAGAAAGATAAAAAGAAAGAAAATAGAAGTGTAAATAAAATTGAAATTAAAGATTAATGGACCAAATAGTCCTTATTGTTGGATGGTTTACGAGGTGGGTGTGACCTCTAAGGCTGCGGAGGTGCTGGCAGTGACGGAAGTGGCGTGATTCCCAAGCAGCCTTTAGAACCTCTAAGGCTACATTGAGGTAGTGGTCATGGTTCCGGTGTGATTCCCTAGCAGCCTTTTGAACCTGACACTAGGAAACTACAATAAAATAAACTAAATTAAGCATAAGATAGTTAAAGAGAAGGAAAATAAAAGAGAAGAGTAAAGAAGAGGAAGAATTAAATGGTCTCAAAGACCCTTGGCTTGTTGTTTGGATGAAGCGGCCGACATGAACTTATGTAGATCAGTTTCGCACTAGGAGACTGTGCTTAGATTTCGCCGTTTCTTCGCCATTGAGTTTTTGGGGGTCGGGAATTGGGGAAGGATTAAGGAAGAGAGATATGGAAGGGGAGAATTCTGAAGAATAGGATGGAAGAAAGGGGATGGGAAGTGGTTGAGAAGAGGGAGGGAGGGGTGGTTTATATTGCAAATCTGGTACATCCCCACACCCGTGTATCCTAGGCGTGTCGATTCATATGACCATGTCGCACGGCCGTGGAGGGCTTCGTTCGTTTCTCCTAGCCCATGCTCAGGTCGCCACGCCCGTGTGTGATCTAACAGTGTCGACCACAGCCGCATCGCACGACCATGGGGTTTTGTCGGTGCCCGTGGTGTGGTGGTTTGAGTCCGTGACTCTGAAAATTGATCTCTCTGACTCGTACCATCTTTGCCATGTTATTACAGAGATTCGGAAGGACTACACGGCCACAACCATGGCTGTGTGCGAGGCCGTGTGGCCTCATGCTAGTAGCTCCATTATCGTGATAAAGTGTAAGACGAGTAGAGTTGATTTTCAAAGTGCCAAAAATAGGATGACTTACTTCGACCGTTCCATACAGGAAGACATCTATTATCTTGAAAGGGATTTCCTTGTTGGTGTTAGGATCAAAAAGGGACACTCGTAGATCTGCTTTATCTAGCAATACCTGACTCCAATTTTAAACGTGTTTGTCTCGTAAGGTGGCCTTGGTTCTTTCTCGTGTATCCCTAGTTCTTCTTTAAGATGCGTTTTCCTCTCTTCTAGTTCATCGATCTGAATCTTTTGTTCCTCATGAGTTATTTCTTTGTTGGCACAGGGTCTAGGATCGGATTCAGTTGTGTTCTTTTGTGGTGCTTCCTGAAAAGAAGGGTTAACCGAATGGTTATCAATAAAATTTACTTTCTCACCTTGGTTATTCGATGTTCTAGCTGAATTGAGGGCTTGAAGAGTGACTGTTTCCTCACCTACACAAAGTATGATTTCACCTGCATTAACATCGATTTTAGTTCTAGCAGTTGCTAATAATGGTCTTCCTAAAATTAGGGGGATCGTGTTGTCCTCATCCATGTCTAAAACGACAAAGTCTACTGGGAATACGAATTTATCAATTTTCACGAGTACATCTTCGATTATACCCCTAGGAATTCTAACAGTTCTATCAGCTAATTGAATGCTCATCCTAGTTTGTTTGGGTTTCCCTAGACCTAGTTGTTTAAACAATTTATAAGGCATGACATTTATGCTTGCCCCTAGATCAGCTAACGCATTATCAATAGTTAAACTACCAATTAAGCATGGAATTGTAAAACTCTCTGGATCTTTCAATTTCTGTGGTAGTTTATTTTGCAACATTGCTGAGCACACTGCGTTCAGTTCCACATGTGATTCCTCGTCTATCTTTCGCTTATTTATCAATAATTTCTTTAAAAATTTCCTGGAATCTGGCATCTGTGAAATAGCTTCAAGAAACGGTAAGTTAATATGTAATTTCTTTAAAATTTTAAGAAACTTACCGAACTGTTCCTCTGTGTCATCTTTCGTTATTGCTTGGGGATATGGTATGCGAGGTTTGTACTCTTTGATTATCGGTTTTGGCTTTTTATTGACCTCAACCATATCTTCTTCTACCACATTCTTTTGCTTCAGATTAGGCTCGTCTAACCCTTCACTATCTTGAGCTGTTATGGCTTGAACTTACTCCCTTGGGTTAGTCTCTGTGTTGCTCGGTAGTCTTCCCTGTGGTCTCTCAAAAATTTGCTTAGCAAGTTGCTTGAATTGATCCTTGAACTCCTGTGACAATGCCTCAAGTTTTGTTTCTATATTTTGGAAACGTGTTTCTGAGGCTTCTATGAAGTTTGTTAGCACCTCTTCAAGGTTCGGCTTCTTTTCCTGTGGGTAGGGCTGTTGTTGGAAGTTTTGGGATGGTTGTTGACTTTGATTTCTTTGACCGCCCCATGAGAAATTGGGGTGGTTCTTCCAACCTGGATTATAAGTATTACTATAAGGGTTATTGTTAGATCAGAAATTATTACCCATATAGTTCATTTGCTTGCTCTCCATGCCCTGTCCGTAGGGTGGGTACTCAGGATTCGCCACACCCTCACTTATCTCGCACTGCATTACTGGATGTGCCTGCGAAGAACCATAGAAACTATCAAATTTTTTATGTAGCAATTCTACCTGATTTGATAGCGCAGTAACTGCATCAATGTTGAAAACTCTGGCTGCTTTGGCTGGCCTTGTCCTTGTAACTTGCCATTGATAGTTATTCAGTGACACCTCCTTTATAAACTCGTAGGCTGGTTCAGGAGTTTTGTTGTTCAGTGTTCCACCGGTAGTTGAATCGATTAATTTCCATGTTGAAGGGTTCACACCATTGTAAAAAGTTTGGACCTATAGCCACAAAGGTAATCTATTGTGTGGGCACCTCCTTAACAAGTCTTTGTATGTCTCCCATGCATCATAAAGTGTATCTAAATCCATCTGCACAAAAGAAGAGATATCATTCCTTAACTTGGCCGTTTTAGCCGGTGGAAAATATTTTAATAAAAATTTTTCGGTCATTTGATCTCATGTAGTGATTGATCCTCGTGGAAGAGAATGTAACCACTGTTTAGCTTTATTCCTCAAAGAAAAAGGAAATAACCGAAGACGGATGGCATCATCAGAAACGCCATTTATTTTGAAGGTATCACAGAATTCTAGAAAATTCGCTAAGTGTGTGTTAGGATCTTCATCCTACAAACCATCAAACTGAACAAACTATTGTATCATCTGTATAGTGTTAGGTTTCAGTTCAAAATTATTTGCAGCAATAGTAGGCCTAAAAATACTAGACTCAGTTCCTGTTAAACTAGGTTTAGCATAATCATACATAGTACGTGGAGCATGATGTTCGGCCATCTCTAGAGGTGGCAGATTATTCTCTGCGATCTCTTCTGTAATATTTATTTCGGCTTCTTGCTCTTCTACTATGTAGTTTAAGCTTCGCTTTATTTCTCTATGATTTCTGCGAATGGTACCTTCAATATCACTGTCGTAAAGTAGGGGTCTTGTCGGGTTCCTTCTAGTCATAAACTAGAGGTACCTGAAAGGAGTGAAAGAAGAAAATTTAGAAAAACAAAAAATAAAATCTAATTGCAAAAATAAAAATATAATAAAAATAAATATGGCTAAAGTAATAAAAATTGAGTTTTCTTAATATTTCATTACCCCGGCAACGACGCCAAAAACTTGATCACGTCTGTCAGAGTCTTAAAATTTATAAAAAGAATGATCGAACCTAGAAACTAACTATGACAACAATTTTTGAGGCAAGCGCACCTATCGAACAGTAGTATAGTTTAGGCAAGACTGGAATGTCGAACCCAAAGGAACCAAAAGTACTAATACTAACTCTCTTTTTATTATCTAGCCTAAGAATAAAGGGATTTATTTATCTAATCTAAATTAATTAACTACTAAACTAAAGATGCAAAGACAAAGAGAAAGAATTTGGGAAAATAACTTGAGGAAAAACCAATTGATTAAGACGACACCTAAGGAAGAATCTACCTAGACTTCACTTGTTATCTAACTCTGAACCAGACGATTTATTCACTTGACTCCGTAAGATTCCCTAAGTTATATTAATCCCTCTCTCGAGGAAATTAACGTCTAACCCTAGGTTGATTAATTGAAATCTCTTTCTAATTAAAACCCCTAGAATTGCATTAACTCGATTTATGGACTCTCATATTAGGTTTCACCCTAATCCGGTAAAATCTCGTCACCCTATCTCTAGGCGCGCGATCAACTCCGCTTAATTATGCTAGATCTACTCTTAAGCAGGGACTTTTTCTCCTCCACCTAAGCACATCATACTTGAATTAATATCCCGAAAATATCAACACAAGAATTAAGAACACATAATTAAGAACAAGTCAAATATTTATCATATAGTTCAGCAAACGATAGCAAGATTCATCTTAGGTTTCATCCCCCTCAAGTATCTGAGGGTTTAGTTCATAACAATAAAAGAAAACATCTCAAAAGAAAAGATAAAACAAAACATAAGAAATCCCTAAAACCCCCTGAAGGAATTGAAGGAGAGATCCTCCGTCTTAAGTATAACTCCGGCTTCTTGAGATAGATCAACTGGCTCTTCTTCGAGTAAATCTCCACAAATCTGACCTTTCTGGCTCGACTCCTTGGCCTAGCTAACCCCCCTTTTCTAGGTTATACTTAGGGTGTTTATATAGGCTTTTGAGATAGGTTTCTTTTCCCTTAAGTATCCTTTTCTGAGTGAAATTGCTCTTTTCCACGACAGGGACACGGCCATGGCACACGCCCGTGTGAGTCGTTTTTAGGCCGTGTTTGGACTTTTAATGAGGCACGGCCGTGTGGTCTTGGGCCGAGACTGTGTCGATTTCTATTTTGGCCCAATTTGATCCATTTTAAGCCCGTTTCTTGTTCTTTTCATCCTCGGGTGCTTTCCTGAGTATAAAACATAAAAAGAAAGGATTAAGAGCACATTTTTACATAAATCAAGGGATAAATCATCCCAAAGTATGCTAAATGTGGGATTAAAATATGTTACTTTTACGGTTTATCACTAATACATTTGGCTAATCACAACTACATCCATCATAGAAAAACTAAGTCCCTAGACATGCCACTCACTTTCTTCTTATTATTTAGCCTTAAAGTTAGAGTGAAGATTACTTTGAAACTAAATTGACGACAACTAAACTAAGGACACAAAGACAAGAAGACGAATTGGAAAATAACTTTGAAGGAAAACTCAGTTGATTTCGACAATACCTTCGGGAAGAATCCACCTAGACTTCACTTATGATCTAACCCCAAATTATATGATTTCTTTTACTTAGCTTGATCCGTGAGACTCCCTAACCTATATTAAACCCTCTCTCGAGGCGAATAACGTCTAACCCTAGGTTAATTAGTGGAACTCTCGTTTGCTTGTAATAACCCCCTAGAATAGTAGTAAATCAATCAATGGACTCCCATATTAGGTTTCACCCTAATCCGGCAAAATCTCGTAACCCTATCTCTAGGCGTTCGATCAACTCCGCTTAATTATGTTAGATCTCCTTTAGGCAGGGTCTATTCCTCCTCCACCTAAGCACATTAGATTTGGATTAAGCAACATAATTAAGAACAAACTAAGTAATTTATCATATAACTTAAAAATCAAATAATGAAGTCCATCTAGGTTTCATCCCCTTCAGGTATCTGAGGGGTTTAGTTCATAATGAATAAAGAAATCATCACAAGAGAAAAGATAAAACAAAACATAAGAAAACCCTAAAACCCCCTGAAGGAATTGAAGGAGAATTCCGCCGTCTTGAGTATGATTCCGGCTTCTTGGGATGGATCAACTGGCTATCCTCGCGTTATTTCCTAACTTTGACCTTCTCGGCTTAGCTCCTTGGCCTTGCTTTCACCCTTTTTCAAAGGTGGTACTTGGGGGATATATATAGGCTCTTGGAATGAGATTCTTTCTCCCTAAGTATCATTTTCCGGCTAAAATTACTCTTTCCAGTGACAGAGGCACGGCCATGGCACACGCCCGTGTGGATCGAGACCTGACCGTGTTCGGATTTCTCTTGAGGCACGGCCGTGTGTGACTGAGTTGATGCCGTGCTCTAGGTGTTCGTCGAGGCACGGCCGTGTGTGTTTTGGGCCAGGCCGTGTCAATTTTGTGCTATGGCCCATTTACTCCGTTTTAGGCTCGTTTTGTGTTCTTTTCATCCTTGGGTGCTTTCCTGGGTATAAGACATGAAAAGAAAAGATTAAGAGCACCTTTTTATATAAAATAAGGGATAAATCATCCAAAAGCATATTAAATGTGGGATTAAAATATGTTACTTTTATGATTTATCAAATAACCCGACACTTAAGCTTTTGCTTGTCCTCAAGCAAAATTCTCAACTTACAATTAAAACGAACTTTCCATGATTTATAATTCTTAACAACAATGTCTTATCCTAATTCATAGAGAATTCATACATGGATAATTTGATTCAAAGCGTCCTAAAGATTCAAACGAGATAAGTCATAATTTTGTACCTTGAAACATAGATGTCTTCCCTCTTTTAAATAACTACCTTTTTAATTCAAAGTCGACAAGGATTGATATCCTCACTTAGGATTCACTCAAATCACTCTAATGTGTTTAAGGTTTAGAAAAAGATCGCTCATAAGTCGAACCTGAAAAGTTAATCCCATAGGCTTGCCTGAAATCAAATCTCCACCACTATAATATAAGATGACAAACAGATCAAAAGGTCTTTGTTAGGGTTGTAACGGGGCTAAAGTAAAAGGTGTGGTCATAGGCTGAAATTAGAGGGTTAGAATCAAGGTTGAATTGACGAGTACCTACCTAAAATTTTTCCCAAACTTCATTAACTGAGAAGTAATAATTCTACTAATACGAGCTTTTTCTAAAAACAAGCTTTGATTGTGTAAGCTCTCTTTCCACACTACTAATATCGAATAACTTGGATTTGTTTTAAGAACAAAATAATAAATACAAGATGAGTTTAACTATTAGAATAATAAACTTCGGTAACTAATCAAATCAAGTCTCGATTAAGGGGTAGTCAAAAAGAAAGGTGATAAAAAAAATACAAGGATTTTGGGTTAATATTAGTGGGTAAATTAATAAAAAGGGTTTGTTAGGATCAACGGGGTTCACTAGGGGTTAATTCTGAAGGTGGGCTATTTAGTGGAATTGGTGGGTTAAAACCTAGGTGCCTTTATAACCTCTGTATCTCAAATCATAACTGTGGTCTCGACATGTAAAAACGAGGCAAGTTCTAGAATAACAGTTCATGGTTGACACACTCATAATAAAAAAATGAGCATGAAAAAGAATGTATGCTCTATACGGTTCAAATACTCACAAAAATTATGGCTGTTTTGACATCATGCTTATGAAATTTAAATTTCAAGGTAGTATTTAAATTTAGGTCAACCGCCTAGCAAAAATTTTAATTCCTGAAAAACAGACTTATCGTGCTTGATTCTCTAATATTCTTTAAATTAAACATCAATGTATAATTAACTATGACTTATTCTAAAACATGTCAATAATCATCACAAATCATCAAAAATTTCATCCTAATTAGTAATATGACAACTTTGCGTAAAAACAAGACTAAATCAGGGATTTGAGAATAATGAAAAAAGTTTGGTCCTTTTACTCCACTTTTACCCTCAGGGATTTGAGAATAATGCAGAAAGTTAGGTACTTTTACCCCCCACACTTAAGATGTACATTGTCCTCAATGTACAAAGATAGATAATGACTATTAGTGATGAATCAAAAGATAGGAGAGAAAAGTGTTACTTCCTGGGTTTTCTAAGGAGATCCTTGAGGATGTGGACAGTGTGTGGCATCAGGTGACTTTTTGCATTTCGCCTAATTGTGCGTTTGTGTAGGTGGAATAAATGATTTATTCTGCAAAGTCACTTTGTTAATGATCTTTTCGATGAAAAAGATGTGTTGTTAGGGATGTTTAAATGATTGAATAACCAATGATTAAAATTTGGAATAATAAAAGTTCAAATTTAAGCAACATAAAATAAAGTCTTGAAAAGAAATGAATAAAACAAATTAAAAGGACTTAGAAGTCCTCATCCATGGTTGGGTCCGGTGGTGGTGCTGATGATGAAATGTTGAGGTGTTGGCATATTTGTTGGAGCGTCGCCTCCAATCCGTCAAAGCGCCGAGTGACATGTGTCTCGAACTGATCAAGTAGAGCAGAGATGTCTGCTAATGATGTTGTTGCTCGGTATGGATGCTGGCTTGGATTCGTTGCCTCCTCTGATGGTGGTGGGACATCATCAGGAATGTCCTCGTCCTCCTCCTCGTTGATTGGTTTCTTTAGTTTGTACTAGGGAGGATCAGTCCCTCGTCGTTGTGTTATCATCCTCATATGTAGCATGGTTTGGATGCCTTGAGGAACCATGTTGCCCATCAGTGTTAGGGAGGTGATCTGCTCGTCGGTGTTGAGGAGGTTGAAGTGCCGAGCTAGCCTTGTAATGTAGGGCCCCATTGACAAAATCCCCTTCCTATGTTGCTCCGTCTGATGTTGAATTGCGCACGCCATAAAGTATGCCAAGTCAAAAACATGTCCTTCAGACATGCATGATAGGAAGTAGACGTCGTGCTTGTTTACGACACTGGTGCTCTCTCTGCGTCCTGTGATGGTGTGCGCAAGGATGGCGTGTAAATACCTTAGGGCTGGTGGAAGTGCCGTTGCCTTAGAGCGGCTGGGGTCGTATTGCCATGTAGTGGGGCGTAGACTTTCCCAACATTCGAGCGGAGTCCGGTGGAGCTCTCTATTTAATCTAGCAAGAGGGTTTTCTTGTATGAATTCCGGCGTGTAAAGTCTGAGAGCTGTGCCGAATTGGGGTATGCTTAATCGGTGCACTGAGCCTCCTAGACGGAATTGGATAGCCCCTGGGTCGTCGAACTGAGTCATCACTACTTGCAGGATGAAGGTGGTGCAGAACTCCAACGTAAGTTCCATATATGTGGGTTCGTTGATTTTGAAGAAGTTCTCCCATGGTTCGGTGGAGAGAAGTGCTTTAATGTCAGTTTCGAGCCCAACTTGTTGCACTACATTCCAGTCGATGCGTCGACCGGTGCCTATGGGTCTTCCCTGGATTGCTTTATATTTTTCATCTTGTGTTGCTTGGGGAAACCTGAGAAATGGGTGTCAGGTTTCGGTGGAGGCACTTGCAGACGATGATTTGGGTCCCTTCCTTTTCTTGCTTGGGACGGATCGTTTGACTCGTGACGATGACATGGTACCTGAAGACAAAAATCATCAGAGAATAACAGTAACAATGAGAAATGTATCTCATACCAATGTCATTTGATATCAAGAAAATTGGTAGATTTTATGTCTAAGCATGGATTCAATCAGCAACCAAAAGCAATTGAGTCATGAATGTTGTGAGCATATTCACTATCTAAAAAAAAATCAGGGCTAATTCTAAACAAAATGAAGAATAGATTTGCAAAGATTATAGGAAAAAAATAAATCATGCTTGTCAAAACTAAATTCTAACAAAATAAATACAAATGCCAACAAAGATTTTGTTAAGAAAATGAAACCAGGGGTGGTGGAGATGATCGGCACGGGCGGCGCACGGCGGTGGCTTGAGAGCTGTAGCGCGAACACGTCTGTGGCGTGGGCGTGGGGTTTGGAAACATGGCGGTGGTGCGACCGTGCGGACAGTTTTGGCTTGTTTTTGGGAGGAAAAGGGTGGGGAGAGATGGTTTTGATGGAAGGGGGTGAATGGTTGGCCTGTTTTTGAGAGGAGGGGGTTTTAAATCTGATTTAGGGTTTGATTTTGGGGAAGATGACAATTAGATTCTATTTATAGGTGAGGGGGCACGGTCTGTTGACACAGCCGTTTCGATTTGAAATCGCCCGTGTTTTTCGCATTTTTCAGGTTTGGGCGCGCTTAGGTTTCGTGGCACGCCCGTGTGTCTATTTAGCATGCCCGTGTTTGTTAAAGTAAATTGTGGGCACGGTGAGGTTACACGGGCGTGTTTTACCCGTGTTCGACAAGTCAGTAGCTTCGCACGGTTTGAGGGCACGGGAGTGTCTTACCCGTGTGCGACAAGTCAGTAGCTTCGCACGGTTTAAGGGCACGGGCGTGCCTAGTATCGCAGCTCGTGTTGTCTATAGAATTTTTTCTCTGTTTTGGGCATGGTTCTTGGCACGCCCGTGTATCACCCCCTGTTTTGTACACGGCCATTGACACGCCCGTGTTCAAGGCCGTGTTGAAATTTCTACATTTTCCTGTTAGACTATTTTAGTGCTGTGTGAAAAAATAGAAACTCTGTTAGAATGTTAGTGCTCGGGTTGACTCCCGAGAAGCACTTGTTTATAGTCTTAAGCTAGACTCTTCCTGTTTTCGGTTCCAAAGGATGGCTCATGGAGCATCTCATACCTTTAAAATCTGTACCATTATAAATTTTGAGTCGGTGACCATTTACCTTGAATGTGCCTTTAGTGGGATGGGTTACCTCGATGGTGCCATATGGAAATATTGTTTTGATCATGAATGGTCCTGACCATCTTGATTTCAACTTTCACGGGAATAGTTTAAGGCTTGAGTTGTACAGTAGGACTAAGTCTCTTACTTCAAATTGCCTTGATCTCTTGAGACGAGCATCGTGGCGTCGCTTTGTTGCTTCTTTGTACAATTTTGAGTTCTCATAGGTTTCTGTTCTCCACTCGTCCAGCTCGTTCATCTGCATCATTCTTCTCTTACCTGCAATTTTGAAATCAGTATTTAAAAATTTTTTTGCCCAAAAAGCTTTGTGTTCTAATTCGAACGGTAAATGACAACTTTTTCCGTTTACAAGTTTGTATGGGGATGTCCCTAAAGGTGTTTTAAATGCTGTTCTATAGGCCCATAACGCATCATCTACTTTTAATGCCGAGTCTTTTCTATTTGATTCAACGGTTTTTTCTAGAATGCGCTTAAGTTCTCGGTTTGCCACCTCTACTTGCCCACTGGTTTGAGGATGGTATGGGGTTGCTGTTCTATGATACACTCCATATTTCTTTAAAACTTTTTCAAATTGGGTATTGCATAAGTGTGTACCCCTATCGTTAATGATGGCTCTTGGTGTGCCGAATCGAGAAAAGAGATTCTTGAGAAACTTAACTACTACCCTAGCGTCATTGGTAGGTAAAGCTTCCGCTTCTACCCATTTTGACATGTAATCAACTGCTACTAGAATGTACTTGTTCCCAAACGAATTAGGGAATGGTCCCATAAAGTCAATACCCCATATGTCAAATATTTCACATGATAACATATATGTTTGAGGCATTTCATCTCGTTTAGAAATATTACCTATTCGTTGACATCGATCACATGAGGTAACATACCTGTTGGCATCTTTAAATAGAGTGGGCCAATAAAAACCTGATTCGAGTATCTTGTGTGCTGTCTTTATGCCACTGTAGTGTCCTCCTGATGGTCCTGAATGGCAATGCTCCAAGATCTTGTTTGCTTCTGTCTTTGTAACACATCTTCAAATTACCTGATTTGCACAAATGCGGAAAAGAAAGGGGTCTTCCCAGAAATAAATTTTCACATCAGCAAAGAATCGCTTCTTTTGATGGTGTGTTAATTTTCTTGGTAAGATGTTAGCTGCTAAATAATTTGCAATATTTGCAAACCATGGTACCTCAGAATGTGTTATAGAAAAGAGTTGTTCTTCGGGAAACGAATCATTTATTCCTCCTTCATCGAGCTCTTTGGTGTGTGGATTCTCAAGTCTAGAAAGGTGATCCGCCGCAAGATTCTCAGCTCCCTTCTTATCTTGTATTTTTAGGTCGAATTCCTGTAAAAGTAAAATCTATCGTATGAGCCTGGGTTTAGCATCAGGTTTGTTTAAAAGATAACGAAGAGCTGAATGGTCGGTGTAAACGACAACTTTGGACAATATTAGATATTGTCTAAATTTATCAAAAGTAAAAACTACAGCTAGCAATTGTTTCTCTGTAGTGGTGTAGTTTTCTTGTGAGGGTGTTAGTGTTTTGCTAGCGTAGTAAATTGGTTGAAAATGTTTGTCTCTTCGTTGTCCCAAAACTGCACCTACTGCAAAATCACTTGCATCACACATTAGTTCAAAGGGTAAGTTCCAATCAGGTGCAATTATAATCGGCGCATTTATTAATTTATCCTTAAGGATATTAAATGCATCTAAACATTCGTGATTGAAATCAAAAGGAATATCTTTTTCTAGTAGTTTTGTCAGAGGTTTAGCTATTTTAGAAAAATCTTCAATAAATCTTTTATAAAACCCTGCATGCCCTAAAAAGCTTTTGATAGCTTTAACAGAACTAGGGGGAGGTAGTTTTTCTATGGCTTCTACTTTTGCTTTGTCTACCTCGATCCCTTTACTAGAAATCTTATGTCCTAACACAATCCCTTCTCTTACCATAAAGTGACAGTTTTCCCAGTTTAAAACAAGGTTTGTTTCCTCACATCTCATTAGAACTCGTTCTAAATTTTTAAGGCAAAGATGGAAAGAATTACCGAATACTGAAAAATCATCCATAAATACCTCCATGATGTCTTCTACGAGTTCATCAAAGATTGCCAACATACAACGCTGAAAAGTAGCAGGTGCATTACATAATCCAAAAGGCATTCTACGATAAGCAAACGTACCGCATGGGCATGTGAATGTCGTTTTTTCTTGATCTTCAGGAGCTATGGGGATTTGGAAGTAACCGGAGAGTCCATCCAAGAAGCAGTAATACATATGTTTGGATAATCATTCCAACATTTGATCTATAAAGGGTAGAGGAAAGTGATCTTTTCTGGTGGCATCATTCAATTTCCTATAGTCTATGCAGACTCTCCAGCCTGTGACTGTTCTTGTGGGAATCAACTCATTCTTTTCATTAGGCACTACCGTCATTCCTCCTTTCTTTGGAACTACCTGCACAGGACTTACCCAAGTGCTGTCAGAGATAGGATAAGTTATTCCTGCATTTAGGAGTTTAATGACCTCAGCTTTGACCACTTCCTTCATGTTGGGATTTGACCATCTCTGGGCTTGCACACACGGCTTGTATTCTTCTTCTATTAAAATTTTGTTGGTGCAAAATGCGGGGCTTATTCCCTTGATGTCAGAAATTTTCCAAGCTATGGCTTTTTTTGTGCTCTTTTAGTACCTTTATCAGCTCCTCTTTTTCCTTAGGTTCTAGTTCTGCAGAGATGATTACTGGTAGTGTAAAATTGTCTCCAAGGAATGCGTATTCTAAGTGTTTTGGTAACTGTTTCAATTCCAATTTGGGTGGCTCTTCGATGGAAGGTTTCTGTTTTATTTCATCATCATTGTCAATTCTTTCTTCTTTCATTTGTTTGGATGATGATGTATTCAGATTCAGCTCATCATCCTCATCTTCTTCCTCCTCTTCTTGAGTTAGGCACAGTTCCATCGTGTAGTCATGTATGATTTCCTGTAATGAATTTTGAATGATATGATCAGTAGTATCAACAAAATAACAGGAATCATCTTGCTCTTTAGAATATCGCATGGCATTATAAATTTGAAAAACGATTTCTTCGTCTCCTATCCTCAGTGCGAGTTTACCATCTCCTACATCTATAACAGCTCTAGCAGTGGCTAAAAAAGGACGCCCTAAGATTAAGGGGACATTAATTCATCCATGTCTAATATAACGAAATCAACAGGGAAAATGAATTTGTCAATTTTTACCAAATCATCTTCAATGACTCCTCTAGGATATTTAATAGATCTGTCTGCTAACTGAATACTCATCCTAGTGGGTGTTGGTTCCCCAAGATCTAGTTGTTTAAACATTTTATAAGGCATTAAATTTATACTAGCGCCTAGATCAGCTAATGCTTTCTTAATATTCAAGCTACCAATTAAACAAGGGATAGTAAAACTTCCTCGGTCTTTTAACTTGGTCGGTAGCTTATTTTGGAGGATGGCTGAGCACTCTTCATTAAGTTCCACCGTGGACATCTCTTCAAGTTTTCATTTATTCGTTAGGAGATCCTTTAAGAATTTTGCATACTTCGGCATCTGTGAAATAACTTCAACAAAAGGTAAGTTGATATGTATTTGTTTAAAAAGTTTAAGAAACTTACCGTATTGTGCATCAATTCGCTCTTTCTTTAACTTTGCTGGATATGGGATTGGTGGTTTGTTCTCATTGAGTAATGGAGTTACATCCTCAATTCCCTTATCATTTTCTTTATTTTCTGTTGGGGTTTGTTTCTTCATGTCACCTAATTCCTTTCTACTTCTTAGTGTGACTGCTTTTACCTGTTCTGTTTCTTTAGGAAAATTTTCTGCTCGTATTTCAAAGATCATCTTAGAAAGCATTCCAAGTGTCTTAGTGAGTTCCCCAAATGACTCAGTAAATTTTTCAATTGATGCTTGTTGATTTTTAAGGGTTCTCTCGATATCTTGCATGCGTTTTTCTGTGTTTGCTGATTCCTTCTCATGTATTGGTTTCTTCTCTTGTGGATCGGGCTGATTTTGGACGCTTTGAGGAGGTTGTTGCCGTTGATTTCCTTGGTTTCCTTGTCCTCCCCATGAAAACTTTGGGTGGTTCCTCCAACCTGGATTGTAAGTATTACTATAAGGATTATTATTAGATCGGAAATTATTACCTATATAGTTCATCTATTCATCTTTTGCTCCCCGTTGGCAGGGTGGGTACTCAGGATTTGCCACAGTTCCACTTGCGTTGCACTGCATGACTAGATGTACCTGTGAAGAACACAAAGTATCGAGCTTTTTATTCATCATCTCTAGCTGTGTTGATAGCATGGTCATGGTATCGATGTTGAAAACTCCTGCCGATTTTGTTGGTTTGGTCCTTGAAGCTTGCCACTGATAATTGTTTAATGACATCTCCTCAATGAACTCGTAGGCTGCTTCTGGAGTTTTGTTGTTCAGCGTTCCACCGGCGGCTGAATCTATTAGTTGCCTCGTTGAGGGGTTTACACCGTTATAAAAGGTTTGGACTTGTAGCCACAAGGGTAGGACATGGTGTGGGCCCTCCTCAAGAGATCTTTGAATCTCTCCCATGCGTCGTATAGTGTCTCTAAATCCATCTGCATAAAAGAAGACATGTCATTCCCTAATTTGGCTGTTTTGGCCGGTGAAAAATATTTCATGAAAAACTTTTCGGTCATCTGATCCCATGTAGTGATTGACCCTCGTTGTAACGAGTTTAACCACTGTTTGGCTTTGTTTCTTAATGAAAAAGGGAATAACCGAAGATGTATGGCATCATCAGAAATGCCATTTATTTTGAAGGTATCACAGAACTCTAAAAAGTTAGCAATGTGCGTGTTTGGATCTTCGTCCTGCAAACCATCAAATTGAACAAACTGTTGAATCATTTGTATTGTGTTAGGCTTTAATTCAAAATTGTTAGCGGATATAGCAGGCCTAACAATACTAGATTCTGCTCCTGTTAAATGCGGTTTTACATAATCGAACATTATGCGTGGAGCATTATTATCCCCCACATCGCGTGGTGGTGGGTTGTTTTCGTCCATCCCTTCAGTAGGATTGGATCTGTTTTCTTCCTCTCTCTCTGTACAATCTAGGGCTCGCCTGGTTTCCCGACGATTCCTACGAGCGGTAGCTTCGATTTCGTTGTCGAATATCAAAGGTCCTCTCGGGTTCCTTCTAGTCATAAACTAGATGTACCTGTTGGAAAAGAAAGAGAGAAAAATTTCAGCAAAAAGGAAAAACAAAAACAAAAACAAAAATAGAAACGAAAAGAAAAATAAATTGCGAAAAATAAAAATTAGGGCTAAAGTAATAAAAATAGAGTTTTCTTAATATTTTAGTTCCCCGGCAACGGCGCCAAAAACTTGATCGCTGCAAATCAGAGTTTTAAATATTTACAAAAGAATGATCAAACCTGGAGACTAACTCTGACAACGATATTTAAGGCAAGTGTACCTATCGAACAGTAGTATAGCTTAGGCAAGACCGGTTATCGAGCCCAAAGGAACTAGAAGTATTAATACTCACTTTCTTCTTATTATTTAGCCTTAAAGTTAGAGTGAAGATTACTTTGAAACTAAATTGACGACAACTAAACTAAGGACACAAAGACAAGAAGACGAATTAGAAAATAACTTTGAAGGAAAACTCAGTTGATTTCGACAATACCTTCGGGAAGAATCACCTAGACTTCACTTATTATCTAACCCCAAATTATATGATTTCTTTTACTTAGCTTGATCCGTGAGACTCCCTAACCTATATTAAACCCTCTCTCGAGGCGAATAACGTCTAACCCTAGGTTAATTAGTGGAACTCTCGTTCGCTTATAATAACCCCCTAGAATAGCAGTAAATCGATCAATGGACTCCCATATTAGGTTTCAGCCTAATCCGGCAAAATCTCGTAACCCTATCTCTAGGCGTTCGATCAACTCCGCTTAATTATGTTAGATCTCCTCTTAGGCAGGGTTTATTCCTCCTCCACCTAAGCACATTAGATTTGGATTAAGCAACATAATTAAGAACAAACTAAGTAATTTATCATATAACTTAAAAATCAAATAATGAAATCCATCTAGGTTTCATCCCCTTTAGGTATCTGAGGGGTTTAGTTCATAATGAGTAAAGAAATCATCACAAGAGAAAAGATAAAACAAAACATAAGAAAACCCTAAAACCCCCTGAAGGAATTGAAGGAGAATTCCGCCGTCTTGAGTATAATTTCGGCTTCTTGGGATGGATCAACTGGCTATCCTCGCGTTATTCCCTAACTTTGACCTTCTCGGCTTGGCTCCTTGGCCTCGCTTTCGCCCCTTTTCAAAGGTGGTACTTGGGGGGATATATATAGGCTCTTGGAATGCGATTCTTTCTCCCTAAGTGTCCTTTTCTGACTGAAATTGCTCTTTCCAGCGACAGAGGCACGGCCATGGCACACGCCCGTGTGGATCGAGACCTGACCGTGTTTGGATTTCTCTTGAGGCACGGCCATGTGTGACGGAGTTGATGCCGTGCTCTAGGTGTTCGTCGAGGCACGGCCGTGTGTGCTTTGGTCCAGGCCGTGTCAATTTTGTGCTAAGGCCCATTTACTCCGTTTTAGGCCCGTTTTGTGTTCTTTTCATCCTTGGGTGCTTTCCTGGGTATAAGACATGAAAAGAAAAGATTAAGAGTACCCTTTTATATAAAATAAGGGATAAATCATCCAAAAGCATATTAAATGTGGGATTAAAATATGTTACTTTTACGGTTTATCAATATTCTTTCTATTTATTCAAATTCCAGTGAAGCTATTTTCTCGAGTCACAGTCATTAAATTATTTATATCTAGAGCTACGAGACTCCAAATTAAGATCCGTTAATTTTCCCTGAAAATAGACTCACATATATTATTACCATAAAATTTTAAAAATTTTTGGTTTAGCCAATAAGTACAGTTTATTCATTAAATTCTCCCCTATTCTGCTGTTTGACAGTTTCGACCTTTCTTCACTAAAAATTAATTATCTCATTGTACAGAACTCAAATGATGTTACCGTTTGTTTCTATTGAAAATATACTCATTAATAAATTCAAAGATATAAATTTCATCCCATGATTATTTTTTACAATTTTTAATGAATTTCCAAAGTCAGAACAGGGGATCACGTAATCATTATGAACCAGTCTCACAAAAATTTAAATATCTCAAAATATGAAATTCTTTTGTTTACACAGTTTCTTTTATGTGAAAATAGACTCATTCAGATTTAATTTCATATCTTATTCAACTCTAATTCAATTTCTACCATTTTTGGTAATTTTTCAAAGTCACACAACTGCTGCTGTCCAGTACTGTCTTCATGCTAATTTCACTTTTTTTCATGATTTTCTTGTATTCACTTTCATTTTTTTCACATATGCACAAAAACATAGTATAACTTGGCATATAACTATCATTTGATCATAGGCACATCTCACTCATTTGCATCCTTACAATTGATGCATCATAACCCAAACACTTTATTCAACATATAAATCATACAATAGCAATTTCATACACATACCTATATTATTTGTTCATACGATTTCCTACTTAATTTCATACCTGCACTTCACTTATACAAACGATTTCATATTCACAATTACACATATAAATGCATCAATTACAATGTTCACTTGCACATTATTATCACATGATTAAATCCTTTTCACATTCAATCACATTTCATTATATCAATTCAATACCTGTTGAACCATACGGAATACTAAAGGATACGTGGAAAAAGGCACAGAGTGCCACACTGTAATATAGCCGAAGCTATCACTGTAATGTAGCCAAAGCTACCACTGTAATGTAGTCGAAGCTACCACTGTAACACTAGGGTTACCCTCAGGCCTGCTCACACAAGCTTTTAGTTCAAGGTTAATATACAGTGTTGCTCACACAAGCTGTCAGGTGTCTGCAACACATGCACGATCGCCCAGCCACTGATATAACACAATGAACCAGCACCCGGGGAACACTTTCACACTGAAAACACTGAAATTCCTAGTGACATGTCACTTGTATCCTAATCGTTTCCTAAGGTTCAATCGGGACTTTTTCACACTTGTTAACACTTAGTCAATATTCACTTAATCACTTGTCTCATGTTAACACTAATTCACAATTACTCATAACATTGAAACTTACTGAATTGAATTTTTAAAGTCACATTTACCCTTCCCTTTAATGCTCGTAGTTCAATTTATGCACTTAAAGATCTTTGTCTGATTTCGCACACTTAGTGCTCGGAAGTTAAAGTCGCACACTTAGTGCTCGGATGTTAAATTCGCACACTTAGTGCTCAATATCCGATTTCGCACACTTAGTGCTCAGATGTTAAATTTGCACACTTAGTGCTCAATATCTGATTTAGCACACTTAGTGCTTGGATGTTAAATTCGCACACTTAGTGCTCAATATCCGATTTCGCACACTTTATCTTTTCCCGAATCATTCCTCATTTATACATACATAAAACTTATTTCATTTATTTCATTTCTATAATCAACATCACATTCAATTATATCTTTGCTACACATCTGTATCACATTCGAACACATTCACTCCTCAACTCAATATCTCATACGGTTATATCATAGACATATATATACATCACATTCAGTTGCAATTTCAACTCTCAATTCCATACCACATTTAACTACATCATTGATATATATATACACACAACACATTCGGGTATACCAATGACATTTAAGTCTACTTCACATTCAATTATACCATATACATACAAAGAAGACACGTTCGGCAATATCAAAAATCAATATGAATACTTCCATTAAATTTAAGTACAACTATACAGATAATTCTATACAACACGATTGCTTAATAACTTACTAAATTTGTACTTACCATTCAAATGATAATTTCTCATAACATTTAATTCAACATAATTCAATTAATTCACTAATTTAGCTTTCAAATATAAATAACAAATTATTGCATTATTATTAACACACCAACTTACCTCGAATGCCGAAACGGCTAATTTTCTCGACTTAGCCCATAACTTTGTTCTTCCCCGATCTTAGTCCAAATTTCATAATTTCTTGATCTAACATGTCAAATAACACTCATTTAACACATTTAATCAACACACTAATCAATTCAATTCACATATTAAATTATGGAAAATTTATAATTTTGCCCCTAACTTTTTAAAAATTACATTTTTACCCATAGGCTCGTAAATTAAACTTTATTCCTTTTTCTTATGTTTTATGACATTCTGAACATTTTTCCCTTCTATAGCAACTTCAAATTCTTACTATAACACATACTTATGAACAATAACAACTTTTACCGATTAACTCGTTTTACTCGTTTTCACCGAAAACCACTTAGTAAAAATCGTTCCTCTATTCATAAACATGCATGATCCACCATTAATCATCAAAATACACACTTAATAAACCATGGAAAAATTCACAAACTTCAACATTTTTGAAAATGAAGGTACGTGATAGCTAAATCGAGTTACCACGACTCTGAAAACGTAGAAATCATTAAAAACGGGGCAAAAACCACTCACCTATCAAGCTCCCAAGCTTGGCCGAACATTGCTTTCTCCATGGCTGCCCATTCCTTTTCTCACAATCGGTTGGAGAAGAAAATAGAAAAGAATGGTGCCTTTTTACTATTTTTGTCTTATTATACCCATTTAACTTAACTTCCAAATTTGCCCTTTTTCTTTTCAACTAACTTCAAAAATACGAAACAAATATCTTCCATCAACTTATAAGTGGACTAATTTCTTCATAAGGACCTTCACTTTAAAAACCCATCACAATTACACCCTTTATTATCTAGAACACACACTTCGCACTTATAATAATTTAATCCTACTAACCAAATTAAACACTTTTTCGATAAAATTTCTCAACGAAATTCTCACACAAAAATTCAATCACATTATAGACCTCAAATTGATAATCCAAGCTATTTCATACTTAAAGCTTCTAAGACCTCATATTTTGCAACTTATTTAATTTAGTCCAAAAGTCAAATTGGACACTTTATGCCTAAAATTTCTTTATGCAATTTTTTACACATGCATACGAACATATCATAAACCTGATAACAGTCATGAAATAATTATTTCTACTTCAGATTCGTGGTCTCAAACCACTATTCTGACTAGGCCCTAATTCGGGATGTTATAGCTTTCTTTGCCTTTAAGTACCCTAATCCAAGTAAAATTCCTCTTTGTCACGGCAGGGACACGCCCATGGCACACGCCCGTGTGAATCGTGGCCAGGTGGTGTTCGGGTCTGTTAAGGGGGCATGGCCGTGTGGCTTGGGCCCAGGCCGTGTCGATTTCTTGATTTGACCTATTTACTCTATTTTAGGCTCGTTTCTCGTTCTTTTCATCCTCCGGTGCTTTCCTAAGGATAAAACATGGAAACAAAGAATTAAGAGCACAAAATTCCACAAGTTAAGGCTTAAATCATCCAAAAGTATGTTAAATGTGGGATTAAAATATGTTCACATTACGGTTTATCAAAATACATCCAAATTTATATGATAGATTTTAGTGAACATTGAAATTGGGCTCAATAAGTGATTTGTCAATTTAGATTGTGATTGGCAGGAAGAGTTAGTGAATTGCATGTGTATGAATTGTTACACGTATTTGTCGAAATACGAGGAAATGATGGTAATTGATACATGGAAATATGAGACTATGATTTACATAAAAACATGGAATATGTTTGATAAATGTGATCATTTATAATTATAAAATTGTGCACCTCAAGTGCACTATATGTGTAAAGATGATGTTTCAAATGATTTGAAAAGTAAAACTCCAATATGAAGTAGTTTGAAACCAAGACAAATTATTATAAAAATGTACATGAAATATAGAGGTATGATTGTTATATGTTATATGAATACATAATGTGAAAAAGTATAAGTACAAGAGAAATTTAATGAGAATTGAGCCCATATATGTTTCTTGTTAATTATATGAAGTGTGCGACTAACAAATGGTATTAAGTATAAGGCTCGGTTGAATATCTTAAATTGGTTTTTGTATGTATTAAATGTGGGTGAAGAATAAGGATCAAGTGAGTGAGAAATATGGTTTGGAAAATAGCCTTATTTGTGAAAATTAACTTTACCACACGGCCTAGCAACACGGGCGTCTACTAAGGTCGTGTGACCCGAGTTCCTTCATAGATGCAAGTCAGAGAGTTACATGCCCCAAAGACACGGTCATGTGAGCCACACGGCCATGCCACACGGGAGTGTCCCCAGTCACATGGGCTTGGGACCCTTGTAAATGAGATAAATTTTAGGATTTTCTGAAAAATTTCATATGATTCTGATTTAGTCCCGACCCGATCCTAATACATGATTTGGACCTCGAGGGTCCGTTAAAGGAACTTTTATAATCAATTTCGGTATTTGAGCGATAAATGGTTTAAATTATCTGTAAGTGATTCGTACTCATCGGTAATGCCTCGTACTTTATTTCGGCAATGGATATGGGTAGGGGGTGTTACATCACAAGTCCGTGTGGTTTCTTGTTCAGCCCGTGTGCGTTTAAAAATGAAAGCCCGGTCTTCACACGGTCGTGTACAATCTTCTTTGCTTCTCTCACGCCCGTGTGGCCTCCCACACTCCTGTATGACCTCACACACGGCCGTGTGTCTTGCCCTTGTAACTATCTGACTTGTTTTATATTTGAAAAATTAAGCTCCAGGTTTCACACGGCCTAAGACACGCCCGTGTGTCCAGGCTGTGTGGTCCACACGGTCGTGTCACACGCCCATGTGGACTGTTTTAGACCGTGTCTCTGTCGATTTTTGGAAAACTTAAGTCTCAAGCTCCACATGTCCAAAGACATGCCCGTGTGTCCCGGCCGTGTGGGTTACACGGTCGTGTCACCAGGCCGTGTAACTCACTTTCGATTTTCTTCAAAATTTAAAACCATTTTTATAAATTAATTAATTTTAAAAAGATCATGAGTTAAAATTAGTAACTAATGAATGTTAGTTCTCGGATTGCCTCTCGAGAAGCGCTTATTTAAAGTCTAAGCTCGACTTACCTCGTATTCACACGATCATAGTGGTTCACGGAGTCGAGACTCCTCTTTCTCGCTATCAATTCTTTTATTCAAATAAGGTTTAAGTCGAGTAATGTTTACTTTAAAAGTGCCGAAATGAGAGTGAGTTACCTCGACTGTACCGTATGGAAAGACATTGAGTACCGTAAAAGGAGTCGCTTCATTTGCGTTAAGCTTTGAAGTGGTTATTCGAGGGTCGGTTTATCTAATAACACCTGATCTCCAACCTTAAATTGATTCGTCCCATCCTTAAGCTTGCCATGGAGTCGCTTTGGTTCATCGTGTATTCTTGGTTTCTCCTTGATGTGTGTCCTCCATTCATCTAGTTCATCAATTTGTAGTCTTCTTTCTTCATGATTTGTTCTGTTTTTGTCATATAAACTGGACCATGGCTCTATCACATTTTTCCTAGGTGTTTCCTGTAAAGAATGTTGAGCCACAAGGTTATTAACATTAATAGAACTCGTAATATTATCTGTAACAGTTTGATTTAGGCCCTAGTCGAAATAGTTGTTTCGAGACCACAAATTCGAGTTAGAAAAATATTTTGATATTATTTTCTGTGTTTGCAATATGTGATTACGTATGTGTGAAAGGTTCGTGACTTAATTTGTCTATTTGTGTGCTTAATTTGATAAAAGGACTAAATCGCATAAAAGGTAAAAGTAGCCTTCTGTTTGATTAAGTGCTTAATTGATGTGTCTTTCTATATGTAAGGCCCTTATGTTGTAAATATGCCATTGGTATGATAGATGGACGGTAAAGCCATTGAATATACATGATTTATATGTTAACAATAAAGGGGTAAATTTGTAATTAAAATAAAATGTTAATTTAAATCATAAAAACAAAGCAAATAAAAGTTGATAGTGGATTGTTCATCCATCCACCACCGAAAGTAGAAACAAAAATAAGGGTTTAAGGCTTTTAAACATTCGGCCGTGGAGGTTCATTGATTCAAGGTATGTTTTGCTTCGGTTTTTGATAATTTCTACGTTTTTGTAATCGTTGCATAGTATTCTTCAAAACCCATGCTTCAATTTTGTGAATTGATGAATATTCTGAAATGTGCCATTGATGAACACATGAGTTTTGTGATGTTTGATGGTCAAATATGAAATATATGTGTTAGATTAACATGTTTTGTCTTTGAAGTTTTGATGATTTTGAGTATTTTGGATTTAATTGAGAAAATAACATTTTTAGGGACTAAATTATGAAATAAATGCAATGTATGGACTTGTATGGATTCCATGAGAATTCAGCTAAGCATGGTTGTATTGAGATTTTGTGTATTTTGTGATTTTGTGAAATAAGGACTAAAATGTTAAAATGTGAAAATGTGAGAGCTAATTTGTAAATTGCCCTAAATATGTGTTTTTGGATTGAATTAAATGATTTGGTGAATAAATAGATTAAATTTGAATATGTATAGATCAAGAACCGAAGAAAACAGACTTAGATCGCAGAAATTTGAAAGTGATCGAATAGTCGAGTCCGTACGTTAACCGAATCCGAGGTAGGTCTATATACAAATAAATGTATTTATGTTGATATTTGAATGTTCATATGAAAATTTATCATGATGAATGTATATGAGATGATGAGTTCATGAAATCTGAAGAAGAATCGATGGTATACCAAAGTCCGAGAAGCCCCGTACAAACCTAGGAATAGATAGGATTACATATGTCATGACATAGGTTTCCAATATGTGAGATCATATAAGACCACATCTGGGACGTTGGCATCGATATGAGATTTACGTGTAAGACCATGTCTGGGACATTGGCATCGTATTGATTCGTGTAAAACCCTGTCTGGGACAGTGGCATCGATATTTGAGTACATGTAAGACCACGTCTGGGACGTTGGCATTGTACGACTAGTCCGAGTACTCTGAGTATCCTATTTAGTTTCGAACTGTTCAACGGGCAAGTCCAAGAAATGAATGTCTATGTGAAATGTATAAATGATTCAGGTACGTTGGAAAGGTAAGTGTTCGAATGAGCTTACTAAAGTGAATATGTGTATAGATTTGATGTGATAATATGTGATACAAGCTTGAATGAGCTATGAGTAAAGTGATACTTTGAGCTATGGAATGTGGGTAAGCCATGGCTAAATAATGAGCCAATGAAGAATTATGAATTTGCTATTGAGATATGTTATCAATTTATGTATTGATATGATAATGTGAATTATATGTTAAGTTTATTTGTATATGGCTTACTAAGCTTTTGGAAAGCTTACTTTGTGTGTGTTTACTCTGTTTTACAGATCGTCAAAGCTACGAAAGGCTCAAGAATCGTTGAGGATCGTCACCACACTATCAATCTCTATTTTGGTACTTTTGAATGTGAATATAGCTAAATATGGCATGTATAGGCTAGTTGTTTTGGGATATGTTTAATATAAGTACATCGTCATGAGATTTGACTAGATATATGGTTGTGTTATAAATGACTAGTTATGTTCTATGATGCAAGCTTTGGTATAGCTTGATAGCAAATGAAATGGCCATATGAATGGTAAGCTTATTGATGCAAATTGAGTATATGTGTTTGATGAATGAAGATTATATTGAAACGATAAGTTTGTGAATGAATCATGTTTGGAAATGCTTGTGAATAAGTTGAGTTAAATGTTGCCCAAAATGTTATACTTGAGATGGTTTTAAATGCTTGAAAAATTTGATTAGTTTGGCATAAATTCAATTGGTATGTTGCTTGTAGGGATAACTGATAAACCGTAAGAGTAACAAATTTTAAGCCCATATTTAGCATACTTTTGGGATGATTTAAGCCTTGAATTGTGTAATTTGGTACTCTTAATCCTTTATTTTCATGTCTTATACCCAGGAAGGCACTGGAGGATGAAAAGAACAAGAAATGGGCCCAAAATGGAGTAAATGGGCTATATCATGAAATCGACACGGCCTGGGCCCAAGACCACACGGCCGTGCCTCCCTACCTACTAGAACACGGCCTGGCCACGATTCACAGGGACGTGTCCCTGTCGTGGCAAAGCAAAATTTCACTCGGATTAGGATACTTAGGGCCAAAGAAACACATTCCGAAGCCTATATAAACACCCTAAGTATCACCAATAAAGGGGAACCCAAGGTTTTTGTCAGGGGGCGTCCAGCTAGGCCAAAGAAGGCAGATTTGTGGGGATTCACTCGAAGATAGCCAGTTGATCCATCTCAAGAAGCCAGAATCATACTCAAGACAGAGGATCTCCCTTTCAATTCCTTCAAGGGGTTTTAGGGATTTCTTATGTTTTGTTTTATCTTTTCTTCTGAGATGTTTTCTTTTATTATTATGAACTAAAGCCTTCAGATACCTGAGGAGGATGAAACCTAAGATGAATCCTGTTATTGTTTTCTAAACTATATGATAAATATTTGATTTGTTCTTAATTATGTGTTCTTAATTCTTGTGTTGATATTTCCGGGATATAGATTCAAGTTTGATGTGCTTAGGTGGAGCAGAGTTGACAGCACGCCTAGAGATAGGGTGACGAGATTTTGCCGGATTAGGGTTAAACCTAATATGAGAGTCCATAGATCGAGTTAATGCGATTCTAGGGGTTTTAATTAGAAAGAGATTTCAATTAATTAACCTAGGGTTAGACGTTAGTCGCCTTGAAGAGAGGGATTAATATAACTTAGGGAATCCTACGGATCAAGTCAAATGAATAAATCGTCTAGTTCAGTGTTAGATAACAAGTGAAGTCTAGGTGGATTCTTCCTCCGGTATCGTCTATTTTTCCCACAAGTGTTTCCCCAATTTCATTTACCCTTGTCTTAGAATCTTTAGTTTAATAATTAGTTAATTTTAGATTAAACAAAAAAATCCCTTTATTTTAGGCTAGATAATAAAAAGAGAGTTAGTATTAGTACTTTTGGTTCCTTTGGGTTCGACAATCCGGTCTTGCCTAAGCTATACTACTGTTCAATAGGTGCGCTTGCCTCAAATTGTTGTCATAGTTAGTTTCCAGGTTTGATCATTCTACTTATAAATTTTAAGACTTTGCATCAACGATCAATAACCCAATGTGTGGGTGGCATTTTGGCCTTGGAAATGGCCTATAATTGAATGCTGATCATCGATTTCAGAGTTTTAAATTTATAAAGAGAATGATCGAACCTGGAAACTAACTCTGACAACTATTTGAGGCAAGCGCACCTATCGAACAGTAGTGATAAACCGTAATTATAACATATTTTAAATCCACATTTAATATGCTTTTGGATGATTTATCCCTCAATTTATGTAAAAAGGTGCTCTTAATCCTTCCTTTTCATGTCTTATATCCAAGAAAGCACCCGAGGATGAAAAGAACGTAAAATGGGCCCAAAACGGAATAAATGGGCCATATCATGAAATCCACACGGCCTGGCCCAAATAGCACACGGCCGTGCCTTGACGAGCATCTAGAACACAGCCTTACCCCGATTTACACGGTCGTGCCTCAACTTAGAAATCCGAACACGGCCTGAAGACGAGTCACACGGGCGTGTGACATGGCCGTGCCCCTGTCGTGGTCTTAGACAATTTCAGTCGGAAAAGGATACTTAGGGAGAAAGAATCGCATTCCAAGAGCCTACAAATACCCCCTAAGTACCACCGTTGAAGGGGCGTCAAGCTAGGCCAAGGAGCCAAGCCAGAAAGGTCAGAATTGAGGGAATTACTCGAAGTTAGCCAGTTGATCCATCCCAAGAAGCCGAAATTCTACTCAAGACGATGGATTTCTCCTTCAATTCCTTCAGGGAGTTTTAGGGATTTCTTATGTTTTGTTTTATCTTTTCTCTTGAGATGTTTTCTTTATTTGTTATGAACTAAACTCCTCAGATACCTGAAGGGGATGAAACCTAGATGAATCTTGTTATCATTTTCTAAATTAAATGATAGATACTTAGTTTGTTCTTAATTATGCATGCTTAATCCAAATCTGATGTGCTTAGGTGGAGGAGGAATAGACCCTGCTTAAGAGTAGATCTAGCATAATTAAGCGGAGTTGGTCGAACGCCTAGAGATAGGGTTACGAGATTTTGCCGGATTAGGGTGAAACCTAATATGGGAATCCATTGATCGATTTACTGGTATTCTAGGGGGTTATTATAAGAGAACGAGAGTTCCACTAATTAACCTAGGGTTAGACGTTATTCGCCTCGAGAGAGGGTTAAATATACGTTAGGGAGTCCTACGGATCAAACTAAGTGAATAAATCATATGGTTTAGTGTTAGATAACAAATGAAGTCTAGGTGGATTCTTCCTGAGGGTATCATCGTGATCAACTTGAGTTTTTCTTCTAGTTATTTCCCAATTCGTTCTTTTTGTCTTTGCGTCTTTAGCTTAGTAGTCGTTAATTTATATTTAAAGCAACTTCGCTTTATTTTAGGCTAAATAATAAAAAGAAAGTTAGTATTAGTACTTTTAGTTCCTTTGGGTTCGAAAATCCGGTCTTGCCTAAGCTATACTACTGTTCGATAGGTACACTTGCCTTGAATCGTTGTCAGAGTTAGTTTCCAGGTTTGATCATTCATTTTATAAATTTTAAAGCTCTGATTTCAGCGATCAAGTTTTTGGCGCCGTTGCCGGTGAACTAAAATACTAAGAATGCTCTATTTTTATTACTTTAGCCATTATTTTTCTTATTTTTCCCAATTTTATTTTTTAGGTGAAATTTTAATTTTTGCTAAATTTTCTTTCTTTTCCTAGCAGGTAGCTATAGTTTATGACTAGAAGGAACCCGAGAGGACCTTTGGTATACGGCAGTGATATTGAAGCTACCGCTCGCAAGAATCGCAGAGAAACTAGGCGAGCCCTAAATTACACAGAAAGAGAGGAAGAGGGTAGATCCAATCCTACTAAAGGGATGGACGAGAATAATCCACAACCACATGATGTGAGGGAAAATAATGCTCCACGTACCATGTTTGATTATGCTAAACCGTATTTAACAGGAGCAGAATCTAGTATTGTTAGGCCTGCTATAGCTGCTAACAATTTTGAATTAAAGCCTAACACAATACAAATGATTCAACAATTTGTTCAATTTGATGGTTTGTAGGACGAAGATCCAAACACGCATATAGCTAACTTTTTAGAGTTCTGTGATACCTTCAAAATAAATGGCGTTTCTGATGATGCCATACGTCTTCGGTTATTCCCTTTTTCATTAAGGAATAAAGCCAAACAATGGTTAAACTCGTTACCACGAGGGTCAATCACTACATGGGAACAAATGATCGAAAAGTTTTTATTGAAATATTTCCCACCGGCCAAAACGACTAAATTACGAAATGATATCTCTTCTTTTGTGCAGATGGATTTAGAGACATTATACGAAGCATGGGAGAGATACAAAGATCTCTTGAGAAGGTGTCCACACCATGGTCTACCCTTGTGGCTACAAGTCCAAACTTTCTACAATGGTGTAAACCCTTCCACGAGGCAACTAATCGATTCAACAACCGGTGGAACTCTGAACAATAGAACTCCTGAAGCAACCTATGAGTTCATTGAAGAGATGTCACTAAATAATTATCAGTGGCAGGTTACAAGGATGAAACCGACAAAATTCGCCGGAGTTTACAACCTCGATGCGATAACCACACTATCAACACAGATAGAGATGATGAATAAAAAGATTGATAGTTTGTGTTCCTTGCAGGCACATCCAGTCATGCAATGCGACGAAAGCGGAACCGTGGTGAATCCTGGGTACCCACCCTACCAACCGGAAGCAGAGGGCGAACAGATGAATTACATAGGTAATAATTTTAGATCCAAAAATAATCCCTATAGTAATACTTATAATCCAGGTTGGAGGAACCACCCAAATTTTTCGTGGGGAGGTCAAGGAAATCAAAGAAATCAAAGGCAACAACCTTCTCAAAACTTCCAAAATCATCCCTATCCACAAGAGAAGAAACCAACCCTCGAGGAGATGCTGATAAAATTCACAGCAGACACAGAAAAACGTTTCCAAGAAACTGAGAGAACAATTAAAAGCAACGAGAGCAGAATCGGGGAAATTACTAAGTCAGTCAAGAAAGTCACTAATGCAGTCAAACAACTTACAAAGCTGATGTCAGAACGACCGCAAGGACGTCTACCAAGTAACACCGAGATTAACCCTAAGAAGCAAATTCAAGCCATCACAGATCACGATAGCAAGGGGTTAAATGAACCAAACAAAGAGGTAGACGAAGGTAAAATAGAGGTAACACAAGAAAAGCCAAAATCGATAATCAAAGAGTACCAACCTCGCATACCTTATCCTGAAGTAATGAAAAGAGACGATTCAGAGAAACAGTTCGGTAAGTTTCTTAAACTTTTAAAGAAATAACATATTAACTTACCTCTTCTTGAAGCTCTTTTCAGATGCCAGACTCGAGGAAATTTTTAAGACAGCTCTTGAAAAATAAACGCAAAATAGATGAAGAGCACCATGTGGAATTAAACGCAGCATGCTCAGCAATGTTACAGAATAAACTACCACGAAAACTAAAAGATCCAGGGAGTTTTACAATTCCATGTTTAATTGGTAGTTTGCCTATTGATAATGTGTTAGCTGATTTAGGGGCAAGTATAAATGTTATGCCTTATACATTGTTTAAACGACTAGGTCTAGGGAAGCCCAAACAAACTAGGATGAGCATTCAATTAGCTGATAAAAGTGTTAGAATTCCTAGGGGCATTATCGAAGTTGTTTTGGTCAAAATCGATAAATTTGTTTTCCCTGTAGATTTTGTTGTTTTAGACATGGATGAGGATAATTCAATCCCCTTAATTTTAGGAAGACCCTTCCTAGCAACTGCAAAGACTAAAATTGATGTTGCCACAGGCGAACTTATACTTTGTGTAGGTGACGAATCAATCAGTCTTCAAGCCCTTGATTCGGCCAGGACAACAAACGATGAAGATAAGAAAGAAAATTCATTTGATAATCAATTTGTGCAACTTTCATCTCAGGAAACTCCACAAGGATATAACCATGAGCCAAAACCCCAATTCGACAAAGAGGAATTACATAAGGAACAAAGCCTTAAGGTTGACAAATTAGAACAGCAGAAGACACACGTCAAAGAAGAACCAGGACCACACGAAGTAAAACCAGAGGAACTACCAGAAAAGCTTGTAGGAACATCAAATCACTTCAAAATAGGAGACCAGGTACTGTTAGACTACACAGATCCTCACATAATCATAGCAGACCTGAAAACAAAGGGAGAAATTCCACTAAAGGTACACGATATCTTCCCTCACGGAATAGTCGAGGTAAGTAGTCCAACATTCGGCACCTTTAAGGTAAACGCTTCTCGACTTCAACGTTATTAAGAAAGCAGAACTGTAAGCCTGAAAGAAGATATTCAAACCTTTAAACCTCCCTGATTATTTTTGAGAAAAGTTTAGCTTAAGACTATAAACGAGCGCTTCTCGGGAGGCAACCGAGCACTAATACTATTTACTTTCAAATTTATTTTCAGTTCTTTTTCTTTCTTTTCTTTTAAACTGACCAAAAGTGCAGAATTTCAAGGTCACACGGTCTTACACATGGCCGTGTCCGTGACCGTTCGGACCACCAGAATCTCCGTACTGACATTGCAGAAGCCTTGCGAATCAGTCCCAACCACTCTTCGATGTCACGAATCCAACCACTATCCCACGGGCTCCGTAAAAGTGGCACGCCCGTGCCTTGAAGCCGTGTGAAGCTACTGACTTGCACACCGTGGGAAGAACACGCCCGTGCCCCTAGACCATGTGAAGCTACTGACTTGCACACCACGGGCATGGCTGGCTGAAGAACAGGCATGGTGACTCAACACGCACAGACACACGGCCGTGCGAGACGACCGTGTAAATCGACACGCCCTAGGTCTACGGGCGTGGGAACATGCCAGAGCTGAATTTCTATTTAACCCCCACAGCCCTTTCCCTTCTCCCCATCCAATTTCTTTCTTTTCTTCTTTTCCACCTTCTCCCTCTCAGACTTTTCACTCCATATATCAAAACTCTAGATCCTTGAACCATACCACATCATGTCAAAGAAGCGAAAAAGGCCAACAATAGTCTTCTCAAAGAAGAACGATCAACATGAGTTCATGCCGGCAGCTTCATCTCAACACCAAGCCAAGGCTCTTTGAGACCAATTAGTTTTTATTTTTCTTTTCTCTTTTGCTTCAATTTCCTTCTCTTTGACAATCTTATGCTTAGTTTAGTTTAACTTATTTTAGTTTCTTAGTGTCAGGTCTGCCAGGCTGCTAGGGAATCATGCCGACCACCACAATAATCACGCCACTTCCGCCACCGCCAGCACCACCGCAGCCCTGGAAGTCACACCCACCTCGCGAACCATCCATCAATAAGGACTCTTCGGTCCATCCACCTTTTCTTTTATTTTTATTTTCCTTCTTAGTATCCTTTCCTTTTTCTTTCTTGTTTTAAATTATATATTTATTTTATTTTAAAAGTGTCTTAATAATCCCTGGCTAATCCTCTACGAGCTCCCCAATTTCTTCATCTAGCACAGGTTCGTCATCCAGACCGACCTCTTCAAGGACACCATCCAAAATTCAGGGAGTATTCTTTCCCTTTCTCTTTTGATTTATCCCATAAATGTTATATCTATCTTTTTACATTGAGGGCAATGTACATCTTAAGTGTAAGGGGTGAATATTTATCCAAAAGAAGGGCATAACTTTCTACATTATTCCCAAATCCGGCCAAACTTTTTTCATTATTCTCAAATCCCTGAATTTAGTCTTGTTTTTAAGTAAATTTTTCATATTACTAATTAGGATGGAATTTCTGATGATTTATGATCCTTATTGACATGTTTTAGATTAAGTCATTAATAATTGTGCATTGATGATTAAATTTTAAGATACTAGAGAATCAAGCATGATAAGTCTATTTTTCAATAATTAAAATTTTTGCTAGGTTGTTAACCTAAATTTGAATATTGCTTTGAAATTTGAAATTTATGAGATTGATGTCAAAACACCCATAATTTTTGTGAGATTTTGAGCCTTATAGAACATATATTCTTTATCGTGCTCACCTTTGTGTCAACTTTGAACTGTTATTCTAGAACTTGCCTCGTTTATACATGTTAAGACCACATTTATGATTTGATATACAGAGATGATAAAGGCACCTAGGACTTAACCCACTCACTCCACTAAAAAGCCTACCTTCATAAATTAACCCCTAGTGAACCCCGTTGATCCTAACAACCCTTTTTATTGACTCACCCATTAATAACCCAAAAAACTCCTTTGTATTTGCTATCACCCTTTCTTTTAACTACCCTTTAATCGAGATATGATTTGATTAGTTACCGAATTATATTATGCTATGAGTTGAATTCATCTTTTATTATTAGTTTGTTCTTAAAAAAAATTTCAAAGTATATTCAGTATTAATAGTGAGCTTATACAGTTAAAGTTTATTTTCCGAAAAGAAAAGCTCGTACTATTAGGATTATTATTATCAGTTGATGTAAATATTATTTCAGTATTCATTAGGTAGATACCTGCCAATTCAATCTCGATACTAACCTTCTAATTTCAGCATTTATCCACACCTTAACCCTAGCCCCGTTACAACCCTAACCCTTAAACACTTTGAGTGATTTGAGTGAATCCATAGTGAGGATGTCAACTCTTGTCAATTTCGAATTAAGGGTAATTATTCAGATAAAGGGAGACGTGTATGTTTTCAAATTACAAATGAATGACTTATCATTGTTTGAATCTTTAGGACTCTTTGAATTGTATTATCCATGTATAAATTATCTATGATTTATGATGAGACATTGTTGATAGGAATTGTGAATTATGGGAAGTTCATTTTAATTGTAAGTTGAGAATTTTGCTTGAGGACAAGCAAAAACATAACTGTGGGGGTATTTGATAAACCGTAATTATAACATATTTTAGATCCACATTTAATATGCTTTTGGATGATTTATCCCCCAATTTATGTAAAAAAGTGCTCTTAATCCTTTCTTTTCATGTCTTATACCTAGGAAAGCACCCGAGGATGAAAAAAACGTAAAACGGGCCAAAAACAGAGTAAATGGGCCTTATCACGAAATCCACACGGCCTGGCCCAAATAGCACACGGCCGTGCCTTGACGAGCATCTAGAACACGGCCTCACCTCGATTTACACGGCCGTGCCTCAACTTAGAAATCCGAACACAGCCTGAAGACGAGTCACATAGGCATGTGACATGGCCGTGCCCCTGTCGTGGACTTAGACAATTTCAGTCAGAAAAGGATACCTAGGGAGAAAGAATCGCATTCCAAGTGCCTATAAATACCCCTTAAGTACCACCGTTGAAGGGGCGTCAAGCTAGGCCAAGGAGCCAAGCCAGAAAGGTCAGAATTGAGGGAATTACTCGAAGTTAGCCAGTTGATCCATCCCAAGAAGCCGGAATTCTACTCAAGAGGGCGGATTTCTCCTTCAATTCCTTTAGGTAGTTTTAGGGATTTCTTATGTTTTTTTTTATCTTTTCTCTTGAGATGTTTTCTTTATTTGTTATGAACTAAACTCCTCAGATACTTGAAGGGGATGAAACCTAGATGAATCTTGTTATCGTTTTCTGAATTAAATGATAGATACTTAGTTTGTTCTTAATTATGCATGCTTAATCCAAATCTGATGTGCTTAGGTGGAGGAGGAATAGACCCTGCTTAAGAGTAGATCTAGCATAATTAAGCGGAGTTGATTGAACGCATAGAGATAGGGTTACGAGATTTTTCTGGATTAGGGTGAAACCTAATATGGGAATCCATTGATCGATTTACTGGTATTCTAGGGGGTTATTATAAGAGAACGAGAGTTCCACCAATTAACCTAGGGTTAGACGTTATTCACCTCGAGAGAGGGTTTAATATACGTTAGGGAGTCCTACGGATTAAACTAAGTGAATAAATCGTATGGTTTAGTGTTAGATAACAAGTGAAGTCTAGGTGGATTCTTCCTGAGGGTATCGTCGTGATCAACTGAGTTTTTCTTCTAGTTATTTCCCAATTCGTTCTTTTTGTCTTTACGTCTTTAACTTAGTAGTCGTTAATTTAGATTTAAAGCAACTTCACTTTATTTTAGGCTAAATAATAAAAAGAAAGTTAGTATTAGTACTTTTAGTTCCTTTGGGTTCAACAATCCGGTCTTGCCTAAGCTATACTACTGTTCGATAGGTACACTTGCCTTTAATCATTGTCAGAGTTAGTTTCCAAGTTTGATCATTCTTTTTATAAATTTTAAAGCTCTGATTTCATCGATCAAGTAGTATAGTTAAAGCAAGACCGGAATGTCGAACCCAAAGGAACTAAAAGTACTAATACTAACTTTCTTTTTATTATCTAGCCGAAAATAAGTGAAGTTGTTATTTAATCTAAATTTAACTAACTACTAAGCTAAAGACGCAAAGACAAAAAGAATGAATTGGGGAAATACTGTTGGAAAAACTCAGTTGATTAAGATGATACCCTTAGGAAGAATCCACTAAGACTTCACTTGATATCTAACACTGAACCAGACGATTTATTCACTTGACTTGATCTGTAAGATTCCCTAAGTTATATTAAACCTTCTCTCGAAGCGAATAACGTCTAACCCTAGGTTGATTAATTGAAATCTCTTTCTAATTAAAACCCCTAGAATCGCATTAACTTGATCTATGGACTCTCATATTAGGTTTCACCCTAATCCGGTAAAATCTCATCACCCTATCTCTAGGCGCGCGACCAACTCTACTTAATTATGCTAGATATACTCTTAAGTAGGGACTTTTGCTCCACCACCTAAGCACATCATACTTGAATTAATATCCCGAAAATATCAACACAAGAATTAAGAACACATAATTAAGAACAAATCAAGTATTTATCATATAGTTCAGAAAACAATAACAAGATCCGTCTTAGGTTTCATCCCCTTCAGGTATCTGAAGGTTTAGTTCATTAAAATAAAAGAAAATATCTCAGAAGAAAATATAAAACAAAACATAAGAAATCCCTAAAACCCCCTGAAGGAATTGAAGGAGAGATCCGCCGTCTTGAGTAGAATCCCGACTTCTTGAGATGGATCAATTGGCTATCTTCGAGTGTTTCCCACAAATCTGACCTTTCTGGCTCGGCTCTTTGGCCTAGCTAACCGTTCTCCTTTAAGTAATACTTAGGGGGTTTATATAGGCTTTTGAAATAGGTTTCTTTGCCCCTAAGTATTCTTTTCCGAATGAAACTCTTCTTTCCAGCGACAGGGACACGGCCATGGCACACGCCAATGTGAATCGTCTTTAGGCCATTTCAGATTTCTTTAATGAGGCATGGCCGTGTGAATCGGGATCAGGCCGTATTCTAGTTTATCAGGGAGGCACGGCCGTGTGGGCTTAAGTCCAGGCCGTGTCGATTTCCACTTTGGTCGAATTTGGTCTATTTTAGGCCCATTTCTTGTTCTTTCCATCCTCCGGTGCTTTCCTAAGTATAAGACATGAAAAGAAAGGATTAAGAGCACCTTTTTACACAAATCAAGGGATAAATTATCCAAAAGTATGCTAAATGTGGGTTTATCACATACCCCCACACTTAAGCTTTTGCTTGTCCTCAAGCAAAATTCTCAACTTACAATTAAAACAAACATTCCATAATTCATAATTCCTATCAACAATATCTCATCATAATTTATACATGGATAATTTAACTCAAAGAGTCCTAAAGATTCAAATAATATAAGTCATACATTTGTATCACGAAAACGTAGGTGTCTCCCCTTATCTAAATAATTACCTTTAATTTAAAACCGATAAGGATTGACATCCTCACAAAAGATTCACTCAAATCACTCGAAGTGTTTAAGGTTCAAAATTAAACACTCAAAAGTCAAACCTGAAAAGTTAATCCCATAGGCTTGCCTGGAAATCAAATCTCCACCACTGTAAAATGAGATGATAAACAGATCAAAAGGTCTTTAACAAGGTTGTAATGGGGCTAGGGTTAAAGGTGTGGATAAAGGCTGAATTAGAAGGTTAGAATCGAGATTGAATTGACAAGTTACCTATCTAGAAATACTGAGACGATAATTACATCAACTGAAAAGTAATAACCCTAATAATACGAGCTTTTCTTTTGATAATGATAACATGCTTATTTTGCATGATTTCTAATTCAGTTTATTTCTGAATTAATCCCTGCTAAATTTGAATTTTTATGATTTAAATCTTGTCAGGGATGCAATTGATCAAAAGCAAGCTGAAAAGGGCCAAATTGAAAGAAAATCATGGAAATGGGGCCAAATAAAAAAGATGGAGGAAGCTAAGGACACATCAAGCAATTTGACTTTGTAAAAAGCCAAATATGGAAAATCCTATTTTTAGTTTATTTTATTTTTAATTATTTAAGATTTTATATTAAATTAATTAAGCCTATTTTTAGTAAACCCCATGCATATAAATAGGGGTTATTTGTATTTGGAAAATCATCAATCAAATATTTCTTTTCCTATTTCTATTTGAAGTTTTATTTCTCTCTTTTCCCATTTCAATTTAGAATAGGATTTCTTTTATTTTTTTTCCTTCAAGTTGACGTGAAGCAATCTGCCCATTTCATTTCCTTTTGTTTCTTTTCCAAAATTGGTTTAATTGCTTTCCAAGCCCCTTTCACTTTCCGAAATTCCATCACCCTTTACAAAAGCCCAAACACTTTCCACAACCTTCAAGCATGAGTAAAATCATGCGACACTAAACCCCTTTCAGCTTTAAGCCGGTATTAACCCCGTCCAAATCCTGTGAGCTACGAACCCGAGCTATTTAACTCCCAACTTTCGATACTTATTATTTCTCCGGATTAAGAGTATGACTTCGTCAACTCACAAAGTCAAGTCATGCTAAGTAAAAAAAGACGTCGTTTGAGTTAGTGTGGCTAGATGTACAGTTGGAATTTCGAAAGGACCGATTGTCTAATTGGTTTTCCGTGAACACATTGGCGTGCCAAGTGGGAATTGTTGTTTGGTTCCGTTAAGGGAAGTAGTAACCGGATTTAAATGTCCCAACGCTTGAGGGCATTGGTTCGAGCTAGGCTCTTCTAGAACGCAAAGCTGTCGAAGTTCTAAATCACGAACGTTTCGTAGGTTGTTCGATCAGTAAGGGTTGGTTATAGGACGTTCCATAACTAATTTACACAAGGAAGAGTTGGTGTCCGAGGCATCCTTGGTAGCTATAACTAGCTTATCGTAAAAGAGGAGTTAATCTAATTTCAAGGATTGGGTCAAAGACGGAAAAACCAGTTGATCGCTGTAAAATCAGAGTTTTAAATATTTATAAAAGAATGATCAAACCTGGAGACTAACTCTGACAACGATATTAAGGCAAGTGTACCTATCGAACAGTAGTATAGTAGGCAAGACCGGTTATCGAACCCAAAGGAACTAGAAGTATTAATACTCGCTTTCTTTTTATTATTTAGTCTTAAGGTTAGAGTGAAGATTACTTTTAACTAAATTGACGACAGCTAAACTAAAGACACAAAGACAAGAAGATGAATTAGAAAATAACTTTGAGGAAAAAAACTCAGTTGATTTTGACGATACCCTCGGGAAGAATCCACCTAGACTTCACTTATTGTTTAACCCTAAATTATATGATCTCTTTTACTTGGCTTGATCCGTGAGACTCCCTAACCTATATTAAACCCTCTCTCGAGGCGAATAACGTCTAGCCCTAGGTTAATTAGTGGAACTCTCGTTCGCTTATAATAACCCCCTAGGATAGCAGTAAATCGATCAATGGACTCCCATATTAGGTTTCACCCTAATCCGGTAAAATCTCGTAACCCTATCTCTAGGCGTTCGATCAACTCCGCTTAATTATGTTAGATATTCTCTTAGGCAGGGTCTATTCCACCTCTACCTAAGCACATTAGATTTGGATTAAGCAACATAATTAAGAACAAACTAAGTAATTTATCATATAACTTAAAAATCAAATAATAAAATCCATCTAGGTTTCATCCCCTTCAGGCATCTGAGGGTTTTAGTTCATAACAAAATAACAAACCATCGCAAAAGAAAAGATAAAACAAAACATAAGAAAAATCCTAAAACCCCCTGAAGGAATCGAAGGAGAATTCCGCCGTATTGAGTATAATTTCGGCTTCTTGGGATGGATCAACTGGTTATCCTTGTGTTATTCCCTAACTCTGACCTTCTCGGCTTGGCTCTTTGGCCTCGCTTTCGCCCTCTTCAACTGGTGATACTTGGGACTTATTTATAGGCTTTTGGAACGCGATTCTTTCTCCCTAAGTATCCTTTTCCGACTAAAATTGCTCTTTCCAGCGTCAGAGGCACGGCCATGTCACACACCCGTGTGAATCGAGACCTGACCGTGTTCGAATTTCTCTTGAGGCAAGGCCGTGTGTGACGGGGTTGAAGCCGTGCTCTAGGTGTTCGTCGAGGCACGACCGCGTGGGCTTTAGGTCAGGTCGTGTCAATTTCGTGCTAAGGCCCATTTTCTCCGTTTTAGGCTCGCTTTGTGTTATTTTTATCCTCGAGTGCTTTCCTGAGTATAAAACATGAAAAGAAAGGATTAAGAGCACCTTTTTATATAAAACAAGGGATAAATCATCCAAAAGCATATTAAATGTGGGATAAAAATATGTTACTTTTATGGTTTATCAAATACCCCCACACTTAAGCTTTTGCTTCTCCTCAGGCAAAATTCTCAACTTACAATTAAAACGAACTTTCCATGATCTGCAATTCTTATCAACAATGTCTTATCCTAATTCATAGAGAATTCATGCATGGATGATTTGATTCAAAGCGTCCTAAAGATTCAAACGAGATAAGTAATTATTTTCTACCTTGAAAACATAGGTGTCTTCCCTCTTTTAAATAACTACCTATCTAATTCAAAATTGACAAGGATTGATATCCTCACTGAGGATTCACTCAAATCACTCTAAAGTGTTTAAGGTTCAGAAAAAGATCGCTCATAAGTCGAACCTGAAAAGTTAATCCCATAGGCTTGCCTGAAAATCAAATCTCCACCACTGTAATATGAGATGACAAACAGATCAAAAGTTCTTTGTTAGGGTTGTAACGGGGTTAGGGTGCAAGGTATGGTCACAGGCTGAAATTAGAGGGTTAGAATCGAGATTGACTTGATAAATTACCTAACTAGAAAAATGCATTTAATCTTACATTAAAGACTAATAATACAAGCTTTTTCCTTGAGGATTGGAACTTGGACATGCAAGCTTTCTTAATCATAGGACTAATAATGAATATACTTTTTTTTAAGAATAAACTAAATATAATTGTAATAAATAATTGGTACATCTGAAATATAAAACATAGTTAGGAAACTTGTTTAACATCAAATCTCGACAAAAAGGTAGTTAAAAGAATTGGTGATAACAAATACAAAGGGTTTTTGGTTAAAATTAGTAGGTGAGTCAATAAAAAGGGTTGTTAGGCTCAACGGGGTTCACTAGGGGTTAATTATGAAGGTAGGCTTTTTAGTGGAATAAGTGGGTTAAAATCTAAGTGCCTTTATCATCTCGGTATATCAAATCATAACTGTGGTCTTGACATGTATAATCAAGGCAAGTTCTAGAATAACAGTTCATAGTTGACACACTCATAATCAAAAAATGAGCATGAAAAAGTTTGAATGCTCTATAAGGTTCAAATACTCACCAAAATTATGGGTGTTTTGGCATCATCCTTATAAATTTTAAATTTCAAGGTAGCATTTAAATTTAGGTCAACAACCTAGCAAAAATTTCTAATTCATGAAAAACAGACTTATCATGCTTGATTCTCTAGTATTCTTTGAATTAAACATCAATGTATAATTAACTATGACTTATTCGAAAACATGTCAATAATTATCACAAATCATTAGAAATTTCATCTTAATTAGTAATATTACAATTTTGCATAAAAACAAGACTAAATCAGGGATTTGAGAATAATGAAAAAAGTTTGGCAATTTTACCCCATTTTTAACCTCAGGGATTTGAGAATAATGCAGAAAGTTAGGTACTTTTTACCCCCCCACACTTAAGATGTACATTGTCTTCAATGTACAAAGATAGACAATGCATTTAAATTTAAAATAAAAAAGAAGAGGGGGATAGGATACTCCCTGAGGTGTGGGCTGTTTTCTTGGAGGGGAGTAGGGGTCGTGGAGGATACAGCGAAGGCGTCGGTATGGTGTGGTGGTGGTTCCCGAGCTCTTCGCTAGATGAAGAAATTAGGGAACTCATGAAAGATTAGCCATGGGTTATTGAAACCTAATATAAATAAACTAAAAATGAAATTAAAGAAATACGAGCTAAAGTGAAGGAGACTAAGAAGAAAACTGAGATGGAAAGAAAATACTAATGGACTATGAAGTCCTTATTAAGGGATGGTTCGTAAGGTGGGAATCAATGCTAAGATTGGGGATGTGTTGACGGTGGTGAGAGTGGTGACGTTGTCGTGGTGGTTGGCGTGATTCCCTAGCAGCCTGGCGAACTAATTGGTCTCAAAGACCCTTGGCTTGTTGTTGAGACGAAGCTGCCGGCATGAACTCATGTTGATCGTTCTTTGTTGAGGAGTCTATGCTTAGCTTCTTTCGCTTCTTCGGCATGGTGTTGATTTGCTCAATGATCTAGTGTCTTGAAGGGTCTGAGACTGAAAAGAGTGACAAGGAGAGGAAGAATTAGATGGAAGGAAGGAGAAGAGGTGAGGGGTTTTGTAATGGCCTAAATTCAAGGTTATCGGAACAATGGTTTCGTAACCATAAATTCGATTTAAAGAGAAATTTATTTTAATATTTTTGCATGAATATTTATATGATAGGAAATACTTTTATAAATATTTATAAAATGTTAGTAATGTGGTATTAAAATTTCGTTAGAAAATTTTAACTTTTGGGTAGGTAATTAAATAAAAAGGACTAAATTGAAATGAAAGTAAAAGTTGAATTATAGATTAAAAGAAATTATGAATGACCAAAAAGGCAATTATGCCAATTTTAATTGATGAGGCGGCATAAGTATAGATTTTTTTTTGTGTGTGATAAAATATATTATTATTTTATGTTAATATAATATAATATTATATAATAAGGTTAAAAAGAGAAAAAGAAAGAAAGAAACAGAGAAGAAAACAGAAAACCCAAGACGAAACAGAGAAGAAATAGGGGAGAAAGAAAGAAAAGGGATAATAGAGTTTTTAAAGCTTGGAGTTTAATTTGATCCGGAAAACTCAAATACGAAGCTAGATCGAGGAAAGGAAAAAGTTCCGGATTAGTAGATTTTGTAAACGAACTGATAACGAGGTAAGTTCATGTAACTTGAATTATATTCTTAAATGCTTGAAATGTATGTTATTGATGTGAATATAGTTTGAATGTTCATTGTATGAAAATTTATGCAATATTGATATTTTTGATAAAAAGGGAAAGAAATCCCGGTTGAATGAAAGGAAAATTCGATGGATCTCTGAAAAGGAATTGACGGTAAAAAGGATCTAGCCCGGACGGGTGATCCTATCCTGATATAGCCCTCCCGAAGAATATGTGGAAAATGGATTTAGCCCGGACGGGTAATCCAAATTAGGGTCTGAATTTAGCCTGGACTGGTAATTCAGATCCAAGCTCATTAGAGTAATTGTCGTTGCAGGGGATTTAGCCTGGACTGGTAATCCCGACAATGCTCTGTGAGTTTATATTACAGGGGATTTAGCCTGGACTGGTAATCCCGCTGTAAGGATGAGGTTCGCGGGAGTGTGCTCTCTGAAATGGAAATGTGCGCACATGAATATGAATTGACGGACCCGAATTTGTACACTAAAGTGTACCTCTGAAAATCCATCGAAATTCCGAGTAATTCAATGGGATAAATATAAAAAAAAAATATGGAAATTATGGTATTGATGAGCTCATCAATCATAATATATATTATTGATACATGGAAATTATTGGACTGACTTGAACGTTGAGCTTGTAAATGTTAGGGTAATAATGCATTGAATGAGTATATGAATGTTTATCGCTTGTATTGAAATTACTAGGTAAGTATAATTCTTGTTACATGGGCTTACTAAGCACAAAGTGCTTACCCTATTTCCTTTTTCCCTGTTTTGTAGTGTTAAGAGCTCGGAGGTCGGATCGGTGGGAGACTCATCACACTATCAACCCCAATATTTCGGTATTTAAAGAAACTTTAGTTTGGAAATGAATGGCATGTATAAGCTAATAAAATAAATGTTAATATGAAATGAATGTAAGGTCAGCCATTGGTATGGCTTATGTCTTAATGTTATCTTATAAATATGCATGAATTATTTTGAAAATATGTTGAATTTGAATGGTCTCGGTTTTTAAAAAAAAAAATCGTAAATTCTGGTAATGCCTCGTACCTTATTCTGACAACGAATACGGGTAGGGGGTGTTACAGGTTTAAATAGGATTTCAAATTCTGGGCTCCCCCACGGCCGTGGTCATAGGGTGTGTCGATTTACACGGCCACCTCACACGGCCGTGCTATAGGTGGTGTTGTCACCCTTGTGGCCGTGCTTGGTCCTTTCATGCCCGTGCTTGTGAAATCTTTCCTTTTGGAACGGTCATTCTGCACGGGCGTGTTCTCCCCGTGTCCGTTAAGTCAGTAGCTTCACATGGTTTCTAGCACGGGCGTGTTTTGGCCATGGTGTGCAAGTTAGCATCTTCACACGGTTGCTAGCACAGGTGTAATGGCCTAAATTCAAGGTTATCGGAATAATGGTTTCGCAACCATAAATCCGATTTAAATAGAAATTTATTTCAATATATTTGCATGAATATTTATATGATAGGAAATATTTTTATAAATATTTATAAAATGTTAGTAATGTGGTATAAAATTTTCGTTAGAAAATTTTATCGTTTCGGTAGGAAATTAAATGAAAAGGACTAGATTGAAATGCAAGTAAAAGTTAAATTATAGATTAAAAGAAATTATGAAGGACCAAAATGGCAATTATACCATTTTGTAAAGTTGAGGCGGTTTAAGTATGAAATCTGAGTTTTTTTTAAAAGTATATTATATTATTATATTATATATTATTATTATATTATTATATTATTATATATACAAACAAACTAAAGGAAAAAGAGTTAGAAACAGAAAAGAAACAGAGAGTAAAGACGAAACAGAGAAAGAAAAAGAGAAAAGAAAGAAGAAAAAGGAAAAATAGAAAGTTTGAAGCTTGGAGTTTAATTTGGTAAGTTAATTTAGTCCTTTTCTTTTAATTTTGATGCTTTATATGTTTTGGAACAAAGTTTTGATGAATTTAAGCTGAAGTTTTTGAAGTTTTAGAGTTTTTGAATATAGCATATGATGAATAAAATGATGAATTAGTGGTTTAATTGAAAGAATTTGAAGTTAGAATTGGATAAAGGACTTAATTGTAAAACAAGCTATAAGAAAACATTTTTGGGACAGCAGCAGTAGAGTAAGTTTGAAAATTCACCAAAAATTGTAGAAGTGGGATTAGAAGTTGAGTGAGATATGAAATTAAAGCTTATTGAGTCTATTTTCATATGAAAGAAACAAGGAAAGAAAAAAAGTTCTGTATTTTGAGATATTTAGATTTTTGTAAGACTGGTTCAGAATGAATTCGGGTTTCCCTGTTTTAACTTTAGAAAATCATCAAAAATTGGATAAAAATAATTATGGGCTTAAATTTATATGTTTAGAATTCATAATGAGTCTATTTTCAATAGAAATAAATGGGAACATCATCCGAATCCTGTATGAAGAGATAATTAATTTTTAGTGAAGAAGGGTCAGAACTGTCAAACAGTAGAACAGGGGTAACTTTAAAGAATAAACTGTACTTATTGGATAAACCAAAAATTCTAAAAATTTTATGGTATAAAGAAATGTGAGTCTAGTTTCAGGGAAAATTAATGGTTCTTCATTTGGAGTTCTGTAGCTCGAGAAATAAATAATTTAGTGACTATAAGTTAAGTAGACAGTTTTGAATGAACTAAAAATAATAATAGGATTATAGAAAATGCGACATGTGAACATGAAATGTATTGAATTGATGATTGAATTTATTTATTTAGATTCGGAAAAATCAAATACGAAGCTAGATCGAGGAAAGGAAAAAGTCCCGGATTAGTAGATTTTGTGTACGAACAAGTATCGAGGTAAGTTCATGTAACTTGAATTATATTCTTAAATGCTTGAAATGTATGTTATTGATGTGAATATAGTTTGAATGTTCATTGTATGAAAATTTATGTAATATTGATATTTTTGATAAAAAGGGAAAGAAATCCCGGTTGAATGAAAGGAAAATTCGATGGATCTCTGAAAAGGAATTGACGGTAAAAAGGATCTAGCCCGGACGGGTGATCCTATCCTGATATAGCCCTCCCGAAGAATATGTGGAAAATGGATTTAGCCCGGACGGGTAATCCGAATTAGGGTCTGAATTTAGCCTGGACTGGTAATTCAGATCCAAGCTCATTAGAGTAATTGTCGTTGCAAGGGATTTAGCCTGGACTGGTAATCCCGACAATACTCTATGAGTTTATATTACAGGGGATTTAGCCTGGACTGGTAATCCCGCTGTAAAGATGAGGTTCGCGGGAGTGTGCTCTCTGAAATGAAAATGTGCGCACATGAATATGAATTGACGGACCCGAATTTGTACACTAAAGTGTACCTCTGAAAATCCATCGAAATTCCGAGTAATTCAACGGGATAAATATAAAAAGAAAATATTAAAGAAATGGAAATCATGGTATTGATGAGCTCATCAATCATAATATATATTATTGATATATGGAAATTATTGGACTGACTTGAATGTTAAGTTTGTAAATGTTAGGGTAATAATGCATTGAATGGGTATATGAATGTTTATCGCTTGTATTGTAAATATTAGGTAAGTATAATTCTTGTTACATGGGCTTACTAAGCACAAAGTGCTTACCCTATTTCCTTTTTCCCTGTTTTGTAGTGTTAAGAGCTCGGAGGTCGGATCGGTGGGAGACTCATCACACTGTCAACCCCAATATTTCGGTATTTAAAGAAACTTTAGTTTGGAAATGAATGGCATGTATAAGCTAATAAAATAAATGTTAATATGAAATGAATGTAAGGTCAGCCATTGGTATGGCTTATGTGTTAAAGTTATCTTATAAATATGCATGAATTATTTTGAAAATATGTTGAATTGGAATGGTCTCGGTTTAAAAAAAATCGTAAATTCTGGTAATGCCTCGTACCTTATTCTGACAACGAATACGGGTAGGGGTGTTACATTTGTTGGTATCAGAGCTACGATTTAGCCGATTCTAGGACCGACATAGCGAATACGGATTAGCTATACATGCCATTTAAATTATTTTTGATAGTGTGATATCTCCTGACCATTTAAATTGTGTTTTCCTTATAGTAATGTCATCTGACCGAGCTCAATCTAAGGAAGCTGGGAGTCATGCTCCGGCTTCAGTACAAAGAGAAGAAACTAGCAGTAGAAGGCCCGGTATAGAGGGTCAAGGGGAGGAGGCAAAAATAGCCTTCTTTCAAATGATGAATGAATGGTTTACCCAGTACATAAGAACTAACCCTACAGTGCAGCAAACTCAAGCTCCCCCTCCTGTTCCTCCACCGGTTCCCGAGATTCCACAGGGTACAGGTACTGAATCTGTCAGAAAAGGAAAAGCTCCGGTCGATAAAATCCGAAAATATGGGGCCGAAGAATTTCGAGCAGCAGTTGATGATGATCCCGAAAGAGCTGAATTTTGGTTAGAAAATACTACTCGAGTTTTGGAGGAATTATCTTGCACGCCAGAAGAATGTTTGAAATGTGCTGTTTCACTGCTAAAAGACACAGCTTATCATTGGTGGAATACTAAAGCTTCAGTTGTTCCGAAAGAAGAAATTACATGGGAATTCTTCCAGACCGAGTTCAAAAAGAGATATATCATCCAGAGATTCCTTGATCAGAAAAGAAAAGAATTTCTTGAGCTGAAACAGGGCAATAGATCAGTATCTGAGTATGAAATAGAATTTGTTCGGTTGAGTAAATATGCTCGAGAATGGGTACAGTCGGAAGCTGAAATGTGCAAACGATTCGAAGAAGGGTTGAATGAAGAAATTAAGCTACTTATTGGAATTCTTGAAATTCGAGAGTTTGCTACACTAGTAGAGCGAGCTTATAAAGCAGAAGAATGGAGCAAAGAAAAGAAACAGGCTGAGAGGGAAGCTCGACTTTTTAGTAAAGGACCAATGGAAAAATCTCAATTTTCTGCTCCAAAGAAATTGAAGAAGTACCAGGATCGTTCTACCTCAACCACTGGGTATTCGGATAGAGTGCGAGGTTCACAGCGCACTAATTCAAGACCTTCCACTCCATCAGTGACCAGTGTTGGCAGTGTTGGTACCTCTAAGCCGAGATGCCAGTATTGTAATAAAGCTCATTTTGGTGAATGTCGATTTAAGAGCGGGGCTTGCTACCGATGTGGTTCTTTTGACCATTTCCTCAGAGATTTTCCAGAAAGAAGTGAAAAAGAAGTTGAATATATATCGAAGCCAAGTAATCCATCTTTGAGGGGTAGACCATCTCGACCATCCGGTAATGTCAGTGGTAGCCGAGGAGCTACAAAAGATACTGCAAGTAGGCCTGAGACACGAGCGCCTTCTAGGACATATGTTATGCGTATCAGAGAAGATGCCTCAGCACCCGATGTTATTACTGGTACATTTTCTTTACTTGATACTAATATTACTGCATTAATTGATCCCGGTTCTACGCATTCATATATATGTGTAAAACTTGCATGCGTTAAAGATTTATCTGTTGAACCTACTGAATTTGCGGTTGAAGTCTCGAACCCATTTGGCCAATCTATTTTGGTGGATAAAATTTGTAAAAATTGTCCACTGATGGTAAGAGGTTATTGTTTCCTGGCTAATTTGATGTTACTGCCATTTGATTAGTTTGATGTGATATTGGGCATGGATTGGTTAACTCAGCATGATGCAGTAGTAAACTGTAAACAGAAATATATTGTGTTGAAGTGTCAGAATGGTGAATTACTTCGGGTTAAATCCGATCAGACAGAGGGATTATTTGATGTGATTTCAGTTATTACTGCTCAGAGGTATGTCAAAAACGGGTATGATGCTTTTCTTGCTTATGTATTAGATACCAAGGTATCTGAGTCGAAGATTCAAGCAGTGCCAGTGGTATGCGAATTTTCTAATTTGTTTCCAGAGGAGTTACCAGGGTTGCCACCAGAAAGAGAAGTGGCATTTTCTATAGATTTGATTCCGGGAACTACTCCGATTTCCATAGCTCCGTACCGAATGGCTCCTACAGAATTAAAGGAATTAAAGATACAGTTACAGGAACTTGTTGATAGAGGTTTTGTCCGACCGAGTCATTCACCTTGGGGTGCTCCGGTTCTGTTTGTGAAAAAGAAAGATGGGTCTTTGAGATTGTGTATCGACTATCGACAGCTCAATAAGGTAACTATGAAGAATAAGTATCCGTTGCCCCGGATTGATGATTTATTTGATCAGTTGAAAGGTGCTACTGTATTTTCAAAGATAGATCTCTGATCGGGCTACTATCAGTTACGAGTAAAGGAGTCAGATGTGCCAAAGACAGCTTTCAGAACCAGGTACGGGCAGTATGAGTTTCTGGTTATGCCATTTGGGTTGACTAATGCACCTGCAGTATTTATGGATCTGATGAATCAAATATTCAGACCGACTTAGACAGATTTGTGGTAGTATTCATTGATGATATTTTGGTTTATTCTCGAGATGAAGAAGAACATACAGAACATTTGAGAATTGTGTTACAAATTCTGCGAGAGAAACAGTTATATGCTAAATTCAGTAAATGTGAATTTTGGCTTCGAGAAGTGGGTTTTCTTGGACATATTGTATCCGCTGAAGGCATCAGGGTAGATCCAAGTAAAATCTCAGCTATTGTCAATTGGAATCCACCGAAGACTGTATCTGAAGTTAGAAGTTTCTTGGGTTTAGCTGGTTATTATCGGATATTTGTACAGGGATTCTCTATGATAGCTTCTCCGATGACTCGATTACTACAGAAAGATGTAAAGTTCGAGTGGACTGATGAATGTCAGCAGAGTTTCAACCGATTAAAAGATCTACTAACGAAAGCACCAGTATTAGTGCAGCCTGAACCGGGTAAGGAATTTGTTATTTACAGTGATGCCTCATTAAATGGTTTAGGTTGTGTCTTGATGCAAGAAGGTAAAGTAATAGCCTATGCTTCAAGACAACTTAAACCACATGAAAGAAATTATCCGGTACATGATCTTGAGTTAGCTGTTATTGTTTTTGCATTGAAGATATGGCGGCATTATTTGTACGGTGAGCAATGTCATATTTATACTGATCATAAAAGCTTGAAATATTTGATGACACAGAAAGATTTGAATTTGAGACAGCGCAGGTGGCTTAAACTGATAAAGGACTATGATTTGATTATTGATTATCATCCGAGTAAGGCTAATGTTGTGGCTGATGCTTTGAGTCAAAAATCTATGTTTGCTTTACGAGTTATGAATACCCGATTGTCACTGACTGATGATGGTTCAATCATAGCTGAATTGAGAGCTAAACTGACATTTCTATAGCAAATATGTGAAGCTCAGAAGAATGATGAGAAGTTACAGGTTAAACGGGCACAATGTGAGTCAGGTACTGATTCTGAATTTCAAGTTGGGGTTGATGATTGTTTATTATTTAGAGGAAGGGTATGTGTACCCAAGAATTCAGAGCTCATACAGAAAATTTTACACGAGGCTCACAGTGGTACTATGTCTGTACATCCGGGAAGTAATAAAATGTATAATGATTTGAAGAAGATGTACTGGTGGCCAGGTATGAAACGTGATATTTCTGAGTTTGTATCAAGATGTTTGATATGTCAACAGGTCAAAGCAGAACATCAAGTACCTTCGGGGTTACTTCAGCCAATTACTATACCGGAATGGAAATGGGAAAGAATCACTATGGATTTTGTATCGGGATTACCATTGTCTTCGAGGAAAAAAGATGCTATTTGGGTGATTGTTGACCGATTGACAAAGTCAGCACACTTTATTCCAGTACGTATGGATTATTCTTTAGATAAACTGGCTGAATTGTACATATCTGAGATTGTCAGGCTACATGGAGTGCCTGTCTCCATTATATCAGATAGAGATCCCCGATTTACGTCTCGTTTCTGGGATAAATTGCAAGAAGCTTTGGGTACTCAGTTGTATTTCAGTACTGCATTTCATCCTCAAACAGATGGCCAATCTGAGCGTGTAATTCAAGTATTGGAAGATATGCTCCGATGTTGTACACTAGAGTTTAAAGGTAATTGGGAGAGGTATCTACCTTTGATTGAATTTGCTTACAATAACAGTTATCAGTCCAGTATTAAAATGGCTCCATATGAAGCTTTGTATGGTAGAAAATGTAGAACACCATTGTATTGGACAGAGCTCAGTGAAAAGAAGATACATGGGGTTGATTTAATCCGGGAAACAGAAGAAAAGTGAAGGTTATTCGGGATAGTTTAAAAGCTGCTTCCGATCGCCAAAAATCATATGCCGATCTTAAACGAAAAGAGATTGAATTTCAGGTTGGTGACAAGGTATTCCTGAAAGTGTCTCCTTGGAAGAAAGTTCTCCGGTTCGGTCGAAAGGGTAAATTGAGTCCAAGATTTATCGGGCCATATGAGATCATAGAAAGAATTGGACCGGTCGCTTATCGGTTGGCATTACCACCAGAACTTGATAGAATCCATAATGTTTTTCATGTGTCTATGCTACGACGATATCGGTCAGATCCTTCACATGTTATTTCTCCGATAGAAGTGGAGATTCAACCGGATATGAGTTACAGTGAAGAACCGATCAAGATATTGGCATGGGAAACAAAGGAGCTTAGAAATAAAAAAATAAATTTGGTGAAAGTATTGTGGCAAAAACACGGGATTGAGGAAGCGACATGGGAACCGGAGGAGGCAATGAGGAAACAATATCCAAACCTCTTTACTGGTAAGATTTTCGAGGACGAAAATCCTTAAAAGGGGGGGAGAGTTGTAATGGCCTAAATTCAAGGTTATCAGAATAATGGTTTCGCAACCATAAATCCGATTTAAATAGAAATTTATTTCAATATATTTGCATGAATATTTATATGATAGGAAATATTTTTATAAATATTTATAAAATGTTAGTAATGTGGTATAAAATTTTCGTTAGAAAATTTTATCGTTTGGGTAGGAAATTAAATGAAAAGGACTAGATTGAAATGAAAGTAAAAGTTAAATTATAGATTAAAAGAAATTATGAAGGACCAAAATGGCAATTATACCATTTTGTAAAGTTGAGGCGGTTTAAGTATGAAATCTGAGATTTTTTTTAAAAGTATATTATTATATTATTATATTATATATTATATTATTATATTATTATATTATTATATATATACAAACAAACTAAAGGAAAAAGAGTTAGAAACAGAAAAGAAACAGAGAGTAAAGACGAAACAGAGAAAGAAAAAGAGAAAAGAAAGAAGAAAAAGGAAAAATAGAAAGTTTGAAGCTTGGAGTTTAATTTGGTAAGTTAATTTAGTCCTTTTCTTTTAATTTTGATGCTTTATATGTTTTAGAACAAAGTTTTGATGAATTTAAGTTGAAGTTTTTGAAGTTTTAGAGTTTTTGAATATAGCATATGATGAATAAAATGATGAATTAGTGGTTTAATTGAAAGAATTTGAAGTTAGAATTGGATAAAGGACTTAATTGTAAAACAAGCTATAAGAAAACAGTTTTGGGACAGCAGCAGTAGAGTAAGTTTGAAAATTCACCAAAAATAGAGTTTTAAATATTTATAAAAGAATGATCAAACCTGGAGACTAACTCTGACAACGATATTAAGGCAAGTGTACCTATCGAACAGTAGTATAGCTAGGCAAGACCGGTTATCGAACCCAAAGGAACTAAAAATATTAATACTCGCTTTCTTTTTATTATTTAGTCTTAAGGTTAGAGTGGAGATTACTTTTAACTAAATTGACGACAGCTAAACTAAAGACACAAAGACAAGAAGACGAATTAGAAAATAACTTTGAGGAAAAAAACTCAGTTGATTTTGACGGTACCCTCGGGAAGAATCCACCTAGACTTTACTTATTATCTAACCCTAAATTATATGGTCTCTTTTACTTGGCTTGATCCGTGAGACTCCCTAACCTATATTAAACCCTTTCTCGAGGCGAATAACGTCTAACCCTAGGTTAATTAGTGGAACTCTCGTTCGCTTATAATAACCCCCTAGGATAGCAGTAAATCGATCAATGGACTCCCATATTAGGTTTCACCCTAATCCGGCAAAATCTCGTAACCCTATCTCTAGGCGTTTGATCAACTCTGCTTAATTATGTTAGATCTTCTCTTAGGCAGGGTCTATTCCTCCTCTACCTAAGCACATTAGTTTTGGATTAAGCAACATAATTAAGAACAAACTAAGTAATTTATCATATAACTTAAAAATCAAATGATAAAATCCATCTAGGTTTCATCCCCTTCAGGCATCTGAGGGGTTTAGTTCATAACAAAATAACAAACCATCGCGAAAGAAAAGATAAAACAAAACATAAGAAAAATCCTAAAACCCCCTGAAGGTATCGAAGGAGAATTCTGCTGTCTTGAGTATAATTCCGGCTTCTTGGGATGGATCAACTGGCTATCCTTGTGTTATTCCCTAACTCTGACCTTCTCGGCTTGGCTCTTTGGCCTCGCTTTCGCCCCCTTCAACTGGTGATACTTGGGACTTATTTATAGGCTCTTGGAACGTGATTCTTTCTCCCTAAGTATCCTTTTCCGACTAAAATTGCTCTTTCAAGCGTTAGAGGCATGGCCATGTCACACGCCCGTGTGAATCGAGACCTGACCGTCTTCGAATTTCTCTTGAGGCATGGCCGTGTGTGATGGGGTTGAGGCCGTACTCTAGGTGTTCGTCGAGGCACGGCCGTGTGGGCTTTGGGTCAGGCCATGTTGATTTCGTGCTAAGGCCCATTTTCTTCGTTTTAGGCCCGCTTTGTGTTCTTTTTATCCTCGGGTGCTTTCCTGAGTATAAAACATGAAAAGAAAGGATTAAGAGCACCTTTTTATATAAAACAAGGGATAAATCATCCAAAAGCATATTAAATGTGGGATAAAAATATGTTACTTTTATGGTTTATCACCCGTGCTTAAGGCTGAGCTAAGTTTAATTGATTTTCCTTTAGATTATTTCATTGTTTTTTTTTTTCATCTTTTACTTTTTACTTTTTTTTCTGTGTTTATTTCAGGTTACATATTTTACTCCCCCCCAACTTCGCGGGCACGACAATTGCCCGGACACAAATCTGGTCGAGATAGAAACAATTATCAGAAAACCCAGTCTCTGTGAGATCGACCCTACTTCCTATACTGCTTAAATTTTCAAATTAGGTGTAGGTTTATATTGGTGGAATCGACAGCCATCAGTTTTGGCGCTGTTGCCGGAGACTGGCAACACTTACAATTGTTTAAATCGTCTTCATGACCAGATCTTCATCAGGAGATCTCGAATATGACCTAGAGATCGAGAAATCAGCGCGAGCATGACGAAAAGAGACGGAAGCTCTTAAACGCGCAAGTAAAGCAGAAGCTGAACTAGGACAAGGGATCCTAGAATCTGACGTCGAGAAGTTGAGCGAAGTAATTCGTGCAGAGGCAATTCGACATGGGAAACAAGTCGAAGTGGTTGGATCTGAGACCAAACCACTTCTTGAAGCAAGAGACAACATTAGTTAACCAAAAAGGATGGCAAACCAAACCATTCGTCAACTAGCCGCTGCTCCAAACGAGCAAACACCGTTATGCATCAACTATCCAACCGGAGGGACCCCGTTCGAGTTGAAATTAGGCTTGATTCATCTTTTGCCCACTTTTCGAGGCTTGAAGAACGAAAATCCACACACCCACTTGAGACAATTCCACATGGTCTGCTCAAGCATGGAACCTCAGGGAGTACCCGAAGATGAAATCAAACTTCGGGTCTTTCCTTTTTCTTTAGTTGATACAGCAAAAGAATGGTTATTTTACTTACCGTCCGGTTCTATCACAACGTGGGATGACTTATCTCGTATATTTCTTGACAGATTCTTTCTAGCATCGCGAGCAGCTGAACTTCGGAGGGACATAGTGGGAATTCGCCAAATGGAGAGTGAGTCGCTCTACGACTATTGGGAGCAATACAAAAAACTATGTGGAAGTTGTCCTCAACACAGGTCGACCGAACAATCACTTCTTCAATATTTCTACGAAGGTTTGCTCCCTATGGAAATGAAGATGGTTGATGCTGCTAGTGGAGGGGCGCTTGTCAATATGACTCCTCAAAGGGAAAGAGAACTGATATCCACCATGGCAGCAAATTCTCAACAGTATCGGCCGAATTCGGAACCCACAAGATGGGTTAATGGGGTAAACGTTTCATCTTTAGAAGATAAATTTGATAAGCTTACTAATGTTGTTCAATCTTTGCTTACAGAAAAGAAGAATCTAACCCAACTGTGTAGAATTTGTACTAAGTCTGAACATCCGACGAATTCGTGCCCAATCCTTAACGACAATTCAATGGCACATGTTGATGCTGTCGGAGGTTTTTCGGGACCTCCACAAAGACGCTATGATCCTTTCTCCAACACCTACAATCCTGGGTGGAAGGATCATCCCAACTTGAGTTACGGAGCTAATCCTCGATATAATCCATCATACCAACCGAGACCTCTACAACCACCACAACAACAACCAAAGCCGAGCACATCTCTAGAAACTGTTGTAGAAAGACTTGCCGCCGATGCTGCAAAATATCAACAGAGGACTGACGCCTCAATACAAGAGTTAACTAATCAAGTTAGTAAACTCTCGATGGTAGGTAATTGATTGGAGTCTCAAGGTAAATTACCATCCCAAATTGAGCATAATCCTCGACACAATGTAAGTGCTTTGACGTTAAGAAGTGGGAAGGTTTTGGAGCCCGTACCTGGCATGAGTCGTGCCCGTGACGCTGGTCGAGATGAGAAGAAACTTGACAAAAAGACTCCTGTGGAGTCAATACCACAAAAATCATTTGTAGTACCACCTCCATGTCCTGGAAGACTAGTCCAATGCAAGAAGGAGCGAGAAGATAAGGAGATCCTCGACACCTTTCGAAAGGTAGAAATCAACATACCTCTTATTGATGCGATTAAACAAATTCCACGGTATGCAAAATTCTTAAAAGAATTATGCACAAGTAAGAGGAAGCTCTTGGGCAATGAAAAGGTGAGTGTCGGAGAAAATATCTTCGCTGTTTTACAAAGGAAAACACAACCTAAATGTAAAGACCAAGGTATGTTTTCCATATCTTGCAACATAGGTAGTGTCAATATTAAAAAAGCCATGTGTGACTTAGGCGCATCAATTAATGTTATGCCTTTGTCAGTTTATAAACTACTTAATGCGGGTCCTTTAAAGGAAACAGGTGTAATTGTTCAGCTTGCAGATAGATCCATAGTGCATCCGGAAGGAGTGCTGGAGGATGTTCTCGTTAAGGTAAACGAGCTGATATTTCCTGCAGACTTCTACATTATCGACATGGAGGATGACAACTCGGCCAATTCGTCTGAGATACTTCTTGGGAGATCATTTTTGAGTACCGCGTGAACGAAAATTGGCGTTTGGGGTGGAACACTCACCATGGAATTTGATGGTGAAATGGTTACATTTAATGTTTATAAGGAGATGGGACATCCTAATGATAAGTTACAAACTGTGCCCTGCAGGAATGTTGATCTTGATGTTAAGCAAGAGGAATTATCGATAATCCAAAAACCAATACGTGAAGTTGTCATGAAAGCCTCGAAATTAGAGCTGAAATCACTTCTAGAACGTACAAGTATTCCGACAGAGAAAAATGCAAACTCGAATGAAGAAGCTCAAAGACTCCTCAATCCACTAATGATAGAGGAACCCGCGAAGGGCTTCAAAGATAGTGGAAAAAGGTCGAAACCTTTCTGCAAGGACATTCATGTGCACAAGATGGAGAACTTAATTCTCAATAAGCCAAACGGATACCATTTAAGGTCGCCGAGCTAACGACGTTAAACAAAAGCGCTTTTTGGGAGGCAACCCAAATTTCTTTTCATTTATTTAATTTTAAGTTTTAGTAAGATTTAGGGTGTAAATAAATAAATTTTATTTAATTCAGTTGCTTTGATGTTTCTAGGAACATAATGGAGATCATGATTTTTTTTCGAAAGTCGGATAATAGTGATGGCGCGGGCACGATATGCTAATTTGGTGACAAATGTTTACCTAAAAAAACCCAACTACTTAACCTTCATAAAACACCAAAACCCAAGCCCAATACCCATCCATTCAACCCATCAACACTTACCCAAAAACACCCTCAAAACAAACCCTCTCTCCCACAACCAACCCACGCTACCGTCACCATCTCCGTCACCGTCGCAGCACCTATCGTCGTTGTCGTCGCACTACCATCACCAACGCCACTGCACTACCGTCGTCGTCTTCCCCCCTCTTTGCTATAACGTTAAGGTGTGGCAATGGGTATATGCATGTCTAGGATTGGATCTAGGGAGAGCTTGGTACTTAAGCGGTCTTAATGACTCACCTCCTCTTCTCTGGAATCCTACCTGGTGCATAGTATCTGTTCACTTTAGCCAATGTGGACTTGATAACGGGCCAAGGTGATCCTCAGTAGGTGGTTTGACGGATGGAGGGACTCAGAGGTGGCCAACTAGCAAAACGATTAGACCTGTTGTTCTCAATATCTAAACTGCTGGCACCCCTAATTCGTGTTATTTTGTTTCTCCAGGTACACGGACTAATCACGAAAATATGATTTTTTGCCAACGTCCACACGTCAATACTAGAGAACAAGATGAGAGGCACGTTTAAGCCGAATCAAAGCGAGACTTGGAACGATGGAAAATCAAGTCTCCATAATCCTTGATATCCTGCAAAGCCGTTACCCCCAACATCGACAAAATCATTGAAGACACACATGGGCAGTACTCTGAACTTTTCATTTTGTTTATTTGAGCTGCTGATTTTTTTTCTTATCTATAATATGACACATGCTTGAGGACAAGTTTAGAATAAGTAGGAGGGATGAATATAGTAAGTATGCATGGATGGTTGATTGGTTTTTGCTGCATGTTTCTCTTGTGCATATGTTCAATCTTGCATTGAATTCATTCAACAGTTTATTTGACATTGAGCCTTTAATCTCATACTTAGTCAACTTGGACAATTGGGCATTTTTTTTTTTTGAATTTAAATGCTCAAGTATATAGATTAATCCACACTTGTATTCTAAGGCTGATATATGTAGCTAGACTTTCATGAATTGATTGTTTGAAAAAAGTGTATTTGCTTGTGCATGAATAAATGAAAAAAATGAAAAGATGAAAAAAAATAAAATAAATAAATAAAGGCTCAAGTTATGAGTGAAAATTTCAAAAACGTGACCGAATTGAGTAACCGGGGCAAGGTGCTTGGGTTGTCATCTCGTCTCGCGTAAAAAGGTTCGAGTGACAAGTCGATAACTTAATAACATTCTGCTAACAGAGCTCAATAATAAAGACTGCTCCAACTGAGTAACCGGGATAGGGTGCTTGGGTTGTCATCCTTGTTCACGTAAAAAGGTTTGACCATGTCTAATTTATTTTCCTAACGTATAGTTAATTAACAATGCCTTGCAATTTATTGGATTCAAACTCAGTTTAATGAAATTATCTAGTTCGCATATTTTAAATCTTATGACACTTGTCTTGTTGATTAAACTATATGTTTTGAGCATTGATTTAATTATTTTTGCCTATGTTGTTTACGTTGAGTATGGAAGAAGAAAAGAGGCTCGATTTTTAATAAATTGTAGAATTGATTCTAATGTTTGAAAGAACAACACGCTTGAGGGCAAGCATGAGATAAGTAGGGGGATTTGATAACATGATTATTTTGCATGATTTCTTGTATGTAATTCGATTTATTTCTGAATTAATCCCTGCTAAATTTGAATTTTTATGATTTAAATCTTGTCAGGGATGCAATTGATCAAAAGCAAGCTAAAAAGGGCCAAACTGAAAGAAAATCATGGAAATGGGGCCAAATCAAAAAGATGGAGGAAGCCAAGGACACATCAAGCAATTTGACTTTGTAAAAAGCCAAATATGGAAAATCCTATTTTTTTTTTTATTTTTAATTATTTTTATTTTTAATTATTTAAGATTTTATATTAAATTAATTAAGCCTATTTGTATATATAAATAGGGGTTATTTGTATTTGGAAAATCATCAATCAAATATTTCTTTTCCTATTCCTATTTGAAGTTTTATTTCTCTCTTTTCCCATTTCAATTTAGAATAGGATTTCTTTTATTTTTTTCTTTCAAGTTGACGTGAAGCAATCTGCCCATTTCAATTCCTTTTGTTTCTTTTCAAAAATTGGTTTGATTGCTTTCCAAGCCCCTTTCCCTTTCTGAAATTCCATCACCCTTTACAAAAGCCCAAACACTTCCCACAACCTTCAAGCACGAGTAAAATCATGCCACACTAAACCCCTTTCAGCTTTAAGCCAGTATTAACCCAGTCCAAATCCTGTGAGTTACGAACCCGAGCTATTTAACTCCCAACTTTCGATACTTATTATTTCTCCGGATTAAGAGTATGACTTTGTCAACTCCAAAGTCAAGTCATGCTAAGTAAAAAAAGACGTCGTTTGAGTTAGTGTGGCTTGGTTTTCCATGAACACATTAGCGTGCCAAGTGGGGATTGCTATTTGGTTCCGTCAAGGGAAATAGTAACCGGATTTAAATGTCCCAACGTTTGAGGGCATTGGTTCGAGCTAGGCTCTTCTAGAACGCAAAGCTGTCGAAGTTCTAAATCACGAACGTTTCGTAGGTTGTTCGATCGGTAAGGGTTAGTTATAGGACGTTCCATAACTAATTTACATAAGGAAGAGTTGGTGTTCGAGGCGTCTTTGGTAACTATAACTAGCTTATCGGAAAAGACGAGTTCATCTAATTTCGAGGATCGGGTCAAAGACGGAAAAACTCGCGCTTAAGGCTGAGCTACGATTAATCGATTTCTTTTCAGATTATTTCAATTTTATTTTCCTATTTAGTCTGTTACTTTTTATGTTTTTATTTTCTGTGTTTATTTCTGGTTTAATATTTTATTTCTCCCCCCCAAAACATCACGGGCACGACAATTGCCCAGACAATAATATGGTCAAGAGATAGACAGTTTTCCAGTAAAACCAGTCTCTGTGGGATCGACCCTACTCCCTATACTTCTTGAATTTGCAACTAGGTGTAGGTTTATATTAGTGGAATCGACAGCCATCAGATAAGTAGACTTTAACTGTATAAGCTCACTTTTCATAATACTAATACTGAATATACTTCGATTTTTCGATTTTTTTTAAGAACAAATAAAATAATAAAGGATAAATTCAACTACTGAAATAATATAATTAGGTAATTAATCAAATCAAATCTCGATATAAGGGTAGTCAAAAAGGAATGGTGATAACAAATACAAAGTTTTTTGGGTTAATATTAATGGGTGAGTCAATAAAAAGGGTTGTTAGGATTAAACGGGATTCACTAGAGGTTAATTATGAAGGTAGGTTTTTAGTGGAGTGAGTGGGTTAAAACCTAGGTGCCTTTATCATCTCTTTATATCAAATCAAAGGTGTGGTATTGACATGTATAATCAAGGCAAGTTCTAGAATAACAGTTCAATGTTGACACACTCATAATCAATAAAGTGAGCAAGAAAAAGAATAAATGCTCTACGAAGCTCAAAATCTCACAAAAAATTATGGGTGTTTGATATCAACCTTGTAAATTTCAAATTTCAAAGTAATATTCAAATTTAGGTTAACAACCTAGCAAAAATTTTGATTCTGAAAAATAGACTTATCATGCTTGATTCTCTAGTATTTAAAATTTAAATCATCAATGCACAATTAACTATGGCTTACTTCAAAAACATAGCAATAAAAATCATAAATCATCAAAAATTTCATCCTAATTAGTAATATGAGGAAACTACTCAAGAACAAGATATAATTCAGGGATTTGAGAATAATGAAGAAAGTTAGGCACTTTCATGAAATAACTATTCACCCCCCACACTGAAGATGTACATTGCCCTCAATGTACAAACAAGTAAATGCAATTTAAGAGATAGAGGGAGGTGAGACTTCCTGAAGTTAGATGGTTTCCTGGAGTTGGAAGTCGATAAGGGTGGTTGCTTCTACCGAGCTCTGCGCTAGATGAAGAAATTGGGGAGCTCGTAGAGAATTAGCCACGAATTATTAAGACACATTTAAAATAAACTAAATATATAATTAAAGACAAGAAGAGAAAGAAAATAAAAATGTAAATAAACAAAGGCTCAAAGATAAAGGGGCTTGAGAATCCTTATTGGTAGATGGTTTACGAGGTGGGTGTGACTTCTAAGGCTGCGGAGGTGCTGGCGGTGGCGGAAGTGGCGTGATTCCCAAGCAACCTTTTGAACCTGACACTAAGAAACTAAAGTAAAATAAACTAAATTAAGCATAAGATTGTCAAAGAGAAGGAAAATAAGGGAGAAGATAAAAGTAAAACAAAAGATAAATGGTCTCAAAGACCCTTGGCTTATCGAATGGATGAAGCGGCCGGCATGAACTTATGTAGTTCGGTCTCCATGAGGGAAACTGTGCTTTGATTCCGCCGTTTCTTTGACATTGAGCTTTTGAGGATCGGGAATTAGGGAAGGATTGAAGAAGAGAAATATGGAGGGGGAAAACTCTGAAGGATGGAATGGGAGAAAATGGTTGAGAAGAGGGAGGGAGGGTGGTTTCTATAGATTTCAAGTCAGGTACATTCACACGCCCATGTCTCGTGGTCGTGGTATCTCACACGGCCATGTCGCACGACAGTGGTGGGCTTCGTTCGTTTCTTCCACGCCCATGCTCAGGTCACCACACCCGTGTATAATTTAACAGTGTCGACCACGACCGCATCGCACGGATGTGGGTTTTTCGGTGGCCGTGGGGTGGTGGTTTGAGTCCGTGACTCTGAAAATTTATTTGTTCTGACTCGTACCATCCCTGCCATGTCAGTACGGAGATTCTTGAGGTCCACACGGCCACGGCCACGGTCGTGTGTAAGGCTGTGTGGCCTGGGAATCTGCACTTTTGGTTAGTTTAAAGCTAGGTGTTTTAAGACTAAGAGAAGAAAGTAAAATAGGGTTAGTGCTCGGGTTACCTTCCGAGAAGCGCTTGTTTAAAGTCTTAAGCTAGACTTTCCTTATATTTGCAAAAATCAGGGTGGTTTAAAAGTTTGAATATCTTCCCTCATGCTATCAGTTCTATTCTCACTATAAAGTTTAAGTCGAGAAGCGTTTACCTTAAAAGTGCCGAATGTTGAATTGCTTACCTCGACTGTTCCGTATGGGAAGATATTGCGTACCTCAAGAGGAATTTCTTCGTTCGTGTTCAGGTCTGATGTGATGATGTGAGGATCTGCATTATCTAACAGTACCTGGTCTTCTATTTTGAAGTGGTTTGTTGTTCCTATGAGCTCTTCTGGGGGGCCCTTCGGTTTTACTTCGTGTGGTTCCTGTTCCTCTTTAAAATGTGTCTTCCATTCTTCTAATTTATCGACCTTAAGGCTTCGTTCCTCATATAATTCTTCCTTGTTGGCACGAGGTCCATGATTCGACTCAGGTTTGTAACCTTGTGGTGTTTCCTGAAAAGAAGGGTTAACCGAATGGTTATTAATAGAATTTACATTCTCACCTTGGTTACTTAATGTTCTAGCTGAGTCGAGGGCTTGAAGAGTGACTGTCTCCCCGCCTACACAAAGTATAAGTTCGCCTGCATCAACATTGATTTTAGTTTTGGCAGTTGCTAAGAATGGTCTTCCTAAAATTAGGGGGATCGTGTTGTCCTCATCCATGTCTAAAACGACGTAGTCTACTGGGAATACGAATTTATCAATTTTTACAAGAACATCTTCGATAATACCCCTAGGAATTCTAACAGTTTTATCAGCTAATTGAATGCTCATCCTAGTTTGTTTGGGTTTCCCTAGACCTAGCTGTTTAAACAATTTATAAGGCATGACATTTATGCTTGCCCCTAAATCAGCTAAGGCATTATCAACAGTTAAACTACCAATTAAACATGGAATTGCAAAACTCCCTGGATCTTTTAGCTTTCGCGGTAGTTTATTCTGTAACATTGCTGAGCATACTGCGTTTAACTCCATATATGGCCCCTCGTCTAATTTACGCTTGTTCGTTAAGAGTTATTTTAAAAATTATCTCGAATCTGGCATCTGTGAAAGAGCTTCAAGAAGAGGTAAGTTGATATGTAATTTCTTTAAAAGTTTAAAAAACTTACCGAACTGTTCCTCTGTATCATCTCTCTTCATCGCTTCGGGATAAGGAATGTGAGGGTGGTATTCTTTGATTACCGGTTTTGGCTTTTCTTGTGTTACCTCAACTTCACTTTCCTTTACCTCATTTTCTTGAATTGGATTGGGTTCATCTAACCCTATACTATCATGAGCTGTGATGGCTTGGATTTGCTCCTTAGGGTTAATCTTAGTGTTGCTTGGTAGATGCCCTTGCGATCGTTCGGAAATCTCTGATCGAATTTCAGAAACTATCTTAGTAAGTTTTCCAACTGACTTAGTAAGTTCTCCGACTTGGCTCTCAATCCCTTTGATTGATGCCTGTTGATTATCGAGCGTCGTCTCGGTTTTTTAGAGACGGGTTTCTGTGGCTGCCATGAATTTTCTCAGTATCTCTTCAATGTTCGGCCTCTTTTCCTATGGATAAGGCTGATTTTGGAAATTTTGAGGAGGTTGTTGTCTTTGATTTCCTTGACCTCCCCATGAAAAATTTTGGTGGTTCCTCCAACCTGGATTATAAGTATTACTATACGGGTTATTATTAGATCTGAAATTATTACCTATATAGTTCATCTGTTCGCTTTCTGTGCCCGGTTGGTAGGGTGGGTACTCAGGATTCGCCACAGTTCCACTTGCGTCGCACTGTATTAATGGATGTACCACAAAGAACACAAACTGTCAAGCTTTTTATTCATCATCTCTACTTGTGTTGATAGCATGGTTACTGTGTCGAGGTTGAAAACTCCGGCTGATTTTGTTGGTTTTGTCCTTGTAACCTGCCACTGATAGTTATTCGGTGACATCTCTTCAATAAACTCGTAGGCTGCTTCAGGAGTTCTGTTGTTCAGGGTTCCACCGGCGGCTGAATCAATTAGTTGCCTCATTGAGGGGTTCGCACCGTTATAGAAAGTTTGGACTTGGAGCCACAAGGGTAAACGATGGTGTGGACACCTTCTCAAGAGATCCTTGTATCTCTCCCATGCGTCGTATAATGTCTCTAAATCCATCTATACAAAAGAAGAGATATCATTCCGTAATTTGGTAGTTTTGGCCGGTGAGAAATATTTTAATAAAAATTTTTCGGTCATTTGATCCCATGAAGTGATTGACCCTCGTGGTACCGAGTTTAACCACTGTTTGGCTTTATTCCTTAATGAAAAGGGAAATAACCGAAGACGTATGGCATCATCAGAAACGCCATTTATTTGTATCACATAACTCTAAAAAATTAGCTATATGAGTATTTGGGTCCTCGTCCTATAAACCATCAAATTGAACAAATTGTTGAATCATTTGTATAGTGTTAGGCTTTAATTCAAAATTATTAGTAGCTATTGCAGGCCTAACAATACTCGATTCTGCTCCTGTTAAATTAGGTTTAGCATAATCATACATAGTACGCGGAGCATTATTTTCTGCCACATCTTGTGGTGGTGGACTATTCTCGTCCATCCCTTCAGTAGGATTGGATCTGCCTTCTCGCTCTTCTTCTGTGTAATTTAGGGCTCGCCTAACTTCTCTGCGATTCCTGGGAGCGGTAGCTTCAATATCACTGTCGTATACTAAAGGTCCTCTCGGGTTCCTTCTAGTCATAAACTAGAGGTACCTGCTAAGAAAAGAAAGAAAGAAAATTTAGCAAAAATAAAATTTAACCTAAAAAAATTAAAAGTAAATTGCGGAAAATAAAAATAATGGCTAAAGTAATAAAAATAGAGCTTTCTTAATATTTTAGTTCCCCGGCAACGGCGCCAAAAACTTGATCATCGATTTCAGAGTTTTAAATTTATAATGAGAACAATCGAACCTGGAAACTAACTCTGACAACGATTTGAGGCAAGCGCACCTATCGAACAGTAGTCTAGTTAAGGCAAGACCAGAATGTCGAACTGATCGCTGAAATCAGAGCTTTAAAAATTTATAAAAGAATGATCGAACCTGGAGACTAACTCTGACAACGATTAAAGGCAAGTGTACCTATCGAACAGTAGTATAGATTAGGCAAGACTAGATTATCGAACCCAAAGGAACTAAAAGTATTAATACTAGCTTTCTTTTTAATATTTAGCCTTTAAAATTAAAGTGAAGGTTGTTCTAAACTAAATCGACAAGAACTAAACTAAGGACACAAATACAAAAAGGATGAATTGGAAAATAACTTGAAGAAAACTCAATTGATCACGACGATACCCTCAAAAGAATCCACCTAGACTTCACTTGTTATTTAACCCTTAATTATATGATCTCTTTACTTAGCTTGATCCGTAAGACTCCCTAACCTATATTAAACCCTCTCTCGAGGCGAATAACGTCTAACCCTAGGTTAATTAGTGGAACTCCCTTTCGCTTATAATAACCCCCTAGGATAGCAGTAAATCAATCAATGGACTCTTATATTAGGTTTCACCCTAATCCGACAAAATCTCGTAACCCTATCTCTAGGCATTCGATCAACTCCGCTTAATTATGTTAGATCTTCCCTTAGGCAGGGTCTATTCCTCCTCCACCTAAGCACATTAGATTCGGATTAAGCAATATAATTAACAACAAACTAAGTAATTCATCATATAACTTAAAAACCAAATAACAAGATTCGTCTAGGTTTCATCCCTTTCAGGTATCTGAGGGGTTTAGTTCATAACGAATAAAGAAAACATCGCAAGAGAAAAGATAAAACAAAACATAAGAAATTCCTAAAACCCCCTGAAGGAATTGAAGGAGAATTCTGCCGTCTTGAGTATAACTCTGGCTTCTTGGGATGGATCAACTGGCTATCCTTGTGTTATTTCCTAACTCTGACCTTCTCGGCTTGGCTCCTTGGCCTAGCTTTGATGCCTTCTCAAAGGTGGCACTTAGGGGATATATATAGGCTCTTGGAATGCGATTCTTTCTCCCTAAGTATCCTTTTCCGACTGAAATTGTTCTTTCCAGCGACAGAGACACGACCATGTCACACGCCCGTGTGACTCGGGGTCAGGCCGTGTTAGGACTTCTAATTTGGGGCACGGCCGTGTGAGCCGGAGTTGAGGCCCTGCTCTAGGTAATCATCGAGGCACGGCCGTGTGGACTTTGGGTCAGGCCGTGTCACTTTTGCACTAAGGCCCGTCTACTCAGTTTTGGGCCCAATTTGTGTTCTTTTCATCCTCAGGTGCTTTCTTGGGTCTAAGACATGAAAAGAAATGATTACAAGCAACTTTTTATAAAAATCAAGGAATAAATCATCGAAAAGCATATGAAATGTGGGTTAAAATATGTTACAATTACGGTTTATCAAATACCTCCACACTTAAGCTTTTGCTTGTCCTCAAGCAAATTTCTCAACTTACAATTAAAACGAACTTTCCATGATCTACAATTCTTATCAACAATGTTTTATCATAATTCATAGGCAATTTATACATGGATAATTCAATTCAAAGAGTCCTAAAGATTTAAACGAGATAAGTCATGAGTTTGTACTTCGAAAACATAGGTGTCTTCCCTTATTTAAATAACTACCTTTTCAATTCAAAGCCGACAAGGATTGATGTCCTCACTAAGGATTCACTCAAATCACTCTAAAGTGTTTAAGGTTCATGAAAAAATCACTCATAAGTCGTACATAAAAAGTTAATCCCATAGGCTTACCTGAAAATCAAATCTTCACCACTGTAATATGAGGTGATAAATAGATCAAAAGGTCTTTGTTAGGGTTGTAACGAGGCTAGGGTTAAAGGTGTGGTTGCAGGCCGAAATTAGAGGGTTAGAATCGAGATTGAATTGATGAGTAACTACTTAAACATTCTGAAATATCATCAACTGAAAAGTAATAAACCTACTAATACGAGCTTCTCTTTTGAGAATAGATTTTGATTGTGTAAGCTCACTAAAGTTTGAATACTTTGATTTTTTTTTTTTAAGAACAACCTAAGTAATACAAGATTGATTTAACTACTATAATCATAAACTTAGGTAACTTGATCAACTCAATCCTCGATTTAGGGGTAGTCAAAAGAAAGGGTGAATACAAAGAGGCTTTGGGTTAATATTAGTAGGTGAGTCAATAAAAAGGGTTTGTTAGGATCAATAGGGTTCACTAGGGGTTAATTGTAAAGGTAGGCTATTTAGTGGAGTTAATGGGTTAAAACCTAGGTGCATTTATCATCTCTGTATATCAAATAAAAAATGTTGTCTCAACATGTATAAACGAGGCAAGTTCTAGAATAACAGTTCATGGTAGACACACTCATAATCAAGGAAATAAACACGAAAAAGAATGTATGCTTTATAAGGTTCAAAATCTCACAAAAATTATGGGTGTTTTGACATTATCCTTGTAAATTTCAAATTTCAAGGTAGTATTTAAATTTAGGTCAACAACCTAACACAATTTTAATTCGTGAAAAAGGGACTTATCATGCTTAATTCTCTAGTATTCTTTCAAATTCAATTATTAATGCACAATTAACTATGACTTATTCTAAAACATGTCAATAAAAATCACAAATCATCAAAAATTTCATCCTAATTAGTAATATGAAAATTTTGCATAAAAACAAGACTAAATTAGAGATTTGAGAATAATGAAAAAAGTTTGGCACTTTTATTCCACTTTTACCCTCAGGGATTTGACAATAATGCAAAAAGTTAGGTATATTTACCCCCCCACACTTAATATGTACATTGTCCTCAATGTACAAAGATAGATATTTTTATAGAAATCAAAAGTGAGGGTGAGAGGTACTCCCTGAATTTTTGGGCGGGTTTGGTGGAGGGTGTGGTACCTACGGCAAAGGCGTCGGTATGGTGGTGGTGTTGGTTCCCGAGCTCTGCACTAGATGAAGAAATTGGGGAACTCGTGAAGGATTTGCCAGGGGTTATTAAGACATAGTTAAAGTAAACTAAATATAAAATTAAAAACAAGAAAGAAAAAGGAAAGGAGACTAATAAGGAAAACGAAAATAAAAGAAAAGAAGAATGGATCGGAGAGTCCTTATTGGAGGATGGTTCGCAGGGTGGTTGTGACTTCTCGGGCTGTGAAGGTGGTGGCGGTGTTGAGAGTGGTGTGGCCATTGTGGTGGTCGGCGTGATTCCCTAGCAGCCTGGCGAACCTGACACTAAGAGACTACAAGAAAAGTAAATGAAAAGAGCAGTAGAGAAGCTTAGATAAGGCAAATAAAGAAGAAGAGAAACAAAAAGGAACAATAAATTGCTCTCAACGACCCTTGGCTTGGTGATTAGTCGAAGCTGCCAGCATGAACTCATGGTGACCATTCTCCATTAGGGAGACTATGCTTAGCTTCTTCCGCTTCTCCGACATGATTTTGTATTGCTCAAAGGTGTTAGAGATTTATAAAGTGAAGAATCTGAGAAGGGGAAAAGTAGGAAAAGAAAAGAAAGTGAAGATGAAACTAGATGAGGGGAAGGGGAAGGGCTGTAGGATTTAAATAGCATTTGAATTCTGGTACGTTTAGACGCCCGTGGTGTAAGGCCATTTCGATTTACATGGCCGCCTTGCACGGCCGTGTTTGGTGGCCCATACCCGTGTTTCAGCTCACCATGCTCGTGTTCGTGAAGTCAGTATGTGGGCACGGTTGGACCGCACGGGCGTGTTCTGCCCGTGGTGTGGAAGTTAGTAGCTTCACACGGTTGAAAGGCACGGCCGTGCCATTCTGTCGGTGCCCGTGAGGAGGGTGGTTGGATTGGTGACGTGGGAGGGTGGTTGAACTAAATTGCACGGCCTCTGTCTTGTCAGTGTGGTGGTTCCGGTGGTCCACACGGCCACGACCACGGCCGTGTGTAAGGCCGTGTGGCCTGGGAATCTGCACTTTTGGTTAGTTTAAAAGGAGAAAAAGAAAGAAAAATAAAAAGGAATGAAAACGACTTTAAAATGAAATAGGGTTAGTGCTCGGGTTGCCTCCCGAGAAGCACTCGTTTATAGTCTTAAGCTAGACTTTCCTCGTATTTGAAAATTTTAAGGAGGTTTAAAGGTTTGAATATCTTCCCTCATGCTTACATTTCTATTTCCTTGACAAAGTTGAAGTCGATAAGCATTTACCTTGAAATTGCCGAATATTGGATTGCTTACCTCGACTATTCCGTGTGGGAAGATATCGTGTACCTTAAGAAGAATTTCCCCCTTTGTCCTCAGGTCTGTTGTAGTGATGTGAGGATCGGTTTTGTCTAACAGTACCTGTTCTCCTATTTTGGAGTGGTTGGATGTCTCTACGAGCTCTTCTGGTGGTTCCTCTGGTTTTACTTCGTGTGGATCTGGTTCTTCTTTGTCGTGTGTTTGCTGCTCTTCTAATTGGTCGACCCTAAGGCTTTGTTTCTTATGTGGCTCTACTTTGTTGACTTGGGGTCTATGAGTTGGCTCAGGTTTGTGTCCTTGTGATGTTTCCTGTGATGGAGGTTGAACAATTTGATTATCTATTGTAGTAACTTTCTTACCTTCATCGACTGTTGTCCTGGCCGAGTTAAGAGCTTGAAGATTGATTGATTCATCACCTCCACGAACTATGAGTTCACCTGTGGCAACATCAATTTTAGTCTTGGCAGTTGCTAGAAAAGGTCTTCCTAAAATTAAAGGGATTGAATTATCCTCATCCATGTCTAAGACAACAAAGTCTATTGGGAAAACAAATTTATCGATTTTTACGAGAACATCTTCGATAATGCCTCTAGGGATTCTAACAGTTTTATCAGCTAGTTGAATACTCATCTTAGTTTGTTTGGGCTTCCCTAGACCTAGTCGTTTAAACAGTGAATAAGGCATAACATTTATGCTTGCCCCTAAATCAGCTAACGCATTATCAATATTTAAACTACCAATTAAACATGGAATTGTAAAACTCCCTGGATCTTTTAGTTTCTGTGGTAGTCTATTTTGTAACATTGCCGAGCATGTTGCATTTAGTTCCACGTAGTGCTCTTCATCTATTTTGCGTTTGTTGGTCAAGAGCTGTCTTAAAAATTTCCTCGAGTCTGGCATCTGGAAAAGAGCTTCAAGAAGAGGTAAGTTAATATGTAATTTCTTTAAAAGTTTAAGAAACTTACCAAACTGTTCCTCTGAATCGTCTCTTTTTATAACTTCGGGGTAAGGTATGCGAGGTTGGTACTCTTTAATTGCTGCTTCTGGCTTTTCTTGTGTTACCTCTTTTTTACCTTCTTCTACTTTATTTTCTGGCCTTGAATCAAGTTTATCTAACCCCTTATTATTCTAAACTGTGATGACTTGAATTTGCTCCTTAGGGTTAATCTCAGTGTTACTCGGTAAACGTCCTTGCGGTTGTTCTGGCATCAGTTTTGCGAGTTGTTCAACTGCATTAGTGACTTCCTTGACTGACTTAGTAATTTCCCCTATTCGGCTCTCATTGCTTTTAATTGTTCTCTCAATTTCTTGGATATGTTTCTCTGTGTCTGCCGAGAATTTTGCCATCATCTCCTCGAGGGTCAGTTTCTTTTCTTGTGGACAGGGCTGATTTTGCAAATTTTGAGGAGGTTGTTGCCTTTGATTTCCTTGATTTCCTTGACCTCCCCATGAAAAATTTGGGTGGTTCCTCCAACCTGGATTGTAATTGTTACTATAAGGATTATTATTGGATCGGAAATTATTACCTATATAGTTCATTTGTTCGCTCTCTGCTTTCGGTTGGTAGGGTGGGTACTCAGGATTTGCCACGGTTCCACTTGTGTCGCACTGCATGACTGGATGTGCCTGCGAAGAACATAAACTATCAAGCTTTTTATTCATCATCTCTAGCTGTGTTGATAGCATGGTCACTGCATCGACGTTAAAGACTCCTGCTGATTTTTTTGGTTTGGTTCTTGAAGCCTGCCATTGATAATTATTCAGTGACATCTCCTCAATGAACTCATATGCTACTTCTGGAGTTTTGTTGTTCAGAGTTCCGCCGGCGGCTGAGTCAACTAATTGCCTTGTTGAGGGTTTTACACCGTTATAGAAGGTTTGCACTTGTAGCCACAAAGGTAGGCCATGTTGTGGGCACCTCCTCAAGAGATCCTTAAATCTCTCCCATGCATCATACAGCGTCTCTAAATCCATCTACACAAAAGAAGAGATATCATTCCGTAATTTGGCTATTTTGGCCGGTGGAAAATATTTCATTAAAAACTTTTCGGTCATTTGATCCCATGTAGTGATTGACCCTCATCGTACCGAGTTTAACCACTATTTAGCTTTATTTCTCAATGAAAAAGGAAATAACCGAAAACGTATGGCATCATCAGAAACGCCATTTATTTTGAAGGTATCACAGAATTCTAAAAAATTAGCTATATGCGTGTTTGGATCTTCGTCCTGCAAACCATCAAATTGAAAAAACTGTTGAATCATTTGTATTGTGTTAGGCTTTAATTCAAAATTGTTAGCAGATATAACAGGCCCAACGATACTTGATTCCGCTCCTGTCAAATGCGGTTTCGCATAATCAAACATTGTGCGTGGAGCATTATTGTCCCCCACATCACGTGGTGGTCGGTGGTTTTCGTCCATCCCTTCAGTAGGATTGGATTCTTTTTCTTCTTCTCTTTCTATGTAATTTAGGGCTCGCCTGGTTTCTCGACGATTCCTGCTAGTGGTAGCTTCGATTTCGCTGTCGTATACCAAAGGTCCTCTTAGGTTCCTTCTAGTCATAAACAAGAGGTACCTACTGGAAAAAGAAAGAAAGAAATTTTTAGCAAAATAAAATAAAAATGAAAATAGCAAGAATAAATTGCGAAAAATAAAAATTATGGCTAAAGTAATAAAAATAGAGTTTTCTTAATATTTTAGTTCCCCGGCAACGGCGCCAAAAACTTGATCGCTGAAATCAGAGCTTTAAAAATTTATCAAAGAATGATCGAACCTGGAGACTAACTCTGACAACAATTAAAGGCTAGTGTACCTATCGAACAGTAGTATAGCTTAGGTAAGACCGGATTGTCGAACCCAAAGGAACTAAAAGTATTAATACTAACTTTATTTTTAATATTTAGCCTTTAAAATTAAAGTGAAGGTTGTTCTAAACTAAATCGACAAGAACTAAACTAAGGACACAAATACAAAAAGGATGAATTGGAAAATAACTTGAAGAAAACTCAATTGATCATGACGATACCCTCAAAAGAATCCACCTAGACTTCACTTGTTATTTAACCCTTAATTATATGATCTCTTTACTTAGCTTGATCTGTAAGACTCCCTAACTTATATTAAACCCTCTCTCGAGGCGAATAACGTCTAACCCTAGGTTAATCAGTGGAACTCTCATTCACTTATAATAACCCCCTAGGATAGTAGTAAATCAATCAATGGACTCCCATATTAGGTTTCACCCTAATCCGGCAAAATCTCGTAACCCTATCTCTAGGCGTTCGATCAACTCCGCTTAATTATGTTAGATCTTCTCTTAGGCAGGGTCTATTCCTCCTCCACCTAAGCACATTAGATTCGGATTAAGCAACATAATTAACAACAAACTAAGTAATTCATCATATAACTTAAAAACCAAATAACAAGATTCGTCTAGGTTTCATCCCCTTCAAGTATCTGAGGGGTTTAGTTCATAATGAATAAAGAAAACATCGCAACAGGAAAGACAAAACAAAACATAAGAAATTCCTAAAACCCCCTGAAGGAATTGAAGGAGAATTCCGCCATCTTGAGTATAACTCTGGCTTCTTGGGATGGATCAACTGGCTATCCTCGTGTTATTTCCTAACTCTAACCTTCTCGGCTTGGCTCCTTGGCCTAGCTTTGATGCCTTCTCAAATGTGGCACTTACGGGATATATATAGGCTCTTGGAATGCGATTCGTTCTCCCTAAGTATCCTTTTCCGACTGAAAGTGTTCTTTCCAGCGACAGAGACACGGCCATGTCACACGCCCATGTGACTCGGGGTCAGGTCGTGTTCGGACTTCTAATTTGGGGCACAACCGTGTGAGTCGGAGTTGAGGCCGTGCTCTAGGTAATCGTCGAGGCACGGCCGTGTGGACTTTGGGTCAGGCCGTGTCACTTTCGCACTAAGGCCTGTTAAATCTGTTTTGGGCCCAATTTGTGTTCTTTTCATCCTCAGGTGCTTTCCTGGGTCTAAGATATGAAAAGAAAGGATTACAAGCACCTTTTTATAAAAATCAAGGAATAAATCATCGAAAAGCATATTAAATGTGGGTTAAAATATGTTAAAATTACGGTTTATCACGAACCCAAAGGAAGTAAAAGTACTAATACTAACTTTCTTTTTATTATCTAGCCTAAAATAAGTGAAGTTGTTATTTAATCTAAATTTAACTAACTACTAAGCTGCAAAGACAAAAAGAATGAATTGGGGAAATACTGTTGGAAAAACTCAGTTGATTAAGATGATACCCTTAGGAAGAATCCACCTAGACTTCACTTATTATCTAACACTGAACCAGACGATTTATTCACTTGACTTGACCCGTAAGATTCCCTAAGTTATATTAAACCTTCTCTCGAAGCGAATAACGTCTAACCCTAGGTTGATTAATTGAAATCTATTTCTAATTAAAACCCCTAGAATCGCATTAACTCGATCTATAGACTCCCATATTAGGTTTCACCCTAATCCGGCAAAATCTCGTCACCCTATCTCTAGGTACACGATCAACTCTGCTTAATTATGCTAGATCTACTCTTAAGTAAGGACTTTTGCTCCAGCACCTAAGCACGTCATACTTGAATTAATATCCCGAAAATATCAACACGAGAATTAAGAACACATAATTAAGAACAAATCAAGTATTTATCATATAGTTCAGAAAACAATAACAGGATCCGTCTTATGTTTCATCCCCTTCAGGTATCTGAAGGTTTAGTTCATAATAATAAAAGAAAACATCTCAGAAGAATAGATAAAACAAAACATAAGAAATCCCTAAAACCGCTTGGAGGAATTGAACGAGAGATTCACCGTCTTGAGTAGATTCCAGCTTCTTGAGATGGATCAACTGGCTATTTTCGAGTGTTTCCCACGGCTCCTTAGCCTAGCTAACCGCCCTCCTTTAGGTAATACTTAGGGGGTTTATATAGGCTTTTGAAATAGGTTTCTTTGCCCCTAAGTATCCTTTTCCGAATGAAACTCTTCTTTCTAGCGACAGGGACACGGCCATGGCACAAGCCCGTGTGAATCTTCTTTAGGCCGTGTTCGGATTTCTTTAATGAGGCACGGTCGTGTGAATCGGGATCAGGCTGTGAATAAGTTTATCAGGGAGGCACGACCGTGTGGGCTTAAGTCCAGGCCGTGTCAATTTCCACTTTGGCCCAATTTGGTCCGTTTTAGGCCCGTTTCTTGTACTTTCCATCCTCCGGTGCTTTCCTGAGTATAAGACATGAAAAGAAAGGATTAAGAGCACCTTTTTACATAAATCAATGGATAAATTATCCAAAAGTATGCTAAATGTGGGATTAAATTATGTTACTTTTACGGTTTATCAAATGCTTATCCTAGTTTGTTTGGGTTTCCCAAGACCTAGTTGTTTAAACATTTTATAGGGCATGACATTAATACTCACCCCTAAATCAGCCAACGCGTTATTAACATTTAAACTACCAATTAAACAAGGAATAGTAAAACTCTCTGGATCTTTCAATTTGTTGGGTAGTTTATTCTATAAGATAGCTGAGCAAACTGCATTTAGCTTCACGTGCGACGAATCATCTAACTTCCGCTTGTTTGCTAAAAGCTCCTTTAAAATTTTTACGAAATTTGGCATCTATGAAAGAGCTTCAATAAACGGTAAGTTAATATGTAACTTTTTCAACAGTTTAAGGAATTTACCGAATTGTTCGTTTGTGTGGATTTTCCTTGTCGCATCTGGATATGGCACACGTGGTCTATACTCCTTACTTACTGGTTTTTGTTCATTGTGGCTTACCTCAACCTTACCATTGCTTACCACAGTTTCTTGCCTCAGTTCAGATTCAGATTCAGCTAACCCTTCTTCATCTCGAACAGTAATTGCATGAAACTGCTCTCTTGGGTTAGTTTCGGTGTTACTTGGCAAGCTACCTTGTGGTCATTCTAAAATCATCTTTTCCAATTGACTGATTTGATTTTCAAGCCCTTGAATCGATGCTTGTTAATTTTTGAGTGTTGTTTCAGTGTTTTGGAAGCGAATTTCTGACACCGAAATAAATTTTGTCAACATTTCCTAGGTTCGACTTTTTCTCTTAGTAAGGTTGTTGTTGAAAGCCTAGAGGGGGTTGTGGTCTTTGATTTCCTCGACTACCTCAAGAGAAGTTGGGATGGTTCCTCCAACCTGTATTATAAGTGTTACTATAGGGATTATTATGAGGTCTAGAATTATTACCCATATAGTTGACTTATTCGCTTTCTGTGTTAGGGTTGTAGGATAGACATTCTGAATTGTTCATCCCTCCTCCATTTGTATCACACTACATCACCTCATGTACCTATGTAGAACCATATAAACCATCAATATTTTTACTCAAAAGTTCTACCTGATTCGATAACAAGGTGACCGTATCAATGTTAAAAACACTGACTGCTTTTAACGGTTTTGTTCTCATGACTTGCTATTGATAATTATTCAGTGACATCTCCTTTATAAACTCATAAGCCGCTTCAGGTGTTTTGTTATTCAGAGTCCCACCGACGGCTGCATCGATCAATTGCCTAGTTGAGGGGTTCAAACCGTTGTAAAAAGTTAGAACCTGTAGCCATAGAGGTAACCCATGGAGAGGGCACATTCTTAATAAGTCCGTATACCTCTCCCATGCATCATATAGAGTCTCTAAATCCATTTGCACGAAGGAAGAGATACCATTCCTCAGCTTGGCCGTCTTAGCCGATGGAAAGTACTTTAACAAAAATTTCTCGGCCATTTGCTCCAATGTAATGATAGAACCTCGTGGTAGAGAGTTCAACCACTGTTTAGCCTTATTCCTTAATGAGAAGGGAAACAACCGAAAGCGAATGGCATCGTCAGAAACGCCATTTATCTTAAAAGTGTCATAGAATTCTAGGAAATCAGTCAAATGAGTATTTGGGTCTTCGTCCTGCAAACCATCAAACTGAACAATATTTGAACCATTTGAATAGTGTTAGGTTTCAGTTCAAAATTATTTGCAGCAATAGCATCTCTAACATAGTACGAGGGGCAAGATTTGCGGCAACCACAAGAGGTAGCTGATTATTCTGATTTCTAGCCATCTCTTCAGTAATAACAATAACTTCCTCTTGCTCTTCTGTTGTACCCTGTCGACTCTGCCTCACTTCTCTACGGTTTCTACGAGCTGTACTTTCGATCTCATTGTCAAAAAGTAGTGGTCACGATGGGTTTCTTCTAGTCATGAACTAAAGGAACCTGCCAGAAACAAATAAAAGAAAAGTTAGTAAATAAAAATTAAAATAAAAACAAAAATAAAATGCAATAAAAATAAAAATGGCTAAAGTAATAAAAATTAAGTATTCCTAATATTTTAGTCCCCGGCAACGACACCAAAAACTTGATGATGTGATTCATTTAACTAACTAAAATCTCGACAAAGGTAAGCGCACCTATCGAATAATAGTATAGCTGGTGAGCCGAGAATATCGTATCCACGATGACTAAAAGTTCTTGTACTTACTATCTTTCTATTATCTAGCCTATAAATTGAAGGGTTGTTTTTAATCTAAAATTAAACTAATTACTAAAGACTCGATAGAGAATGAATTGCGAAAATATTCGAAGAAAACCAATGATAAAGACGATACCCGTGAAAGAATCCACCTAGACTTCACTTATTATTCTAAATCTAAGTTAAATGATTTATTCTCTTGTCTTGATCCGTAGAAATCTCTAAATTATATTAATATCTCTTTCGGGAGTAAAAATAACTGACTCTAGGTTGAATAATTGAAATCTCTTTCTAATTAAAACCCCTATTGTCGCATTAACTCGATCTATGGATTCCCCTATTAGATTTGACTCTAATCTGGTAGATTTATGTCGTCCTATTTTTAGAATTGCATGTAACTCCACTCAATTATGCCAGATCTACTCTTAAATAGGGATTTTTGCTCCACTAAAATAAGCATATCAATCATGAATTAATATCTTGAAAATATTAACACATGAAATAAATACACATAATTGAGATCAAGAACAAATATTTATCATGTAACTCAGAAAGATCAAATAATAATATTCATCATAGGTTTCTTCTTCCCTAGGTATCTAGGGAATTTAGTTCATAATTTGGGAAGAAAACATCTCAAAAGTTGGAAAACAACAAGATATAAAGAATCCAAAAACTTTTAGAGAAATTGAATGGAGATATTCAATCTTGAAGGAGATCCTGCTTCTGAGTTAATTCCGACGGCGTTCTTCGAGTAATTTCTTCGTTCTACTCTGCGTGCTCTCTTAGATCCTCTTCTAGTGTGTAGTTATAAACTTTAGAATGCTCAGAAACCCTAAAAATTGGGTTTTTCTGCGTGTTAGGGAAACAGGGTTCGAAATCGACACGGGCTGGCACATGGGCGTGTGGCCAGCCCGTGTGGCTCACATGGGCGTGTGCTCAGCCCATGTGGGAGTGCTCAGGCCGTGTGGATCCTGAAAGTAGCTTGTTTTGTCTGATTTTGGCCATTTTCCGCTCCTTTTGCTCCCCTATGCTCACCTAAGTATAGAAATATGAAATTAAAGGTTTAGGAGAATCAAATTCACTAATTCACATAATAAATCATCCAAAAACGCATCAAGAATGGGATTGAACATATTACTTTTATGGCTTATCATTAGTGCATTTGAACATAGCCCTTTTCATATTAATCACATGATAAGCCGATTCATAAGAAATTGCATAACTTAAAACTTACCACTCTTTCATGAGCACAAGTATATTTTCATTTGTGCACTTACCCTTCCAACGCATCATATAAATAAACATATTACCATTTAACCAATAGCTTGGCATTTGTCTAAGCATCAACAACAACACTTGTTAGCATACTTGAACATATTTCACATAAATTCAACATTGATAAATTTATTTTATCAACATATCACACTTGAGTCTATTACTCATCACAACTTACATAATTTCCATGTATCAACATATCAAGATATTGATATATATATATATATTCATATCATGATACATATCATTCTCTTACTATTTTTTCATATACTGATCGTATCTATCGAGTCTTAAAATTTATAAAAAGAATGACCGAACCTGGAAACTAACCCTGACAACGATTTAAGGCAAGCGCACCTATCGAACAGTAGTATAGTTTAGGCAAGACCGGAATGTTGAATCTCAAAGGAACCAAAAGTACTAATACTAACTCTCTTTTTTATTATTTAGCCTAAGAATAAAGGGATTTGTTTATCTAATCTAAATTAATTAACTACTAAACTAAAGATGCAAAGACAAAGAGAAAGAATTTGGGAAAATAACTTGAGGAAAAACCAATTGATTAAGACGACACCCAAGGAATAATCCACCTAGACTTCACTTGTTATCTAACTCTGAACCAGACGATTTATTCACTTGACTTGATCCGTAAGATTCCCTAAGTTATATTAATCCCTCTCTCGAGGCGACTAACGTCTAACCCTAGGTTGATTAATTGAAATCTCTTTCTAATTAAAACCCCTAGAATTGCATTAACTCGATCTATGGACTCCCATATTAGGTTTCACCCTAATCCGGCAAAATCTCGTCACCCTATCTCTAGGCGCGCGATCAACTCTGCTTAATTATGCTAGATCTACTCTCAGGCAGGGACTTTTGCTCCTACACCTAAGCACATCATACTTGAATTAATATCCTGGAAATATCAACAATAGAATTAAGAACACATAATTAAGAACAAGTCAAATATTTATCATATAGTTCAGAAAATAATAACAAGATTCATCTTAGGTTTCATCCCCCTCAGGTATCTCAGGGTTTAGTTCATAATAATGAAAGAAAACATCTCAGAAGAAAAGATAAAACAAAACATAAGAAATCCCTAAAACTCCCTGAAGGAATTGAATGAGAGATCCTCCGTCTTGAGTAGAATTCCAGCTTCTTGAGATGGATCAACTGGCTATCTTCGAGTGATCTCCACAAATCTGACCGTTCTGGCTCGGCTCCTTGGCCTAGCTAACCGCCCCTTTCTAGGTTATACTTAGGGGGTTTATATAGGCTTTTGAGATGGGTTTCTTTGCCCCTAAGTATCCAAATCCGAGTGAAATTCTTCTTTCCAGCGACAGGGACACGGCCATGGCACACGCCCGTGTGAGTCGTGGCCAGGCCGTGTTTGGACTTTTAATGAGGCACAGCCGTGTGGAGTTGGGCCCAGGCTGTGTCGATTTCTATTTTGGCCCAATTTGGTCCGTTCTCGTTCTTTTCATCCTAGGGTGCTTTCCTGAGTATAAAACATGAAAAGAAAGGATTAAGAGCATCTTTTTACATAAATCAGAGGATAAATCATCCAAAAGCATGCTAAATGTGGGCTTAAAATATGTTACTTTTACGGTTTATCAAATGCCCCCACACTTAAGCTTTTGCTTGTCCTCAAGCAAAATTCTCAACTCACAATTACAACGAACTTCCTCGATTCATAATATTCATCAATAGTGTTTCATCATAATTCATAGATAATTTATGCATGGATAATTCAACTCAAAGGGTCTTAAAGATTCAAACAATCAAAGTCATATTTTTTTATAGTATGAAAACATTGGTGTTTCCCTTTACCTGAATAATTACCTCTAATCCAAAATCGACAAGAATTGACATCCTCACTAAATATTCACTCAAACCACTCGAAGTGTTTAAGGTTCAAAACTAAGCACTCAAAAGTCGAACATGAAAAGTTAATCCCATAGGCTTGCATGAAAATCAACTCTCCACCACTAAAATATGAGACGATACACAAATCAAAAGGTATTTAAAAGGGTTGTAACGGGGCTTAGGTTAAAGGTGTGGATAAAGGCTGAATTAGAAAGTTAGAATCGAGATTGAATTGACAATTTACCTAACTAGAAAAATGAACTAATCCTAAATAATTACATCAATTGGAAACTAATAATACTACTATTGATAATACTTTAATACGAACTTCTTCTTCAATAATTGGAATTTTAATGCATAAGCTCACTTAATTCACACAAATAATGAATATAATTCGATTTTTTTTAAGAACAAGTCAGAACTTTTACAACTGAAATATAAAACATAATTAGGCAACTATTCAAAATCAAATCTCGACAAAAAGGGCGTCAAGGAATGGTGATAACAAATACAAAGGGTTTTCGGTTAATATTAGTGGGTAAGTCAATAAAAAGGGTTGTTAGGATTAAACGGGGTTCACTAAGGGTTAATTATGAAGGTAGGCTTTTTAATGGAGTAAGTGGGTTAAAACCTAGGTGCCTTTATCATCTCTGTATATCAAATCAAAGGTGTGGTTTCGACATGTATAATCAATGCAAGTTCTAGAATAACAAATCAATGTTGACACACTCATAATCAATAAACTGAGCACGAAAAAGAATGTATGCTCTAAAAGGCTCAAAAGCTCACAAAAATTATAGGTATTTGATATCAACCTTGTAAATTTCAAATTTCAAGGTAACATTCAGATTCAGGTAGACAACCTAACAAACTTTTTAATTTTTGAAAAATAGACTTATCATGCTTGATTCTCTAGTATTCTTCAAATTTAATCATCAATGCACAATTATCAATGACTTAATCCAAAACATATCAATAAAAATCATAAGTCAAAGGAATTTTCATTCTAATAATAATATGAGAAACTTACTTTAAGACAAGATATCATTCAGAGATTTGAGAATAATGAAGAAAGTTAGGCACTTTCTTGAATTAACTATTCACCCCCCACACTTAAGATGTACATTTCCCTCAATGTACAAAGATAGATATGTAATTTAAGAGAGAGAGAGGTGAGACTTCTTGAATTTGGAGGGTTTCCTGGAGTTGGAAGTCGATAGGGGTGGTGGCTGGGACCGAGCTCTGTGCTAGATGAAGAAATTGGGGAGCTCGTAGAGAATTAGCCAGGAATTATTAAGACACATTGAAAATAAACTAAATATATAATTAAAGACAAAAAAGATAAAAAGAAAGAAAATAGAAGTGTAAAAAAAATTAAAATTAAAGATTAATGGACCAAATAGTCCTTATTGTTGGATGGTTCGCGAGGTGGGTGTGACCTCTAAGGCTGCGGAGGTGCGGGCGGTGGCGGAAGTCTCAAGCAGCCTTTAGAACCTCTAAGGCTGCATTGAGGTGGTGGTCGTGGTTCCGGTGTGATTCCCTAGCAGCCTTTTGAACCTCACACTAAGAAACTAAAATAAAATAAACTAAATTAAGCATAAGATTGTCAAAGAGAAGGAAAATAAAGGAGAAGATAAAAGTAAAACAAAAGATAAATGGTCTCAAAGACCCTTGGCTTGTCGAGTGGATGAAGCGGCCGGCATGAACTTATGTAGATCGGTCTCCATGAGGAAGACCGTGCTGGGATCCTTCCATTTCTTTGACATGGCCAAAAGATTGAGAAGAATGCTATGAAAACAAAGAATGCTGAGAATGGAGGGTGTAGAAGGGTGAGAAATAGTTGAAAAGAGGGGGTGGGTGGTTTAAATAGAATTCTCAAGTCAGGTATATTCACACGCCCGTGTCTTGTGGGCGTGTCGAATCACACGGCCGTCGAGCTGGTTGTGTTGTTTTTCCCACGCCCATGTTAGGGTAGCCATGCCCGTGGGTGAGCAAACAGTGTCGTACACGGCCGCATCGCACGGCCGTGGGGTTTTGTCAGTGCCCGTGGGGTGGTGGTTGGAGTCCGTGACTCGAAGATTTGATTCGTCTGACTCGTACCGTTTCTACCATATCAGTACGGAGATTCGTGTGGTCCACACGACCACGGCTGTGTGCAAGGCCTTGTGGCCTGGAAATCTGTATTTGGTTAGCTTATAGTTAAATGCTAAAAAGGAAAAATAAAAAAAAGAGTAAATTTTTATTTTATTTTGAAAATGTAATGGGGTTAGTGCTCGAGTTGCCTCCCGAGAAGCGCTCGTTTAAAGTCTTAAGCTAGACTTACCTCTTATTTGCCTCATTATGGTGGTCTGAAGAGTTGAATATCTTCTCTCATGCTATCAATTCTACGATAAAGTTTGAGTCGAGTGGCATTTACCTTAAAAGTGCCGAATTCAGAGTGAGTTACCTCGACTGTTCCGTATGGGAAGATATTGCGTACCTCAAGAGGAATTTCTTTTTCTGTCTTTAGGCTGGATGTGGTGATTTTAGGGTCTCACTTATTCAACAGTACCTGGTCTCCTATTTTGAAGTGATTTGATGTTCCTATGAGTTCGTCTAGGTGTTCCCTCGGTGTTACTTTGTGTGGTTGTGATCTATCTTTTAAATGTGTTTTCCACTCATCTAGTTCATCGATGTGAAGTCGTTGTTCCTCGTGTGATATTTCTTTGTTGTTATAAGGTATAGGATCGGATTCAGTTGCGTTCTTTTGTGGTGTTTCCTAAAAAGGGAGGTTAACCGAATGGTTATCAATAGAATTTACTTTCTCACCTTGATTGTTCGATGTCCTAGCTGAATCGAGGGCTTGAAGAGTGACTGTCTCGACATCAATTTTAGTTCTAGCAGTTGCTAAAAATGGTCGTCCTAAAATTAGGGGGATCGTGTTGTCCTCATCCATGTCTAAAACAACAAAGTCTACCGGGAATACGAATTTGTCAATCTTCACAAGTACATCTTCAATTATACCCTTAGGAATTCTAATAGTTTTATCAGCTAGTTGAATGCTCATCCTAGTTTGTTTGGGTTTCCCTAGACCTAGTTGTTTAAACAATTTATAAGGCATGGCATTTATGCTTGCCCCTAGATCAACTAACGCATTATCAATAGTTAAACTACCAATTAAGCATGGAATTGTAAAACTCCCTAGATCTTTTAATTTCCGTGGTAGTTTATTTTGCAACATTGCTGAGCACACTGCGTTCAGTTCCACATGTGATTCCTCGTCTATCTTTCGCTTATTTGTCAATAGCTTCTTTAAAAATTTTCTAGAATCTGGCATCTGCGAAAGAGCTTCAAGAAACGGTAAGTTAATATGTAATTTCTTTAAAAGTTTAAGAAACTTACTGAATTGTTCCTCTGTGTCGTCTTTCGTTATTGCTTCGGGATATGGTATGCGAGGTTTGTACTCCATGACTACCGGTTTCGGCTTGTTATTGACCTCAACCATATCTTCTTTTACCACTTCTTTTGTTCTAAATTAGGCGCGTCTAACCCTTCACTGTCTTGAGTTGTTATGGCTTGAACTTGCTCCCTTGGGTTAGTCTCGGTGTTGCTCGGTAGTTTTCCCTGTGGTCTCTCAGAAATCTGCTTAGCAAGTTGCCCGAATTGATCCTTGAATTCTTGTGACAATGCCTCAATTTTTGTTTCTACCTTTTGGAAACGTGTTTCTGAGGCTATTATGAAGTTTGTTAGCACCTCTTCAAGGTTCAACTTCTTTTCCTGTGGGTAAGGCTGTTGTTGGAAGTTTTGGGAAGGTTGTTACCTTTGATTTCTTTGACCGCCCCATGAAAAATTGGGATGGTTCTTCCAACCTGGATTATAAGTATTACTATAAGGGTAATGTTAGATCGGAAATTGTTACCCATATAGTTCATCTGCTCGCTCTCATGCCCTGTCCGTAGGGTGGGTACTCAGGATTCGCCACGCCCTCACTTGTCTGGCACTGCATTACTGGATGTGCTTGCGAAGAACCATAGAAACTATCAAAATTTTTATGTAGCAATTCTACTTGATTTGATAGCGCGGTTACTGCATCAATGTTGAAAACTCCGACTGCTTTGGCTGGCCTTGTCCTAGTAACTTGCCACTGATAGTTATTCAGTGACATCTCCTCTATAAACTCGTAGGCTGCTTCAGGAGTTTTGTTGTTCAAGGTCCCGCCGGCAGCTAAATCAATTAGTTGCCGTGTTGAAGGGTTCACACCATTGTAAAAAGTTTGGACCTGTAGCCACAAAGGTAATCCGTGGTGTGGGCACCTTCTTAACAAATCTTTGTATCTCTCCCATGCATCATAAAGTGTCTCTGAATCTATCTGCACAAAAGAAGAGATATCATTCCTCAATTTGGCCGTTTTGGCCGGTGGAAAATATTTTAATAAAAATTTTTCGATCATTTGATCCCATGTAGTGATTGATCCTCGTGGAAGAGAACGTAACCACTGTTTGGCTTTATTCCTCAAAGAAAAAGGAAATAACCGAAGACAGATAGCATCATCAGAAACGCCATTTATCTTGAAGGTATCACATAATTCTAGAATATTTGCTAAGTGTGTATTAGGATCCTCATCTTGCAAACCATCAAACTGAACAAACTGTTGTATCATCTGTATAGTGTTATGTTTTAGTTCAAAATTATTTGCAACAATAGTAGGCCTAACAATACTAGACTCAGTTCCTGTTAAACTAGGTTTAGCATAATCATACATAGTACGTGGAGCATGATGTTCGACCATCTCTGGAGGTGGCAGATTATTCTCTGCCATCTCTTCTGTAGTATTAATTTCGGCTTCTTTCTCTTCTTCTATGTAGTTTAAGCTTCGCCTTGTCTCTCTGTGATTTCTGTGAACAGTACCTTCAATATCACTGTAGTAAAGTAGGGGTCCTGCCAGGTTCCTTCTAGTCATAACTACAGGTACCTGAAAGGAACAAAAGAAAGAAAATTAGCAAAGTTAAAAATAAAAGAAAATTGCAAAAAATAAAAATGGCTAAAGTAATAAAAATTAAGCGTTCTTAATATTTTAGTTCCCCGGCAACGGCGCCAAAAACTTGATCGTGTCTGTCGAGTCTTAAAATTTATAAAAAGAATGACCGAACCTGAAAACTAACTCTGACAATGATTTAAGGCAAGCGCACCTATCAAACAGTAGTATAGTTTAGGCAAGACCGGAATGTCGAATCTTAAAGGAACCAAAAGTACTAATACTAACTCTCTTTTTATTATTTAGCCTAAGAATAAAGGGATTTGTTTATCTAATCTAAATTAATTAACTACTAAACTAAAGATGCAAAGACAAAGAGAAAGAATTTGGGAAAATAACTTGAGGAAAAACCAATTGATTAAGACGACACCCAAGGAAGAATCCACCTAGACTTCACTTGTTATCTAACTCTGAACTAGACGATTTATTCACTTGACTTGATCCGTAAGATTCCCTAAGTTATATTAATCCCTCTCTCAAGGCGACTAACGTCTAACCCTAGGTTGATTAATTGAAATCTCTTTCTAATTAAAACCCCTAGAATTGCATTAACTCGATCTATGGACTCCCATATTAGGTTTCACCCTAATCCGGCAAAATCTCGTCACCCTATCTCTAGGCGCGATATCAACTCCACTTAATTATGCTAGATCTACTCTTAGGCAGGGACTTTTGCTCCTCCACCTAAGCACGCCATACTTGAATTAATATCACGAAAATATCAACACAAGAATTAAGAACACATAATTAAGAACAAGTCAAATATTTATCATATAGTTCAGAAAACAATAACAAGATTCATCTTAGGTTTTATCCCCCTCAGGTATCTGAGGGTTTAGTTCATAATAATGAAAGAAAACATCTCAGAAGAAAACATAAGAAATCCCTAAAACTCCCTGAAGGAATTGAAGGAGAGATCCTCCGTCTTGAGTAGAATTCCGGCTTCTTGAGATGGATCAACTGGCTATCTTCAAGTGATCTCCACAAATCTGACCGTTCTGGCTCGGCTCCTTGGCCTAGCTAACCGCCCCTTTCTAGGTTATACTTGGGGGTTTATATAGGCTTTTGAGATAGGTTTCTTTGCCCCTAAGTATCCAAATCCGAGTGAAATTCTTCTTTCCAGCGACAGGGACAAAGCCATGGCACACGCCCGTGTGAGTCGTGGCCAGGCCGTGTTCGGACTTTTAATGAGGCACGGCCGTGTGGAGTTGGGCCCAAGCCGTGTCGATTTCTATTTTGGCCCAATTTGGTCCATTTTAAGCCCGTTTCTCGTTCTTTTCATCCTAGGGTGCTTTCCTGTGTATAAAACATGAAAAGAAAGGATTAAGAACACCTTTTTACATAAATCAGAGGATAAATCATCCAAAAGCATGCTAAATGTGGGCTTAAAATATGTTACTTTTACGGTTTATCATATACATACATCATCCAAAAACAATTCCTGTTATCTTACCATTCGAAGAACGACTTACGGATATGAGTACATCGTTAACAGAAGCTCGCAAGCTCAACAGAAGCTCGCAAGCTCAACAGAAACTCTTAAGAGTTGAACAGAAGCTCATAAGAGCTAAACAGAAACTCATAAGAGTTGAACAGAAGCTTGTAAGAGCTAAACAGAAACTCTTTTGAGTTAAACAGAAGCTCGAAAGAGCTGAACGAAAACTCATAAAAGTTAAACAGAAGCTCGTAAGAGCTAAACAAAAAGTAAAACACGAGAGTTCACAAAAAATGCTGAACCCCGGTTTACTTGGGTAATTCGCCGCCATTTTTCTTCCAATTCCGTCATGCGCCATATAATGAATGTACTCAAATCTCGCGTTTAATCCAAACTGAGTATTAATTTCGAAAATATTTTTCTAACAATAATTCAATTCTAACAATAGAACATATATTTATATATTACCAATCACCAATTAACATTCATTTTAATCAAAATTATACAGAATACAATTCATACGAATTTACCTGAATTGAATTGTAATAATTACAGGAGTTCAGGGACTATTCCGCTATTTTTTTCTTTTTCACGAGTATCTACGAGATCTTAATCTAAAATATAAATTTATTCATTCATTAGCATATATTTCAGTTCCAATTCATTTCACAATTTATACCCTTCAAATTTTTGAATTTACACAATTACCCCAACTTTTATAACTTTTACAATTTAGTCTCTTAACTAGTTAATCTATCAAATCAACTAATTTTTCCCAATTAATAATTTATCAAAATATTCAAGGCTATCATATAGCCCTTAATAAAACAAAAAAATTAATACCAAACCCTAATATTTTTAACCTTTTCACAATTTACCCTTAAAATTTTACTTTTATTCAATTTAGTCTCTAAGCCTAAAACATGCAAATTAACCATTTCTAATGCAAATCCATGCTAGCTGAATATTCATGCATTCAATAAAGCACATTTTTATGCTTTTCTATAACTACTAAACTTAAAAATAACATAAAACCTTAACATTCATACCCTATTCTCTTGAAACCAAACTTTAACTTAACTTTCTTAACATTCATACCCTATTCTCTTGAAACCAAACTTTAACTTAACTTTCTCTCTCCCCCAGCTTCCATTTCTTGAATCTAACTTGATATTCTAGCTCCCCATAGTCTCCTTATAATCTTTTTCTCTTGGTAGCTATGGAAATTCTTTTAATTTCTAAGTGAAAATGGTGAATTTTTGGTGAAATGACTAAATTGTAAAGAAAAGAAAATTTTCTTTCTTTCTTTCTTCTTCTCACGTTGAGAACTCTTCATCTTTCTTTCCTTATATACTAAAAAATTAATAAAATATAAATAAATGTCAAATCAAATATTAATAAACTAATATTTATTTAATTAATCTAAAATATCACCAACATCATTATTACTCTTCAAAATTATCTTCCTTGCTAAATGACCATTTTGCCCCTTATGATCCTTTAAAATTTCTCCATTGACTCATCACTCATTTTAGTAAAATTATGATTTAACCTATCATACTTTTTCCACTTATTCAATTTGATCATAATTCATCCATTTTCCTTAGTTTCTATATCCTTCCACCCTTAAAATATTTTTACAATTAGTCCTTCAACTTTCTCATATTTACACTTTAACCTTTCAAATTTTGAGTATTTACTCTTGGGCCACACAACTTTTCTCACTTTTGCTATTTAGTCCTTTCTTGAATTAATATATCATAATATGCTTCCCAAACAGATTTTGTTGACATAACTCAAAATTCTCTTTTTTGTCACTTTATTTCCTTATTTTATTATATCAAGGACAATATTTCACTTTCTTACTGTAGTAACTTTCGAGGATTACATTTTCAATAGAGGGGCCGAAATGTAATCTGTCCCTAAATACAATGGCTTCCCTAGTACTTTTATTGATAATTTAACCATACAATTAAGTGGGACCTATATATATATTTTATTTTTTTAAAAGTTTTTCCTTTTGTTTATTTACCATGGCAAACATGCATGAACTGTGAGAGTGCAGTGCATAGTTGAAACGCTCCAATGGATAATATTTTATTTTATAATAAGATAATATCCTGTGATAATCAATATCATATATAAACTTAATAATAAATAAAACTTAATTTAAATTACATATATTACGTATACGAGAGTACATATTAGCAAATTAGCGTTGTAAGAGATAAATGAAGCTAAACATTATTTAAACAAATACTTATATTTATATAATTAAAATATTCATACTTTATACTAGGTTAAAATAAAACATAAGACCTTGTACTCTTCGTGAATTTGAAATTTAGTCTTTGTACTTCTATTTTTGAGAATTTAATCCTACTTTTTAGATATCAAAATTCAGGTTTAGCTATTCGCACTATTAAAAATTATTTGGTATGTAACACCCCCTACCCGTATTCGTCGCCGGAATAGGGTATGATGCATTACCTAAGTTTAACAAATTAATATTATTTTTATTATGAACTCAATATAGTTCCGTTATAAATATCCAATCTTCCCTTCAATTTTAAAATCAACCAATCCAATCTAATTCAATCCAATTTGATACCAAATCATACTTCTATTATAATTATATTATTTATCATATTCATCACTCTTTACTTTAATACATATTCATTAAACAAGTTTTAGTATTTATATAATCATCAAACATGTACATGCCATATAAATCAAAAAGGAAATTTACAAAAGCTACCGGAGATAATCTTGATAGTGTGATCCTCAGTGTTGATCCGATCCTCCGTATATTTATACATCAATCAACATGAGACATTGAATACACTCAAGTAAGTTTATAGAAACTTAGTAAGTTCATAGGCATAAAATATAAATCTTACCAAACATTCATACACTTATACATTATGTACAATTACTAAGTTCACCTGTCAACCACAATTTGGTGAGTGCTCTTGTATAATCTCACTACCATTTATCCATTTACTTAACTCTTTTGGGCCCTTTTTGTCACTTACCATCCTTAATCAAATTAGGGAACGGTTACGGAAAATTGAGTACTTCACTTCCACTTTTCCATAGTATAACTATGGTCTTACGTATGATCACTTATCATTTTCCGAAGCCATAGCCCTGCCACGGTCTTACACGGATCACATTTATCACTTGTCATTTATCACTGACCAGATAAGCGTAGTTAAAGCTACCACTTATCACTTGTCACTTGCCACTGATCAGATAAGTGTAGCTAAAGCTATCACTTATCACTTGTCACTTGTCACTTGTCACTTGTCATTGATCAGATAAGTGTAGCTAAAGCTACCACTTATCACTTGTCACTGATCAGTACTCAAATCTGATGTTCTGCTCAATTTGATCATTTATTCGGTTTTCGAATTGTTGTTTTATACTCAATTCATCAATAAATATATCTCATCATGCATTATATAATTCATGAAATTAACATTTAATCATTAATTTTCAGCCATATGAACTTACCTGAGTCGATTTACAGAATTTGAGAAAATTCAGGGACTAATCAACTACTTTTTCTTTACCTCGACTTGCTTCGGGTTCTCGATCTATCATTGTAAAATCATTCACTTATCAGTATTGATTTCACCTTTACCCTATTTCACATCCTTAATGATTACAACCCACATATAAGTAACATTATCTATAATTTCACTATTTACTTATATGGATATTCAAGTTGTCCATCCGTGTTACAGTCACTATATTATTTTTATCTTGAGCTACAGAACTTAAATTTAAGATCCAATAATATTCCCTGAAACTATACTCACATATCTTCTTACCATAAAATTTTCAGAATTTTTGGTTTAGCCAATAAGTACATTTTATTCTTTAAAGTCACCCATGTTCTGCTGTCTAACAGTTCCGACCCTTCTTAACTAAAAATTAATTATCTCCTTGTACAGGATTCAGATGGTGTTACCGTTTGTTTCTATTGAAAATAGACTCATTCAGGATTTTAATAATATAAATTTAAGACCCTAATTATTTTTATACAATTTTGGATGATTTTTCAAAGTCAGAACAGGGGAACCCAAAATCATTCTGACCTTGTCTCACAAAACCTATTATATCGCATGATTTACAATACTATTGCTTACACCGTTTCTTTTATAAGAAACTAGACTCAATAAGCTTTAATTTCATATTTTATTCACTCTCTAATTCGATTTATACAATTTGTGGTGATTTTTCAAATTTAGACTACTGCTGCTATCCAAAACTGTTTTAGTGCAAAGTGTTGATTTCCATTTTGCCCCAAATTTCACAGTTCATACAATTCAGTCCTTGATCAATTAACCCCTCAATTAAGCTAATTTTTCTAAATTAATATTTTACCTAGTCATTATAAGTTATTTCAAAACTATTGGGATTCATAATTTCCATATAAAAACCCTAACTTCAAATTCTTTTAAAATTAGGTCCCAAACATTCACTTTCTATTCAATTCTTTCAATAAAATCAGCATATAAACAATTTAAAGTTCTAATTCCATGCTAAATCATCATATACTTCCAGCACATATTCATAGCAACTTCCAACTTCATTCATAAAATCTAAAACTAATGAATTCAACAAGTGGACCTAGTTGTAAAAGTCACAAAAACACAAAAGTTTCAAGAAATAATCAAGAATTGAACTTATTTGTAGTAAAAATATGAAAAACCAGCTTAGGGAAACCCTTCTATGGTGTTTTTGCTGATGAGAATGCAGAAAAATAAAGAGAAATCTAGATAATTCCACTTTAGTCCTAGCTTTATTAAGTAAATTTTGCAATATTCCGATTTTGCCCTTAATTCTCCTTATTTTCTTTCTGATTTCATGCCCTTGCCGTCCAGCCCAAATAGACCTTGGGTTTATTTGCCTTTTAAGCCCTCTTTCTTTTATCATTTAAGCTATTTAATCATTTCTCATAACTTTGCATTTGTTACAATTTAGTCCTTTTTGTTCAATTAACTATCGGAACTTTAAAATTTCTTGACGAAACTTTAATACTAACTTATTAACACTCCATAAATATTTATAAAATATTTATGGCTAGATTAAAAATCTCCGAGGTCTCGACACCTCGTTTTCGATTCTAATTATTTTATTTTTTTCTAGTACACTATTTACTATTTCAAAAATTTTTCCTAACTTCACATTTAACTTATACTCACTAAATTAATAATATTTTCTACTCACTTGTCGGATTTAGTGACCTCGAATCACCGTTCCGACACCACTGAAAATTCAGGCTATTACATGGTAAATTCAGGTTCACTCAATGTTATTTTTTAGTGACATGACTACCAAGTGATTTTTTTATATTTAAATATGTGACATAAACAAAATTTTCAAAAAAAAAATATTGTTAACAATTGGACTTGATTTCCATATTTGAAAAGTAAAGAGATTAAATTCCAAATTTGTAAAGAGTACATGAACTTATAACATATTTTAACCTTTATACTACAAAACATTTGTTATTAAAATAAAATTTTAATAAATTATATTAATAAATTATTGTAGTATTAATATAATAATTAAATATGCATCTTTAATCATATTGAAAATTATAATATTTTATATTAGTATTGTAATATTTTTAAAATTAAAATTAAAAAATTATTATTAATATAATAATATTAAACATGATTTTCTTTTTTTTGAAAAATGATTTACTTTTTCAAGAGGTGAAACAAAAATAAGAAAATTAAAAATTATTTTACATAAATCATTTTCCGTCAATCAAAGTAGCTATTAGGGAAACATTGCTGAAGAGCAGAGTGAGTGGTGAGTGGCGACTTTTGGTCAAAGATGTGGATTCAGATTCATCTATTGCTTTGGTTGAAAGAAGAAGGATTAAGAATGTGAGATATTGCCATGCCGATGCCCATGCCCATGCCCATGGCTATGGGGCCTTGAAAAATAGGCACAGGTTCTACGTGAAGATCGCTCTGGTCATTCTCTGTTAAGAGACGGGATAGTGTTTACCTTCGGGACAGAACAAGCTCTGATTGCGATTCCATTTCACCCTTTGGGGCATCTCAAAAAACCCAGGTTTAAAAACTTAACCATGCTATCACTGAACCAAATCTAGATATAGTATATTGTTGTCAGGATAGTAGAGTTGGGGGAAAAAAATTCTCCAGAGTTGATTGATATATAGATAAAAGCCAGCACTTGGTCAGATTCTTTTTTTTAATGGTTGGAATTTGAAGTTAAAGACTGCTATATAGTACAATTCTGGTACATGATAGAACTTCAATATTTTCTTCATTGGAATTTGAAGAATGGTAGATGGTCATGATTTTATACTTTATTTATTTTCTACTTTGAGGGTGACTGAATTTATAATTCTTTTAATAATTTCTTATTATAATAATTACCATGTTTGGGGAAACTAAAAAGAAACACACACTTAAAACAAAATAATGGAGGAAATTCCTGTACTACTTACTTGGTACTATATAAGAAAAAACTTACTGAAATATTAAGAGATAAAAAAGAAAGAATATAAGGATTAATAGGGAGCAAGAAATTAGGTTTGGTTCATGAGGAGACGTAGTCACATAGTCATGTCACCTGGGCCGGGTATAGGGACGGGGTAGATAAGCCGGAGTCCAGAGACGCTTCAAAAAAGATGGTACCCTTGTGGATGTGCCACTGTGGGGCTGTAGCTGGTCCCAAAGTCCTCTTCCTTCATTCCCACAGCTGACGCCTGACGGCCATGTCCCTTGCTAAACCACACCCACCTTTTCAGACTACTTTCCAAAAGTTCAAACAAAATTTGAGCAATGCCAACGATAATGTGAGAACTGAGAAAGCTAGAGTTATTAAAATAAACTAATGCCAACGATAAAAAATATATATTAAGTAAAAAAAAACGATAATCTATATATATATATAGAGAGAGAGAGAGAGAGATTAATTTGGTAGTTTGAATATGCTATGCTATATAAACATTTACATCTTTCGAAATATCAGACCAATGTTCTCCCCTTGGATCCGTTTTTTATATAATATGATTGGCGTTGCCCAATGCTTTAGCTCCACTATACTCTGTCGACCTACCTACTATACAGTGGTAGTATTATTTTATTAAGGTATCAGTTTAGATGTTTACGTGTTGGATAAAAGAAACTTCTTTTAGGTCTTCTTCAAGTTGGCATTTTCTACTTTCCAAGAGTATGCAGATTTTTTTAATTATTATTATTATTATTATTTTATAACATTTCCAAATTCTTAAGCTGCTAAGAACTGAGCTCTGAGATTAGCACTTCCAATTAATTAACCATAATGTTTCACAGTACTCCTAAACAGCTAATAATTCTCAGGAACCATAAGAAATGAAGGTAGTAGTTTCATTGACTTAGGAAAGAGCTAAGGATCATTAAAAAGAACATGATAGCATAGACAGAGGAGGAAGGCAGTAATAATGATGGAGGTGCAGCTTGTAATAGGGTTTTAAGAAAAATGAAATGCATAACAATGGTGGATTAGGACTAAGCTTGGGAAGGGAAAGGCTGTCAAAAAGAAGGAACACGAAGACCCAAAATGACTAGGACATTGGCTACAATCAGAGAGCGATTTGTCTCCGGCCCGGTCTTCTTTTGATGCTTTCACATGGGGATGTGTGCTTTAAGCTGCTGCGCACTTCTGCATTTGCATCTATCTCCCTTTCTCTTACCCGTATGACAATTTTCAGTGGGGTTGCTCACTTGCTCTATAAGCTTCGCCAAATTAGCACTTTCGACATTTTATTATTTCCGTCAAAACCCTCGCCTTTCTTCTTCTTCTTCTTCTTGCCCTTGTAGTTTTGTACCCTCCACCCAAATATCCATCACTTCTACATTGTGCTTATCTAAAAAGGTTTGTCACCTCAAGAACCTGTCACTGCAGGCAGGCAGGTCAAATCTTTAATAATGTCATTTAACCATGTAAGATTTAGATTGTTATTTCAGTCAAACACCCTTGGATAAAATTTAAAGTCAATGAATACCCCCATGCCGTGACTATGAGACATGAGATGAGCACATGAACTCTGTTGGTTTTGGTAATGCGTGAGACTTGGGATTTTATCGAACACTTGTAAGATGTACAATCCCATCCATCCTGCCATTCTTGTCCTTCCTAGTACATCTTTCCTAAGCTTAAATGAGTTTATTTTGCTAACCTTCTTTTATTATAGTCCATTAGATGTGATAATAATGTTCAAAAGTATAAACTACAACCAATTTCTTCCATAAATGTTTATTTAATAATTTCCTCCTTGCTACATTTAGGGAAACAAAGCAGTTTAGCAAATGGATTATTAAATTTACAAATTGACTTTTTCTTAGAGGAGTCACTGATATAGAAGGCTGGAAATGAAGTGTGTCAAAAGGGAACTAGAGTCCAAAAAGAAAGGTGCAACCAGGAAAATTTAAAAGAAAAAAAAAGGAATGGCGGAGAGGACATTGTATAATGATGAAACATACATACGTACATCCCCAAAGTCAATATAAAAAGGGCAGCATCATTTGCTAAAGTGTAATCATGAGATTCAGATTTATACAACAAATTTTCAACCTTGATGAAACCCCATGCTTTCCTAAACCTCCACCAGGCCCATGGCAGGGCATGCTGGCTGGCTGGCCCTCGGTTGACCCCACACTCCAGAAGCTAGTACCAGAATAATATAAACATAGAATAAAGGAAAAGAAACTTGGAAATTACATAGATTTATCATTTCTATTAAGTAAGCAAATTAAATCATTAGTGATAAACAAGGGAAGTTTCTTAAGTTAAGATGTAAACATCAAGGGCTCTGTCTTCAATTGTCTTTGTGGAACAAAGCATTGCTTGGAATGGACCCCTCTTTTTTCATTTTTTTTTTCTCTTTTTACCTTTTTTTCCTGGTCTGCTCTTTTCCACTCTACTTTCTCTTCAGGAATCAAGTCAGCTGCCTAATGAATAATGACCAAATCCTTTTTTTTTTTCATTTTAATTTTGAATTTAGCTGAATATTTGATGAACTGCTGCTGCTATCTCATCCGCTGATCTTAGCGCAGAGTCGTCCTCCATCTGCCATTCCCATTTCCAACACAGACCCAGATAAAGAAGAAAACAAAACAAAACCAACAAAAAAACAAAGACATCTGTTGAGAAATTTTGGAACTAGGGTTTGAGCCACGACTTGTTCCAACACCAGTTTGAAAACGCAAACTAAAACTTGTTTTTAAAAAGAACAAAGAATATTACCTTGAGATTGAACGAGTAAAGAACAGATGCTTGCGAAGTGGTGATGTTGAGGTGCAAAACCGTTAACCTAAGAGTTTCCAGGGTGACAATGGCTTCTATCAACTGACCAGCTCTTCTTGAACACTGAATCTTTAAGTTGACATGATTGTGTATTACATTAACCTCTACTTCAGCTGCACCTGTTTTGCTTTCTGCTTTTTTTACTTCCTCCCTGCAATGTCCATCTTCAGATCCATTTTCATATTCTTGCTGATGAATTTCCGTGGCGGGCTTTGACATGCTATTGTTGCTTTCCTCGACTTTTCTCGTTCTCTTCTGTGCTTCCAGGGATTGAAGAAGTTGCTCTAGCTCCTTAACGAAGTCAATTGCACCAGCTATGATTGACGCTTGGTCACCCTGCAAACACAAACCCAAACATGATTTTTTTTTTTTTTTTTGTGAAAGAAAGTAGAGCTAAATAGCCCAACAGGGGGACTAAAATGTTGGTGAAGGTTAGATTGTTATACTCTTTGGATATAACATGGAGGCATGAGAGAGCGGAGAGAATTTAGATAATCGTTCATTTGACGTCTACGGTTTCGTTCAACTGCAATGTGGGTCATGCGTTGGCTTTCAACTTCTTCTTTGTTCTTGGCTGCCTTCGTTCGTTTTCGCTTTCTTCGTTCTCTAGTAATCGGAGGGGACTTTGTGAAAATCTTCTGAGGCGAGGAGCCCAAGTTGGGTTCTCTGCTACAATTGTCAGACTTTGGTTGGTGTTGGTTAGACCCAGAGCTGAGAACTTCAACGCATGAGCTTGAAGGTGGGCTTTTCTTAAGCTCTTTGGTCTCGGATTTGACTGGTGAATGTAAGTCGAGTACTGTTTCATGGGTGACACAACTTTCCAGCTCTAGGGCTTGAACTTGGGTTTCCATTTCAGGAATGAAAGGATTGTTGTTTAGCTCCCAAGGCTTCTTCATGTGTTGCAGTCTCAGAAGTGTCTGGAAGTTGGGTTCTTTAAAGGCAAAAAGCTGAGGAGACTCCACGCTCTGAAGCATCTGAAGGAATGGCATTTTCTCTTCAAAGCTTGGTATTGAAAAGTGTGCTTCTTCTTCTTCTTCTCCAAGCTTTAATCTCTCACAGCTAATAAAACCTTGTTCTAAGCATTCCACCTCCAAATGCTCTCCTAGGAACTGCAATGAATAATTTGAAGGGAGAAAACAAAAACAAAAGGAAATAAGCAAAATTTTTAACTTGGCTGAAATGCTACCCATCTAAAGATATTTGAAAAGGAAAATATCATTTAATTGGGTGGAGGGCACATGGTTCAGTCTCTCTCAGCAGATAAAGAGAGAATGAAACCAGAATGAGTAGAATGTTGAAAGAGTAAGAAGAAGCAGTAGTGCAGTAGCAGATGTTAGTATTTTCCTGCAAAACAACATAAGATGCATTGAATGCAAGCATTTTTAGAGTAAATGCAGTCTCCATCTTGAGTCTAGAAACGGGATTCGAGAAAAGATGAAATGCAATAAGAAACACAAAGTCCTAAAGCAAGCAAAACAACATACATAAGGATTAATGGGTCCTTGGAGCCTCTCCATAACTGCTTAGCAGTAGTTGAAGTAAATGCCTTAAATTCTTTCTTTTTCTCCTTCTGTATCCCTCTCTCAGTTACCAACATTCCATATATTGAAGCTAACAAATCAATACAAGTAATAAATGTAACCCCAATGAAGCAGAATAAGACCCTAACACCACCCCCATAGCCAACACACAATTTATTCCTCAGTTTCCTGGTACTGGTAATAAATGATTTGGACTCTCACGGGAAAAGGGGAAAAAAATGTAAACAGAGTTGAAATGCTGCAACTGGAAACTGGGATGAAACAATGGTGAAGGAAAAGGAAACGAGCAACAGAAATGGCAAGAAACGAAGGGTGGATAATAGCCAAAGTGAGAGTGAGAAGATATACAGTATGTATTTGAGTATATGGGAGTGGGAGGGTTGGTGAGGGTTTTGCAGAGGGGGAGAGAGAGAGAGGGATTGTCTGATTTACAAGGTCCCAAGCATTATTGGCGATGGCAGTTTTGTCCAGCAGCGGGGACAGACAGTTGTGGGGACTCCCTTTCGAGCGTACACCAAAAGGAAAAAAAGCTTTGGAAAGTCCTCCTATGGATTTTGTCACCCGTCTGATTGATGATGGGTCATTTCCTTATAGCGCATCTCCACCATTTCCTTTGTTTTTAAAATATTATTATTCTATATATATGCTTTTCTTTTTATGTGAATGCCCCCTTTCACTGCAAGTCATACAAGCCTTCGTTTTCCGTTTGCACATGGCATGGGTTTCAATTGCTCAATTTAAAGACTTCCCTTGCCTCTAGGGTTGATACAGCGACCCCTCAAATTTATTCCACCATCTGTCTGGTTATATAGTTGCCGGGGTAAAAAGGTTTTACCAATTAAGTTATATTTACATCCCAGTTAGGTACTTACATTAAAGGCTTAAACATTCTCCAACTATAATTTAGATTCTAAATTAATCTTAAATTCTAAAATATTTTAGTTGAGTACTTTAAAAATTGTTCTTGTATATCATTTATCAATTGCACCATTAATTTGGGCGTAAATAGCAATTAAAATATGATGTGAAATATATTTAAAATATATGGTCAAATTACATTCATGTATGTACCTATTAAATGAATTGCTTGAATTTGATGTGTTTTAAAAAAATTGACTCCTAAATTTTAATGGCCGAATCTATATTTTTGACATATTAAATTCAAACTGCCCATGCAGTAGCTACACATGTTTTAAAAATGCTTGAAAAACTTATTGCTACAAATAGTTGATCCTTCTTGTCTTGGTATGCAATTTGAGCGTCAAGTTCTTGTTGCGAAATTTTACATTTGCAAATTACAGCATCATGTCTTTGATTGATTGCATTTGCTACATTCTGCACTAGGCCTTCTTCGGTTCTGGAAATGAGGATGACCTTTTCCACCACAATATTGACATGGAGAAAATTTTCCCTTTTTGCTTCCACACCTTTGCTACTGCTGTTGTTGACGGTAGCTTCACTAAAATTTTCTTACCTTTCTTTTTCATATCTTTGCCACCATTTTCATTCTTGGTTGACAATGTTCCTTCAGCAACACCATCTTATCTCATGACTCGTCTTTATTCATGAGCATGCATGGCATTTAATAGTTCTGCCAAAGTAATCTTAAACAAATCCTTATAATTCTCCAAAACAATAGTAATTGTCTCAAAATTTTCAATCACAGTAACAAGTTTTTAAACAATTCTTAAATCAAAAAGTTTAGAAACCAACAACCTAACACTGGTGGTGATGCTAAAAAATCTGTTTGAATATATTTTTGATGGTTTTTTACTCCATTTTTTTTTTGCACCAAGTTCACTCGCATTTTTCGATCCTTTCATCTTCTTGATATTCTTTCTTGAGATGGTCACAGATTGCTTTTGTTGAACCGAGGATCATGATTCGAGTAAAAATTGTCGGTGAGACTGCAGCAAATAGACAAGCCTTTGTCTTTGATTTTCTAGTTATTTTCTCCCCATGATTCTTAATTTGAGCAATGGTAAGATTACTTGGTAAAGAAGGAACTTTATAACTTTCTTCTATTACTTCCTAAATATCCAATGCATCCTGGCAAGTTTCCATTCTTGTTGTCCAAATATGATAGTTGTCTCCATTGAAAACGAGAGGAACCCTTGCAGAAAAACTAGTTTTAGCTTCCATGAAGGTTTTTCACTAAAAAACGTTTGGGTAAAGTGCAGGTTCACTCGGATACTGTCACATGATCACAGGTCTCTTAAGAAAATGGTTTAGATACCAAAGATTTTTTATGAGATTTTTTTTATGAATATGATAATTAATTAAGAAGACAAAATGTAAAATAAATAAATAAATTAGATTAAATTAAAAATGAAAGGAGATACATTAAATTGGAGTAAAATACTCCTAATATATACATGAAAAATGGCTAAACATAGTATTATGCCCACTAAATCAACATGAGTAACAAACCCACTAATTTAGCCATGAAAAAGAATACATGTGAATCACGTCTAATTTATTTCCTAAAATGAAGGCTTATTAGTGCTCTATAATGAATGTAATAACACAACTACAAATATGTATGTATTGTATAAAGTGTTTGCATTTGATGCGTTTAAAAAAAAAAAAAAAAAAAAACCCTAATAGCAGAATCTATATTTTTAGCATATCCAATCTAAATTATTTATTTTAAAAATGTTGTATATAAAATTTGATTTAGCATTAACATACAACTCAACTACTGAGATGTGGAAGGACTTTATTGATACTATGCTAAAACTTTGAGGACTGAAATAAAATGTTTTGAAATTTAGGATCAGAACTATAGTTTTGGGATATTTGGTGAATTAACCCTTTAGCTTCTTATCTCGAGCGGTTAAATGATTAAAATTGAACTTGGTTCTCAGGAAATGGTTCTAATGGCAGAGACTGTAGCATCAAAGCAAAGAAAAATGATTTCAAGATGTGGGGGGTGTTGCCATATTCTTTCTCTCAGAAACTGAGAAACCAGCTTTGACTGGGGCCTAAACCGACAGATCCACAAGCTGTGAGCCAATAAAACATTAAAGTCTCAAGGACAGAAATTTGTCTTCAAGGGGAAGAAGAAGCATATCGGGTTTTTAAATCTGTCTTTTGCCTTGAAGCGTGAAGCTCCTCTTGTTGAGTAAAGTTAGGATTGAAGTTTTTATGTACCAACGAGCTTTAATGATTTCCGTGGGGGCTCAAATAATTTGTACAAGTTTGTTCATCAATCTTGTCAGCTCATGATAAACTCTATTGGCATAACCTTTATCCCCCATTTCTATGTATAAATTTGTATACTAACAAGGTTATTGTATCATCTATTGTGACAGTCCTTAGTCTGTGTCTCCAACATTAGATAAAAACACCATTTATTTGATACTTGCTCACATCCTATTTAACTTTGTATCTGCTTTTCCAGTTAATAAAAATAGGACCTCCTAACATTTTACAGCTTTGGTAGGAATTACCTGATGGTGAAGGCAGAACTCTGTTTCAAATCTTTTAGTAGCCAAACGCAGACAACAATCTTGATTGACAGACCTAGTTGTAATAATTTATTCAGGTTGCTATCATAACACCAAGCTGTCAACTGTTCGATATACACTAATCCTGTCGTATAAGGCGGTTTCTGTCCCATTCAATCAGTTCTTTAATTAACAAAAAAACCCCTTCTAGATGATCATCTTGTATGTGCCAAACTCTCTACTTTCTAGAATCTAAAGCAAGATATGCAATATTACATGTGTGACTTATAATGTGTTCATATTCACAGCATCTCGCACCACCAAAAGCAGAGATAAAGTTGAAGCCTCAGAATTTTGGGCACCGATTTCATTTGATGATGTCTTAAAATATCTTATCCATATGAACTGCCGTTTATCCATTTTCAACCTGAAACTATTTTGCAGGTCTTCAGCCACACAACCAGGGGGCATTCTCTTTCTAAACAGAACTCCTAACTTTTGTCTTGTCCTGTAGTTCATAGATTTATTAGGCCGGGACATAGCAGAGCCAGTTAAAAATAAAAATTCGTAAATATTACCATTGCCTGCTGAGCTGCCATTCATCTCATCAATACTATATCTCATAATGCTTAAACCAAAGCCCCAAGCTTGCAAGGAACCTTATCGGGGTTTTTTTTTTTTTTTTTTATAAAAAAAATAATACAAAAACAATAATTAAATACAAAAATATATTATAAATGAATTAATTATAAAAATGGGATTTTTTTTTACCGTGCATTCACCCCATTTTTTCAATCATCATGCAATCATATTGTTTTAAAAAATTATTTTTATTAGTATCACTTAGCATAGTGGTGGCACCAATATATTTTTTAAAAGTACTCGTATTTTTATAGATATACACAATGATTTCAAAATACGAGAAAATATTTTTTTGTGCTGTTTGGCACACCCACAACACCGCTTTAATTAAATGTAAGGTTTCTCTTTTGAATTTATCCTTTAGCTATTGTAAAGTTATAATATATTTTAAAATATAAATACTTTTTGAGCTTATAATTAGTATAAAAATTTATTTAAAATAATTTAAAAATTTAAAAACATATTAACTAATAAAATTTATAATTTTTATATGGAATTTATAATTCATTATTTATAATTTTTTATAGTGAACAATATAACAATTTTAAGTATTAAAATGTAATATTTAAATATCTTATAATATACAATATTTTATACAACATTTAGAATACATTATTTTTTATCTTTTGTGAAAATGTAAAAAAATTTTAAATAAATTTTATGAATAAATTTAATATTTTGTAATCAATACATACAACTCATGCACGAGATAAAAAACTAGTAAATATATATAAACTCAAATTCAACATTCCCCAAAGATGAATAGTTTCATATTTTCTGCATCATTCTTTTTCAATTTTGAAAATTTATTTATTGAGAAAATTTAGCCATCCTAATTTTAAAAATTGTTCAACATGTAAGAACAAATTTTGAATGAATTTGATGATTTATTTGCTTCAAATTTAGACTAAATTGTAACTATCTGATTTTCAATGGTGTTGGAAAAGGCGATTTCGGGATTTTGTTTTCGTAAATCGGAGTTATTATATTGGTGAATTAAATTTTAGATAAGTAAATTTTCCGAATTAATAGTTAATTAATGTACAAAAAATAAATTGTAAAAATGTTACCATTGAAGGTTTTTAATTAGCCAAAGGCTTAAGGACTTATATAACAATTAAACCAAGGTCTAAAATGGTAAATATACTGTAACAGCCCGATTTTGGGCTTAGTCGGAACAGTAGTTTCGGGACCACAAATCCGATGTTGAGAAATTTATTTTATTTATATTTTTTATGGTCTACAATTTCACGGAATGATTTCATGAAAATCTCATTCGAAAATTTTGACGTTTAGGCACTCAATTTAGTCAAAAGAACTAAATTGTAAAAAGTGCAAAAATTGAGTTCTACATGTTAGAGGTGTCCAATTGTTATGAAATTTTAAATTGGAGGTCCTTAAATGATAATTAGGCCATTGGTTAAGCTGGTGGACAAAAATGGACATGGATAGGTATGTTTCAAAAGATTTTTTTAAGGGGTATTTTGGTAATTTAGTGAATTAAATGAATTAAAAACAAAATTTAAATGCCAAATTTGTCCATCTTCAAGCTTAGGCCGAATTTAACATGTGGGAAGCCATGGATAGGGTTTTCAAGCTTTCCAGGCTTCATGGTAAGTCCATTCTAGCCCCGTTTTTCATGTTCTTTACGTTTTTGGAGTCCCGATAACTTGATTTAGCTTATTCTAGCAATAATTTAACCTAGGGTTCATATTTGGAAAAATACCCATAGGTGAAATGTATTTATTTTGATGTTTTATGGCAGAATATGAAGCTTAGAATTATGTTAAACAACTTTTACTAAGCGATTTTAAGTGAAAACGAGTAAAACGACATAATCGGCAAAAATACCTAATGTACATAAGTGCACGTTAGAGCAAGAATTTGATGTTGCCATAGAAGGGAAAAATGATTAGCATGTTATAAAACATAAGAATAAGGGATGAAGTTTAATTTTCGAGTCTAGGGGAAAAATCATAATTATGCAAAAGTTTAGGGGCAAAATTGTAATTTTGCCAAAGTTTGAGTTAGGGACTTTTTTGAGTAGTACATTAATTAAATAGGTGAAGTGTGATGTCTTAGACCCCGAAAAACGAGATTTGGACCTAGAACGAGAGGAAAATCGAAAATCGGGAAAGTTGGTAAAATGATCGTTTTGGTATCGAGGTAAGTTCATATGTTTAATAAGCATTTAATTATGCATATTTGAATGATAAATTGATATTTTGGCCATAAATACTATAGTATTGAGTTTCAGATATATTGATTAATGTTCGATAATAATTTGATATTGGAAAGAGAACTTGTATAATTTATATGTTAGACCATATTTTGTATTATGGCTTTGTATGATAACAAGAAAGTATTGACTAGCATAGTTTGATGAGAATAAGTTAAGTTGATGATATGATGAGATTTAGAATGTAAGTATGTAAGTTGAGTAGCATTTTATTATTATGCAATTATTGTTATTAGTAATGTTATTATCGAGTTATGCGACTAACCTTGAGAATTTGAGCAAGTATGTTTCAGCTATGACTTGACAAGGCATTGATATCTCAAAATCCATGGCTATACCATGGCAATTAAGGAAGAATTGACGGAAAAGTCCATGTTCATAACATGGCATTTAAGGTGGATTTGATGGTTAAGGATACCATGTAAGACCATGTCAAGACATGGCATTGGTAAGGCAAGGATCCCGTGTAAGACCATGTCAAGACATGGCATCGGCATTGATTAAGGACTCCATGTAAGACCACATCAAGATGTGGCATTGGCACTAAGACAAGGATACCATGTAAGACCATGTTTGGAACATGGCATTTGGTAAGACAAGGATACCATGTAAGACCATGTTTGGAACATGGCATTTGGTAAGATAAGGATATCATGTAAGACCATGCCAAGGCATGGCATTGATAAGTTCTATAAGGCAAGGAAATCATGTAAGACCATGTCAAGACATGGCATTGATGAGTTACTATAAGGCAAAGGTCCCATGTAAGACCATGCCAAGGCATGGCATTGGTGAGTTCATAAGGCAAGGATACCACGTAAGACCATGTCAAGACATGGCAATGGTAAGTTCAAAAAGGAAAAGGTTCCCGAGTAGTCCAAAGAGTAAGTCAAAGAAATGACAAGGTGAGAACATGAAGAAAGAGTACAGGTATGAGTACAGGTATGCATTTAAGGCTTATTTAATATTGAGATTGTAAGTAATTGAGATTATCAAGTATTAAGTAAGTGATGAGTTTTCAGTTATACTTGTGACACTTTATGACATGATTGGCAATATGCCTATATTATGAAAGAGTACTCATGTGTTAAGTGAGAATGTTGCAGGTATGTAAGCAAGCGATTAAGTAAGGTGCCCTTTGTATTCTGAGCCTTTGGTAAGGTTACCGATGAGTTCACTGGGAAAATTGATTAAGTGAAATTATGTGTGGCTTGTAGTGATAAGTGTAGGTATATGCATGTGTAACGTATGAGCAATATTCTCGATATGTAATCGGAAATTGGAAAGATTGTTATAGGTAAGTAATGAATACAACTAAAGTGAGTGAGAGCAAAAATTTACAAATAAAACTGTTTTGGACAACAGCAGTTATGTGATTTTGAAAAATCATCAAAAATAGTATAAATTGAATTATAAGTTGGATGAGATATTGATTTAAATATTATTGAGTTTATTTTCATATAAAAGAAATGGAGCAAACAAAGGATTTTTATAATTTGAGATATTTAAATTTTTGTGAGACTGGTTCAAATTGACTACGTGATCCCCTGTTCTATCTTGGAAAAATCATTAAAAATTGTACAAAAATAATTATGTGATATAATTTATATTCCTGAAATTCTGAACGAGTCTAGTTTCAAATAAACTAAACAATAAGGTCATCTGAATTCTTTACGAGGAGATAATTGATTCATAGTGAAGAGAGGTCAGAATAGTCGAACAGTGAAATAGGGGAAATTTTAATGAATAAACAGTACAAATTGGCAAGACCAAAAATTCTAGAAATTTTATGGAATGAAGATATGTGAGTCTAGTTTCAGGGAAAATTAGCGGTTTGTAATTTGGAGCTCTGTAGTTCGAGAAATAAATAATTTAGTGACAGCGATTCAAGTAGATAGATTAATGTGAACATGAGTAATAAGCTATAAGCATGTGATTTAATGATTGTATCAATTAGAGAACTTGTTGTGAGGATTTGTCTCGTTGAGGCTTTGGTAAGGCTACAAATGAGTAAGTTGAGAAAGTAAGAACTTAGCATTACTTATGCAAGTTATGACAGCTTAGTAGTAAGCTAAATTCATTGCTAATGCTTATATTTTTACATGTGAACTTACTAAGCTTTATAAGCTTACCCCCTTTTCTTTCCCATGTTTTAGAGTCCTATTAAACAAGCTCGGGCTGAAGGTCGTCGGAGATCGCTTTACACTATCAAGCTATCTATGGGTATCTTTATTTATAAATGATTTAAGTTATGGTATGTATAGGGGCTTGACTAAGTCATTTTGTATATGTGTTAATTAATTTGATTAAACGTATTGCTTCATAACGGTAATAAGGATTATTCTGTATTTAGCCACGAGTTGTGGCTCATATTGGCCATGGAGTTATAATGCTTGTGTATGCATGTGTTTGTTAAATTTTAAATTATAAGTGAAATTTTGTGGCTCGGGATTTGGTAGAATGTATTGTTAAGTCTGGTAATGCCTCGTACCCTGTTCTGGCGTAATATACGAGTAAGGGGTGTTACATATACATCTTAAAAACATTAATGGAGGGTAGGTGAATAGCTTATATATATTATAAAGATTATAATTAAATTATTTATATTATAAAATGTATAAAATAAAATTAACATAGTGGAAAGAAAGAGAATTCATCTTTTTCCTTCATCCATGCCCGAATGTAGAAGAAGAAGAAAAAAGAAGAGAGAATTCAACTGTAACAGCCTGATTTTCAGTGGTGCTGAAAATAGTGGTTTCAGAGTCTTATTCTTTGTCAACCGAGCCTGTAAATATTATTAAATAATATTGAATGACTTGTAATTCATGAAAAATGGTTAAATGGTTGAATTGGTGTAGCGTAAACTGATTTGTTTTTGCCAAATTGGTGGAGATGTTGGAATGGAACTTTAGAAAAAGTTATATGAATGGTTAAACATGTTTTGGACTAATTTTGTGCAGGTTATAAGTATGCATGAGACATCAAATAAGCTAATGGTTTGGCTTGGCATAGAATAGGAACCAAATGGCCTAAAATGTACTAAAACAAAGTGATGTGAGTCTCAAGGCCCAATTTCAAACCCATGAATGTGATGGGCTCACACTACCTCAAGGCCCAACAACAATATCAAAGGCTAAGCAAATCAAATCAGGGTTCAATCAAATACAAGATTCAAGAACAAATCTTTTTGAGGAACGGGGGAATGATACATGCACGGATAGGGTGAAATTTATTAAATTCCATTCACCGAAGTTGCCAATTTTCAACCTTGGAAAATCAGTAGACTTGTGATGAATTTTTGAATGGGATTCTGACATTTCTGGGTTGAGACGTCTTCATGGTGTTTGAAGCTAGGCAAAGAGTTATGAAAGTTAGTCAAAGATAAACAATTTTGCCTAAATCAGACAATGATGCAAGGCTGTTTAGTGAGTAAGGTTCGTCTTACATCTTTTCCACTTGTATAAAAATTTTGAACCACTCTTTTTTTCTCACCAGAGGATGCACTCACCATTGGGTCATCATTAATTTGGCTATTTTCACTAGAGACATCTTTTCTCTCAGCCGCTTTTGAATTTTGTGTCTTACTTCCCATAACCTCCTTACAAAACTTCATCATCTTGATTTGATCATTGTGAATATCTTCTGTAACACCCCTAACCCGTATCCGCCGCCGGATTAGGGTTACGAGGCATTACCTGACAAAACCAGTTCAACACGCTTATATAAATCATTTTATGTTCACAAATATTTCAACTATTTTTAACAAAAAGTATTAAAACGAATAGCAACCATCTATTCATTCATATAAATCAAATTTGTACATATAGATCACTTAATCAACTAAAACCCAGTCATGTTTTATTACTATTAATACATAAACAATCCATGCTTCAAAATTCAAACATATGCATATCATTTATTTAATCAAATTTTATTTATTTATTTTCATTTTAAAACCAACTAACATGCATCAAAGTTAAACTACTTATACTTAATAAATATAACTTTCGAAACATACAAACATTAGATGCATGATATTCGAATATCTAATTTATAAACAAGCATATTTCACTTTATAAACCAAGCGCACATATTACAACATTTATTTATAAGACATTAGTATACATTACCAAATGGTCCAATATAATCTTGTGCTTTACTAATTTATATGCAATTCACTATAATATCATAAATCATTTTTGGACACAAATGATATTTGATAGCATATCCAATTTACAAGTCAAATAATATATCTAAACATTATACCAAAATTACTTATAACGACCAATTCTGTAACAACCCGATTTTGGGCTTAGTCGGAACAGTGTGTAACACCCCCTACCCGTATTCGTTGTCAGAATAGGGTACAAGGCATTACCGGAGTTTACGATTTTTTTCTTTTCAATATAGCCCATTTATAGATATCTAGCCTTCCCTACAAATTTTAAACCGAGACCAATCCACATCAACCAATCCAATTCAACATATTTTCAAAATAGATTCATGATATTATAAGATAACATCAACATATACCAAACCAAGGTTTGCTAGCCATACCAATGGCTGACCTTACATTCATTTCATATTAACATTACTTTATTAGCTTATACATGCCATTAATTTCCAAAATAAAGTTTCTTTATATACCGAAATCTTAAGGCTGATAGTGTGATGTATCTCCTACCGAATCCGACCTCCGAGCTCTTAACACTACAAAACAGGGGAAAAGGAAACAGGGTAAGCACTTTGTGCTTAGTAAACCCATATAACAAGAATTATACTTACCTAATATTTTCAATACAATGCAATAAACATTCATATATCCATTCAATGCACTATTACCCTAATATGCACAAACTCAACATTCAAGTTAGTCCAATAATTTCTATATATCAATAATATATACCATGATTGATGAACTCATCAATACCATGATTTCCATTCCCTTATTATTTTTCCATATTTATCCCTTCGAATTACTCGGATTTTTGATGGATTTTCAGAGGTACACTTTAGTGTACAAATCCAAGTCCGTCAATTCATGCTCATGTGCGCACATTTCCATTTCAGAGAGCACACTCCCGCGAACCTCATCCTTACAGCGGGATTACCAGTCCAGGCTAAATCCCCTGTAATATGAACTCATAGAGTATTGTCGGGATTACCAGTCCAGGCTAAATCCCCTGCAACGACAATTACTCTAATGAGCTTGGATCTGAATTACCAGTCCAGGCTAAATTCAGACCCTAATTCGGATTACCCGTCCGGGCTAAATCCATTTTCCACATATTCTTCGGGAGGGCTATATCAAGATAGGATCACCCGTCCGGGCTAGATCCTTGTTACCGTCAATTCCTTTTCAGAGATCCATCGAATTTTCCTTTCATTCAACCGAGATTTCTTCCCCTTTTTATCAAATATATCAATCTTTCATCAATCTTCATACAATGAACATTCAAATTATATTCACATCAATAACATACATTTCAACATTTAAGAATATAATTCAAGTTACATGAACTTACCTCGATACTAGTTCGTATATAAAATCTACTAATCCGGGACTTTTTCCTTTCCTCGATCTAGCTTCGTATTTGAGTTTTCTGGATCTAAATAAATAAATTCATTCATCAATTCAATACATTTCATGTTCACATGTAGCATTTTCTATAATTCTATTATTATTTTTAGCTCATTCAAAACTGTCTACTTGAGTCATAGTCACTAAATTATTTTTATCTTGAGCTACAGAACTCCAAATTTAGATCCGTTAATTTTTCCTGAAACTAGACTCACATATCTTCTTCCCATAAAATTTTCAGAATTTGTGGTTTATCCAATAAGTAAAGTTTATTCTTTAAAATCACCCCTGTTCTACTGTTTGACAGTTCTGACCCTTCTTCACTAAAAATTAATTATCTCTTCATACAGGATTCAGATGATGTTCCTGTTTATTTCTATTGAAAATAGACTAATTAAGGATTCTAAACATGTAAATTTAAGCCTCTAATTATTTTTCTCTAATTTTTTATGATTTTCTAAAGTCAAAACAGGGGAACCCGAGTTCATTCTGACCTTGTCTCACAAAATTTATTATATCTCATGATTTACATATCTATTGCTTACACCGTTTCTTCTATGAGAAACTACCCTCAATAAGCTTTAATTTCATATTTTGTTCATCTTCTAATTCGATTTCTACAATTTATGGTGATTTTTCAAATTTAGTCTACTGCTGCTGTCCAAAACTGTTTTAGTGCAAAGTGTTGATTTCTATTTTGCCCCAAATTTCACAGTTCATACAATTCAGTCCTTTCTCAATTAACCCCTCAATTAAGATAATTTATCTCAATTAAAACTTTATTCTATCACTTTAAACTACTTTATAACCTTTGGGAATTATAATTTCAGTAATAGACTTTAATTCCAAACATTTTCACAATTAGGTCCTAAAAATCAATTTCTATTGAAATTACTTAATAAAATCATCTCATAAACAAATTAAAGCTTCAATTTCATGCTATTTCATCATAAAATTACAGCACTCAGCCATGTTAACTTTCAATTTCATCCATGAGATCAAAAACTAATGAATTTAGTAACAGGACCTAGTTGTAAAAGTTTTAAAAACACAAAAATTACAAGAAATAGGCAAGTATTAACTTACTTGGTGCAAAAATTATGATATACCAGCTTAGAAAACCCTCCTATGGCGTTTTTGGCTGATGAGAGTAAAGAAAAATGAAGATATTTCTAGATATCTCAAGTTAGTCCTAGTTTTATTTAGTAAATTTTGTTATTTTCCCATTTTACCCTTCTTTCAGTAATTCTCCTGATTTTTCTCAGCTTATGCCGCCCAAAATATCTCCTTTGGGCTTATTTGCTTTTTAGATCCCTTGTCATTTGACAATTGAGCTATTTAATCCTTTTAATAACTTTTACACCTTTTTCAATTTAGTCCTTTTCATTTAATTACCTACCCAAACGTTAAAATTTTATAACGAAATTTTAATACCACATTACTAACATTTTATAAATATTTATAAAAATATTTCCTACTCAATTTTATGAGATCAAAGTCTCGATACATTGTTTTTACCCAATTCCTTCAATAATTCCTTTTTCTAACTACTAAATCGGTAAAATTTTTCTATCGATATTTTAATACGATTTTCCTATCATATAAATATTCATGCAAATATATTGAAATAAATTTCTCTTTAAATCGGATTTATGGTTGCGAAACCATTGTTCCGATAACCTTGAATTTAGGCCATTACACAGTGGTTTTGGGACCACAAATCTGATGTTGAGAAATTTATTTTATTTATATTTTTATGGTCTAAAATTTCACGGAATGATTTCGTGAAAATCTCATTCGAAAATTTTGACGTTTGGGCACTTAATTTAGTCAAAAGGACTAAATTCTAAAAAGTGTAAAAGTTGAGTTCTACATGTTAGAGGTGTCCAATTGTTATGAAATTTTAAATTGGAGGTCCTTAAATGATAGTTAGACCATTGGTTAAGTTGTTGGAAAAAAATGGACATGGATAGGTATGTTTCAAAAGATTTTTTTTTGAAAGGGCATTTTGGTAATTTAGTGAATTAAATGAATTAAAAAAAATTAACTTTCCAAGCTCATGGTAAGTTTGTTCTAGCCCCGGTTTTCAAGTTATTTACGATTTTGAAGTCCTGGTAGCTTGATTTAGCTTATGCTACTAATAATTCATGCTAGAGTTCATCTTTGGAAAATTACCCATAGGTGAAAAGTGTGTATTTAATGTTTTATGGTAGAATATGAAGCTTGAAATTATGTTAAAGAACTTTTGCTAAGCGATTTTAAGTGAAAACGAGTAAAACGACATAATCGGTAAAAATACCTAATGTTCATAAGTGTATGTTAGAGTAAAAATTTGATGTTGCCATAGAAGGGGAAAATGAACAGCATGTTATAAAACATAAGAATAAGGGCTGAAGTTTAATTTTCGAGTATTGGGGCAAAAGTATAAATATGTAAAAGTTTAGGGGTAAAATTGTAATTTTACAAAACTTGAGTTAAGGAATGTTTTAGACCCCAAAAAACGAGATTTGGACCTAGAACGGGAGGAAAATTGAAAATTGGAAAAGTTGGTAAAATAGCCGTTTTGGTATCGAGGTAAGTTTATATGTGAAATGTGATGTTTTAGACCCCAAAAAACGAGATTTGGACCTAGAACGGGAGGAAAATTGAAAATTGGAAAAGTTGGTAAAATAGCCGTTTTGGTATCGAGGTAAGTTCATATGTTTAATAAGCATTTAATGATGCAAGTTTGAATGCTAAATTGAAATTTTAGTGATGAATACTTTAGTATTGATTTTCCAATATAATTATAATGTTCGATAATGACTCGACATTTTAATGAGAATTGGTATAAGTTTACATGTAAGACCAAATTAGGAAGATGGCTTTGTGTAATATTAAGAAAGTATTGAATAGAATAATTTGGGGAGGATAAGTTAAATTGATGATGTGATGAGATTGAGAATGTAATTATGTAAGTTATGTGTAAATAATAGCGATATATTTTTATAAATTGTGAATTATATTTGATATGTGAATTAGCATTGAATGTGGAAGGAAAAATATTCATGAATTACTCAAAGTGATAAAGTTTTTAAAATAAATTGTCAAGTGTAAATTCCCGGTTGAATATAGGAATAGAAGTGGATACTAGAGACCAGTGTTACAGTGTTACAGTGTTACAGTGAGTCCCGGGTGCTGGGTGATCTAGCATGTGTTGCAGACACCTGACAACTTGTGTGAGCAAGCCTGTGGACATTTCCAGTGTTATTGATCAGTGGTAGCTTCGGCTACATTACAGTGGTAGCTTCGGCTACATATCAGTGTGGCACTTATGTGCTAATTCTCTATGTATCCGCGTATATTCCGAGTGTTCAACGGGAAAATTGATTAAGTGAAATTATGTGTGACTTTGTAGTGATAAGTGTAGGTATATGCATTTGTAACGTATGAGCAATATGCTCGATATGTAATCGGAAATTGGAAAGTTGGGAAAGTAAGAACTTAGCATTATTTACGCAAGTTATGACAGCTTAGTAGTAAGCTAAATTCATTGCTAATGCTCATTATTTTTACATGTGAACTTACTAAGCTTTATAAGCTTACCCCCTTTTCTTTCCCATGTTACAGAGTCCTATTAAACAAGCTCGGGTTGGAGGTCGTCGGATATCGCTTCACACTATCAAGTTATCTATGAGTATCTTTATTTATAAATGATTTAAGTTATGGCATGGGTATCAAGTTATCTATGTGAACTTACTAAGTCATTTTGTATATGTGTTAATTAATTTGACCAAATGTATTGCTTCATAACGGTAATAAGGATTATTCTGTATTTGGCCACAAGTTGTGGCTCATATTGGTCATGGAGTTATATGCTTGTGTATGCATGTGTTTGTTAAAGTTTAAAGTATAAGTGAAATTTTGTGGCTCAGGATTTGGTAGAATGTATTGTTAAGTCTGGTAATGTATTGTACCCGGTTCCGACGTAGGATACGAGTAAGGGGTGTTACATTTAATGGTATCAGAGCTATGGTATAGTTAGTTCTCAGACTACCATAGTGAGTGTGAGAGTTTACCTATACATGCCATAATGAACTGTGATAGTGTAACGACTCCCGACCCTGATGTAAATTGTTTAATTTGACAGATGCACACTTCAACTGAGCTAAATTTCATAGTGCAAACAGTGTGTTTATGATGAGTTGAGACTCGTAAAAAGTAAGAATAATAGTTTATGATGTTTATGTGATGATGAATAAATTGTGGATAGGAATTTCTCTTAAAATATGAAAGATGAGATGAAAGGAAATTTTATACTATGATAAGTGTTCATGTTTGATTGACATTTGTATGATGCTATGAGTATAACATGTGAAATTAAGTGAATGTTATGAGTAATTTTACTCGAGATTTATGAATGAAAGTATAAGTGCACTTGTTTGTATAAGATGATAGGAAGGTTGTGTAAAATGAGTATGCATGTTAAGTTACTTGAAACAAAATATATATATTGATGAGTGTTAAGTGTTAAGTTATATGCATGAGTATATAAGAGGCAAGTCAGAGGCAACCTCACCCCCTTCCAATAAGGTATGTTATAAAGAAATTTTATGAAATTCAGACCGAATGGGTTTACAAGTGGAAGACTAAAGAGTTGAGTTGTAGATTAACTGACAACGTGATCAAAGTTGAGAATGGTTTAGTAAATGAACACAGTTGCAAAAAAGATGTCAGATTAATATGAAGATCATTCGTATTCCGAAATGTTATAGTTGAAGAAAGGTCAGGCTCAGCTAATTAACCCATCCATGTATGAGGCCTAAAGTATGTGATTACTGGAATTTATTCTAAATTTATTTCTGTTTGCAATTGGAATAATATCAGATTAGTAAAGACAGAATTAGCTAGTGCAATCATGATCGAGATGTATTAGTGACTGAATGCAGTGTTTATGGTTGAGAAATTACAACAATCTCTTCCGACTATTATATGTGTCCATTCACTCTCAGAGGTATATATATCTGCAAGATTTCGAATGAAATTCCTATAGTATGAGAATGTCAGCTAAATTTATAGGTAGATGAAACATTGTAGTCTATTTGAGCTGTGATCGAAATTGCTCTATCTTTTCTGGTTTTCTGCATCATGCACAGATAGAAAGTTGACGGTAAGGTCCATATGATGTTAGCGTCTTGTTTTACTAGCTATTGCTCAATGAAAATAAAGGAAGATTGTGTGGCTTTTGTTAAGATTATTTTCAGTGCTTATGAGTATTAACTGTGTAGCTCCATGTTCTGAGATTTTGTTATTTCTGTTTCCTTAATAAATTATTGTTCAAAGTATCAGCCATGAGATATCAGTAGGAAATGTTCTATTGATGAAAATGATTTCTTCTTGTTATTAAAATGCTTATGATGATTATAAGTTTTGGCTTGATGGCGAGAGTACTTTGATACAGTTACCAGAGGTATAAAGATTGTGCTTTTGTATTGGTTGTTATGGAAATTTGTGTTTAAATTTCTCCGATGATCGAGATGTTTTCTTTTCAGCCGGGACATTATCTACTAAAGTAATTGAGAAGTTAGTCTTATTATGGCACTATGATTTTTAAGCTGTATGAGTATTGTGGCATTAGTATAGTTAAGTGCTTCGACGAGTAACAGTTGAAGTAAATTCTATTATAAGTTTAATCTTTCTCTAGATTTGAAAAGAAATTGAAGTTGGCAAAGTGTGAATGATAGGAAGTTTAATTTAAACCTGTGTATTGGTTTTCACTTTTCAGATGATCTTCATACATATATCAGCGAGTTAAAGACAGAATGTTATGATGTCTAGCACAGTGATAATTATCTGTTTATTTGAGAAGTACAGAGATGGATGATACTCCGAGGCAGTTACACTAGTAAGAGTATGAAATGTTATGTACCAGACTTTGAACCTGATGTCTGAACTTTTAATGGGTTAGAGTTAATTTTCAAGTATCTCAGAAGCTATTACAGTCAGTATTGGTATCTGTGTGAAAATGTGATGGTTTTTCGATGAAATGTGAATTGAGGCTATTACTATCATTAAAAAAATAAAAAAAAAGTAAATGTTATTTGAGTTATTATTGACTGCTTGAAGAAGTTTGTGTACTTTTCTCAGTACAAACGAGTCTTTCTATTGATGGGTTATCGGAGTTTTTTATTCTAAGGTTGTCAGATTATACAAAGTGCAAATTTTCATTGTTCGTGATTGGAAACCAAAATTTGTATTGTGATTTCAGAAGAAAGCTATAGTAAGTCTTGAGTATGAGATTGTTAAATATTATTGTATGTCACCTTTGTACTGATAGTTATAGTGAGGAAGTGATCCAGATTCTCAGAAAGGTATGTATGTTATCGTGTCTTAAATATTGGAAGCAATTGAGGAAAAGGAACTCATGGGGTAAAATTGAGCTAAAAGACTAGAAAAAAATGGAAGTGAATATTGATTTTAGAGATCAAATACAGATTATCAGAAATTGTATACAGAACCGAAAGGTAAGAGTATTGAACTTAGATGAGTGTCAAGTGCTTCTGAAAGTATTTCATTAACAGTGAATTTTCATCTGGATAAGTAAAGATAGGTGAATAAATTATCTAATTCAGAGTCAGAATAATAAGTGAAGTCTAGGTGGATTCTTCCTTGGGTATTTCTTTATTCATTCGATTATTCTCTTCACTCTCTGTTGAGTTCATAGTCATTTAGTTAGTTAATTTTAGATTAAAAATAAATCTCCTTAATTATTAGGCTAGATAATAAAAAGATAGTTATTATTAGTTAGTACTTAAGGATATGATATTCCGGACTCACCACAACTATACTACTGTTCGATAGGCGCGCTTGCCTTTGTCGAAATATTAGTTAGTTTCGAGCCCATCAATTAGCAATTAAAGTTATAATAAAATTAATAAAATAAACAAATATCATCTATTATCATCATCATCCACCAAACAAAAAAAGAAGAAAAAATAAACCTAGCCATGGAAGCTTGAAATTGGACAAGCTTATTTTGTTCAATTAGGTATGAATCTTTGTCCCGTTTTTGATAATTTATATGTTTCCGAGATCGTAGTAGCTTAATCTAGCTAGCTCGGGGATTAATTTGCAAAACCATTAAAGTATTAGGGTTTTTCATTGATGAGTGTGCTTGAATTTTGAAGTTTTATGATACAAAATGAAAGGTTGTTGTTAGATAAACAACTTTTGTAAAGAGAATTTTGATAAAATTATTAATTAAGAGTTAAATTGAAAAAGATGATAAATTTATGGGTAAATTGTGAAATTGTGAATTATATGGGCTACTATTAATATGTGTAAAAATTGACTAGGCTTGAGTAATGATTAAATTGCATGAAAGACATTTTCCGAGCCTAGGGACTAAATTGCAATGAATTAAAAGTATAGGGAAAATAGTAATTTTGCCAAAATTCCATGTATAGATCCTGTCAGACCTCGTACAGAGTTAGATCGAGGCAAAGAGAAAATATCTGAGTAGTCACCTTCGCATCTACGTAAACTCGTCGAGGTAAGTTCGTGTAATTAAATTGTGCATTTATATGTTTTAAATTAAATTGTTTGTATGTGAATTGTATAATTGTCATGTATAAATACCGATCGCATATCCGACAATTACCGAGACCCGTTTGAACTATAGAAATTCGTAGGATACAACTGACATGTCATTAGGGTTACCGATATGGTTGAAGTCCAGCATGTGTTGCAAACACACCACAGCTTGTATGAGCTTTCCGATATTCAGCTCGCTTGAGCTCCTTGTTATACAGCTCGCAGAGCTTCCCGATATTCAGCTCGCATAAGTTTCCCGTTATTCAGCTCGGAGGAGCTTCTCGTTTATAGCTCGTATGAGCATACATGAATATGAATTGACGGATTACCATTCAGTACACCTTGTGTGTACTACCTTTGTATCCAACAATATTCTTAATGGTTCAACGGGTACAATTCTGTTACAAGATTATATGAATTCGATATGAACTATTATTGGTATTTATATGAAAAACATGAAATGTGATTATTTAATGAATTCAACCATGTGTGTTGGATCTTATATGTGATTTTGATGGCTAATATGTTGGTGATCATGAGCTTAGGCTTTTGGCCTAATTTGTTGAGATATGTTATGTTTACTTACCTATTGTATGGATATATGGTAAGTTAAATTCCGTGTTATAAGAACTTACTAAGCTTAAATGCTTACTCTGTGTTATTTTTCTATGTTTTATCGTAATTCGGAAGCTCGTACAGGTTGGAAACTGGTCGGAGTTATTTCACACTATCCATCAATCCTTTTGATGCTTTCAGTAAATTAATCTCGGATATAATGGCATGTATAGGTTATTTTGGACAAATGTTGGCATATAGATGTTTTGTTGAGACTAGCCATTTGAATGGCTTGTGTTTGGTATATTTTAATGTGTATATAAGTGGCCTTATCATATTTATTATGTGTTTGATATGGTAGAATGAAAGAAAGTAAAATGTGGTTTGAATATGCATACATGAATTTGGTCATTTAGGTAAATTGAGATACTTGTTGACATTTCTTTAAATTGTCAATTGAGGTGCCTAAGGGCATATTGGTTGTATGTGGTGATATTTCATGTCTAAGACTTGATTTTGGATTGATTTGAATGCCTTTGTTATGACTTGTTGATGTGCAAAAATGTTGAGTTAGGTTGATGTCAAATTGGGTAAGAAATGTGGCTTGGAAAATAGCCTATTTTTGTCCACACGGGCGTGTGTCTCAGTCGTGTGTGACACATGGCCAGGTGACATGGCCGTGTGTCCCTTGTATCTTTTTAATTGCGCAAGTCAATATGCTCACACGACCTAACACACGGGTGTGTGGCTTGTCCATGTGACCCAAGTTAGAGAATTACACGGGCATGGACATGGCTGTGTGTCCCTATTTCAAATGTCCACACGGCCTAGCCACACGGCCGTGTGACCCCTGCAGCTTTGAAAAATTTTAATGTTTTTTGAAAAATTCTTTGAGCATCCTGTTTAGTCCCGACTTGTTTCTAATGTGTATTTTGGGCCTTAAGGGCTCATATAAGGGACAATATGTTTGATTTCGATTGGTTTATGACATGAATATTATATAATGTGAAATGTTTGAAATTTCTGTCAATTTGTTTTGTAAACTCCGGAAATGCTCTGTAACTAATCGTGTCAGAAAGTCTTAATATTTATATAATGAATGATCGAGCCTAGAAACTAACTATGACAACGATTGAGGCAAGCGCACCTATCGTTTGGTAGTATAGCTATGGCAAGACCGGAAGTATCGTATCCTCAAGGACCAAGAGTACTAGTAATTACTATCCTTTTATTATTTAGCCTAAGAATTAAGGGAATTGTTGTTTAATCTAAAACTAACTAATTACTAAGCTAAAGATGCTAAGACACAGAGAATGAATTGGAGAGAATACTTTTGGGAAAACCAATTGATTAAGACAATGCCCGATGAAGAATCCACCTAGACTTCACTTGTTATTTAACTCTAAACCAGACGATTTATTCACTTGACTTGATCCGTAGGATTCCCTAATTTATATTAATACCTCTCTTAAGGCTACTAATGCCTAACCCTAAGTTGATTAATTGAAATCTCTTTCTAATTAAAACCCCTAGAATTGCATTAACTCGATTTATGGACTCCCATATTAGGTTTGACCCTAATCCGGCAGATTTTCGTCATCCTATCTCTAGGGTTGCGATAAACTCCGCTTAATTATGCTAGATCTACTCTTAAACAGGGAATTTTCCTCCACTGCCTAAGCACATCAATACTTGAATCAATATCCTGAAATATCAAAGCAAGAATTAAGAACACATAATTAAGAACAAATCAAGTATTTATCATACAGTTCAAAAAAAAATAACAAGATCCGTCTTAGGTTTCATCCCCCTCAGGTATTTGAGGGGTTTAGTTCATGTTTATAAAAGAAAACATCTCAGAAGAAATTAAAAAACAAAACATAAGAAAAACCCTAAAACCCCCTGAAGGAAATTGAAGGGAAGATCTTCTGTCTCGAATATGATCCCGGCTTCCTTGAGATGAATCAACTGGCTGTCTTCGAGTAAATCCCACAATTCGACCTCTCTGGCTTGGCTCCTCGGCCTACCTGAACGCCCCCCTTTAGGTTGCCCTCTAGGGTGTTTATATAGACTTTTGGAATGTCTTTCTTTGCCTCTAAGTATCATTTTCCAATTAGAATTAAAACATGTCACGTCCGAGACACGCCCATGTGGCACACCCGTATGAATCGAGCCCAGGCCGTGTTTGGATCGGCTAAAGAGGCACGACCATGTGAATTTCTTCAGGCCATGTAAATTTCGTACTTTGACCAATTTTCTCTGTTTTTGGCCTGTTTCTCGTTCTTTTCATCCTCCGGTGCTCTTCTAAGTATAAAACATGAAATTAAAGGATTAGGAGCATCAAATTCCACAATTCAGGGGATAAATCATCCAAAAGTATTCCAAATGTGGGATTAAAATATGTATATATTACGGCTTATCAGTAACCCTGTTCCGGCGCTGGATACGGGTTAGGGGTGATACATTATGAGTCTTTTAAAAAAGTGTCTATATCAATTAATCAGAGTGTATTAGAATCAAACTAAATAAGCAAACCTAATAGCACTATGTAACACCCCTAATCTGTATTCGTCGCTAGATTAGGGTTATAGAGCATTACCGTACAATTGAAACATTTAAACTTAATTTCCTTTAATATCATAAACATAACATAAACTTTTCATTCATACACACACCGTCTCTATATTGAGCTCTCGAGGCCCAAGAAACATCTTAGAAACAACTCGGGACTAAATTGAAATTATTTGAAAACTCTAGGAAAAAGTTACAAAAATTTGAATATAGGGGTCACACGGTCGTATGGCCAGGCCGTGTGCTTCACACCACCTGTGTCTCAGTCCGAGTAACCTTTGAACTAGGAACACACGGTCGTGTCCCAGCCCGTGTCCTTACTCGTGTAACTCTCTGAATAGGGTCACGCGTTCGTGTGCCAAGCCATGTAACACTCAAAATTTCCCCACACGCCGGTGTGCTAGGCCGTCGTGTAAGTCACTGACTTGCATCCCAAGAGTTTATCAGATGACACACGGCCATGTGTATCACATGGCTGAGTCACACGCCCGTGTGGACCCAAAATAAACCTTAAAAACAAGTTTATCATTTTAAGCTTATTTGGACTCTATGCAATCCATTTACGAGCCAAAAGACCTATTCAAAGTAACATTAAACAAGCCAAAACCATGTCAAATCAACATCTTAAGTGCCAAACCAATGTTCCTTATTGATACCACAAGTACATACAATTATACATCAAAATGAAACATCAATCACAACTTATCAATTCACCAAATCTAACACTTAACCAATATACCAATCATAGGCACCTCAAAGACAACATTGCATTAACACATATCATTCATATTTGCATTGAAACATCTTACCTCATTCACATGATCATAAAAGTTAGCAATTATACACAAGATCATACTTAACATTTTACCTACCTAAAACATTAGTAATGACATACAAGCCTATTCCATGTCATATAATTCGAAATGGACGTTCCAAAAATTACAGAAATTTATGGATAGTGTGACTTGAGTGCTGATATGATCGTCCATCCTTTCGAGTATCTACAAGAACAATAAATAACACAAGTAAACTCAATGAAGCTTAGTAAGTTCGACGTATTAAAACGATAAATCTTACCGAAGTAAGTACAACAAATCAAATAATAATACAACCATGAATGTTCCCGACCATCCACAATCTCAAATGAAACACACCAAAACAGAGAGTATAACACGAGAGTTTTCAACAATGTTGAACCTCGGTTTACTCGAGATACATAAATATATCACTCCACAACCGTCTCCACTCCAATACCTCATAACACACCATATCTGATCCAAGTATAGAATTTCAACAATTTTTCCTCAAATAACTTACATCATTAATAATCAAATATAAGTGTCACATTACATATTATCATCAAACATTCCACAAAGATGTTAAGTTATAAACTATACGAACTTGGACTGAATTGTAGTAGTTGCAGCAGTTTAAGGAATATTCCGCAATTTTTCCTTTTCCACGAGTATCAACTAGATTTTGATCTAAAATGTAAAATTCTTCAATTATTAGCTTACATTTCATCTTCCAATTCATTTTATATTTTATACCATTTTATTTTTAAATCTACGCAATTATCCCTAACTTTTACAACTTTTTCAATTTAGTCCCTTAACCCGAAATTCATCAAATTGGCCATTTTTCTCAAGTCAATATTCTAGCTGAATATAATAGGCCCCTAAATAGGCCCTAATAAACATCAAATTCACTATTAGGCCCTAAAATTTTGAGATTTTCACAATTGAATCCTAAAATCAAAATCTAACAAAAATCACTTCACATAATCATCAAACAACACAACTAAAGCTTCAAATACATGGTTATCATAAAAAAAAAAAACTCAAGATTCATCAATGGAAACTTCTAAAAGTTTTAACAGATTCAAAAACAAATGTATGAGCTAGTTGAACCTAGTTGCAACGATCTCAAAAACATAAAAATTACAACAAACGAGCATCAAATTCACTTACATGCAATGAAAATAAGAAAATCAAAGCTCCATTCACCCTAGCTATGGTTGTTCGGCATGAAAATGAAGAAATGGAGAAGAAAGTGTTTTATTTTTCACTTAATTTTGTTTTAATTTTGTAAAATTTACAAAATTACCATTATCATTATTTTCTTTCAAATTTTTCCTTTAAATTAAGGCCTACTGCCGTCCACTATCTAAAATAAGGACTAATTTCCTTATTGGTCCTCCCACATTATTAATTAGGCCATTTAAATCATCCAAATGCTTTAATTACTATGTTTTGCACATTTTACAATTTAGTCCTTTTTCTTTAATTAACTATCTAAACATTAAAATTTCTTAAACAAATTTTAATACGACTCTAATGACTCTATAAATAATCTAAAAATAATAATTACGAGTCGACACGACAGAAAATTGTAGTCTTGAAACCATTGAAAATCGGGCTGTTACACACTATGAGTCCAAAATCGGCTAGACATCAAAAAATTCTGCAGCACGGAAGGAATATGCAACGTGCTTTAACCTACTAACACAAGAAACAAGAAAGTGTTAGAATGTGTAAACGAACAATAAAAAGCAAAAACAAATAAAAACCTAAGGCTAAGAGTCAACCAAAATTGTTGAAACCTAAAAACTCGAAAAATTGCGAAGTAACTTGACAAACTTCGTTCAAGGTGTTCTTGATTTCCAAAAATCACGAAATTTAAACCGGAACCTCCTCAAATAATGTAGATCTGATCTGGAAAGTTTCGGCACAAAATTCAACCCACAAAAATATTTTTTAATTGTTTCTTTTTTTGAATTTTTTTTTGTAATTTTTCAGTCATTTTTTATGGAAAATATTTTTTTATACTTTAAAATAGCGCCAAGAAATAGTATGTAAAATTTAATATCGTTTAAAAATGTTTACCCACTAAAAAATATTTTTTTCCAAAAAGTGTAGGGGTAAAAAAAATTGTTTTGAGGTTGTGTTAAAAATCCAACCGAGAAATGTTGACAGTTTTCAACCCAGAAATGTTGAATGAATTCGGAAAAGAAAAAGGCAAAGTGATGAGAGGAAGAAGGAAGAAGAATGAAATATCGGGAAAAATAAGGAAATAAGAAAAAAATGGAAATAAAATTTAAAAATATTTTTATTGGTTTATAATATATTTTGTAGATTATGACATATCATGTGACGTGTCACAACTCTATTCTACTACCTGTCCTAAACTTAACGGCGTTAAAAAAAGGTATCAAACTAGTTAATGGAGAAAAATTCAGGTATCAATCTAGGATAAAAAAATCATAAGTACCAATATGGGAGAAGTGGATAAGTTCGGATACCAATTTTCTATTTAACCCATAAATTTAATATTTTTATTTTTATACAACAATCTTATAATTATATATTTTATCATTATAAAGTTAATACTAATTCATTATAAATAACTAGTTTAACAAATAATAAAAATATTATTTAATACGATTTGTTTCTAATTATTATTAATAAAATTATTATATGCCATAAAGAAAATTTTAATTATTTTTAAGTTTATAGAATAGAATAAAAATATCAATGGCAATTTAAATCTTTTGATCTAGTGTCTTTAATGGTAATTTTAATTTCTTCACAAAAATTCATCTTACCTCTACTTCTGTGGTTGAATCCAAATATATACTTAACCATTAATTTTAATCTTACAGCTATAGTATTCAATTTCACTGGTATAATAAATAATCTCATTACCATGGTTAATTTTAATCTCATTGAAATTAATACATAAACAATAAAAATGAAATATGAATTGAATTTAATGTATTTCCAAAACAAAACTTAATAGCAGTATTTGCGCATAAAAATGGCCCAGAGTTCAAATCACCAAACATTTCTTATCTTTTATATATACACATACTAATCAACATGATTCAATTCACTCACGATTTCTTAGTTTTTAAAATCAAAACAAAGAGAAAATTAAGGAAGAATTAATGGGTTGAATGTTCAATCAAATTCATTGAAATAAAAATATACCATTTCTTAAATATTTTTATAAAATAAGCTTTATAAATTATTTTGTAAATAAATATTTGAAGAAAAAAAAGTCAAAAATTAAAAAATCAAACCAAAATTATGGAAGAATTAATGGGTTCAATGTTCAATCAAATCCACTGTACTCTAGTCGACGTACCTACTAAACAGTGGTGGTACTATTTTATTAGGGTATCAGTTTAGTTTAGATATTTACGTGTTGGATAGAAGAAACTTCTTTTTAGACGAGCATTTTCGACTTTCTAAAAGCATGCAATTTTTCTAAAAAAAAGTTTTTATGACGTTTCCTTATCCCTTAACAGCTAATAATTCTCAGGAACTGATTAGAAATGAAGGTAATTTCATTGACTTGGAAAAAGGCAAGAATCATTAAAAAGACCCTGATAGCATGGAAAGAGGGGTGGAAGGCAGTAATAATGATAGGGTTCTAAAAGAAAAAACGAAATGGTGGAATGGGACTGAGCTTGGGAAGGAAAAGGCTGTTAGTCTCCGGCCCAGTCTTATTTTGATTCTTTCACATAGGGATGTGTGCTTCAAGGCTTAAGTTGCTGACTTGCTGCACACTTTTGCATTTTGCATCTACCTCTCTCTCACCCTTATGACAAGCGTGGGTTGCTCACGTGCTCTATAAGCTTCGTCAAATGAGCGCCTTTGACTTTTTATTGTTTCCGTCTTGCCCTTTAACTTTTTACCCTCAGCTCAAGTTAAAGTGCCATACAGATTTTTATTCTAAAATTCACATTACATCCTCTTTTTCTTTCAAAATAAATAAATAAAATTTATTTTTTAAAAGTTTTTATTTATTTTTATTGTTAAAAATTGGTCTATATATGTCAACTTAAGATATACATTACATGTCATATGTAATTATCTAATTTTTTTACTCAGTCGTATCGGTTTTTAATAGTAAAAATTGACGAAATTATTTTTTAAAGAAAGGACCAATTGCTTTTTCATCTAATGTATATAGATTAATTTACTCATTTTTTGAGTAGAGACAAAATACAATATTAACTCCTAGTATAGAGACCTTCATAATATTTTCACCCCCAATATCCATCACTTTTACATACTTCTTATATGTTTTTTTCTTCTTGAGGTTAAAGTTTGCTATTAGTCTCTACTATGCATAAGTTGTAAATTTAATCTATGTACTTTTTAAATTAATCAATTTTAGTCCATGTACTTTTCAAATTAATCAATTTTAATCTTTGTACTTTTCAAATTCATTTGGCTAAATTCTACCATTAGTCATCCACTATGCATAAAATTGTAGATTTAGCAAATGTTCTCCAATTTTATCATTCTTAATTGGTATACTTTTTGAAATTTTAAATTTCATTATTAATACAAACGATAGTTGATTAACTAAATTTTTTAAATAATATGTGAAAATAATAAACTGGCATTACATTATACATTACTAAGATATTTGACACATTAAAATTTTAAAATAGTAGGATTAAACTTAATGAATTTAATAATTACTATATAATCAGGACTAAAGTTTAAATTTAAAAATATATAGGGATTAGAAGTGAACAAATTGAAGTACAAAGACTAAATCCATAACTTTTAGGTTAAATTTTTTATAATGGCTAAATGCTACTATTAATTTCTATATTTTGAGAAAGTTGTGGATTTAGTTCACCAAAACTTTAAGGTTTCGATTCATTGGACTAGGTCGCATATAACCTCACTGAATTCCCTGGGAGCTCTCCCCTTAACTAATCCTTGAGCACTTCTCAAGACTTCCTGCTAGTTGACTTTAGCGCATCCGCACAACCCTCGGCGATGCCCCATCCCTTGAGCTCCCTCTCAAGGCACCTTTTCTACCCTTGTTGCGACACCATGAGTCTCAACCATACCCTCGACCTCTTGGCTCAATATCTCCTCTTAAGACGACATTATCTTGAGAGGCCTTTTTCTCAAACCAAGTTTTAATACCACTAGTCATAGGTTGAGACTTTAGCTCAGCTCAATGTATTACCTTAAACAGGAGCCAATGTTGCCTAAGTATTTTAAGAGCCAACTGTGATAAAGACACTCAAGACAGCCAAGCTCAAAAAAGGGGAAGTGTAGGACAATGCTTTGGTATTGTATTAACTTAGCAAGCTATGTACAAGAAGGCTTTACAAAAGACACTATTTATCTATGTTCACTATGCGTTCAACACTCGCTAAAACTTACTCTTCCATGCTACCAATAGTCCTAAAGGTGCCTCCCTATTTATAAGCAACCCCAAGATGATATATAATCCAAGGTAGTTTAAGCCCCCTTGGGGCACTGTTCCCGCACCCTCTGTGCTTCCAGACCCTTCCAACCCCATCTAGGTGCTACTCTTGCACACTAGGTGCGTCCTGCCCCTTTTGGGTACGTCTAGAACCTTTTATGCGCGCCTGGGTCCGTCTCACACACGCTATGGGGCTCGCCAGGGTGGCTTTCCTGCTTCAGTGGTGCTTGCCGATCTGGAGGGTTCCAAAGAATTCCTTGAGCTGCACTGCCATTTTCGGATGCTCCTCCACGCTTCTAGAGTCTTCCTCTACCTCTAAGAGCTTCCCCACGCAATTTGGAGGCCTAGACCCCTGATTTTTCGAAAAGCCCTCTATTGACCCGTCGAGCAACTTGAGCCTGTGGTTGCACATTTGGGCTCCATCCTCGACACTTACACGCGGCTTGTGATACGGAGCCTTGGAGCTCCATGGGGTCTCCCATCTTGTTTCCATCCTCCATTTTGATGTCTGGTGAGATTCCGTTCATAGCTTTTTTTTTTTTCTTTTTCCCTTTGCTTTGTGCAGCACTGAAGCTCCTATCTCTTTTTTTTTTTTTTTTGGCGACTAAGCATCTCTATAGTCTCCTGTCGAATTTGAGCCTTGATGTTGGTGTCATCGCACCAAGTCTTCTCCTGGTGCTTGTCATTGGCAACTTACCGAGGGTGTTTTTCGTCCTTGGCCCCTCCACCATTAGTGTTCTCATCGGTGCCGTGGCGATTCTGACATCTCTTTTTGGGCTTCTCGTTAGCATGGCCTCCATCAAAGGAGTGCATGCCGCTTGGGCCAATTGTCGTGACCGCTTGTCAAGATCTTGAGGTTCTTCCCATGTTCCTCCTTGCATGGCGACAAGGACAAAGTTTGTAGCTAGGGTTTTTTGAGGTTTACGTTTTTGCTGTATCTATCTAAGCTTTGGGCATCTTAATGCTATAATTGACATTTTCATTAATGAAGTGTGTCTAAAAAGAAAGATGAAACCAGGAAAATTAAATTTAAAAAAAAAAAAAAAAACAGATAGGCGGAGAAGACATTGTATAATGACGAAACATCTATACGCAGACCCACAAAGTCAATATAAAAAGGGGAACATCATTCGCTAAAGTGTAATCATTTATATATTCGATGAATAACAATGGTGGATTAGGACTGAGCTTGGGAAGGGAAAGGCTGTCAAAGAGAAGGAACACGAAGACCCAAAATGACTAGGACATTAGCTACAATAAGAGAGCGATTTGTCTCCGGCCCGGTCTTCTTTTGATTCTTTCACATGGGGATGTGTACTTTAAGCTGCTGCGCACTTCTGCATTTGCATCTATCTCCCTTTCTCTTACCCGTATGACAACTTTCCGTGGGGTTGCTCACTTGTTCTATAAGCTTCGTCAAATTAGCACCTTCGACTTTTTATTATTTCCGTCAAAACACCCGCCTTTCTTCTTCTTCTTCTTCTTGCCCTTGTAGTTTTGTACCCTCCACCCAATATCCATCACTTCTACTTTGTGTTTACCCAAAAAGGTTTGTCACCTCAAGAACCTGTCACGGAAGGCTGGCAGGTCAAATCTTTGATAATGTCATTTAACCATGTAAGATTTAGATTGTTATTTCAGTCAAACACCCTTTACTTGGATAAATTTAAAGTCAATGAATACCCCCATGCCATGACCATGAGACATGAGATGAGCACATGAACTCTGTCGGTTTTAGTAATGCGTGAGACTTGGGATTTTATCGAACACTTGTAAGATGTACAATCCCATCCATCCTGCCATTCTTGTCCTTCCTATTACATCTTTCCTAAGCTTAAATGAGTTTGTTTTGCTAACCTTCCTCTATTCTAGTCCATTAGATGTGATAATAATGTTCAAAGGTATAAACCCTACAACCAATTTCTTCCATAAATGTTTATTTAATTATTTCTACATTTAGGGAAACAACGCAGTTTAGCAAATGGATTATTAAATTTCAAAAATTGACTTTTTCATTGAGGAGTCCATGAGATAGAAGGCTGGAAATGAAGTGTGTCAAAAGGGAACTAGAGTCCAAAAAGAAAGGTGCAACCAGGAAAATTTAAAAGAAAAAAAAAGGAATGGCGGAGAGGACATTGTATAATGATGAAACATACATACGTACATCCCCAAAGTCAATATAAAAAGGGCAGCATCATTTGCTAAAGTGTAATCATGAGATTCAGATTTATACAACAAATTTTCAACCTTGATGAAACCCCATACTTTCCTAAACCTCCACCAGGCCCATGGCAGGGCATGCTGGCTGGCTGGCCCTCGGTTGACCCCACACTCCAGAAGCTAGTACCAGAATAATATAAACATAGAATAAAGGAAAAGAAACTTGGAAATTACATAGATTTATCATTTCTATTAAGTAAGCAAATTAAATCATTAGTGATAAACAAGGGAAGTTTCTTAAGTTAAGATGTAAACATCAAGGGCTCTGTCTTCAATTGTCTTTGTGGAACAAAGCATTGCTTGGAATGGACCCCTCTTTTTTCATTTTTTTTTTCTCTTTTTACCTTTTTTTCCTGGTCTGCTCTTTTCCACTCTACTTTCTCTTCAGGAATCAAGCCAGCTGCCTAATGAATAATGACCAAATCCTTTTTTTTTTCATTTTAATTTTGAATTTAGCTGAATATTTGATGAACTGCTGCTGCTATCTCATCCGCTGATCTTAGCGCAGAGTCGTCCTCCATCTGCCATTCCCATTTCCAACACAGACCCAGATAAAGAAGAAAACAAAACAAAACCAACAAAAAACAAAGACATCTGTTGAGAAATTTTGGAACTAGGGTTTGAGCCACGACTTGTTCCAACACCAGTTTGAAAACGCAAACTAAAACTTGTTTTTAAAAAGAACAAAGAATATTACCTTGAGATTGAACGAGTAAAGAACAGATGCTTGCGAAGTGGTGATGTTGAGGTGCAAAACCGTTAACCTAAGAGTTTCCAGGGTGACAATGGCTTCTATCAACTGACCAGCTCTTCTTGAACACTGAATCTTTAAGTTGACATGATTGTGTATTACATTAACCTCTACTTCAGCTGCACCTGTTTTGCTTTCTGCTTTTTTTACTTCCTCCCTGCAATGTCCATCTTCAGATCCATTTTCATATTCTTGCTGATGAATTTCCGTGGCGGGCTTTGACATGCTATTGTTGCTTTCCTCGACTTTTCTCGTTCTCTTCTGTGCTTCCAGGGATTGAAGAAGTTGCTCTAGCTCCTTAACGAAGTCAATTGCACCAGCTATGATTGACGCTTGGTCACCCTGCAAACACAAACCCAAACATGATTTTTTTTTTTTTTTTTGTGAAAGAAAGTAGAGCTAAATAGCCCAACAGGGGGACTAAAATGTTGGTGAAGGTTAGATTGTTATACTCTTTGGATATAACATGGAGGCATGAGAGAGCGGAGAGAATTTAGATAATCGTTCATTTGACGTCTACGGTTTCGTTCAACTGCAATGTGGGTCATGCGTTGGCTTTCAACTTCTTCTTTGTTCTTGGCTGCCTTCGTTCGTTTTCGCTTTCTTCGTTCTCTAGTAATCGGAGGGGACTTTGTGAAAATCTTCTGAGGCGAGGAGCCCAAGTTGGGTTCTCTGCTACGATTGTCAGACTTTGGTTGGTGTTGGTTAGACCCAGAGCTGAGAACTTCAACGCATGAGCTTGAAGGTGGGCTTTTCTTAAGCTCTTTGGTCTCGGATTTGACTGGTGAATGTAAGTCGAGTTCTGTTTCATGGGTGACACAACTTTCCAGCTCTAGGGCTTGAACTTGGGTTTCCATTTCAGGAATGAAAGGATTGTTGTTTAGCTCCCAAGGCTTCTTCATGTGTTGCAGTCTCAGAAGTGTCTGGAAGTTGGGTTCTTTAAAGGCAAAAAGCTGAGGAGACTCCACGCTCTGAAGCATCTGAAGGAATGGCATTTTCTCTTCAAAGCTTGGTATTGAAAAGTGTGCTTCTTCTTCTTCTTCTCCAAGCTTTAATCTCTCACAGCTAATAAAACCTTGTTCTAAGCATTCCACCTCCAAATGCTCTCCTAGGAACTGCAATGAATAATTTGAAGGGAGAAAACAAAAACAAAAGGAAATAAGCAAAATTTTTAACTTGGCTCAAATGCTACCCATCTAAAGATATTTGAAAAGGAAAATATCATTTAATTGGGTGGAGGGCACATGGTTCAGTCTCTCTCAGCAGATAAAGAGAGAATGAAAGCAGAATGAGAGTAGAATGTTGAAAGAGTAAGAAGAAGCAGTAGTGCAGTAGCAGATGTTAGTATTTTCCTGCAAAACAACATAAGATGCATTGAATGCAAGCATTTTTAGAGTAAATGCAGTCTCCATCTTGAGTCTAGAAACGGGATTCGAGAAAAGATGAAATGCAATGAGAAACACAAAGTCCTAAAGCAAGCAAAACAACATACATAAGGATTAATGGGTCCTTGGAGCCTCTCCATAAACAGCCTAGCAGTAGTTGAAGTAAATGCCTTAAATTCTTTCTTTTTCTTCTTCTGTGTCCCTCTCTCAGTTACCAACATTCCATATATTGATGCTAACAAATCAATACAAGAAATAAATGTAACCCCAATGAAGTAGAATAAGACCCTAACACCACCCCCATAGCCGACACACAATTTATTCCTCAGTTTCCTGGTACTGGCAATAAATGCTTTGAAGAATTCTCACGGAAAAAGGGGGGGGGGGGCTGTAAACAGAGTTGAAATGCTGCAACTGGAAACTGGGATAAAACAATGGTGAAGGAAAAGGAAACGAGCAACAGATATGGTAAGAAACGAAGGGTGGAAAATAGCCAAAGTGAGAGTGATAAGATATACAGTATGTATTTGGTTATTTGGGAGTGGGAGTGTTGGTGAGGGTTTTGCAGAAGAGTAGAGAGAGAGAGGGACTGTCTGATTGGAGATGGCAGTTTTGTCCAGCAGCTGGGACAGACAGTTGTGGGGACTCCCTTTCGAGCGTACACCAAAAGGAAAAAAGCTTTGGAAAGTCCTCCTATGGATTTTGTCACCCGTCTGATTGATAATGGGTCATTTCCTTATAGCGCATCTCCACCATTTCCTTTGTTTTTAAAATATTATTATTCCATATATATGCTTCTTCTTCCTTTTGTGAATTCCCCATTTTACTGCAAGTCATATAAGCCTTCATTTTCCGTTTGCACATGACGTATGATTGGAGCCTGAGAATTGTGGACACCGATTTCATTCGAATTAGACTTTAAAAAAATTATCCACTTGAACTGCCGTTTATTCATTTTCTACTTGTAAAACTAAATTGCACGTCTTCAGCCACACAACCAGGGGGGATTTTCTTTCTAAACAAAACTGGTAACTTTGGTCTTGTCCTGTAGTTCATAGATTTATTATGCTCGCACATAGCAGAGTCAGTCAAAAATAAAAAATCCGTAACTGTTACCATTGCCGGCTGAGCTGCCATTCATCTCATCAACAATATATCCTCGTATATCATCATGGATAAACCAAAGCCCCAAGATTTCAAGGAACCTTATCCTCTTTTAGAGAGTTGAATTTTTCATCCTTCAGTTAAATCAAACAGGGTTTGTCAGCTCATTTACAAAATGAATGAGAGGATGCCATAACCCCATTTCACATGATTCTTGTGACGCAAAACTCCAGTTGCTGGTAGACTTCAATTATTGGAGGCAGTTGCTATGCACCTGTGTTGCCAAATTTTGCATTTTAGTATCAAAACAGTACCTATACTATATTTTAGATTGCATTTTAATTTTTTTATTGAAAAAATAAACAATCTACTCTCTACACAGTAGCAAAATAATCTCTCTAGAGGTGTGCATTTGGTTATTTTTGTTAGTTATTTGTATTTAACCTACTTAACCCATAATAATTTATAATAATTGAATTGACCTATTCAAACTATCATAATTGATTTAATTGAACTAATTTAATTTTTATTGTTTGGGTCGGTTAACCGACTCCACCGTACTTTTTAAAATAAAAATTTGTACAATATATTCTTTTATTTTAAAAGATAAACATCTAGATATTGATGATGCTGCAGTCACGTGAGAGAATAATAAAGGAGACGATGAAGCATGTGTAATGATCAAAAGGCTGAAAGATTGGGTGACGACGAAAGAGGGACCGAAGGAAGCATAAGGGAGAGAGAATGAACTGATGAATGTTTGCAAAGAAAAAAGGACAAAAGGGAAGCTAATTAGAAATCCTTCCCTCAATGGGAATCAATGAAGGGATCCCTTGATGGTTCCCTTCATTTAAATATGGTGGCTCCTCATATGTTATTGGTTGTACATGCAACAGCCGCTATTTCTTATCATTGCCAATTAAAATGGCAAGAGAAGAATCACTTGGGTGGAAGAAAGAAGGAAGCTAAAGAAGAGGAGCAACTTCCATCTTTCACGATACGTACGATGCTTATCTGTGCAATGTTTGGACGCAATACTTTATTCCTACAAGAGTTGTAAGGGAAAGCGATGAAGTTTTAAAATATTGGCGTCAAACATAGGGAAGTCTTGAAATTTTGGCACACGTCCTCTACCTTCATAAGCTTTATGTAAATGAAGAGAAAGACGAAAAGATTCCTTAAGAGGTCAACCGTGGGGAATGGAATCCACCCCACTCCCTCACATAAACCAAGGCAAGATCTTCCCATTCCCTCTCACAATCTAGAAAGAAGGTGTGATTGAAAGAAAATAGAAAGTACTCTACCATATAGTCTAATAATGGACATAATGCTAATTTATTTTTAAATTTTTTAAAAATAATTTTTAGGGTAAGGTTGAACGTCTGTTTTATTATTGAAAAAGTAAATTTAATTATTGTTGGTATATTTCGTCTTAATTTTTATTATCTTTCACATTTGGTCATCCTAGAAATCTTTCTGGGTCAGGCTCAGACTAGGCCTAGTAAAGAATTTCTAAAAATTGTCTCTGCTCAGGCCCTATGGGCTTTAAATTTTATTAAGCCCAATCTTAAATAAAATAAGGTAGTTCAGGCGTAGTGGACCGGAAGAAATTTTTTTTTTTTTCGAGAGAGACAGAAAGTTTTTTTTTTTTTTTTTTTTCAAGAGAGACAGAAGTTAAATACTTCACAAATTAACAAGTAAGAAAACATTGTGAAAGATCACTTTCTTTCATGATATTAATTTATATGTTTCTAATGGTACTGAACATGGATCAATGAATATTGTTGTTGAACATGAAAGGCAATTTGCGATCTGCTTGGGCTATTTTTCTTCGGTTCTCCGGTTTCTCGAGCAAGAACCTTGTTTTAACTTATCCTTAATAGTTGAAGATTTAAAATTATTTTGTAGGTGTGTTTTTAGAATTTTATATGTTGATTTAATAGTTTATGTTTAAAACTCGAAATTATTTTTCTCAACAATATCATTTTCAAAATTTAAATTTACATTCTCTACTATTTTAGTATAATATTACTACTATGTTTGCTTAGTTTAAAAAAAGGTCAACATTGTCTCTAACCTTACCAAAAAATAATGAGAAATAAACATAGATTCAGATTTGGGCTTGTGTTTTATTTATTAAGGATGTGTTTTGACTTTGGGTTAAAATAATATTTGAATTTGGATTTGTATTATATATTAATTTCATAACTATGTAAAAGAATATGTAGATATTTGGATTAGGTTAAGTTTCTCAATCCAAATAGTAATATAGACTTGAAGTTTAGTTTTCGGGTTTTGTCTATTTGTTCAGGTCTTCTCATTTTTCAAATCAGGTAACTCGACCCTTGCTAGCCTTGGGAACAAAATTAAAAGAAATTGTAGAAATCATTTTTTTTGAAAAAAAAAAATAGGGTTCACCTTAAAAATAAAAATGAAGTCGCCACCAATCTTTTTTGAGGTGTAACACCTCTATACCATGTTCAACTCAAGGAACCTGATATAGGAATATTACATTTGGTGCCAAAGTAATTTTTGGCTAATTACTATTATATATTTGAACATAAAAACGAATAAATAATAAATTTAAACCCATTATTACTATTTGGGACATACTTAATTTTGCCTAAGTACATGCCATTCTATTCAAAATTTTAAAACATATCCTGTTGTTGCTTGAAGATGTGATGAGATGAAAGCTTGCAATCTCAAATTCGACTCTCAAAAATTTCTGTACCTATGCGCACGGAAACAAACCGTAAGCTGAGCATACACTCAGTGGTATTACTATAATTCAAATACTTAAGGTAAAAACAATATATATACACATTGAATTTTACCACTATTTTACCTTCAATAAATCATTCATGCATTTCATCAATAACCATTTCATAAAATCAATATTTCATATTTTTCATTTCTATATCTGTAATACCCCTATACCCGGTTCAATTATGCAAACCCGGTATAAGACTATTACATTTGGTGCCAAAACAATTATGGCTAGATACTTTTTAATTAAAACATTTATATATAATATTTTAACTTACCAACCATTTTTGCTAACATATTTATTGTTTATTAATTCATTTTATATATATATATATATAAATACTTTAAGTAACTGAAAATAGATAGAATTTCAAGAATCTACATTTTAGTCTCTATCACATGAGAACACCTTTGAACTGCATATGTACATGCCATTTTAATACAAAATACAATACCTACTTTTGAAACTCGTGAGGATGTGATGAGGTGAGAGATCTTCTAGTTGGACTCTATCTCTTCTAGTTTAATTGTACCTACGCGTTAAAATAAACGCGTTAAGCCGGTGAAGGCTTAGTAAGCACTACAAGAATAAATAAGTAAATGATCATAACAAAACATTTTAAACTCATTCAATTATTACATATCTGCTCACATATAAGTCTCTTCAACTATGCCTTGCAATAATAAAAATTCAACTTATCTTTTGTAAGGTATAAAACTTACCTTAACACATCAGTGATTCACTTTTGTTCTCAATTCACATTCTTAGCCCAAAGTAGACTTTATAGAACATACCGGATATACGGAACAAATACGGAGGTGCATTATGATGCACAAGTGAATAGAGAGCACCAATGTGCTAATAATCAGATAGCACCAACGTGCTAATATCAGAGAGCGCGCTAAAGTTCCTTAATGGCATGCCACTAATATCCTAGTAGTTCTAAATTTCGTCTACTTGGGCATTAAAGCTGAATCTCATATTTTTAAATAATTCACATAAATATTTAAAAAATAAATAACAATAATTTAAAATTCTTGTAGTACTTACAACAAAAAGGTTGAAATGATATATGTTATTCTTCCTTCACTCCTTAACCTTCTCTTTTCCTTTCCCTTCAATTCGATCCTTTCCTTTCTTTTCTTTTTCTTCAATTTCATATAAACATATATCATTTATAAGTTAAAAATAATCAAATAAACTTCCTGTACTATTTAATAAAATAAACATGTATAATATAATAAATTCATCCTTTCTTACTTTTGCTCACATTTCAATTTAATTATTTACTTATAAATTTATTCAAAGCTGTCCTTTTGTGTCATAGTAACTAAATTATTTATTTCCAGAGCTACAGAACTCCAAATGAAGAACTGTTAATTTTTCCTGAAACTAGACTCACATATATTCATACCATAAAATTTCCAGAATTTTTGGTTAAGCCAATAAATACAGTTTATTCATTAAAGTCACCCCTGTTCTGCTATCTGGCAGTTCTGACTCTTCTTTACTAAAAATTAATTATCTCTTCATACAAGATTCAGATGATGTTCCCGTTTATTTCTATTGAAAATAGACTCATTCAGAATTCTAAAAAATATAAATTTAAGCCCCTAATTATTTTTATCCAATTTTTTATGATTTTCTAAAGTTAGAACAGGGGAACCCGAATTCATTCTAACATTGTCTCACAAAATTCATTATATCTCATGATTTACATATCTATTGCTTACAACGTTTCTTATTTGAGAAACTAGACTCAATAAGCTTTAATTTCATATCTCACTTAACTTCTAATTCCACTTCTACGATTTTTGGTGATTTTTCAAAATTAGTCTACTGCTGCTGTCCAAACTGTTTTAGTGCAAACTGTTTATTACCATTTTTCCCCTAAGCTTTCAATAAACGATAATTTCATCCCTGCTCAATTAACTTCTCAATTGAGCTGATTTTTTTTTTCAATTAACACTTTATTCTATCACTTTAAACTACTTTATAACCTTTAGGAATCAGAATTTCAGTAATAGACTTTAATTCCAAACATTTTCACAATTTAGTTCCTAAAAATCAATTTCTAACTAGATATTTCATCAATTAAACCCCTAATTCATCAATTTGATCCACATAATTCATGTTCAAAAATCTAAGAATTTCCAAAATTTCAACTTAATTCAACAAAACTTTGTTCTAAAACTTATAAAGCATCAAAATTAAAAGAGAAGGACTAAATTAACTTACCAAATTAAACTCCAAGCTTTAAAAACTCTATTCTCCCTTTTTCTTTCTTTCTCCCTTGTTTCTTCTCTGTTTCGTCTTTACTCTCTGTCTTTCCTCTTTTCTTTTTTTTTTTTTGTTTCTTTAGCTTATACACACATATAAATATAATAATAACAATATAATATTATATTATAATTAAAACATAAAATATCTTTATTATATAATAATATAATAATATATATTAAACATAAAAATCTCAGATTTTTATATCTTACACCGCCTCAACTATACAAAATGGCTTAATTGCCATTTTGGTCCTTTATAATTTCTTTTAATCTATAATTAAACTTTTACTTCTATTTCAATTTAGTCTTTTTCATTTAATTACCTACCCAAACGTTAAAATTTTCTAACAAAATTTTAATACCACATTACTAACATTTTATAAATACTTATAAAAATATTTCCTATCATATAAATATTCATACAAATATATTGAAATTAATTTCTCTTTAAATCGGATTTATGGTTGCGAAACCATTATTCCGATAACCTTGAATTTAGGCCATTACAATATCCTAATTTAATAACATAATTTATTCATCATCTAAAACCTTACAACATTAGTCTTTCAATAATTATTTAAACCAATATTTTTCAATAAAAAAATTATAATTAATCCATAAGATTATATTCAATTAACTCATACACTATTTCATTATTTCCAATTCATTCTACTTTCACTTCTTATTTAGATATCTCAATTTCAATTCACATTTCAATTCACAATTTCACTTTCTCATATCTTTAATAGTACGATCAATCAAATTTTATTTAATTTTCTCATTTAGTTATTCACCCTATTAACAAACCCGGACTTTGAAGGATACACGGATTCCAACCCAAACACACCAGTACAACACATTGTGCCTTAACGATACACAGTACCTAAACAGTAATCAGTAACGGTAGCAGTAACAGTAACAGTATTTAACACACAAAGTGCTGAATCTGTAACTGTAACTGTAACAGTATTCGACACACAAAGTGTCGAATCGGTAATAGTAACAGTAGTTGGCACAAAAGTGCCTGATCAGTAAGCCGGCAGAAACCCATACTCTTCCATATCCTATGGCATGCCAACTATATCCGACTAGCCCGACTAGTTAATAGGGTATTTAATTCACTTTTCAGTACAATTCCCATCTTAGTTCAATATCAATTATAATTTCCCTTATTTCAATCAATTTCATAGTATTGCAGTAATTCATTACTTCAGTAATTTCACAGTTCAATTCACAATTCAATTCAGTACTCAAAACAATATTCAGTATTTCATAATTCAGTTCAGTATCAGTCTCAATTTCATTAGCCATAAACATTTTTAAATCAATTTCATTCAAATCAATATCATTGTTTCAATTACTTTCCTAATTTTATCTACCATGCATTTTTATTATTAAAATATAACAATTAATAATAAATAGGTTTTAATTATAGTAATACAAACTCGGATTCCGCGATTACTCCTCGATAACTTTTTCTTTTCCTTTCGATTAAACTTCAAGCTTCAATACCCTAGTTCCCCCTTTTCTTTTTCTTTCTCTTTTTCTTTCCCTATTTTCATTGCTTCTTCTCTGTAACTTTCTTCTTTTCTTTTTTTTTATCTTACATATATATATATATATATATATATATATTAGTTAATAGTAATAATAATAATTATTATTATTATAATAAAAATCTATTTAATAACAATACTTATTTTACAATTGGACAATTATATATTTACACTTGTCTTTAATTAATTTGTTTATCACAATTAAATCTTATGATATAATTATTAATTAATAAAAATCTATTTAATACCAATTATAAATAATACATTGTATACATACTTCTTTGTACATTTGTACTATCATCACCCTACAATTGTCACCATATGATTTATTTATCACAAAAAATCTCATAAAATAATTATTTATCTCATAAATATTTTATTAATTTAATTTAATAATAATAAATATCTATTTACTAATTAAATAAAAATATTACAAATGTGCATACTTAAATTAATACACTTGTATTTTATCTTTACCATACACTTGGCAAAATCATAATTTATTATCAACCAAAAATCTTATACTAATTATTTAATTACTAAATATATTTTTAAATAATAAATATCTATCTACTAATTAAATATAAGTATTACAAATGTACATATATATTTTTTTTACAATTGTACAATATCATCCCCATCCATTTAGCAAATTTTTGATTTATTCATATAATATAATATTTTTAATTTATAACTAATATAAATTACCATAAAATAAATAATTATATACATTATAATTTAATAATAATTAAACAATAAAAATCTTCTTGATTTTTATCAACATTTGCCGCCTCATTTATAGTGAATGGTATATTTGCCATTTTGGTCCCTCTTTCTTTTTATTAATCTATAATTCTACTTTTACCCCTTATTCAATTTAGCCATTTTTTGTAATTTTTCTTAATTAAGCTAAATTCACTTAATTAAAGCCTAATTAAACACACAATTAGCCTCACAAATATTCCTAATAAATATTTACGAACTCGGTTCACTAAGACGGAGGCCCTATAAATCGCTTTTCCGATGCCCGTGAATTTTGGGTAATTACATGAGGTGTGATCGGATCATCTTGAGATTGATCATTAAAACATTTTGATTCATTAAACAATGATTTTTGGCCTACAAAATTCGAAAAAACGGGTTCGGGAGTCAGTAACGTATGAGGAAGGATTAGCACCCTCGTAACGCCCAAAATTGGTACCTAATTGATTAATTAAAGTCTTAATGTCGAAAATTTGAAAAGATTTTAAAATACGATCCTCTTTATTTAAAAGAAAACTTGAATAAATTAAACTGGATGCTAAGACCTTCTTATTTCGAAGAAGTAAAATGACACGCCCAGTGAGTTAGGATACGACATTTTAAATCCTTGAAACTAAGCTTGTCTTTTGACTTTTAAAACACATGCATTTAAGTTTAGGAAGGATATTCGGTTATTTGGGTCAAATGAAAAATCGGGACCAGTAAGTTAGGGCACAATTTCTCAAAATTCCAAATACAAAATATTGCCTTTATTTTTAGAAATCCTTACCTCGAAATAACAAAATGTCACATCCAGTGAGTTAGGGCACAATATTTTTGAATTCTCGAGAATAAGCTTTTATGTAACTTATACGCTTTGATTTAACAAAGATAATTGGTTCTTTAGGCTCGACGAGAAAAATCGAAACCCAGTAAATTAGGGTACAATTTCTCGAATTACAAAAAATTGCTTAATAAAAAAAATTATGTATCAGATAAAGATTAATGTAACACGATTTTATAGTAAAATGTAAAAAATGAATTACGGTACTAATATGCATAACAAGCTAATAATAAATGCATTAATGTAAATGACAATAATAAGAGCAAAAATAAAAATAATATAAATAAAAAAATAAAATAAATAAAATAAAACAAACTAATTATAAAAAATAACGAATAAGTAAATAAATGAAAATAGAAAAAAATTAATTAAAAATTAATAATGAACAAACAAACAAATGAATGAATATTAGGTAAAACATATAATAATAATAATAATAATAATAATAATAATAATAATAATAATAATAATAATAATAATAATAATAATAATAATAATATTTAGGCAAACAGATATTAAAGAAATAATAGTAATGATAACAAGGTTAATTAATAATAAATCATTAATAATAATATGTAAAACAAATTAAAATAAATAATATGTAAAGAGAAATTTAAAATAAATAATATACAGAACTATTTAAAAATCAACAATATATAAAAAAAACCATTCAAAACAAGCAATATAAGTAACGGTTTAAAATAATATAATATATAAAGCAATTCAAAATAATAATATGTGAAATAATTTAAAATAAATAATATCTAAAACAATTTAAAATAAATATAAAGCAGCTTAATCATATATAAAAGATTTATAATAAAATATAAAACCTAATATAAAGAGAATTACAAAGAATAAATAAATAACGAATTAAAATGTTGAAATCAAATAGGTTAAAGACTAAATCAGAATAAAAAAACAAAATTAAAGGTAAAAACTATAATAAAATAAACAAATTAGGACTAAAATCAAAAGGCACGAAAAAGGATGAGGACTAAATGGGTAAAAAACCAATATATGGACACGTGTCCACTTTCCAATGCGTCAGTAGGTAAAGGACCCGATTGAAAACCAAACAAAATTCTGTAGTCAAATTTAAAAAATAAAAAATAAAATAATAAGAATGGAATAAATTAAAACCAAAAAAAGGCGGAAGGACCGGGGGCATAAATACCCCATTAAACAAAAACGCGCGGATCCCCCCTGGAGCGGGTCAGGTCGCGCGCGGGTGACAATATACGGCGTCGTTTTGGCACCTGGGTTCTCAACCCAAAACGTCGTCGTTTTGATGTGCTATAAAAACCCAATTTTTTTCTAAAAACTTCATTTTTTTCTTCTTCTTAAAAAAAACCGAAATTTTCTCTCCCCTTCCTCTCAACTTCCCCATGGTCGGTCGTGCTCTGGTCACCGGTCCGTCGTGGCGGCCGCCGATTGCCGGCGACGGCACCGCCGCTCACGGAAGCTGGCGAAGATAGATGTAAGAGACCCATTTTGCCCGGGCCCGTGAAAACCAAAATGAAAACAAAAAAAGAAAATAATAAAAAATAAAATGTCCATTTTACAAGTCCATTTTAGTATAGACCCAAAACCAATTAACAGCAGCCCCATTACAAGCCAAAACAGATTACAAACCCAAAACTAAAACCCAAAGCCCGTTACACCCTTAGCCCAATACCTAAACGGACTACCCAGCAACCCAAACTAAACCCACACCCTAAACAGATCTAACCCAAACTCGCGCAGCCCAAAAGGGCCCAAATACTAAGCAGAGTCAGGAAACTTAGGGTTTCCTGGAAACCCTCGCGTCGCAACCTCGTCCAGCCCCTCGCGCCACAATCAGCCCTCGGTCACACCGCCATCAACGCGTAGACAGCATTTCGTCGCCCGAATCACTCTACTGCCGAGATCTTCGTTGACCTGCAAAAAGGAAAGAAAACGCAGCAGCAAATCAGACAAAATATGTATATTTCCTTTTTTGTTTCGTTTTTTCGGGTTATAAAAACCCCAGAATAAACTTGTAAATAGAGACAGACATAGAAAAACATATACGCAAACAGTTATAAAAAAAATAAAGAGAAATAAAAAAACAAAAATACGTTTACAAAGGTGATTTCCATTCTGTTTTTTTTTGTTATTTTTATTTTTTCTTTCGGTTCGTGCATGTTTTATATACAAAGCAATATTGAAATAAAAAGGACGAAGTTTCATACCTTAGAGCAGCCGGGGGCGATGGCGCGTGACGCGCGTAGCCTAGGAGCCCGATGACGAACTCCGGACAGAGAGTGGAGGGCTTGAGAGGGTTTTTGAATTTTTTTTTTAAATGGGGTGCCCAAATGATTTTTTTTTCCTAAATATTGACTTATATAACAGTATAAAACGACGCCGTTTTTGCTTAAGCCAATAAGCATTAAAACAACGTCGTTTAAAGTCCTGTGACCCACGTGTTGGCCCAACCCGGAGAGGATCTGCGTGTTTTTGTTTAAGGGTATAATTGCCCTACAAGCCCTTCCGCATTATTTTAATTTTATAATTATGTCCTGTTACATTTTTTTATTTTACAAATTGGCCCTAAATTTACATTTTGTTCCAATTAAGCCTTCAGGTTATTTAAGGGCCGAAATCAGAACGACGTCGTTTTGGGAAAGAAGGCATAATTGCCTAATGAGTCCTTACACTGCGACGCGCGTTTTAATTTAATCCTTTTATATTTATATTTATTTTCTATTTAATCCTCCTTTCTTTCTTTATATTTTATTTTATTTTATTTTTATACTATATTTAATTATTTTATCATATTTAAATATTATTTTATTCTTATTATTTGTATATTAATTTATTAATAGTTCAAAATTCGTAAATATATACCTTATATATTTTAAACTATTATTATTTATTATTTTATTTGGTTTAATTATTTTTATTACATATTATTTTAGGATTTATATATTAGTTATTATCTTATATATTTTAAAACTTTGTACATTATATAGTATATATTATATCATATCATATATTATTTTTTAAAATTTTATTTTATCTAAAATTTATTTATATTGTATAACATATTATTTATTTTTAAATATATATATTTTAGGTTATTATAAATATGTTCTTATTTAAAGTTATAAATCATTTATTTATTTCAAAATGTATTTTATTTATTAGCTCAAAAAATATATATATATTATGTTTTTTTTATTTTTGCAATATTTATGTATTATTTGGCATATGTCATTGCATGAAAAGTTTAATCTTGCATGAGAAGTTTTCATATTTATTTTGTAGTTTTTTTTATTTTATTATTTATTCATATATTCTATTTGTCCATACTATTTCATTTATTTACGATTGCTTTAGTGTAGGTATTTTTATTAGTCGTATTTTATATTATTATTTTCTTTATTGCCTATATTAATATGAAATGTTAGTATATCATGATTGCTTTTGGTATTTATGTTTGATGATGTATTAATGCGATATTTTCACATATTAGAATAAAATACATTTTGTAAAATTACTATATTTTATCTAAAGGTTTTTTTTTTAAATAAGGCAATGTTTTGTATTTAGAAATTCGGGAAATAGTGCTCTAACGTGCAAGGTTTTGATTTTTCGTTTGACTAAATAACTAAATATCCTTTTAATAAAATTTTGTAAATTATGAGATGATTTTAGTTACGAGGGTTTAAAAATATCATGTCTTAACGTGCTGGATGTGATGTTTGTATTCTTTCGGAATAAAAAAATCTCAAATTTTAACTCAAATTGTTCAGGTTTTTTTTAAAGAAATCATATTTTAATTTTTTTTTAAATTCTCAACATTAGGACATGTTTATCAATTAAGTACCAATTTTTGGGCGTTATGAGGGTGCTAACGCTTCCTCATATGTAACCAACTCTCAAACCCATTTTCTTGTATTTTGAGGACCAAAATCAAATGTTTTGAAATAAAATGTTTTACAAGGTGATCCAATCACACCTAAGTAAAAAGGGATTGGTGGCGGCTCTATTTCCGTTTTTATTACAGTCGATCCCCGTTTTTTCAAAACTTATAAAAATGGTTTTGACAGCTTGGCGACTCCACTGGGGACTATAAGAGAGTCAAGCCGTAAAATCGATAATTTCATGTCTTTTTATCCAAATTTAAAATTCTGATTTAAAAAAAAACATGATCATTTTATTGCATGTGGTTCTAATTTTTAATATGTCTCTCTGCATTGCACTGCATAACTGTTGTGGTCACACCCTTAAGTGGGAGCGAGAAACTATGCCTTCGTGAGGTTTTCACCTCCGCATGGGCAAGTGGATTGCTTCCGGGATACATCCGTACCTATGTCTTCGTGAAGTTTTTGCTTCTGCACGGCCATAGGGCAATGTATTCCCCTGAACCGAACTCGGTCCGTATGAGCCTATAATGGGTGAGGATCGAGGAATCTGCTGGTTCGGGTACCTCAACTTTAGAGCTAAACCACACGTAGAAAACATAAGGACTCACCTTAAGTAGAATTATGCCAAACCTTAGTGTTTACCCAAATAAGTGTTTGTTATTTTATTTGCTTTATATTTTATTTCATAATACTAACTTGTTGTGCTTTATTTTTCTGATGCATGTCATTTCATATTTTAGAGAGGTATCGATTCACGGTCAGTTTCTAAGTTAGAAAGTTGATTATGGAGAACGAGTTCCTTGATAAAGTGGGAGACAATGCAGCTGTTCGCACATGGTCAGAGCAAACGCAATTGGAGAAAGGGAATAGCTTAGCTGACGGGTATGTGTTTGAACTATGGGATTTTACTCGTATTAATATTACGCAGAATGAGTTCCAAGAGTTGAAAGAAATATGGACCCAGTGGGACGATGAGGCAAAGCAGCTGTTCTATCGTAATTATGGCGATTTACCCTACTTACTCGACATTAAGGTAGATAAGCATCTATTTCGAGCTATGACTTAGTTTTGGAACTCTGCTTATAGTTGTTTCACTTTCGGGGAAGTAGATTTAGTGCCTACGCTGGAGGAATATACAACCTTACTTCGCTGTTCGAGGGTCCAAGTCGACAAAGCTTATTTTAGGGCGGCCAATGTCCCAAATTTTGTGAAGAAGTTAATAAGTATCACGGGGATGAGTGAACAGTGGGTTGCAGCTAGAATCCAAGAGAAAGGTGAGGGTAAATACATACCTTGGGTGAGTTCGAGGGACCTGATCCTAGCACATCCAGATGTAAAGAAAAAGATCGATGTCTTTGCCTTATGTATTTATGGTTTGGTAATTTTCCCTAAAGCTCTAAGACATATAGATGAAGCAGTTACTGATTTATTCGACCGACTTAACAAAGGGGTCACACCTGTACTTGTGATCTTAGCCGAGACGTTCAGATATTTGAATGCATGTCGAAGAGCTGGTGAAGGTAGATTCATTGGATGCGCACAGTTATTATTGGTTTGGTTTCACAGTCATTTTTGGAGGGTTGACAGGGTTTTTTACCGAGTGTTATCTAAAAGCTATTCCCCTTTAAAGGAGGCCACAGCTACAACAAGGAGGGATGATATATCAGAGGAAAGATGGAAGGAAATTCTTCAAAATCTTCGAGAGGAAGATGTTGAGTGGAAAGTCCCTTGGATGGTTCCCGACGAAGTCCTTTAACGGTGTGGAAATTTTGATTGGGTACCTCTGCCTGGAATCTGAGGAGCTGTTGGATATGCACCGTTGCTCGTACTAAGGCAATACAAAGCAAGACAGTTCATACCAGCGACATATGGGTTAGCTCAAAGTGAATTCTCGTATAAGGGGGACAATTATAAGAAGATTCAAGAGATTTCTGAGGCTTGGAAGCGGGCTCGCTGTATGAAGATATTAACTCAAGGACCGATGACAACCTGGAATACAAGTAATGGTCGAGCAAAAAGATTAATGATAACATCCCTGGGCCAAGCTTGGAGAGTGCTCGATCGATAAAGGAGTATTTACAAGTGGTCCCATCGGAGTTAGAGATTATAAAGCAAGATTTCGAGAGGCAAAGTTTAGAGCTCGGAAAGAGGATAGAGAAGCTGGAAGAAGAAAAGATGTACTTGAGGCTAGTTGTGGATGCTCAGAAATCAGAGGCAGAGAAATTAAGAAAAGAAAAGAGGAAGATAGAGGAAGATCGAGATAGTTTGAAGACAGAATATAAGAAGATACGTCTGATGATGAAGAACGCTGGATTGGAAAAGACTTCGGAACAGTGGCAACAAGAGATTCAAAAGGAAAAGGCCAAAGCTAACTATTGGGAGAGAAAGTTTCGAGAAATGTAAGCGCGAAACGAGGCCTTAGAAAAGAGTTTGGCAGAAAGTCAAAATGAAAAAGGAGAATTAAAAGATAGAGTGGCTGAACTTGGGCGATCTCTTCATCACCATCGAAGTCGTAATTCTTAAATCGAGCTAAAATAAAGACTGAACAAGATCGAGGAAATGAAGGGTAAGATTGAAGAGTTAGAATTAGCATTGCACAATTGTGAACTTCGGATCGAGCTTCTTGAAACAAGAGAAGGGCGTTGGAAGGAAGAGCTTCACCATTCTCATGATCAAGTTAGAAGTTGGGATTACCTTATGGGTGAAGCAATAGTTCAGATTCAAGAGGTAGCTGATCATCTACAGACTTTGGCAGCACAGGCTGATATATTGAGCATAAAGTATGAGCTACAGTCGGATCGTGGTCAAGAGCTAACCTCTTTGTTTGGGAAAATCAAAACTTTAGGCCTTAGGGCGAAAGCATATTTGTAGTTCGTTTTATGTAAAAGATTTTGTTTTCTAATAAAGTTTTCTGAAATGAAGTTGAATCTGAATCGATGCCTCATTGCATTCATGCATTTGCATTACATAACATCATATGCATTTAAGTCTATAGAGAGAGCCTAATTAGTTGAAATTAACAAAGAAAGAGAGAAAGAGAGAAGGAAAATCTGGAAACTGAACACCACTACGGTACACGTGCCAAGACAAAGAAAATAGATCAAAGACTTGAACAATTCCAGAGAGATATGTAAGACCAGATGTAGGAACAATTGGCAAAGCTCCAACAAGAAATGAGAGACCAAATGTTGGAAGCTCAAAGGAACATGATGGCTCAAATGGCCCAGATGCTAAGTGGGGTAATGGACAAAGGGAAGGGTCCCATGGTTAACGCTGAAGACAATGAGGACTTTCCTCGGGGTTTCACCCCACTACATGTACAACCTGAGGAGTATCCCCAAAGGCCACTTGTCACGATTAGGCCTCAACAGGGGCAAGCTGATAATAGACCGCCCATAAACTTCCAAGTTGGCTCAGGATCTAACCCAGGAGATAACCTTGCTAATCCTGTTATCCCTGACCTAGACATAGCAGAGAGAGAGGGGATAAGAATTGAATCCTCGAGGCAATTAGAGGACCGCTGTAAATGGTTGGAGGAAAAGTTCAAGGCTTTGGAAAATACCGATCATCACCATGGTATTGACGCAAAAGACTTGAGTCTGGTTCCAGATTTGGTGCTTCCTCATAAATTTAAGATGCCAGAATTTGAGAAGTACAACGGGACTAGCTGCCCTAAAGCCCACATCACTATGTTCTGTAGACGCATGACTGGCTACGTGAACAATGATAAACTTTTGATTCATTGTTTCCAAGACAGTTTAGTGGGGGCAGCATCCAGGTGGTACAATCAACTCAGCCATGCTAATATTAGCTCCTAGAGAGACTTAGCCCAAGCCTTCATGAAGCAATACAATCATGTCACAGACATGACGCCTGATAGAATCATGTTGCAAAACATGGAAAAGAAATCGAATGAAAGCTTCAGGCAATACACGCAAAGATGGAGGAAAGTTGCCATGCAAGTTCAACCACCTCTCCTAGAGAAGGAAACCATCATGCTTTTTATCAACACCTTAAAGGCACCATTTATCACCCACATGATAGGAAGTACTACCAAGAGCTTCGCGAATATAGTGATGGTAGGGAAAATGATAGAAAATGCCATAAGGGGTGGTAAGATTGAAGCGGGAGAAACCACTAAGAGGTCTGCTCCTAGGAAAAAGGATGGTAGGGTGAATAATACGAGTACATACAACAAAGGGTACTCAAAGGCAGTCACTGTTAGCCAGCCAAAAGTAGTTACTGCCGGGCAACAAGGGTCAACAAGACAAGAATCAGGCATCAGACAAAATTCTGAAAAGCTCCAATTTATGCCAATCCCAATGACGTGTAAAGAGCTATACCAAAGTTTATTTGACGCACACGTGGTGTCTCCGTTTTATCTAAAGCCGTTATAGCCCCCATATCCCAAATGGTATGATTCAAACGCTCAATGCGATTACCATGCTGGAATAACGGGGCATTCAATAGAACACTGCACTGCCTTCAAAAAGTTAGTCGAGAGATTTATCAAAATGGGGATTATGAAGTTCGACGATACACTTAGTGCGGAGAATCCATTACCAAACCATGGTGATAAGGGGATAAACGCGATTGGGGAAAATGTCGTGAAAAGGATAAATGAGGATATCTCGGAATTGAAAATCCCGTTAAGAATGGTCTGGAGGGAAATTGTAAGAAGAGGAATGATATTATCCGATTCTTTGAAAGGATGTGAAGGACTAAGGAACTACTGTGAGCTCCACAAAGTAGAGGGGCATGAGATCCAAGAATGTGCTGAGTTCAGGGTCTTGGTGCAAAGTCTTATGGACAATAAGGAATTGGAGTTTTATGAGGAAGGCTTAGAGGGAGGAAATATACATGCAACCGAAGGAGAATTGATGAAACAAAAAGTCAATTATCCAAGGATCATTATCTCCTGACCAAGAAATATGGAAGGCGGAACACAAGTTATGCCTGAAATTGTAATCCAGAAACCTGTGTCCTTTCCTTACAAGGATAACAAAATGGTGCATTGGAATTACGACTGTAACGTGACAATACTGGGAGTGGAAAGCTCAGTCGACACTTCCGAGGAAGTCCAAAATGAAGGGTCCTACACACGTAGTGGAAGGCGCTACGATTCAGGAAACGTTAGAGCAGAATCAGTGAAATCAAATACTGTGGCTGTTCAACGGGAGAAAGAGGCTGAAGCACTTATTAATGAACCTGTGAAGGAAGAAGAGGCTAAAGAGTTTCTAAAATTCTTGAAGCACAGTGAATACAGCGTGGTAGAGCAGTTGCGTAAACAACCGGCTCGCATATCAGTTCTAGCCTTACTTTTAAGTTCAGAAGTGAATCGCGAAGCATTGATAAAAGTGCTGAACGAAACTTATGTTACTAAGGATATATCTGCCAATAAACTTGACCGTCTGGTTAGTAACATAAGTGCCGATAATTTCATTTACTTCAGTGATGATGAAATCCCACCTTATGGTATTGGATCAACAAAGGCTTTGCACATTACTACTCGTTGCAAGGGATACACTCTGCCAAGTGTGTTAATCGACAATGGATCAGCCTTGAATGTCTTACCGTTATCCATGCTGAAGAGGTTTCCAATAAATAGTTCTCACATAAAGACATGCCAGAACATAGTGAGAGCATTTGATGGCACCGAGAGAAGAGTGATAGGAAGAATTGATATACCGTTGCTAATTGGGCCAAACACGTATGAAGTGAATTATCTGGTAATGGATATCAAGCCCTCGTACAATTGCTTGCTGGGAAGGCCCTGGATTCATTCGGCAGGAGCAATGCCCTCATTGCTACACCAAAAATTGAAGCCGGTAACAGAAGGTCGGCTAGTTACCATAAACGCGGAGGAGGACATCATAGCCACTGTTACCAACGACGCGCCATATTTAGAGGTGAGTGAAGAAGCAACTGAGTGCTCTTTCCGGTCTTTAGAGTTCGTGAACGCGACATTTATTTTCGAGGGGAATGAGGTTCCAGTGCCTAAGATATCTAGGACCACGAGGATGGGCCTACAAATGATGGTCGGGAAAAGAGCATTACCGGGAAAAGGACTGGGCAGACATCTTCAAGGAGAGATTCAAATGCCGACGCTGAAAGAGAAAAGAGATCGTTTTGGCTTGGTTTCAGGCCAGATGCCAGACAAAAGAGAAAAGAAATAGAGAAAAAGTAGGAAAGAAGAAGAGCACAGTTGAATGGGGAAGAAGTAAAATGGGAATCGATGACATTTCCCCACATATCCCAGACCTTTGTATTCGGAGGGATAATTTACCCTGAAGGAGGGTTATTGAAAGGTCCTCACATCAATGCCATACACGAGGAGGGAATTGAACAAAGAAACTTGTTGGGCATTCGACCTTATGAACCTGGAAGTGTTTTGAACAATTGGATTGCAGAGGAACTTCTTGTAGTTTTTAGAGATTATACAGAGTAATATTCAGAACGCTCTTGTTGTTTTTTTTTAGCTAGGAACAATAAGATTTCTTTTGTGAAATAGGCTCATGTTTAGACATTGTTGTTTTAATGAAATACATCTTTGATAATTAACTTGAGCAAATATTTTTTCATTTTTATTTCATTTTCTAATTTCATTCCAATTTTTTTATTCTCATTCATACTATATAAATAGTTGTTCTCGAATTCATTTATTCTTTGCACATTCTTTGGTGCCCATTACAGGTCCCTAGATATCAATGACATGAGCAATGATACCACAGATCCAGAGGTCCATTTTGAGCAAGACACATGTTTAGAGGAATCTCAGGATTTTGAAAGAGACAGAGATTGTGACTTATCTCCAGACTTGTTAAGAATGGTAAAGCAAGAAGAGAAACAAATTTTGCCACATGAAGATGAGGTAGAGAACATAGCCTTAGAGGAAGGAAAGGTTGTGAAAATTGGAACATGCATAGCCAAGGAGACGAAACAAGATCTTGTTGAGTTGCTACGAGATTTCAAGAATGTCTTTGCATGGTCATACCAAGATATGCCTGGTCTAAGTACTGATATTGTAGTGCATCGCCTTCCCATAAGAGAAGAGTGCAAGCCAGTTCAACAAAAGCTACGAAGAATGATGCCTGACGTGGTGTTGAAAATAAAAGAGGAAGTCAAGAAACAGTTTGATGCTGCATTTCTATAGGTGGTCAAATACTCAGAGTGGGTTGCCAATATTGTACTTGTCCCTAAGAAGGTAGACTATAGGGACTTAAATAAAGCCAGCCCAAAGGACAATTTCCCTTTGCCGCATATTGACACGTTGGTGGATAATACGATGGGATACTCATTATTTTCTTTCATGGATAGTTTTTCAGGATACAATTAGATCAAGATACATCTTGAGGATATGGTGAAAACTACTTTCATAACATTGTGGGGTACCTTTTGTTATAAGGTAATGCCGTTCGGACTAAAGAATGCTGAGGTAACATATCAAAGGGCCATGGTAACTTTATTCCATGACATGATGCATAAAGAGATTGAAGTATATGTTGATAACATGATCGCCAAATCTTGAACAGAAAAAGAACACATTGAAGTTTTGAAGAAGTTTTTGAGATTGAGAAAGTTTAAATTAAAGCTCAACCCGACAAAGTGTACCTTCGGAGCTCGGTCAGGGAAATTACTAGGTATCGTGGTCAGCGAGAGAGGAATCGAAGTTGACTCAAATAAGGTCAAAGCTTACAAGAATTACCTCCACCACACACTCAAAAGGAAGTTCGAGGTTTTCTTGGAAGGTTAAATTACATTGCTCTGTTTATTTCACAATTAACTGAGAAATGTGATCCCATATTTCGTCTTCTCAAGAAACACAACCAAGGTGTATGGGACGATGAATGCCAGAGAGCTTTTGGCAAAGTCAAACAATATCTGTCGAACTCCCCAATACTGTCTCCACCTAATACAGATAGACCATTGATACAGTATTTGTCAGTGTTCAATAACTCCATGGGATGTGTGCTTGGCTAACATGATGAGTTAGGAAGAAAAGAAAAGGCGATATACTATCTCAGTAAAAAATTCACTGAATGTGAAATAAGATATTTGTCGATTGAAAAATTGTGTTGCGCCTTGATTTGGACAACTCGAAGATTGAGGCAATATATGATGTATCATACAACCTGGTAGATTTCGAAGCTTGATCCGTTAAAGTATATGATGGATTCAACTACTTTGAATGGAAGGATGGCAAGGTGACAGATTCTGCTGTCTGAGTTTGATATAGTCTATGTGAATCACAAGGCTATAAAAGAGAGCGCAATAGCAGAATTTTTGGCTAGCAAAGCTTTGGAGGATTATGAACCATTAAACTTTGATTTCCCCAATGAGAAGTTAATGTATATGGTAAATACTGAAGAATGTCCGTGGAAGCTAAATTTCGATGGGGCATCAAATGCTGTGGAAAATAGAATTGGGGCAATCTTGGTATCCCCGAGTGGTAATCATTATCCATTTACATGCAGATTGGATTTTGATTGCACGAATAACATGGCAGAATATGAAGCATGCATCATGGGAATTCGAGCAGCTTTAGAGTGTAAGATCAAAGTGCTAGAAGTATATGGAGATTCTGCCTTAGTAATTTACCAGCTTAAAGGAGAGTAGGAGACAAAAGATCCCAAAATAATTGGTTATCGAAAAATAGTTCTGGGATTGATTGACGAATTTGATGACATTACTTTCAATTATCTCTCACGTGATGAAAACCAGATGGCAGATGCTTTGGCGACCCTGGCTTCTATGATTAAAGTAAACAGACCAGAGGATATGAGACCTATTCAGATGAGTATTTTCGAAGTTCCAGCTCATTTTTATAATCTGAAAGAAGAGGAAAAAGATGACCACCCTTGGTATAATGATGTATTGCGATATGTAAAAAATCGTGAATACCCGGAACATGCAACTGAAAATGAGAAAAGGACATTAAGAAGATTGGCCTCTGACTATGTTTTAGATGGGGATATCTTGTACAAAAAGAGAAAATATCAAGTATTATTGAGATGCGTTGATGCTGTTGAAGCTAGAAAAATCTTAAAGGAAGTTCATGAGGGCGTTTGTGGAACATACGCTAATGGATTCACAATGGCCAGACAGATAACGAGATTTGGATATTATTGGTCCACCATGGAAGGAGATTGTATCAGCTATGCCAAGAGATGTCATAAATGTCAGATTTATGGAGATAAAATTCATGTGCCTCCGTCACCTTTGCATGTTATGACTTCTCCATGGCCTTTTTCTATATGGGGCACGGATGTTATTGGACCGATCTCACCAAAAGCTTCGAATGAACATCGGTTTATCTTCGTGGTAATTGACTACTTCACGAAATGGGTAGAGGCTGCTTCATATGTGAGCGTTATTAAGACAGCAGTTAGTCGGTTCTTAAATAAGGAGATCATTTGTCGATATGGAATGCATGAGAGGATCATATCAGACAATGCATTGAACTTGAACAACATCACAATAGCAGAAGTTTGTAGTCAATTCAACATCAAACACCACAACTCGTCTCCGTATCGTCCAAAAATGAATGGGGCAGTGGAAGCAGCCAATAAAAACATCAAGAAGATAGTAGGGAAGATGACTGAGACTTATAAGGATTGGCATGAGAAACTACCGTTTGCACTATATGCTTATCGGACGTCCGTCAGAACCTCTACTGGGGCAACGCCATTCTCGTTAGTCTATGGGATGGAGACAGTTTTACCTATTGAAGTGGAAATACCTTCTCTTCAAGTTTTGTCAGAAATAAAGCTGGATGAAGCTGAATGGATCCAGGCTCGGTATTGATTGTCGAAATCAGAGCTTTAAAATTTATAATAAAAATGATCGAACCTGGAAACTAACTCTGACAACGATTGTAAGGCAAACGCACCTATCGAACAGTAGTATAGCTTAGGCAAGACCGGAATATCGGATTCCAAAGAAACCAAAAGTACTAATACTAACTCTCTTTCTATTATTTAGCCTAAGAATTAAGTGAATGGTTATCTAATCTAAATTTAACTATCAATTAAACTAAAGAATCAATGACAAAAAGAGAATGAATTGGGGAAAAATAACTTGGAAGAAAAACCAATTGATTAAGACGATACCCTAGGAAGAATCTACCTAAACTTCACTTGTTATCTAACACTGAACTAGACGATGTATTCATTTAACTTGATCCGTAAGATTCCCTAAGTTATATTAAACCCTCTCACGAAGCGAATAACGTCTAACCCTAGGTTGATTAATTGAAATCTATTTCTAATTAAAACCCCTAGAATCGCATTAACTCGATCTATGGACTCCCATATTAGGTTTCACCCTAATCCGGTAAAATCTCGTCACCCTATCTCTAGGCGTGCGATCAACTCCGCTTAATTATGCTAGATCTACTCTTAAGTAGGGACTTTTGCTCCTCCACCTAAGCACATCATACTTGAATTAATATCCCGGAAATATCAACACAAGAATTAAGCACACATAATTAAGAACAAGTCAAATATTTATCATATAGTTCAGAAAACAATAATAAGATCTGTCTTAAGTTTCATCCCCCTTAGGTATCTGAAGGGTTTAGTTCATATTAAATAAAGAAAACATCTCAGAAGAAAAGATAAAATAAAACATAAGAAATCCCTAAAACTCCCTGAAGGAATTGAATGAGAGATCCGCTGTCTTGAGTAGAATTCCGGCTTTTTGAGATGGATCAATTGGCTATCTTTGAGTGGAGAACCACAAATCTGGTCTTTCTGGCTCGGCTTCTTGGCCTAGCTAACCGCCCTCTTTCAGGTAACACTTAGGGGGTTTATATAGGCTTTTGAAATATGTTTCTTCGCCCCAAAGTATCCAAATCTGAATGAAATTGCTCTTTGCCACGACAGGGACACGGCCATGTCACACGCTCGTGTAGGCTTAAGTCTAGGTCGTGTCGATTTCCTCTTTGGCCCAATTTGGTCTGTTTTAGGCCCGTTTCTCGTTCTTTTCATCCTCGGGTGCTTTCCTGAGTATAAAACATGAAAACAAAGGATTAAGAGCACCTTTTTACATAAATCGAGGCTTAATTCATCCAAAAGCATACTAAATGTGGGCTTAAAATATGTTACTTTTACGGTTTATCAGGTATGATAAGTTAAATTTAATTGAAGAAAAGAGGCTAAGGGCTATTCGTCACGGTCAGATGTACCAAAAACGAATGATGCGAGCCTACGATAAGAAAGTCCGCCCAAGAGAGTTTCACGAAGGGGACCTTGTACTGAAAAAGATTCTTCCCATACAAAAGGATTTCAAAGGAAAATGGATGCCGAATTGGGAAGGACCATATGTGGTAAAGAAAGTTTTCTCTAGAGGTGCACTGATTCTGACCAAAATGGATGGGAAAAGCTTACCCAATCCTGTGAACTCGGATTCAATCAAAAATTATTTTGCTTGAAGAGAAGAAGAGGCCAAGGTGAAAACCTGTAAAGGGCGCTTTGAGTTTCTTAAAAAAAATGAGAGGCCAAGGCAAAAACCCGCAAAGGGCGCCTTGAGACCAAAGGGGTTTTGAGTTGAAAACCCAAAAAGGGTGGCTCAAATTATGAATGGACACGCAGTCATCTTGCTATACTTGAATCAACAAGAAATAAAGTATTTTGCATATCGGGGCATCAAAAAAGTACTTTGGTTCTTCTAAACACATGTTAAGCACAAAACAGTCTTCGTGGAGTTTGTATATAGAAGCCCAATCTGCGATATCTAGGGCATCTGATCTTTGTCCTATTCATTTTACTATCTTTGGATTCTTTTTCTTCTTAAAGATATGTTCCCAGTTAATTTTCTTTGCATTTTCGATAATTTATTTAACTTTCTTTGAGATCAATTTATTTGTTACCCGTTATTCACAAACATGTTGCATTGAAATAATGATTGACGAACTAATAATTTCACAAAAGAAGTTCTACATATTACTTTGGAAATTTCTAGATAAAACAAGGAACCGAAACAAGACAATTGTTTAGAATTTCCATGTGTATAGATTGGAAATATTTGAGAAAGAAGAGTCTAGATGGAGACTATTTCTCTGAATTCTTTGTCCAAATGATAATCGGACAAAATAATGAGTTGATGTGACAAAAGTAAGTGATGTTACCAGGTCACAACATTCGGGGAATGATGTGACAAAACAAGTTGATGAAAAATTTAGAACCCCTGAATTATGATGGAATGGGTTGAAATAAATCCTATACCCTGAAATTGCAGATGGGACGGATTGAAAAAATTTCAATTCCTATCATGGTAGGATGGTACAAGCCTTGTACCCTCAAGTTTCAAGCAGAATTGACTCTGAAATTTACAGCGGGGCAAGCTTGTTGAGCAGAATATGATTGTTGTTTCGAGAAGAACAATGATGAAGAACAAATGAGTGATGACACCTAGAGTAGGAATCATACTCATAACATTCTTTCATATATCATAGTAAATCTCATTAGGAGCATTTGATTCATTCCGGTCATTACATTCTAATCCTTAAAGGAATCATTTTCATGACATGTTGCATTCATTCACTCATAACACATGTAGCTAGAAGCATTTGATTCATTTTGATCATAGCATCTTGGTCATGTGACATAAACATATGGAACCGAGTCTACAGGATATGTCCCTCAATGGGCGGTGTAGCAATATCAGTGAATTTGCAGATCTTATCTCCCTAAGCAGTAGTGGAGCAGATCCAATTTGGCGAATCTTATCTTCCCGAGGTAGTAGGGAGCAAATTTTAGCCACCAGCCTTATCTTCCTGAGGTAGCAAGGGATTAAGCTGAAGTTTGTAGTCTTACCTTCCTGAGGTAGCAAGGAAGAAGACTAAAGATTGTAGATTTTATCTCCCTAGACAGTAGTGGAGCAGATCAAATTCGGTGAATCTTATCTTCCCGAGGTAGCAGAGAAGCAGATTTTAGCCACCAGCCTTATCTCCCTGAGGTAGCAAGGGAGCAGGCTAAAGTTTGTAGTCTTATCTTCCTTAGGTAATAAGGAAGCGGACTAAAGATTGTAGATTTTGTCTCCCTGAAGTTGCAGTGGAGCAAATCGAAGATGGTGAATCTTATCTTCCCGAGGTAGCAGGGAAGCAGATTTTAGCCACTAGCCTTATCTCCCTGAGGTAGCAAGGGAGCAGGCCGAATATTATAGTCTTATCTCCCTGAAGTTGCAGTGGAGTAGACTAAAGACCACAGATCTTACTTTCCTGAAGTTGCAGAAAGAAGATCGAAGACGTTAGCTTTGGCTCTCTGAGTTTGCAGTAGAGTGAGCTAGAAGACATCGGTCTCGTTTCCCTGAGTTTGCAGTGAAGCAGATTGAAGCCATCAGACTTATTGAAATCAGGATAAAGTTCCAATACCATTAAAGTTGCAGTGGATTTGGAAGCCATTTGAAGAAGACGAGGACCAAGAAGTCGAGGCTCGGCCAAGACCAGGCAAAATTGGTCCTTTTATAGTCTTTGCTCTATTCTCGTTTCACGACAATGAGCAAAGAAGGGCAGCTGTAAGAGACCCATTTTGCCCAGGCCCGTGAAAACCAAAATGAAAACAAAAAAAGAAAATAATAAAAAATAAAATGTCCATTTTACAAGTCCATTTTAGTACAGACCCAAAACCAATTAACATCAGCCCCATTACAAGCCAAAACAAATTACAAACCCAAAACTAAAACCCAAAGCCCGTTACACCTTTAGCCCAATACCTAAACGGACTACCCAGCAACCCAAACTAAACCCACACCTTAAACAGATCTGACCCAAACTCGCGCAGCCCAAAAGGGCCCAAATACTAAGCAGAGTCAGGAAACCTAGGGTTTCCTGGAAACCCTCGCGCCGCAACCTCTCCAGCCCCTCGCGCCACAATCAGCCCTCGGTCACACCGCCATCAACGCGTAGATAGCATTTCGTCGCCTGAATCACTCTACTGCCGAGATCTTCTTTGACCTGCAAAAAGGAAAGAAAACGCAGCAGCAAATCGAATAAAATATGTATATTTCCTTTTTTGTTTCATTTTTTCGGGTTATAAAAACCCCAGAATAAACTTGTAAACAGAGACAGACATAGAAAAACAGATACGCAAACAATTACAAAAAAAATACAGAGAAATAAAAAAACAAAAATTCGTTTACAAAGGTGATTTCCATTCTTTTTTTTTGTTATTTTTATTTTTTTCTTTCGGTTCGTGCATGTTTTATATACAAAGCAATATTGAAATAAAAAGGACGAAGTTTCATACCTTAGAGCAGCCGGGGCCGACGGCGCGTGAGGCGCATAGCCTAGGAGCCCGATGACGAACTCCGGACAGAGAGTGGAGGGCTTGAGAGGGTTTTTGAATTTTCTTTTTTAAATGGGGTGCCCAAATGATTTTTTTTGCCTGAATATTGACTTATATAGCAGTATAAAACGACGCCGTTTTTGCTTAAGCCAATAAGCATTAAAACGATGTCATTTAAAGGCCTGTGACCCGCGTGTTGACCCGACCCATAGACGATCCGCGTGTTTTCGTTTAAGGGTATAATTGCCCTACAAGCCCTTCGGCATTATTTTAATTTTATAATTATGTCCTGTTACATTTTTTTTTATTTTACAAATTGGCCCTAAATTTACATTTTGTTCCAATTAAGCCTTCAGGTTATTTAAGGGCCGAAATCAGAATGACGTCGTTTTGGGAAAGAATGCATAATTGCCTAATGAGTCCCTACAGTGCGAAGCGCGTTTTAATTTAATCCTTTTATATTTATTTTTATTTGCTATTTAATCCTCATTTCTTTATTTATTTTTTATTTTATTTTATTTTTTATACTATATTTAATTATTTTATCATATTAAAATATTATATTATTCTTATTATTTGTATGTTAATTTATTAATAGTTCAAAATTCGTATATATATATATATTTATATGTATTATCCTTATATATTTTAAACTATTATTATTTATTATTTTCTTTGGTTTAATTATTTTTATTACATATTATTTTAGGATTTATATATTAGTTATTATATTATATCATATATTACTTTTAAAATTTTATTTTATCTAAAATTTATTTATATTGTATAACATATTATTTATTTTTAAATATATATATATTTTAGGTTATTATAAATATGTTTTTATTTACAGTTATAAATCATTTATTTATTTCAAAATGTATTTTATTTATTATCTCAAAATATATATTATGTTTTTTATTTTGCAATATTTATTTATTATTTGGCATATGTCATTGCATGAAAAGTTTAATCTTGCATGAGAAGTTTTCATATTTATTTTGTAGTTTTTTTTATTATTTTATTATTTATTCATATATTCTATTTGTCCATACTCTTTCATTTATTTACGATTGCTTTAGTGTAGGTATTTTTATTAGTCGTATTTTATATGATTATTTTCTTTATTGCCTATATTAATATGAAATGTTAGTATATCATGATTGCTTTTGGTATTTATGTTTGATGATGTATTAATGCGATATTTTCACATATTAGAATAAAATATATTTTGCAAAATTACTATATTTTATCTAAAGGTTTTTTTAAAATAAGGCAATGTTTTGTATTTAGAAATTCGAGAAATAGTGCCCTAACGTGCTGGGCTTCGATTTTTCATTTGATTTAATAACTAAATATTCTTTTAATTTTAGGTACGAGGGTTTAAAAATATCATGTCCTAATGTGCTGGATGTGATGTTTGTATTCTTTCGGAATAAAGAAACCTCAAATTTTAACTCAAATTGTTCAGTTTTTTTTTTTAAGAAATCATATTTTAAATTTTTTTTAAAAAATTCTCAACATTAAGGCATGTTTATCGATTAGGGACCAATTTTTGGGCGTTATGGGGGTGCTTGTAACACCCCCTACCCGTATCCATTGTTGGAATAAAGTATGAGGCATTACCGAGGAGTACGGAATACTCACTGACAATTTAAGCCATTTATCGCTCAAATACCAAAAATGACTATAAAAGTTTCTTTACACATACAGTGCACTTGAGGTGCACCATTCCATAATTATGAATGAACACATTTATCAAACATATGTCATGTTTCTATATATATCATAGTCTCATATTTCCATGTATCAATTACCATCATTTCCTCGTATTTCGACAAATACGTGTAACAATTCATAAACATGCAATTCACTAACCCTTCCTGCCAATCACAATTTAAATTGACAAATCACTTATTGAGTCCAATTTCAATGTTCACTACAATCTATCATATAAGTTTGGATGTACGTATCCACCAATAAATTCCATGTACAGGTATCATCATCTCATATTTCCACATACATTACTTTGCACATTATGAACTCAAATAACATATACAAGACATACCAATGTATTTCAAATACGTTTTCATAATATTTCATTTAGAATTAAGATTATTTCATATTAGAACTCTTCTCATTAACTCATTTGGAATACCAATTCATACAGATAATAGACTCAAGGATAGTACAAATATATAATCACAAATGAACTCATTCGTCAACCAAGTTCTACGTTCATGTCTCATCAACTCGTATTTCCTTATATCACATAATATATACCATGATTTCCATTCCCTTGACATTTTTCCATATTTATCCCGTTGAATTTCTTGGAATTTTCGATGGATTTTCAGAGGTACACTTTAGTGTACAAATCCAGGTCCGTCAATTCATGTTCATGTGCGCACATTTCCATTTCAGAGAGCACACTCCCGCGAACCTCATCCTTACAGCGGGATTACCAGTCCAGGCTAAATCCCCTGTAAGAGAGCACACTCCCGCGAACCTCATCCTTACAGCGGGATTACCAGTCCAGGCTAAATCCCCTGTAATATAAACTCATAGAATATTGTCGGGATTACCAGTCCAGGCTAAATCCCCTGCAACGACAATTACTCTAATGAGCTTGGATCTGAATTACCAGTCCAGGCTAAATTCAGACCCTAATTCGGATTACCCGTCCGGGCTAAATCCATTTTCCACATATTCTTCGGGAGGGCTATATCAGGATCACTCGTCCGGGCTAGATCCTTTTCACACATATTCTTTGGGAGGGCTATATCGGGATAGGATCACCCGTCTGGGCTAGACCCTTTTTACCGTCAATTCCTTTTCAGAGATCCATCGAATTTTCCTTTAATTCAACCGGGATTTCTTCCCCTTTTTATCAAATATATCAACGTTTCGTCAACTTTCATACAATGAAAATTCAAATTATATTCATATCAATAACATACATTTCAAGCATTTAAGAATATAATTCAAGTTACATGAACTTACAATTCGATTTTTATACCATAACGATAATCTTAGTTTCATAATAAATATTTGAAATAAAACATTATATCATTTCTACCTCAACGTTTATCAATTATAATCGAGTATGTGATCAATTTATACACAAGTCTTTCATTTATTATTTTTCCTCCTCCTCCTCTCCATCCACATCCTTAGTATAAACAACACACTTGTAAGTAACATTATCTATAATTTTCACTATTTACTTATGTGAATATTCAAGCTGTCCATTCGTGTCATAGTCACTAAATTATTTTTATCTTGAGCTACAGAACTCCAAATTAAGATCCGTAAATTTTATTTGAAACTAGACTCACGTATCTTCTTACCATAATTTTTCTAGAATTTTTGGTGTGGCCAATTAGTACAGTTTATTAGTTAAGTTCTCCCCTGTTACACAGTCCTACTGCTCTGACCTCTCTTCACTAAAAATCAATTATCTCATAGTACAATTTTCATATAGTGTTTCCGATTACTTCTAATGAAAATAGGCTCACTAAGGAATACAGACATATAAATTATAACTCATAATTCTTTTTGTAAAATTTTTAGTGAATTTATAAAGTAAGAACAGGGGCTCACGAAGTTATTCTAAACCAGTCTTACCAAAATTTAAATATTTCAAAATGTAGACTTCCTTTGCTTGCTCTGTTTCTTTTATATGAAAATAGACTCAACAAGTTTTGATTCTATATCTCACTTAACTTCTAATTCAATTTATACCATTTTTGATGATTTTTCAAATTAGACAACTGCTGCTGTCCAAAACTGCTTTAATATAACATGTTGATTTCTATTTTGTCTCAAATTCCACATTTCATACAATTCAATCCTTGCTCAATTAACCCCTCAATTTAAGCTAATTTTCTCATTTAATACTTTTCTCTATAATTTTAAACTACTTCATAACCTTTGAAAATCAGAATTTTAACACGAGTCCTTAATTTCAACTCTTTCACAATTAGGTCCTAAAACTAATTTTCATCAATTGTACTTGATAAAATCATCATATAAAAAAATTAAAGCTTCAATTCAATATTTATCCATCATATTCTTCCAGCACTAATCCACATCAACTTTAAAAATTAGCCATAGAATCAAAAACTAATGACATAGTAAGTTGGACCCAATTGTAAAAGTCTAAAAACATAGAAATTTCAAGGAGAAAGCAAGAATTAAACTTACATGAAGCTTGAGTATGAAAACCAGCTTGAAACTCTCTCCCATGGCTGTTTTTCAGCTGAAGAAAATGAAGAGAAATGAAGAGAATTCTAGATATTCCAATTTGGTCCCATTTTTATTTAACTAATTTTGGCAATTTTCCAATTTTGCCCTTATTTCACCCATTTCCTGATTTTTCTCAGCTATTGCCGCCCAAAATATCTCCTTTGGCTTATTTTCACTTTAGGTCCTTCCTCATTTGACAATTAATCTATTTAATCCTTCTGGCAACTTTTACACCTTTTTCAATTTAGTCCTTTTTATTTAATTAACCACCCAAACGTCAAAATTTTCTAACGAAATTTTAATACTAACTTATTGACATTCCGTAAATATTCATAAAAATACTTATGACTCGGTTTATAACACCGAGATCTCGATACCTCTTTTTCTCGATTTCTTGACCAAATAAATCTTTATAAAACATAATTTACTATTTTAAAAAATATTTTAAAAGCTACATTTGACTTGTAAATATTAAATAATATGGTCTACGAGTTCATTTGTCAGATTTGGTGGTCTCGAATCACTATTTCTGACACCACTAAAATTTGGACTATTACAGTGCTAACCCTTCCTCATATGTAACCGACTCCCGAACCCGTTTTCTTGTATTTTGAGGACCAAAATCAAATGTTTTGAAATAAAATGTTTTACAAGGTGATCCAATCACACCTAAGTAAAAGGGGATTGGTGGCGACTCCATTTCTGTTTTTTATTAAAGTCGATCCCCGTTTTTTCAAAACTTATAAAAGTGGTTTCGACAATAGAAAACCCTCTTTTTAATATTTCGACCCTCCTGAACCCAGATCTGGCCTCAAAACTCCCGAACTCCCCACCCGAAAGACCTGAAAGTTAAAAAAACCTTTTCGGATTCCGGCCACTTTTCATCAGAAGTGGATACCTCGTTGTTCACGGTGGCGCAAACACGGAAAAGGTAAGATTTCTGGCTCCCTTTTTTATGCTTTTATTATTGTTTTCGTATATGAAAATAAAATGAAATATAAAATGAAATAAAACGATTTTTTTTTAAACAAGAGTAGAAAAAGAAATCACCTTTAAAGAAACCTTTTTCTGTTTTTATGATTAATTGTTCGTAAAGAAAATACAAAGGTTTCTTCTCTCCTTTTTATAGCCGAATTGTAACACCCCAAACCCGACCCAAACATTACGACCGAATTTGGTATGTCACAGAGAAAACCATTTTGAAAATCCCTTTAGCCGATTTGAGTTTTGATGAAAACATTTTGGTAATGAATAAAACATTACTTAGTGTTGATTAAAATACATTAAGTCGGATTGTTTTTTGTCGATGTACCCGATGGTACGAAAGAAAATCAATTACGTTTGAATTTAAGAAAAACATGTATAACCATTTTAAAGTCACTAAGTAATTTAAACAAATTATCCAAAACATGCAAAGTAATAAAAATAATCTTAGGAGGCCTTATTACAACTTGAGCAAATGAAACCAGAAATAAGTAAAAATAATTCAAGTCCATTTAAACCAATATTTCCACTGCATGGCCACCTCGAGTCCATCCGGCTCCTCATCCGCGATCTACGAGTCACCTGAAAAATGTTAAAGGAGAAGGTGAGTCACCAAGACTCAATGTGTAACCCTTCCCCCGGTTTAATGCAATCTCATACACAATTTATAACTAAGTGAACATGCACTAAATCATGCACCCAACCTAGCCATCCATAACACCTTTCTCTACCCCGTGTGGTACCAAACCACTGGTGGTGCCAAACCACTGGTGACTTAGAGTCACGATATCCATCAATACTGTGGTGTCAAACCACTGGTGGGGCTAACCCACATGTGATACCAAATCACTAGCGTCAATCCCATAATATAAACCGTGGGGCCAACCCACTGTGGTGCTAAGCCACTGGGACGAGACGCTATGAGGTGCCAAACCTCTGGAGGTGCCAAACCTCTGGTGACCGAAGTCACGAAATGTGGTACCAAACCACTGGTGTCCGTCGACACGAATATCACTTCCCCCTCCACTCGTTTAACCCACATATATATATGATGTGCATTTAACAGAAATTATTCTCACCATGTTTAATTAATATCATACACTGGATTTATCATCAACCATATCACATATACTAAATATGTCATGCCTCCATACGCATCAAATAATAACCTCGTATTACCAAGGACTTACCTGAATCCTTGCTTATACCTTTAGGGTATTAAATCCACATAGTTTAGCATACACAATAGATTCAGCACACTAATTAGTTATAAAGTGTGTATGTACACACCTGTTTCTACCGAAATTCCTAGATCCCGAAGCCTTTATTAACCTTGGCCGAATAGTCCCCCACTTACCAAAATCCTGAATTTATCACTTGAGTCACCCTTTAGGAAAACGAACCCCGAAAGCTTCCTTCAATCGACTATGGCTTCCCAGAGAACTTTTGGAAGAATTTTGGCAAGAAAGGCTAGGGAGAATTCGACGGCAAAAAGAAGAGAAAAGAAAATAGCCTAGAATGAGTTTAGAGGGACATTCGGCTATGCTTATGCTCTCAAAACCGATAGCTAACCTTGCCTACAATCCCACCTTCGGCCAACTCTATGTCCCTTAACCTATTCCCCTTTCTTCTCCCACTTATCCTCTTAATTAATAAAATAACAATACTCCATCCCATTATCTCTTATCCTCCCATTAACATAAATAAAATAAGACCACATTTATCTTGTCATTACTCAAAAATAAAATAAACTAAACATCACTTAACCTTTACCTACTCCCAAGAGAATGCTTCATATTCGGCCAAGCATAAAAATGGAAAGAAAAGAAAATCCAAGAAGCACTTTCGGCCATGTACAAATTGGAAAAGAACCAAAAACAAGCTAGGGAGATTCGGCTATTCTTTCCTAAGCTCAAGGCCGACCAAGACCATGCTTCAAACGGCCAAGAAGAAATTTGGAAGGAAAAGAAGAACAAAAAGATGGATTTTGGCACCTCTTTGCTACTTGAAAAAAAAACGACCATGAAGGTCCCAAGGAAGACCACATTCGGCCAACACAAATTGGAGGGGAAGGAAAACAAAACAAAGCATTTCAGCCATGCTTTTGCTTTGCTAAGCACAAGGCCGGCCATCAACATTGAAAAAGGATAATTCTTTGTTTATTAAACCTCCCATTCCTACCCCATCACCAAACATAATAATAATAATAATAATAATAATAATAAAATAATAATAATAATAATAATAATATAACACCACTCCTTCATCCTATAATAAAGTAATAAAATAAAAAATAATAATAATAATAACAACAATCCCATACTTCCATAAAATAATAAAACTAACCCATCATTCTACCATAAAATAATAATAAAACTAATAATAATAAAAAAAAGAAAACCCAATACCCCCATGCAGCTTTTGAAAGCCACGCATACTTCCTAATAACAATAAAATAAACTCTCCATTAACCTATGCATAAAATAATGATAACACAAAATAAAATAAAAACACTCCCATCAAGCCCTGCTCCACGCGTGCATGCACCATGCAGCCCCTTCCCACGCCAGCCAAAAGAAAAACAAAACAAAATCCATGCTGCTGCCCCCAAGTCTCGAACCCGAGACCTGGGGAAACACTCCCAAGCCTCCAGCCACTCTGCTAACACGCCTTTCATGCCATAACACGTCGCAACATTCTTTTAAAGTATCCTTCGCTGGCTCCTTATGCTTTAGCGCTAAAAGCAAAAATAAAACGTCTCAAACGCGACCTCCAGGACTCGAACACGAGTCCTCTTAGCCGCAGCCCTCAAGCAACGGTCTTCGCCACTCGGCCAAGGAGTCAAGTGTGATATAAACCCGCCACAAATTCTTTTAAAGCCTTTTTAATCGATAACGCCATTTGCAAAAATAATACACGCTGGTGCCGCGCCCAAGACTCGAACTCCTGACCTATATGGCGTCACTCCCAAACCTTAAGTGGCGCATGGAAGCCACTCTGCCAAGGCAATTCTTATGCCTACAAACGCCAAAAATTATTCTTAAGGCCTCCCCAGCCCAAATTCCTCATTTTACACTTAAATCCAAAATTTTTTCCAAAGCTCCCCCTTTAGTCCTAGAGTTTTAAGAATCCCTAAAACACATCCCAACCATTCTTCAAGCCTACCAATTCGTGAATTATGCTCCAACGCACAGCCCTTAATTTAGGATGTTACAATTCTACCCCCTTAAAAATAATTTCGGCCTCGAAATTACCTGATCAGAAGAGGTGGGGGTATTGCTGTCGCATCACATCCTCGGGTTCCCACGTAGCTTCCTCTACACCATGGTTCCACCATAGCACTTTCACCAAATGTACTGACTTCCTACGTAGAACCTTGACATCTCGATCCAAGATCTCAACTGGCTCCTCCTCGAAAGATAAGTCCGAGTTTACCTCAATTTCTGCCACTGGCACAACGTGCGATGGATCTGACCGATACCGTCTAAGCATCGACACATGAAAGACGTCATGAATCTGACTCAACTCTGTCGGCAGCTCGAGCTGATAAGCTACCGGTCCCACTCGCTTCAACACTGTATATGGGCCGATGAACCTTGGGCTTAGCTTCCCTTTTCGCCCAAATCTTAATACCTTTTTCCAAGGCGACAGTTTCAGAAAAACTTTATCTCCTACTGCATACTCCATTTCCTTGCGCTTAAGATTAGCGTAGGACTTCTGCCTATCCGCCGCTTCCTTGAGACGAGCCCGAATTACCTTCACTTTCTCTTCAGTCTCTGTCACCAACTCTGGACCTAAAACTTGTCGTTCACCCAACTCCGTCCAACACGTAGGAGTACGGCATCTTCATCCATACAGTGCTTCATATGGTGCCATTTGGATACTCGCTTGATAACTATTGTTATAAGCGAATTCTGCCAACGGTAGATACTCTTTCCAACTACCACTGAAATCCAAAACACAACCTCTTAGCATATCTTCTAAAATCTGTATGACCCTTTCCGACTGCCCGTCAGACTGTGGATGGAATACTGTACTTAAATCCAATCGTGTACCCAAAGCCTGATGCAACGCTTTCCAGAACCTTAACGTAAACCTCGGATCTCTATCAGAGATAATGGATACAGGTACTCCATGCAACCGCACTATCTCAGATATATACAGCTTAGCTAACTTTTGAAGAGAATAATCCACCCTTACCGGTATGAAGTGAGTTGACTTGGTCAGACGGTCCACAATCACCCAAACTGTGTCCTTCTTACTGGGCGTGAGGGGTAGCCCACTGACGAAGTCCATAGTGATCCTCTCCCATTTCCACTGAGGAATCTTCACTGGTTGAAGTAACCCTGATGGAAACTGATGTTCAGCCTTTACCTGCTGACACGTCAGACACCTTCCCACGAATTCAGTTACCTCACGCTTCAACCCCGGCCACCAGAATTGCTTCCGCAAGTCTCCATACATCTTGCTACCTCCAGGATGCATAGCGTATGGGCTGCTATGTGCATCCTGAAGAATTTTTTGCCTCAATTCCACATCTTTCGGCATACAAGCTCGTCCTTGAAAACATAGTACACCGTCACCAGACAAACTATACCCTTCTAAACCACCATCTTGAACTTGCAACCTCCGCGCATTCAAACTGTCATCTACCAACTGTTTTTCCTTAACTTCCTCGATCCAAGTTGGCTTAACTTGCAGCTCTGCCAAAAGACTTCCATCGTCGTATAGACTGAGGTGAGCAAACATCGCTCTTAAGTCCGTCACGACCTTCCGACTTAACGCGTCAGCCACCACGTTAGCCTTGCCTGGATGGTACTCAATTGAACAGTCGTAGTCCTTCAATAGTTCAATCCATCGGCGTTGCCTCAAGTTCAAGTCTTTCTGCGTCAAAAGATACCTCAGACTTTTGTGATCCGTGTAGACTATCGATTTCTCCCCATACAAGTAATGCCTCCATATTTTCAAAGCGAAGACTACTGCCGCTAACTCCAAGTCGTGAGTCGGATAGTTAACCTCATGCGGTCTTAGCTGACGGGATGCATAGGCCACTACCTTCCCTTCCTGCATCAGCACACATCCCAAACTAGTATGGGACGTATCACAATAAACCGTGAACAACTTCCCTGCCTCAGGCTGTACTAAAACTGGAGCTTCCGTCAGAATCTTCCTTAGCTTATCAAAACTTTCTTGCTGTTTTTCTGACCAAACAAATGGGACTCCTTTTCTTAATAACTTAGTCAACAGCGCTGCGATTAAAGAGAATCCTTCCACAAATCTTCGATAGTACCCTGCTAGACCCAAAAAACTTCGAATTTCTGCCACTGACCTAGGCGGTTTCCAATCCAACACCGCTTCAACCTTGCGAGGGTCCACTCTAATCCCTTCAGCTGATACTACGTGACCTAAGAAAGCCACCTCCCTTAGCCAAAATTCGCACTTACTGAATTTGGCATATAACTACTTCTCCCTCAGTACTTGTAGAACTATACACAAATGCCTATCATGCTCCTCCTCCATCTTTGAGTAAACCAATATGTCGTCTATAAACACCACGACAAATTGATCTAAGTATTGCTGAAACACCCTATTCATTAAGTCCATGAACGCTGCGGGTGCGTTGGTCAACCCAAACGGCATCACTAGAAATTCGTAATGCCCATACCGAGTACGAAATGCCGTCTTGTGCACATCAACCTCCTTCACCTTAAGTTGATGATAACTCGACCTAAGATCTATCTTCGAGAACACCGATGCACCCTTCAGTTGGTCAAACAGGTCATCAATCCGAGGCAACGGATACTTGTTTTTGATCGTTAACTTGTTTAGCTGACGGTAGTCGATACACATCCGCATTGACCCGTCTTTCTTCTTGACAAACAGCACAGGTGCTCCCCACGGAGATATACTTGGTCGAATAAACCCTCTATCCAAGAGCTCCTGAATTTGAGCCTTCAGCTCCACCAACTCCTTTGGTGCCATTCGGTAGGGTGCTATAGATACAGGTGCTGTTCCGGGCAACAAGTCTATACCGAACTCAACTTCCCGATTTGGAGGCAGACCCGGGAGTTCTTCTGGAAACACATCAGCGAATTCCCCTACAGTTCAGACCTTCTCAACTGCTGACTCCTTAGCCTCCAAGGCATAGATTCGAACCAACAACGCCTCACAACCTTTTCTGACCATTTTCTCAGCCTTCAAGGCAGACACCACATTGGATAGATAATCTCTTCTATTACCTATCATGACCACTTCATCACCCTTAACCGTCTTTAGAACCATGCGCTTAGTAGGGCAATCCAACCTTGCCTGATACTTAACCAGCCAGTCCATTCCAAGAATTAGATCGAACTACCCAAACGGCAGTTCCATCATATCAGCCACAAACACTACCCCTTGGAGTTCTAGGGGTACATCTCTATATAGCTTGTTCACTACTACAGAGTGTCCTAGAGGGCTAATTACAGTCATCTCCCCAGAAGCAGTCTCAAAGTCTAAGTTCATAGTCTCTACCACACTACTAGCAACGTATGAATGCGTCGAACCCACATCAATTAATGCAACATATGGAAGACCAAAAATTAGGAACGTACCGGTTATGACGTCCGGTGCGTCACTCTCCTCGCGACGCCTCGCTGCGTAAACTAAACCAGGCTGCCTTGCTTCTGTGTTGCCTGCACCTCTGCCTGGAACCCCGCGACCTCGATTAGAACCATTGCTTCCTCTATCATTACTACGACCCCTCTGTGGTGGTCCTACATTTCTAGCCTGCGCACGGTTCTGACCTTCTGGCTGATTCTTTGCCAACTTCCGAGGACAATCCCTTACACGGTGATCTAAAGATCCACATTCAAAACATCCCCTTTCACCGGTCCAACAACCTCCCCAATGTGATTTCCCACAGCGATTACACTGAGCCGTTCTCTGATTAGTAGCCATGGGCCTTCCTGCCTGATTCGGCCCACTCTGCCTAGCCCTTTTTTGTGCATTATTACCCGATCCAGACGACCCAAAACCTCTTTTCTGCTTGTTCCTATCATAGTTCTGTCTCACAGACTCCTTGACCCCTTCGGCTACCTTAGCCTTCTCTACCAGAACAGCAAACTCACGCACCTGCTGTGGAGCAATCAACAACCTTAAATCATCCCTAAGTCCGTCTTCAAAGCGGACACAACGATCATGCTCAGTTGACACAATTCCCCGAGCATAGCGGCTCAGCCTCAAGAATTCTGCCTCATACTCAGATACCGACTTATTTCCTTGTACCAATCCCAGAAAAGCTTTCCTCTGAGCATCAGTGTAGCTGGTGCCCACATACTTCTTCTGATAAGCAGCTTTGAAGTACTCCCAAGTAAGGCCATCTGCCGTAGCACCATCCCGAACCGTGAGCCACCACTGGTATGACTCATCCTTTAGAAGCGACACTGCTCCTTTCAGCTTCTCCTCATTCGTTAAATTGAGATCGTCCATGATCCTCTCAGTCGATTCTAACCAATATTCCGCTGCACTGGGTGCCACGCCCGACACACCCCGGAATACCTCAGCTCCGTTGGATCGGAGTCGCTCGGGTACAGACTTCCGAGCTCCCATACCTCCACTTGCCCCAGCCACCATCTCAAGGACTCGCAATACAGCTTGCGATACCGCCTCACCCCCTGTCTGATCCTGTTCCTCAGTTCCAAAAGTTGGGGGTGGTGGTGGCGGTACTTCATTCTCCGACCCCTGACCATACCTAACGGGTTCTGACACGATCATCCTGCCCCTACCGCGTCCACGACGGCCACGTCCTCTAGAGCTCATTCTAACTATTGCGCTTTAACCTGATTAAGAAATTTTTATGGATCAGTACTTGTTCCACTTGGTTATTCGCGAAGAAATTTTTATGAAGAAAGTTTAATAGAGATTCTTTCGAGCAATCAAGTTTTAGTCCTCTATCCTAGTTCACACGGAAAAGCACATCCATTCCCTAATACCTTTCATACTTATTCACTCTTCGGGCATTTCTGTCCATTTCTATCCCAAGGGTATTTTCGTCATTTTCCTACAGGGGTATTTTTGTAATAAACCAGGGTAAATTTGTAAGGTTTTCATAATTTCGAGGTATTTCAAAAGTTGCAAAACTTTGAGGGTTGAATTCGTTCTCCAAATTGGTAGTGTTGCAAAAATTCTGAAAATCAGGGTTATTTTGGTAATTTTGTCAATCAGGGGTAATTTTGTAAATTTCCAAAGTCAGGACATTATTTTGAAATACAGAATTTTGGATACTTTTATAAAGTAAGAAAATTTTATTAAAATCGGGGTAATACGGTAATTTTAAAAACCAAGGGCATTTTCGAAATTTTGCCACTAAGGGCATTTTGGTAATTTTGTAAGTCGAAAATATTTTGAAAAATTTTCCAAGAATTTTTTTTTTGCTCCTATCCTAAGGGGGTACTAAAAAAAATTTTAAAACTAGAGTTTTCATAAAAACATGGCTAATCCCTTTCGGGTTTTATTTATTGTGTTTAGCCTATGACCGAGTCCTCTTGGTTAGTGTGAACCGAAGCTACGCACCAGGTAGGATTCCTGCGAAGAGGAGGTGAGTCACGAGGACTGCTTAAATACCAAGCTCTTTCGGATCCAATCCTAGACATGCGCACAGGGGTTACCACACCCTAACTCGGCGACTTAGTCACAGGTTGGTTTAATTAGGCACTTAAAGTCTTATGTACTTTGTTGGGGTAAACTAGTCCTAGTGTTCAACCACTTAACATACTATCTACGTTCCCTACCTACCCTTCTACAAATAATAATCCACACAGAGTTAGAAGTACTTACCTGGGCGGATTGGTGCCGGAGACTCGATGCCATGCTGTTCAATACCCAAAAATATTTCACAAAGGCCTTCCAAAAACATTTTGGGCCTTGGGCCCCCACAGCTGAGCTTTGAATCGGGCTCTGATACCAATTTGTAACACCCCAAACCCGGCCCAAACAATACGACCGAATTTGGTATGTCACAGAGAAAACCATTTTGAAAATCCCTTTAGCCGATTTGAGTTTTGATGAAAACATTTTGGTAATGAATAAAGCATTACTTAGTGTTGATTAAAATACATTAAGTCGGATTGTTACAATTTTTGTCGATGTACCCGATGGTACAAAAGAAAATCAATTACGTTTGAATTTAAGAAAAACATGTATAACCATTTTAAAGTCACTAAGTAATTTAAACAAATTATCCAAAACATGCAAAGTAATAAAAATAATCTTAGGAGGCCTTATTACAACTTGAGCAAATGAAACCAAAAATAAGTAAAAATAATTCAAGTCCATTTAAACCAATATTTCCACTGCATGGCCACCTCGAGTCCATCCGGCTCCTCATCCGCGATCTACGAGTCACCTGAAAAATGTTAAAGAAGAAGGTGAGTCACCAAGACTCAATGTGTAACCCTTCCCCCGGTTTAATGCAATCTCATACACAATTTATAACTAAGTGAACATGCACTAAATCATGCACCCAACCTAGCCATCCATAACACCTTTCTCTACCCCGTGTGGTACCAAACCACTGGTGGTGCCAAACCACTGGTGACTTAGAGTCACGATATCCATCAATACTGTGGTGTCAAACCACTGGTGGGGCTAACCCACATGTGATACCAAATCACTAGCGTCAATCCCATAATATAAACCGTGGGGCCAACCCACTGTGGTGCTAAGCCACTGGGACGAGACGCTATGAGGTGCCAAACCTCTAGAGGTGCCAAACCTCTGGTGACCGAAGTCACGAAATGTGGTACCAAACCACTGGTGTCCGTCGACACGAATATCACTTCCCCCTCCACTCGTTTAACCCACATATATATATGATGTGCATTTAATAGAAATTATGCTCACCATGTTTAATTAATATCATACACTGGATTTATCATCAACCATATCACATATACTAAATATGTCATGCCTCCATACGCATCAAATAATAACCTCGTATTACCAAGGACTTACCTGGATCCTTGCTTATACCTTTAGGGTATTAAATCCACATAGTTTAGCATACACAATAGATTCAGCACATTAATTAGTTATAAAGTGTGTATGTACACACCTGTTTCTACCGAAATTCCTAGATCCCGAAGCCTTTATTAACCTTGGCCGAATAGTCCCCCACTTACCGAAATCCCGAATTTATCACTTGAGTCACCCTTTAGGAAAACGAACCCCGAAAGCTTCCTTCAATCGACTATGGCTTCCCAGAGAACTTTTGGAAGAATTTTGGCAAGAAAGGCTAGGGAGAATTCGACAGCAAAAAGAAGAGAAAAGAAAATAGCCTTGAATGAGTTTAGAGGGACATTCGGCTATGCTTATGCTCTCAAAACCGATAGCTAACCTTGCCTACAATCCCACCTTCGGCCAACTCTATGTCCCTTAACCTATTCCCCTTTCTTCTCCCACTTATCCCCTTAATTAATAAAATAACAATACTCCATCCCATTATCTCTTATCCTCCCATTAACATAAATAAAATAAGACCACATTTATCTTGTCATTACTCAAAAATAAAATAAACTAAACATCACTTAACCTTTACCTACTCCCAAGAGAATGCTTCATATTCGGCCAAGCATAAAAATGGAAAGAAAAGAAAATCCAAGAAGCACTTTCGGCCATGCACAAATTGGAAAAGAACCAAAAACAAGCTAAGGAGATTCGGCTATTCTTTCCTAAGCTCAAGGCCGACCAAGACCATGCTTCAAACGGCCAAGAAGAAATTTGGAAGGAAAAGAAGAACAAAAAGATGGATTTTGGCACCTCTTTGCTACTTGAAAAAAAAAACGACCATGAAGGTCCCAAGGAAGACCACATTCGGCCAACACAAATTGGAGGGGAAGGAAAACAAAACAAAGCATTTCAGCCATGCTTTTGCTTTGCTAAGCACAAGGCCGGCCATCAACATTGAAAAAGGATAATTCTTTGTTTATTAAACCTCCCATTCCTACCCCATCACCAAACATAAAATAATAATAATAATAATAATAATATAACACCACTCCTTCATCCTATAATAAAGTAATAAAATAAAATAATAATAATAATAACAACAATCCCATACTTCCATAAAATAATAAAACTAACCCATCATTCTACCATAAAATAATAATAAAACTAATAATAAAAAAAATAAAAAAAAAAACCCAATACCCCCATGCAACTTTTGAAAGCCACGCATACTTCCTAATAACAATAAAATAAACTCTCCATTAACCTATGCATAAAATAATGATAACACAAAATAAAATAAAAACACTCCCATCAAGCCCTGCTCCACGCGTGCATGCCCCATGCAGCCCCTTCCCACGCCAGCCAAAAGAAAAACAAAACAAAATCCATGCTGCTGCCCCCAAGTCTCGAACCCGAGACCTGGGGAAACACTCCCAAGCCTCCAGCCACTCTGCTAACACGCCTTTCATGCTATAACACGTCGCAACATTCTTTTAAAGTACCCTTCGCTGGCTCCTTATGCTTTAGCGCTAAAAGCAAAAATAAAACATCTCAAACGCGACCTCCAGGACTCGAACACGAGTCCTCCTAGCCGCAGCCCTCAAGCAACGGTCTTCGCCACTCGGCCAAGGAGTCAAGTGTGATATAAACCCGCCACAAATTCTTTTAAAGCCTTTTTAATCGATAACGCCATTTGCAAAAATAATACACGCTGGTGCCGCGCCCAAGACTCGAACTCCTGACCTATATGGCGTCACTCCCAAACCTAAAGTGGCGTATGGAAGCCACTCTGCCAAGGCGATTCTTATGCCTACAAACGCCAAAAATTATTCTCAAGGCCTCCCCAGCCCAAATTCCTCATTTTACACTTAAATCCAAAATTTTTTCCAAAGCTCCCCCTTTAGTCCTAGAGTTTTAAGAATCCCTAAAACACATCCCAACCATTCTTCAAACCTACCAATTCGTGAATTATGCTCCAACGCACAGCCCCTAATTTAGGATGTTACACGAATGTTGAAGAAAAACATATACAATATATTTTCTGTTTTCTTTGTTGTGCTGTTCTCTTTTGCTTGGTTTGCAGGTACGGAGGCCGTACGGTGGTGCTGACATGGCGTGCAGCGGTGGAGGCATGCGGCGCATCTTAGCTAGGGTTTTCTTGTTTTTTCTGATTTAGTTTAGGTTTTGGGCCATTTGGGCTTAGGATTTAGTGCGAGCTTGTTGATTTGGGCCTGTGTTGGGTCTTGTAAAAAAGACTGAACTATTTAATTTATTTTAGTTTTGTATTTTGATTAATTTTGGATTAATTGGGTTAATTGGGCCCGGGCAAAATTTGGGCCTTTTAGAAATGTTATTCATTATTTAATTATTCCCATGATACTTCTGTGGATAATTACTAAAGGAAATACCACTAGGCAAATTTTAATCAAAGTTCGTACTTATATATGTAAAAATGTAATCTCTTTTTTAGACTTCGAATTAAGGCCTAACTAAATACGGAAGTAGATAATTGGGCAACTTTAATTAAGGCAATTAAAGAGTGGTCCTAGTAACGACGGAGAGGAAATTAAGCGATTATTATAAAGAGGAAAAGAAAATGAGAGCTTCTAATGGCAATGGCATTGACACCTAACTAAAGAACCCTATAACTTGTGCCTTTGTCGGGGAAATACTTTCCAGTGAGGATTGAGGAATATGTAGCCAATATTATAAGTAAAACAGCACACATTTTTTTGTGAAGAAGAAGAAGAAGCCCCTTTCTATGAATTTGTCTGACCACGTTGCTTAGGGCTAATTAGACATAAAGTTTACAGAACTATGGAAAAATCCAAGCACCAAAGGTACACGAAAATTCATGAAACAAAAAGAGAAGAGAGAAGCCAGAATAATTAGCTTGTAAAGTGAAAGCCATTTACATGATCTACATGCTTCAATCATATATCTACATTACAAGGAGGAGCTCCAAGCAATGGCATTGGCCCTACCGCACCCTTCTTCAAGCCAACCCAAACATCACATTTCACATAAACACCGTACTTCACTGTCTTTATAGCACCAGCTTTCCATCTCAACTTCCCCAGCAACACCACCCTCAGCGCCACCACTCCGGACGCCTCATCCATCATCAGTCCATTCACCACTTCCGCCGATGCTGGCACCGTCCCGCTACCCAGCAGAGGGGTCAGTGCCACCGTGCTCTTTGCCTCTTGGTACAGTGGTGGCAAGTCCATTGCGGGAGTAATCTGCTGGTTTCTGTACGAAACATAAGCTTGCAACTTGTCGTAAAAGATAGAGACTCTCCTGTTGGGGTTTCTTGTCACGATGGTGAACTGCATGGAAGTGGAAATGATGGGTTGTGAGGTGGCGTTGAGTTGGTAGATAGCTGCACCTACTACAGCGAAACGAGGCTTGCGGGGCCGGTAGATGAGGCACACAGCAACTGCTGATGCTCCTGCCAAGAGGAGGAAAATGAAAAGGGATAAGCCACAGGACCGGCCTGTGCCTCCTTGGCTGTGTTTTGATGTCTTGGGTTTACCTTCTTGGGTCATTTTGTCTTTTGGTTTTCTTGGTCTGGCATGGAAGGTATTTGTATTGTAAAAGGGAGGAGGGTTCCTTGGGTGGTGGTGGCCGGCCGAATGGCAATGTTGAAAATAAATAGTACTATATTAAGAAGAATATGTTATGTGTAACAAATGGAACAAAAGAGGAACAAAAAAGGGGGGCTTGGGTCCATCATCCATGCCTCGATGGTTGCTAAAGTGGGCTTTTTCCCCTTATGTTTCGATTATAACAAATGAAGCTCCCGGGTGGGGTGCTCTTTTTCTTTTTCCTTTGTTTCTTTTGAATTTCTATATCTTAGCCTTTTTATTTATTTATTTTTAATTTTTTCACATTGCTTTTTATTTTCTAACTTTATTTTGGAGGAGTGGAACACTATATGCCATATATTGAAAAAAGAAAAGAAAAGAAAAGAAATTAGAAACAAAGGAAATTAGAAAAAGCAAAAACATGATTCATAAAAGCAATTGGTAATGAGTATGAAAGTTAACATTACAATAAGTTTTGTTTAAAAGGTAGACTCTCGAATTTACGATGTCTTTGTAAATAGTTACCTATGAAGTCCTTTAATTTTAGGATCGAAATTTTCTTTTTCTTTTTTTTTTTAAATTTATGTCCGTTCTTATGATATTATTTTAAAATTTGAATTTAAATTTTCTCGTATTTAATAACATCTTAATATAAAATTAAATTCAACAAAATATTTATCATTAATTTTAATTTGAGGTCGTGATTAATCAATCATTTATTTTACCTCTAATAAGTAATAATTAACTTAAGCGTTCAAAACCTACTCATAGTTCCTTTCACCAGTTGTTTTTTTCCTTTTAACATTTTCTAAACCCATTTAATTAAACATAAACATTATAAAGTAGGTTATTCAAAGTTGGATAGAGCTGTGAAGCTGAGTGGTAGATAGCTTTAGTGTGTGGGCTATTATACTGGTCGGGCATTATATGATGTCAGCAGTGGAAGCTTCCTATTGCGGACTGATATCTCAGTTAAAATTTGAACTATGAGCTACATCATCTACGAACACACGTTATTGTAATTTGTCGACTTTAAACAAGAAATTGATATTGTTGTAACCAAATATTATCAAGAGTTAATTTAGAAGTAGCAAAAAGAAAAAAAGACTCATTAAGAAATAAATAATATTTTCAATATTTTGCACAGAAAATGTTTATAAATAGTAAAATTGATAAGTATAGAGGACTCTTAGTAATGGTTTGTCTCTATATGCATAATAAGCAGAAAGGCATTGGTGGAACACGAACAAAAATGGGCAAGTTTCTTAAACCCCAAATGCATCTGTATCACACGTATAGGTGGTTGGTTTTTGCCCCTTCTTCATGCTTGCTTGGTATCCAAGTCCCCACACGATGCCATAGAATCGAGTCACATATGCATATGTCCCATGCTTTTCTTTTTTCTTCCACGTTAAAAGTCCTGCATTTTGCACCAGAGTTCACCCCCCACTTTCTGCGATTCAATTCAGATTACTTTGTTTCTTCCTTTTGCCGCCACCCACTGTTTTACATTGAATGAAATCTCAGAGAATAATGCTACGTACCTAAACAATCTAATATACAAAAAATAGCAAGTTGTAGGAAAAATATTCAAAGACGTGTTTAACCCATATATTAAAGAAAATTACAGTCTATATACAACTAACCTGCCTAACTACAATAAGTTGTCCGATGTGCATTCGCTCACACATGATATTAATACCCGGAAAAAGCACGGCGCTACCTCACTAATCACTACTTACTAAAAGTGTTGCCTATTTGAGTTGGATGCAAAATAACATTCATCATCCATAGCAAAATACTCAAGGAATTGCAAGATATTTCCGCTATCACATGATCCTTTTTTTCTTCCGAGAAGATGCTTGCAACAGATAATATGGTTCAAGATTTCAACAAGAAATAAGTTCCTTTCCAACGGGGAACACAAGATTGTATCGTCATATTTTATGGCTATCACCATTATCTAGAGGGGTGCCATGTTGCACTTGACGGATAAACTGCCCTTTCACTCGGGGACGCTGCTCTGCCAGTCGCTTCCGGTTCTGATATCGAACCTGTGCAAAGAAGCTACTTATTAAGCAATTTGACACGCCTTCAAGAAATGATTAGCTACCCTTTTTTTTCTTCTATCACCAAAGAGTGAAATAGGATGTTATCACATTCTCGGAGCTTTACAAGGTAAGCCTCTGAATCCAGATTGCTTGTATTTGATGCAAATTAAATATTAGCTTAATAATAATAATCATAATAGTAGCAGCAGCAGCAGCTAGAACATGGTATCTACTATTATTGGAATCACAATGCTTGAAAACACAAAAATGACTTAGATGGCACTAATGAGACATAGAGTGGATGCGGTGAAGTGACACTGACCTCATTTTTAGGTGAAAAGGAAGTACACTAGCATAAGCATACAACCATCGGTATCATCCTTGTACTTACCTTCAACCAAAATGAATAATAATAATAATAATAGTAATATACCTTTTTCTCAAAGCATCGATCTTTCCGCTTAAGTCGGAACTTCATCAAAGCAGCTTCTCTTTGGCTGGAGCGGTGCGTATCCATCCCTTTTAATCCATCATGAATAAAACAATTGCTATTATTGAATGTCTCCATGGTTGTGCCCTTACCAATTGCTGCAGCAAGAGTAACAACAGAACTTGCATTGCTCCAACTTGGAACAGCTCCATGTGTGCAGCTCTTTTCATGATTTTCGACATCATTACATAAACGACTGCAAGCACTCTGATCATCTATAAGAGAACTGCATCTTAATTCCTCAATAGGCTCCTGCTTGTTCTGCCCTTGAAGAGTTTGATCATTAGAAGAATTGGTAGCTTCATCACACCAGCGGTAACGCTGTTCTGAGTCATCAACATCAGGGTCTGAATGCACTGAGGTGCTCACAGGAAGGGGAGAATATTCTTGCTTTCCAACTTGTTTTGGACTACATGCAGGGGGTAAACTTGATTTTGCATGATAAAAGTGTGGTGAAACATCATTACATCCAGCATGCACGTCATCCATCCTCATCCCTGTAACTCAAAACAGCCCAAGTGGGGCATTTGAATTTGTTATTTCAGATTGACCCTTGATTGGATCAAGGATGATTCTCACAACTATAATAACATGAGGTTAAGAAATACCGTTGTTACTTTCCAGGTCTTGTCTGGGGCTACTGTTACCGTCTTTGCGGTTGCCATCTAGTGTAAGGAAAATAGGCTGTAATGACTTCCTATTGTTATACCTGAATTTCAAAAAATAGAGATTAAGCACACAACTATATTTTCTATTAATGCCAGCGAACTGTGTACAGAGATAACAGATAGCATACATTAGATCCAAAAGTTTACTTTATCATGAATTCAGTTGCTCCTTCACGTGAAATTCTGGAAGCCAATTATTTTATTCGATCTACTAAGTCAGATACTTGGCGCAGAAAAATTAAAGAAATTCACTCCAGATCATGAAGGTTGAGCCAACCCCCTGAAATATATAGACCTCACCTTGGCTCATTTCTCAGGTCTATCATAGGAGGTTCAGGATGTCTTTATAGAAGGCAACAGGTTTACGTTGGAATATGATACGGTAATTGCGCATATCACCCGCTTTAAAGTGCAACTTGGTAATTGATGCTATTTAAACAATATTATGCTGGATACTTAATACCTTTTTTTTAATTATGGACCCCTTTATAGGAAATTTCAGGAGAGTATCCACTAACCTATGGCACGGTAATGACCTCTAACATTGCTTCCACTGCCCTCAATAGCATTGTACAAGGATTCAGGTTTACCTAATCTCTAATTCTCCAGAAAATGATTCTAATTAATAGTTGGTCTAGAAACAAAATTTTCAAGACCAGCCAAAGAAATCCTTCGTTAAAAATAGTAAAATATGGAGAAAAAAAAAGACATTACTATTGTGTAAGATCAAGCAACTCTTTTCTCTAATCCAACAAAGAGCAAGTAAGCAACAGAATAGAATCTTAATTTAGCCAAAACATCTTTACATCTCAAGCTCAACCATACAGTAAATAAAATAAGGGAAACAAAAAGTTTACCATGAAAAAGGCGATGCATCAGAATGGTTTAGTATTTGCTTTTCATTGGTACCTTGACTCTTTGCGCTTCTTGAACAAGGTCTTCTTAAAGAAAGCTCCAACTGTGGAGAAAATTCTAACTTGTTTGCACCATCACTTAAGCTAGAAATTGCAAAGGTGCCCATAGGCTGTTTATCAAATGAATCAATTAAATCAATAGCTCCAGTGGATGATTCCCTTAATTCGTCATTGCAGCCAACTCCAATCATAACATATGCAATTCTTTTATCACTTTGTAGTCCAACAACATTATGTGCCATCTCGTCAACGAACGCAGAGTTCTCTTCGAGTTTTAATGCAATTGATTCACAAGTGCCACTGCAATGAGCAACCTCCACAAATCTCTTTGAATTTTCAGATACAAATAGCTTGTCAGATACCCCTGGTCATGAAGAGGAACAGATTTTCTTTCTTTTAGCTGGGATTAGAAAAGGAAAAATTAAAAAGTATAAAAACGGTGTAAAAAGATAAGGTAAAATGCCTTCAGCTTGACCCTCATTTTGAAGCGACTCCTGACCCGGTTTGACAAAATTTCCCTGTTGCTCTCTGCCTGTATCGCTAACATTTGAACTCATACACTTCCATTGCGAAAGACCCTGCATATTTTGCATGTATGAACTCTCAGCTTCCAAGTAAGGCGTTGTACAAGTGCTCTGCACAAGAGGTGGCAGACCATGCGGTCTCTATGCGAAACTACATGGAGCCATCCTACTCACAGATACAGAATCGAGACTTCTCAAGTAGACACCTAATAAGATAAGAAAATACCCACTTGGGTATCACTTTCGTCTTTGATTTTCTGTGTAGACGATCCATAATCACTGGATTGGTTGTTTTCAGCAGCATTATTTTCAGCCGTGTCTTCAACGTTATGCTCTTTTGCAGGTAGACTATGATGAGCACATCCACCAGCTAGCTGATAAAAAGTAAGGCAAATACCAAAAAATGAAAAAAAAAAATCAATTAAGTTTAATGCTTGAATTCAACCGAGAAAAGATGGAGCAAAATGCGAGCATAGTGCATACCGTATGTCGTCTCCAAACATGCTGCCAAAGATTCCTCAACTCATTCCTCCGAACAGGCTTGATAAGAAAGTCAGCTGCACCTTTCAACATGCACTTCAGAACCATGCTAAATGAATCTTCCAATGACATCACTGGTTTAATTATAAAAAAGAAAAAGCTACTAACATATTAGCTTCATTTCTAATCAATGACGACAAAAAATAAATTTGAAGATGGTAAAGCATGAAGGAAACTTTTAGTTAAAAAACATACTTATAACAGGAATATTTTTGCAAATATCATGTTCCATGACCAAAGTAAGAAGCGCGAATCCAGATATTGATGGCAACTCTACTTCAGTCAATATAAGATCAATGTTATGAGGTCGATCCTTTAAAGTCTCCCACGCCATTAAACCATCGGGAACAGCCGCAACTACTGGGGAAAAAAATGGAAAATTAGGCATAAAAAGAAGGGGGGAATCAAACTAGTAATACAGTTAATCAATAGATCTAGAGAAAGAGAACAATACTGATTTAAGAAAATGAAGAAAGGAAAGGTGAAGAAGAAACCTCTGTAACTGCATTTACGAAGAAGAGCGGCAATAATCTGACGAGTGGAATCATCGGCTTCGACTAAAAGCACTCTGAGAACCATTTGAGGCAAGAATTTTTCCCATCGAACAACCTCTGAGGATTCATCGTTTTCCTCCTCCTCCTCCTCCTTCTTCTTCTTCGTCTCCTCCGCCGTCCCTACCTCCACGTCGATTTCCATTCCAACTTCAACCATTTTCAAGTACGCTATTCGATCAAACCAAAACAGAAAACCCTAATTTCTCATTCAAAAAAGAAAGTGAAGAAAAGAAGAGAGTAAGCTGAAGCGGAAATGAAGAAAGAACGCCGTTCTGTTTGCAGAGACAGTGCAATTATCCAATTAACTTCATCCTTACTAATAAAAAAAAAACTCTAGAAATATCTGAAAAAACGTTGAGAGAATCGAAAACCGCCTGTATGCTTATTTATTTATTTAATATCCAACTTTTGTTTAGGACCGCGAAAACCACAAAAAATATCTTCGTCTTCTTGAATAACAAAAAAGAAGTGAAGACTTTGTAGTTTATTCCTTAAGAAGAAAACGGGGAGTTGGATCAAAAGGTGGCCCGCCATTGGCTTCTGGTTGGTGAAGCTGATGTGGCGCAACACGGGCCACTGTTCTTAAACCAAACTTTGCCCTGCCGATTGAGTGGTGAATCTAGCGATCATCCACGCTGTGTGGTGGGGGCCGCAACCCTAGGGGAGGGATACGTGTCGGGCCGGTGTGGTATGTTGGAGGCAAGATATTTATTTGTAATCCCACGTGGTATCTCGTCACCTCCCTTGAGATCTCATGGTTGACAAAGGGACACGTGGATTGTTTAGCGAGTCTAGGATTTGTGGCTTTCATCTTACGTTTTGCTTGGCACGAAGACCTAAGAGAGCAGCACATACCTTCTTTGTGTGTTTTTTTTTTTTCATTTCTATTAGGTGATTTATTTTTTGTTGTTTGGATAAATTTGTATAAAATATTTTTTATTATTTAGTAGATTTTTGAAAATATTTTCTAGAAAGTTATTTTAATAAATTAAAAAGATATATATTTAAGAATTTATTATCTTTTCATTATTTAATACAAATATATATTAATAAATTTATATTTTAAATTATTTTTACATATATTGCAATGATTTATTTATTTATAAATAAATCAAATTAAATATATAATAATACTCAATTATTAAGCTAAAATATTAACTGTCATAAATTGAAAACAATCAAAATCAAATAAATTATTTCTAATTGTGTTATAAAAAAATAAAACAAGAATTGAATAATTATAAATTAGCTTCCAAACTACAATTAATACTAGAAATTAATAATATTATGCATAATTAGTAGTACACCACATGATAACAATAACATTGTCCAAGTGCATAACTAATATTTCACCACATTAAAAGTATCAATATCTTCAACCTTTAGAAAATTTTTGAAGCCAAATTTTTCTATGCTTTTACTTTTAACTAAAAAAGCTTTAGCCTCGAATTTATGACTCACTAGATACTCAAACACAGAACACAGGAAGTCATCATCAAATCCTTCTACCTCCATCGACATCACCTCTTAGTAAAGATATGGTGTCTTATGTGCAGTAAATTGTTCCAATGCATTAGCAATTTTGCCAAGTTGTTCACCCACAAATCTAATTTGTTCATCAACAACACTTTCTTGAGCATTTTTTCTTTTACGTTTGGATGTGCCAGATGACTATACTTTTGTTCTTACCTCTTCAGTCTCTTCATTGTCGCAGTCTATAGTAGGAGTGTGCAAAATTCAGGTAAACCGAAAAAATTCGGTTAACCGACCGAATTCGATTAATCGGTTGGTTAATCGAATTTTTTCGGTCGGGGGGTCAGTTAATTATTTTTTGATTTTTCGGTTAACGGTTAATTCTGTTCGAAGCCGGTCGGTTAACCGAATTTTTTCGATTTAACCGAAAAATTAATATATAAAATTATAATATATAAATAGGTCCACTATTCACCTAAACCCAATACAAACCCAAGTATCCAACCCAACCCAACCCAATCATAAAAATTACAAATAATTTAATAAATAAAAATAAAATTCTAAATTTTATTTCTTTTGTAATAAAAATAAAAATAAAAAACCCAACCCACTATTATATGCTAAATTTTTGCACATGTTTTTTTCTTTTTGTAGGTTTAATGCAAATGAAGATCTTTTGGAGAGAAGAAATGGATACAAATGAACAATATTAAAGATTTACATTTCAATTATGTGTTAATTTCAAGACTTATGTAATGTTTTTAATTATGTAGTAATTCAAAGACTTATATAATCTTTTTAATTATGTAGTGATTCATTTCGGTTAATTTGGGTAATTGGGTTAATTTTTAACCAAAAATAAAAAATATATAATTTTCGGTTTGGTTAATTTTTTTGAAAAAATTTCAGTTCGGTTAACGGTTAAAAATTTTGAAAGGTCAGTTAATTTGGTTAATGTTATTTCGGGTCGGTTAACCGACCGAACACCCCTAGTTTATAGGTACTGAATCTTGGTTACCATCATCCAAATCTATGTCAGCAAATGTTCTGGCAAAACTCCCTATTGCCATATCTTTGCCAACAACCAAAGCCATTTCATCATAATGATCAATGCTTTTATTCAAAAATGGTTCATACTTCTTGTATGCCTGTTGGATATTATACACAATTAGAATAACAAGTAAAAAATAATTGAAATATACTTAACATATATATACATATATTACCATCATTGCTGCATCATATGTCGCTCTATCACATGTAATCATTTTCATGTTATCATCCCATCCAAAATCACTTTCACCCCGAATTGTGCATATAATATGCCACTGGTTTTTTACAGTCCTCAAATGATTTTCCACATGCTTTGCATCGTATTGAATTGAAATCTTTCAGAAATAGCTACGGCAACTCGATTAATAGAAACTGCTTTGAAAGTGTTAGAAAGCTTATTCCCTTTCCGGGCCTCATCTGCTAGAATTTCAAGAAAAAGATGTTCCATCGATTTTGTCCACTTGAATTGCTTGGAGGTCCCTTCTTTGTTACCCTTACCCATTCTACATTAATAATTCTCATTGTCAATCATTTCAATATCATTATCCAACCAAATAAATTCAATATCTAACATAATAAATTCAACAAGCTTAAAACATAATAAATTTAATATCTAACAAATTCAAGACATAATAATTTCAAAATCCAACAAACTAAAATTTCAATATCATTATCCAACCAACATTAACAAAAAAAAAAACAATTTTAATGCAAAACATACATAACATAGAAACAATAACCTTAAGCCCTAAACCTACCTAATATTTCTAGCCATATAATCAGTCCACATAGTTTGTGCAATTTCACCTCTCTCAGCAGACCATTCTCTTGCTTCTTCTCTTTCTTCTCGCTCTGTAAGAGTTGGTATTATCAAATCAGACTCAGGCTCATCGTATAATCCTTGATTAAGTAAATCACTAGGATCAACTCACATTATATGATTATGAATGATACAACAAGCCAAAACTATATCTACTTGAGTTTGAAAATTCAAAAATGGTTCAACATCTAATACACGAAACGGTTTCTTCAAAATCCCAAAAACACATTCAATGGTGATTCACAATGATGAATGACGAAGATTAAAGAGTTCCTTTGCATTTTCAGACCCCTGATCACTAAACTCTTTTAAATGATATCGAACACAATGATATGGGGTAATATATCCATTTCAGATGCCATATCCAGTATCAGCACGATAATATTTACCTACAATTTTATAAAACATAATATTACTAATAATTTATGAGCTTACTAGAACTATTTGGTATTTAATGTTAATTCTTACCTTCCAGAATTCTTCATCCTCTTGGGCGTGAAAGTGCATCACTTAAAATACGAGAATCATGTGCACTACCTTCCCAACCAGCTAGAACATAGGAAAATTTCAAATCAAATGTAATGGTAGCCAATACATTTTGTGTCGTCCCCCCTTTACGGTTACGAAATCTTCCTTGAATGTTAAGTGGAACAGATGCACGAACATGAGTTCCATCTAATGCTCCAATACAATCTTTAAAATAATGATAAAACCTTGATTGTTTCTGATTTCACTAGGAGTTGACTCATCAGGTAATCTAATAACTAGTTTATACAATTTCAAAATAGCTCTCAATACAACCCTAAAGCAACGGTGAATTGTTTCAGTTGATCTATAATATCTAGATCCAATCACTCGAAACATTACATTATGACCAATTTTATGTAAAAATATAACTACTTGCTCCCTAATATTCCCAGATTTAGTTGAGTGTGACAAATTATTCCTACTAAGAATATCACACAAATAAAAAAAGGCAATCGGTCTCATCCTTATCACATCAATACAATGCTGGTCACCACTGTATAAAATACTATTAATATAATTTTCTTTTTCATAATCTCGATTCACACGAGGGTGAGAATGTAACGACCTCAAAAGCATGGATATCGGAAAATAAGTTATCGGGTCTTCATTTTTAGTAAACGGACGCGTAAAATATTTATTAAAAATATTTATAAAGTTAGTTATATGTTTAATCAAGTTTTAATTAAGTGAATTTAGCTTAATTAAGAGCAATTAGTAAAAAGGACTAAATTGAAATAGGAGTAAAAGTTGAATTATAGATTAAAAGAAATTATAAAGGACCAAAATGGCAATTAAACCATTTTGTATAGTTGAGGCGGTGTAACGTAGAAAAATCTGAGATTTTTATGTTTAATATATTATTATATTATTATATAATAAAGATATTTTATGTTTTAATTATAATATATTATATTATATTGTTATTATATATGTGTATGTATAAGCTAAAGAACAGAAAAGAAAAAAAGAAAAGAGAAAGAAACAAAAGAAGAACATAAAAGGAGAGTTGCAGAGAAGAAGCAATGAAAGCAGGGAAAGAAAAGAAAAAGGAAAAATTGATGATTTAAAGCTTGGATGTTTAATTGCAAACAAGGAATTCGAGACATTGAGCAAGAAAGGAAAAGAGAAAAACAAATGAGGAGTAAAAACGAGAAATTCAGGTTAGTATTACTATAATTCAAATTTGATTATTTGTTAAATTTTAAATTAATATATGTATATATGATAAAAAAAATTGAAGTAAGTATCAAGAATGAATTAAGTGATAAATATGTATTGGAATTGAATTTATTATTAGTAATTGTTGAATTTTGAGTAATATGTTTAGTAAATAGAAATAAGGTTAATATTGATATTGAATTAGATAAAACTGAATTTAATTGTGAATTGAATGAAATTGAAATGAAGTTTGAATATGTATGAGCATTTGATGATATATTGATTAAAAAGTGGAAAATGCATTGAATTGATGATTGATATATATATATATATATATATATATATAAATGAATGGAATGGAAATGTGAAAAGTGTTTTGAAATTGAATCAAATTAAATTGAATGTGATTATTTGAAATGTACATGGATTGAAAGTATGAGGAAGTGATTGAGTTGAAATGTTCATAAAATGAATGAAATTATGAATATGTGTGAATATATGAATTGTATATTGATTGGAGAAGTGAATCAAATTGAATTGAATCAAAGTGAAATTATCTTAAATGTGAATTGATTAGATATTGGAAAATGATATAAATACCCTATTAACTAGTCGGGCTTAGTCGGATATAGTTGGCATGCCATAGGATTTGAGATGTATTCAGGAGATTTTCGGCTCGGCCGGGGAGATATTTCTGTTATTATATGCTTCGGTTTATCCGAAGAGGCATTTAATGCCTTATTGGTGTGTTTGGGAGGATATGATATATTGGTGTGTTTGGGAGGCTATATTATACTGGTGTGTTATGGAGGATTTATATTATTCCGGGTGTGTTTGGGTTGGATATTCTGGTGTGTTGAGATGGAATCCGTGTATCGGTCGAGGTCCGGGTCAAGTTAATAGGGGTAAATAAGTGAAATGATAAATTCCGAATAAATGTGATTAAGCTATTGAAAGAAATAAGAAAGTGAATTTGTCAAATAAAATATGAAATGGGATTTGTGATATGAAATTGAATGCATGAACTAAAGGTTCATGAAATATTCAAAGATGAATTGTGAATTGAAATATTATATAAGATGGAGAAATGAAACTAAAGTTCACAGTTTTGCTTGAAATGATATAAATAATATAAGAAGTTAATTGAAAAGAATAATATAATTGAATTATATATTTTGAGTGTGAATTTGATATGAGAAAATGAAATTGAGATATGAGATTTAGAATATAGACCAAAGGTGTATGAATTGAATAAAGTTTAAAGCGATGATATAAGAAATAAACTAGTGAAATTGTTATTGTTGAGATATGACTTTAGTAAACACAAATTGCAATAAAATTAATATTGAATAAAGAATAAAATTTAGTGAATTGCATATGGTATGAAATGAACTAATGAAATGAAATGTGGAAAATAATAATAATAATAAAATTCTATGAAAATTGGATAGTGAAATAATGTATAAATCTAATTAAATACAAGCCTTGAAATAATGTTTATTATAATAGATGATTTGATTTAAAGAATGAAATAACTATTAAGTAAATTGAATGTATATAAATTATTATATAATTTGAATTATGGTAATACTACTGAGTATACCGATACTCAGCGTACGGTTGTTTCCGTGCGCAGGTTAATTGAAAGTCGGTGTTCGGTCCAGCATCCAGAGTAATCCCGACCTCAGAGAAAATTTTGAGTAATGTATTTTTCTTTGATAATGGTGGCATGTACCTAGGTAATGAACAGGTTAAGTATATGTGCCTTATAGTTTGAGAAAAATTTTAAAATGTTTGAAAATGTTCTAAGTATTCGAATTAGTCCCGAACCATTCCTATCGAAGATTCATATAAGGGACTATAAGATTATTTTATATTATGATTGATAATAATTGTGTATTAATTGTAAAGTTGTCTGATTGATCTGGTAGCACTTCGTAACCCTATTCCGATGATAGGTTGGGGTTAAGGGTGTTACAGAGAAGCAATTTCCTTCCTAGTTTTTAATTTTTTAATCCAAAGAGCCGCAAAAGATAAAACTGAAGCCACGACTCTGACAATTGCATTTTGATCTTGATTACGATCCATCTACACAAAATAATGACACACAAATATTTGATCACTACAAAAAAAATGCAAGCTTTTCATAAGATCACATATATGAATAAAGTTACCATGGCTAAAATGCATACATACATATATGAAAACAACTTGAAAATTTGCTCAAAATATGAAAATGTTTGAATAAAATTATAAATAAAAAAATGAGTTTGAACCTAAAAATAAAACCCGTTTTAAAAATATTCGAGCTTTAGATAAAAAAAATTTAGTCTAAACCCGACTCAAATATTTTAACCTAAAATTTTAACCATATCCCTTTTCCCCTACCCGATCTCACATTGCCACTCCCAGCACCTAATTTCCCTTCCCAATTTGTTTTTTTGGTCAAGCTTCAATCAGGTTCTATTTCTTTTTCTGTTTGTTTCAAATTCTAGGTTTTTTTTGTTTTTGTGAATTTTTTTTTTTGTTTATATTTTGTTGTTGACCTTCAAATCTAGTCAAGACTTTTTTTTTTTTCCATATGATTTGCGTAGCGCATTGTTGTTTTTCTGGTAATTTATTAATTGATTATTGTTAAAAGATAAATCCTTGTTGGTATATTCTTGTGTGTGGGATTCAAATCTATATTCCTATTAACTTGGTGTTTGTTATGCATACATTTGTGTTTTTCTTAATGGATGAACATTTTAAACTTGAATTTTTGTTTTATTTGTATACAAGCAACAACTAAAAGCCAAGCAAAAACCATGCGCTGTTTCTAAACTTAGAATTTCACTCACGTATAAACACTACATATTCATATGTATGATCATAAATCTAATTATGTATATAGCTATATATAATATATGAATCAATATTTTACCATCTTACTCAGTATTATTCGATATCTTTACCATACTATTAATACATTTGGATGCATATTGCTTTGCATTGTATAATAGTATTATAAAAGAAGATACCTAAATTCTCAAGGCTATTAGCATACAAGATGAAAACCCAACAACACGAACTTAAAAAATTAAATATATATTATTTGACTCATTGATTTTTTTTTTTTTTTGGCTTAATCAAAGTGCAACAACTATCAAAGCTGCAGAAAAACAAAGCAATCAGCAGGTGCAAAATGACCCATCCTAATAACAGAATCCAAACACAGACGATCGCAGCAAACAAAACCTCAAAATCCCAAATTACACCTATCTGTTGAACCGACCTCAAACTAGAAAAAAACCTGCACAAGACACCCCATAAAAAACAACCACAAAACCGCCTACAAATACACCTACAATCACACAACATCACACCAAAAATAACCACCATGCCTTAAACATGCCCTGCCTTTTCAGACCAGCAATTGCCAGCGCAAATGCCATCTTATTCCCGTGCTTGTCCACTTTCGAAAAGATACATTTGACTAATTGATAGTGCATAGATAATTAATAATAAATGAATTGAGGGACAGGGAGGTTGACAATAAAAAAAGAACAAAACTTAAAGACAACTCATACAGTATTTGGTCAAGAGTTAAGCAAAATGAAAACAAATATGATATAAAAGCACAAAAGCACCTTGATCAATGCCTGTATGAGGGGACAAGAAATAAAACACAGAGCTCAGTAACGAGTTGAAAGTTACCCAGAAACTAGTTTAAGAAAAAAAAGTTACCTAGAAACAGATCAGAAGAGTCAAGTTGCTCAAGTACAATTTTCAAACTGTAGACAGTGATAGAAGGAATGCAAGTTCCAGAAAGATCAATATAAGAGAACGGTGGTAGTGATTTTTTATGGTTTAACAATTAAAAAGCATAAAGGTAATTATATTATAAAGTGCATATATATAAAGCTAGTTATCATTCAAATTATATCAAGGAAAGATAAATGAATACAAGCTTAAAACCCCCCAAAATAGTTCTCAAACTGAGCTTGAGATGATGTTAAAACTAAAATCTATCTGACTAATGTATATTTGTCTAGAATATCACAAGTCCTTCATTTAAATGTTGAAAAATATGCTGCTGTTTCATTTCAATCAAGTGCTCAAAACCATGCAGCTCATGTTAAGTGTCAAAACTGTTATACATTACTCAGAATCACAAAAACTAGATATGGCAGACTAATTAACCCTACAAAGAATGACCACCCATTGCCTAGCATCAGCTTGAATTTATTGCAGAGTTACAAAAGAATATGATCAACACAAATAGAAAGCAACAAAAATTGAACAAAATAACAAGCACAAGAACAAAATTTAGATAAAATCCAAAATTCAGCACAAAGAACAAAAGGGTATTCAACAGTATAAAAATTAAAATCAAAATTCTAGGGAATTGCCAAAATTATCGGTTAAAAAGTGGACAAGTAAAGAACAAGAAGAAAAAAAAAAGCTTTAAAATGAATATAAAGAAGCTGCCATACCTTAAGCCAAGACCCTTCGAAGAGGAAGATTTGAGCGAAACGAAACAGCAGCCCTGAGAAGAGAAGATATGCGATGGACACTAAGGAAAAATGGAAATAAAAGATGAAGAACAAAAGAAGTAGAAGGAGGAAAGTTACTTGGATGAAGAAGAAGGAAGATGAAGAACGTCTACGAAAAATTGGTGAGAGTTGGAAAATGTCACAGAATGAAACAAAACAGCAGCCTTGAGAAGAGAAGATATGCGAAAAGCTAAGGAAAAAAGGAAATTAAAAGATGAAGACCAGAATAAGTAGAAGGAGGAAAGTACCTGGATGGAGAAGAAGGAAGATGAAGAATAGCGCAAGGGGGAAAGATTGGTGAGAGTTGGAAAATGTCTTACAGAAAAAAATCTGTAAGACATTTTCCCTAAAAGCATAGACATTTTACCCGTGTTTTTGAAAACATTTTCCATATGTAAAATGTTTTCAGTCAAACAAATACATTAAAACCAGGAAAACATTTTCCGAAAAATGTTTTCCTGGCAAACAAACGCACCCTTAGTTATATGACATTTTCCTTTGCCATTGAAGGGGAGAGTGCTCTATCTCTTAGCCAACAATATCGTATTTGAATTTTTGATTACTCAAGTAATTAAACAATCACTTCTTTTTACAATAACTTTCCACCTAAACAAATCATTAACAATTTAAAAGTGTTATACCTATATTTATTATAGGTATATTATCCAAATAAAAATAAAAATAAACTTTCATTTTAGTTATCGTTGTTAGGTTTATCTTTTACTTTAGTTACCTGGCTATCAAGTCATTAATGGCATATGATGTAAACCCTACCTCATTTCTACATGTGTTTTTTTATATGAATAAAGGGTTGCAAATTATCCAGACCATTGATGTGGAAAAAAATATATGTGAAAATAAGGTGGCATGCTACATCAGACGTCGTTAATAACTTGACAGAAGAGTGATTAAAGTGAAACATTACTCTAACAACGATGACTAAAATGAAAGTTTTTAGTTTTTTGTGATCAAATTAAAACATTTAAAAGATTTCGGGAAAAAGAAAAGAAAAGAAAAAGATGTTAATAAATTAGGTTTAGTGACCATCCAATCATGGTTTCGTTTTCATTTTGAAATGAACAATAGTTGAAAAAAGAGAATTGCTGTGATTAAGCTCGTGTAACACCCCATACCCGAGTCCGAGGCTAAGACCTGATATGAGACATTCCTATACTTGAACTTGCTTAAACTTGTATTTACAGTCTATAAAATTTCGTTCCGAATTAAAACTTCTCTTTCTTAAACAACTCATACATCTCATAGGCCTACGAGACCTTAAACACATATCGGCAAACTCTCGGAATTCGATTGAAAACTTTTCCTTAAAACAGGGGGTCACAGGCCCATGTGGCTTGGGACACGCCCGTGTACCCCTAAGACATGCCCATGTCTTCCAACCGTGGTCGACACTGACTATATTCACACGGCCTTGACACGCCTGTGGACTTACACCGTGGTCGACATTGACTATGTTCACACGGCCTGGGGCACACGCCCATGTTCTGACCGTGTGTCGTACACGGCCTAAACAAATGGCCGTAGGATTAGCCCGTAGTCTAATCTAACTTAAAGTACTAAGTTGCAGGGGACACACGGCCTAGACACATGCCCATGTGTCTATCCGTGTGGGCACTTGAAGGCTATTTACCAAGCCAACTGCCACTCTGAATTCAAGATCAATTCCATGTTCAATCCAAAAATTTAAAATTACTACATCTTTCATGAAAAATACTACATGCTTCATTGATATCGATAACCATACATACATAGTCAATCTTGGCCAATCACTTAGCCATATACAAAAGAATAATAACTTGATAGCCCATACTTTTGCCCTTTTTAAGACATATTTTCAAAATGAAATGTTCCTATACATGCCATACTTAATATAAACATATTGGCTATACCAAAATAGCGATTGATAATGTGCTCCGAGCTCTGAGCTCTGATGATCCACGAGATTAGCTTGGCGGGACTACATGGAAGGAGAGAATAAAAGACATAAGCATTTAGCTTAGTAAGTTTGCATGTAATTCACATAACATCATACTTGTTTAGCATAAACCATTTGGAATAAACAATGACATCATAATTTCAGCTATCTAAGCTTACATACTCTTACTGATTCTTACATATATCATGATACTTACTAGTCTCATGCTCGTGAGATAAACAAGATACTTGTATCACTTGATTACATAGATCAGTATACTTTATTATAATAATCATAATCTCTAATTCATCATTCATAACATGAATAATACTCATTATCAACTTGATAATAACTTTGCTTACTTAATTTCTTGCTATCTTATTTAAGCTTTACTCATTTGCCCGATAAATTTTCTATGAATAACCGAGGATACTGAATCTCATCCCACATATAACTCGATGCCAAAGCCATATCCTCGATATGGTCTTACATGGGATCTCTCATCTTGGTATTGATGCCATGTCTTGACATGGACTTACTCAAAGTCTTCCTTGTGTGTTCCCTTGGGAACTTACCATTGCCATGTCTTGACATGGTCTTATTTGGTCTCTTTACTCATGAACTGGTCAATGCCGAGCCTCAGCTTGGACTTACATGAAATCTTTCTTGTTACTCATCAATGTCATGCCTTGGCTTGGACTTACATGGGATCTCTATCTCATGATAGTTTTTCAATGCCAAGACTTGTCTTGGACTTACATGACATCTTTACTTGGAGACTCACCAATGCCATGCCTTGGCTTGGGCTTACATGATAACTTTGCTAGATTGTTGATGCCAGGCCTTGGCTTGGTCTTATACGGACTTTCTTATCTCATGTGGTAGATCGAGTATCCTAAGTAATTCAACTTCAATCGGGACTTTCTCATGCTTAATCTCATTAATTTCTTTGTATAGCATACCATTAAACATTCTCATGAAAGTAATGTATATTTAACAACATAACAAGAAGTTTAATGAAAATATTCATGAAGCTTGGAAATCATACAAACTTACCTCGATATACAAAATGTATGTAGATATGCAATTTAGCCCTCGACTTTGTTCTTGCCTCGGTTTCGATCCGAGCTTCATTTTTCTTGATCTATAATAGTAATTTAGATCATTTAATACTCACATTGACTAAATTGACTCTTAACTCATACTTTGAAAAAATTACTATTTTGCCCCTAAACTTTCTCATATTAACACTTTTGCCCCTAGGCTCGTAAAATAATTTTCATACCACTTTCTTAAACTCTATGATTAGCTAATTCATTATCTCAACTATAGCAATAACAAATTCTCATTATTTCTACCATGTATGACAAATTTCATAATATTAACAAATTAATCCTCACTAGCATTTTTCATGAAATTCACTTAAAAAAAGATGTTTATCTAACATCAAACTCTCATAATCTTCCATAAAATGTCATTTTACAAGCATCTCATACATGGGTAGATTTATGAACATGAATCTTAGCTCATCTTATAGCTAAAAATAGCTAATTCATAATACGAGGATTCCAAAAATACGAAGAATATTAAAAACGGGGCTAAAATGAACTTATTAGCAAGCTTGTAAAATTGAAGAACCCTAGCTATGGAGTCTCTCAAATTTTCAACATAAGGAAGAAGATGAATAAGAATTTTTTATCATCTTTTTCCCTTTTTAATCATTTAATTAATAAATGACAAAAATGCCCTTCTCATTAAAAATTCCCCATTTACTAACTCATGTCCATTTTTGTCCAAAATTTATAATTTGGGCAAATTGCTATTTAAGGACTTCTAATTAATATTCTAAAGCTATTTAATACAAAAAGCTTCTAGAAACTCATATTTTGCGACTTTTGCAATTTAGTCCTAATGGACCCTTTAATAGAAATTTTCATAAAATTTCTTCATGAAACTTTCATAATATCATGCAACCATCTCAAATACCTTAAGAACTCATATTACTAATTCGGATTTCTGGTCTCGCACCACTGTTTCGACTAGGACCTAAATCGGGCTGTTACAATTCTCCCCCCTTAGGGATTTTCGTCCTCGAAAATCTTACCAGCAAATAGGTTTGGGTACTGATTTCTCATGCTTTCTTCTAATTCCCACGTAGCTTCTTCTATCCCATGTCTTTGCCACAATACTTTCACTAGGGCAATACTTTTATTTCTTAGCTGCTTGACTTCTCGAGCTAAAATCTTAACTGTTCTTCGCCATAAGTCATGTCGGAATGAATCTATATCTCTGACGGGGTAATTACATGTGAAGGATCTGATTGGTAGTGTCTCAACACGGACACGTGAAACACATCATGTATCTTTTCTAACTCTGACGGCAAAGCCAATCGGTAAGCTACCGGCTCAACTTTCTCGGTAATATCATATGGTCCAATGAAACGTGGGCTCAACTTGCTTTTCCGACCAAATCTTAGAACTTTTCTCCATGGTGACACTTTCAAGAAAACTTTATCCCCGACTTGATACTCTATCTCTTTTCTTCTTAAATCCGAGTAGGATTTCTGTCTATCTGCTGCAGCTTTTAAACATTCTCGAATTACTTTCACTTTCTCTTCAGCTTCTCTAACCAAATCAACCCCATGAATTCGGTTTTCTTTGAGTTCAGTCCAAAATAAAGGCGTTATGCACTTACGCCCATATAGAGCCTCATAAGGCGCCATCTTTAAGCTCGACTGAAAGCTATTATTATAGGCAAATTCTACCAATGGGAGAAACTTTTCCCAACTGCCCTGGAATTCTAGAACACAACATCTGAGCATATCCTCGAGTACTTGAATTAACCTCTCCGACTGACCGTCGGTTTGAGGATGAAAAGCTGTACTAAAGCTCAACTTTGTACCCAGGGCCTCTTGTAGCTTCTTCCAAAATTTGGATGTGAATCTCAGATCTCTATTCGATATGATTGACAATAGAACTCCATGAAGCCTTACTATTTCTGAAACGTACAAGCTTGCCAGCTTGTCGAGTGAGTAATCCAAATGTATAGGTATAAAATGGGCTGACTTCGTGAGTCTATCAACTACAACCCATATAGCATCTTTCTTGCTCGGTGACAACGGTAAACCCGTTACGAAATCCATGGTAATACGATCCTATTTCCACTCGGAAACCAAAATGGGTTGAAGTAAACCCGAAGGTACTTGGTGTTCAGCCTTTACTTGCTGACAAATCATGCACTTGGAAACAAACTCTGAAATATCTTTCTTCATTTTCGGCCACTAATACTATTGTTTCAAATCATTATACATTTTAGTACTACCCGGATGTACAGATAAATGTCCGTTATGAGCCTCATGCAAAATTCTTTGAATAAGCTCTTCCTTTCTTGGTACACAAACTCTATCTTTAAACATCAAACATCCATCGAAATTAATCCGAAAGTCGGATTCAATATCTGACTCTCACTGAGCTCTCTTGGCTTGCAATTCGCTATCTTCTTCCTAAGCTTCTAAGATCTCTTAGAGGAATACTGGTCTAGCTCTTAATTCAGCTAGAATAGATCCATCATCGAATAAAGGCATCCGTGAATTCATTGCCCTTAATGCAAATAGGGACTTTCTGCTTAAAGCATCAGCGACCACATTCGCCTTTCCTAGATGATAGTCAATGATTAACTCATAATATTTTATTAACTCTAACCATCTCCGTTGCCTTAAGTTCAACTCTTTTTGTGTCATCAAGTACTTCAAACTTTTGTGATCAGTGAAAATTCAACATCTTTCACCATACAGATGGTGTCTCCATATTTTCAATGCGAAGACTATGGCAGCCAACTCTAGATCGTATGTCGGATAGTTCTTCTCATGAGGCTTCAATTGTCTTGAGGCATAAGCAATCACTTTCCCACTTGCATAAGCATACAGCCTAACCCATTTAAGGATGTATCATTGTAAATTACGAATTCTTTCCCCGTCTCGGGTTGTACTAAAACTGGAGCTTCTGTCAACAATGCTTTTAGTTTCTCGAAACTTTGTTGGCATCTTTCTGTCCACTCAAACTTCACATTTTTTTGTAACAACTTAGTCATCGGGGTTGCAACCATAGAAAACCCCTTGACAAATCGTCTGTAATAGCCGGCTAAGCCTAAGAAACTTCTAATCTCAGAGATATTCTTCGGTGGCTTCCAGTCCATTATGGATGAAATCTTACTTGGATCTACTCGGACTCCATCTCTCGAGACAATATGTCCCAGAAATCCTACTTCTTTGAGCCAAAATTCACTTTTACTGAACTTGGCATACAACTGATTTTCTCATAAAATCTGTAAAATTGTCTGTAGGTGTTCAGCATGCTCGATCTCATCTTGAGAATAAATCAGTATGTCGTCAATAAAAACGACTACAAACTTGTCTAGGTATGGCCTAAAGATGCGGTTCATTAGGTCCATAAATACCGCAGGGGCATTGGTCAATCCAAAGGGCATGACTAAAAACTCATAATGCCCATATCTTGTTCGAAAAGCGGTCTTAGAAACATCTGAATCCTTTACTCTCAACTGGTAGTACCCTGATCTCAAGTCTATTTTGGAGAACACGGTGGCTCCTTTTAATTGATCGAAAAAATCACCGATCCTAGGTAATGGGTACTTGTTCTTCACAGTCACTTTGTTAAGGTGACGGTAATCTATGCACAATCTCATAGTGCCATCTTTCTTTTTCACAAATAAAACCGGAGCACTCCATGGTGAACAACTTGATCTTGCAAAGCCTTTATCTGTCAATTCTTGCAACTGTGACTTCAACTCTTTCAACTCCATTGGGGCCATTCTGTAAGGAGTAATAGCTATCGGTACAGTACCAGGAGCTAGCTCAATACTGAACTCAACCTCTCTAACCGGTGGCAGTCATGGTAATTCCTCAAGAAAAACATTCAAGTAGTCACATACTATCGGTACTGACTCAATCTTTAACTCTGTTTCTCTATCATTCATCACAAAGGCCAAATATGCCTCATACCCCTTTCTTATGTATCTTTGTGCCATCATATGAGAAATCATTACCGGTGATCTACCTTGTTCATCTAATTCTACATGGAGAGTGTCCCCATTCTCACATCTCATCTCAATGTACTTCTTCCCACAATTAACTATTACATCATGGGCAGTCAACCAGTCCATACCAAGAATGAGGTCAAACTCATCAAATGGTAACAACATAAGATTTGCTTTAAAATAATGACCTCTAATCATCAATGGACAGTCTTTACATACTTTATCAACTAAAACACTTTTGCCTAAGGGATTAGACACTTTAATCACAAATTCTGTAGACTTTATAGGCATACTCATACTGGATACCAGTTTCATGCAAATATAAGAATGTGTGGATCTGGGATCTATTAAAGCAATAACTTTAATATCATGAAGAGAAAAGGTACCCGTAATAACATCAGGGGAAGGTGCCTCTTCATGAGCGCGAATGACATAAGTTCTCGCAGGTGCCCTACCCTCGGGTCTCACGGCCTTTTCTCTAGGGTTACCTCTCTCACTTGCCCCACTTCTTGGGTTCCTCTGCGGTCTTCCTCTGACCATACTCTCGAATTTCGGGTTTTGAATTCTTTCTTCTTTTGTCATCTCAGGAAAATCCTTTATGTAGTGGTCCTGAGAACCACATCTGAAACATGCATTTTCATGCTCTCGACATTCTCCAAGATGACGTCTGCCACACTGTGGGCATTCGGGTCTATCCGATCGGATGTTCCCTACACTAGCAACTGAAGTCGTCTGTGCTTTATTTCCCGAATACTGCTTACTCTTGTCCTTCCTTGAAAACCCAGTAGAAGTAGCTGATCGGGTGGAGAAATCTCTTGACTTCTTGGATGAGGATTGGAATGACTTATTCCACTGTCTCTTCCTAGAGTCACGAGACTCCATTTCAGATTTCCTCTTCTCCTTTACTAGTTCTTCGGCTTTACAAGCCCTCTCTACTAGCACAACGAATTCCTTCAGTTCTAGGACAGCAATAAATAATTTGATGTCCTCATTTAACCTGTCTTCAAATATTTTACTCATGATGGCCTCGATGGACACGCATTCTCGAGCGTATTTGCTGAGTCGTACAAGCTCACATAATCAGTCACCAACATCTTGCCTTGCTTCAGTTCTAGGAATACCTTCCTTTTTTGGTCCACAAACCTTTGACTAATATACTTTTTCTTGAAAGAATTCCCAAGTGATCTTCTCTCTTGGTACTACCGATACCAAGGTGTTCCACCATTGATAGGCAGAATCTCTTAGAAGATAGACTACACACTTCATGTATTCATCAAGTGTGCATGACAACTCGTTAAATACCCTGATGGTATTTTCTAACCAGAACTCGGCCTTTTCCGGGTCATCATCTCTTTTAGCCCAGAATTCTTCTGCCCCATGTTTCCTGATCCTATCAACTGGAGGTTTGTCTCCTCTTACCACCTCTACTACTTGAGGGGCTACAGGGATAGGTTGTGGAATAGGCGGGGGTGGAGGGGGTTGTGCATTCGGGTTCGTATGAACGAACTCCGTATACCATGTGTTCATCATATGGAGAAAGGCTTCTCTAGCCTCTTCTCCTCCTCCTTGACTCACCGTAGTAGGTCTATTCTCATTCTCGTTCGGCACCATCCTTTCAGTGGGAGCCGGCGCGTTACTTTCTACGTCATCCGCCACAGCTCTTTTGGGGTCCATCTACTATATGTATAAACATAATTTAAGTCGTCAGGAGTTGTCACACTATCATTATAAAAACATTCTTACGTATGACATGTATAGCTAGACTCATGCTCATGCTACGTTAGTCCTAGAACCGACTAAATCATAGCTATGATACCACTAAATATAACACCCATACCCGAGTCCGAGGCTAAGATAGGATATGAGATATTACTATACTTGAACTTGCTTAAACTTGTATTTACAGTCTATAAAATTTCGTTCCGAATTAAAACTTCTCTTTCTTAAACAACTCATACATCTCGTGGGCCTACGAGGCCTTAAACACATATTTGCAAACTCTCGAAATTCGATTAAAAACTTTTCCTTAAAACAGGGGGTCACACGCCCATGTGGCTTGGGACACGCCCCTGTACCCCTAAGACACGCCCATGTCTTCCAACCGTGGTCGACACTGACTATATTCACACGGCCTGGGGTACACGCCCATGTTCTGACCGTGTGTCGTACACGACCTAAACAAACGGTCGTGGGATTAGCCCGTAGTCTAATCTAACCTAAAGTACTAAGTTGCAGGGGACACATGGCCTAGACACACGCCCGTGTGTCTATCCGTGTGGGCACTTGAAGGCTATTTACCAAGCCAACTGCCACCCTGAATTCAAGATCAATTCCATGTTCAATCCAACAATTTAAAATTACTACATCTTTCATGAAAAATACTACATGCTTCATTGATATCGATAACCATACATACATAGTCAATCTTGGCCAATCACTTAGCCATATACAAAAGAATAATAACTTGACAGCCCATACTTTTGCCCTTTTTAAGACATATTTTCAAAATGAAATGTTCCTATACATGCCATACTTAATATAAACATATTGGCTATACTAAAATAGCGATTGATAGTGTGCTCCGAGCTCCGAGCTCCGATGATCCACGAGATTAGCTTGGCGGGACTACATGGAAGGAGAGAATAAAAGACATAAGCATTTAGCTTAATAAGTTTGCATATAATTCACATAACATCATACTTGTTTAACAAAAACCATTTGGCATAAACAATGGCATCATAATTTCAACTGTCTAAGCTTACTTACTCTTACTAATTCTTACATATCTCATGATACTTACTAGTCTCATGCTCGTGAGATAAACAAGATACATATATCACTTGATTACATAGATCAATATACTTTACTATAATAATCATAATCTCTAATTCATCATTCATAACATGAATAATACTCATTTTCAACTTGATAATAACTTTGCTTACTTAATTTCTTGCTATCTTATTTAAGCTTTACTCATTTGCCCCATGAATTTTCTATGAATAATCGAGGATACTGAATCTCACCCCATATATAACTCGATGCCAAAGCCATATCCTCGATATGGTCTTACATGGGATCTCTCATCTTGGTATTGATGCCATGTCTTGACATGGACTTACTCAAAGTCTTCCTTGTGTGTTCCCTTGGGAACTTACCATTGCCATGTCTTGACATGGTCTTATTTGGTCTCTTTACTCATGAACTGGTCAATGCCGAGCCTCGGCTTGGACTTACATGAAATCTTTCTTGTTACTCACTAATGCCATGCCTTAGCTTGGACTTACATGAAATCTTTCTTGTTACTCACCAATGCCATGCCTTGGCTTGGACTTACATGGGATCTCTATCTCATGATAGCTTTTCAATGCCAAGACTTGTCTTGGACTTACATGACATCTTTCCTTAGAGACTCACCAATGCCATGCCTTGGCTTGGGCTTACATGGGTCTTCATCTCATAAATACTCTTCAATGCCAAGACTTGTCTTGGACTTACATGATAACTTTGATTGATTGCCGACGCCAGGCCTTGGCTTGGTCTTATACGGACTTTCTTATCTCATGTGGTAGATCGAGTATCCTAAGTAATTCAACTTCAATCGGGACTTTCTCATGCTTAATCTCATTAATTTCTTTGTATAGCATACCATTAAACATTCTCATGAAAGTAATGTATATTTAACAACATAACAAGAAGTTCAATGAAAATATTCATGAAGCTTGGAAATCATACAAACTTACCTCGATATACAAAATGTATGTAGATATGCAATTTAGCCCTCAACTTTGTTCTTGCCTCAGTTTCGATCCGGGCTTTGTTTTTCTTGATCTATAATAGTAATTTAGATTATTTAATACTCACATTGACTAAATTGACTCTTAACTCATACTTTGGAAAAATTACTATTTTGCCCCTAAACTTTCTCATATTAACACTTTTGCCCCTAGGATCGTAAAATAATTTTCATACCACTTTCTTAAACTCTATGATTAGTTGATTCATTATCTCAACTATAGCAATAACAAATTCTCACTATTTCTACCATGTATGACAAATTTCATAATATTAACAAATTAATCCTTACTAGCATTTTTCATGAAATTCACTGAGAAAAAGATGTTTATCTAACATCAAACCCTCATAATCTTCCATAAAATGTCATTTTGCAAGCATATCATACATGGGTAGATTTATGAACATGAATCTTAGCTCATCTTATAGCTAAAAATAGCTAATTCATAATACGAGGATTCCAAAAATACGAAGAATATTAAAAACGGGGCTAAAATGAACTTACTAGCAAGCTTGAAAAATTGAAGAACCCTAGCTATGGAGTCTCTCAAATTTTCGGCACAAGGAAGAAGGTGAATAAGAATTTTTTTATCATCTTTTTCCCTTTTTAATCATTTAATTAATAAATGACCAAAATGCCCTTCTCATTAAAATTTCCCCATTTACTAACTCGTCCATTTTTGTCCAAAATTTATAATTTGGGCAAATTGCTATTTAAGGACTTCTAATTAATATTCTAAAGTTATTTAGTACAAAAAGCTTCTAGAAACTCATATTTGCGATTTTTGCAATTTAGTCCTAATGGACCCTTTAATAGAAATTTTCATAAAATTTCTTCATGAAACTTTCATAATATCATGCAACCATCTCAAATACCTTAAGAAATCATATTACTACTTCGGATTTGTGGTCTCGCACCACTGTTCCGACTAGGCCCTAAATCGGGCTGTAATCCTGTGGCTTTCCTTTCTTAAAACTTAAAAAGTTAACCCACACACTAGGGATATTGAGCTACTTTTTCCTTTTTAATAACCGGATAAATAGACCCACTTTTAACTAGATGAAGATGATCCATCCGGCGTGCAACTGAGCTTTGGTATTTGTTCTTTTCAATGAGCATTTAGTTCCATCAATAAGCCACGCTTGTCACTGCAGCTTGGTAGAGATGATGATGATACACAGAGACAGAGAACCATTAAGTTTTGGTAATCTTTAGAGGAAGAAAGCAAATTGCAGGGAGTTGGTCATTAATCACTCAAAATGCATTAATAAAGCTCCTAATTTCATATAATGTGAAAAAGACCTCAAAGTTGCAATTGTTGAAAAAAATTTGAGTGGAGACGATAGAACCAGGGACTTGTATGGAAATAAATAGTAGACTTTGAGGCACGAATGACGCTTTCCAAAGAGAACTATTTTCCCCCACACAAAGTTGCTAGAGGGTTAACACAAAGGTCCTCTCAAGATACAACGAAGTTTTGAATTTCCTTTGATTAGAAAAATCGAGGAATTCCCTAACTCTTACACTAGTTTTTGAAAATAAGATTGATTGTAATTATCTCTTTGTGAGCACCATAATGCATTTATTTATATGCATTCAATGAATACAATTTGAAGAGCCACAACCCTTCATATTGGGCATACTCCTTGGGAGAAACATGTCCCATAGAAATGTATTCATTGGATGATAAATCATCACTTTTAATTTGAATAATGCTTATGAATAATTAAATTTGTAAGATGATAAATCATCACTTTTGAATAGTGCTCATATTAATTTGCAATCTATACTTTCCATCAATCCCCCACTAGATTGCTAATTCCAGAAAATAAGTACACAACAATTATGCATAAAGAAGGGTATCCGCAGATTGAACCTTCCTTTAGTGCAAACTTTCAGAGTATTAACAAAGTGAATGGTGGCTAGTTACTTGAACCATCACTTTTAAAGTTAATACCGGAAAAATTTCACACATAATCGTAAAATATTAGAGTAAGAATTTAATTTGCTTTAGCACCGTTATGGCCATGTGCTCATCTCGTTTCATGAACATGTACGAGAGAAAACCATGAAGAAAATCTCGTTGAAATGGTACCACTTCATGTCCATATAGGTGGATTTCATGACAATTAATGCCCATCCATTAAGAGTAAAACTCATCCTCCTAAAATATAAACACTAAATCATGATTCTTAATGTATGTTATCATTCGATAACTTGTTATTACCCTTTGAACCTTGAAACTAGAACAAGGTAGGGTTTCCATTATCAATGATGTGATTAGAATGATTTTAATCCCATCTTAGCGGTGGTATTCTTAACCAAATCCCTTGACAAACCTTTTGTCAATGGACCCGCTAAATTGTCAACTGACTTAACATAGGTAACAGTTATCACACCGTCCTTAATCAATTGTCTCACATACTCATGTCTCAAACTTATATGTTTAGACTTTCCATTGTACACTTTATTGTACGCTCGAGACATGGTAGATTCACTATCACAACATACGAAAATGGCAAACCTACATTGTGGCCATAACTTTATATCTAGCAAGAGATCTCTTAGCCATTCCACTTCTTTGCCAATAGCCGCTAAGGCTATGAATTAAGCCTCCATAGTTGAATGTAAGATGCAAGTTTGTTTGTTGGAGGCCCAACTAATGGCTCCATCTCCAATTGTAAAAATCCATCCCGATGCGGACTTATTGTCACTTAGACTTATAATCCAACTTGCATCCGAGTAACTTTCTAGTATTGCGGGATAATCACTATAGAATAATCCCAAATTTTTTGTTTTCTTAAGATAGCCAAAAATTCTGGGGCAAATTTTAGCGGACGGTGCCGCTACGGTTGGTGGCGAACTCGCTTTGGGCAAAAACGTACTAGTAGCTTATATGCCATGGGAAGGTTACAATTTTTCCAATGATCGGTACTAAGACAATTAGTAAATCTCGCCAATTTGCACACAGCAAATGCGATATTGGGTCTAGTGCAATGTATTGCATACATTAGATTTCTGATTGCGCTGGCATATTCAAGTTGCTCTATAGCCCTGCCATTATTCTCACTTAACTTGAAGTTCGAATCGTATGGAGTGTTTTGAATCCTTGATATTCAAGTGTTTAAACTTTTCCAATACTTTCTCAATGTAGTGAGATTGACTTAGTGCAAAGCCATTTTCATGCGTTTTCACCTTTATTCCTAGAATTGTATCTACCTCATTGAGATACTTCATTTTAAATTTTGAGGCTAGATACTCTTTGGTCTCACGAACACCTTCCATGTTCATACTAAAAGTCAACAAATCATCTACATAGAGACAAATAATTACACCATATCTATCGGTGAATTTAGTGTAAATACATTTATCCGCACTAGTATGTAAAAACCATTTGACATGATAACCAAGTCAAATTTCTCATGCCACTGTTTAGGCGCTTGTTTTAAACCATATAGTGACTTAACCAATTTACACACCTTATGTTCATTTCTAGGAAGCACAAAACCTTCTGGTTGCTCCATATAGACTTCCTCTTCGAGATCACAATTCAAAAAAGCCATCTTAACATCCATTTGATGTACATGTAACTTATGGATAGATGTAAGTGCTATAAGAATTCAAATGGAGGTCATCTTAGCCATTGGTGCATAGGTGTCAAAATAACCTAGGCCTTCTTTTTGCCTAAATATCCTTTAGCCACCAACCTAGCCTTAAAGGTTGGAGAACCCCCTGTTCGAGTATTCTTCCTTTTAAACACCCATTTACACCCGATAGGCTTCGTTCCTTAAGGAAGATCAACTAGAATCCAAGTATTGTTGGATAATATTGAATCCATTTCATTATTGATCACCTCTTTCCAAAATGTTGTATCCTTAGAAGTCATGGTTTCACCATAGGATTGTGGATCACCATCCACATTAAACATTATGGGGATCTTCCTAATTACGGATTCTCTATTTTCCTTAACAAGGAATGCTAGAGATTGCGAGGAAATGAAATCAAGACCATAGTCCTTTACTTTTCTCACTCTTTCACTTTTCCTCGACTCCGTATCCTTATTATCATAAAGACTTTTTTTGGTTTGATCACTTGAGATCGTTGGTTGATATTCTTTTTCTGAATCTGTTGAATAATTGAAAACCTTATTTTCAATGGATACAACATCTCTTGTTTCAATTATCGTATTTGACATTAAGTCAAGAACACAATAAGCCTGAGAGTGTTGTATCTAACGAATGCACCCTTGACGGCTCTTGGACCTAACTTTGTTCTCTATTGGTCAAGAACTCTATAGTAAGCCAAACACCCCCACACTTTAAAATAATCTATGTTTGGCATCCGACCCTTCCATAACTCATATGAAGATACTTTAAATTTTCTCGATGGTATTCTGTTAAGAATATAACATGCAGTCAATAATGCTTCACCCCATAGATTATATGGAAGTTTAGCATTTAATAACATCGAGTTAACCATATCTACTAAAGTACGATTCTTTCTTTATGCCAAACCATTTTATTGCGGAGTATAAAGCACTAAACACTCATGTACTACACCTTGTTCCTCACAAAATATATTAAATTCATTTGAAAAATATTCAGCACCTCTATCACTAAGAAGCACTTTGATTTTCTTACTAAATAAATTCTCAACCTCATTTTTAAAACGTTTAAACATATCAAAAGCCTCGTATTTACTTCTCATGAGATACACATAAGTAAATCTAGAGAATTCGTATATAAAAGTGATAAAATATCATTTTCCACCTCTTGTTAGTGTACTATTTAATTCACAAACATTCGAATGAATTAAATCTAACACTTGTGAATTCCTTTTCACACTTATTAAGAAATGTCTTCTTGGTAACTTTTGATTGAATACAAATTTCACATTTATCCTCAAACTCATCATTACTTAGACTTAAATAACCATTCTTTTGCATATATTGTAAAGTTTTAAAATTACAATATGCTAAACGCGCATGCCACAAAGGATATGATTCAACAATATAAGCAAAAGAATTAACTTTATTCATATCAATGCTCAACTTGAACATACCCTCGTTACAATATCCCTTTCCTACATATATATCACCCTTAAGCAAGATAAACTTATCAGATTCCAAGATAATCTTGAACCCCTTGTTACATAGAATACTTGCGGACACTAAATTCATTCACACATCGGGAACATGCAACACATTAGTCAGAGTCAATTTCTTCCCAGATGTGAAGTTGAGTTCCACTGTCCCTTGACTGAGCACCTTAACTGATTGATAGTTGCCCATAAGCACTTCACGGTTTGCCACTAGTTCATAACTTTTGAATTGTTGTCAGTCATTACACACATGGACAGTAGCTCCAGAGTCGAGCCACCAATTACAGGAATTATCAGTCATGGCTATGTTGAGTTCAGTAATCATACCAATCTCCAAATTTTTTATCCCTTCAATAACCATGGCCACAAAGTCCATGCCCTCCACCATATTGGCTTTGGAAGTTGTGGCGTCTTGCTTCTTTTTGAGAAGTCTGCAATCCTTAATATAGTGTTTTTTCTTATTGCAATTATAACAATTGCGAGTTCTTTTCTTCTTGTCGTGCACGTCCTTGGTCTCGGATGTGGCCTTTCGCTTACCATTTTGAAAGTTCTTGGACTTGCTCTTATGGTTCACTTTAGAACTTTGGGGAAGATACACCGCATCACACTTCCGAGTTTCCTCTTCAATACGCAAATGCCTAAGTATTTTCTCCACAGTGAGGTCCTCTGCCATATGTAGAAGTTTATTCCGATAGTTGTTCCAAGATAAGGGCAACTTCGAAATAATAGCCCCAACTTGTAACAATTCCGAAATAATAACTTTCAAGTCACGAAGCTTGCTTACAAGGACTTGTAATTCATGGACTTTGTAACACCCCTTACCCGTATTCGACGCCGGAATAGGGTACGAGGCATTACTGGACTCACATCACAAGCAATCACACAATTCTGAGTCATAAAATTTGCGTCCAAATTAAAACTATTCACATTCGATCATGCAGTCCTTATTATGAGCCTACAAGGCCCAAAACATGCTTTGGAGGTAGTTCGGGACTAAATCGAGAACTTTAGAAATTTTTTCAAAACTTAGAATTTTTTTTTGCTAGAAGCAGCGCTCACACGCCCGTGTAGTCCAAAGGACACACACGTACTTTAGACCGTGTCCAAATTAGGGTGCTCTCTGACTTGTGCCACACGGTCGTGCCACACGCCCGTGTGCTAAGCCGTGTAGCACACACGCCCATGTGCTCAATTCTGGACATTCTGTTTTTCAAAATTAAGGTGCAGGGGACACACGACAGGAACACATGCCCGTGGGGCAGACTGTGTGTCACATACGGCGTAGACACACGCCCGTGTGTCTACCTGTGTGGACAAAAACAAGGCTATTTACCAAGCCATTTTGCCACCCTCACTTGCACACATCTACACAACATCACATGACACAAACTCAAGCATATAAATGCAACCAAACATCCACAAACAAGACAATAACATGTCATTCTTATACCATCATTTATCATGCTTAAAACATCATACTTAGCCCGTTAAAAACACATTAATTTCACATTCACAATAGGGCATTAACATACGAATATATTTATGATCAGCATAAGCCCTTATTCATGGCTATATATAAGATGAAGCATTAACAATTACAAGCCAACACATATGGCCAAATTAATCATGACACATATAACAAATTGACCTAGTCCTTATACATGTCATAGACTTAAAATGCTTGAATTCATTTATATCCAAAATGATAACTTGATAGTGTGATAGGATCTTTGGTGATCTCCAACCCGAGCTAGCTCAATAACCCTATAAGACATTGGAAAGAAAGGGGGGTAAGCTATATATATAGCTTAGTAAGTCTGTACGAAAATAATAAGCAACTCTTACCAATCTTTTATCAAGTTCAATAATTTAAACACAAGATAATACAAATTGCTATGAATCTCACAGTTATAATTGTTATTCAGTCATAATGTTTACTCTATCAACTTATAAGCATAATTTAACTTATCTTGGCATCAGTCTAACAACCATAATCTCTCCTTTGTAACATATTGCAGCAATTCAACAAATCATTTCAAACCTCATAGTAAACATACACATTAATTATGTGTACTCATGTTTTCGAGCATATGTCTTAATATCTTTCAAATGCCTAAACTCTTATCTTCCCTTACTTCCATAACCATTTTAATAGGCAATTATGTCAATATGTCCTTTTTCTCATATCCGACAAATCACAATTTGTGTAAATGAATCATGCTATATCATAACTCAATTTAGCCCGAAAGCCAAACACATAATCGTCAACCGAATTACCATGTATTTCATACATTACAAGTATTGACCAATAATTACAAGGTTTTCATAAAAACATCACTGTGGAAATCATGAACTCACAATTTCATGAAGTCAATGCTTATAAACTTTACGTACATATCTGTACCAAATCGTAATACTTACAGACTCTTTCTCTTCTTTGACATACCCGTTGAATTTCCCGTTGAACCATTTGGAATACTAAAGGATACTCGGGAATCTCGTGCACACAGTACCGTATCAATGCCATATCCCAGATATGGTCTTACATGTAATCTCGTATTGATGCCAATAGCCCAACTATGGTCTTACATGAAGTCTCATATTAATGTCATATCCCAGATATGGTTTTACACGTAATCTTAGTAACCCTAATATCATGACATTTGTATCCTATCTATTCCTAATGTTCAACCGCGATTTCTTTCTTGTCGAAACTTTGTCAAATATGCTCATATAATCAATCATACATTTCATGCAATATCAAAACATTAAAATACAAATATAACATTGTATTATTTACAAATGAACTTACCCCGGCGTAAAAATGGCAAAAAAGACTAAATCGTCAAATACTTGTTTTTCCCCCGTTCTAAGTTCGAACCTCATTTTTTTCTTGATCCATAATATCATATTTAACTGATTTAATCATTATACTATTCAAATCAGCCCAAAATCACATTATGGAAAAATTACATTTTTGCCCTTAACTTTTAACATTTTACATTTTAGTCCCTAGACTCGTAAAATGATTTTCATTCAATTTCTTCAAAACTCGAGCCTAGCCGAACCATTTTCATACTTATAACAGCCCACAATTTTCATTAATTCACATTTTTACTACTCATTTTACAACTTTTACAAACAAGTCCTTTTGGATATTTTTACCAAAAATCACTTAGCAAAAGTCGTTTATCATACACCAAACATATATTTTCCACCATTAGACATCAAAATACACAAATATCCATCATGGGTAAAATTTTAGACCTTGATATCTCTTCAAATTGATGGTAGAAATAGATAGATCGAGTTACAACGACTTCAAAAATGTAAAGAGCATTAAAAACGAGGCAAGAACGAACTTACAATCAAGCTTGGAAGTGGCCAAACCCTAGCTATGGCTTCTCTTGAGACATTTGGCCATAGCATGAAGAAGATGAATGAAATTTTGGCTTATTTTGCATTTTTAATTCATTTAATAACCAAATTACTAAAATGCCCTTAATGAAAAACTTTAGAAACATACCAAACCATGTCCATTTTTGTCCACCAACTTAACCAATGGTCTAATTACCATTTAAGGACCTGCAATTTAAAATTTCATAGTAATTAGACACCTCTAGCTTCTAGAACACACATTTTACACTTATTACAATTTAGTCTTTTTTACTAAATTGAGTGCCCAAACGTCAAAAATTTTCGAACGAAATTTTCACGAAATCATTCCATAAAAACTGTAGACCATAAAAATATAATAAGAATGAATTTTTCTTCGTCGGATTTGTAGTCTTGAAATCACTATTCTGACTAGACCCAAAATCGGGTTGTTACAGACTTGATCCGTGATCAGGATACTATCGAGCATTTTGAATTTGAAATACTTCATCATTAAAAATTTATCAGTACCTTGTCGCTCGATGTTGTATTTCTCATCAAGAGCTTTCCATATTTCCACCGAGGATTGTATCGACATGTAAAGATCATACAATCAATCAAATAAAGTGTTGAGCATGTGTCCTCGACATGTTAAATTGTCTTCATCGCGCTTCTTCTTGAGTTCAGCCACTTTTACAATTTACTCGGAATTTGCATTGGGGGCGGGATCCTCCATGACTTTTAGGTTTGGATCCAGAACGTATGCCACATGTAAGACAGTAAGAAGAAACACCATCTTGTCCTTCCAACGATTGAAATTTGAACCATCAAACCGATCAAGTTTCACAAACTCTTGGTTCATCACTTTGAATGCGGTGTTAGCCTCCGTCGCCATCTCCAAAAATAGTTCTCTTTGATTGTTGAAAAAAAATTGAGTGAAGACGATAGAATCGGAGACTTGTATGGAAATAAACAATAGACTTCGATGCACGAATGATGCTTTCCAAAGAGAACTATTTGCCCCCACACAAAGTTGCTAGAGGGTTAACACAAAGGTCCTCCCAAGATACAACGAAGTTTTGAATTTCCTTTGATTAGCAAAATCAAAGAATTCCCTAACTCTTACTCTAGTTTTTGAAAATAAGATTGATTGTAATTATCTCTTTGTGAGCACCATAATGCCTCTATTTATATGCATTCAATGAATACAATTTGAAGAGCCACAACCCTTCATATTGGACATACTCCTTGGGAGAAACATGTCCCATAGAAATGTATTCATTGGATGATAAATCATCACTTTTAATTTGAATAATGCTTATGAATAATTAAAATTTTAAGATGATAAATCATCACTTTTGAATAGTGCTCATATTAATTTGCAATCTATACTTTCCATCAACATTGTGCAGGCGTAGGTAGGTGTTTGGTCACTCTCATAGTATGCGCATAGACTAAGGGATTAAGTGTGAGACAAATTGCAGCATGTTGTAGACAATGAATAAAAAGATTGCACAAGCTGAGAGGGAGAATTTGCTTTTGCTTTTGCTATAACCATCATATATATGATCACAAAATCTTCGACTAAGAACAACAATGTCTTCTAAAGTGAGAAACCTAAAAATCAATGTCAGGAAGACCTCTGAACCCATCAACCATTCTCCCCAACGCTTCTTCATTAAAAACCAAGCCAAGCCATTACTCTTCTTCACAAAACACTTGCATTGTATCACCAATCACATTCAAGATCAAACCCTATACCCCTACAAACCTTTAAAAATAAAGTTGTTCAAGGGATTTTAAGGTGATTCTAGGATCACTTTCCATGTTTAAATCACAAGAAACCAATAAAATTGTCAAACCATGTATTTAGCTTTTGGGTTAATATACTATTTTGTACTTGAGTTTGATACACATGTGTCCAATATATTCACATTCAACCACATGATACCCTTCGATCTGCATACCAAATTGAACATTAAAATCAAACTCAAATTCAAATACCAAATAGCATAATATAAACCTTCAGCTTTCTTTGATTTATTTTTATTATTTAACTGATCATGTAATTATAATTACCATCATCTTATTATAGCCCTATCCCATTCAGCAGTTGAAAATTGGAAATTCAAATTGTCAGCATTGGGAAGCCAATAATTGTTGGATAACTGGAGAGGCATAGACTGAACTAATTGTGTGGCTGATAATAAGCACAAGAAAGGGAGATGAAATTAAAAGGTGTTTTGGATGGGCATAGCAAAAGGCAATGCTGCAAATTTTGTGAACCGCCCATTTCATATCTTGGTGAATATTGACTCTCTTTTCTGTGTTCCGCCAATTTATTGTTTCGATGGAGTTAGTGAACTCAACCGAAGAATTAAAGGAAGTGAGGACAGTCAATTACTTAAACAAATGCCAAAATTCAAACATCAAGTGGTTGAAAGTAGCAATATCATCTCCTCTCCTAGTTTGTATTGTAAAAAAATTACTTATACAATTAAACCTACTAATATAGAGGCCCAACTATTATTTGGGGGCATTGATGAAACGTGCAAGACTGAAAATGACCATAAAGAAAATAAGAAGAGAGTCTCGCATACTTGCCAGCCTCCTAGGTTTAGGTGAACAACAAAAAAGCAAGCTTACTCATCCACTTCCATTATTTGTTAATAATACTGATAAGATAAGGGTGCACAATATGTCTCTATCACAAATGAAACAAAAACAAAACATGCTACCTCATCATATCCTTTTTAAATCTTTTGACGTATGAAACCACTCCACTACATATGCATGTAAGGTTCTATCCACTACAATTCCTATTTCCTAGGCAACATGCTAGGGATGATTCTCTAAAGGGCACTAAAATAGCAGTCAAGTGATCTAGGAAGAGTTATGGGGCCTGCATAGCAAATCTCAGTTTGTGGAAGGAACTTTTTAGGAAAAGCAGAGCATTTAAGTCATCAAACTATGAGCATGGCAGGAAATAGGCCGCATTTAAAGCATTTGTCCAAGTAACAAATGGAGATTAAATAAAGAAACCAGAATTTAAATAGACAGATAACATAAGGAACGTATACTTGTTACACAAGAACCAATGCAACAAAAGAAACCGGAGATTGTTATCATGAACTAAATATATGAGATCAAGTAAGAACAAAATGTGTGCATAAATAGTTTGGTTATTGTCCTTTGAAAGCTTAGACATGAGCAGTGCCTTCAGTGAATTTTGGATCCTCACATCTATATCGACCATCTGGTCCGATTCCAAAACCTTTTGGATCGGCAAAGACATTTTCGAGCAGCTGACTCCGAGAAGGAACGGGGCTTTCATCCGCAAACTCAACAGCATCCTCTACCACTTCATCTATCTTCTTATCTATAGCCTTTAAATCTGCTTCACTGGCCAGACTGTTCTCAATGAGGTACTTCTTCAGGGCTGTGATGGGATCTCTTGCAGCATAGTGAGCTTTCTCAGCTGCCAAAGAAGCAGCACGACATTGAATTAGATGACATTTCTGAACTCTTAAAGGTCCAAATTAAGAACAGAATTATGTAAAATGTTCCTCAAGATCAGGGTTCAGTAGTAATTCACTTAGAAACTCAAAATTTCATCCCTAAGAATCTAAAATTTCCTATCATTTATCTTTCGAAACATAACAAACCCATCTTTATGAAACATACAGAGTATAATAAACAAAGTAATCACTTCAACTGTAAGACAATAATATTACAGGACCAGTAGAACACAATATGCATGCAGATGGTTCCTGTTTATATCATTCAAAGCTGCAATGTAATAATGGCTCAATCAAAACAAACAGAATCATAAAGGAAAAATGGTGGCTTTCGAGAATTAGCAATTTAAATCATAATAAATATATACTGAGAAAAAAAAGGATTCAAATGGCTACCAGGGTCACGAAGCTCGTCGGGGTCAGCCAATGAGTGTCCTCTAAACCTGTATGTCTCGCATTCGACCAATGTTGGACCCTCTCCTCTCCTAGCCCGACCAATTGCCTCCTTAGCCACTTCCCTCACCTTCAAAACATCCATTCCATCCACATGGATGCCAGGCATCCCAAAGGCAGGTCCTTTCTTATAAATCTGAGGATCAGACGTAGCCCTCAAATGAGACATCCCAATAGCCCACAAATTGTTCTCAACAACAAACACAATGGGCAACTTCCACAAGGCCGCCATATTCAAGCACTCAAAGAACTGCCCATTGTTACAAGTTCCATCGCCGAAAAACGCCAAGGTAACATGATCACAATCCGCTTCTTTTAGAACCTCCCTCTTATATTTGGAGGTAAAAGCCGCCCCCGTGGCAACGGGAATTCCTTCACCAATAAAAGCAAACCCCCCTAGCAGATTGTGTTCCCTAGAGAACATATGCATCGACCCACCTTGGCCGCGGCAGCAGCCGGTTGTCTTACCGAAGAGCTCACTCATGACGGCGCGTGCGGGGACTCCTTTGCTCAAGGCGTGCACGTGATCACGGTATGTGCTTACGACAGAATCTTGCTGCTTTAAGAGCTTAATAAAACCAGTTGAAACAGCTTCTTGGCCGTTGTAAAGATGAACGAAACCAAACATTTTTCCTCTGTAATACATCTGAGCACACATATCTTCAAATGCTCTTCCTAGTATCATATCTTCATATAATTCCAATCCTTCCTCTTTCGTAATTAGCTGAAACAAAAAAAAAAAAAAAAGATTTGTTAGGAAACGGATATAACCAAGACTTAATTTGACTGCAACAGGGGGGAAAGAGAAAAAAGGGATTACGAGACTGGGGGTGGACTTGGATTTCTTTTGCTTAACAACATCGGAGACGGCAACGACGGTCCCAGATCGACGGTGGAGATTCAATTTGGAAGAAGAACTGAGGCGGAGTTTGCGGGTAGATCCGAGGAAAAGAGAGGTGGGTTTGGGGGAAACGAGGGGGTTGTCGTGAGATGTAGGGGAAGTGGGATTGAGAGAGAAAGGCTGCGTACTGATCTTGGCTGCACAAGAAGCGCCATTCATTTTGTTACTTTAGTTCTGAGTCTGACAGAGAGTGAGAGAGGAAGGGAAAGAAGGGGGAGGGAGAGCGATATAATCAAAGAGACAAGAAAGCGAGGAGAAGGCGGAGGAAACGAGGGTAATGTGTGGGAGTAATCCACTTTGCGAAATTTTTTATGTTGTGGAAAAGAAAGGAAAGCCACCAGTATTAACGACTTTTGGGGACTTCACGTTGTAAGTTCAGTTAAAGAGTAGGTAAGACGGTTACCAAAATGGTTTGCTCTAGTGGTAAAACACATATTGTGCTTAAAGAGAAAATTCAAGATGCAACTTTTATGAATCACACCCCAAAAATTAGTTATTACTATCAGAGAGCCTAAATTCATATAATCTCGAGTGAACAGTGCAATGTTTGACATCGTTATCTACATTGCACAATTACAACTGAGAGATATGATGACCAACTCTTATATCAACCTTTGAAAAATTAGAGAGCCTGAATCTGTAACGGCCTAATTTTCAGTGGTGTCGGAAATGGTGATATGAGATCACTAAATCCGGCAAGTAAGATTGAATAAGATAGTAATTTAATATTTATGAGTCAAGTGAGAATTTAGAAGAATTTGTGGATTGGTGAATTTAGTGAATTAAAAGAATTTATTAGGTCAAATGTGTCAAAAACGAGGTATCGAGACCTCAAATTTGAAAATCGAGCCATAAATATTTTTAGAAATATTTATGGAGTGTTATTAAGTTAGTATTAAAGTTTGGTTGAGAAATTTAAATGTTTGGGTAGCCAATTTAATAAAAAGGGCTAAATTGTAACAAATGCAAAATTTCTAGAAGAATTAAATAGCTCAAGTGTTAAAAGAAAGAGGATTTATAGGGCAATTAACCCAAATGTGAAAAGGCTGGACGGCAAGTGGAAGAAAATCATCACAAAGATAAGGATAATAAGGGCAAAATTGGAATTTTGTAATTTTAATATGTTATTAAGATAAGATTGAAAATAATCTAGAGTAATCTTCACAATTATCTCAGCCAAAAACGTCAGAGGAGTTCTGGAGAAAGCTTGTTTTCATACTATTACATCCTGTGAGTTTAATTCATGCTTTTTCTTGATAATTTTTATGTTTTTATGACTTTTACAACTAGATCCATTTATAGAATTCATTAGTTTTTGATTTGGTGGGTAAAATTAAAAGTTACCCTTGCTGAGAAATGGAAGTTTATGATGAATTATTATGAAAATTAAATTATAATTTCATATTAAGGTGGTTTTATTAAGTAATTTTGATAGGAAATGATATTTAGGACCTAATTGTGAAAAAGTTGTGAATTAGAGGTTGGTGTTGAAATTCAGAATATCAAAGGTTGTGAAATAGTTTGTAATGATAGAATAAAGTGTTGATTGAGAAAAAATATTTCAATTGATGGCTGAATTGAGCAGGGACTAAATTGTAAAAACTGTAAATTTTGGGGTAAAAGTGCAATTTCGAAAATTGAAGAGCATAAATTATGAAGTGAAATAGAAATGAAATATATACTGATGAGTGAAAATATTTTACATTATAGATCAAGAAACCAAAGAAGAAAGAGGAAAAGAAAAAGTTGCAGAGTAGTCCCTAAATTTCAAAATCTTCTACAAATCAGCCGGGTAAGTTCATATGGTTGAATTTATATGTTTATTTGTGAATGATTGAATGATATAATGTGCTGTTAAATATGAATTTGCTGTGGGATTGTGAAAAATATGATAAATGAAAGAATAAATGGTGGTAATTCAAATTAGGCAAAACGCAGAATTGAGTACGTTCGTGTCGTGACATGTGATGAATTGACGGATAAGACCATGGTTAATCCATGGCAAATGTGAAATGTAGGTATGGTATCATCCATACTGAGTTATGAAATGTAGGTATGGTATCATCCATACTGAGTTATGAAATGTAGGTATGGTATCATCCATACCGAGTTGTGAAATGTAGGTATGGTATTAACCATACTGAGTTGTGAAATGTAGGTATGGAATTATCCATACTGAGTTGTGAAACGTGGCACTGAGCAACGACGTACTCAAATTCGTAAGACGTTTCCTAATTTGATAAGAAGTAATATAAAATGAGTGAATCAAATGGAAGAGATTGAGTAGTTGTTAATGTTGAGCTCAACTATGTGAAGTATTTTAACAATGGTTGTGAATGGCAGGGAACTTTAGTAAATGTTTTGTAATTGTTTTGGAAATATTATGTGTGTAAGCTACTTTTAAACCTATGAACTTACTAAGCTTCATTAAGCTTACTTGTGTGTGTTTGATATTTTTATGTAGATTGAATTAAAGAGAAGTGGAAGATCGGATCATCATAGCAAAACTCACTATCCAGATCAATTCCGGTAGCTTTTTTTTTATGTTTAAAGGTTTATATGGCATGTATAGAGTTTAAATGAGATGGAGTAAAGATGTTATAAACTAGTTAATGATATTTTGCAACGAAACAGTTTTTAAATTACAGCAGTAACGTGATTTTGAAAAATCACCAAAAATAGAAGAAATGGAATTAGAAAGTGAAAGAGATATGAATTGAAAGATATTTGAGTCTATTTTCATATTAAAGAAATAGAGTAAGAAAAAGATATGGAAATAATGAGATATTCAAATTTTAGTGAAACTGGTTCTGAATGAATTCGTGATCCCCTGTTCTGCCTTTTAAAAATCATTAAAAATTGCAAAAAAATAATTGTGGATTAAAATTTATATGTATGAAATGCTGAATGAGTCTAGTTTCAAATGAGCTAAATAAGGAGGCCATCTAAATTCTGTACAAAGAGTAATTTAATTCGTAGTGAAGAGAGGTCAGAGTAGTTGAACAGTAAAATAGGGGAAACTTTAATGAATAAACTGTACTAATTGGCGACATGAAAAATTCTGGAAAAATTATAGTAAAAAGATATATGAGTCTAGTTTCAGGGAAAATTAACGGATCTTAATTTGGAGTTCCGTAGCTCCAGATATAAATATTTTAGTGACTATGACGGAGATGGACAGTTTTAAATTTTATGCCGAATTAGTAGTTAAGTTTAGTAATGCCTTGTGCTCGACTCCGGCAACGGTCTCGGGTAAGGGGTGTTACATTTATTGGTATCAGAGCTTTGGTTTAGACGATTCTCGGAACGAATGTGATGTATAAAATGTTTAGAAATACATGCCATATAAATCTGTGATAGTGGGATGTGAATGATCCGATCTAACTATTAATTTTTGTCATAGATTGTAAAGATGTCTGATAGACCCGAGGGTGCTAATCATGAAGAGGAAGTTAATAGTAGAGTACAGACTTCTGAGCAGGGAACAAGTAATAATGTTCCGATTTCTTTGATGAGAGAGGAAGAACTTAAAAATTTGATTTATGGGGTAATGAATCAGTGGTTTAGTGAAACAATACAAGGAAGAAGTCAGGCACAACAACCTCCTCCTCCCCCTACTGTACCACCAGTTACAGCCCCAGTTGCTCCTCCTTCAGTAGATGAATCTATCAAAAGAACACCGATTGAGAAACTCAGAAAGTTCGGAGCTGAAGAATTTCGGGGAAGATCGGATGATGATCCAGTTAAAGCAGAGTATTGGCTAAAAAGTTTGGAGAGAGTTTTCAAACAGATGATTTGTTCTCCGGAGGACTATCTGAGGTGTGCAGTTTCATTATTGAAAGAAGAAGCGTATAATTGGTGGGAAACCATTGAGGCAGTGGTACCTGCAGATAAACTTACCTGGGAATTCTTCCAAAATGAGTTTAGAAAAAAGTATGTGGGAAGGAGATATTTAGATAAAAAGAAAAGGGAATTCCTTGATCTTCGACAGGGGAATAAAACAGTGGCTGAATATGAAAGAGAATATCTCAGTAGGTATGCTCGGGATGTTGTACCGACAGAGGAAGAAATGTGCATTAGATTTGAAGAAGGGCTTAATGATGAAATCAGAATGATGATAGGAGGCACTGAGATTCGAGAATTTGTGGTTCTGTCTGATCGAGCTCAAAAGATGGAAGAAGTGTATAATAGAAAGATGCAAAGAGAAAGAAAAGGCAAAGAAGTATATAAAAGAAGTTTCTCTAGACCAACTTCGACTTTTCCAGCTAAAAAGTTCAGAGATGATTTTAGTCGATCTGTTACAATTCCGGAACGATCGAATAAAAGTAAAACAACTCAAAGGGAGGTCGGAGTGACTAATAAACCAGCAGCTAGTACTGGTAGTGTGCAAAATATTCCGAGACCTAGATGCAAAAATTGTGGTAGATTTCATATTGGTGAATGTTGGGGAAGAACCGGAGCTTGTTATAGATGTGGTGGAACTGATCATTTTATTCGGGACTGTCCTCAGTCATTAAAAGAAAATAAAGAACTAGGCGAGAAACAAACAAATACTCCTCAGAAAAGTAGACGTTCGGGTCAAAGTAGTGCTGCTGAGACTGCTCGTTCGGGAATGAGAGATACTGTAGCCCGATCAGAAACAAGGGCACCTGCACGTACATATGCTACTCGGGCAAGAGAGGAAGCTTCTGCTCCAAATGTGATAGCTGGTATTTTTCATCTTTTTAATGATTCTGTGTATACTTTAATTGATCCTGGATCTACGCATTCATATATTTGCACTGCATTAGTGTCAGAAAAGAAAATGACTGTTGAGTCCACTGACTTTGATATGCAAGTCACTAATCCGTTAGGGCAAAGTGTGTTAGTTAATTTAATATGTCGGAAGTGTCCACTGAAAATACAAGGCTGTGAATTCTCTGCTGATTTAATGTTGTTACCTTTCCGAGAATTTGATGTTATTCTTGGCATGGATTGGTTGATTAAACACGATGCCATAGTGAATTGTAGAGAAAAACGGGTTGATTTAAAATGTCAGACAGGGGAAATAGTTTCAGCTGAGTTTGGAGATAAAAAGAATGATGTCAGAATTATATCAGCCATTACAGCTCAGAAATTGATTCGAAAGGGTAATGAAGCATTTTTAGCTTATATTCTTGATACTCGGGGTTCTGAATTGAAGATGGAACAATTGCCAGTTGTTAATGAGTTCACTGATGTGTTTCCGGAGGAACTACCTGGTTTACCCCCAGATCGTGAGGTTGAATTTGTAATTGATGTAATTCCGGGTACAGCTCCGATATCAATAGCACCATATAGGATGGCACCAGCTGAGTTAAAAGAGTTGAAGACGCAATTGCAAGAGTTATTAGATAAAGGTTTCATCAGACCGAGTACAGCACCTTGGGGTGCACCTGTTTTATTTGTGAAAAAGAAAGATGGCTCGTTGCGATTGTGTATTGATTACAGACAGCTGAACAAGGTAACAATTAAAAATAAATATCCATTACCTCGTATCGATGATTTATTTGATCAACTGAAAGGTGCTGCTGTGTTTTCAAAGATAGATCTTAGATCTGGGTATTATCAACTGAAGGTTAAAGAGTGTGATATGCCAAAGACTGCTTTTCGAACTCAGTATGCTCACTACGAATTTCTGGTAATGCCTTTTGGTTTAACAAATGCCCCTGCTGCATTTATGGATTTAATGAATCGGATTTTTCAGCCTTATTTGGATAGATTTGTGGTGGTATTTATTGATGACATATTGGTCTATTCAAAGACAGAATCCGAGCATGCACAACACTTGAGAATTGTATTACAGACTTTGAGAGAAAAGCAATTATATGCAAAATTTAGTAAATGTGAGTTTTGGCTTCATGAAGTTGGATTTCTGGGTCACATTGTATCAGCTGAAGGAATTCGTGTGGATCCAAGTAAAGTTTCAGCAGTGGTGAATTGGAAAACACCGAAGAATGTAACTGAAGTGCGAAGTTTTCTGGGACTAGCAGGGTATTATCGCCGTTTTGTAAAGAATTTTTCCATGATTGCTTCACCAATGACTCGTTTGTTACAAAAGAATGTTGAGTTTGTATGGTCTGATGAATGTCAACAGAGCTTTGACCAATTGAAGAAAATGTTAACAGAAGCTCCAGTTTTGACTCAACCAGAATCAGGTATACCGTATATTGTGTACAGTGATGCATCTTTAAATGGTTTGGGTTGTGTGTTAATGCAGTCGGGAAAGGTAGTGGCTTATGCTTCACGGTAATTAAAACCACATGAAAAGAATTACCCTACACACGATCTTGAATTAGCTGCAATTGTTTTTGCTTTAAAAATTTGGAGACACTATTTATATGGTGAGAAGTGTTATATCTATACGGATCACAAAAGTCTGAAATACTTAATGACTCAGAAGGAACTGAACTTAAGACAGAGACGGTGGTTAGAGTTGCTGAAAGATTATGATTTGGTTATTGACTACCATCCAGGAAAAGCTAATGTAGTTGCTGATGCACTTAGTCGAAAGTCATCTTTGTTTGCGCTTCGAACAATGAATGCTCAATTGGCTCTTAATGAAGAAGGTGCTGTATTAGTAGAATTGAAAGTGAAACCCATGTTTCTTCAACAAATTCAGAAACTGCAGAATGAAGACCCGAAATTGGTATTTAAACGACAAATGGTTCGAGATAATTTAGATTCAGAGTTCAGCATTGATGATAAAGGTATGTTGCGTTATCATAACAGAATTTGTGTTCCAAACAATTCTGATTTGAAGAATAATATTCTTTCTGAAGCACATAATAGTATGTATTCTATTCACCCGGGCAGTACGAAAATGTATGGTGATTTGAAAAAGATATATTGGTGGCCTGGTATGAAAAGAGAAATTTCAGAATTTGTTGCAAAATGTTTGATTTGTCAGCAAGTTAAAGCGGAGCATCAAGTGCCAACGGGTTTACTACAACCCATTATGATTCCTGAATGGAAGTGGGAGCGTGTTACAATGGATTTTGTGTCAGGATTGCCTATGACTCCAAGAAAGAAAGATTCGATATGGGTGATTGTTGATAGATTGACAAAGTCAGCACACTTTATTCCAGTCAGAACAGATTTTTCACTTGAGAAGTTAGCAGACTTGTATGTGTCAGAGATTGTGAGACTACATGGAGTTCCAGTATCAATCATTTCGGATCGGGATCCAAGGTTTACTTCGAGATTCTGGAATAAACTGCAAGAAGCTTTAGGTACCAAATTAAATTTTAGTACAGCATTTCATCCTCAAACAGATGGACAGTCAGAGCGAGTGATTCAAATTCTAGAAGATATGTTAAGATGTTGTATACTTGAGTTTGGTGACAGTTGGGAAAGGTATTTACCTTTGGCTGAGTTTGCTTACAATAATAGCTATCAGTCTAGTATAAAGATGACACCGTTTGAAGCTCTTTATGGTAGGAAATGCAAGACTCCATTGTGTTGGTCTGAATTGAGTGAATCAAAAATAGTTGGGGTTGATTTGATTCGGGAAACTGAAGAGAAAGTCCAGGTTATTCGAGATAGTCTAAAAGCTGCTTCAGATCGTCAGAAGTCATATGCAGATTTGAAACGAAGAGACATAGAATATGCAGTGGGTGATCGAGTATTTTTAAAAGTTTCACCGTGGAAGAAGGTATTACGGTTTGGCAGGAAAGGGAAATTGAGTCCGAGATTTATAGGGCCTTATGAAATTGTAGAAAGGGTTGGTCCTGTTGCTTATCGGTTGGCTTTACCTCCGGAACTTGAAAAGATTCACAATGTGTTTCATGTGTCTATGTTAAGGCGGTATAGGTCAGATCCTTCACACGTAATTTTTCATACTGAAATTGAGCTTCAACCAGATATGACTTATTCAGAAGAACCAATAAAGATTTTGGCTCGTGAAGTAAAAGAGTTGCGGAATAAGAAAATACCATTGGTTAAAGTATTATGGCATCGGCATGGTATGGAGGAGGCAACCTGGGAAACAGAGGAGTCAATCAGATCACAGTATCCAAATCTATTTTCAGGTAACAAATTTCGAGGACGAAATTTTAAAGGGGGGAGAGTTGTAACGGCCTAATTTTCAGTGGTGTCGGAAATGGTGATATGAGATCACTAAATCCGGCAAGTAAGATTGAATAAGATAGTAATTTAATATTTATGAGTCAAGTGAGAATTTAGAAGAATTTGTGGATTGGTGAATTTAGTGAATTAAAAGAATTTATTAGGTCAAATGTGTCAAAAACGAGGTATCGAGACCTCAAATTTGAAAATCGAGCCATAAATATTTTTAGAAATATTTATGGAGTGTTATTAAGTTAGTATTAAAGTTTGGTTGAGAAATTTAAATGTTTGGGTAGCCAATTTAATAAAAAGGGCTAAATTGTAACAAATGCAAAATTTCTAGAAGAATTAAATAGCTCAAGTGTTAAAAGAAAGAGGATTTATAGGGCAATTAACCCAAATGTGAAAAGGCTGGACGGCAAGTGGAAGAAAATCATCACAAAGATAAGGATAATAAGGGCAAAATTGGAATTTTGTAATTTTAATATGTTATTAAGATAAGATTGAAAATAATCTAGAGTAATCTTCACAATTATCTCAGCCAAAAACGTCAGAGGAGTTCTGGAGAAAGCTTGTTTTCATACTATTACATCCTGTGAGTTTAATTCATGCTTTTTCTTGATAATTTTTATGTTTTTATGACTTTTACAACTAGATCCATTTATAGAATTCATTAGTTTTTGATTTGGTGGGTAAAATTAAAAGTTACCCTTGCTGAGAAATGGAAGTTTATGATGAATTATTATGAAAATTAAATTATAATTTCATATTAAGGTGGTTTTATTAAGTAATTTTGATAGGAAATGATATTTAGGACCTAATTGTGAAAAAGTTGTGAATTAGAGGTTGGTGTTGAAATTCAGAATATCAAAGGTTGTGAAATAGTTTGTAATGATAGAATAAAGTGTTGATTGCGAAAAATTAGTTCAATTGATGGCTGAATTGAGCAGGGACTAAATTGTAAAAACTGTAAATTTTGGGGTAAAAGTGCAATTTCGAAAATTGAAGAGCATAAATTATGAAGTGAAATAGAAATGAAATATATACTGATGAGTGAAAATATTTTACATTATAGATCAAGAAACCAAAGAAGAAAGAGGAAAAGAAAAAGTTGCAGAGTAGTCCCTAAATTTCAAAATCTTCTACAAATCAGCCGGGTAAGTTCATATGGTTGAATTTATATGTTTATTTGTGAATGATTGAATGATATAATGCGCTGTTAAATATGAATTTGCTGTGGGATTGTGAAAAATATGATAAATGAAAGAATAAATGGTGGTAATTCAAATTAGGAAAAACGCAGAATTGAGTACGTTCGTGTCGTGACATGTGATGAATTGACGGATAAGACCATGGTTAATCCATGGCAAATGTGAAATGTAGGTATGGTATCATCCATACTGAGTTATGAAATGTAGGTATGGTATCATCCATACCGAGTTGTGAAATGTAGGTATGGTATTAACCATACTGAGTTGTGAAATGTAGGTATGGAATTATCCATACTGAGTTGTGAAACGTGGCACTGAGCAACGACGTACTCAAATTCGTAAGACGTTTCCTAATTTGATAAGAAGTAATATAAAATGAGTGAATCAAATGGAAGAGATTGAGTAGTTGTTAATGTTGAGCTCAACTATGTGAAGTATTTTAACAATGGTTGTGAATGGCAGGGAACTTTAGTAAATGTTTTGTAATTGTTTTGGAAATATTATGTGTGTAAGCTACTTTTAAACCTATGAACTTACTAAGCTTCATTAAGCTTACTTGTGTGTGTTTGATATTTTTATGTAGATTGAATTAAAGAGAAGTGGAAGATCGGATCATCATAGCAAAACTCACTATCCAGATCAATTCCGGTAGCTTTTGTTTTATGTTTAAAGGTTTATATGGCATGTATAGAGTTTAAATGAGATGGAGTAAAGATGTTATAAACTAGTTAATGATATTTTGCAACGAAACAGTTTTTAAATTACAGCAGTAACGTGATTTTGAAAAATCACCAAAAATAGAAGAAATGGAATTAGAAAGTGAAAGAGATATTAATTGAAAGATATTTGAGTCTATTTTCATATGAAAGAAATAGAGTAAGCAAAAGATATGGAAATAATGAGATATTCAAATTTTAGTGAAACTGGTTCTGAATGAATTCGTGATCCCCTGTTCTGCCTTTTAAAAATCATTAAAAATTGCACAAAAATAATTGTGGATTAAAATTTATATGTATGAAATGCTGAATGAGCCTAGTTTCAAATGAGCTAAATAAGGAGGCCATCGAAATTCTGTACAAAGAGTAATTTAATTCGTAGTGAAGAGAGGTCAGAGCAGTTGAACAGTAAAATAGGGGAAACTTTAATGAATAAACTGTACTAATTGGCCACATGAAAAATTCTGGAAAAATTATAGTAAAAAGATATATGAGTCTAGTTTCAGGGAAAATTAACGGATCTTAATTTGGAGTTCCGTGGCTCCAGATATAAATATTTTAGTGACTATGACGCAGATGGACAGTTTTAAATTTTATGCCGAATTAGTAGTTAAGTTTAGTAATGCCTTGTGCTCGACTCCGGCAACGGTCTCGGGTAAGGGTTGTTACAGAATCCATGTAAACACTACTAGAAAATCTCATACTTTTGTATGTGTTTTGTAAACAGCCCAAATTTCCCGGGCCCAATAATAAATAGGCCCAAATAATTAAAGGCCCAAATGACCCAAATTTTAGGGTTTCAAAAACCCTAAGAAAAGAAAAAGAAACCCTAGCGCCGCAACTCCACTCAGCCGCCAGCACCACGCCACTCTCTGCTCCACTAGCCACTGTCTGCCACCAGCGCGTTCACACACCACCATCGTCTTGTCCACTGGCCTCCACTAGCACCTGCGAGAATTAAAAAAAGAGGACAAATCGATAAAAGCTTAGGCTATAAAAGCCAAATCGATTTCGCTGTAAAAGGATCTTTTCTTTTTCCTTATTTTTTTTCAATCAACAGAATACAAAGAAAAACTTTCAAAAAATTTACCAATACTTGCAATCAGAGATTAATACGGGCAGACAACAAAGAATCGAAGAGAAAGCATAGTGTTAAGGTCGATATCCCCCTTTTTATCCTTCTTTCGAAACCCTATTCGTAAATTTATTTCTTTTATTTCCCTTAAAAAAAGGCTCGTATAACTATACGTATATATATATATATATATATAGTATCAAAAATATATAAAAAAAAACAACATTTTACCTTCTCTACGGTGGCCGACGACGGAGCCCACGGTGGTCCGACCACAGGAATCCCCTCCCCTTTTCAGACCTGCAGAGAGTGAGAGAGAGAGAGGGAATGAGTTTTTTTTTAACAAAGGGTGCAAATGATTTTTTTTTTCTGAATTTTGGGCCTTATATAGCCCCTTAAAACGACGTCGTTTTGGGGCTGGCCATTAATGCCCAAAACGACGTCGTTTAGCATAAGACCCGCGCGCGCGACCCGACCCGACTAGAGGATCCGCGTGTTTTTGTCGATTGGGCTAATTGCCCTTTTGGTCCTTTCGCATTTTCAGTTTTTAAAATTAGATTTTCTGGTATTTTTAATTTGGCCCAAAAATTCACTTTTGTTCACAATCTAGTCCTTCCTGCTGCTGCGCGTTTTGGCAAAAAGGTTTTATTACCTCCTTGGTCCCCCCAGTCCTTTCGCGCGTGTAAATTGGTCCCCAAATCTTTCTTTTATTTTAATTCGTCCCGAAATTTTGTTTTTATTCAATTTAGCCTCCCTTTATTATTTATTACTTTCACTTATTGCTATTTATTTATTATTATTATTATTATTATTATTATTATTATTATTATTATTATTATTATTACATCTACTATTACTATTATTATTATATTTATTATATTTATATTATTATATTATACATACTCCGTATCATTATTATTATCTTAGTATTATTACTATACTATTATTATTATTATTATTATTATTATTATATTATTATTATGTTGTACATATTATTATTATTATTATTATTATTATTATTATTATTATTATTATTATTATTATTATTATATTGTATACACTTTGCATTAGTATTATTATTTTATTATCATTATTATATTTATGTTGGTATGTTGTACATTTTGTGTCCGTACTATTGTTATCTTATTATTATTATTATTATTATTATTATTATTATTATTGTATTTATTCTATCATATTGTATATACTTTTTTATTATCTTGATCTTTACTAACACCTTCTAACTTTTTTTTATTATTATTTCAGTGCCGTCTTTACCTTTTTATATTTTTTATATTATTGTATCTTTTATTACCAGTATTGTTGATTTCGTGTTTTCGTCATTTCATGTGAATCAACGGTTTTAAATCGCAACTAGACATTTTTAATTCATACAAAAAAAGGTCATATTTGTGTGTTTAGAAGGCCGGAAAATGACATCCTAACGTGTTGGGTGTCGATCTTTTCGTTCGACTAAATACTCATATCATTTTCTTTTACATGCTTTGAAGATCAAAGATGATCTCGGTGTCGAAATATAAGGGTGTTATATCCTAACGTGTTGGGTATGATACTTTCATTCCTTTGAAGCGAGTTAATCTTGAGATTCAATCCTAATTCAATTAGCCGTTTTTTTTCTTCGAAAGTTTTACCCTAAATATTTTCAAGTTTTCGACATTAGGACAACATTAATCAATTTGGTACCAACTTTGGGCGTTGCAAGGGTGCTAACCCTTCCTTGCACGTAACCGACTTCCGAACCCGTTTTCTCGAATTTCGCAAACCAAAATATTTTTATAGGTGACCCGATCACACCTAAATGAAAAGGATCGGTGACGACTCCATATTTTTAAAAGTCGATTCTTTTTTTTTTTAAAACCCCCTTTTAAGAATGGTTTCGACATGTTTCTTGTTTTCCCTTTTTAGTGTTCCTTTTTATTTGGGAAATTCTTGAATAAAATGCACCCATAACCTAAAATAAGAAGCATAGCATTTGTATTGAATAACAGATGTTAGCATCGGCTAAATAAGGTCATTTATCATTTTAATGCATGTTATGTGATTTCTCTTTACAAGTAGTTGTCCGCAAGGTTCCAAGGCTAGCTCTTTGATCGCCCGCGTTTGGGCTCCAGATTTATTCTAAAAATAACAAGAGATTAAGATAATAAGCTATTATCACCTATCCTAACTCAAAAATAGCCAAATTTGGTTTAGCTCAAACAGTAAAGATAGGACCCAATTGGAATGAAAGTGGGATAGAAACTGAAACAATTCGGGGCCACTTGTTCCGTTAATCTCATCCATCCATCCATCATCTGTAGGGGGGATAGTCTTATGCGTCTGGGGCTATAAGCTTCAACTTGATAAGGCCCATTAAAGTTTCGTACTCCAACCTGGCAGACCACCCTCAAGGCAGTGGATGAGTTCAATGTCTTTTTCAACTGAAGTCAATTTCCATATAATATATATCATGCACAAAATTAAAAGGTCCACGGCTGTGACAGAGCATTTGATAGCTGATACAGAGTTAACATGTTCCAACAAGTTTCACCTTGTTTCTCTTGCCAGGATGATCAAAGTATTAGTGCAGCTTCATTTTACCAGCAAGACTAATATTCTAATATAGGCTAATCTCTGGTCTTTTTTAAGATTGGTCAAAATTTCAATCAATGGCTTAAAGAACTACTAACCTAAAAGACACTTTGAAAACAGTGCATGCATGGCAATGGAATAAAGCACATCAATTCAACACTCAATAACAAATGTCAAAATTTGCTCTAGAATACTCTTATATATAAGAAGGTTCAAACATACATTTCAAAAATGAAAAACTACTTAGTGCCACTTCACTAAAAAAGTACATATGCGAAAATCAATAAAACTCAATAGGTAACTACTGTCATAGCTTACTGCAATGAACCAGTAATCAACCAATTCATACACTGAAAGAAGCTCCTAATCAAATAAACTGAATCCCATATCATCATCGCTCTCTTCCTCTGGCTCTTCCTGCAAAATTACCAAAGAATAACATCAGAACAAACAGTGAAACAAAATATTGAACACAAGGAAATCAGGGTCATTTATTTGTAAATTTTAGTCCCACCTTCTTCTTCTCCTCGGCAGGAGGTGGAGCAGCAGCTCCACCGCCAGCACCAGCTGCGACAGGTGCAGCTGCAGCAACTGGGGCACCAGCACCGGCAGCACCAACATTGGTTATGAGATCCTCAATGTTACACTTTTCAAAAAGCTTAGCAAACAAGCTTGGCCAATAAGATTCAACAGAGACATTTGCAGCTTTGACTAGAGTTGCAATCTTCTCAGCCTATTAGCTATAATTAAAGAAACAAACAAACCAATATTCCCCATACACATAGAGAATCTATCATTCTTTCAATAACCGAAAGCCCTTTTTTTTTTTCCTTCGTTCATTCCGTAATTATATCATAAAAAATTGAAAAACATTCAAATTATAACTCATCAAATCCAATAACGCATAAAGGATACAGTGATGGGGATGCCATCATCATAGAGAATCAATGCGGCGTAAGAGCAAGCAGCTTCGCCGGCTGAAGACATCTTTTCTACTACCAACATTAACACAAATGAACAAAGCATTGGAACCCAATGGATATAAAGATTAACAATAATGCAAGATTATAACTGAAAAGGAAATTCCAAGAAACCTCATTAAGAAGCAATTTCCAGAAGAAAAAAGCAGAGAATTACCTGAGAGGCGAAATCAGAGACTTCGAACACCTTTCTCAAAGCAAGAGTTGATAGGGATTTAGGGTTTCTCGTCGACTACTAAAATGGGATTTTAAAGAAAGAGTCTAATTGGGCTCTCTAGATTTCTTAGGCCCATTTAACAAACCGGTCAGTATTTGAAATTAGGCCCCTCCCAGTCACAATATGTATATCAAATTAATAATTTTATTTGCTTCATTTTTCATTTAATTTTCTTGTTTTTTTATTCTATTCGATCCATTTGTAATAATTGATAATTAAATCATTGGTAGAGTTAAAAAATTATTATCTTCAAACTTTTAATTGACTATTTTAAAAAAAAATTTGTAATAAGTAACTATGTTTTATTTTAAAAGTTATACATATTCTAATTTAGGCATATAATGATAAATTTAGAATATTTATACGTTTTGTTAATTCGTCCTTTATTCTTTTTTTAATTAAATTTGGCTTTTAATCTTTTAAAAGAATCGAATTTGACCATTAATATTTCAAAAAGAGTCAATTTGATTTTTTTAATGAAAATACTAAGTAAAATGTTAAAATTTTAAACATAGCAGCCCTCTTACATTCCACATGTGTACTTCATGTTATTTTTTTATAGTTTTTTTTAATTTATATAAAATTTAAATTATTTATTAATTTAACATATAAAACAAATAATATCATGTTAACATGAAGTACACTTAAACTATCACGTGGATTGTCACGCTAACATTATTAACAATTAATGTTTTAGTTATCATTTTTGTTAAAAAACGATTTGATTCTTTTTAAAAGATTAATAATTAAATTTAGTTAAAATAATAATAAAATTTAAAGTAAAAAATATAAATATATATTTACTTTATTTAATGCCAGTTTCTTTTATTGATTTCTATATTGTATAATCCATTAATTTATTCAAACCATACAGTAAAAGAAAAATATGAAATGGCTTAATCTTGTAATTATTTCATTGATTCTCTGAATATATGTATTGTAATAAAAATAGGATGGACTCGTTATAAACTAACATAATTGCCATGCAATGTGCTTTACCATATATTTATTTGATTTCATTTGATTTAAATTAGAAAAGAGATAACATATTATATTTTTTATACTTACATTTCATATTTTTTATATATTATGCATGTACGTTTTACAATGCATGTTTAGGATTTGTAGTTGTTCCTCTCAATAATATTGTCTTCAAGGTTCAAATCTAGATTCTTTCCTTGAGAGTACAATGTTTTTTACCATTGCACCCAACTACTTGTTGGTACATTTCACATTTTTAGTAAACTATTCGTGTTAAATTTTCATGTATATATTAAGGTGTTGTGTTTATATCATATTGTTATTATTGTGGTTCATTGCATTTATGTCATATATCAATCCATGACATATTTATATAATTTATCATGATAACTAAATATACGTAAAAACTTGTGATGTAAAGTGTTGCAAAACATAATCATTTTAAGTTTAAAATTGCTCTATCTAAATGACATTCAATTTTGTATGATATAAAGATTGAGAAATATTGTTTTTCTCGATTAAATTTTATACAGTTGGACAATTTTAATATAAGGTTGCAGACAAACAATAAATTAGTTCCAAATATTATAATCTCTTCCAATGAAATGGTTTGTATAGAATGATACAATCGGCATGCATGCTTCGGCTCAAAACATGACCCGTTAAACAAGAGATCCCCATCCCTTGGATTCCATTCCAACGATAAGGTGTCCAACCCCAACGGAAAAACAACATATTTGATCCATTAAACAAAGAGAATACACTAAAAGTAAAAAGAAGAAATACAATCAACCATATGTGATGATTTGATGGTTAAGGGTGTTCATTGCCCCAGGTGTGGTCTGGTTTCAAGTCGCGTTAGTCATGTTAGTTGTTCGACAGTGGCGGAGCCAAAAAATTCTTTTTGGCTCTATATCTTTATAATTTTTAAAAGGTTAAATTAAATTTTTATCATTTTGAGGTCAAAGTGCAATTTTACCCTTATTAATTTAAAATTTTATAAATTATAAAGAGTCTAAATTGAAAATCTACCATTTTAGGGGGGCCATGGCCCATAGCTCCGTTACTATTGTTCGAGCTTTACCCTGTTATAGTAATTCACCAAAAAAGTGATGAAATACAAAATAATTGATTATCTGTTAAATACTGTAGTATTATCCTATCTCTAAAAAGTATATAAATAATGAAAAAAGAAAAAGAAAAATTACATGTTACATTCTTTGACCCATAAATTAAATTGGGGTTCAAAGATACAGGCTCTTTGCAACCGAGGCAATATCATTCTATTAATTAGTGTCTTAAGGTTGAATCCAAGGCCAACATTTAGTTTCCACCATATGCAAATTCAAGGATGAATATGATTTCTTCTCTTAAAGGCTAACAAAGTAATCAAAGACTCCCTATTCTCCCAGGACGAAACATTTATGATGAATTTTGATGTCTAAAGGTGATGAATTAGTGAGGTTTAGACGCATGTTCCTTGACTAAAAACAAATCCCTTGCTGGAATTTCTTCAGTTATGCCTCTTGTTAGGCTAAATGTTTCCTTTTTGCTTAAGTCCCTTTCAAAAGATCTTGATTATCTTATAAAAGACACCACATACCTCAAAGGTCTTGATTATCTTCAGTTATGACTAACATGATGGTTTCTTTTCAGTAGGTGTTTGGGAAGCTTGTGAGGGACCTAGCCTTTTTCCCATTACCCTGGTTGTTGTTGTCGTTGATGCTGTAGGTGGTGGTGGTGGTATATTCATTGTTGCTGTGGACGTTGGTTTGTTCTCAGTAGCTTGTGAATGGCTTGATCACATTCCCACTACCCCTATTGCTGTAGGTGCATGGCGTTGTTGTTGTTGATGGTGGTGTTGATGTCGTTGCCGCCGTCGCTGCAGTTTCTGTATCAACACTTATAGCATTTTGCATTCAACTTACCTTAGCAATAGGCACTTATACAACAAGAGATTAACTAGTTCTATACTATATGAATGTATTTGAACATTTTATGAAACAATCAGGTACTAGTACCTGTGGTAGTTGCTGCCATTGGCATTGAAGATGGAAGTGACAGGTTTATCGTTGAGCTATATTGTTGAGGCAAATACGGGTATTGTACGATTTGCGGATATTGAGCTCCAAAACCATGAGCTGGATTATTTTGTGCATAAAGTGGAAAAAAATTATGAAACATTCCTGGTGTTATTGATGCCCCAGAAGTGTAGTAAGGTGAAATCTGTTGACCTCCATAGAGACTATAATAGTTCTGCAAAACAACATTAAATTCAGCTAAGGCAATTCCAAAGGAACTGAGGTACTATATTTTGTAGACACTAACCAAAGGATAAATGCCTTCTTGTGAAAATCCGGTGTACCTGTAAGTAAACAAATATAGAATGATGGTGATGAAACATAATAAATAAAACAACCCAAAGTGCTAAATATTATAGGCCAAAATAAAATGTCATAGTATTTCAGTTTTGCTCTCACCCATAAGCTGAGTAAGGAATTGAATATTGACAGGTAGGCTGTTGGATATAAGCTGATGAGGAACCATGATAGCTAGGCGGTGCCGTCAATCCAGGACCATGTGCTGGTCTAAACCGTCCCGCCCCTACATTTCATTTCATTAGATCAAAACCAAGATGCAAATGCATTTCCAATATAGAAAAAAAAGTTTAATGGTAATAAACAATGGGAAGGGAAGAAAGAAAGAAGAAAACCTCGTTGAGAAATCATTGGAGGAGTCTTTTGAGCACCCAAGGAAGCAAGATTGCAGTTTGCCCGCTTTCCATCAATGATAGGTGCAGGGTTTTGGCATGCTCTCATAGCTGCCTCTGGATCCTTAAAGGTAACCTAAAAACCAATATGTAAAAAAAGGATTCATTTGACATTGTCATAGCATCGATAACAAAAGAAACAAACAAGACATTTTTTTTTATTTATAAAAGGGATCAATAACTTACAAATCCATAATGTTGTGCGGAAGCGTGTAAAAGAGTACAATTATTGTACTGAAAAATCACACCGAGTTCAATTCCCAGGGAAGAGAGGTGGATCACGAGGATCACTTAAGTACCAAATCTTTCCTAGCCAGAATATCCCTCTATCGTAATTTAATAGCACAATAAATAACTACAATCACACTCACAAGATATGAAAAATAAATAATAAAGAACACCAGAATTTTAACGAGGTTCGGCAAATTTCGCCTACGTCCTCGGGCACTAACAAATATATTTCACTCCAAAATTACAAGTGAAAATATACAAATAGGGAGAGAGAACAATGCCTTAAGTAAAGAATGGCAAATTGTGGGATGAAGAAAAATGAGAAATGGTTAGGCCTATTTATAGTTGAGGTTCAGGGATCAACTTGCAAATTACCTATGCAAATAGGGACTAAAATTGCAATTATCCCATGCCAAAAAAAACTTTCGGTGCCTAACTATTGCCAATTTCTTCCAACTTGTTTACAGCCCCCATCTTTGACTTTTCAAAGATGGTGGCTGCCAATAATCTCCACCTTGAAGATTTGATTAGGATAATCTTATCTTCACACAATTCTTTCTTCCTTTGCCAACAATACTTGATAGTGCCTTCTTCAACTGTTAAACTCGCAGGATATTGATCAAGTTCAAACAATGTTCGAACTTGGTTGCTGTTACCACCTTGGTCATCATATCTGCGGGATTATCTGCAGTCTTAATCTTCTGAAGGCGAATCTTCCCTTCATTAATAATTTCCCGCACAAAATGGAATCGTACGTCGATATGCTTTGTACGTGCATGATAGACTTGATTCTTTGCTAAATGAATAGCACTTTGACTATCACAATACACGTTAATATGCTCCTGAACCAATCCCAAGGTTTTAACCATACCTTGTAACCAAATAGCTTCCTTTACAGCCTCTGTTACAGCCATGTACTCGGCTTCTGTGGTTGACAATGCAACAGTAGACTGTAGAGTAGACTTCCAACTGATTGGTCCTCCAGCAAGTATAAACACGTAACCGGTGGTTGATCTTCGTTTATCCAAATCACCGGCATAGTCAGAATCAACGTACCCAATAACACCTTCACCAAGTGTATTATCCTGCTCGAACAGTAATCCAAAATCTACGGTCTTTTGAATATACCGTAGAATCCATTTCACAGCTTGCCAATGTCCTTTTCCAGGATTATGCATATACCTGCTCACTATACTAACTGCCTGTGAAATGTCGGGTCTTGTACACACCATTGCATACATCAAGCTACCCACTGCATTGGAGTACGGAACTTGCAACATGTATTCTCGTTCCGTATCCGTCGAAGGAGATAGTTGTGCAGAAAGCTTGAAATGAGAAGCCAACGGGGTACTTACAGGTTTTGTCTGCTCGTTCATGCCAAACTGCTGTAGTACCTTCTTCAAATACTGCTTCTGAGACAAGCTAACTCTGCCATGGGCTCTATCTCTACATATTTCCATGCCAAGAATCTTCTTAGCTTCACCAAGATCTTTCATTTCAAACTCGAGATTGAGTTGAGTCTTCAATCTCTCAATCTCAACTTTGCTCTTAGATGCTATTAGCATATCATCAACATATAAGAGCAAGTATATGAAAGTTCCTTCTTGTAGCTTCTGGAAATACACGCAATGGTCAAATTTACTTCTTGTGTACCTTTGCCCTTTCATGAACTGATCAAATCGCTTGTACCACTGCCTCGGGGATTGTTTCAAACCATAAAGCGACTTTGTCAGTTTGCAAACCCAATTCTCTTTACCAGCAACCTTGAATCCATCTGGCTGAGTCATATAGATTTCCTCTTCCAAATCACCGTGTAAAAATGCGGTCTTCACATCAAGCTGAACTAGTTCAAGATCATATTGCGCAACCAAGGCTAGCAAAATCCGAATAGACGAATGCTTCACAACTGGAGAAAACACTTCATTGTAGTCTATTCCTTCTTTCTGAGCATAACCCTTTGCTACCAATCTAGCCTTGTACCGAATTTCATTTTTACCAGGAAATCCTTCCTTCTTTGCATATACCCATTTGCATCCAATTGCCTTCTTTTCCTTGGGCAGTGTCATCAATTCCCAAGTCCTATTTTGATGAAGAGACTGCATTTCTTCATCCATGGCTTGCTTCCACTTTACACCATCAGGGTTACTTATTGCTTCTGTGTAAGTAGAAGGAGCATCATCATCTGCAATTGGAAGTGCATAGGCCACTATATCATCAAAGCGAGCAGGCTTACGAATCTCTCTTCTTGGCCTCCTATATGCAATTGAATCTTGTTGCTGTAGAAGTTCTTGGGTCGGAACTTCTTCATCATTTGTTCTTCCACTATTAGCTGGATCCTCATTAACCTTTTCAAGCTCCACCTGCTGCAAAGTACTACTGGTTTTGTCATCCTTTTGTGAATCCTTTAACATGGTTGATTCATCAAAAGTCACATCTCTGCTAAAGACAATCTTCCTTGTATCTGGACACCAGAGACGATATCCTTTTACTCCACTAGTTATACCCAAGAATAATGCTTTCTTTGCTCTTGGGTCTAACTTCGATTCTTTTACATGATAATATGCAGTGGAACCAAAAACATGTAAAGAATCATAGTCAGTAGCAGATTTACCAGTCCACATCTCCATAGGAGTTTTGCCATTTATTGCAGCTGATGGCAAACGGTTAATTAGATGGCACGCATATGTAACAGCCTCAGCCCAAAATTCCTTGCCCAATCCAGCATTGGACAACATACATCGAACTTTCTCCAGTATAGTTCGATTCATGCGTTCTGCCACCCCATTCTGCTGTGGTGTATCCCGAACAGTGAAGTGTCGCATGATGCCCTCATCTTGACATACTTGAAGAAATGGATCGTTTTTGTACTCAGTACCATTATCTGATCGAAGTCGTTTGACCTTTCGACCAGTTTGAGTTTCCACCATCTTCTTCCATTTCAGAAATGCATCCAATACTTCACTTTTTCTTTTCATTAGATACACCCATACTTTTCTTGAATAATCATCAACAAAAGTAACAAAATAGTGCATACCTCCCAAAGAAGCCACTTTGGTAGGTCCCCACACATCACTGTGAACGTAGTCCAGAATTCCTTTTGTATTGTGAATTGCTGAACCAAACTTTACCCTCGTCTGCTTGCCCAGAACACAATGTTCACAGAATTCCAATTTGCAAGAATTTGCACCTTTCAACAAGCCTTGCTTCGCCAAAGTCTGCAAAGCTTTTTCACCAGCATGTCCCAAACGCATATGCCATAACCTGGTAGCCTCTGAATCTACATCTTTCGCAGAAACTGTTGATGTTGATCCAATAACTGTACTTCCATTTAAAAAGTACAAGTTATTTCTTCTTGTGCCTTTCATCACCGTCAAATTCCCAGTTGCTACCTTTAGTAATCCATCTCTCAAAGTGATTTTGAGCCCTTTAGATTCTAAGGCCCCTAATGAGATGAGATTTTTCTTCAAGCTGGGTACGTAGCGAACATCAGACAAGACTTGGATTGAGCCGTCGTGATTCTTCAATTGGATTGTACCTATTCCCATTGTCTTACAAGCACTGTCATTGCCCATAAGAACAACTCCACCTTCTAGTTCTGTAAGACTAGAAAACCAGTCCTTATTAGGACACATATGGTAAGTACATCCCGAATCCAAAATCCACTCATCAGTATGACATGCCATTGCCATGCCAACCAAGCTAAAGTCTGACTCCTCATCATGTTCTGCTACACATGCATTAGAAATAGCCTTGCCCTTATGTAACTTAGGACAATTCTTTTTCCAATGCCCTTTCTCATGACAAAAGGCACACTCATCTTTGGAGAGTCTCCCTTTGGACTTTCCCCTTCTACCAGGCTTGCTGCTGCTTGAACGACCTCTTGCTGTCAAGACTTCTACAGTTGTATCTCTGTGATCTCTCTTATCTTTCTTTCGAGTCTCAGATCTATACAACGCACTACAGACTGCATCAAATGTGATTGTATCCTTCCCATGAAGCAATGTGGTGGTAAGATGATCATATTCATCAGGAAGGGAATTCAACAACAATAATGCCTTGTCTTCGTCTCCAAATTTCTCATCCAAATTTAGCAAGTCTGCTAAAATTTTATTGAATGAGTTCACATGGTCATTCATCGACATACCGGGTGCATACGTGAATCGAAAAAGTTTCTTTTTCATATAAAGCCTATTTTCAAGGCTTTTCGTTAGAAACTTTTCTTCCAATGTATCCCACAATTTCTTCGCTGATGTCTCCCTCATGACAGAGTACTTCTGCTCTTTGGCCAAACATAGACGGATTGTACCACAAGCTTGTCTATTAATCTTGGCCCACTCCTTGTCATCCATATTGTCAGGTTTTACTTCAAGGGCTATATCAAGCTCTTGCTGACATAAGACATCCAGGATCTCACATTGCCACATACCAAAATTATTGGTACCATCAAATTTCTCTACTTCAAATTTTGCATTGGTCACCGTAGTCCTTGCTGATGACGATGCCTGTGCCATTTTTCTCCTCAATCCCAACTACTGTATACGTGAACAGTACCGTATACGTGAATAGTGCCACAAACGATCGTACTCCCCAAGTACGAATCTAGCTCTGGTACCAATTGTTGTGCGGAAGCGTGTAAAAGAGTACAATTATTGTACTGAAAAATCACACCGAGTTCAATTCCCAGGGAAGAGAGGTGGATCACGAGGATCACTTAAGTACCAAATCTTTCCTAGCCAGAATATCCCTCTATCGTAATTTAATAGCACAATAAATAACTACAATCACACTCACAAGATATGAAAAATAAATAATAAAGAACACCAGAATTTTAACGAGGTTCGGCAAATTTCGCCTACGTCCTCGGGCACTAACAAATATATTTCACTCCAAAATTACAAGTGAAAATATACAAATAGGGAGAGAGAACAATGCCTTAAGTAAAGAATGGCAAATTGTGGGATGAAGAAAAATGAGAAATGGTTAGGCCTATTTATAGTTGAGGTTCAGGGATCAACTTGCAAATTACCTATGCAAATAGGGACTAAAATTGCAATTATCCCATGCCAAAAAAAACTTTCGGTGCCTAACTATTGCCAATTTCTTCCAACTTGTTTACAGCCCCCATCTTTGACTTTTCAAAGATGGTGGCTGCCAATACATAACCCTTGGATCTCCCAGTAGTCTTATCTGTGATCACAACAGCCTCAAGAATCTCTCCAAATTGCTCAAAATAACGCCTTATGGTATCTCTTTGAGTTTCCCACGCCAATCCACCAATAAAGATCTTCGTAAAAGTTGTGTCATTGAACTGCGCTGGATTGTTCCCACCCACCATTTGAAATTCTCTTTGTTGAGACATAGACCAAGTAAACCAAGGAGATAAAGATTGAAGAAAAAGGATAGATGGAAGACCAATACAAAATCAACCACCACAGAAGCCAAATATAACAAAAGGGCGAAAGGAAATAAAAAATAGGTTTGGATGATCAAATCAATCAAATGCCAAAGCTCCCTCAAACACTCGTGCGGCACTTGTGCATCCTCTTTTTTGTTTCTTCTTCTTCTTCTAAGTTGTTTTTCTAATGCTATAATAACTGTCACTTTTTCACAACCAAAACTCCTCAGATTCCTCAATAATGATAGCCCTAAACAGAAAACCATTGCTATTGAGAAGGCAGAATTAATAAATAAATAATAAAATTGAAACCCTTCCATAACAAGTATAATATGTATATCCTACTCTTACCTGTACCAACTTGTAACATCATTGAGAGAGGAAAAAAGGAAGGAAGAAAGAAGGGTGATAATATAAATGAGGATGAGAGAAAAAGGGGGGAAAAAGTTTCTGAACCCAACCTTTTACATACGTACATTATTAATACATATTAGCGTGTTGAAGGCGAAGGGTTTCCCTGTATCCAACCATCAATTTAATTTTCTCTATTTGTATTGCATGTTCTGTTTCAAGCATTCCTTCATTCATACAACCTTGAGTATGAGTCTCAGTTTCTCGCTTTATTATTCTGTTTGGCTTTGCTCAACTCCCCCCTCCACTGTAGCTATTCCTTTACCCGGAAAAAGACACAGATTTTGATAGCCTAAATCTTTCTACAACAATCCTCTCTCTCTTTTTTTTTTTCTTTATTATTTTGGATAAATTAGTAATAAATTAAGGAGGCTAGAAGTTAGCAGTAAACCACCTTGGCCACCCATTGTTTTTCTTTAATAAACAGATCAAATATTTCTCCAACCAAAAACACCCATATTGCTCTCACCCTAAGCTTTTGCTTTGTTGCATGATTCAGCCTAAAAAATCATGTTTTCCCTCGTAAAATTATGTTTCTTTTTTGAAAAAAAATAAAAAAAAATATGCCAAATGTTTTAGTACAAGAATAAAAATAGAGTTTATTTTTATTGTAGCAGTCCTCAATGGAATAAAGTTGTCTTTTGTTATTACAAATTTATAAAAAGAATTGAAGACAGAAAATTTTACGGTGAGCCTCGCGATGTTTGTCGTGGTAATTATGAGCTCCAGGTGAAGGTGAGATAAATAAGAGTAGAATATTACGTAATTATTATAAAGTGAATTTGGAGTATTGTTAGAATATGAGAATGTAGATTATGAGTACTTATGAAACTAATTAAAATTTATTTTATAGTAAACATAAAAATTAAATTATCATTGCAGCCATAGACTATAGTGTGGAGTTGGGTAAAACCTTTATTTTAAAAAAGAATTAAGTAATACATATATACCCTAAGCCATTCACCTTGACTCATTCATTCTTTTTCATTATACAAATATGGTTAAATCTCATTTTTGGATTATATATATGTCATGCTTAATATTTAACATAATTTAATCTTATATTAGTTAATTCAATTAGTATATATTGTTAATTACTTCAATTAATTTTCTCAAAAAAAAAATTACTATTCTACCAATTTTTTATTTTTGCATTATGGGTTGGAACTTGGAATAGTTTATTTTAATAAAAAAAAAAACCACATTATGTACTGAATCTATTAAGGGTGCTAATTATTTAGATTAATTAATAGCATGTGCATAAAATAATCATAAAATTGTAGTTTCAATTTTCCGCTAACATTTGGATTTAGTCTTTATATTTTAACGATATATAAATTGATTCTCTATTTTTATAATAACATTAGTTAGTCTAAGTAATTAACATCCTTAACAATTTCTTTTAAAAGCACATTTCTAACACAAATTTGATTTCTACATCGAGTTGTAATGGTTTTTTCTTTTTAAATTCAATCTCGACATTTTAACTGAAATAATTAAGGGTGTCAACTATTTTGACTAATTAATGATATTATGTGGAGGAATCAAATTATATATCAAATTAAAATATAGATGCTAATTTTAAATTCAAACACAATCCTTTATCATTTAATTTAATAATTAAGAAAAGCATTTTTAATTTAATTTAAATAGTATAAGTCCAAAATGTTTATTTTATAATTTACCTACCACAAAGCAACCATATTAACTTACTTTGACTCTAGAACTTATGGACTGATCTTTGGACGTTGTAGAATGGGCTGGTCATGACATTGTCACACACATATTTGTATAAGAAATAGTTTTAGCCAAATTTGATAAACTTATACACTTAATCCACTTTTATTTTCGGTACTCTCATTGATTCTAGAAATTAATTCATTAATATTCCTATAATGATTATTTGATATCAAAGTATAGGATAATATTTCATCTTCATTTCATATTAATTAAGATATTTTATCTGTAACAAGTTGATTATTAAAAAGTGGAGAGCATAATGAAAGATGGATTTGTATATATATATATATATATATATATATATATATATAGTGTAGTTTTTATAAATAAAGTTAAAAAAATAAACCCATGTAACAGGTTTAAATAATAAATATATCTATAAATTAAAAACATCAAAATTGATGTACTAAAAACTTACATATTTTATATAAAAAAAAATTTATATACCTATTTAGGGGTGAGCATTCAATCGAATCAAGTGAAAAAGTTTTAAGTTGATGAGTCATATTTTGTCATCCTAACTCGATTTAAATTTTTTTCGAATCGAGTCAAGTAAAATGAAATTCGAGTAAAACCAAATCAAGTGAAGTTGTTTGAATTAAATTTAAAAAATTAAACATATCAAATTAAAATATTGTTACAGTATAACTTATTCAATGTTGGAGCACATAATTTTTTTTTGAATAAAATTCGATTGGACTTTATTGATTAAATGGGAGACATAACAAACATTGGATCAACTAAATTAGGCCCAAATCCTAAAGAATAAACCAAAGGCCCAAGACAAGGCCCAAATAAAATGAAAAACTGTCAGAAAACAAAAAAGAAGAATCGGGAAACCTAGAGAAAATAAACTGACAGACCTAATCCCATCATTTCCATCCAATTGACAACAATATAGCTGGCTGATCGCTACAATCAGAGCTTTAAAAATTTATAAAAGAATGACCAAATCTGGAGACTAACTCTGACAACGATTAAAGGCAAGTGTACCTATCGAACAGTAGTATAGCTTAGGCAAGACCGGATTATCGAACCCAAAAGAACTAAAAGTATTAATACTAACTTTCTCTTTATTATTTAACCTTAAAATTAGAGTGAAGATTGTTTTTAAACTAAATTGATAAGAACTAAACTAGGAACACAAAGACAAAAAGGGCGAATTGGAAAATAACTTGAAGAAACTCAATTGATCACAACGACACCCTCAGGAAGAATCCACCTAGACTTCACTTGTTATCGAACCTTTAATTTTATGATCTATTTACTTAGCTTGATCCATAAGACTCCCTAACCTATATTAAACCCTCTCTCGATGTGAATAACGTCTAACCCTAGGTTAATTAGTGGAACTCTCGTTCGCTTATAATAACCCCCCAGGATAGCAGTAAATCGATCAATGGATTCCCATATTAGGTTTCACCCTAATCCGGCAAAATCTCGTAACCCTATCTTTAGGCGTTCGATCAACTCCGCTTAATTATGTTAGATCTTCTCTTAGGCAGGGTCTATTCCTCCTCCACCTAAGCACATTAGATTTGGATTAAGCAACATAATTAAGAACAAACTAAGTAATTCACCATATAACTTAAAAATCAAATAACAAGATTCATCTAGGTTTCATCCCCTTCAGGTATCTGAGGGGTTTAGTTCATAACGAATAAAGAAAACATCGCAAGAGAAAAGATAAAACAAAACATAAGAAATTCCTAAAACCCCCTGAAGGAATTGAAGGAGAATTCTACCGTCTTGAGTATAACTCTGGCTTCTTGGGATAGATCAACTGGCTATCCTCGTGTTATTCTCTAACTCTGACCTTCTCGGCTTGGCTCCTTGGCCGAGCTTTCGATGCCTTCGGCTTCTGCCGAACTCCCCCATTCAAGTTGCCCCATTGGGTGTTTATATAGACTGTGAGATGCCTTACTTGGCCCCTAAGTTTCCTAATTTAAGTAGAATTCCTACTAGGGTGTTTGAATAGGCTTTGGAATGTGTTTCTTTGCCTCCAAGTATCCTTTCCTAAATGAAATTGCTCTTTCCAGCGACAGGGACACGGCCATGGCACACGCCCATATGGATCATGGCCAGGCCGTGCTCTGATTTTAATGAGGCACGACCGTGTTAGCTTTGGGCCAGGCCATGTCGATTTCCTTTTTGGCCCAATTTGGTCTGTTTTAAGCTCGTTTCTCGTTCTTTTCATCCTTAGGTGCTTTCCTGAGTATAAAGCATGAAAAGAGAGGATTAAGAGCACCTTTTTACATAAATTGTGGATAAGTCATCCAAAAACAAGCTAAATGTGGGATTAAAATATGTTATAATTACGGTTTATCACTGGCCTCCATTACTATCTGACGAGTCGATTCCCCATACCAGCTAATCCCTGATAGCGTAATTCAAAAGACATCCAGTAAATGCTATCTCTTTCTTCTTTGGCTTCATCGTAGCCATCAATCCGGATCCCACACCTCATTTTCCTCCCCTCCTGGCTGAAGGCGTCTGAAGGCTTGATTTTCCAGATCCCACATTCCATTTACCTCCCCTCCTGGCTGAAGGCGAACGAGAGTTTCATTATCCAGATCCCACACCTCTCCTGGCTGTAGGCGTCGAAAAGCTTCATTTTCCAGATCCCTCACTTCATTTCTTTCCCCTCTAGAATGAAGGCGAACAAGAGTTTCATTATCCAGATCCCGCACCCCTGCTGGCTGTAGGCGACGAAAAGCTTCATTTTCCAGAACCCTCACTTGATTCCCTTCCCCTCCGGACTGAAGGTGTCTGAAATCTCCCTTTTCCAGGTATATTTCCTCGTTTGTTCTTAAGGTCTCAACTGCAATATTATAGGCTTCTCCATTCTCTATTCTATTCACGAACTAGCATTGCTGGTAAACCTATTTATAATTCTGTATATCGCTAATAATCACTCCTATCACCGATTTATCAGTTTCTGTTGAGTTGCATTTCTTAATAACTGATTTGGAGTCTCCTATTATTGTGACAGACTGAAACCCCTTTGAAATTTCGAGCTTTGTAGCCTGCAAACCTGCTTGTGCCTCTGCCATAAACGGGGATGAAATTACAGAATGTAAAACTGATCTTAAGGCAATCCAGTCATTCACCTCCCCCCGCACCACTAAGCCCGAAGCCGATTTAGCATTTCTACTATCGAAAGCAGCATCAAAAAAGATGGTGGCCTTTGTTTCCTTTCTTGCCTGACTCGGTTGGTTCATAGGTACAGAGGTATGTTTCCTTTCATTAGCCCTGTCAAGCTCTTCAAGATAGTTTGTCACTCGTTGTGATAATTCTTCTCCTGATGTTGTTTTGCTCTCATGGACGAGCTTATTCCTTGAAAACCATATCATTCATATTGCACATCAAAATATACGACACTGATCGTAGCTTCCTTTATCAAACACCCAGGTAAACCAGCTCCACAAATCTTTAATATTCAAGTTAATAACCCATGAGAGTTTAAGATTGTGCCATAACTCGATTGATGCAGGACACTGCCGTAGAACATGATTATTATCTTCCTCTGTATTACGGCACCTGGGACAAACACTGTCATGGGCTACTTTCCTGAGCTTCAAATTGCTAAGAGTTGGAATGAAGTTCCATGTAAATCGCCACATTGTAATACATATTTTTTATGGGAGTTGTAAATTCCATAGCTTCCTATAGAATTTTTTGCTTTCGGCATGTAATAATAATTCATTAGGATCCGTAGTAGCCTCCTGTAATAGTTTATAAGCGCTCCTTACTGTAAATTCACCTGAGTGCTCTCCTCGCCAAACTTGAAAGTCGTCGTGTTCAACTTCTGCTAGGGGAATTTGAAGAATCTTCTGCGCTATCTATTCTGAAAAGGTAGTCTCAATCAGCCCTTTTTTCCACATTCTTGTTGTTGTGTCAATTAGCCCTGAAACTAACTCTATTTCTGTGTTATTGCCCCTGTGTTCGATTCCATTAATGTCAATGCCTGGGATCCAACAGTCATTTCAGACAGAGATACGATCACCTTTTCCAACGCGCCAACACAAACCAGCCTTCAATAGTTTTTTTTGTTGCCCATATGCTCCGCCAGGTAAGAGAAGGTGAGTTACCTAAATGTGCCTGTAGAAAATCGGAGTTTGGATATTTTGCTTTAAGAACCTGTGCTAATAATGAATCGAGATAATTAATAAGGCGCCAACCCTGTTTGGCTAATAAAGCAATATTAAACTTATCGAGACTGCGAAAACCCAATCCACCTAATTCTTTCGAATAGCATAACTCCCTCCATGTGCACCAATGAATCCCCCTCTGCCCATGACCTTTTTGCCACCAGAATATTGCAATAATGTTTTCAAGCTCAGAACATAACGTTTTAGGTAAAAGAAAATAAGCCATTGTGTACGTTGGTATGGCCTGAAGGATAGCCTTAATGAAAACTTCTTTCCCCCCTTGAGAGAGATGTCTTATACTCCAGTTATTGATTCTTCGCCTAAAACGATTTTTCAAAATCTGGAATGCCTCTTTCTTTCCTTCTGCCCACCATATTCAGTAATCCGAGATAACGTTCTAGGTCATTTGAACTTCGAACACCCAGTGTGTGAGTGACCAGATCCCTTTCATCCTCTTTTGTGTTCGAACTTGAAAATACTGTAGATTTATCAAAATTAACCTGTTGCCTAAGACATGTCCTGTACTCGCGTAGCACCCTTTTTAATAGACTAGCCCCTCTGTCTGTTACCTCACCAAACAAGATGCAATCATTCGCGAATAGTAAATGTGAAATCTGTGGCCCTCTTCTACTCGCTTTCACGCCTCTGAAATTCTCTTCACGTTGAGCCAGTCTCATTAAGCTAGACAAGCCTTCCCTACAAATCAAAAATAGAAATGAGCTCAACGGATCGCCCTGTCTAAGACCTCGTGATGGATAAAAATTATTTCCAATCTGTCCATTTAGTACGACTGCATAGGAGACTGTAGAAATGCACCGCATAATTAGATTAATCCAGCATGGTTCGAAGCCCATTCTCCCCATCATCTTTTTCAAAAAGGTTCATTCTACCTTATCATAGGCTTTACTCATATCCAATTTGACTGCCATCAGCCCTTTCCTCCATGTTCTTTTCTTTTTTTAGAGCATTTAAAATTTCATAAGCTATAAGTGCATTATCGGATATTAATCTGCCTGGCATAAAAGCACTTTGTGCTTTATCTATGCACTTTTTCAAGACTCCTCTAAAACGGTTCGCTATTGCTTTTGCCAATATTTTATAAATGACATTGCATAAACTAATTGCCCAAAAATGTGAAAGGTTAGTTGGGCGAACCTTTTTGGGGATAAGCACAATATGAGTAGAATTCAGTCAACTAACCTCCATTCCACCATTGAGCTGTTAAAGGCAAAAAGATGAGACTTCATTGCCAAAAATATGCCACAATTTTTGAAAGAAGATAGCTGGAAGCCCATCCTCTCCTAGAGCCTTTGTAGCTCCCATATCTGTCAATGCTTCCCAAATCTCCTTCTTTGTAAAAGGCATTGCAAGGCGTCTATTATCTTTATCAGAAATACAACGTTCAACTCTTGATAAGATATGCTCATATTGATCCTCTCCCTCCGTTTGGAATAAACCTTGGAAATATGTTCTTGCAACTGCCTCCATCTCTTGCTGATCCTCTGTCTCTCTACCATCTGAATCTTGAAGCTTTTGAATGCAGTTTTGTCTCCTTTTTTGTGTAGCTATACTGTGGAAAAAAGCTCTGTTTCTGTCCCCTAGTTTGAGCCAATTAACTCTAGCTCGTTGCTCCCAATAGCTCTCATCCTTATCAATCTCGAAGTTTAATTGTAACTTAGTGTCAATCAATTCCACTAAGTTATTATTCATCCTCTTTGCTTCCATTAGACCTGCCAACTTTGAAGAGAGATATTCCTTTTTTTGATTCCTAGAGAGCCTCATTTGCGCAACCCATTTCCCCAACTCTGATTTAAGATACTCTAACTTTTGTAAAAGATTCCATGTTGCTGACGCCCATTTAATTTTAACTTCTGTTTCAAAGGTCTCCTCCAATAACCACCACGCTTCGAATCTGAAAGTTTCCCATCTTTTTCTGCTTCCTTCATTGGTTGTAGTAATTAAGAGTGGACAGTGATCAGAGGTTGAGTGGACAAGATGTCTAATGTTGGTCTCGGGAAACCTAGACATCCAATTGACATTAGCTACTCCTCTATCTAAACGTTCCCGTATATTTGTTTCTAGTAAATTCCCCCTTTCCCAAGTAAACCAATTTCTAGAATAGCCTACGTCCATAAGATGACAATCTTCTAACGCATTGCGGAAGGCTTCCATTCTCTTTTCCTCTCTAGGCAACCCACCTTTTTCTCAAATCCGTACATTATTTCATTAAAATCACCACATACCAACCACGACTGTTCTTCATTCCGCCCCAGCCTTCTTAGTAAATTTCACGAATCTTCCCTCTCTCGTGCATAGGGAGAGCCATAAAAACCTGTAAACCTCCATTGTTGGTCTTCATTTTGATCATAAGCTAATACATCAATGTGCTTTCTAGAAAAATTCTGGAGCCCAACAGACACTCCACCTTTCCATGCCAGACATAAACCTCCTTTTGAGCCATCGGAGTCCACCTCTATGCCATTAGTAAATCCTAATCTTCTACGAATTCGTTCCATCTGTACTTTGTTAATCTTTGTCTCCATAAAGAAGACCATTTGGGGATTGTGTGACTTCAGCGTTTACCGAAGCCTTCGAATGGTCCGTTGGTTCCCCAAACCCCGGACATTCCAGCTTAAGATTTTCATTGTGACTGGTTGGCTTGCCTTTTGGCAGTCGTCGATAATAAAAGGTTATTTTCTGTCAAAACTCTACTTCTAACTAAACCACTGTCGTTATTCTTTCTGATTAAATGGCTTGCGTTTTCTCCAGGTTGTCGCTTTTTCCCCTCTTCCCCGATTAAAATCCTCTCCTCCGAATCATGATCCATCGTTGAGTATGCCTGTGCTTCCGTTATGTTTTCCTTCCCCTGTGCTATTTTGAACTGATTACTTTCAAGATTAAATCCTAAAATTGGATCTATTGTGGCCTCAGTTTCTGGTATAGTCCTCACGCCCCATATCCTGCTATCCGTTACTTGGCTAAAATTACCACTTCGATTCTGTCTATCCTCCCTTTCTTCCCGTAGCCAGATGTTATTCATTGTCATTGCTCTCTTAGATTGTGCTCTTAGAGACAGATCCCAACCCATTGTTGCCACCTCCATCCCCAAAAGCATTTTTGCTTCACAACAAGAGTCATTATGACCTAAGCGGCCGCAATAAAAGCAAAACAAAATAAGTATTTCGTATTTGAATCTAATTTATGAACACTTTCATGCAAAAGACACATTTTTTCTACTTTTTAGTGGCTGTCGCACATCCAATTGAGTTCTGATCCGCATAAAATTCCTTTTCCCCTTCCCCAGATCTGATGTATCATATTCAAGAAATCTACCCAAAAAATCACCTAGTTGTCTTGCCAGATTTTTCAAAAAAAATCCCATTGGAATGTCATAAATTTGTGCCCATATCGGAGAGTAAATTAAAGGGACTTCCAGTGGTTCTTCTCCTTGTTGAATCTTATGGAGGATTAAAAGATGGTTATTATATGTCCATGGAGAGCCTTTTAAGACCCGATCCATGTCCATGACATGAAAAAATTTAAACAAAAACCTCTTTTCCCCGAGATCTCGTATTTGAACACCTTTCACCGGATGCCACAGATTTGCCATTGTGCTTTTCATTGTCGGGAAATGTATAACGCTTACAGTCAGAAAACATCCCACCAGACTTAGATTCTGCTCTTCTATTCCCGAATTTTGCTCGGACTGAATCTGCAAAATTTCATCCTCTTCTTCATCAATGGTTAATCCCGCAAAATCTCTGTCCATTACTGTAGGTTTCAAAGTAAAGCCCTTCGTCAACGTTTAAGACTTCAAAAGGAGGCCTTTATCAACCACCTTGCCGCTGGAATGTAAGTGAAAAAACAAGAATAGCAAAAAACAAGAAACAATAAAACAATAAAAAACCCTAGATCGTGCCAAAGAGGCAGACTAAACTTTCGTGCCAGAGAGGCAGACTGAATTTTTGAAGATATTTGGAGCACATAATTTTGAAACCATATATATTTGAAAAAATTTTCAACGCAAAATAATAAAAAAAAGAAGAAGATACTTTTAGCACGATAAACTTGAATCATTAATGAACCTATTTAGGTCCTAAAATTATTATTTTAGAATTTTTTTTAAACTTTATATATTCTTTAGATTTTTTAAAAAATTATTATAATTTTTTTAAAAAATATAATTTTTATAAATATTTTAAATTTTTGAAAATTATTTTATTTTATTTTTAATTTTTTATGAGAGAGTGATCAATTTGCTCATTTTCAAAATTGACAAGAGCCAAAGGGGTATTTATACCAATCTATTATTTGAATTATTCGAGTTATTTGAATTGTAAAATTCATCTCAATTCAAATTCGAAACTTAAATTACTTATTCGAATTAACTTAAATAACTCGATTCGATTAACTTTAAATTTGAATTTTTTTCAAATCGAATTAAAGGTAAATTTTTAACTTAAAAGAAAAACATTTATGTTGCATGGGATGTATTACTCTACTATTAAAGGTAAATTTATTTTCAAAATAACGGCTGAATTGGTAGGTAAACATCTTTGAAATTTATATATAGACTTACGTGATATTGTTGGATAATTTAAGTGGAGACAATAGAATCAGAGATTTATATGAAAATAAACAGTAGACTTCGAGGTGCGAATGATGCTTTCCAAAGAGAACTATTTGCCTTACACAAAGTTACTAGAGGGTTAGGACAAAGGTTATTATGGGAAACAACGAAGTTTTGAATTTCCTGATTAACAAAATCCAGGGATTCTCTAACTCTTATTCTAATTTCTAGAAATGAATTGATTGTAATGTAATTTATGAGCACCATAGTCTCTTTATTTATATGCAATCAATGAATACAATTTTGAAGAGTCACAATCTTTTATTTTGGACATAGAAAAAATATGTCTCATGAAAATATATTAATTAGATAATAAATTATCACTTTGATTGAATAATTAATTTATAAAGTTGAGATACATAATCTAAAATTTATAGATTGCGTTTGATAGTTGATTTTATGCTTTTACATTTCACTGTTAAAATGTAATGAAAACAACGGTAAACTCACCTAAAATAAAAAAGAATAATTGTAATTCATTTTAATCACTTTCCTTTCATCTTTCAGTCTGCAAGTAGATTCCCTCCGACCAATTACCTCTTTTTGTTTCTTGTTTTCCCCCCCTTCTTGCTCTGCCAACTGCTGCCGTTTTGCAGCCAAGATACACCAGCGACAGAGAGCTCTTCCTCTTTTCTGTTCTTTCTCCTTTTTTAGTTCTCTGACTTGTTTTCTTTTTCTTTGCAGGTTCTGCTTGACTTCAAAACAAGGAGTTCTTTTTCTGTTATTTTCGGTTGCTGGTGGATTGTCTTTTTCTTTGGTTTTACTATTGGGACTTGGGTTCCCTCGAATTTATGGTTGGGTTTGCAGGTTTAGGGTGATGAGGGTTGGAGTTGATGGTGGTGATCAAATGGCTGAGGTGAAGATGGTGATGAAAGTTGTTCAAGCGAGAAAGAGATGAAAGTTTCTTTCACTTGTATCTACAAGTAGATTCTTTCTATGAAGAAAGATGAAAAGAAAAAGGTTGAGGCTGAATGAATGGAACAAAACTACGTTGTTTCAATTTTGTTAGGCTTAAAAATAAAAGCTAATTTGAAATTATAAACATTACGTGTAATTTTTTTTAAAAAAAAAGTGACATCAAATTTTTATCCAAAATTTTAATAAGAATGTTGAATATTTAAATTGTAATTTTTTTTTTAATCAAGTGAATATTTGTCGTAACCTATATATTGCTATACTTTCACGTGACACTTGAGCACACCTAAAAGGGATAAACTGGCGATGGTAATTAACTCCCACAATTGAAGTAAAAGGGGTTTCGTACTTGTGAACAACATATATCAAAAAACAAGTCTTTGTATTTTGCTTTTATCTAAAGATGGATTTAAATAATATTTTTCAGTATATATTTTCTTTGTATTTCGCAAAAAAATAAATGTTTAATGATTCAATATCGCCCTCCTGCAAAGTCAACCTCTTATTCTTTAAAAATAAAAAAATTATATACTTTTATAATTAAATATAAATAAAAATATTTTAAAAACATTTATTTAAAGTCAAGTCAAACATTATCAAAATTCTTTGCCTTAGCTCCCTAAGTCAAATCAAGCTAATTAGACTACTCAGTCTAGACAATTCTAATATGCAGTCATAAACGTGTAAACATGTAGCAATTCATGAAAATATTTTTTCACTATCTTAATTATACGCTTGACCTTGGTAGGACAATTGCTTCTATTGTCACCAGCTTTGTCACATTTATCACAAGTTAACAATGCATATTTGGAGATTTCAGCACTCTTTTGCACACTAATCTCCTCATCACACTAAACTCTTTCAACTTCTTACACCAACTCTTGATAATAGCTAGTAAAAATGCATTATTACTTGTGAATCGCATACTTATGATTGGGCCTCATTCTAATTTTAAAATAAGATCATAAATTACATGTATATCAGAGAAAGGATTGTATGAAATAAAGATATTATTCATGTCCAATAGTTTAATGTCACAATAATAATTTCATCATTAATTTTAGGATTTTCATTTGGATTTAATTTTTTTCAAGACAAAAATACTGATGTAACATTAAACTATTAAAAAAATAGATACAGATAATGTGACGCCTCAGTTTCATATAATCCTTTCCCGATATATTATTGGTTGAAAAACTCTTCATTGCAGCGACCGGCTAATTATGGTAATCATGAAAGTGTAAAAATTAGTTAAAAACAGCACACACCAGCTGCCAACTATAAATTACTATTTATATTAATAAAGGTAAACAAAGGGAAGGAAATATAAACACATACAGTCAAAAATTACAAAAAAAAAAAGAAAAAGAAAAAAGAAATGGTTTAGACTGGTATAAGCCTAATTTACGAGTTTTTCCTTCGCTCATGTATATCATTTTGAGAATTCTGAACATAACATTCTACACATATAATAGCTTGTTTTAGAAGAGCAATGAATTGTCTTTAATTACGTCAATCCTCGCACGGAAACTATATAGGACGGAATTTGCTGAAAAAAGGATTTTCTCCCTAAGCTATGGCTTTTTGGACCCGATGGCCAACGGCATTGAATTCTTAACAGTCCATTCTCAAGTCGGCCACCACCTAAACTATTTAGATAGTGATCGCAAAGGACAAATGATCAAACGACCAAAGCCAAAGGTGAATTAAATGTTCGAAACCCTCGTCGCCATAATTAAAGCCGAAAGTTGAAAGTTTGAACCGTTAGTTATGATTTGATATATAACACAATGATTAAAGCTTCAAATTGTGAGTAATTTTACCACACTCAATCATTTTAAAACCCTCCATTAAGCAGATAATTACTCTATAATTAATCCTAATCTTTAGAATTGAAATATCCCTCGAGAGTCGTAAACATGCATGCCTTTCACCATAGACTTCAGTACTTCACGGTATATATATACAGAAGCTGCTTAATTTAGAGAATGAAACCACCATCAGTATAACTTTTAGATTTTTTTTTTTTTACATATAAGCCAAAGTAGTAGATTAACCAGGCAACTTCTTTCCATTGTATTCAGCTTGATAGGTTCCATCTAGCCATTGTGTTGAATTGTGCTAAAAACAAGGAATAGTTCCTTTGTATAAACATAATATCTTCAAAGGGCTGATACATGCATTTATAGGAACGGAAGGGTACTGTAACTTCTTTAACTGACTAACTGCTAGCTTAACCGATAACTAACAACTAACTTCCTTTTACTTTTTAACAGCTTCTCTAACATTCTCCTGGTCTTTTAACCTCTTGAAGACCAATACTTGTATCTCTTGTTGTGACCCGAAGAGCATGCCGAAAATCTACAAACTGTTTGGAAGTGATGGGTTTTGTGAGCACATCAGCAACTTGATTAACTGATGGAACAAAATTAACTTGCAGAGTGCCATCGAGCACTTTCTCTCGAACAAAGTGATGACGATCTCAACATGCTTGACTCGGGCATGATGAGTTGGATTTGCAGACATAGAGACTATAGAGGTATTATCACACCAGACCACTGGTGCATGTTCCATGGATATGCCAACTTCTTCCAGCAGCTGTTTAACCCATAACAATTCAGACACACAATTGGCTAAGCTACGGTATTCAACTTCTGAGGATGACCTGAAAACCACTGCTTGCTTCTTGGAGCACCAGGCTATCGGGTTTGATCCTAAGTAGATGACATAACCTGTGGTGGATCGTCTGTCTTTGACTCAGGATGCCCAATCTGCATCAGAATAGCAAACCAACTTGAACTGCCCTTGTGAGAAAAGTAACCCATGCTCCATAGTTCCAATTAGGTAAGGTAAGACACGTTTAACTGCCCTCCAATGAGTGTCACTTGAAGAGCTCATATACTGGCTGAGTTTATTAACGCAAAAAGATAAGTCAGGCCTTGTAATACACATATACTGAAGCATTCTAACAGTGCTTCGATAGAGATGACCATTTGCAAAAGGCTGACTGTCATCAGAGGCAACCAGCTTAGGCGTGCTCACCGTGGGAGTAGGTGTGACAGCTGCGCCTACCATTCCTGTTTTGTGTAGTATCTCCTGAACATACTTCCTCTGATTGAGAAATAGCCCTTGAGGTGTAGACTGAACTTCAATGCCTAGAAAGTAGTTGAGTTGGCCCATGTCTTTGAGAGTAAACCTATCATGAAGCTGTAGCACTACACTGTCTATATCCTTACTTGAGCTGCCAGTGATTACTATGTCATCCACATAGGCCATAAGTAACAATTGGCTGTCTGAAGATACCTGAATGAACAACGGCGGATCAGCCTTCGACGCATGAAACCCGAGCTTACTGACCAAAAATTGTTTAAGTGTGTGAAGCCATGCACGAGGGGCCTGGCGCAGACCATACAGGGCTTTGTTTAGTTTACATACTAGCTTTTGACCATTGGAGCTTGGCACCTGAAATCCAGGTGGCTGGTCCATGAAAATTTCCTCAGTCAGCTCCCCATTTAAGAACGCATTATTGACATCAACTTGGTACAATGGCCATCCCTTCATTACTGCAACAACAAGTATTGTCCTGATGGTGACTGCTCGAACCACTGGACTGAACGTATCTCGAAATTCAGTTCCTACATGCTAAGAGAACCCATTTGCAACCAACCGAGCTTTGTATCGTTCCACAGCGCCATCAACTTTCTTTTTTACTTTAAACATCCATTTACAGCCAATGGTTTTGCGATGAAGAGGAAGAGTGCAAAGACTCCAGGTATAGTTGCGCACGAGAGCATGTAGCTCATCATGTATAGTATCTTTCCAACACCTATGAGCCATAGTTGCATGGATGTCAGCAGGAGTATCAGGTGTCGAACAGGCTGTGGTGCTCAGATAGGCTTTTGGTTTGAATATGCCAACTTTGCTGCGGATGACCATAGTGTGTGAGTTTTTTGGGACAGTGGGTGGTGGTTGAATATGTGCAGAGGAGCTAGAGTGAGATGAGTGAGACACAGGGTTATTGGAGGTAGAATGTGTTAGGACAGGTGAGTAGGGCAGATCGGTGATGTGCAAGGGTCCAAAGGGAATGATAGTCATAGAAACATTTGATGTTTGAGTATGTGGTTTAGGTCGGGGGGATAGGATAAGTAATTTGGAGTTAGATTGAGGTTGTGACTTGAGTAAAGTAGATTTGGTGTTGGAAGTCCTGAATGGAAACATGGTTTCATGAAATATAACATGTCGAGAAATGTATACTTGAGCATCACTGGCTTGACACCGATACCCTTTATGAAGGGAGGAGTATCCTAAGAAGGTAGAAGGAGTGGACCGAAATTGAAGCTTATGGGTATTGTATGGTCTGAGATTTGGGAAGCACAGACAGTCGAAGATTCTAAGGTGTGAGTAGCTTGGTTTGGTTTGAAAGAGTTTCTCAAATAGGGAGATATAGCCTAAGGGAGCAAAGGGTAGCCTGTTGATGAGGTAGACGGCACTGATAAAGGCATCATTCCAGTAGATCACAGGCATGGAGGCATGCGCTGGCATGGAGAGGCCAGTTTCAACTATCTGGCTGTGCTTGCGTTCAACCAGGCTATTTTGGGCCGAGGTGTAAGGGTATATGAACCTCTGCGTGATCCTATGTTGAGCAAGATATCGTTTCAGCACTTGAAATTCACCCCCTCCATCTGTTTGTATAGTTCGAAGTTGTAGACCAAGAGCTCTCTCAGCCTACTTGTGGAAATGTGGAAACACAGTGAGGACCTCAGACTTCTTATGCAAGAAATAAATCTAGGTGTATCTAGTGTATGCATCAGTAAAGGCCACATAGTAACGAAACCCATTGGAAAGCACTAGGGCTGGTCCCCAAACATCAATCACCACCAGTTGCAGGGGAGCTGAATACTGAGTCATTGAATTGGGGAATGATAGCTTATGTTCCTTTCCTGGATGACATGCAACATAAGTAAACGATTCTTTATTGGCATCGAAAGACACATTACAATGTAGTAAAGCCTTAAGCAGTGTATTTTTACAAGGATGCCCTAGTCTAGAATGCCGCATACTTAGAGGGACTGAGGCACTAGCTGTAAGGTAGTGAGCTGTGCGAGTAGTTTGGCCATTCCTTGGAGCATCTTTGAAATGCAGCTTGTACAGTCCATAATGCACTGAGCCTCGAATGATGTAACAGTCCGATTTATACCCTAGTCGGAATAGTGGTTTCGGGACCACAAATCCAAGTCAAAAAATATTTTAATATTATTTTTCGAGTTTACAGTATGTGATTTAGCATGTGTGAAAGTTTCGTGAATTAAATTTTATAGATTGGTTGTTTAATTTGAGAAAAGGATTAAATCACAGAAAATGCAAAAGTAGCCTTCTATTTGATGAAGTGCCAAACTGATGTGTCTCTTTAAATGTGAAGTCCTTATTATGCAAATGGACCATTGATATGGTTAATGGACAATAATGACCATTCACTAAGTGTTTATAAAGTTATTTCATTAAGGTTAAAATGATAAATGGATTATTAATGTGTTAAATAAAAACAAAATATGAAATTAGTGTTTAGAGGTTGTTTCCCTAATCTTAAATATTACCTTGAAATTTGAAATTTACAAAGGTTGACATTAAAAACCACAATTTCTGTGAGATTTTGAGCCTTTAAGAGCATATATCTTTCTTGCTCACTTTATTGATTATGAGTGTGTCAATATTGATCTGTTATACTAGAACTTGCTTCGATTATACATGTCGAGACCACATTTCTGATTTGATATACTAAGATGATAAATGCACCTAGGTTTTAACCCACTTACTCCTCAAAAAGCCTACCTCCATAATTAACCCCTAGTGAACCCCTTTTTAGCCTAATAAACCATTTCTTGACTCACCCATTAATATTAACCCAAAAACCAAATTTTTAATTCCTCTAATCTTTTGACGTCCCTTTTTGTCGAGATTTGAACTGAGCAGTTGCCTAACTATGTTCTCTATTTTAGTTGTTAAAGTTCTTTCTTATCATTGTATATTCTTAAAAAAATAGAAAAAAAAAAAGAAGAAGTTGAAGATTTATTCATTATTAGTTTAAGGTTGAACAATTAATGTCACATCTTTAGAAGAAGCTCATGTTATTAGTGATAAGATAAGTTTTCAATCGATGTAATTATCCAGTATTAGTTAAATTTTTCTAGTTAGTTAAATTATTAATTCAATCTCGATTCTAACCTTCTAATTCAGCCTATATCCACACCTTTAACCCAAGCCCTGTTACAACCCTTTAAAGACCTTTTGATTTGTGTATCATCTCATTTTATAGTAGTGGAAATCTAATTTTCATGCAAGCATATGGGATTAACTTTTCATGTTTGACTTTTTGAGTGCTTAATTTGAACCTTTTGAGTAATTTGAGTGAATCTTTAGTGAGGATGTCAATTCTTGTCGGATTTGAATTAGATGTAATTATTTAGGTAAGGGGAAACACCTATATTTTCGTGCTATAAAAATTTATGACTTAGATTGTTTGAATCTTTAGGACTCTTTTAGTTGAATTATCAATGTAAGAATTAAGTATGAATTATGATGAAACATTATTGATAAGAATTATAAATTGCGAAAGTTGATTTTAATTGTGAGTTGAGGATTTTGCTTGAGGACAAGCAAATGTTTAAGTGTGGGGGTATTTGATAAACCATAATTTACACATATTTTAACCCCATGTTTGGCTTAATTTTGGATGATTTTCCATTAAATTTGATGAATTCGATGCTCCTAATCTCTTAATTTCATGTTTTATACTCAGGAGAGCTTAGGAAGTTGAAAAGGATGAGAAACGAGCCAAAAAGGGACAAAATGGGCCTACACGACCTGGACCACTGCACACCGACGGACCGCACTGTAACATCCCGAAATAGGGCCTAAACGGAATAGTGGTTGCGAAACCACAAATTCGAGTCAGTAAAATATTTCAATATTATTTTCAGTGCTTATAATATGTGAATTTACATGTGTGAAAGTTTCGTGAATTAATTTTATTGTTTGTGTGCTTAATTTGATAAAAGGGCTTAATTGCGTAAAATGAAAATTTGATGGTTAAACAAGAGAGTGCCTAATTATTGTTGTCTTTATAATTTGGAGGCTTTATGTTGTAATTTACCCATAAGTGAGAGTAGTGGGCGGCGTTATGTCAAATTATATAGCTTGTTTTATTATGTATAATGGTTTAATAATAATAAAATAATATAATGTTAATATAATAAACAAACATAAGTTAAAAAGCCATTATCATCTTTTTTCTACTAGCCGAATGTAGAAGAAAAGAAAAAGAAAAGAACAAGCTTAGGGTTTGGCAATTTCTGAAGCTTGATTCAAGGTTAGTCTTAGTTCGATTTTTAATAATTTTTACGTTTTTGAGATCGTTGCTTTGAGTGCTACAAAACCCATGTTTCAATTTTGAATTTTGATGAATATTTTGAGTTATGCCATTGATGAGAACTTATGATTTTTGTTGTTTGATGGTAGAAAATGAAAGATATGTGTTAGATTAACAAGTTTTGTCTTTGGATTTTTGATGAATTTAAGTAGTTTGGACTAAATTAGTAAAAGTTGTTATTGTTCATAAGTATGTGTTATAGTAAGAATTTGAAGTTGCTATAGAAGGGAAAAATGTTCAGCATGTTAGAAAGCATAAGAATAAGGGCTGAAGTTTAATTTTCGAGCCTAGGGGCAAAATCGTAAATATGTAAAAGTTTAGGGGCAAAATTGTAATTTTTCCAAAGTTAGAGTTAAGGACTGTTTTGATAAATATGAGTATTAAATAAGCTAAATTTGCTATTATAGATCAAGAAGAACAAAATCCAGAGTTAGATCGGGGAAAGAAAAAGATAGTGGACTAAATCGATATAGTTTATCGATTTTGTTTCGAGGTAAGTTTGCGGTAAATAAATGCAATATTCTGTTATTTTACATTTAATATTAATAAATTCCAGTATTTACATATTTATTCTGTAAATTTATTATTTAAAGACTCAAGTATGAATTGACGGAAAAGCTATCTCAGAAAGTTCCGGTTGAACCTTAGGAATGTGTAGGATACAAATGTCATGACATTAGGGTTTAAGGAAATCATGTAAGACCATGTCAAGACATGGCATTGATAAATTACTATAAGGCAAAGGTCTCATGTAAGACCATGCCAAGGCATGGCATTGGTGAATTTATGAGGCAAATGCCCCATGTAAGACCATGCCAAGGCATGGCATTGGTGAGTTCATAAGGCAAGGATACCACGTAAGACCATGTCAAGACATGGCAATGGTTAAGTTTCATAAGGAAAGGTACCCGCGTATCCTTAGTATTCCAAAGTGGTTCAACGGGAATATTCCAAGAGTAAACCAAAGTAAAGGTAAGACAAGTTCAAGCTAAAAAGGTAAGTTAAGACAAGTTCAAGCTAAAAAGGTAAGTTAAGATAAATTCAAGCTAAAAAGTTAAGGTAAGATAAATTCATGTTAAAAGGCAAGGTAAGAATACAAGTTTGAGTATATTGAGTTAAAAGCTTAAGTGATCTTGATAAGAAAAGAATAAGATAATTCATTAAGAATGTTGTTATCTATTTACATGTAAACTTACTAAGCTTTATGCTTACTCCCATTCTTTAATTTTTTTTTTATAGTATTACAAGCCAACTCGGGGATCGAAAGGACGTCGGAGATCGTTACACACTATCAAAAGATTATATTGGTATTTTGTGATTCGAACGTTTTAAGTTATGGCATGTATAGGGACTTAGCCATTTTATGTGTGTGACCTAATGATATGGCTTATTATGGACTTGTAAATGCTTGGTAATAATTAGCCATTAAAATGGTTAATTAAGAACATGTTTTGGATGTTATGAAATGCCTAGTTCTTAGTTATTTTAAAGAAATTATGTAATTATATGCAGGGGAATAGTTGGACAGCAGCAGTGACGTGATTTTGAAAAATCACCAAAAATAGTAGAAATTGAATTAGGTTGTGCATGAGATATAGAATTAAATATTATTGAGTCTATTTTCATATAAATAAAACGGTGTAGGAAAAAGAGTTGTATATTATGAGATAATTAATTTTTAGTGGAGAGAGGTCAGAACCGTCAAACTGTGTAACAGGGGAGACTTTAACTAATAAACTGTACTAATTGGCCACACAAAAAATTCTGGAAAAATTATAGTAAGAAGATATATGAGTCTAGTTTCAGGGAAAATTTACGGATCTTAATTTCAAGTTTCGTAACTCGAGTTATAATTAATTTAGTGAACATGACGCAGACGGACAGTTTCAGTTTTTATGCCCAGAACTAGTAAGTTAAGTCTAGTAATGCCTCGTGCTCGACTCCGGCAGCGGTCTCGGGTAAGGGGTGTTACATTTATTGGTATCAGAGCCAGAGTTTAGTCGGTTCTCGGAATATTCAGTATGAGTAAGAGTCTAACTATACATGCCATACTTATATTTTGATAGTGTGACGACTCCTGACAATTTTAAAAATGTTTTTCTTTTATAGTTATGGATCCCGAACGAGATGGTGCAGATGATGTAGAGAGTAATCCGCCCGCTCCCACTGAAGGGACGGTGCCATCAGATAGTCGTGAAAGGCCCGTTACAGTTAGTCAGGGAGGAGGGGCTCGAGAAGCCTTCTTCCAAGCTATGAATGAATGGTTTGCTGAGTTCGTTCGTACGAACCCGGCCATTAGACCTCCACCCCCTCATGAGCCACAGACAACCCACATAGCTCCCCCAGTTATAAATACAGTTAGAAGAGAGAAACCACCTGTTGACAAGATCAGAAAACAAGGGGCTGAAGAGTTTCGGGCTACCAAAGATGATGATGCAGAAAAAGCTGAATTTTGGCTCGAAAATACTATTAGAGTTTTTGACGAGTTATCCTGCACACCGGAAGAGTGTATTAAATGTGTAGTGTCACTTCTTAGAGATTCAGCCTACCAGTGGTGGAAGACACTTGTATCAGTAGTACCGAAAGAAAGAGTTACTTAGGATTTCTTTCAGGAGGAGTTCCGTAAGAAGTATATCAGTCAGAGGTTTATTGACCAGAAAAGAAAAGAGTTTCTTGAGTTAAAACAAGGTAAGATGACTGTGACCGACTATGAACGTGAATTTGTCTGACTCAGCAATTATGCTCGAGAGTGTGTGTCTACAGAGGCTATCATGTGCAAAAGATTTGAAGATGGGCTCAATGATGATATCCGACTGTCAGTTGGTGTTCTAGAGATAAAAGAGTTTGTTGTTTTAGTTGAACGAGCCTGTAAGGCAGAAGAGTTGTTAAAAAGAAAGGGTAAAGCTGAAATTGAGATGCAAGACACGAAGAAAAGACAGATGAGCAAGTCATTTCAGTCTACATCCAAGAGGCCTAGAGAGTTTTCTACGAGATCTAATTTTTCAACCGGGTATTCTAGCCGAAACAGAGGTGGAAGATTTATAGATTCAAAAGCTCAAACCACTTCGATTGCGAGTGTTGGCAGTATTCAACCTGATAGACCCGAGTGTCCTCAATGTGGTCGACGTCATCCAGGTCAATGTCGAGCAACTAAGACTGGTTGTTTCCGATGTGGTGCACCGGATCATTTCATTCGGGAGTGTCCCGAGATGGTTAAAAAAGAAGTAATACCGAGTGCAAGATCAGGTAATGCCCCCGTTAGAGGCAGATCTCAGAGAAATTCAGGAGTAGGGGCAGGTAGAGGTACATTTAGAGATACAACAACAAGATCAGATGTTAGAGCACCCACAAGGACTTATGCTACCCGTGCTCGTGAAGAGGCATCTTCCCCCGACGTAATTACGGGTACATTTTCTCTTCATGATGTTAATGTTATTGCTTTGATTGATCCGGGGTCAACCCATTCCTATGTTTGCATGAAATTAATGCCTAGTATGAACATGCCCATAGAGTTTACAGAATTTGTGATTAAAGTATCGAACCCATTAGGTCAGCATGTGTTAGTAAACAAAGTATGTAAAAAATGCCCTTTGATGATTAGAGGTTACTGTTTTCCGGCTGATCTCATGCTATTGCCATTTGATGAGTTTGATGTGATTCTTGGTATGGATTGGTTAACTGCACATGATGTGATAGTGAATTGTGGAAAAAGATTCATTGAGTTGAAATGTGAAAATAGTGAGTTCCTTCGGGTTAATTCAGATGAGTCAGATAGTTCAATTTCCATAATTTCTGTTATGTCTGCTCAGAAATGTTTAAGGAAAGGATGTGAAGCTTATCTTGCTTTTGTGTTGAATACTAAAGATCCAGAGTTGAAAATTGAATCAGTGCCTGTGGTAAATGAGTTTCCTGATGTGTTCCCGGAAGAACTACCAGGTTTGCCTCCTATCAGAGAAGTTGAGTTTGGTATTGAATTGCTTCCAGGTACCACACCTATTTCTATTGCTCCTTATAGAATGGCTTCAATAGAATTAAAAGAATTGAAAGCTCAGCTACAGGAATTAACTGATAAAGGCTTTGTAAGACCTAGTTATTCACCATGGGGTGCACCAGTATTATTTGTGAAAAAGAAGGACAGTTCCATGAGATTGTGCATAGACTATCGGCAGCTTAACAAGGTTACCATAAAGAACAAATATCCATTGCCTAGAATAGATGACTTGTTTGATCAATTGAAAGGAGCCACTGTGTTTTCTAAGATAGATTTGAGATCTGGATACTATCAGTTGCGAGTTAAAGAGTCAGATGTTCCAAAAACTGCTTTTCGAACTAGGTATGGTCACTATGAGTTTCTTGTGATGCCATTTGGCTTAACTAATGCTCCTGCCATTTTCATGGATTTAATGAACCGAATTTTCAGACCTTACTTGGACAAGTTTGTAGTTGTGTTCATTAATGACATCTTGATTTATTCTCATGATGAGACTGAGCATGCAGAGCATTTGAGAACAGTTTTACAGATTTTGAGAGATAATCAGCTTTATGCCAAATTTAGCAAAAGTGAGTTCTGGTTACGGGAAGTTTGTTTTCTTGGACACGTTGTCTCAGGAGAAGGTATTAAAGTTGATCCGAATAAGATTTCAGCCATTGTTGATTGGAAGCCTCCCAAGAATGTATCAGAGGTCAGAAGTTTTCTTGGTCTTGCAGGTTATTATAGACGATTTGTAGAGGGATTTTCCATGATAGCTACTCCATTGACAAGATTGCTACAAAAAGATGTCAAGCTTGAATGGACTGAGAAGTGTCAGCAGAGTTTCGACAAGTTAAAGGCATTGTTGACTGAAGCTCCTGTCTTAGTACAACCAGAACCAGGTAAAGAGTTTGTAATTTACAGTGATGCATCCTTAAATGGACTAGGCTGTGTACTTATGCAAGAAGGAAGGGTAATTGCTTATGCCTCTAGACAGTTAAAACCACATGAGAAAAATTATCCGACACATGATTTAAAGTTAGCTGCTATTGTAATTGCATTAAAAATTTGGAGACATCACTTGTATGGTGAGAAATGCCGAATATTCACTGATCATAAAAGTTTGAAATACTTGATGACTCAGAAAGATCTGAACTTAAGGCAAAGAAGATGGCTAGAGTTTATTAAAGATTATGAGCTAGTGATCGATTATCACCCGGGTAAAGCAAACGTTGTTGCTGATGCTTTGAGTAGAAAATCGTTATTTGCATTGAGAGCTTTGCACACTAGTTTGGCCTTATCAGATGATGGTTCTATTTTAGCTGAGTTGAGAGCTAAACCGACGTTTCTTAAAGAAATTTGTGAAGCTCAGAAGGATGACAGTGAGTTGCAAGCCAAAAGAGTTCAGTGCGAGTCAGGTGTAGAGTCTGATTTTCAGATCGGTTCTAACGGTTGTTTGTTGTTCAGAGACAGAGTATGTGTACCAAAGAATGATGAGCTTATTAGGAAAATCTTACAGGAAGCACATAGCAGTTCTTTGTCTATTCACCCAGGTAGTACAAAGATGTATAATGATTTGAAGAAAATGTATTGGTGGACAGGAATGAAAAGAGATATATCAGAGTTTGTTTCTAGATGCTTGATCTGTCAGCAGGTAAAGGCTGAACATCAGGTACCTTCAGGTTTATTGCAGCCTGTATTAGTTCCCGAGTGGAAATGGGATCGAGTTACTATGGATTTTGTGACAGGATTGCCTTCGACACCGAGAAAGAAAGATGCAGTATGGGTTGTGATTGATAAGTTAACAAAGTCGGCTCATTTTATCCCAGTTCGTATGGACTATTCACTTGACAAGTTGGCCGAGTTATATATTACAGAGATTGTGAGACTACATAGAGTACCGTTATCGATTATCTCAAATAGGGATCTGAGATTTACCTCACGATTTTGGAAGAAATTGCAGGAAGCTTTAGGTACAAAGTTGAGTTTTAGTACAGCTTTCCATCCTCAGACTGATGGTCAATCAGAGAGAGTTATTCAGGTACTTGAAGATATGCTTAGATGTTGTGTATTAGAATTTCAAGGTAGTTGGGAGAAATATTTACAATTAATAGAGTTTGCTTAATAATAGTTATCAATCGAGTTTGAAGATGGCACCTTATGAAGATTTGTATGGACGTAAATGTCGCACACCTTTGTATTGGACAGAGCTTAAAGAAAATCAAATTTACGGGGTTGATCTAGTCAAAGAAACAGAAGAAAAAGTAAAAGTCATCAGAGATTGCTTGAAAGCAGCTTCAGATAGACAGAAATCCTATGCAGATTTGAAAAGAAAAGACATTGAATTTCAAGTTGGTGATAGGGTATTCTTGAAAGTATCCCCGTGGAAGAAAGTTCTCAGATTTGGCAAGAAAGGCAAATTAAGTCCCCGTTTTATTGGACCGTTTGAGGTGATCGAGAGAGTTGGGCCATTGGCATATCGATTGGCTTTGCCAACTGAGTTAGAGAAGATTCATAATGTGTTTCATGTGTCTATGCTACGTCGTTATCGTTCAGATCCATCACATGTGATTTCGCAAACAGAGGTTGAGATTCAGCCAGATATGACTTACGGGGAGGAACCAATAAATATTCTAGCTCGAGAGGTTAAGCAATTAAGGAATAAAAGTATTGCACTTGTGAAAATATTATGGAATAGGCATGGAATAGAAGAGGCTACATGGGAGCCCGAAGAGACTATGCGAAAACAGTACCCAAATCTCTTTACAGGTAAGATTTTCGGGGACGAAAATCCCTAAAGGGGGGAGAAATGTAACATCCCGAAATAGGCCTAAACGGAATAGTGGTTGCGAAACCACAAATCCGAGTTAGTAAAATATTTCAATATTATTTTCAGTGCTTATAATATGTGAATTTACATGTGTGAAAGTTTCGTGAATTAATTTTATTGTTTGTGTGCTTAATTTGATAAAAGGGCTTAATTGCGTAAAATGAAAATTTGATGGTTAAACAAGAGAGTGCCTAATTATTGTTGTCTTTATAATTTGGAGGCTTTATGTTGTAATTTACCCATAAGTGAGAGTAGTGGGCGGCGTTATGTCAAATTATATAGCTTGTTTTATTATGTATAATGGTTTAATAATAATAAAATAATATAATGTTAATATAATAAAACAAACATAAGTTAAAAAGCCATTATCATCTTTTTTCTACTAGCCGAATGTAGAAGAAAAGAAAAAGAAAAGAACAAGCTTAGGGTTTGGCGATTTCTGAAGCTTGATTCAAGGTTAGTCTTAGTTCGATTTTTAATAATTTTTACGTTTTTGAGATCGTTGCTTTGAGTGCTACAAAACCCATGTTTCAATTTTGAATTTTGATGAATATTTTGAGTTATGCCATTGATGAGAACTTATGATTTTTGTTGTTTGATGGTAGAAAATGAAAGATATGTGTTAGATTAACAAGTTTTGTCTTTGGATTTTCGATGAATTTAAGTAGTTTGGACTAAATTAGTAAAAGTTGTTATTGTTCATAAGTATGTGTTATAGTAAGAATTTGAAGTTGCTATAGAAGGGAAAAATGTTCAGCATGTTAGAAAACATAAGAATAAGGGCTGAAGTTTAATTTTCGAGCCTAGGGGCAAAATCGTGAATATGTAAAAGTTTAGGGGCAAAATTGTAATTTTGCCAAAGTTAGAGTTAAGGACTGTTTTGATAAATATGAGTATTAAATAAGCTAAATTTGCTATTATAGATCAAGAAGAACGAAATCCAGAGTTAGATCGGGGAAAGAAAAAGATAGTGGACTAAATCGATATAGTTTATCGATTTTGTTTCGAGGTAAGTTTGCGGTAAATAAATGCAATATTCTGTTATTTTACATTTAATATTAATAAATTCCAGCATTTATATATTTATTCTGTAAATTTATTATTTAAAGACTCAAGTATGAATTGACGGAAAAGCTATCTCAGAAAGTTCCGGTTGAACCTTAGGAATGTGTAGGATACAAATGTCATGACATTAGGGTTTAAGGAAATCATGTAAGACCATGTCAAGACATGGCATTGATAAATTACTATAAGGCAAGGTCCCATGTAAGACCATGCCAAGGCATGGCATTGGTGAATTTATAAGGCAAATGTCCCATGTAAGACCATGCCAAGGCATGGCATTGGTGAGTTCATAAGGCAAGGATACCACGTAAGACCATGTCAAGACATGGCAATGGTTAAGTTTCATAAGGAAAGGTACCCGCGTATCCTTAGTATTCCAAAGTGGTTCAACGGGAATATTCCAAGAGTAAACCAAAGTAAAGGTAAGACAGGTTCAAGCTAAAAAGGTAAGTTAAGACAAGTTCAAGCTAAAAAGGTAAGGTAAGATAAATTCATGTTAAAAAGGTAAGGTAAGATAAATTCATGTTAAAAGGCAAGGTAAGAATACAAGTTTGAGTATATTGAGTTAAAAGCTTAAGTGATCTTGATAAGAAAAGAATAAGATAATTCATTAAGAATGTTGTTATCTATTTACATGTAAACTTACTAAGCTTTATGCTTACTCTCATTCTTTAATTTTTTTTATAGTATTACAAGCCAACTCGGGGATCGAAAGGACGTCGGAGATCGTTACACACTATCAAAAGATTATATTGGTATTTTGTGATTCGAACGTTTTAAGTTATGGCATGTATAGGGACTTAGCCATTTTATGTGTGTGACCTTATGATATGGCTTATTATGGACTTGTAAATGCTTGGTAATAATTAGCCATTAAAATGGTTAATGAAGAACATGTTTTGGATGTTATGAAATGCCTAGTTCTTAGTTATTTTAAAGCAATTATGTAATTATATGCAGGGGAATAGTTGGACAGCAGCAGTGACGTGATTTTGAAAAATCACCAAAAATAGTAGAAATTGAATTAGGTTGTGCATGAGATATAGAATTAAATCTTATTGAGTCTATTTTCATATAAAGAAAACGGTGTAGGAAAAAGAGTTGTATATTATGAGATAATTAATTTTTAGTGAAGAGAGGTCAGAACCGTCAAACTGTGTAACAGGGGAGACTTTAACTAATAAACTGAACTAATTGGCCACACCAAAAATTCTGGAAAAATTATAGTAAGAAGATATATGAGTCTAGTTTCAGAGAAAATTTACGGATCTTAATTTCGAGTTTCGTAACTCGAGTTATAATTAATTTAGTGAACATGACGCAGATGGACAGTTTTAATTTTTATGCCCAGAACTAGTAAGTTAAGTCTAGTAATGCCTCGTGCTCGACTCCGGCAAAGGTCTCGGGTAAGGGGTGTTACACCGCACGGCCGTGTGTGGCAAGCCAGATCAAACACGGCCTGGGCTACCGACCACAGGCGTGTCACATGGGCGTGTCCATGCCGAAATAAGGATGAATTCTATTCGGAATAAGATACCTGTGGGCTAAGAAAGGCATCTCGAAGCCTATATAAACACCCTGGGGGCAACCTAAAAGGAGAGTTCGTGATCGTTGATGCAAAGTCTTAAAATGTATAACTAGAATGATCGAACCTGGAAACTAACTATGACAACGATTTGAGGCAAGCGCACCTATCGAAAAGTAGTATAGCTTAGGCAAGACTGGATTGTCAAACCCAAAGGAACCAAAAGTACTAATACTAACTCTCTTTTTATTATCTAGCCTAAAATAAAGGGAATTTGTTGTTAATCTAAAATTAACTAATTATTAAACTAAAAATTCTAAGACAAGGGAGAATGAAATTGGAGAGACACTTGTGGGAAAAACCAATTGATTAAGACGATACCCGAGGAAGAATCCACCTAGACTTCACTTGTTATCTAACACTGAACTAGACGATTTATTCATTTAACTTGATCCGTAGGATTCCCTAAGAATCCCTCTCTTCAAGGCGACTAACATCTAACCCTAGTTTAATTAATTGAAATCTCTTTCTAATTAAAACCCATAGAATCACATTAACTCGATCTATGGACTCCCATATTAGGTTTCACCCTAAACCGGCAAAATCTCGTCACCCTATCTCTAGGCGTGCGAACAACTTCGCTTAATTATGATAGATCTACTCTTAGGCAGGGTCTATTCCTCCTCCACCTAAGCACATAAAACTTGAATCAATATCCCGGAAATATTAATACAAGAATTAAGAACACATAATTAAGAACAAATCAAATATTTATCATATAGTTCAGAAAACAATAATAAGATTCGTCTTAGGTTTCATCCCCCTCAGGTATCTGAAGGGTTTAGTTCATAATAATAAAAGAAAACATCTGAAAAGAAAAGATAAAACAAAACATAAGAAATCCCTAAAACCCCTGAAGGAATTGAAGGAGAGATCCTCTGTCTTGAGTATTATTCTGGCTTCTTGAGATGGATCAACTGGCTATCTTCGAGTAAATCCCCACAAATCTGCCCTCTTTGGCATAGCTGGACACCCCCTGACAAAAGCCTTGGGTTCCCACTTTATTGGTGATATTTAGGGTGTTTATATAAGCTCCTGAATATGTTTCTTTACCCCTAAGTATCCTAATCCGAGTGAAACTCTTCTTTCTTACGGCAGGGACACGCCCATGGCATACGTCCGTGTAAGTCATGGCCAGGCCGTGTTCAAAGCTGTTGAATGGGGCACGGCCGTGTGGTCTTGGGCCCAGGCCGTGTGGATTTCATGGCATGGCCCATTTACTCCATTTTGGGCCCGTTTCTTGTTCTTTTCATCATCCGGTGCTCCCTTGAGTGTAAAACATGAAAACAAAGGATTAAAAGCACCAAATTACATAATTCAAGGCTTAAATGATCCAAAAGCATGCTAAATGTGGGCTTAAAATATGTTACTATTACGGTTTCTCAAATACCCCCACACTTAAGCTTTTGCTTGTCCTCAAGCAAAATTCTCAACTCACAATTAAAACGAACTTCCTTAATTTATAATATTCCTTAACAATGCCTTATCATAATTCATAGATAATTTATACATGGCTAATTCAACTCAAAGAGTCCTAAAGATTCAAACAATCAAAGTCATAAATTTATAGCTCAAAAACATAGGCGTTTCCCTTTACCTGAATAATTACCTCTGATTCGGAATTGACAAGAGTTGACATCCTCACAAGAGATTCACTCAAAATCACTCAAAGTGTTTAAGGTTCAAAATTAAGCACTCATAAGTCAAACATGAAAAGCTAATCCCATAAGCTTGCATAAAAATCAAATCTCCATCACTATAAAATGAGATGTTACACAAATCAAAAGGTCTTTAAAAGGGTTGTAACGTGGCTTAGGTTTAAGGTGTGGATAAAGGTTGAATTAGCGGGTTAGAATCAAGACTGACTTGACAAATCACATAACTAGAGATATCAAACTGATAATAATTACATAAATAATATTCTGATATGAGCTTCTTCTTCAATAATTTGGAATTTAACGTATAAGCTCGACTAATCACAAACCTAATAGTGAATATTCTTCGATTTTTTTAAGAACAAATCAAATTACATAATAAAAGATGAATTCCACTAATAAAATAATTAGGCAACCGATCAAATCAGATCTCGACAGAAAGGGTAGTCAAGGGATGGTGATAACAAATACAATGGGTTTTGAGTTAATATTAGTAAGTGAGTCAATAAAAAGGGTTGTTAGGATTAAACGGGGTTCACTAGGGGTTAATTGTGAAGGTAGGCTTTTAGTGGAGTGAGTGGGTTAAAACATAGGTGCCCTTATCATCTCTGTATATCAAATCAAAGGTGTGGTCTCGACATGTATAATCGATGCAAGTTCTAGAATAACAAATCAATGTTGACACACTCATAACCAATAAGTGAGCAAGGAAAAGAATATATGCTCTATAAGGCTCAAAATCTCACAAAAATTATGGGTATTTGATATCAACCTCGTAAATTTCAAACTTCAAGGTAATAATTAGATTCAGGTAGACAACCTAACAAGTTTTAAATTTCTGAAAAATAGACTTATTATGCTTGATTCTCTAGTATCTTAAAGTTTAATCAACAATGCACAATTATCAATGACAGTCTAAAACATATCAATAAAATCATAAATCAAAGGAAATTTCATTTTAATCATAATATGAGAAACTTACCTTAAGACAACATATCATTCAGGGATTTGACAATAATGCAGAAAGTTGGGCACTTTCTTCACCCCCCACACTTAAGATGTACATTGCCCTCAATGTACAAAGATGTATATGAAATTTAAGAGAAAAGGAAAGGTGAAACTTCCTGAATTTGGATAGTTTCCTTGAGTTGGTAGTCCCGAGGTGTGGTGGCTGCTACCGAGCTCTGTGCTAGATGAAGAAATTGGAAAGCTCGTAGAGAATTAGCTAGGAAATATTAAGATACATTTAAAATAAACTAAATATATAATTAAAGACAGGAAAGATAAAGAGAAAGAAAATGGAAGTGTAAATAAAATTCAAATTAAAGATGAATGGACCAAATAGTCCTTATTGTTGGATGGTTCGCGAGGTGGGTGTGACCTCTAAGGCTGCATTGAGGTAGTGGTCGTGGTTCCGGTGTGATTCCCTAGCAGCCTTTAGAACCTAAAATCAAGAAACTAAAATAAAATAAACTAATTTAAGCATAAGAGAGTCAAAGAGTAAAGAAGAAGAAGAAAAATTAAATGGTCTCAAAGACCCTTGGCTTGTCGAGTAGATGAAGCGGCCGGTATGAACTTATGTAGATCGGTCTCCTACAGGGAGACTGTGCTTGAATCCTTCCGCTTCTTCGACATATGTATTGTGGAGATCAAGGGTTAGAAAAAATAATGTGGAAGGGAGAAGATCTAAAAAAAAAAAGGGAAAGAAAATGGTATGGAAGGAGGGTATGAGGAGTAGGTTAGAAGAGGGGGGTGGTTTAAATAGGATATTGAGGTATGGTACGTCCCACGCCCGTGTACCCTGGGCGTGTCAATTCACACAGCCATGTCGCATGACCGTGTTGTGTTTTGTTCATTTCTCCTACGCCCGTGGTTAGGGTCCCACGCCCGTATGTGATCTAACAGTGTTGTCCACGGTCGCGTCGCACGGCCGTGGGGTTTTGTCGGTGCCCGTGGTATGGTGGTTGGAGCCCGTGACTCGAAGATTTTATTTATTCTGACTCGTACCATTTCTGCCATGTCAGTATGGAGATTCGGGAGGTCCACACGGCCACGGCCACTGTCGTGTGCAAGGCCGTGTGGCCTGGAAGTCTGCACCTTTGGTTAGTTTAAAGTTATGTGCTAAAAAGAAAGAATAAAATAAAATAGATAAGATAAATAAAAATGTAGAAGTTAATGGGGTTAGTACTCGGGTTGCCTCCTGAGAAGCGCTCGTTTATAGTCTTAAGCTAGACTTACCTCTCATTCATATATTCATGGTGGTTTAAGGAGTTGAAAGTCCTTCCTCATGCTAGCAGCTCCATTATCATGATAAAGTGTAAGACGAGTAGCGTTTATTTTCAAAGTGCCAAAAACAGGATTACTTACCTCGACTGTTTCGTAAGGGAAAACAATGACCACTGTAAAAGGGATTTTTTTGTTTGTGTTAGGATCAGGGGGAGGTATACGTGGGTCTGCCTTATCTAACAATACTTAATCTTCGAGTTTGAACTTGTCTGTCTCGTAGAGTGGCTTTGGTTCTGCTTCAAATATCCCTAGTTTTTCTTTGAGATGTGTCTTCCACTCTTCTAGTACATTGATCTGAATCCCTTGTTCCTTAGGAGTTATTTCTTTGTTGGCGCGGGGTCTAGGATCGGGATCATGCTGTGGTGCTTCCTGAAAAGAAGGGTTAATCGAATGGTTATCAATAGAATTTACTTTCTCACCTTGATTAATTGATGTCCTAGCTGAATCGAGAGCTTGAAGAGTGACTGTCTCGTCACCTATACAGAGTATTCGCCTGCGTCGACATCGATTTTAGTCCTGGCAGTTGCTAAGAATGGTCTTCCTAAAATTAGGGGGATCGTCTTGTCCTCATCCATGTCTAAAACGACAAAGTCTACTGGGAATACGAATTTATCAATTTTTACGAGTACATCTTCAATTATATCTCTAGGAATTCTAACAGTTTTATCAGCTAATTGAATGCTCATCCTAGTTTGTTTGGGCTTCCCTAAACCTAATTGTTTAAACATTTTATAAGGCATGACATTTATGCTTGCCCCTAAATCAGCTAACGCATTATCAATAGATAGACTACCAATTAAGCATGGAATTGTAAAACTCCCTGGATCTTTTAGTTTCTGTTGTAGTTTATTTTGCAACATTGCTGAGCACACTACGTTCAGTTCCACATGTGATGCCTTGTCTATCTTTTGTTTGTTCGTCAATAGCTTCCTTAAGAATTTTCTAGAATCTGGCATCTGCGAAAGAGCTTTAAGTAACGGTAAGTTGATATGTAATTTCTTTAAAAGTTTAAGAAACTTACCGAACTGTTCCTCTGTGTCGTCTTTCGTTAGTGCTTCGGGATATGGTATACGAGGTTTGTACTCTTTGATTACCGATTTTGGTTTTACCTCAACATTTCCTTCTTCTACCACAGTTTCTTACCTTAGATTGAGTTTTTCTAACCTTACATTATCATGAGCTGTTATGGCTTGAATGTGCTCCTTAGGGTTAGGTTCAGTGTTGCTTGGTGGGCTTCCACGTGGTCTTTCAGAGATCTCATTCTCCAGTTGTCTTAATTGATTCTCAATCCTTTGAATCGATGCTTGCTGATTTTTTAGTGTTGTCTCAATATTCTGAAAACGTGTTTCTGTTGCTTCTATGAATTTTGTCAGCATCTCTTCAAGATTCGGCTTCTTTTCCTGTGGGTAGGGCTGATTTTGGAAATTTGTAGGGGGTTGTTTTCTCTGATTTCCTTGATTTCCCCATGAAAAATTGGGGTGATTCCTCCAACCTGGATTATAAGTATTACTATAAGGGTTATTGTTTGATCTAAAATTATTACCCATATAGTTCATTTGTTCGCTCGCCATGCCCTGTTCGTAGGGTGGGTACTCAGGAATCGCCACACTTCCACTTGCATCGCACTACATCACCGGGTGAACCTGCGAAGAACACAGACCATCAATCTTTTTATTCATCATCTGTACCTGATTTGATAGCATGGTTACTGTGTCGAGGTTGAAAACTCCGGGTATTTTTGTTGGCCTTGTCCTTATAACTTGCCACTGATAGTTATCCAGTGACATCTCTTCTATAAATTCGTAGGCCGCTTCAGGGGTTTTGTTATTCAGGGTTCCACCGGCAGCTGAATCAATTAATTGTCTTGTTGAAGGGTTCACACCGTTGTGAAAAGTTCGGACTTGAAGCCACAAAGGTAATCCATGGTGTAGGCACCTTCTCAATAAATCATTGTATCTCTCCCATGCATCGTATAGTGTCTCTAAATCCATCTGCACAAAAGAAGAGATATCATTCCTTAATTTGGCCGTTTTGGCCGGTGAAAAATATTTTAATAAAAAATTTCGGTCATTTGATCCCATGTAGTGATCAATCTTCTAGGAAGAGAATGCAACCAATGTTTAGCTTTATTCCTCTGAGAGAAGGGAAATAACTGAAGACGAATGGCATCATCAGAAACGCCATTTATCTTGAAAGTATCGCAAAATTCTAGGAAATTTGCCAAGTGATTATTTGGATCTTCATCCTGTAAACCATCAAACTGAACAAATTGTTGTATCATCTTAATTGTGTTAGGTTTCAGCTCGAAATTATTTGCAGCAATAGTAGGTCTAACAATACTTGACTCAGTTCCTGTTAAATTAGGTTTAGCATAATCATACATAGTTCGAGGAGCATGATTTTCCACCACATCTGGAGGTGGTGGATTATTTTCAGCCATCCCTTCAGTAGTGTTATTGAATTTGGCTTCTTGCTCTCCTTCTATGTAGTTTAAGCTTCGCCTTATCTCTCTGCGATTTCTGCGAACGGTACCTTCAATATTACCGTCGTGGAGTAAGGGTCATGTCGGCTTCCTTCTAATCATAAACTAGTGGTACCTATCAGGAAAAGAAAGACGAAGAAAAATTAGTAAAGTTAAAAATAAATTAAAAATAAAATTAAATTGCGGAAAATAAAAATGGCTAAAGTAATAAAAATTAAGTTTTCTTAATATTTTAGTTCCCCGGCAATGGCGCCAAAAACTTGATCGTTGATGCAAAGTCTTAAAATTTATAACTAGAATGATCAAACTTGGAAACTAACTATGACAACGATTTGAGGCAAGTGCACCTATCGAACAATAGTATAGCTTAGGCAAGACCAGATTGTCGAACCCAAAGGAACCAAAAGTACTAATACTAACTCTCTTTTTATTATCTAGCCTAAAATAAAGGGAATTTGTTGTTAATCTAAAATTAACTAACTATTAAACTAAAGATTTTAAGACAAGGGAGAATGAAATTAGGGAAACACTTGTGGGAAAAACCAATTGATTAAGACGATACCCGAGGAAGAATCCACCTAGACTTCACTTGTTATCTAACACTGAACTAGACGATTTATTCATTTGACTTGATCCGTAGGATCCCCTAAGTTACATTAATCCCTCTCTTCAAGGCGACTAACGTCTAACCCTAGGTTAATTAATTGAAATATCTTTCTAATTAAAACCCCTAGAATCGCATTAACTCGATCTATGGACTCCCATATTAAGTTTTACCCTAATCCGGCAAAATCTCGTTACTCTATCTCTAGGCGTGCGAACAACTCCGCGTAATTATGATAGATCTACTCTTAGGCAGGGTCTATTCCTCCTCCAGCTAAGTACATCAAACTTGAATCAATATCCCGGAAATATCAATACAAGAATTAAGAACACATAATTAAGAACAAATCAAATATTTATCATATAGTTCAGAAAACAATAACAAGGGTTTAGTTCATAATAGTAAAAGAAAACATCTCAGAGGAAAAAATAAAACAAAACATAAGAAATTCCTAAAACCCCCTGAAGGAATTGAAGGAGAGATCCTCCGTCTTGAATATTATTCCGGCTTCTTGAAATGGATCAACTGGCTATCTTCGAGTAAATCCCCATAAATCTACCCTCTTTGGCCTAGCTGAACGCCCCCTGACAAAAGCCTTGGCTTCTGAATGTGTTTCTTTACCTCTAAGTATCCTAATCCGAGTGAAACTCTTCTTTCTTACGGCAGGGACACGCCCATGGCATACGCCCGTGTAAGTCGTGGCCAGGCCGTGTTCAAAGCTGTTGAATGGGGCACGGCCGTGTGGTCTTGGGCCCAGGCCGTGTGGATTTCGTGATATGACCCATTTACTTCGTTTTGGGCCCGTTTCTCGTTCTTTTCATCATCCGGTGCTCCCTTGAGTGTAAAACATGAAAGCAAAGGATTAGGAGCACCAAATTACATAATTCAAGGCTTAAATCATCCAAAAGCATGCTAAATGTGGGCTTAAAATATGTTACTATTACGATTTATCAGTTCGACAAAACGTCGAATAGACGCTGAGTAAAAGGCAGAAGATACTCCAAGACAGTCGTCGAGGACAGATTGGGAGGAGGATCTCCATCAAGACTGAAGATCTCCCATCAATTCCTCTTGAAGTTTTTGGGTTTTCTTATGTTTAGTAGTTTTCCTTATTCTATGATGTTTCCTTTATTTAGTATGAACTAAATCCCTCAAATACCTGAGGGGATGAAACCTACGACGAATCTTATTATTATTTGATTTATGAGATAAACACTTGTGCTTATTCTTAATTGTGAGTTCTTATTATTGTTTTGATAAATTCAGGTTAATGATTCAAGTCGAATGTGCTTATTCAGTGGAGCAAAAGTCCCTATTTAAGAGTAGATCAACACAATTAGGCGGAGTTGATTGCAACCCTAGATATAGGGCGACGAAAATCTGTCAGATTAGAGTCAAGCCTAATAAGGGAATCCATAAATCGAGTTAATGCGACAATAGGGGTTTTGATCGTGTGTCAAAGTCTTAAATTTTATATAATGAATGATCAAGCCTAGAAACCAACTCTGATAATGATTGAGGCAAGTGCACTTATCGAACAGTAGTATAGTTTGGTGGCAAGACCGGAATGTCAAACCCAAAGGAACCAAAAGTACTAATACTAACTTTCTTTTTATTATTTAGCCTACAATAAAAGTGAATTGTTGTTTAATCTAAAATTAACTAACTACTACGCTAAAGATGCTAAGACAAAGAGAATGAATTGGGGAAAATACTTGTGGGAAAAACCAATTAATTAAGGCAATGCCTGAGGAAGAATCCACCTAGACTTCACTTGTTATCTAACTCTTAACCAGACGATTTATTCACTTGACTTGATCCGTAGGATTCCCTAATTTATATTAATACCTCTTTCGAGGCTACTAACTTCTAACCCCAGGTTGATTAATTGAAATCTCTTTCTAATTAAAACCCCTAGAATTGCATTAACTCCATCTATGGACTCCCATATTAGGTTTGAACCTAATCCGGCAGATTTTTGTCATCCTATTTCTAGGGTTGCGATCAACTCCGCTTAACTATGCTAAATATACTCTTAAACAGGGACTTTTGCTCCACTGCTTAAGCACATCAATACTTGAATCAGTATCCTAAAATATCAAAGTAAGAATTAAGAACACGTAATGAAGAACAAATCAAGTATTTATCATATAGTTCAAAAAACAATAACAAGATCTATCTTAGGTTTCATCCCCCTCAGGTATTTGAGGGGTTTAGTTCATAATGATAAAAGAATACATCTCAAAAGAAAATATAAAACAAAAAATAAGAAAAACCCTAAAACCCCCTGAAGGAAATTGAACAGAAGATCCTCCGTCTTGAGTTTAACTCCGGCTTCTTGAGATGAATCAACTGGATTTCCTCGAGTAAATCCCACAATTCTAGCCTCTCTAATTTGGCTCTTCGGCCTAACTGGAAGCTCCCTTTTAGGTCACACTTAGGGTGTTTATATAGGCTTTCGGAATTTCTTTCTTCACCCCTAAGTATCCTAATCTGATTGAAATTTAAATAGGTTGCAGCAGGGGCACGCCCATGTAAGTCGAGGCCAGGCCGTGTTCGAGTCTGCTAAGGAGGCACGACCGTGTGGCTTGGGCCCAGGCCGTGTGAATTTCGTACTTTGGCCCATTTTCTCTGTTTTTGGCACGTTTCTCATTCTTTTCATCCTCTGGTGCTCTCCTAAGTATAAAACATGAAATTAAAGGATTAGGAGCACCAAATTCCACAATTTGAAGGATAAATCATCCAAAAGTATGCTAAATGTGGGATTAAAATATGTATATATTATAGTTTATCAAGTTTTAATTAGAAAGAGATTTCAATTAATCAACCTAGAGTCAGTTGTTAGTAGCCTCGAAAGAGGTATTAATATAATTTAGGGATTTCTACGGATTAAGCCAAGTGAATAAATCGTATGAATCAAAAGTAATAAGTGAAGTCTAGGTGGATTCTTCCTTAGGTATTGCCTATCTCATATAAGTTGTCCAAAAGTATTTTCCCCAATTCGCTCTTCGTCGCTTTCATAGTTAATTAAATTAGTTCGCTAATTTTAGATTAAAAATAAATTCCCTTAATTATTAGGCAAGATAATAAAAAGATAGTTAATACTAATACTATTGGTCCTTGAGGATACGAAATTTCGGGCTCACCACAGCTATACTACTGTTCGATAGGTGCGCTTGCCTTTGTCGAAATAATAGTTAGTTTTGAGCTCCATCATAAAATGTCCTAAATATGTGTATATGGATTGAAATGAATGAATTGTATTATTAAATAGCTAAATTTGAATTTATATAGATCAAGAAAAAAAGAAAACGAAATTAGATCGGGGGAAATTGATCGTGTGTCAGAATTTTAAAAATTTATATAAAGAATGATCGAGCCTAAAAATTAACTATGACAATGATTGAGGCAAGTGCTCCTATCGAACAGTAGTATAGCTTAGTGGCAAGACCGGATTGTCGAACCCAAAGAAACTAAAAGTACTAATACTAACTTTCTTTTTATTATTTAGCCTAAGAATTAAGGAAATTATTAATTAATCTAAAATTAACTAACTACTAAGCTAAAGATACAAAGACAAAGAGAATGAATTGGGGAGAATACTTGTGGAAAAAACCAATTGATTAAGACAATACCCGAGGAAGAATCCACCTAGACTTCATTTGTTATTTAACTTTGAACCAGACGATTTATTCACTTGACTTGATCCGTAGGATTCCCTAATTTATATTAATACCTCTTTCGAGACTACTAACGTCTAACCCTAGGTTGATTAATTGAAATCTCTTTCTAATTAAAACCCCTAGAATTGCATTAACTCCATCTATGGACTCTCATATTAGGTTTGACCCTAATCCGGCAGATTCGTCATCCTATTTCTAGGGTTGCGATCAACTCCGCTTAATTATGCTAGATCTACTCTTAAACAGGGACTTTTGCTCCACTGCCTAAGCACATCAATACTTGAATCAATATCCTGAAATATCAAAGCAATAATTAAGAACACATAATTATGAACAAATCAAGTATTTATCATATAGTTTAGAAAACAATAACAAGATCCGTCTTAGGTTTCATCCCCCTCAGGTATTTGAGAGGTTTAATTCATAATAATAAAAGAATACATCTCAGAAGAAAATATAAAACAAAACATAAGAAAAACCCTAAAACCCCCTGAAGGAATTGAAGAGAAGATCTTCAGTCTTGAGTATAACTCCGGCTTCTTGAGATGAATCAACTGGCTTTCTTCGAGTAAATTCCTCAATTCTGGCCTCTCTGGCTCGGTTTTTCGGCCTAACTAGACACCTAACTGGACTCCCCCTTGAAGGTTGGCCTCTAGGGTGTTTATATAGGCTTTTGGAATGGCTTTCTTTGCCTCTAAGTACCCTAATCCAAATGAAACTCTTCTTTGTCACGTTAGGGACACGCCCATGGCACACGCCCGTGTAAGTCGTGGCCAAGTCATGTTCAGGTCTGTTGATGAGGCACGACCGTGTGGTCTTAGGCCCAGGCCGCTTCAATTTCATGATATGGCCTATTTACTCTGTTCTGGGCCCGTTTCTTGTTCTTTTCATCATCCGGTGCTCTCCTGAGTATAAAACATGAAAACAAATGATTAAGAGTACCAAGTTCCACAATTCAAGGCTTAAATCATCCAAAAGTATGCTAAATGTGGGATTAAAATATGTTCATATTACGGTTTATCAAAAATCAAAAGTGGTCGAGTAATTGTTTCCATCCGTTCGTATTCGTACGAGGTAAGTCGATATACAAATAAATGTGTTTAAATTGAATTATTAATACTTTTATTTGAATAGATTGTGATATATGGCTATATGAGCTGAAAATGTGAAATCCAGAAAAGTTCCCATAATGTGATGACGTCCGAAAAGTCTCGTACGAACCTTAGGAAGTAGTTAGGATACGTATGTCATGACATAAGATTCTATTATGTATTATCGTGTAAGACCACGTCTGGGACGTTGGCATCGATTTGGGATTTACGTGTAAGACCATGTCTGGGACATTGACATCGTATTTGATTTTGCTTAAGACCTTGTCTAGGACAGTGGCATCAATATTGATTACATGTAAGACCACGTCTGAGACGTTAGCATTGTACGAGCTTTTCGAGCTATCTGAGTATCCTATTTAATTTCAAACGGTTCAGCGGGCATTCAGAGATATGATTGAAAATGTGAATATGTATCCGTTCAGGTACGTATGAGATGTATATGAAATTTGACAATGAAATGTATGTATATGATTATTTGATATGTGAGTTACATTACATGATATGTGATTATGAGCAAATGGGCATGAACAGTTGAGATATAAGAGGAATATGACTTATGATTGTGTTATGTCATGAATCATATGTATGAAATGATTTGTAATTGTTTTATGTGATAAGTTTATCTGTATATGGCTTACTAAGCTTTTGAAAGCTTACCCTGTGTGTGTTTTCATTGTTTTATAGATTTTCGAAGCTACTGAAAGCTCGGGGATCGTCGAGGATCATTACCACACTATCAAACTATACCTTGGTACTTTTTGAAAATGTATATATAGAAGTATGGCATGTATAGGCTAGAGAACTTAAGTTATGTTTTGAGACATGTATATATAGCTATGTGATATGGCTTGTTAATGAATATGTATATGGTAAATTTAGTCCATGCTACCAGATGCAAAAGTTAGTATGTTTTTGTTGTGAGGTTGGTATATTAAATTGGTATATTTTGAATGGATTTGAATATAGAAGTAAATGATGTTGTTATGGGTAAAATTGTGCATAAATTTGGTATATTTTGGCTACTTTTGGGACATAAATGATGCTTGTTTGGTGCTTGTAGGTTTGGCCCAAAATGGGTGGCAATATGGCCTTGTAAATGGCTTATAATTGCCCACACGGTTGAGCACACGGGCGTGTGACCCGATCGTGTCCTTCACTGTCCCATTCCGAAGCAAATAGTGTTGCACACGGGCCAGACACATGGGTGTGTGACAGGCTGTGTGATTCAAATCAGAGTTGCACATGGGCCAGACACACAGGCATGTGACAGACCGTGTGATTTCTTTCAGTTTTGTACACGGGCTGAGGCATGGTCTAAGGCACGGCCATGTAAGGCACACAGCCTATCCACACGGGCGTGTGCCCTGTTTTGATAGAAAAATTTTCTAAGTTCAGCAAAGTTTTCGTATGAGATCAGTTTAGTCCCGAACCTTCTCTAAAGCATGTTTAAGGTCCCGTAGACCTTCTAAAGGGACTATATGAATATGAACTATTATGTAATGATGTTGAATAATTGATGTTGTATAATGTCTATAAAATGTTCGAATATGTCTGGTAATGCCTCTTAACCTTAATCCGGTGATGGATGCGGGTTAGGGGTGTTACAAAGGAGCACCTCCTTGGTTCTCAAGTTACGTACTTGACACTGTGTAGGAAGAAACTCAAACATTACCTGGTTATCTCTTGTAAATTTGGACACAGAGAGCAAGTTTTTGGTTATTTCAAGTGCAAACAGTAGAGATTTCATGTAGAGTGGTCGTGCTCTAGTAAGCAAAGAGGACTAACCAGAACATAGGACAGGAAGAGCATTACTGTTTCCAACATATACCTTACCTGGCCCATTAGAAGCTGAAGTATCACCTAAGGAAGTAATCGAGTGAGTAAGGTGATGTGTTGCCCCAGAGTTAGGGTACCAGGCGCTGTCGCCTATAGTTTCAGGTGTAGCCAGAAAAGCATGAGGCTAAGAGGCAATAGGAGTAGATGCTTGAGCATGTTGCAAAGAGTTGCCCACAAAGAGATTTGCCCAGTTGGGTGTAGGAACTGGTTGGTTGGGCCAGTCAGACTGAGGAGTTGGAAACATAGAGGGCAGTGGAGGCATAGGAGGTGGTGCCTAAGGAGATGAGCCAAGTGTATGCATGCACATGTTTGCCTGTGGTGGAGGCTTGTAGCCATTGCTTTTGTAGGAAGCATCAAACCTGTAATAACACCGGTCAACCAAGTGTCTCGTTTTACCACATAACTGGCATTGAATACGTGCCCTAGAAGAACGACCACACCTACGACTTCGAGAGGCAGAGGGGCAATAGGCTGGTGTAGAATTGTTGTGAACTGACTCTGCAGGTTGTTGAGAAACTAGGTTGGCAGAGCTAGAAACCTCAGCCACTGTGACTTGCTGTCAAGCTTCAACATCAATTAACATGGTTGTGACACTTTAAACATTGTAGGGAAGTTGACTAACTACAATGATGGAGATGATGGACTCGTATTCAGGTGGTAGCCCATTGAGAATCGCAGTGACATGTTCATGTTCACTGATAACCACAGCTGGCAAGATTATCACAGTAGGACTTAACCTTCATCAAGAATTCTTTCATAGGGAGATCACCCTTGCGTTGTGAGTGTAAGGCACGAAGATAGAACATCAACCGAGAGGTAGTTTTACTGTCATATAGGGACACAATAGCATTCCAAATTTGGGCACTTGTATCTAGACCAATAAGATGAGGGAGTACAACTTGACTTACTGAGGATAGAAGCCAGGAGGCAAGAGCACTATCTTGCTGTTCAAACCGAACGAACTCAATGTTTTCTTGCGACACGCCATCATCACTTGGAACCATTTGAGGAGGTGGAACAGTATGTAAATCAAGAAAGCTTTGAAGCTTATAGGTTTTAACTGTCAAAAGAACCTGTTGCCGCCATAAAAGGTAGTTGGAATCGTCAAGAAGAACGCTAATTTTCTTGGTGGAGAGGGACCGACTGTCAATGACACTGTCGGTTAGATTAGAAGCCATGAAACCAACTAGGAGCTTAAAGTATCAACCCCTGGAGGAGACGGACATCTGATACCATGTTGAATTATGCTAAAAACAAGGGATAGTTCCTTTGTATGAACATAATATCTTCATTCTTATTATGAAGGGCTGATACATGCATTTATTGGAACGGAAGGGTACTATAACTTCCTTAACTGACTAACTGCTAGCTTAACCGATAACTAACAACTACCTTCCTTTTACTTTTTTAAGAGCTTCTCTAACACATTGTAGTTTCTGTTTTGAAACTTAGAGAGTATACCACTGTTAAACAATGGTTTTACTTGAGTGAATAGCGTCATTCCCTTTTTAAATTTTATTCTGATTTGGTATTTCAACTTTTTGAAGCTGTATATTGTAGTTATATCCCTAAGATAAAGAACTTGCCCAAGTTTTCTGTTGTAATTTGTAAACAGTAAAAACTAATTTAAATTGACTTGAAGAAATAACGGTGGATTTCTTTCTTAAACATTAGTGCTTATGTATAAAAAAATTTAGTGAAATTAAGTTCAATGAATAGCAATGCACCAACTCGCCGAAAGCTGTGAAAAATGCGATGCGATCGTAATGATTCATCTAGGCAAATAGGCTCTATGTTCTAAGTGCTAGCCTCTGCTTGCTCAAATATATATATATATATATATATTGAAGTGAAAACGTGGATAATACTATGTCATACATATATAGAGTTATTCATGTCAAGCGTTAAACCGGATAAGTACTAATTAAATGGTGCGACTCAAGATCATTGAATAGCTACGATTTCAGTTGCTGGTAAAATAATTAAAGGGGAGGTCAGTTCCCAGAAATATTTACGCTACTCGCGGACCTTGCTTTAGAAATTTTAGCTTTCATTTTTAATTGAGAGTCCCCCTGTCAAGGACCTATACCCTATAATATATCAAACCATGTTTTGATTTCCATGGTTGAAGTCAATGAAATTTAAGCGGTAGCCAGGATTTAATTTTACGTTGAACGCAAGTCTGGTATGTTGATGATGATTGATTCTCGAGGTTGAGCAGATCCAAAGTTCAACAATTCTCTTCTTTTAATGTCCTAGTTGCTGAAAAATGGGCTCCACTTGCTAAAAGCAAAGGGTAAAAGGAATTAGCACACTTGATGATGTAATTGACCATGAGTCTCTCTACGATCATAATCGCAAAAGCATACAAGGTCTGATATGACAAAAGATTGACTTTACTCAAAATTGAAATTGATGAAAAAGAAAGAAATGAAGCTTTTGGAGCTTAAAGTCTCACCTTCATATTTCTATTCAACTTAATTATTTAGTTCATGTTACTATTTTAATGATGGATATAATTTATATTTATATATTATATGTTAAGAGTTGGGTTAAATTGATGTCAAAAGCACATTCCATTTAGATGGTAGTTAATATTAATTTGAAAGTATTTATTTTTTCTATTTTAATAAATTTATATATATATATATAGACAATATGAGAATTATAAGCTTTGAAATCCAAATTTTATGGTCTTTTACCATTTAACCAAAACCAAAATTAATTTTTATATCAATTTTTATAAATTTTATATATATTTTTTCATCTAAATTAATTGTAAGTACACTATAATTTGGTTATATTTAAAAAAGAAAAAGATAAATATACACTTTGCTACTTGAACTTAGTTTCATGGTTCAAATTGGTACTTAAATTTTTTTGTCTAATTAGGTGCTTGAACTTAACTTTAAGGTTCAATTTGGTACCTAAAATTTATTTTGGTTCAATTAGGTATTTGAACTAAATTTTTTTTTGTTTAAATTGATACTTAAATTTGAATTTTTTTAATCTAGATTAGTACTTATAGTAAATGGCTTATTTGAATTATGAAACGAAATTTAAATACTCATTGAAAAAAAAAATTCCTTTGTATAAATTCAAATTAAGTAGTGTATATTTAACTTTTTAAAAAATAATTACTTAAACATGCCATATTGCCATATATTCCAAGTTTATTTTCCTTTGTCATAGTGGAGTTTTGTTAATTTTGGTATATCAACGGTGCATCTTTTGTCTCACCAAAGAAGCAAAGAAAAGTGTGGGCCATTCCACTATAAAAGCCACAAGATTTTGGATTTGGGGTTGGCAAAGGAAAGGATACTTTGTGTCGGCTACAACCGACGAAAGGACACCCTCAAGAAACCCCCATCCTCTCAACACCCCCCCCCCCCCTTCTTCATCTGTTGTTCTCCACTTATATTTCGCCACAAGGGTTTTCTAGATTCCATCCCCTCAATAAAAACAACACAGCTTTTCCGTAATCTAGAAACCACCGCAGGAAGAAGATCATTAGCACCCCAGCCTACCTGATCACATGGGCAATTGTGTGTTCAAAGGCTTCGGAGAAGTGGAAGATATGGTGAAAGTGGTAACATCCAGCGGTGGCATCATGGAACTATTCGTACCCATCACCGCCGAGTGCATAACCAACGAGTTCCCCGGACATGCCATTTACCCCACACCTGACTTCCTCTCTCCGCCTCTCCTCCACAACGAAGAGCTCCATGCAGGCCACCTCTACTATCTCCTCCCTACCAACAGCAGCTTCGCCAAACACCACGATCAAAACAACGTTGGAGACATCGACATCAGGAACAGTAACAATAACAGTATATCTACATCTTCATCTATCAATACTCCATATCGCATGTCGTTCGATCAGCAGAGGGTGTTGAAGAGAACCGAGGCGGAGGTGCTGCCTAGGTATAATAGCAGTGGAGTATGGAAGGTGAAGCTGGTGATAAGTCCAGACCAGTTGGCTGAAATCCTGGCGCAGGAGTCTCGAACGGAGGCATTGATAGAGAGCGTAAGGACGGTGGCTAAGTGTGGAAATGGGGTGTCGTCGGTGGCAAATTCTGATCAATTCAGTGTTTCTAGTAGTTGGAAAACTCCTTGGTAAAACATGCTGATGGTGTATATATACACATATATGATCTTCATTGTTAGCCGTAGTATTTGGTATTGTGATATATAATTGATATGTTCCTTTAGTAAGTATAATTGTTTTAGGTGTAGAGTTAGTTTTTATCCTGGACCTGGAAGGAAGTCAGAAATGTGTGCTAACTAGTGCCATTGATTAGGTGTGTGGTTACAATTTGTAATGATTTTCCAAATCTTTTCTCTAAGAGTGATGTTAATGTTTACTTTCAATAAAATTACACGAGTCATTATATGTATTCCACTGCAAATAGAGTAGATGGTAGGCAAAGGCCTAAGCATCCTAAAAAGTTCCTTTTCTTAATCACCGGCCTAAAAGGTGATTAAATTGTCGTCTTTAGCTTTTTCCACTGATATTATATGTTATCACATTTTTACTGACCACTGTGCTTAGTTTATAATTTGTGAAAAGGGCCAAAATTACTTGTCATGCAACTCGGCAATCCTTGTTTACTACATTCGCTTACTCCTGTTCACTTTTTGGCTTAGAAATCAATACACCCATTCTAAGTTGTTATTGGACATACCTACATACTCAAAACACTTTGTTTGTTTTATTTCCATTGCCTGTCTCATTAATTACTTTAATTTAATATAGATTATGTTGGGACATTATTAAACAATTTGAAGAGTATACAATTTTATTTGTCATTCTTCTAAGGAAATGGATATAGATAACGTAGAATTACAATTTCGTACAATTTTTTCTCCTCTGATGAATGAAGAATTTTATTTATTTAATTTAAATTTTCCTAATTTTGATTAGTTTTTTTAAAGGCAGTTGCTAATTTGTTTTTTATTTTTAAGATAATACATAAGAAGTAAACGTGATTGTTGAAAAAAAATATTTTTAATTATTTTTTAAAGAAGAAGTAAAATACTCATATGATCTTATTAATTTATTATTTTTATTTAAAAGGTGATTATTTTTTTTTAATTTGAGTTAGTATTATTTTACTTGTGAGACTAATTCAAATAGAAGTTTTATGTAAAATTAAATTATAACACACTTATAATATTGGTGGCATGTAAAAAAATTATATAAAACATCATTGAGGATTGAATAAAATGAAAAGGTTGAGAATTTGAGTACTTGATGTCCTAGGTTTAAGTCTCATAATGTCTATATTTTGTGTTTAAATTTTTTTATTGGATTTTATATAAAAGCATAAAAGGATTAAAAAGAATCCTATAGTAATATTTATTAGTTGTTTTAAGGTTGAGTTTATTAATATTTTTTTATTGAATTGCTGTTGAATTGACTCATGATATCAACTTGATTAGGAATTTTAGTATTAGTGATATAGATATCTAATATAGAAATAGATTATGGTACACTTGCAATATGTGCAAAAATGATGTGTCACAAAACTAACTAAAAAATTGACTAAGGTAAGTGCACTTATCAGTTAATAGTATAGCTACTGTGAGCAAAGATATCGTTCTCATGATGACTACAAGTACTAGTAATTATTGTCTTTTTATTATTTAACCGAATAATTCAAGTGATTGATTAAAACTAAAATTAACTACTTATATTACTAATGAACGACAAAGAACAATTCATGAAAATTGTCGAAACCGTTTTTATTTTAAGTTTGAAAAAATGAGGTCGACTTTAAAAATGTGATGTGGAGTCGCCACCGATCTTTTGTTCAGGTGTAATCGAATCACCTCATATCAACGGAATTAAATAAAAGGGTTTGGGAGTCGGTTACGTACGAGGAAGGGTTAGCACCCCCATACGCCCCTGAACGGGTACCAAATCGATTAATTAGTGTCCTTGCGTCGAAAACTTGAAAATATTTAAGGTATAATTTTTTAAAGAAGGTTAATTAATCCTGAATTGAATCTCAAGATTAACTCGTTTCAAAGGAATAAAAATATCATATCCAGCATGTTAGGATATAACACATTTATACTTTGACACTGAGATCGTCTTTAATCTTCAAAACATGCAATTAAAAAGAGTATTTGGTTATTTAGTTGAACGGAAAATTGACACCCAGCACGTTAGGATGTAATCTTTCGAACTTCTAAACACACAAATATTGCTTTATTTTTTAAAGATGTCATCTTAGAATTGGCTCAAAATGCATTATTAATGAAATAAAACATTTAGTAAAGGCTTGAATATATTGGGGTTTGAATCATAAAATAGTAACAAAAAGCACAAATATAGCATTAAGCATGAGATACATACAAACTCAACATCGAGTATATGAACAATAATTATAGAAAATAATTTAAACATACGAATATACAATAATAATAATCACATGACTTAAAAGACAAATATTAACAATCAAAATCATTAAGCTACAATATATAATAATTCTTTAAAATTGACAATGGCAATATAAAACAAAATTTTGAATGCTAACAAATGTATAAAAAAATGGAGTTTAAAATCTAAGATTTATGAAATTGTTTAAAATGGAATAATTTGTAAATGAGTTTATGAAATCCGGATTTAAAAATTTAGAATGAATTATACAAAACACAAAACATAGTATATGAAAGAATATATATAAAACATATGCAAGTAGTAGTATATAAAAATGTTTGAAATAAGTTAAAATATACAATAAAATGATAGACTATGTATATTAAATTTATAATAGAAATATATTTGTATATACATAAATTTAAAAGAAATAATATATTCATATGGATAAATTTAAGAGGAAATATATATATAAAATAATATGTAAATAAAAACATAATCTTACTATTATATATGTATTAAAATAATATCATGTAATTCTATTTAAATTAAATATTATATAAGTTATCAAAAAGCATAATATATAATTTAAAATTAAATATTTACACAATAAATATAAATAAAATACCTATAAAAAAATAAAACAAATTAGAATATTATAGAATCCATTTCAAAATAATTTTATTAAAATAGCTTGGATAATAAATAAACTTAATACTAAAAATATATGAATTACAAATAAAATTAACATTTAATTGAAATAAAGGAAAAAAAATAAAATTAGAAGGCTATTATATAAATGAACCTAATTATTTAAACAGAATAGAGGATCATATTGCATTTCGCATAGAAAATAAGGGATTAAACTGGCAAATCTTTTAATATCTAAAACGCAGCACATAAGCAGGACTGGATTGAAATAATGCACAAATTACTAAGATTAATTAAACAATAAATACAACGCATAATAGATCTTAATTAAAAAAAACAGTATGGAAAAGAGGGATCAAATGCGCAAATATCCCTTCCACATGTGAACGCGCGGATCTTGGGGTTTTGGATCGGATCGGATCGGGTCGGAACGGCTTTAAATGGCGTCGTTTTAAAGCTATTGAAATGAGCTTTAAATGACGCCGCTCTCTTAATGAATATTAAATCCTTAAAACAGAATTAAAAACTCAGCCAATTTTTTTTTGAAATGAAACCCTAGCCCCCTTTCGTTTTTACTCTCAGCCGTCTGTCGAAACCCTCCGTCCATCCAATGAAACACCACCATAAACGGTGCACGATGGCTCACGAAGGCTCGATTCGACCAACATCCTCATCTAAACTCCGATTACGACGGAGGAAACGAGGGCGGGATCGTATAATGGTCCATCCAACCTCTTCGTCTAACTCCAATTGCGACGGAGAAAACGAAGATATTTACGATGGTACGCACTCCCTTTTCTTTTTAATTTTTGCACATATATACAAAGTAAAAGAACAATCACCAAAAGAAACTTTCAATCGAAGGGAAAAAAAAGGTAATCACCTTAATATTTTGCTTCTGATTTTTTTTTTTGTTTGTGTACGTACCCAATAATGATGATTACATCAGGCTTTTTATAGCCTAAAAACAAAAGGAAAAAACGAAATACACGTTCTACTGAATATTTTCTACTGTATTCTACTATATTCTACACTATTCTGTGGTTCTTGCTACTGTCTTTTGCCTTCTGTTGCAGGTACAACTGCGGGGGATCTCTGCTGATGCTGGCGCACATGCACGTGATGGCCGCTGGCGTGGATGCACGCGGAGCGCGCGTAGAGGAGAGTTGTGGCGCTGGAGAGCTCCAGAAACCTCTAGGGTTTCTGGAAGGCACTGAGAAAGTTGGGTCATTTGGGCCAGTTTGGCATTTGGGTTTCGGTTCTTGAGTTTTGTATTTGAGCTTTATTTTAATTTAGTTTTGGGTTTAAAATTTAGCTTGAGCCGGTTGGGCTTTGTAGTTTTGTAAATAAAGGACAGTGGATTTTTATTTGGACTTTATTTTTTTTTTTGTTTATTTGGTTTATTTCTGCTTTTTTTAGGGTTTAATTTTGGATAAATAGGCCTGGGCGAAATGGGCCTATTACAAAAATAATCGATTAACAACCAAAAAACGAAACAATACCCAGGAATGAATCCGCCTAGATTTCATCTATCAGTATCAATCTAAATTACACAATTTCTTTATTACTTAACACCTTGTGTAACATCCCGAAATTGGGCCTAGTAGGAATGGGCCCAATGGGCCTTGGGCATAGGAGTGTTTAAAATTTTTGAGAACAAGAGAATGACATTATTTCAAGTTGGACTTATTAAGAAGATGATTTTAGAAAGTTACCGGATTCTATGAAGTTTCGAGTTCAAGTTGGGCCTTAGTAAAATTTTGTGTTTAAGTCTAATAAGGAGAGATAGTAAGTGGCATCAAGGCTTATGGAAATAAAAGAGTAAATTGCTAGCATAAATGAGCATATGGCAAGGAGGTTATGGCATCAAGTGAAGTACCTTGAGGGAAGATGTTCAAATCCCATTGTGTGCAAATTTTGACTATTATTTTTGTACTATTTCCCTAAATTTCGGCCAAGCTTGTAAATATGGCAAAATTGGATTTTTAAATTATGGTAAGGTGGACTTATTAAATTGTGGAAAAGTATGGTAAGGAGGAAAATAAGGAAAAAGAAAAAAAAAGGAAATAAAAGAAATAAAAGAATTTGGAGAGTGGAGTAGGTGGATGAAAAAGAAATAAAAGAATTTGAGGAGTGGAGTAGGTGGATGAAAAAGGAATAAAAGAATTTGTGGAGTGGAGTAGGTGTATAAAAAAAAGAGATAAAAAAAGAAAGAAAGAAAGAAAGAAGAGAAAAAAAAATGGTTATGAAAATAAAGAAAAGAGAAGTATCATCTTTTCTTCTCTTCATCACCACCTAGAATTGGTAGCAAACAAGGGTTGGAGAGCTCAAAAATTTCAGCAAACAAATCCTTTAGCAAGTAAGTGATTTTGATGACTTTAGTTGATAATTTTTGTATTTTTGGAGCCCCCAAAGCTTAAGCTAGCTAATGAGGGGACTAATTTGTAATATGGTTGAGAGTCTAGGGACTTGCCATGAGAGAGTTTATGCTGGTTGCAAGGTCTCGAAGTACTTTATCAAAGGTTCAATCGAAAACCTATCCCTCGTTACAAGTGACTCGGATTTTTTTTGTGCCGCGGAGAGCATCGCGTTACGGATTCCGAATAAGGTGTGTAATCCCGTACCTTTCGTATATATGATTGAAATGGTGTGTAATATCACACTTCTCTGAAAGTTTGTATGAAATATGCTGCTAATCGGTGGAAATACCGAAGAAAACTAAAAACCGGCATCCGTAATCACTCGGGTGTGCGTATGATCGTAGTGGTAATCGTATTTTGTAATAAAACAGTTTCAGTTAGAAGCAGTGACGTGTTTTTGAAAAATCACTAAAAATAGAAGAAAAGGAATTAGAAAGTGAATAAGATACCAAATTAAAGCTTACTGTGTCTATTTTAATATGGAAGAAACGGAGAAGGAAAAGGAATTTTGTATTCTAAGATATCTTGATTTTAGTGAGACTGGTTCTGATTAACTTCGGGGTTCACTGGTCTGTTTTTGAAAAATCATATAAAATTTTACAAAATGAATTATGGGTTATAATTTATATGTATGGATTCCTTAGTGAGTCTATTTTCAAGAGAAACAAGTTGAAACAGTATATGAAAACCGTACAGTGAGATATTTGAAATTAAGTTAAGAGAGGTTAGAATCATTGGACAGTGAAACAAGGAAAACTTTAAGGAATAAACTGTACTAAATGGCTAGGCCAAAAAATTCTGGAAAAATTTCAGTAAGAAGATACATGAGTCTAGTTTCAAGGAAATTTTACGGATCTAGATTTCGAGTTTTCTAACTCAAGTTATATGCAATTTAGTCAGTATGACGCAAATGGACAGTTTAAATTTGTATGCCCCAAATTACTAGTTAAGTTTTAGTTGCGAAATTACCCCGTTTGGGCTTAAAATGAATTTTTGACCCAATAGTTCTGTAGAGACCCAAATAGAGTTCTGTATCACTCGAGGCGATAGTGAATCTTCGAAAACACCGTTAAATATGAAATTACCGAATTACCCTTGTAGGGTAAATTACCGAATTACCCTTAGAGAGTAAATTATCGAATTACCCTTAGTGGGTACGATTACTGAATTACGAAAATGCCCTAATGGGCCGAATTACGAAATGTCCCTATGGGCCAAACTACGAAAATACCTTTTATGGGCCAAAATGTTATAATTGCTATATGGGCCAAATGTTATATTTGCTACATAGGCCATATTTGGTATAAGTGGTGACCGATTGTGTATTTTGGTTTTTAAGGGTAAATCGACAGGCATAAGGAAGTTCTGGGATCGTGTTAAATTCAAGTAGCTAAGGATTTCGCTAAATAGTAAGGTGTGTGATTAACCCACTGTTTTCCAGGTTTATGTTATATTGTATGTGTGGTGTAAATGCTAATGTGTGCAGTGATAATTATGAATGGATACCCTTAAGGGGTATATCGAAAATCAGGTCAGTGTTAAATATTAAGAATGTGAATATGCCAATGAGAATATGTTTGTATGCCGAATAGCATGTGCATGCATCATTTTATTATGTTATGACATTATCATATATTGCATGTGCATGGGATGGGATCTGAATGTGAAAGAAGAAAGGGTGTACATTATGTACGTGGTCTAATGTTAGCCTTGTGCTACATTAACGCTTGATGTTAGCTATGTGCTTCATCAAGGGAGGTGTTGGCTAGGTGCCACATCTCGGCGGTTGATTGCTGTGTGCATCACCGTAGATTGATTGATATGTGGGATCACTTATGTGATCGGTGGCCTAGCCACGGCCTTGAGCAGCAAGTCTGCCAAGGTAAGATATGTGGATCACTATGTGATCGGTGGATTAGCCACGGCCTTGGGCAGGGGGTCTGCCAAGGTAGGTGTAAAGGATGGACCCTAGGCTGGGTTGGGTGCATTTTGCATAAATCTGTCTGCTATGTGAATTAATGTAGAAATGGGCCAAGCCCAGTATGTGGAAACATGTGGTTGATTACACCATTATAAGAATGTGATGTGGTTGTGGGCCAAGCCCAATAAGTGAAAGCATGTGATTAAATTATCTTAATATCTGTTATATGGGTTATTATATGGTTTGACATGTGGATAGAATTCAGTGGTCTAATTACACACTGAGTCTATATGACTCACCCAATTTTTATCAAACATCGCAGATGATTTTAGGTGATCGGACCGGGTTGGAGTGAATACGAGGTGGCCCATGCAGAAGTTAATTTTATTTGTTTTCATATTTTATAATTTCAGTATTTCGATAAGTATTATTGTAATAAGGCCACTTAAGCATTTGAAGTTTATTATTATGTTTTATTATGGATTGACGATGAAATGTTATTTGCAAATGATATTATTTTCTTAAATTTATATATATATTAAAGTTTTCAAATCTGGATACTTTATGACATCAAATTTTTACTTAGCATTTTAAATAAACAATGTTTTATAAATAAACACAAATTTCCATGTTTTATTTTAAGGTTAAAATATTTTAAACGTTTTTCCGCAGTGACAAACCAGATCCGGTCAAGACTTGTGGGCCGGGTTTGGGGTGTTACACCTTGGTTCGCTAAAATCCCTAAATTATGCTAATATCCCTTTCGAGCATAAGAACAATTGTCTCTAAGTTGATTAATTGAAATTTCTTTCTAATTAAAACCTTTATTATCATATTAACTCGTGCTATGAATTTTCTTATTAGATTTGACTCTAATCCGGTAAATTTATGTTGTCCTATTTCTATGATTGCATGCAACTCCACTCAATTACGCAAGATCTAATCTTAAACAGGGTTTATCAACCATTGATTTAAGCACATCGAACATGAATCAATACTCTAAAATTATCAAACCAATAACTAAGCACACATAATTGAGAACAAGAAACTAAGTATTTATTGAGTAAAATAAAAAATCAAACGATATAATCCATTGTAGGGTTCATCTACCTAGGTATTTAGAAAATTAGTTCATGCTTGAAAATAGAAACATCAAGATACAATATAGTCGAAAGAAATAAAGAAATTCATGATAACTTCCTAAGAAATCAACTGAGAATCTTCAATCTTGACGGAAATCTGCTTCAATGGCGTTGTTTGAGTTGTTTTCCTAAGTATTCTCTAACGACTCACTTCTATCTTCTTATTTTTGTCATCTATACATTTTAGAATGCCCAGAAAACCTAAAAATCACGATTTTTCACAGTTCGGTATAGGGGCGAAGCTAGAACAATTTTTTAGGGGGCGGGTGAAATTTTAATTTTTTTATAGTTTATATCTTTATAATTTGTAAAGGATTAAATCGAATTTTTATAATTTTAGGGGGGCAAAGTGTAATTTTACCTTTACTAATTTAAAATTTTTAAAAAATTTTAAGGGTCTAAATAGTAATTTTACATTTTAGGGGGGGCCAGGGCCCATGCTAGCCCCCTGGTTCGGTATGCAATCTTGTGAAATCGATACAGCCTACCACACGCCCATGTGGCTCCTGTAGCTTGCTCCGATGCTCCATTTTTCACTCGTTTTTCGCTCCGTTTTCTTCCAAGTGCTCTATTAAGCATTAAAACATAAATTTAAATGATTAGGAGCATAAAATCCACAGTTAACATTGGATAATCACCCAAAAAATGCATTAAGATGATGTTAAAACATGTTACTTTTAGCACTTATCAAGAAAATATGTAAAAATATATAGAATGGTGAGTATTTGGTATATTAGCAATGCATTTTTTTAACTTTACAAGTAGAATTATAAATTTTTCACGTGTCTCATTTTGTTATATATATATATATATATATATATATTTACTATACATTATATACACTTGTCATCCACCAGCAATGTACCAAATACTTTCTCTATATAAAAACCAAACGAGGTTTTGGAAACCATGGTATCCTAGGTAGAAGTTTCATTGCGTGTAGTTATTTTATAGATTTTATATAAAATGATAAGAACACCCTCATAATAATATTAAGTACTTTATAAAAATAATAGGCTTATTATCAATTTTTTTAATTAAATTGATATTTGATTAACTCGTAACACTATTTTAATAAAGAGTAACACTAATTTAATAAAAAGGTTTTAAATAGTGAAGAGGCTAAAAGTTCAAAACTTCCATATAATGAAAAAAAAATTGTGTGAGAAGATTTTTTAAAACAAATATAGATGGTAGTTGTGAAGTTTTGGCACTGTTGGTAAAAAGTTTAGTTGTTGGGTTTTAAATATATAGATTCAAGTTTCATAATTATATATGTATGAAGCTCTAGTTTTATTATGCACATGTGTGGATTTTAGTCTAAATCGTTTTCAGTTATCCGTTAATCTATGCCTTGTAATAATTTGATTTTAATATCGATTGTATAATATAAAAAAATTTATGGCCTAAATTGCTAAAATATAATTAATTTCGTAATGAAATCGAGATTGTAAACTGACAGAAGAGGATCGGGCTCTAACGACCCAGCAGGCATCTCACCCAAACAACAACTTTCCTTTAATGCAAATGGGATCGGGGCGCTAACAAAAACTTGACCCAATCCAATGATATTTCTCCTCATAAGATCACAACGTTGATTCAATTATTACAAGAGATGTAGCCAGGAAAAGGAAATGTGAATAAATTACTTGTAAATGCATATACAAATATTTTATATTTGATTAATTCATAGGTTAATGGATTAGAAATAATATAAAATTTTTTAAAATTATTTCGAGTGAAAATGCAAGGGTCCCTTTTGATTTTTAATTTTTTTATTCTCTTTTCAAAATTAATTTTTATTCTTATATTTTAAAATGAAAAGTATGCTTGGAAAATAAAAATAAAAATTATCAAAACTTGTTAAGTGTCTATTTTCTTATAATGAAAGTATTAAAAATAAAACAATTCCTATGTTTATATAGATTCGAATTAAGGTAATAGATTTGATTTTTTTTTTTTGTGTGTGTTTATTAGACTTAAATGGGTCAATTCTTTATTTAAATTTAAAGTTATAAAATACTTATTTTCAACTTGTTAAATTTTATAAATCATTTTTAATAAAAACAATAAAAACAACTTTTTTATTTAAAAATGTTTTCTTATGTGTTTTTCACTTTTCAAGAAAACAAGAACAAAAATGGCATTTGAAACCAACAGGGCATGATCTTAATTTTTTATTAAAAATATATTTATATATTTGTTGATAATTACAAGGCTAATATTATTTGTATCTATATCTGCATTATTTTTTTTTTTTGGTGAAAGAAAATGAATTACAACAATTACATAAAAGTAATGATATCTTTATCTTTCTGAAGCAATTCAATAATCTCTTTAGGAGCTTCCTCAAAGACCTGTAAGGAAGATTTCCAGTTCAAACTAAGTTTAGTCAACCAGTCTACCACCGAATTCCGGTCCCTCGATATATGGATGATTCTCCATTGGCCTTCCGAACTTCATAATGCGTTTTGTCCTATTGAGCACCGTAATCCCTTGCTCCTCCATATCCGTATCAGTCAGAGCTTGGGCCACTTCTAAGTTGTCTGTATGAATTATAATCTTCCTGTATCCTCTGCTCAATAGTAACAGTATCCCATCTAGGATACTCCAGACTTCAGCCTCAAATGGTGAGCACACACCTAAGAAATGCCTAAATCCCATCATCCAATTCCCGTCTTTGTTTCTCACCACGCCTCCTGCAGCTGCATGCCCGCTTTCTCTCGCCACCGCACCATCAGTAGACAGGATGACCCATGTGGTCTCGAAGATATTAGCATAATGGGAGTTAGTTATGTGACTCTTATAACTGCTAATATTTTTTAAATTTCTATATAAGTTAATGTTATGAGTTAATCGAATATCAATTTAGTCAAAGTGATAAAAAATTATTTTTCCAGAACAACAAAAATTATTATGACTGTATTTTTATCTATTTATCTTTTATATAAAATCCAAAAAAAATAATTTAAACCCAGAAAAGGAAAAGAAAAAAAGCAACCACATTAGTGGACTTGAACGTAAAACATCAATATTTTAAAAACTTCAACCAACTTTAATCTTTTTATATAAAATTATTATAAATATATTTTTTTACCCTCGTTACTTAATTATCAGGAATTACAAATTCTTCAACAATAAAATGTTGAAAGAAAAGAAATATGAAGCTTTGTGTCACGTCGTAGGAAGTGGAAGTGCAGTTAAAATTGTAAAGAGCACCCCAACCATAAGAATCCTTTTAATGGTTAGACACAGTTGATATCCAAAAGTTAGGGAATCTCCAGCCTGCTTCTGCACTCTTCAAGTAATACATAATAACATGATTGAAATGACGTTTTATTGCTATCTACAATGTGTTACCTGGGGACATTTGTTTGCTCCGCGTTATAAATATTCTGCTCTATTATTCAAAATAAAGAAAAGGGGTTGCAGCTTTTCAATTCTTTTGGGTAACACGGCAGGTGCATCATTCTAGAAACCACATCAATTGCTAAAACAACATGTCTTTCCTTTTGTTAAAAATTTCATCCATTTTTATTATTAAAAATTAATGTCATTGATGGCATGCTACGTATACCTCATGATAACATACATGGACGAATTTTTAACGGTAAAAATAGATGAAATTTTTAACAAATAACCAATTTGTTCTTTAATCTAACATACAAAGACTAATTTGTCTAATTTTTTTAATAAATGAGATAAAATACAATATGACTCGTAAACAATAACCTCTATAGTTCTTTTATCCCAAGAATTTCATATTGATGGTGTATATACTCTATGGTCACAAAACTAATTAAAAATTTAATCAAGGCAAGTGCACCTATCAATTAATAGTATAGTTACAGTGAGTAAATATTTTGTTCCCACGAGGACTGCAATTACTAGTAATTGATGTCTTTCTTTTATTTAATTGATTATTTCAAATGATTGATTAAAACTAAAATTAACTAACGAATGCAACAAAGAATAAAACACGAAAATAATCGAATAACAACCAAGAAACGAGACAATACCCAAGAAAAAATCCACCTAGATTTCATCAGTCACTATCAATCTAAATTACACAATTTTTTTACTTAACAATTTGATCCCTAAAAATTCTTAAATTATACTAATATCTCTTTCGAGCATAAGAGCAACTGACTCTAGGTTGATTAATTTAAAAAAATCTAATTAAAACTCCTATTATCGTATTAACTCGTGTTATGGATTCCTCTATTAGATTTGACTTTAATATAGTGGATTTATGTTGTCCTATTTATATGATTATATGCAACTCCACTCATTACACAATATATAATCTTAAATAGGGTCTATTCAACTACCGATTTAAGCACGTCGAACATGAATCAATACTCTAGAAATATTAAACCAAAAATTTAGTATACATAATTGAGAATAAAAAACTAAGTATTTATTGTGTAAAATAAAAATCAAACGACATAATTCATTGTAGGGTTCATCTCCCTAGGTATTTAGAAAATTAGTTCATACTCTAAAATAGAAAAATCTAAGATATAATATAACTGAAAGAAATAAAGAAACTCCTGATAACTTCCTAATAAATCAATTGAGAATCTTCAATCTTGATGGAAATTTGCTTCAAAATCGGCTTCAATGATGTTTTTCGAGTTGTTTTCTTAAGAATTCTCTGATGGCTCCTTCATGTTTTCTTATTTTTATTATATATACGTCTTAAAATGTCCAAAAAAACCTAAAAATCACTATTTTTCACAGCTCGATATGCAATCTCGTGAAATCGACATGACCTACCACACGCCTGTGTGGTTCCTTCAACTTGCTTCGACGCTCCGATTTTCGTTCATTTTGCTCCCAAGTGTTCTATTAAGCATTAAATATGAATTTAAAAGATTGAGAGTACAAAATTCATAATTAACAACGGATAATTACCCAAAAACGTGTTATGAATACTGTTAAAATATGTTACTTTAGCAATTATCAATACTTTTCCTTATCATGTTTAATTTATGAGATATCATTTTTTTAAATGATAACATAAAATTCAATCGACCAAAGATAAATGTGTTGATTGGAACGGGTACATTTTACATTCAACTAAATTTACTTAAATTAGTTTGTTTAAACTAAATTAGTTGTTAATTAAACTTGGTAAGTTTATAAATTTGTTTTATTTGCTACAAGTTGAAAAGATAAATGAAAAAAATCTTTTTTTTTTACCTATAACAATTAAATATGAATTAAATCTTAAATGTATTTATAGGTATATAACAACCACATTTCTATAACAATCAAAATCTTGATAAACAAATGAAAATGTTATAAAAGTGTAAAGGTCTCATGACAAGTGATATCAGAATAATTCTTAATTGTCAAATTTCATGTCAAGCACCCCAACGGATGGGGTAAGTATGGTGGACCAACCATGACTCCACAACAAATCCTTAGTGGCGAGTTAAGCAAACTGATGGTAAAACCTGTACATGGACATAATAAGAATGGATGGGAAAAAAATCTCAGGCCAAATTTTTTTTTTTCATTTATGTCAAGTGCTTTAAAAAGGGTACAAATATCAAAGTTATATATGAATTTTGGTATAATATGCAATTTGAAACATAAACTTTAATTTAGTGCAATTATACTTATGAAACTTAAATTGTAGTCCATATGTATACATGTAACATTGATTTTAATTCAATTGTACATATTTAAAGAAATGAATACATACATTTACTTTCATATTAGATTAATATAATTGCTTGTGCTTGCAATATACCAACATAAAATGATGCTAATTCAATAATATTGTTAATGATTTGTGAAAATTGAATCAAATCAAAATTTTATGTATAAAATTGCATAAAATCAAAGTTCATATATACAGTTGCACATTAAACTAAAATTCATATATATATTTTTAAAATTTATCGCTAAAAAAACAAGTATATAAATCTCGAGGAAAAAAAAAGGGAAAACATAGTGCATTAAAAAGGTTGTAATTTTAATTTTTGGTAGTGCATTAAAAATGTTGTAATTTTAATTTTTGGCTTAAGGGTGCAAACCCTCAAACTTATTTAAAAAAAAGCAATTAAGTCTCTATTCTTTTTTTACTCATTTGCATACTTAAAATTTTAAAATACAATAAAAAAGTCCTTAAACCTTTTCAAAAAAAAGTAATTAAGCCCTTACTTTTTTTTTTTGCACTCGATTGAGCATTTAAACTTTTAAAATACATCAAAAAGAGCTTCAAACTTTTCAGAAAAAGCAATTAAGCCCTTGCTTTTATAAAAAAAATATATAAAATCAATAAAATCTATAAATATTATTAAATTTTAATAAAAAAATTCAAATATTAAAAATTAGGAAAAATATAAAAATCGTAAAAAAATATAAAATATATAGAAATATAAAAAAATTATAAAATTTTATAAAATCGTAAGAAAATTATACAAAATGTAAAGAAATATAAATTTCGTAAAAAAATTTATAGAAATTATCATACAAAAAGAAGCATTTTATAATTTTTCTACAACTTTTATTGATTTTTTTATCGTTTTTTGCCACATGTCACGCTATGATGGAACACGTGATGACTTTAATTGAAAAGAAAACTAGGGGTCATTAATTTTTTTTGATTTTTATAAAATTTTACAATTTTTTATTTTTTTATGATATTTATAAAAAATTCTAATTTTTAATAAATTTTCTAAAATTTATTATTTTTAATTTTTTTCTAATTTTTAATAAGAGCGGGGCTTAATTGCTTTTTTGAAAAATTTTGAGGGTCTTTTTGATGCATTTTGAAAGTTTAAGTACCCAATTGAGTGAACAAAAAAGAGAGCGGGGCCCTAATTACTTTTTTTAAAGGAATTTTAGGACATTTTTTATGCATTTTGAAAATTCAAGTTTTTTTTTGGTAAACTATGCCATAGAGCTTGGAGCATATTATAAAATTCTCTTACCAATATATCATTATTTCCCCAGTTTTCCTTTTACAAATAATTGTTGTAGGACTGATCCAAAGGTTTTGTTTTTTGTTAGGTGTGTTAGTGGTCAGTAATTCTCTAGAATTGGCTAAATGATTTCATAATTGTTTACCTTTACATTAGCCCTTTTAGCTCTCATGTATGTAAATTTAAGCTCCGAACCTTGGCCTTAATTAAAGTTCTTGAAGCTCACAACGAAAATATGCCAAGGAAAGTCTTTAGAAAATTGGAATGCTTAATTGCAACATGAAGATGGGAGATGGTAGGGGGGGAGTGTAGAGAGAGTGATTTAAATTGAAAATGTCTGCAGTCAGTTGCTTAATTTTCTCATGTTTACTTCAGTTTTCATCATTGGATAACAATTCTTAAGCATTAATATTCAAACCTTTCTCTCTTCTCGCCAGCCTTTGCTTTAACTTCAACAATTATTATATCCTCGCAGTTAGGTGAAAACCCCTTAAAATTAATGATCTACATGCTCGTGTGTGTGTAGGTGTAGAAGGAGGTTTGATTAATCCATGAAAGTTGGTGATTCATTTTCAAGCTTTTGAAATAGAAAAACGGAATAATGGAGTGAGAGGGGAAGCTTTATTGACAATCCCGAAGGCATCTTCTCTCGTTTCTTGTTTTTACTTTTAGGAAAAGGCCCCTAAGATGGATAAATATTCTCCACTACCACTCCCACTCCATTTATAAACAAATTGATCAGTTTTAAGCAATTGTCGGGTCGGCTTTTTATTCTGAAACAGGACTTTGACCATCTTCTGTCTTACAAGTTTTATAACATGATTTTTTATGATCCATAAAATAACTCGAAAGAATTTCAAGGGTCATCTCCCCACAAAGAATAAATGTGCTTTAAGTTTCTTTTTAGAGCAAATCTTGAGAATTCCTGTGGGAGCAGTTGTCAGGGAATCGACCAACACCCAGAATCTAACTTAATAATTGAATTAATAATTCCTTAAAAGGAGCCCAACATCAGTGGCTTTTCTCGCAAAAGTTACGACACATCTCTTTCCAAGTTTTTTTATATATAAAATCACAGCTCAAAGATACACTAAATTTCCCCCCATTCAAACATGAACAAACCAACAAATTATAGTGAGTCAGGTACAATATTTTATTAGCTACTGATAACGTGCCGAAGTTGCCTCAACCAAATCATGGGTTTTCTCAGGAGAATCTACCACTTATACGATAGCATCCACCAATCTACCTATATACTTGTTGACAACAGTTCTTAATGGCTTTTATGAGTTTGTTTTAATTATTAACTAATTGTTTGGTCTATATGTTAGTTTTTACCAGTAAAACACAACATATTGGGAAAAGGAGATAACAACAAAGTTTAACCCCTGATTTTTAAAATGCCTCGCTACTCCCTTATAGCCTTATGCTTTTTGGCAATATAATGTATACTATTACAAGCTTCTAAACATGTCCCCTGGAGAAAATTTCACAACAAAGCGGTTTTCATGAAAATAAAGTTGCAAGTAAAAATAGTATGTTATGGGGGTGAAATGGAAAGTTACAGTCAAATCTAGCAGCCATGCCTGAAACTTTAAGGTTTTTGTTTGTTAGGATAAGCACATGGCTTATGTTTGGGTCATCACCAAATTCTAAACCCCACTAAGCAAAGGTGGAATTTACGTGATGCTAAATTGTAAAAGACTATTTAGAATAATGTTAAAATATGCTCTTCTTTTTATATATCTGGAATTTAATCCTCTTATTTCTATTTTCAAAAATTTAGTCCCTCAACTTTTTGTATTCAAAAATACAAATTCAATTGATAATACGGTTAAAATTTTTCTATTGAATTCAAGCTCATTACAATGTCACTTTTTTTTGTTACATAGCTACTAAGTGAGTATATTTATCATTTCAAAATGTTACACCGGCGAATTTAATAGAATAATTTTAACACTATCAACAATTAGACATAAATTTTAAATTCAAAAAATAGAAAGACTAAATTTCAAATATATAAAAAAGTATAGAAACCTGATGAATTTAAAAACTCACATAAAATTTAATTTTTCTTTTTCATTCAACTTCATACAAAAAAAAAAGTTCATTTGTAAAACTATTCAAAATAATTTACTTAAACACTTAAAATTATTTTTTAAATAATAAATAATTAACTTTATTAAAATTTAATTTGATTTAATTCATTTTAATAATATATAAATAAATCACCATCCAAATATGTTTGAAACTCAAATAACAGTAAGTGCAGGTGAGTTCCATTTTCATTGGAACAAATAATGATCCTTTTCATGAATCAGGGATAATAATTGCAAGTCCGAAAGTTTTTAAGAAATAACTAAGAAATTATAAATAATTTCAACAGAGTAAGATATCGAATGAATATCCCTACCACTAAATAACATATCAATTAAAGGTGGCATTTTCACCCATACCATCACAAACAGATTTTTTAAGTTTGCTTTCCATGTAAACTTCCACAAATTTCAACTTATTATATTCATGGCTCTTACTACACCTTCAAGTTTAAAGGTTCGTAGGAGGCTTGAGTTTAGTTCATTTTTAAGTTTATAATACTTTATATTATAATATTTTTATATATTATATAATTTATAATACATTAAAAAAATAAATCTATATCGGTGGACCTAAAATAGGTCTAAAAAATAAGCCTACTCTAATGTAAAAATAAAAAAAAAATGTTAAGATAATTATATAAAAACTTTAATAAATAAAAAATATTAAAATAAAATGAATTAAATATTTTTTAAAAAAATAAAAAATAACACAGGTGAGTCTAAAATGAGCTTGAGTTAATCTTTTACAAATATGAACAAGTTTGAATAAAATTTTAGGCCCGTATTTCGAGTCAGGCTGAGATTGAAAAAATATAAAGTATGTTAATATCATGTTTAGATCTAGCCAATCCAATCCATGAACACATCTATAGAGAAATTATGGATTTCGTATATTCCAAACACTGAGTATTACCTATTAATTTTTTTATTTAAAACGAAAGAGAAAATGAGAGATTATTCTTCTATTATATTTAGAAGAAAATGAGTATATTCTTTTTTTTTTAAAAATGTAAGGTATATACTCCAATCTATATTTATACCTATTATATATATAAATCAATTCTAAAATTATAAATAGTTATTGACTGCTCATTTTTAAAATTATTTATTCAATCCCATTTATTAAAATAAAATTTATTTTATTACCATTACCATTAAATTATTTATTAAAGTAGAATTCTTTGATTGCTTTTTTATTATATTGAATATCACCTATCACTTTCTATTTTTCTAATGTTCATTGATAAAATAAATTATTGTTGATAAAATTTAAATTATTTATCCTCCATTGATTTTTTTTATTTATCATATATATTTTATCAAGTAAACTATCAATTATCTTTATTGATTTTTATTGTCTTCATTAAAGTAAAATATTTTAGTTAATTTTATATATATAATTTTTTTCCAAACAAAAATATTTGTTGGTTATTTTGATCTTATTCAGTAAAATACATTATTGGCTGAGAAAAATATATACTCGTTTTATTGTATATGTTTTTTTTAAAATTTTATAACATTTATTATTTATTATTATTTTTTTTGTAAAAAATAACTTCGATTTAAAAATCCTTCAATAAACATTGAGTTGAAAAAGATGAAAAGCACTCGGTGATATTTTGTGCTATGTAATTTCAGTATTAAACCGAAGAGCATGGAAACAACCCAAAAATAAATGTGACAGTTAAGCTGTCAAGCTAATTAATTAGAGACATATCGAGCCCCAGCAATATAAACAGCTAATTCTCATTTTCTCATTCAACAATCATTGGAACATATGACAAATTTTAGTCTGATCGAAGCTTGACTTCTTTATTTAATTAGTGCATTTATGAGTTCTTCATACCCGACAATGTTGATGCCATGCTAAGATTTTAGATTCTTCATAATTCAACAAAATTCACAACCATACTATACTATTCCATTAATATATAAGTATTCATAATTGTTGACAAGTAATAAAGTGATAAGTATATCGAGTATCATCTCCATAGGGACTGCCTATATGAATCAAATATTAGAAAATTAATTACTAGCAATTAGTTGGTGATGAAAATAATTCAAGTGATGGGTTTAATTAAATTAAACTAACCTAAATATGCTTAAAATTAAATTAAATAAATGAAGGAATGAGTATGCATGTCTTTTAGAGAAATCACAGTATCATGCATGTGTCAGAATAATTATCCTTCCTAACTTAGAAATATTTAAATACTGCTAATGATGTTACGGAAAATTCCATGGCAACTCTTATTTATCAACCTATTTTAATTACGAGTATTTTGGCTTCTCTCGAAGTCTAAAGTTTAATCTATTGTCTGCACATGTCTATGTCTGTTACGAATTCAACTTTACCTTTTCAAGCGTTGTCTAAGAATTCAACTTATTAAATTATTAAGTATAGCATATGTCTATATCAACAACTTAGTAAAATTAATAAGCAAAAAAATAAATTAATGTGAGGTAGCAGTAATATTTCTATATTGAAATAGTTTAATCACATGAATCCTAAAATTATGTAAGATTATGCAAGGTAATAAGGTTCTTTTGAATTATTACAAACTTTAACCTAATTCTCTCAAATATAAATTAAACATGCACTATTCAGATAGTGTGTTAATTAATTACAGTCTGGTTAGGATTAAATAATTATTCAATTGTATTCCCTACATTTATAATGCATGAATAACATAGTCATAATTTTATTTGAATGCATAAACAGTCAAGACACATAACAACACTAACAATATAAATACTCTAAGCTCCGGAAATTAAATTATTATAACACTGAAGGAATTAAGCAACCATTATTATATTAAAAACAATAAATTCAGTTGCAAACATGATTTCTTAAATTGAACAACAAGAAATTAAAAAATAAAGGGAAAGGACTGCAAAGCCGTTTTCGATGATTCTCCGATCCTTGCTCCTCTTTTGTGCTTCACTCCTTGCCGTAGCAATCAAGCCAAAATGCTCCTCCAATGGCCAAATGGACTGCTCTCAAATCCTTACACAACTCACTTGAAAAATGAAAAAAATGAGAAAGAAAAGTAAAGAGAAAAAAGAGAGAAAGAGGGATAATGAAATGATGGAGTGAGGGGTTGTATTTATACTAGCACTACAACAAAATAGCCCTACGGCGACACTTATGGGGCGACACTTTCTTAAGTGTTGGGATAGACTGGCCAACATATGCTTTGCGCAACTCTTTTATAAGGGTTGGAATATGCATGCCTAAGGCAACGCTTAAATAAGAGTTGGCTTTGTCTAGTCCTAAGGCGACATTTTTGGGGCGACACTTTCCTAAGTGTTGGGATAGACCTGCCAACATACGCTTTAGGCAACTCTTTGTACAATAGTTGGGAAATGTAAGCCTAAGGCGACGCTTGAGTAAGAGTTGGCTTTTGCATAGTCCTAAGACAACATTTTTGTGGTAACACTTTCCTAAGTGTTGGGATAGACTACGCTTTGGCCAACTCTTTGTATAAAGGTTGGGATATGTAAGTCTAAGGCGACGCTCGAATAAGAGTTGGCTTTTGTTTAGTCCTAAGACAACATTTTTGTGGCGACACTTTCTTAAGTGTTGCGATAGACCACGCTTTAGCCAACTCTTTGCATAAGTGTTGGGATATGTATGCCTAAGGCAACGCTTGAATAAGAGTTGGCTTTTGTCTAGTCCTATGATGACACTATTGTGGCGACACTTTCCTAAGTGTTGCGATAGACTACGCTTTGGCCAACTCTTTGTATAAGGGTTGGGATATGTATGCCTAAGGCAACGCTTGAATAAGAGTTGGCTTTTGTGTAGTCCTAAGATGACACTTTTGTCGTGACACTTTCCTAAATGTTGGGATAGACTATGCTTTGGCCAACTCTTTGTATAAGGGTTGGGATATGTATGCCTAAGGCAACGCTTGAATAAGAGTTGACTTTTGTGTAGTCCTAAGACGGCACTTTTGTAGTGACACTTTCCTAAGTGTTGCGATAGACTACGCTTTAGCCAACTCTTTGTGTAAGGGTTGGGATATGTATGCCTAAGGCAACGCTTGAATAAGAGTTGGCTTTCGTCTAGTCCTAAGACAACAATTTTGGGGCGACACTTTCCTAAGTGTTAGGATAGACTTGTCAATATACGCTCTGGCTAACTCTTTGTATAAAGGTGTAACGTCCCAAATTTCCTTAATTCTGGCTTTTTTTGAATGTGTAGCACCAAAAAATTGGATTTAAAATATGAATATTATTAAAATTTTACATCATAATCAGTTTTGTGAATAATTATATATATTCAAATTAAAAATAACTTAATAGCTTTGAGTGTGAATAAGGTTTTTAAAAAAAATGCCGTAAAAAATTAATTTAGTTTAGGGTTTACGGTTTAGTGTTTAGAGTTTAAGGTGCATGGTTTAAGATTATAATTTATTGTTTAATGTTTTAGGGTTATGTATTTATAGGTTTGTGGTTTAAGGTTTTAGGATTTTCTGATTATAAGATTAGGGTTTAGGGATAACATTAATATGAATATATTAAAATTATAATTATGGTTTAAATTATTTAAGAAATAATAGATAAACTTTATATATATTAAAATTTAAAAAATTGGTAACTCATGCATCTCTAGAGAAATAAAATTAATTAGTAAATTGAAAATGTTATTTAAATTTCCTAAAATGTTGAAGGAATATATAATATTAAAATTTTATCTCACTAATTTAGGGTTTAAGGTTTGTAGTTAAGGGTTTAGGTGTTTGTAGTTCATGGGATATGTGGTTTTGATTTTAGGGTTCAAACATTTAAAATTTATGGTTTATGGTTTAGAGTGAGTGTTTTAGAGTTTTGGATTTAGAATTATAAGGATTAAGGTTTAGGGTAGATCAAATGAAGACGTGAGTGATGGAGAGATCAATACTACTAAAGAACGGTTTGGTCTGTAAATCAGTTAACCGATGTCAATCGGAACTGAGCTATTTATAATCAAGCATTTTTCACCCTTATTTTTAGGGTTCTTAAAATGTCATATGTTCGTGCTCATGTTAGAAATCAAACTAATCTAATTAGAAGTAATCAGTTCGGTTTGACCAGGTTTTTTGGTTTCTCATTCATTGTTAGGCTGGATAATGATACCATTCTAGAAATCAATTTACTATTTAAATGTTGGTCAATGATGTTTCAACCGGACAATATTGGCTGGTCGGATTGGCAGCTAGCCGGGGTTCCTAGTCTGAAGAATGGCTTTGATTCGGTTAGACCAGTAATAGGCATGGACTGATTAAATTGACAGTTGAATTGGGTTTTTATTTTTGAATTTGTAACGATTTTTTAATCGAATCGGTCGAATTGGTGAATTGGTGGCTGAACTGGTTCGGTTTAGAAAACATTAGTGTTGGTTTGTTTAGTTATTCGATTTAGATATTTAAGGGAAAAAAAACCTAAAAATCAACCACACAATCACGTCCAAATTAAAATACATATCACTAAATATTCTTGATAAAAATTGATGTCGGGGACAGAGTGCTTAGATTTAAGCCTCTCATTTTTGTACAAATATTGAGATTTATATTTAGCTTAGATCTTTCAATAAGTTGGTTTTGTCCAATGTTATTATTAAATTATTGACTAGATTTTCAATTTCTTTATATATTCAAATTTATATATCAAATTTATTTGTATATAAAATTTCATATATTTATATTTAGTTCGTAATTTTAATTATAATTAATTAGACATATATTTTTAAAATTATATTTTAATTTTTTATTTATTTAAGCTTGAAATAGATTAAGCTGATAGTTATTTTATTAGTAGAAAATATGAAAATTTTTATATTAATTTTGATTATTAGTAAATAATTAATAAAAAAAAGACTTGGAACGGTAACATGGCAAAGGATCATCGGTCAATTGCCAAACTTACTTGATTCTTACCCAAAAAAACCAAACTCTCTTGGCCAAAGAAGACCAAGCATCTGCCGTCCACCACCTACAGCAGGCAGTGGTTCATTTTCCGTCGACCACCTGCTCCAGCCACTGGTACATCTGCCGTCCAACACTTGCTGTAGCTACTGGTCTGTCATGGTAATCGGTTTCGAATTTTTTTCTCTGTGGGTAGAAGTTGTGGTTCCAAAATGGCCAAATTGTGTACGGCAAGGTTCCTGCGGCGATTACTGGGTTCAATAAATTGAATGTGAGTTATAACCATCTGTGCTGGTAGCTTCCCAAGAACAAATTTCCTGTTTCTTCATTTGTGGGAAATGATTGTTTGTGTGGACCTCCATTATCGCCTTGTAAACTGTAGCTGGTTAACAAGTGTTTGTGGAAATGTCACTGAGGTTAATATAATCAATAAAAGTGTTTGTGAAGTTTTCTGTATTTGATGTGTACTTTTTGCCTTTGGCAAAAAACAGAAATATTGAATAATAATTAGTGTTTCGTCATTTTTTATGCAGGGATTGACAGTGTGAATTGAGGGTCCATCGATAAAGAATCGTCACAAACTTTGGTTATTCTCTGCCCTTGAAAAATTGACGATAGAAGGGTTTCGAGGAATAGAAGCCTTTCCACAGTGGTCGGGAAATCTCTCTTCTCTAAAGCATCTGAGAATCCATTTATGCAGTAATCTCTCTTCTTATATAAAGCCTTCTTTTAAATTTTTTTGGCCTTTTGTGGCATTATGTTGCAGGATTTAGTTTGGGCATGGATACTTTTGAGACAATCAATTTGAGAACCAACTTATGAATTGAATGTGCGGACACAAAAGTAAGTTGTGCTTCTATTTCCTTTAGATTTTGCCTTTAGATTTTGATGTGTTAGAGCTCAAGGAAGAGGAAAGCAATGTCATTTAACAAAATTGGCTACAAAACCCCTTTCTATTTCCTTTAGATTTTGCCTTTAGATTTTGTGCAGACCAAATTATGATGCCTTTAGACATATTATTTTGCATCATTGCCTTGCCTTTGATGAAATTCAGTTTCATGGCTAAATGATTCATGAAATGTTTGAACCATGTCTTTTCTAGTCTCATGTCTTATCATGATTACAAAATTAACAAAGCACTGTCAATCTGAACACCATGACGAATTCCTTGGCGGATAAACATGTGGTGTCCGGTGCTTGCTCTGCTGTTGCTGCTGTGTGCAGCCAGAAATGAACAAAATTATACAACTGCAGTGTTTGAAATACATGCTGCCCCATAAATTAAACAAACAAACAAATTTAATAATTAATTAATTACAGTCTATTTGCCATTCTTAAGTAGCACTGAGCTTGCGTCATATGAATTTTTCTTTACCTCTGTTGTTGATTGTATCATTTTTGTGAACTTTTCAGGCTAAATTAAAGATCCCGAAGCATATGCCTTTCTACTATAATTGAGATATATGTGATATTGAATTTACCAGTTTGATATAACCAGAAGGTTAGTTAACCTTATCCTTTCCTTGATTTTTGTTAGATTTACGTTTAAATTTTTCTATCTTTGTAGTTGCATTGTTTGTCAGTTTATACTTATTTTTTGTTGCATTGTTTATCAGCTCACCTAAAAAAGAATGGAAAAATTAATATTTGTTAACTTTGCTACGTGACATCCACCTGTATACCATGTTAGTAATTAATTAATTTATAAATATAAAAAAAATATATTTGAATTTTTTGAATATTTTGAGTCATTTATATTTAAATAATGACTTTAATTGATGAATCTTAATACAGTATTCTGATTTTAACTGTACCTACAAATCCTGTTCTTCGAGTAAGTAAGTTGACAACATCACTCTAAGATGACTTGGTCACTTGAGCAAATCTGAATTTCTTACTCTACATTTGTCTCATTCATGCTCTACAAATATTCAAAAAACATGTCACATCCAACTTTTGTGAGATGTACATGACAGTGAACAGCCGACCATGTGGCCAATCCCACTCATTAACATATGAAAAACTGAAAGGCATTAAAATTAATTATATATATATAATGTGTGTGTGTCTGTGGTGTGCCAATAATAACATAAATATATTCCCTTCGTCTTCACATGAAACTGTAATTGATGCAATTCATTTTATTATTATTGTTCTTTTTATTACTATATATCAAAATCACACTTGTAATACCTATAATTTAACAAAAGTTATGGTAAATCCAAACGTAAACTTGTAATACCTTTTCTTTTCTTTTCTTTTTGCTGTTAGTTCACTAGAAAGCTCGTATATTTTCACACATGAACCTTAGTATTAGGCATTAATAGATACTCTATTTTTATTATTAATTACTTTAACAGATGGGTGATAAAAGTTGGATGGATGCTCCAAGATTTAGCACCAATCACCTAGCTGGAATAGAAAGATTTCTATCATTTGCAATTGGAAAATCACTTTCTAATGGAAATATATATTATCCGTGCCGTCGTTGCAATAATAGGCTATTGCACGAACCACATATTGTGGGTGAGCATCTTCGTCTTCATGGTATAATAAAAGAATACAAGCATTGGATTTTTCATGGAGAATCCATTGAAAGAACATCATTGCAAGCTGACCAAACAGTGAGAACTTCTCCGTCAATTTGTACGTTGTCACAAGACAACGAAGCCGATTTAAGAGATCTCATAACAGATGCTCTAGGTATCAATATCCCAACTCTTACTGAGAGTTTTGATGGAGTTCGAAGCGAGTTTGAGAATACTGGTCCGGAGTATGATGTTAATGAGGACCAAAGGTCTGCGGATAGAGCAACTACTCTTCTAGATGATTGTGATTTTCCGCTCTATCCCGGTTGTGTCAAGTTCTCATACATCTCATTTCTACTTCGGCTTTACCACTTCAAAGCACTTTTTGGATGGTCAGCAAAATCTTTGACATGCTTATTAGAGTTGTTAAATGAGGCATTTCCAGATGGAAACACAATCCCGACTACATACTATGAAGCGAAGAAAAAGATTTCTGCACTAAATCTTGGGTATGTGAAGATTGATGCATGTCCGAATGATTGTATGTTATACTGGGGCGATGCTAGTGAAAAGATCAGTTGCGATGTCTGTAAAAGCTCAAGGTGGCAATCTTCTAATGAGTTGGATGTAGATGAACAAGTTGATGGTAGTTGTCGCCGTCCTAAGCCTGCCAAGGTATTACGGTACTTTCCTTTGATTCCTAGACTTAAAAGATTATTTCAATCCTCCAAGACATCACAATCCATGAGATGGCATACAGAAGGACGAACCAAAGATGGTATATTGAGACATCCAGCCGATGGTTCTGCCTGGGATGCATTTGATAAGAGGTTTCCTGATTTTGCATCTGATCCTCGCAATGTTAGGCTAGGTTTGGCTAGCGATGGATTCAATCCATTCCGAACAATGAGTACAAGTCACAGTACATGGCCCGTACTTCTTATTCCTTATAATTTGGAACCATGGGCATGCATGAAACAATCATCAATGATACTGTCAATGGTTATCCCTGGTGAAAAAGGACCTGGCAACGACATTGATATCTACATGCAGCCTTTAATTAAGGAGTTGAAGCAACTGTGGACAGGAGTTGATGCTTTTGATTCATCAGCTTCCGAGTCTTTCACTTTACGGGCTTGTCTTCTTTGGACAATCAATGATTTTCCTGCTTACGCTAATCTTTCGGGGTGGAGTACAAAAGGTCGGGTTGCTTGCCCAGTATGTGCTGAAAACACTGGATCTCGATGGCTACGGTATGGTCGGAAGTTCTGTTATATGGGTCATCGTCGATGGTTATCAGCTGAACACCCTTTTCGAAAACAGAGTCGTGAATTCAATGGAACTATAGAATATGGGGTAGCTCCTATACCACAATCCGGGGAAGATATCTTAAGGGAAGTTGAAGGTGTCAATTTCATTTATGGAAAAACTCGAAAGAGGGATAGAGAAGAATTAGATGAAGGGCCAGTAGAACTTGATGTACACGAGGAGTGTGATTTGTTTAACAACTACGATGAATTGGTGGTAGAGGGAAATGAAGCAAATCTCATAAATCAAGACGAGACTTTATGGAAGAAGAGGAGTATATTTTTCGACTTGCCTTATTGGCGTTACAATCTACTTCGACATAACTTGGATGTCATGCATATCGAGAAGAACGTATGTGACAATGTCGTTGGCACCCTTCTTAATCTCTCACGCGGTGGTAAAGATAACGTCAAGGCACGCAAGGACCTACAAGATATGGGCATCCGAAGTTATCTTCATCCAAAAATGAGGAACGGGAAAGAGTACTTACCGCAAGCATGTTACACTCTTGCATCAAAAGAAAGAGATATTTTTCTTTCCATCGTGAAGAACTTGAAGGTACCCGATGGTTATGCATCGAACATATCCCGATGCGTGAATTTGAAAGAGCACAAGTTGAGCAATCTCAAAAGTCATGACGGTCACATTCTCATGCAAGATTTGCTTCCTATATGTTTAAGAGGAGTTGTAGAAAAGAAGGTGCTAAGTGTTATTACGAATCTATCAGATTTCTTCAAGCGATTATGTGCAAAAAGTCTTGATCCACAAGAAGTTGATCAACTTCAAAGCCAAGCCGTATTAACACTTTGTGAAATGGAGAAAATATTTCCTCCAGGTTTCTTCACAATCATGATTCATTTGATTATTCATTTACCGATGGAGGCTAAGCTTGGTGGACCTGTTCAATACAGGTGGATGTACCCGATCGAAAGGTATATGAAATATATCAATAATATTTCACAATATTTTATTTTTATTATTTTAATAGAGAATATAATAAGTATGTAAAAATAAATGTATGTGATGTAGGTATCTAATGGGATTGAAAGCTTTGGTGCGAAATAGAGCTTATCCTGAAGGTTCCATATGTGAAGGGTACATAGTTTCAGAATGCCTTACATTTTGCTCCCGTTATTTTTCTGATGTTGAGACAATATTTTCTCGTCCTCCGAGGAATGATGGGAATATTCAAAAACGGTACATTTTCTCTTCTGGAGGACGCCCAATTGGCAACATGAACACGAAGATATTGGACATGCGATCTCTTGCACAAGCAAACCGCTATGTTCTATTGCATAGCGATAAGTTATCAGCATACCGTCAGTGAGTTTCCTGAGCAAAATTTTGTCATTCGATTATTTTTCTTAACAAATAGAAAAATAAAGTTATCACGTAATTTGTATACTCTTTGACAAAAGTTTTCGTAAAATACTGAATATATTATAGAGAATTTTTGGAGTCTGAGCGAGCTGTTTATGGTGGCATTCAAATTAGTAAACGTACAGAGGACAAATGGATGGTTGAAAAGTTCCCAAGATGGCTTACGAAACAGGTAAATTGTCACTATTAAAATAATTTATTGTATTATTTATGTAATGAGGGAACATTGTAGAATTTTGATCATAGAATAAGAGTTAATTGACTTTACTACTATATTGTTAGATTCCAAAGATGGAAGTTGAACAAGTTGATGCTGATGTAATTGCTCTTGCTCGAGGACCGCATAAGGTGGTTTCCACATATGATGGGCTTATAATTAATGGTTTTAGGGTCCATACAAAAAAACTTGAGCAATATCGTAAGACTCAAAATAGTGGCGTGATGGTTTTTGCTGACGGGAGAAACTATTATGGCAATTGCATTGAAATTGTCGAGCTAAACTATTATGAAAGGTTTTGGGTTATCATGCTTAGATGTGATTGGGTGAATATTAAATCTCCTAGGAGTATGAAGAAGGATGCAAATGGTTTTATTATGGTAAAATTTTCTGAGCTTATCCATGTAGGGAATCATGATTCGGACGATCCATACATATTGGCTTCTCAAGCAAAACAAGTATTTTATGTCGAGGATGGCAAAAGTGAAGGATGGTTCCATGTTATCGGAATAAAACCAAGAGATTTGTTCAATCTAAGCGTTGAAACCCCAGTAGAAGATGATGAATATCCGCAATGTGATCATCATATTGTAACTTAATAATTTTAGTTTTATTTTGAACAAGAACGATGTTTTGAAGTGCAAAGATTTCGTGTATTTGACATTTATATTATATTAACATCTATATATGTTCATTTATATATTTGAAGTCATTTTGGGTTATAGGAATTATGAAATTATATACTGTTGGAAGCCACAAATATAGTCTTTTTCAGCATATAAGCTTCATTCTCAGTACTGGGATTATTTTCTTTTCCATGTGTGAATATGTTTTATGCCTTGTTGACATGATTATCTTGTTAACATGTTATAAGCAACAGGTTTTTGTCACACTGCTTGCGTGCTTAGCTCGTGTCAACTGGTTCATTTGCTTGCACTCTGCATTGCTTCATTTTAGAAAAAGGTTCATACCTTGTTGATTTTTGTTTTTGATTTTTTCCCCGTTAATTTGAATGTGATGTTCGTATAAATGGATGTCATGGTTGTGGACAAGTGGCACTTAGCTGGAAATTTTTCAGGTAATGGTTGATTTTTTCCTCATCAATCTTCTCTCGCCGATCAAAGAGCAGTTTCCTATCATCTCTTGCGCTGACTTTTATCAGGTATTTAATTTGTAATTTTTTTAAATCTAATGTGTATGTGTTTTCTTTCAGGTTTAACCATTTTATGTATGTTTTTAGTGGTTTTGACCGATTTTTATAGTTTGGACTCTCTTGTATCTTGCCGGCGTCGTCTCTGTTGAGGTTACTGGTGGACCTGAAATTCCCTTCCATCCTGGAAGACTGGTCAGTCACGATTTCTACTTCGTCCTTGAATGAAAAGGTTCATGATTTTTATAGTAAGTGACTTTCAAGAGGTCGATTTAGGTTCGTTTTGAGCTCTAATTAAAAGGTATGTTTGCAAGGTTGCATGAATGACTAAATGTTTGAATGAAAATGAAATGAATTGTTTTGTGATATAATATATGCTGGTTGGATGAAAATGAAATGTATGTTAGGGTGATATAATATATGCTGGTTGGATGAAAATGAAATGTATGTTTGGGTGATATGTTATGAAATGTAATGATTGACAGACTGTAAAACAATGAAAAAGGAATTAATTAGTTAAGGCAAGTGCTAATTAAATTTAGGTGAAAACATAAATTGTAGTTAAAGGTGAAACTGATAATGTGGGCCATTGAAGTAGTTAACTAAATAGGGATGCCTTAATATAGAAACATGAAAGGTAAGTGGTAAATAGAAATTGCATCAACATCTGCTGTCCTAAAGAAATTGCGATTCTTTTTATATTATGCAATGAAATGGTTGCCCACAAGTAGTGGCAATATGGAAATGTTGCCAAAAATGTCTCCAGCAAACTCCCTTCATTTGTAATTATAAAAATTTTATTTAACATATTTTACACGTTAATATAGTAGAAAATCTGTCCTCATCCATGGAAATATTATGTCTCCCTTAATTTTCTTAATTTCTGCCTATATTATAGTGACTTGTTTGAACTAATTCCTATATTAATTAATTATTTATTTAATCTTTTATTAGGATATTTATGGTTTAAATATATTATTGAGCTAATGTTTTAAAGTTTTTGTTCTAATTTATTGGGCTGTATTTTATTGTTTTGTTTTTTGGGCCTGATTTGGTTTTTTTTTGTTTTGCTTGGTTTTGGGTTTTTTCTTGGGTTTGTTTTGGCCTAGCTGTTAATAAAATGGGCAGTATATTTTAAACAATATATAAAACCAATTGCATGGACATTCCATTGCAATTGTCGGCCAATCCCTAGGTGCATAACGAAGCAAACCTTTCTCCAAAATTACAGTGGGTTTCAAGTTTCCCGGCAATAGTAAGTTGAGAAATCATATTTTTCCCACTTTTTCCTCCTCAAAACCCATGAAATTTTCGATGCTCTGCTGCTGCTTCATCGTTAACCATTACCGATTTTTTTTCTAGGAAAATGACTGGGAATAAGCGACCATTAAAAGGTGTACGATTCTCTTCAAGGGGTTCTTCGACAGGGTCGAATACATTGGGAAGTGTTGCTACCGATAGTCTAAGCACGGGAGATGAAACTCCGACTCAATCAGCAGAAGATGTACCTGCAACTCCGGCTGGTACCTCCATTGCGTCCTCATTTATTTTTCCCTGGTTTCAAACTACTTTATTACCTTCTGCTAGTATTTATTCTTTCCCTCATACTTATTCTTTCTCTGCTACTTTATACTTTGTGTTTGGTCTTTGGCCCGACTGATCTTTCTATTTGTCGCTGCTCCTCTTTTTCCACTCCATTACTGTACGAATTTTTGGTTTTGTTTTCTTTCCTTCATAGATTCCTCTTCGTCTTCTGCTACACTTGACTTTTTCACAACTTTCAAACAATTTATTTTGTTTGTTAAATTTGATGGGTTTTTACATTTTTCTTTGTTCTTCAATTGATTTAAAATCTTGTTTTTTAAATAATAACATATTTTTTAAAGAAAGAGACATATTATTAATTGTAAGATTTTTTAAAGGGTTCAAAGGAATCGATTTTTTTCTCGAATCTTTTTATTAATTAGAGTTCACTTTGTTTTTAGCTATGACTTTTTTTGTTATTTGAACAAAAAGAAAGGAGTTTTGTTATTGTTGAAAAAAATCAAGGACTAAAAGAGAAGGATTTCAATTTGAATCTTATATATAGTTTTTTTTTTTTTTTTTGGGTGGAACTGTTCAACGATGGTACTGTTTGACATGATAATTAGTCTTTAGTTGTATGAAATTGTGTGACTAATATAATAACTAAGAAGTTATTTCCATGTCAAGATTCAAGAAAACTAAACATGTGAAACAAAAATTCTGAGTCTTTTGCATTATGTACTTTAATCTACAATAGAATGGGTTGAATTACACGATGAGAAAAAAAGGTTTTGCTTCAGAAGCTGCATATTGGTAACTGCTGGCTTGTTTCTTGTTGATAAAGATACGAAGATATGTAATGATCACTGGCTATAGAAAGAATCAGTGCTTGCTCCACAGCTTTACTTGGTTTCCTTTTGATCAAAGCAATTACATATTCCATAAAGGTTGCATCACAAGGCAAGATGAGAGCCCCATTGCTTGATAGACCAAACTCTTCTGCTAAGTCGAACAGCTCCATTACTATTTTGTTCTTCAGATATTCCAATGGAAGCACAAAGCGCTTCTGATCTGCGCTGTATACCACAAAGTGACCTTTCTTGACCGCTGATGATGTGCTGCAACTGGTTGTGTCAACAACATTGCCACTAGTTCTTGAGAAGGTGATTCTTTTTCTCTTAATGGCTGCCATTTTTTGCCATTTCCTTGCTAATTTGATGAGTTTCTTTGCACTGATCATCTTGTTTGCTTTTGTAAAACAAGGGAGAATATTTAGTTGGACAAGAGGAGGAAGTGATTGTAAAGATCTTAGGAAACTGAAGAGCTTTCGTTGTGCTGAGCTGATGAAAACGGGGATTGGATGAATCTATATATATACACACACAAACTGGCATCCCAAAGGAAGTCTTTTGAATGAAGCAACTCATTGTAGGGACTCAGTGGAAGTCACACCATGTGGTTATAAATTGTGGCATCTTCAAGTGCAACAGCAGGCATTGTAGTACCCCACAATATGTTCTGGATATATTACCTAACAACAAGAAATTGTGGTGCTAGTTTACTGCAACCTGGATTGATGGATTATACAAGTCTGAAACAGGAGTAGACCTCAAATGACTGTACTTAGTGCAAAATGTCTTTATTTCCAGGCTGTTATGCTTTCGGATATCTCATATCGTTATCTACTTTCACATTCATCTGTCTGTTAATCACATTCATCTATCGTTATGCTTTCGGAGTTTTGTTATTGTTGAAAAAAATCAGTTTTTTATTAAATATTTCTACAAGATACATTATTATTTTTTTCAATTTTCATATCTAAAATGTAATTGTTACTTTTGACAGAGGCTACTAAGGGTACTAAGAGAAAGCGAGGGCCTACAAACATGAAAGATATATGGAATCTTCAACCTGGAACTCGTATAGTAGTAGATGCCAACCAATATGGGCAGCCTATTGGGAAGGAAGCATCCAAATTGGCTGAATTTCTCGGTACAATTGCAAGGACAGGTTCTATCTGTCCTTTGAATACAAAACATTGGAAACATCTTCCTAAATATGTGTTGGAAAACATATTGAGAATCGTTCATGTATGTAGTACATATTCATTTTGTAATTTAAAGTATTGCAATAATTTTGCATTATTTGATATTGTATGTAATGAGTACTTGTTACATTATTTTGTTATATGTGTAGGAAAAGTTTGATCTCCAAGGCAAGGTGGAGGACTCTGACATCCTCTCACATATTGGAAAACTCCGGAAGGAGTTTAAATCGACTTTGAAAACTAGATACTACAAAGAGATGGTCCAAGAGGGTCGACCGATTGAAGAAATATATGAAAACAATCCTCCTGGTGTGCATCATGATCAATGGAAGTGGCTAGTGGAGCGATGGGGAACACCACAAGCTGCGGTAAGCACTTTTATTAGAGTAAATGTCCTATTTTTCTTGATCCCACATACGGTATGATCAAAGTAGGGGTGCATAAATGCATGATTTGTTGAATGAGGCATAATAACCTTAGTTTTCCTATTACTCTCATTTTTTTTCTCATTCTTTTAAACAATAGGCACAATCAGAAAAGGCGAAAGAAGCCCGAACAAAGGTGCGTTTTGCACACACTGCTGGTAGTACAGGATATGCAACCCTCAATGCACAGTTTGTAAGTATTACATATTGATCAATATGTAACTTATATTATATTCATTATTCTACCCTCATTGTTGAATATTGTTAACAACTTTTTTTGTTGTTGTTGTATAATAGGTTGACAGGGAAGGCCGTGAACCTTCGCGTTTGGAGCAATTTAGATTTCAACATTTGCGCAAAGATGGGAGTGACAAATTCAGGAGTGAGGCAGCAGAACAAGTTTATGTAAGAAATAAATGGGTATTATATTTTTATTTATATTTAATTTGACATATATTTTTTTCTTCAAAATATAATTTTCTAATTAAAGAGAACTATAGGATGAAGCATGCAAGATTGTTAAAGAGTCTATGCCAACACCTGACAGTTCTTTCACACCTGAAGATAACATTGCATTAGAAAACGAGGTCTATACACAATTGTTTGGCCCTGACAAGGATGGAAAAATGATGGGATATGGACGTGGGATGACCAAATCCAAGTTGTTTGGCTATGGGTCAGTCACCCGAGGAAGCCAATCTACATCGGCCATTAGTACATTGATTGAAGAGATAAGCGCTAAACATGTTCAGCAAATACAAACAATTCAAGCCGAACAAGCAATTCGAGAGAAAACTTTGCTTCAGGAAGCAGAATCTCGATTCCGTACGGAGGCCGAGGAACGGGAAGCTCGTTTGATAGCTGAGGCAGAAGAAAGATTTATGAAATTAAATGAAATTCGAGAGGCAAAGTTCATGGAGATGATGGATGCTCGTGAGAAAAAGTATAAGGCTCTCATCAATGAGTGTATGGCAAAGGGATTGTCAAGTAAGTTCTAGGTTTTTCATAGAAAGCATAGTAAGCTGACTATTTTATGACTAGATTGTCAATAAGTTTGTTAATGGTTTAATAGACATTGATTGTTGTAATTGAATGCTAGGTTCTTATTTGATGTCTTCGTTGCTTGCTCAACTAATATTTAGTTGATGTGCTGCTGAAAATTCTTTATTTAGCTTCAATTTATGGTTATTTGCTTAATATTAAAATATCCTTCTCATGTGTTCATGTTGTTTCTCATCTAACTTGTATAAATAGAAAATGTACATTGCTATTTTTGCAGTTGACTTTCAGACTAGCGGACTTGATGATAAAGCCTTCAGTTCGGATGATGATGAATGACGCTTACTGCATATTTTGTATTATATATATATATATATGTTATAGTCCCATAATTTTTTGGTGTCATAGGAATCATTTTGACCACATGTTTGCAACATGTTGACTTTAGGATTTTGTATAATTTTTTGATATCATAGGAATTGAGTTGACAACATGTTTGCAAATGTTTACTGCTTCTATTAAGATTTTGTATATTTTTTGATGTCATGTGAAATAGGTTGACAACATATTTGCAACTTGTTGACTACTACTATTAGGATTTTGTATATAAATTACTAACTACATTATTTAATGATAATTTTGTATTTATATGATCATTTTATGTTAATTAATTGTTCAATTTATATTCAGCCACGCATTTCTAAACTCAATACATATAAATTTGCTCATATTTCACCAAAATATGCCATTAAAAATTGGGGAAAACGTCGCAAAAAAAATATTGAACATGAGACAAAAATCTATCCCGACCTTTTTACATTTGCCTTCGACGGGTTAGCCTGACTTTTATAAAGTTGCTTTAGATGGGTTTATCCCAACTTTTTTTTAAGTTGCCTTGGAAAAGGTCTATCCCAACCTTTTTAGGGTTGTTATAAACGAGTCTATATCAACATTTTTAACGTTGTCTTAGACAAGTCAATCCCAACTATTTTTAAAAGTTGCCTTCGATAAGATCTATCCCGACCTTTTTACGGTTATTTTAGACAAATCTATCCCAACCTTTTTAAGGTTGCTTTAGACAAGTCTTTCCCAACTTTTTTCTAAAGTTGCTTTATACAAGGTGTATCCTAACATTTTTAAAAAGTTGCCTTAGACAGGTCTATCCCAACCTTTTGTAAAGGTTGTCTTAGACAAGATCTATCCCAACTTTTTCTAAAACGTTGCCTTAGATAAATTCTATCCCGACTTTTTTCTATGGTTGCCTTAAACAAGCTCTATCCCAACCATTTTAAGGTTGCTTTTAATTGAGTCTATACCAACCCTTTTTAAGAGTTACCTTAGACAAGGTTTATTGCAACTTTTTCAAAACGTTGCCTTAGATGAGGTCTATTGCAACTGTTTTAAAAGGTTAGCTTAGACTAGTCTATCCCAACGTTTTTAGGGTTGCCTTAGACACGTCTATCACAACATTTTTCAAAAGTTGGCCTTGACTAGGTCTTTCCCAACGCTTTTTAAGAGTCGGCATTGACTAAACTTTTCACAACCCTTCAATAAGGGTCGGCTTAGGTTGACTTATCGCGACGCTTTTACAAAAGCGTCGCCATGCCTATCCCAACTGTACCAAAGACGACTATTTTGGAAGCGTCGGACAAAGCGTCGCCGAGCCTATGCCAACGCTTTTTGCGTCGTCTTAGGTCAAAAAAAGTGTCGCCGTAGGGCTGTTTTGTTGTAGTGTAGTAGGGGACAGCTTGTATTTGCTAAAAATAGCAGTCAATCCCCCTTCCCATGACCGACCACCGTGAGAAGAGAAGTGAGTAGAATAACTTTGCTAAAAATAGTAAAAACAAGGCATGTTTCTAGGAATGAGTTGAACTGTCACTTGGCAAACTTGTTGGGGTTGTTTTGCAATTTTTATAAGGTCTAGGGACCTTTAATTTAATTACTCTATGGATGGTTGGGCTACTGGTTAACCGAATTTGGGCTCTTCCTTAATTGGACTGATAAACCATAAAAGTAACACATTTTAATCCCATGCTTAGCATTTTTTTGGATGATTTATTATATAATTTAGTGAATTTGATGCTCCTAATCCTTTAATTTCATGTTTCTGTACTTACATGAGCATAGGGGAACAAAAGGAGTGGAAAACGGGCCAAAAACGGACAAAACAGGCTGATTTAAGGATCCACACGGCCAAGACCATTCCCACACGGGCTAAGCACACGCCCATGTGAGCCACACGGGCTGGCCACATGCCCATGTGGCAGCTCGTATCGATATCACTCCTTGTTTCCCAAACACGCGAAAAAAGCCAATTTTTAAGGTTTTTGAGCATTTAAAGTCTATAAATACACACTAGAAGAGGACCTAAGGGGGGGATACAGAGCTAAACAAAGAAAATACTCGAAGAACGCCAATGGATTCAACTCAGAAGCAGGATCTCCTTCAAGACTGAAGATCTCTAGTCAATTTCCCTCAAAGTTTTTAGGTTTCTTTATATTTTGTTGTTTTCCTAATTTTGAGATGTTTTCCCCCAAAAGTATGAACTAAATTCCCTAGATACCTAGGGAAGATGAAACCTAAGATAGATCTTATTATTTGATGTTTTTGAATTACATGATAAATATTTGTTCTTATTCTTAATTATGTGTTCTTAATCCTTGCCTTAATATTTTCAGAATATTAATCCAAGTTTGATCTGCTTAATTAGTGGAGTAAAAGTCCCTACTTAAAAGTAGATCTAGCATAATTAAGCAGAGTTGATTGCAATCCTAGAAATAGGACGACATAAATCTGCCAGATTAGAGTTAAATCTAATAGGGGAATCCATAGATCGAGTTAATGCGACAATAGGGGTTTTAATTAGAAAGAGATTTCAATTAATCAACCTAGAGTCAATTATTTTTACTCTCGAAAGAGATATTAATATAATTTAGGAATTTCTACGGATCAAAGCAAGTGAATAAATCGTTTAATTCAGATTTAGAATAATAAGTGAAGTCTAGACGGATTCTTTCCTGGGTATTGTCTCTCTCATCGGTTTTCTTCAAATATTTTCCTACTTTATTCTTTGTTTCGTCTTAGTAATTAGGTTAGTTAAGATTAGGTTAAAATAAATCCCTTCAATTTATTCAGCTAGATAATAAAAAGATAGTAACTACTAGTACTTTTAGTCCTCGTGGATACGATATTCTTGACTCACCATAGCTATACTACCATTCGATAAGTGCACTTGCCTTTGCTGTATTTTAGTTAGTTCGTGACGTCATCATGGACGGTTTAGCTTCAAAATTGAGCAACAGGCTTGACTACTTCACTGATCCAATTTTCGAGCTGGGTCAAATCTGTCAATTATCTATAATTCTAATTAATTTTGAATGTCCATAGCTAATTAATTATCAGCCTTCCTTTGCATGACTTTTGCTACAGAAGACTGCTATAGCACCGAGCATTGAGCAAGCGAGCTTCGAGGTCAATTTTCCTCCTATTGTACAAAACTGCGACAAACATGTAAAAATATGTCAAATTAGCATGTAAATAAGTAAAAAATAAAATTTGTCTTTAATTTAATCTATCTAATTAATTTTGTAATCCAATTAAATACTCAGAATTTGCATGAATTACAAGTAAATATATAATAGATATTATCATTGTTGGGAGAATTTTACCTAAATATTATTTTTGATCCAAATAAGACTATACTCAGATCGTAAAAAGGATGAGGACACCTATAATTATATAAAAAAACTATATATATGATATTGTTACACCCCCTACTACTTTGGACACATGTCAACATAACAAGCCACTTGAGAAATGCCCACAGACAACTGTAACACCCCTTACCCGAGTTCTACGCCAGAACAGAGCCTGAGGCGTTACAATAATAAAACCACCTGATCGCCACTTAGGCTCATCGTGACTACTCTCTAGTCACCTCAACAACCTCATTCTCGACTTACGAGGCTTCACTCATACACACAAGAGCTCTCGAGATCATATCAGAAACTCTTACGATCTTTAAAAATTTCCTCCATCTAGACAGGGGCCATACGCCCGTGTAAAATGATACACGCCCGTGGGTAGTCACACACGTCCATGTTCACCACCCGTGGTGAACACTGACTACATACACACGGCCTCAAAGCCTAGTCACACGCCCGTGTGGCTAGCCCATGGCCAACACTGATTAAACTCACACGGCTTATACACACGCCTGTGTGACTAAATCGTGGTCTATTTTGACTTAAATTGCCAACATGCAGGGGACGCACGGCCAAGTCACATGCCCATGGGCTGACCGTGTGTCACACATGGCTTAGACACACGCTCGTGTGTCTATCCACATGGACAAGAACAAAGCTATATGCCAAGTTCTTTTCACCCCTCTAGCATACACAACTTGCACTCATTCAACACATCTATAAACAACTCATATTGAAGTGCAATCTTACATGGATAATTGCATCTTTTTCATATAATAAAGTAGCCAACAACTATGGCATTATACAAAATAGATTATCCATCTAAACGCTAACACATCTTAACCATTTACAACAAAATTCACTAACTTGTCTAGCCCCTATACATGCCATATACAAAACATTGAGTCTCATGTACCAGAGTGTGCTGATAGTGTGGGCGATCCTCCACTTGATCCACGTATCTCGATTCAACTCTTTTACTCTATAAGACAAGGGAAAAGTAAGAGAGTAAGCTTTGAGCTTAGTAAGTTTACACATAAACAAATAAACATCATAGTATAAGCTAAACAACAATTAGCATTATACTAACATATAATGTACAACTATGCTTACTCTTTCTATCCCTTACCACATTCTCAACACATCATGAGTCACATACTCATAACCATTGAAATGCACCCCTACATTCAATATCACATTTACACAAAATACACCACATCATTATTTCTCGATAATACATCCACACAGCTACTTTACTCAATAATGCAACCACACAGCTAATCCACACAGCTAATGTCTTGGTGGTTTTGCACTTAGCCCACCACAATCAATTAATAAAGTAGTATCACACTTAGCCTACCACAAAGGTAATCATGTGGTTTCGCACATAGCCCACTAAACAATATGCCTAACGATAGCATCGCACATAGCCAGCTCATCGTCAATATGCCTTAAGATGGTATCACCCTTAGCCCACCATTTAGCATTATCACTACACATTCACATATCTACTTCCTCAATCGTTCATCCATTCAAAATGTCTACCACATTCATTCCACTTGAACCACATGGGTTCTCAATCATTCTCATTCATGCTACACACTAATTAGCATTAAGAATGTGTAAGTATAAATGCATTATTTACGCATAAACTTACCTCGATACTCAAAAGTATAGAGACGTGCAATTTAGTCCACCACATTGCTCTTGCCTCGGTTTTGATCCGGGTTTCGTCTTTCTTTATCTATAATGAATAAATCAGCTCAGTCAATACACACATTGACTAAATTGACACTTATCTCATACTTTGGAAAAATTACTCTTTTGCCCTTAATCTTTCTCATAATTACACTTTTGCCCCAAGGCTCGTAAAGTGATTTTTATTCAACTTTCTATCTTTACATGCTTATCCGAGTCACTTACTCAACTAAAGTATTTATCAATTCTCACTAAATCACACATGTATGACCAAACTCAAAACTTTTACAAACTAGTCCCTACATGCATTTTCATGGAAAATCACTTAGCAAAAGATGTTTATACTACATCAAGCTTTCATATTCTTCCATAAAACATCAAAATACATGCATGTCATACATGGGTACATTTTTGAACATCTATTATAGCTCATCAAATAGTTAAAAATAACTTACTCATGCTACTAGGACTTCAAAAATACAAAGAATATCAAAAACGGGGCTTGGATGCACTTACTAGCAAGCTTGAAAAATTTGAAGAGCCCTAACAATGGCTTCTCTAATTTTCGGTAGCCTTGGAGAAGAAGATAAATGAAATTTGTCATCTTTTCTCCCATTTTAATTACTTAATTGCCAAATAACCAAAATGCCCTTTTTGACAAACTTTCTATTTTAACTCATCCGTGCCCAATCTTGTCCAAAAATTAAAAATTAGAAAAACTACTATTTAAGGACCTCTAATATATATTCTAAAGCCATTTCACAAAAATAGCTTCTAAAATCTCACATTTTGCAACTTTTGCAATTTAGTCCTTTTGGACAATTCAACTACAATTCCATCAAATTGCTTCATGAAACTGTCACACTAACATGCATACATGGCATAAACCTCAAAGGCTCATACATAGACCTCAAATTTGTGGTCTCGCACCACTATTCTGACTAGGCCCTAAACCGGGATGTTACAACTCTCCCCCTTTAGAGATTTTCGCCCTCGAAAATCTTGCCAGTAAAGAGGTTTGGATGTTGCTCTCTCATAGTCTCTTCTGTTTCCCACGTAGCCTCTTCCACACCGTGTTTCTGCCTTCCACACCGTGTTTCTGCCACAACAGTTTAACTAGTGTTATGCTCTTATTTCTCAATTGTTTCACCACTCGAGCCAATATCTTAATCGGCTCCTCTTCATAAGACATATCCGGTTTTATTTCAATTTCCGTTGAATGAATCACATGTGAAGGATCGGAGCGATACCGTCGCAACATCGATACATGGAACACATTATGAATCTTTTCCAACTCTACCGGCAAAGCCAACCGGTAAGCTACTAGCCCAACTCTGTCTATAATCTCATACGACCCTATAAATCTTGGACTCAACTTCCCTTTTCGTCCAAATCTCATAATCTTCTTCCACGGAGACACTTTCAAAAACACTTTGTCACCCACCTCAAACTCAATCTCTTTTCTTTTCAAATCCACGTACGACTTCTATCGGTCTGAAGCAGCTTTCAGACTATTACGGATTACTCTCACTTTCTCTTCAATTTCTTTAACTAGATCAACCCCATGGATCTGATTCTCACTAAGCTCGGTCCAATACAATGGAGTCGGACACTTACATCCATACAGAGCTTCATACGGAGCCATCCGTATACTCGACTGATAACTGTTGTTATAGGTGAATTCGACCAAAGGTAGATATCTTTCCCAACTACCTACGAATTCTAACACACAGCATCGAAGCATATCTTCAAGAATTTGAATTACTCTTTCAGACTGACCATCAGTTTGTGGATGGAACACAATACTGAAATTCAACCTCGTACCCATGGCCTCTTGCAATTTCTTCCAAAATCTCGAAGTAAACCTCGGATCTCTATCCGAAATAATAGACATAGGCACACCATGCAATCTAACTATCTCTGCAACATACAACTCAACTAACTTACCCAGTGAATAATCAACACGTACTGAAATAAAGTGAGCCGACTTCGTTAGTCTATCCACAACAACCTACACAACATCTTTCTTTTTCAGAGTCATCGGTAATCTCGTTACAAAATCTATGGTAACCCGATCCTACTTCCATTCAGGAACCATCACAAGTTGAAGCAATTCCGAAGGTACTTGGTGCTCAGCTTTCACCTGTTGACAAATCACACACTTTGCTACAAATTCTGAAATATCTCTTTTCATACCCGGCCACCAATAAAACTTCCTCAAATCATTGTACATTTTTGTACTACCCGGATGTACTGACAAACATCCACTGTGGGCTTCATGCAAAATCTTTTGGATCAACTCTTCCTCTCTAGGCACACAAATTCTGTCACGGTACAACAAACAACCATTCGAGCCCACTCTAAAATCAGAACCACTTTCTAATCCGCACTTAGCTCTCTTAGCTTGCATCTCACTGTCATTTCTCTGAACCTCACATATTTGTTGAATAAATAGCGACTTAGCTCTCAACTCTGCCAAAATAGCACCATCATCAGTTATTGCTAAACTCATGCTCATAACTCATAGAGCATACAAGGATTTCCTACTCAGGGCATCTGCAACCACATTCACTTTTCCCGGATGATAATCAATGACTAATTCATAGTCTTTCAATAACTCAAGCCACCGCCTCTGTCTCAAATTCAGATCCTTCTGATCCATCGAATATCTCAAACTCTTGTGATCCGTAAAGATTCGGCACTTCTCACCATACAAGTAATGTCGCCAAATCTTTAACGCGAAAACAATCACAGCCAACTCCAAATCATGAGTCGGATAATTCTTCTCGTGCGGTTTTAGCTGTCTCGAGGCATAAGCGACTACCTTACCCTCTTGCATCAACACGTAACCGAGACCATTAAACGACGCATCACTGTAAACCACGAACTCTTTCCCTGATTCTCGTTGAACCAAAATCGGTGCCCTCAGTCAACATTGTTTTCAGTCTCTCGAAACACTATTGATATGTCTCAGTCCATTCAAACTTGACATCTTTATGCAATAGTTTTGTCATCGGGGTAGCAATCACAGAGAACCCCTTTACGAAACGTCTATAATATCCCGCTAATCCCAAGAAACTTCTGATTTCTGACACGTTCCTTGGTTGTTTCCAATCCACAATAGCCGAAATCTTACTTGGGTCAACTTTGACACCATCACCTGACACAATGTGTCCTAGAAATCCGACCTCTAGGAGCCAAAACTCACTCTTGCTAAATTTAGCATATAACTGCTTATCTATTACAGTTTGTAAGACAATTCTCAAATGCACTTCATGATCGTTCTCATCCCGAGAATAGATCAATATGTCGTCAATAAAGACAACTACAAACTTGTCCATATATGGTTTGAAAACACAGTTCATCAGATCCATAAAAATAGCAGGTGCATTCGTTAAACCAAACGACATAACCAAAAACTCATAATGGCCATACCTTGTTCAAAATGCAGTTTTCAACACATCTTGCTCTTTCACTCTCAACTGATAGAAACCAGACCTCAGGTCTATCTTGGAGAACATTGTAGCTCCTTTCAATTGATCGAAAAGGTCATCAATCCTTGGTAAAGGATACTTATTATTCACCGTCACCTTGTTGAGTTGTCTATAGTCTATACGCAATCTCATAGACCCATCTTTCTTCTTCACAAATAATACCGAAGCACCTCACGGTGAGTAACTCGGTCTTACAAAACCCTTATCTGTCAACTCTTGCAACTGTACCTTCAGTTCTTTCAACTCTAAAGGTGCCATTCTATATGAAGTAATTGAAATCGATACCATTCCTGGAACCAACTCAGTCCTAAACTCGACCTCTCTCACTGGAGGTAATCCGGGTAACTCTTCCGAGAATACATCCGGATACTCGCATACTATCGGCACTGTTTCAAACTTTACTCCAACCTCTCGAGTATTCAACACGAAGGCGAGATATGATTCACACCCTTTTCTCAAACATTTCTCAGCCACTAGGGAAGAAATCATCACTGGTAGACTATCCAATCCACCTGATTCAATCCGAACCACATCTCCACTCTCACATTTTAATTAAATGTACTTACTACCACAGTTCACTAAGACATTATGGGTAGTTGACCAATCCATGCCAAGGATTAAGTCAAACTCATTAAACGGCAACAACATAAGGTTTGCCAGAAAACAATGATTCTCAATAAATAAATGACAATTTTTAGACACCTTGTCCACTAACACATGCTTTCCTAACGGGATTGACACCTTAACCACTATACCCGTAGACTCAACGGTCATACTCAAACTAGATGCTAATCTCATGCAAATATAAGAATGAGTAGACCTTGGATCTATTAAAGCAATAACAAAGGTGTCAAAGAGAGAAAAAGTACCCGTTATCACATCTAGGGAGGATGCCTCTTCGCGAGCGCGAATAGCATACGTCCTCGCGGTGCCCAACCCTCTGGTCTCACAGCAGAATCTTTAGATGCACCTCTACCACTATTCCCACCTCTCGGGTTCCTGGGTGGTCTACCTCTTACAGACACATCACTGGATCTCATCTCTTGCTTTTCTTTGTTATCATCCCTCTCGGGGCAGTTTTGGATAAAGTGATCGAGGGAACCACATTTATAATAGTTCTGACTGTTACCTCAACACTCTCCGGTGTGATATTTACCACAACTTGGACACTCCGGTTTGCTCTTTGTATTGCCCACACTTTCCATCGAGGTGGCTTGGACTCTCGAACTCGAATGAATATTGCCCAAGTCTTGATGCAAATATCCCACTGAGGCTGTTGTCCGAGGATTCACTTCCTTGGATCTTTTCGATTGGGCTTGATACGACTTGCCTATCGGCCTCTTTCTAGCATCTCGGGCTTCACTCACAGCCCTTCTCTTTTCCTTACTCAACTCTTCGGCCTTACTTGCCCTTTCAACTAACACCACAAACTCTTTAAACTCCAGAATACCCACTAGGAGTTTGATGTCCTCATTCAGTCCATCTTTGAACCTCTTACACAAGATGGCCTCTGTCGATACACACTCTTGAACGTATTTGCTAAGCCTAACAAACTCACGCTCATACTCTGCTACTGACATTCTTCATTGCTTTAACTCAAGAAATTCTTTCCTTTTCCGATCAGTGAATCGTTGGCTTATAAACTTCTTTCGGAACTCTTCCAAAAAGAAGTCCTACGTCACCCGCTCTTTCAAGACCACTAACGTTAGCGTCTTCCACCAATGGTATGCCGAATCTTTCAGCAAGGATACGGCACACTTCAAGCTCTCTTCTGGTGTACAAGAGAGTTCATCAAACACTCTCATCGAGTTCTCTAACCAGAACTCTGCCCTCTCAGGGTCATCATCCACCTTAGCTCTAAACTCCTCAGCCCCATGCTTCCTAATCTTATCCACCGGGGGTTTCGATATCCTCACAACATCAATACCTTAAGGAGCCACTGGATTTGGCTAAATTCACATAGATTTTATCTGTCATTATTGGTCTGTAAATGTCACAACAATAATGTGCAGCAAGTATAATAGACAGATGTGAGTCTGTCAGATATCGATCCCACAGGGATGATTGTCTTTTGTCTATTAATGTCGGTGCAATAACTAGACAGAAACAAGGTAAATTGTGAGTATAGTTGTCAAAGCAATATCTCGAAAACAATAAGATAAAGTATGCTATGGATAAACTAGGACCCCCAACATGAATCTTCAGCAATATACTAAGTACTTACACAGTATAAAAGATAGGTGATTGTCAGCGCAATAAAATTAATATATATCTTACCAAATGCCACTATTTTGTATAAAAATATAGGTGACTTAACCATGCACATTAACCTCACCTTCCGATGATGGCGATATGTCACTATTAAGAACAAGTGGACTAAATTCATTTAATCCTTATTCAACTTCTGCTAAAATGCTTATTAGCTCAAACTGTCACTGCACCTTCCAGTGTTAGTGACTGCAATAACACTTCCGTGTTTAGAACATTAAACCCCTAAGATTAAACAACAAAAATAAGATTTAATATTATAACATTTAACAAAGCATTCATTGTACTTCCATACAGTAGAAAACATAGATTAATCACCAGCGTTTTCAAGAAATGAGAAAGAATCGTATGGAGAATACTATTCCTAGGCTACTTGATTGAATCTATCCATTTCCCATTGTTCTGCACTTAGATCTCCTCATCAGGAGTGGATCTGCATCAGTCTTCATGTTGGCTCACCCAAAGGAGGCTCAAGCTGCCATGGCCGCAAGCTTCAAAATAGGGTAAGAGAATAGTGGTCCAGTAAAATTCACTTTCATTCTTCACATGTTATCCTTTTATGTTTTCCTCAACAATACAGGTGTCCTTCCCTCAAGATTCTTCTGTCCTTGTTCATACAGGGTAGTTACACTAGACTGCTTAGCTCACTCATGGTTGGCTCTTATGAGACAGCTGTCAACTACGGCAACAATTTTGGACGTAATATGGAATTAACTCATGCAGCGACATTGCAAAAATCTGTCAACTGCGACTACAATTTTGGACGTAATCTGGAATTAACTCATGTAGCGACATTAGTGCAGAAAGATACCAAAATTAAATATAAAATAGGCTAGGATTCACTAAGTTGTAAAATGCAATTTATTAAATTGAACATTCTAAAATGCATGCTAAGGGTAACTAAATGGAAATAATTTAAACAATAAGTAAGGAGAAAACATATGTTCTTTCTACTACAATCAATTATCAATCTATATTACACAATTTCTTCACTTAGTATCTTGATCCATAGAAATCCCTAAATTATGCTAATATCTCTCCACAAGAATAAGAGCAACTGACTCTATGTTGATTAATTGAAATTTATTTATAATTAAAACTCCTATTATCGTATTAACTCGATCTATGGATTCACTTATTAGATTTGATTCTAAACCGGTAAATTTATATCGTCCTATTTCTAGAATTACGCTAGATCTACTCTTAAACAGGGTCTATTTCTCCTCTAATTTAAGTACATCAAATATGGATCAATAGTCTAGAAATATTAAACCAAGAGTTAAGCCCACATAATTGAGTACAAGATCTAAGTCTTTATTGCGTAAAATAAAAATTAAAAGATAGAATTCATCATAGAGTTCATCTATACTAGGTATTTAAAAAATTAGTTCATACTTACAAATAAAAACATCCCAAAGACAGTATAACTGAAAGAAATAAAGAGACTCATGATAATCTCTTGAGAAATCAACTGGGAGTCTTCAATCTTGATGGAAATATGCTTCAGAATTGACTTCAATGATGTTTTTCAAATTGTTTTCTTGACTATTCTATGACGAGTCACTCCTATCTTCTTATTGTTATCATATATAGGTCTTAGAATGCCCAAAAAACCTTCAAAATTAATCGTGTTTTTTCGCTGTTCAGGGTGCAATTCGCGAAATCGACACAACCTGCCACATGGTTGTGTAGCAGCCCGTGTGGCTCACACGACCGTGTGAAATGGTCCAACCCATGTAACTCCTGTAACTCGCTCCGATTTTTCAATTTTTGCTCGCTTTTCGCTCCTTTTGCTCCAAAATGCTCTCCTAAGTATAAAAATATGAATTTAAAGGATTAGGAGCATAAAATTCACCATTAACATCGAATAATCACCCAAAACGCATTAAGAATGAGATTAGAACATGTTACTTTTAGCACCTATCAACCGTTAATATCATGACAACTTTACAATAAAAGAATTTATGAGAAAATATATTTAATTTTCATATTTAATGGATTCACAATAACTAATTAATTGTATTTTATTTTTGAACTTCAAATAATTAATTAAATTATAATTTAAAAAACTTAAATTAATTCTCAACTTATTTCTATACTTAGTGAGAAAACACATTTATTTCCGAATGTGACCCATTTCACTAACTTTATCATTTTCATTCATTTATGTTCATTTGATTCTTTATGCAATTCAGTTATGGTTTCAACGAACTAACAGATGGACCGATTGAATATATATAATTAGGGTTCAAATGATTTAAAATTAAGTTTTAGTTTTTCTCCTATTAATTATAAACTCATTTAGTTACAAAGTCATTCCATTGTAATATCGTGAATGAGCTTGCCCTAATTACATACCATTACGAAAGCTACTCAATTAGTGCTTGTCCAATTACATTGTCATAAGTGTGTTACCCTCATAGGATATTCTTAATCTCTTTGAGATAAATATGTTCTTTTAATATAATCCTATTTTTTCTCATGAAAACAATTACACATTCCTTTATGAAAAGTCAATTACTACCAAATACTAATTAAATTATTTATCACAAAGACAAATTATCTGTAGCCACGTTTACTTTTTATCTATCATGTAAAACCAATTAAAAGATATCATTTACCCATTTATTGGGTTATAAATTCCACTATTATGAATGATGCTACATGTTGTAGAAGTCGTATACTCGACACATCAGTTTTTTTGTTCCTTATCTATTTAAACTCAAACTTTTACTTACATTAAAGTATATAAGTCACGCATATATAGTCCATCATCCACTCAGGATTAAGATAGGTCACAATATGAATGCCACAAGTGAATAAATTTATAAACGGATTTAGAATCTATTTTACATGGGTCTTGTCTGATATATTGTCAGTCCAGTCAAACATATTTTTGCCTATCTTTTGGGAGTTATTCGCTCCGATGCTCAAGACAAAGCATCTGTTCAATTGGACTTGATAAATGACATATCAGTCTTTCAATCGGTTCGCTCATTTTCGATTAGATTAAGAATATGTTTAGATTAATTTACTAATATAAGTTGTCTTTACGTATTGTGATCTGACCACGTGATACTGATTAATATTAGTTAAACGTTAAGTAATCGATGAGTAAAAGATTTACTTTCATTTTGTTTTGTGTGCAAAAACTATCAAAGACAATATACAAGAGTATTAATTATGAGTGTAATTGTGCATTTTAACAACTACACCAATTATATGCCGCTAATTTTGTTTGAAAAGAAATTTAATAATGTAAATTTAATTGATGGTAAACAATAAGGAATATTAAGCAGCAATAGGAAATAATATGGTTTGTTCAGTGCGGTTAAAAAAGATGATTCACTTTGCACCCAAAAAGTGTTGCCAATAATTCATCAGATATATTGAATTCATCATTCAAAAGTACAGTTGACAGCGTAGAAGAGAAAGCCTGAAAAAAGAATTCTCAAAGAAAGAGATATTGGCATGCATTACTATTCAGTAGAATGAAAATAACTATGAGACAAGCATCAGCCTTTCACATTTATACATGCTAGCTACCTTGAAGTGAAAACAAAAAGTAAAATAAAAAAGAAATCCAAAAATAGATGGAAACAAAAGGTGAAGTGAAGACAATAATCATGAAGGGGAAGTAAATGCAACTGAACAATGCAAATTATCACTCTTGCTGCTTGGAGGTTTTCAAGAAAAAAAAAAAGGTAACCAGTATGATATGGGGATTAAGTTTTGCTAGTACTCATCATCATCCCAGCTCCACCCCACGTACACCTTCAAATTTAATGCCTACTACATCATCCCTTTCTTGTTTAGGGCTGAGTGGTTGCATAAAATAAGGGGTGAGGGAGAAGAGAGAAAGAGAAGGGGGGAGGGGAGGTGATGATGGATAGGTTGGGTAGTTAAAGAGGTGCTTTTCTGTGGAGATTTTAAGGTCGAAGGTCACAGTTTTGATGGAGGCATGCCCCCCGCCCCGCACTCTGAGTTGCCCCCACCCTGGGTCCTACACCCCTCTCCTTTTGATAGTTGATACCCACAATTTGGATCCCACTTCACCATTTTATCCCAAAATAATGCCGTTTCTCTTTCCATCTAGGTAGCTGGCTCTTCTCCAAAGCACAGTAAAACGTTTATGTACCCCCACACTTCCTCTTTTTGCCTTTAGCCTTAGCCACCCCAACCTGTCCCCATCAAATACCCGAACCCCCCCCCCCTTTTTTTTTCCTTTTTCTATTTATTTTTTCTTTGCATCTTGATTTGGCCTTTTTATGTTTGCAAACGCACATATATATATATAGCCTTCTCTACACACTCCATTTGGTACACAAGCTTTGGAATCAGTTACTTCTCTCATCTCATCTCCTTTTCCTCGGTCTTTCTTCGTTTCAAATGCCGGAAAACATGAGCATATCTGTAAATGGACAATCACAAGTCCCTCCCGGTTTCCGATTTCATCCCACCGAAGAAGAGCTCTTGCAATACTATCTCAGAAAGAAGGTTTCATATGAGAAAATAGATTTAGATGTAATTCGGGATGTTGATCTTAATAAGCTCGAGCCCTGGGATATCCAAGGTATATTATATAATAATTTTGTTCTTTGATTTTATGTTCCCTAGTCATTTACTTTATCAAGGTTGATCTCAATTATGTTGCAGAGAGCTGCAAAATTGGAACCACTCCTCAGAACGATTGGTACTTTTTCAGCCACAAAGACAAAAAGTATCCAACCGGGACTCGCACGAACCGTGCCACGGCTGCTGGCTTTTGGAAAGCAACCGGCCGAGACAAGGTGATATATAGCAACTGCCGGCGGATCGGAATGAGGAAGACTTTGGTGTTCTACAAAGGGAGAGCCCCTCATGGACAAAAATCTGATTGGATCATGCACGAATACAGGCTAGACGATAACATCGTTGAAACGACAGTAAGCCTTTAAGCTCCATCCTCCTTCTCCCTCCTTCATTACTTGGTATTTTTCAATGATCAGGCACCATCTTTTACTATTTGGAAACCAAAGCTGTCACAACTTTATTGCAAGTTTGACGTTGTAACAAGACAGGACAAAGGAATATATATATATAGTATAACGCTAGGTCCTAACCTAAAAGAACTACTATACCCATATATAACTTTGATACTATTTTTTTTGCGGGGGTCATTAAATTAACGTGCATTTCTCATTCCTTTTTAAATAATGAAGGTGTCCAATGCTATGGGGGAGGGGACACAAGAAGAAGGATGGGTGGTATGTCGTATCTTCAAGAAGAAAAATCACCACAAAACCCTGGATAACCCCAATAGCTCATCTCTCGGTTCAGAGAGCAGGAACCATATGTTGAGTGCATGCAACGAAGGAGAGTTGGAGCAGATACTGGAACACATGCGAAGGAATTGCAATGAAGAGGGTGTAGCAAACAACAGTTGGAGGTTGATGAGGCCAATCGAGACAGCCATCAGCAATAACTACCCAGACTCATTCATGAAACTCCCAAGCCTCGAGAGCCCCAACTCCACTAGTAGCCAGAACTATTATCAACCCATGATGGTAGACAATGAAGGGTCAATCACAAATCAGGTGAGTGGTGATCCCAACTCAAGGCTCACAAACTGGGCAGCACTTGACCGGCTTGTAGCATCCCAGCTCAACGGCCAAACAGAGACATCTAGGCAATTAGCCTGCTTCAATGACCACTCCATCTCCATGGGCTACAGCAACCCCAGTGCTGATCATCATCATCATGATCTCCAATCACCAGCCCTTCGATACAACAGGTCTTACAATGGAACTCAGGATTATAACAGCGAAATGGACCTCTGGAGTCTCACCAGATCATCCTCATCGTCCGACCCATTGTGCCACGTGGTGAACGCTAGTGTATAACAGAATAACCCTACATATAAAATCATACCTTAGCTCCTAAAGTCAGAAGGTTATTATTACAGCAGTTATGTTGATGAGTATATAGATATGATAAATAAAAATAAAGTTAATTTTTTTTTTCCATAGATGGGGACCATTATCTTTACTGAATCAAGATGTCTTCCATTTTCATAAATGTGCTCTCTAGAAGCCTTGCAAACTCTAGCTGATATGCTAATATATCTCTTTCCTAACCGCAAATAATCATTATAATCCTCTCACATTTTTTTTTTTAATTTTCTCCCTTGTACGTACAATGATCAAAGTGGCCATGTTTTCTAATGATCTCCGAGCCACATGGCCTGTCGGATTGTTTTAGGTGTTTGAAGGAAGGGTACTCGTCCATGCATTTTCATTTTTCTCTCAAGTGTAGCACGAGCAATTGAGGATATATATATATATATATTTGTTTCCTCAACCCATTATGGGATTATTTATTTCACTGTTTCAAAACAAAAATAAGACAGAATAGTCACTGTCATACATTTTGGCCCGCTAGCTAATGAAAATTAATTTTTAGTCCTACTACCACATCACTATATAATCAAACAACCTGATAATTTTATACTAGTTTGATTGAAGAGATTCTATATAGGTACTTATTAAATTAGCTTGGATATACCCTTCAGAGAGAAGAAGTGTAGCTATCAATTACATCTGATATTAACCGACAAAAAGGGTAGGAATTAACAGTTTTGTATATATATACATAATTGATATTTAGTTGAGAGAATAACGTCAAGAGAATGATCCATCAAGTTGTTGTTGAGAGAAGAAAAGGAGAATGTTCTAATGATATATCTTTTTGAAACTTCAAACTCATTCCCTGCCCACCATTGGCTCTCTATTACCAAATGGTGTCATCTTAATCTCCATTAAAAACAAAGTAGTTGAGTGGCAACATGTAGCGGGATTCTAGGCCATGCCACCAACCCATGGGATACCAAAAAGTCGACCTACGTAGTATTTTCACCTGTCTCAAAATATACTACTTTTCATATAATTTAAGAAGCAAAAAATAAATAAATAAACTTTGGTGTATATAATTTTAAACCCGAAATTAATATACCATAATTTTTAAAAATTATTATAAAATATATTATTGCATAAAATATTAGCCTAAATATAAATTATAAAGTTTTTCAAACATCCGAAAATAAATTTTCTCTCACTTCATATCATATCTGATTCAAGGTCTTCCAAATTGTTGTACTATGCCCCAAAGAAAGTCTTATCACTTTTTATTTTTTTCTTTTTCTTTATTTCATTTTTAGAAAGAATTTCTCTGTTTCATTTTAATCTCCTTTTTTTTCTTTGATGCGATATAAAAAGCCTAAACGAATATGTGTATATGTATGTTCACACTATTTGTACATGAATCCCTGATTCCATCTCAAATATCGTGAGGAAGATGAAGAAGACATGAGATGAAAAAAAAAAAAGAAAAAGGAAAAAGACAGTATTCCTTAATCATAGTTTTACGCCTCGGGCTTCACCAAATGCTTCCCCTTTCCCCCCACCCATGCTTAAAAATAAAAGCTCGACATTTTTTCAAACAAACAACTACTGCATTACAAAAAAGATGTTACACTTTCCTTGCATGCACTAGCTAGGCTTAGCATAAATTGTGTCTAGCTATCGGCGTGTGACTGTCGACCAATTCCAATATATATGCCGTCATATATTGCACTCGATGCTTCCGTAGTTGCAGGCAGCAGCACAAGTTTAAGTGTTAAACTTTGATTGTTAAGTATAGAATTGTGATTCAAATATCAATTAAGTTGCTGGTTGGTTAAAGGGTTTCCCATTGAAATCTTTTCTTTCTTTTCTTTACCTTAATCATCATGCCAAAGCCGTGTTATGCTTTCTATCGCCTTTCCCTGTTGTCGTTTTGTGATATGGAACTGTAATAATTAATTTTGTTAGTGAAAAAAAAAACTAGTTTAAGTCAAACTTCAATCCCACCTTTATGAAATTCTAACCTTGTTTTAAGAATATTTATTCTTTTGCACTGTGTTATACAATCACAACAGCTGCCACTGAAATCAAGAATGCCAATTTGGTGCATAAAGCAGCGAAATGAAATAAAAGCCAATGCCTACAGCCCTACCCTATTGAGTTTAATCAACATTTTAAACAATATATATATTTGTTAAAGTCAATATCCAACTAGCTCTTTATTAGATTCTTCTTGCTTTGATTACACTGTCTTTTCCCTACGCGGCATTTAAAATAAAAGAAAACACATATTCCATTAATTGTACAAAATCAATAGAACAAAGAGGGTAAAGCATAGGATAAAGGAGAGATGCTGATTAAATTTTAGAGTTTGTTTGTCGTCAGCGACTCCTCCAAAATGGTTTTTCTTCTGCGGATAGCGAGAATTGTCCTGGAAAAAAAAATAAAGAGTTTTGTTATGTTGTTCACCATTCGCTGATCCGACTGAAATGGACCGATCTTTTTATTTTAGTAGTAATTATTGTTTGCATTATTTGCATACATGAGTTTATACGAGATGGGTTCGTATCATTATACAAGCGAACTTGCATTTAAGGAACATGTGTTAAGCTTAGAATAGAATATGTATTATCATGCATGGGGCCTAACTAGAACGTCATGGTCAGAACTGTATTTTATAAATAGAGAAATTACCCTCGTTAAGAGATTTAGACTCACAAAAATATACAACAAATTTCAATGAAAGTGATGAATTAATATGTGTAGCAAATGGAAATCTCGTCCATAACCCATATTTGTATAGTGCTTGCTGTCAATATCCGAGAACAAAATTCTGTGTTCATATTCCTTTCTAAGCTGCAAGATTTGTTATCAAGTCAAAGAATTGATTTTCAAGAAAGAAAACCGAACAAATAAATACAATTTGTGATTTAAGCAAAGTCTAAATTTGATTATGAATCAGTTTACATGCAATTACGAGTCATAGTTAGAACATTATATTCTAAGTCACAAGCCACAAAATGGAAGTGGAACCCAACGGTGTTAAGGGATTTGCCGACAAGGGCTTGAATTTGCTAGTCGGCATAGAAGCCCATACGTAGGCTATCAAGGCAAAAAGAAAAGGTTGGTGGTGAAGGGCTTTCAACGAAACCTGGTCGCGGTCGATGGGTCATAAATATTCTTATTTTTCTGATCATAAGGTCTAATCATGGTCTGGGACAGCTAATTCACAATTAGAGTGAAAAATTAGAGAGTTAATATCATGTTAGGTACGGTGGGGTCGGACCATGCAGGCAAGGTGTTACATCTTAGATCGAAATCGGGGCACATAGAATAATTTTTATTTGTTGACGGATTAAAGCGGTTAGCTTTGGAAAAACAAAACAAGGCCGGAGAATCAAATCTCCAAGGATATTTGATGTGATTAAAAGATGGGAGTCTTATGCCTTTCTTTGAATTTTACGACACACTCCTTTTTTTCTCAAATTAAATCCTTTATCAGCCAAATAATCCTTTTTTTTTTTGGCTAACTTCCAGGCAGCAAGAAAACACATTTCTTCCAAAATAATTCAATCGATATATAAATTGTAAGAAAAAATACATAATCTTTTGTGTCGTACAACTGCATAAGAAAAATTTTCTTAAACGATTAAGTTGCGCATTGACTCTAATAGCAGCTTTACTGCCAAATACAAAAGATTTAAACTAACGGTAGTTGATAACTCTTTTGATAGAATTAGTATCTACACCCATTTTTGTATCTAATACTTAGCATATCTTAATTCGCAACAAAGCACAAATATTTACATCCACCCATTCTAGAATTGCTCTCTATAGTATATTCATAAAGTGATTTGGGGAAAACCATTACTTCATATCTCTAACTTACTTCGATGCTAAAATAAAACTTAATTTAATAAATTATTTTAATATTGTAATGCTGGAGAGTTCAAAGTACTAAGGTTTGGTTGTTTCATCACTTGCATGCAGATGCAGACACATTTAAGTCAAGCCAATACTAACAACAACGATAACCCACGCCCTGCCAAAAATACCCAATGTTCTGGAGTTTAATTACTTAGGGATCATGTCTATAACTGCTTACTTTTTAAATCACGTGAGCGATAATATATATATATATATATATGATTATTTAATAGTAAATTAGATTCAGCACAAATCAAGATTAGAGGACAATAGACCAAAGCACTTGGATTTGTAGGCTAAGAAGAAGACAGCAGAATAAACATACAGTGAAATGGAAACGTTGAGTAAGCATCTTAGGTGAGTGGTGAGATTAATTAGACATAATTTGGAAAATATTCGAAAGGTAAGTATCTTTGCTGCCGCTTGTCACTTCCACCCACAGAATAGGAATAGGAATAGGAATAGGTAAGTTCCATATAGATATATGTTATCTACTTGTGTTAGGACACATGACAAGTTTAGAGGACATTTAAATAGTAAATTTATCATCAACAAGTTGGGAGGTCACCTGTTAAATCATCCTCCCGAGAAGACTACCACCCGGACAACGGATGGTTTGGTCTTCATTAGAAACACGAATTCGTTTGATAATTAAACATCACGTGGACTTAACTATTTTATTTTATCAGAGTCAAGATGAACAACAGGATCTGTCCCGTCAAAGATATCCCTCCTACACGCTTCATAATAATAACTAAAGGTTAAGTCCAACACATTAACACTATATTACATGAGACTTTAACCTTCAAACTCTCTTCACCTCTATTCTCAATAACTTTTAATTCTTCACTCCGACTGAGTAAATCGACCTTCTCAATAACCGCTCCCCTCTCTTCTATACTCCCTCTTATTGAGCACAGTATCAACAGTATATATGAAATCAAACACAGCTATAGATTATGATATCCAACTACTGATGATTTGGTGTTTATAATTTTCTGCTAATTATTGTATATCAAAAGGTATACTTTTTTGGTTGGGCATCTTCTTTTATTTTTTCTTGGAGCCCCGTCTTCTGGTCGCCCCACTACCACCCCCTTTTCAAAAGGCAAAACTTTTCATTTTCTGTAATTAAAAATTTTGAAATCTTAACGCACTCCATTTCTTGTTTTGGACAAAAGAAATCATCAAATATTTCTATAAAGAAGTTTGTATCAAATAAAAAAATTTATTGGTGATCACGTTACTGATAGAATTTATAAAAAAAAATTTCAAATTTGAATCTAAAATTTGATACTTGTTCTCATTTATTGTTTGTAAGAGAAAAATATTGAATGATGATATGGCAACGAAAGAAGGCTGTTGGCCCATTGAGCTTAGTTGAGATTCAACAGTCCAAACCCTGGACTCTTTTGAGGATCAGTTAGTTGCCTGTGAAAACCCAACAAATTTAGATAAATTTGGGTTCACTCCCTTCATACAGAATGAAAAACTAAAGATGTTACAACGCTCTGAAATTGGGCCACAAAAGTTCAAGAGTTGTGAAGCTCTTGCTCCTTTGAGGCTGAGCCCATCACCCCTCAAGCTTTTATACTACCTACCTTATCGATGAAGCACGGGTTTTTTACTAAAAAAATACAAAAAATTTAAAAAAGCACCAAAATGGTACAAATGAGTGGCGCCGCCTCAGCCACTGGCACCTTTGGTGCCACCTGTGGCATACCTTCAACCACCATTTTCTGTTTTTTTAGCAGTTTTTTTGAGGGACTTATTATGCAATTTTTCCAATTTTAAGAAAATTGAGAGAAAGGGTGCTGCCTGTCACACCAAAACTTAAATTTAAATAATTGCCTTCTAAGCCCTCCCTATTTATTATTTTCTTTTTATTCCCTTTCAACTCACTATATTGTGTTTAAACAAACCATTAATCTATTTTTGTAGTTATATAAGCCCTTTACTTATGGTTTTTACTCATAAAATTTAAAAAATTGTTGATTAAATTTTAAAAACACAAAAATGATAATGTGTTACGTAAACATGAGAATAGGGACAAAGTGGCAGATCGAGTCTTTGCTCCCTCTCTCTGGATAATTAGAAAATTTTCAATTTTATCCCCTCTCAAAAATAATAATTCAATTGAAACCTTTTTAATTTTGTAGTAAAATAATATTTTAATCCTCCTAAAATTTAATAAATAATTTAAGAAATTTATCCTAAAATTTTTAGCTTTGCACCCTTCCTATATTTTATAAATTTATCTCAATCCCATGACATAAAATTTTCGACTTCATCTCTGCAAGAAAAAAGTATAATGATAGTTTAAAAGATATTCAACGTTAAAAACAAATAAAGCTTTAAATCATAAAAGAAAAAAAAAAGAAATGATACTTATCATTTTGAAAAAGTGTTTTAAAAAAGTGTAATATGTTGATTTCAAGTGTTTAATATTATTATCGTAAAATTACAGTTGAAAGTTAAAATATCTATTTTAGATATAATGATGGAAAGTAAAAAAAAAATTAATATAATGATATATTACATATAAATTTTAAATATCTAAATTATTTGTAATATTTAATTTAAATATATAAATAGATATTATTAATAGTATAATATCAATTACTCTTAGTAATATAATAATAACTATTAAATCTATGCATATATGAAAATTTAAGAGTCCAAAAATGTATATCATAATGTTTACAATTTCCTAACATGTACCTTAAGAGTGAATTATTGTTAATTGTGTAAAGTAAAGCTATTTTAACATTAAAGTAAAGCTATTTAAAAAATATAAACTTATTCGCATCTTATGTTGATGTAAATTTGATGAGAATAATTTATTAAATAAAAAATATATATTTAATTTAATCAACAAGCTTTTAAATTTTATCAGTAAAAACCATAAGTAAAGGACTTATTTAACTACAAAAATAGATTAATGGTTTGTTTAAACACAATATAGTGAGTTGAAGGGGAATAAAAAGAAAATAATAAATAAGGAGGGTCTAGAAGACAATTATTTAAATTTAAAGTCTGGTGTGACAGGCGGCACCCTTTTCCTTTCTTTTCTAAAAACTGAAAAAATTGCATAATAGGTCCCTCAAAAAAACTGCTAAAAAAATAGAAAAAAGTGGTTGAGGGTATGCCAGAGGCAGCACCAAGGGTGCCACTGGCTGAGGCGGCACCACTCATTTGTACCATTTTGGTACATAATTTTTTGGTTGTACCATTTTGGTGCTTTTTTTAATTTTTTGTATTTTTTTTTTTTGGTAAAAAACCCATGAAACACCAATTCAACCCAAAGTAATAAAAGAAGTTGAGTTGTAGCAACCATTGTGAATGAATCTCTAAAGAGTGTGCGCAGCCTTTGTCTTTGGCATACTCTGCAAGATCCGACGGGTGGCAGATTAGCAGTTTAACACCGAAAGCTGGCAACTATCGTAATCATAAACATACTCCACCTTGGACCACGTAATTAAATTGCCGATTCCTCTTAATGTCAATTTCCATGTATTAATTAAATTAATTTTAGGCAGTATATTATGGTATCATTACTATTAATAATGAAGTGGGTATCGATTAAAGCAAAGAAAATTGGACCACCCAACCTTTCCACCCTACTCTATCCACTCTCCTATTCCACTTATTCACTGCTTGCTCAGCTCATACCACGTGAAACCACGAGAGGTGTCCAGTTGTTATTATTTTTATTTTTTAAAAATTCTCTAAGTCAAGTAGAATGAAAGAAGGAAAGAGGTGCGAAAATTAATAATAATAATAATAACTCAAAAGGTATCTCTTTCAAGTAATGATTTTTATTTTTTTAAAAAAATGAATGCTTGAAAGAAAAGAAGCCTTTGGCTCCGATTTATGTGCAAACTCAACGTGCTTTCCTTTGTTTATTTATAGTTTATTTATCTTTTTTACTATTCCTAATTTTCTAATGCGCCTTTCAACGTATCTCGATATCGCACCACCTCCACCACCACACCACGTCCATTACACCCTGTTTCTCACGTTCTCCTTCAATTAATCCATTATTATATTTATTTTTTTGACACCCAGTTTTAATATTTATTTCATTTATTAACATGTAAAAGTTGTTTACGTACTACATTCTGACACCCCCCACCGTCGACGTCTTCCCATGCCCACAATTAAAAAACAAACAAATACAAGATAAAGCTTTAGATTAGATAGACTGTAGATATATTGAATGAATGAATCTAAAGCTGTTGGCTGGTGGCTTGGTTGTTTCCCTCGCTGTTGGGCAAATAACATATATCATTAAATTTATCTGTTCTTCACTGTCTTCCTCTGGCAGTTAAAAGAAGTGACCACTGTCATTCTATTCAAACAAACAATCCATAATTCCCCTCATCATTCATGTTTATATTTACAGTCCTGCCTGTTTCTGTCTTTCCTTTTTAGCTGTAAATGCACCCCTTTGTAATTTAACCATACCTTTTTTGATGGGGAAGAAAGGAGGGACTTCCTGGTTGACTGCTGTGAAAAGGGCTTTTAGATCTCCTACTAAAGACGGTCATGATAAGAGAAGTAACAGAAGAAAGGATGAACCTGACCACCAAGATGAGGATGAAGACAAGGTTTGTATTTTTAGTACCAATGAACTCTTCATTCATTTCTATACATGAAAACAGAAGAAAACAAAACAAAACAAAAAAAAAATAAATGAAGTTGAATCTTTTACAGTAAATATAATTCTTGATCTCTTACTGGTTTTGGTAGAAGAGAGAGAAGCGAAGGTGGATCTTCAGGAAACCCACAATTCAAGAACCGGTGATTCATCAGCAAACAACACCAGTGAAGGCTACAGGTCGTAATGGTGCAGGTGCAGCATCAGATGGGGCAACCGCAACCGCCGCAGAGCAAAGATATGATATTCCTAGGGCAGCAACCGAGGGTGCAGCAGTGGTACAAGTGGCTAGCCCAACTAGACCTTCAAATTATGCTAGAGAGCACCACCTTGCTGCCATTGTTATTCAGACCACTTTTAGAGGCTACCTGGTACAAAAATCGAGTAGCTGCAGAAAATCTGTGTTTATCATTCATACTTTTAGATTTAGGATTTCATCAATGTTTTTCTGCGTACTGATGAGAAAAATTGAATCTGTGATTGTGAAGGCAAGGAGAGCTCTTCGTGCACTGAAAGGATTAGTGAAATTGCAAGCTTTGGTAAGAGGTCACAATGTGAGAAAGCAAGCCAAGATGACTCTCAGGTGCATGCAAGCTCTGGTTAGAGTGCAGGCTCGGGTTCTTGATCAAAGAGTGAGGCTCTCGCATGATGGAAGCAGAAAATCCGCTTTTAGCGATACCAATAGCGTATTGGAATCACGGTATCTTCAAGACATTTCAGACAGAAGATCACTAGTGGTAAGTTGTTTTTGTTAGCTGCTGAAAGAATTGTTCTTTTCAAGCAATGATGATATTTCAGTCAAATCAAGGTTCTGTTTGAAGAGTTATGCAAAGAAATCATGATTTGAGCTTTGAAAAGCAATAGTGTTGTAAGCAGGATTAAGTTGCGCGGTGTTTGGTATATTGGGACTAATAGTGTTTCCATGGCACGTGTGTTTTTTTCAGTCAAGAGAAGGAAGTAGCATTGCAGATGATTGGGATGAAAGGCCACACACAATTGAGGAAGTTAAAGCTATGTTAGAACACAGGAAAGAAGCTGCTCTGAAGCGTGAAAAGAACTTATCTCAAGCTTTATCTCAACAGGTTTATCCTTTTGCTCTTAACCCATATCTTAATTACTTCCTCTGTTTTGTTCTACTGATTCCCTTAACCTAACTGGTTCCTTCTTTTGCAAATAGATGAGGAGAGCTCGTAGGAGCCCATCGATGGGTGATGAGGATGAGGTCGAAGGTAGACCGAAATGGCTTGACCGTCGGACCCCTGCTAAGCCGTGGGACAACAGAGGAAGAGCTTCAACTGATCATCGAGATTCTGTTAAAACTGTTGAAATAGATACATCCCAGCCTTACTCATATTTAGCACCTACTTATAGAAGAACAAATTCAAACCAATATCACCAGCACGGACCCCAAAACCAAAGGCCTAGTTCACCTCTACATAGAGCTCAACAGAACGCACCGATGCACCATTCTCCTATTACACCCTCTCCATCCAAAGCCCGGTCTATTCAAGTTCGGTCATCGAGCCCTCGCTGTGTTAGAGGAGATAGAAGCTCAGTTTCATCTCAAACACCAAGCTTAAGGTCCAATTACCATTACACTGGTAGGGTTGGTACTCATGCTAGCAGTAGTGGCAACAATGCTGCTACATTGCCTAATTACATGGCAGCAACTGAGTCTGCAAAGGCTAGAATCAGGTCTCAAAGTGCACCAAGGCAAAGACCATCTACACCAGAGAGGGACAGAAATGGTTCAGCAAGGAAACGGCTATCGTTTCCGGTCCCAGAGGCGTGTGGTGTGGGGATGGGTTATGGAGGTTATGGCCATAATTTGAGGAGTCCAAGTTTTAAGAGTGTAACTGGTTTACATTTTGGATTCGAACAACAGTCTAACTATTCTTCTTGCTATACTGAAAGCCTTGGCAGTGAAATCTCCCCATCTTCAACTAGTGATCTTAGAAGGTGGTTGAGGTGATCCTTGTCTTCAGTTTTAACTTTAGAATCAGTTTCGCCACTGTGTAGCTTCTTTGCCTAGTTTGCTTTCCCCCGTTTTAACTTTTATAGAGGTTTGACTGATCAAAGTGTGTGGTTTTTTTTATTTAATTTCTTTTTTTTTCGTTATTTTTTTCCCTTCACCAGTTTTAGTTAGAGACTGAAGCTACAAAGGAGGTAAATGTAATGACCATCTTGAATAAAAATTGTAGATAAATGAGTTGGAAGTTATTGGTAATTTTTTCAGTTTTTGTTCCCCTCTGTCTCTCCTTACCTTCGTATGAGGAGATCATTTCGTTGATGACTTTGGAATTCTTGAACAGTTGACTATCACAACTCAGGAACCTAATTTTAATCCAGAATCAAGTAAATATATACAAAATTATAAGATATCTACAACAGCAGCATCTAGCTTCCTTGTAGTGAATGGCCCCCAAGAAAAGGAGCCTGACAGTCCATAAAAGTAGCAAGCAGCCTCACCACAATGATGAAGACGAGGAGTTGAACAAGAGCATGTGCCATGAGTTATGCCACTGCATATTTGCCAGAAGACTTTTTTTATCTTTCACAGATTCATAAAGATCAATGGAATCGAGTTAAAGTAAAAGGGGTTTGGGGGGTTGACGGGTTGTTGACCACCTTCATTGGCATTGCACGTTGAGATGTAGAAATGATGAATCTGTGACGGTGAATGAAGCACTCATTGAATTTGTTGCATTTCTACGTTACACATTATGTATGTGTGAATCGTTCCAATCATACCAAATAAAAGAAGCAGCAAGGAAGCTTATGGAGCTTCCCGATTGAAATGCATTTTTGCTATTGGTCAAACAAATCGAGCTGCACCATCACAAACTCTTTACCCAAGGGCAGTTTCGCCGAGCAAGAGCTCGTTTCGCTTTTGTGAGTAGCAACCGAAGAAGCCCAACAAAAAATGGAAGTGGTTACACGTTTCTCTCATTCCCATGGTCAAGACCGGTTGCTTATTGCAAAAGGTTAATTGTTTATTAATAGTATAATAAAATGGCCCAGCTCAGTTAAGTGTGTTTCGGAAATTTAGTTTGACAAAATCAGCAAAATACCCACATGTCAAATTGTCAACGACGTTTCTAAAATTAATTCCTAAATCCCACAGAAGCAGTAAAATCAGAACCGCAGCCTAACCTTACCCTACCCTAGTTACATGGCCAAAAGTGATTGGCTTATCTTACTTTAGCAGTAATATCGAATCCGCACCGTATCCTTACACTCTTCCAATTAGGGTTGTTCTGGAACAATGAATCCACGCTGCTCATTAGGCTCTGTCGGATAATAAAACTCACAAACGATACCCACCGGAGACCCCCCCCCCCCAAAAAAAAAAAAAAAGGTACCGCACAAAAACTTTCAACCTATGTTTTTCAATCGCCATTTCCCCCAGAAAAAAACAAAAATAACCATAAATTTAAATTAGGTACTATTCATGTCTTATGATTTCTGATGCAATATCCAAAAATTTTTCCTTGTAGCTGAATATCCTGCTTCTTTGTTGGATTTTGGATTCAAATTTTCAATTATCCAAGAGAGAAAAAACCCATCAAATTTTAGCTTATAAAGCCGATAAATTTATCAAGTGGTAAGGTAAGCCCCAATTTCACTCTCCTTTATTTTGTATTCTTTAGTATTTTTTCTTTTTCTTTTTTATGGTCCTTTTGACTGCCCTAATATCCTTTTTTTTCTTTCATCTTGTTTGGATTTGTCGCATTACATCTATTTTCTCGTTGCCATTTATTTGCTTATAGTTTATTGTTTAAATTTGTTATCGTTTGAATGCGGATTTAAGGGAAAATGTAAAGTCGTAAGCTTTTCTTAAGTAGGATTGACGTTCCTGGCATTGAATTTCAGCTTTCTTTAATTTGTTTCTGGGTTTTAGGGGTTATGTGAATTAGGGATTGGTTTTCCTTTTAGCACACTGTTTAGCCCTTGTTTAATTTCAGTTAATATTTATACAAATAGATACCCAGTTGCTAATTTATTATTGGTTAGTTGGTTGGTTTGTTTGTTTGTTTAATTTCTTTTCGCTATTGGAATTACTGAGGCAATTTGTTTCCCTTTACTCTTCAAATTTATTGTAGTACCAGTTGAGCTCTATTTGGTTGCTTAGCAATAAAAAAATTTCATCTTTTTTCTTTCCTTCCTTCCTATCTTCTTTTGCGCTGGTTTTTTCCAGCTGTTTATTTGCTATTCCTTTTTGCTTCTTTTTTTCATTCTTGGGCCAGGATAATTTTGAATGTTATGGATGTTCATTTGCTACTGCTATGCACTTGGACCTTTTTTTTTTTTTTGTGAAGTACAGATATATAATAAGGTTTCATTTGCTGTGTTTGAATAATCTGAAAAGGGACCATACATGGCGGAGAATGCAGAAGTTGATGAGAGGGTGGATCTTGATGACAATTACATGGAGGAAGAGGATGATGATGTTGAAGAACATGTAGATGAAGACGGAGTGGATAGTGGTGGTGATGAAAATGGGGAAGAAAATGATGAAGAGGAATTTGAGGACTCAAAATCTGGGGTGGATGGAAAAGATCAATCATTGGAAGTAGAGAGAAGCCACATTGAAACAGAGCATGTGGAAGATGAAGAAAAGCCCACAGCTTCTATTAGTGAGGAAGAAAAAGAAAAGCATGCTCAACTTCTTGCCTTGCCTCCTAATGGTTCTGAGGTTTTCATTGGAGGGCTTCCGAAGGATACCTCAGAAGAAGACTTGAGGGAACTTTGTGAAGCAATAGGAGAAATTTTTGAGGTTGCAACTTTGTGATTGTGATTTTCAAGCTCTTCCCCCCCTTGGGTAATTTTGGCTTTTCACTTTTAATAGTAAGTTATTTTGCAGATTAGGTTGATAAAAGATAAAGAATCTGGTGAAAGCAAGGGCTACGCTTTTGTGGCATTCAAAACAAAAGAGGTTGCTGAAAAGGCTGTTGATGAGCTGCACAGCAAAGAGTTCAGGGTAATTTTGGTTGCTTTAGTTTGCTTGCTGATGCAATTTATCACCTTCATTGCTTCTTTTAACAATGAAGTTTGGTTTTCTTTTTCAATATACGTAATAATCTCTGCAGGGTAAAACTATAAGGTGTTCTTTCTCTGAAACTAAGAACAGATTATTTATCGGTAATATTCCAAAGAGCTTGACTGAGGATGACTTCAGAAAAGCCATTGAGAGTGTTGGACCCGGAGTTGAAAATATAGAACTAATAAAGGTGAAAATTTGAACTAGATGATGTTTTTATCTTATGAAAGTGTGAACATTGGGAAATCCCTTTACCATTTTGATTTGCGAATTGCAGGATCCTCTGAATGCAAACCGAAATCGCGGTTTTGCTTTTGTCTTGTACTACAACAATGCCTGCGCTGATTATTCAAGGCAGAAAATGGCAAGTGCAAATTTTAAGCTGGATGGCAACAACCCTACTGTCACATGGGCTGATCCAAAGAGTTCACCTGATCATTCTGCTGCTTCGCAGGTAATTCTATTTTTCAAATTCATTTTGAAGTGCCATCTTGAGGGAACCACTACTGGGTTTGTTGGTTGGGGGTGGGGGGGGGAGGAACCTCCTGTTTGGATTATTAATTGCAAGATGCTAATAATTGGATGTATGCAACCTCCTGTTTTATTTATACCACCAAGCAAAGTTCTAATTTCATGTTATGAAACTAACAGGTGAAGGCTCTATATGTCAAAAACATTCCGGATAACACTTCTACAGAGAAACTAAAGGAAGTATTTCAGCGCCATGGGGAAGTAACAAAAGTGGTTATGCCACCTGGCAAGGCTGGTAAGCGGGATTTTGGGTTTATACATTATGCCGAAAGATCAAGTGCTTTGAAAGCTGTCAAAGATACAGAGAAGTATGAAATAGATGGTAATTTTCTCTTGCAATACCTTGTACTCTTTCTGAAAACAAAATTATTGCTTTGATTGGTGTGGCTGCTGCTTAAATTATTCAAGCTATCTTCAAATTATTTAAGGGAAAAAAAGTAGTGCTATCTTCTGCATGTAATCAACTTTGTAGCCAACATGCCATTTACTTATGCATATCGGTGTTGGATATGTGTCTTCGGCGTTCAGTTTTTTCTTTCTCTGTCCGTAGTTGCATAGAAGTTCCTGTAGTCTTTGCTTTGTCTCTAAACTTCTTATCCACTTTTTCCTCTTTTAACTTATTGAAAGTTATTTTCTGATGTAAAAGCTCCACTTTTATAAGCTCTGTAACATGTTGTACCACGTGCTAGCTTGTAGATATGGATTGAGATAATTTGGTCCTTACTTTGGATCAAATATTTGATCTCTCGGTTTAAACTGTTGGCTTTTATTAGTTGAATTCTAAACCTTATTTGGTTGTAACAGAAATTTAATGATAAGAAAGTTTTGTGAAGAATTAACTGTATGTGAATGAAAAATACTATTTATATAAAAAAGATGCATAAAAAATATTCTTATTGTTGTGTCCTGCCGTACTTGTGTCTTAGTTCTTTTAGAAATTTACATCTTATCATGCTCATATTGCATGTGCATTTTTCTTCAGTAATCAATTTTCAGTGAACTAATTTTGAGACTGCTGAGACAATTGTTCTTTTATGCATATATTGAGGTTTCTGAAGAACATAAGCAATTAATTGATTCTTGATCTAATAACCTCAGAGGAATGTCCTTGTAAGTTATCAGCTTATGAAATATATCTGGAAAAACTAATTCCAATTGATAGGATTTGCTTAGAGTTGATTGTATCTAAATGAACTTATTTTTTATCAGGATTTGCTTAGACTTGGTTTATTTTAGATCAACTTATTTCTAATTTTGACTTGTAAAGAGATCCCTTTGTGTGGTTGTCTATGAGATATGACATTAGAAAATTTGTTAGACGCCTTTCCCCTAAAAATATTTTGACTGACATGACTGTAGGCCAAGTCTTGGAAGTTGTCCTTGCCAAACCTCAGGCTGATAAGAAAACTGATGCAGCATACCCTTACATTGCTGGGCTTAATCCAAACCACCTTCAGCATCCTGGGTATGGTGGTTTTACTGGAACTACATATGGCTCTCCAAGTGCTGGATTTGGTGCTGCCACTAGTTTTCAGCAGGTACTCAAGTTGATTTGTGTATTTTTATTTTTCTTAGATGAGTTCTCGTATTGGTAAAACTAATGTATAATCATGCACATTAACAGCCAGTAATATATGGAAGAGGGCCAATGCCAACAAATATGGCTATGGTTCCCATGGTTCTACCAGATGGCCGAATAGGATACGTCCTGTAAGTCACCTTGTTTTGGTTAAGTTATAATATATTCCTCAGTTGACAACACATTTTCAACAATTGCTTTTGCTGTTGTGGAATTTGGGCAGCCAACAGCCAGGAGTGCAGATGCCAACCCCACGTCCTCGAAGAGTTGATCGGGGCAATGGCCCGGGAGGAGGAGGAGGGCGAGGTGGAAATAGTGGAGGCGTTGAAGGCAACCGCAGTAGAAGGTACAGACCCTATTAGTTTGTGGGAGCGTGGACATCAAGGTAGCGCTTTTGCTGGGAAACAGGAGACAGATGTAGTTGGATGAATGGTGAAGGGGACTCTTTAACCACCCTCTTATCTCTCTCGTTCACTGCCTCCATACCACCCAAAATCATGGATTATAAAACGAAATTAGAGAGTGAAAACAATGTTGGAATGGGGAAATTTGGAGCATCATATAAAAAACTTAAAAAGGTCTGTAGGAGAGGTAGTTGAAATTATATTGTTCGACAAGTTTAGTTGTACTTGGTGGATTGCTTTATTATTACATAGCAGGAAACAAAAGCTGGGTTTTGCTTTTAACTCTAAGGGCTATATACAGGCTCCACTACGTATTCCATGTTTGAAGTCGATTCCTTGTAGTTTCCTCTGTTTTGTGGATATGGCCTAACTGGATTGGTTTTGGGTAACTCTCAACGCAACTTTTTTGGTGCAGTCTTCATCTTTTTCTTTATTATTATTATTATTATTATTATTATTATTATAATAATTGGTCTTCTACCATCTTGCCTTCTCAACATATCCAAGTGGGTAAGACCATCAGGACTAAACATAGATAAAAAAAGTATTGTTTTAGATGGCAAAACTCAATAGAAAGGTACACATTTTTATGGGTGAGGGAAAGCTTGCGAGGAGGAACTAAATTGATTTCACGATCTAGACTTGATAAAGAGTGGAGCAGGTGCAGCAACGTGCATTGCAATTGTTATTGTTGCTGCTGCTGCAACGAAAGAAATGACGTGTATTGAAGATGTATTTTCCTCCCAATCGAACTCCGAGAATATATCTGATTAAAAACCAAAAGGAACATGGTAACTAGCAGAATCCAAAATGATGATCAATGAGCAAAATTCTTAAGCTTGTCTTAACAAAGAAAAAGATGAGCGGAAAATTATGCAATTTTGGGTACACTTGAATTATGTTTCCAGGTAAAAATCAAACATATCGGTTATCATAAAAGAAGGAGATGCTTAAATTTAAGTGGTGCCTTCCTGTTGGAGCACGTGAAGACGCTTTTCCAGCTCATCCAGCTTAAGGCTCCACTCAGTCCTTATCTGCAAGGGCTTGACATTAGTGTAATCGATGGTATCCTCCAGTCTTTGGGTGGCTTCAGGTGATGATGCTGAACCCTTCTTCTTTCGGTTGGCTTTCTTCTTGTGGGCGGCTGCTCTCTGCAGAGCCCATAGCACGTCAGACCCACTTATTTCCTTTCCGTCATCTTGGTTGGAGGCGGCTGGGTGACGAGGTAAACGCACGTTGAGGGGAAAAGGATACCTGGTATGTATGGGTATGGGGGCAGGCAAGTAAGGAAAGGAAGCAGCGAGAGACGTAGCCCACATAATTCTTCTTCTTCCTCTTTCTTTATGTATGATCTTTTTTACGATTTTCTTTCCCAGCCAAAAGAAAAGAAAAGAAGAGAACAAAGGTTTGGTAGCTAATCCACAAATGGGGTGAATTTAGTGAGGTAGGTAGAAGCTAAAAGCGTTCACTTTGGGAACACCAAAGTAAAGATCAGGATAACCACTAAAACAGTGTCTTAAATTCTAGTTCTATGGTACGACGGCGGATCAATTCAAATTTTAACATCATTATGTACTTTCTTTAATATCACTTTCAATTCTATATTATAAATTTATTCTAACTTTTATTTAAAATAAATTGAAATATTTTTTTTTTGGGACTTGTATCTTATTACTAATTTATATTAGCTAAAGACTCAATAATACTATACCTAATTAATATTATGAAATATTTTAAACTATTAAAATGATACATTAATTATTACTAAAATTACTGTCAATGCCTAAATAGTCTTTATTACTCTTCATGCTCTTTTACAATAATACAGAGAGTCTTAAAGAAATAAATTTAGTTAAAAACATTTGTAAATTTTCAATCTCAAAACACACCATAAATCAATTGGAAATAGACTTTATTAGTCTTCTTATCCACGTTTATTTATATAATATATAAAACAATAAATTAATTATTACTAAAATTACTGTCAAATTAATCTCTCACTGTGGGTATTTAACAAAAAGGTAAATGACTGATCATGAAATGTGTTTCATTCCCATGAGTAGAGATCAAACCCTCAAACCACATGGTTAAGGGATGAAGTGAGCAACCTTTTGGAAAAATCCGATTTAGAAAACGGTGTTCGGTTACAATAATTTTTTTGAAATTAATAATATAAAAAACAAAAGAAAATGAAAGGTGTGTTTAAATTGAATTTAAATTATTAGTATTCTATAAAATATTAAACCAAAAAAAGTAATAGCAATTTTGTTGAAGTGTTTTCAAGTCAAGAAATGAATAATATAAAGAAACATTTTATAGTGATTTCAAAATTTAAATGAAAATGCAAGTATCATGGTTCTTTGAACTACCCATCAAATTACTGACTAAAATATGATTCTCCAACAATAACAAATTACAACAGATTTGAACCAAAAATGAAAAGAAATTACAAGAAAATTGGAGATATCAAGCAAGAGGAACCTTCACCGGATACTTGTCAATTTCACCTTTCCAGGGATTACCCCTTCACTTCCCCATGGGAGTCCACCTAAGTCCTCTCCAAACACCATTGTTACACTTAAAACCTGACCCGAATGCAATCTGCCACACCCGACACCCTCCCCTTAGCCTCCATATAAGCCAGCTCATACCACAGGGAGCTACTTGATGTATTCCCAAATCTATGCAATGTCATCCTCGAAGGCTCCATGTGCCTCAGCAACTCAAATATTTTATATGGGTGTAGTGTAATATTAAAAAAAAAAATATTTGGGCAATTTTTAAACTGCTTGTAGAATAAAAAAAAAAAGTACATCGTTAGTATACCAAATACTAACCTAATATTAATTGGTTAAATTTAAAAAAAATTTTACAAAATAATTCTAAAAAATTAAGTAAAAATGAATAACTCTTATATTTTTTTTTTGAAAAATAACTTTTCATATAAAAACCTTCCACTATTTTAAAAATATAATATATTTATCATAAAAATAAATTAATTATAAATGAAATTCGATTATATAATCATAATTTTATAAGTTGTGTATCAATTCTTGGTGGTTTAAGATTTTGGTGCCAATAACCAAAATTCAAGCTTCTACAAATTTGGGTTAAATTGCTTCTTGTTTTCTTTTAATAACATTCAAGGAACTTGGGAAATTGGAGAAGAAAAATAAATGGCAACCTATATGTTATTTTCAATGTATTTGATTGACTGACAAGAAAGCAACAAAAACACATGCAACTCAAAGTGAAAATAACTTGGAATTCAATTGAATGAAAGGTTACTATTACGTGGTAGAGAGGGATGTCTTGATGATGAAACCCAACAAAGACTTTCACGTCTTATTGCAGTTTATGCGGGAGGAAGTATTGTATGAAGCTGTGATTCTACGTTATCTTACTCCCTTTTCAATGAAAAAATGACAAATCAGATTTTTCTTCTTGATTTTTAGCATTTTCCTCCTACAAAAATTCAAATCAAACTAAAAACACTAAAATCGAAAGGAAAAATTTGATTTGTCATTCTCTCGTTGAAAAGCATAAAATACATAATTTAATTTCGGCTCCTAAAATAATTTTTGAATTCACCTTGGACAATTCGTAAAACAAGAGCTAAAATTAGAAAGAAAAACAAATGATCGAAGCAAGGATGCACCAAAATTGAAGCTCGAGCCGAAACTGAAAAAAAAAATCATTTTAAGAGGTCAAAATGAAATTTTACAATTGTTGAGGAGAGATAAACTCATTTTCTAATGAAATCAAAATCAACAAATTCCTCAACACATTATTATTTCTAGTGAAAGTTTTATCTTTTTAATTCTACCAAAAACTTGAGTACCTGACCTACAAAGGATATACATGTCGTCGTGATGTAACTCACTGAGATGATGACGCCGCGACGAGGAAGCTTTGAGGTCATCGTGGTGTCGATCTGATACTTTTAAAAATATTGCGTTTTGGTCCTAATTCATATTCGAGTTAGCAAAAGAACTTTCGTGAGCTCGTGTGAAGCCCAAAAATGATTATGTGACATGTTGTGAATGCGCTTAATGCTTGTTTACATATTTAAATGGTCGAATGGTGTATGATTGCTCGTAGTTGCTCCGACAATAATCATAGCATCTTGTGACTTGGATCCGACGATCAGGTTGGATAAAGGGTGTTACAAGGTGCCTGAAAAGTTATCTGTAATACATGACTGGTGAGAAACTAGGAGATTGGATGTCATGGTTACCTCTTGGTGAGTGGTGGTACAATTCCACTTTTCACTTAGCAATCCAAACTACACCATACGAGGCCTTATATGGGCAGGCCCCTCCTCAGAATTTGCCTTACTTGGTTGGTGCATCATGAGTCGATAGTGTTGATAGGAGCTTACAGCAAAGAGAAATTGCAAGAAGGCTACTCCAGTTTCATCTTAGAAGGCTCAGGACAGATGAAACAATTAGCAAATCAAAATAGAAGAGACAAAGAGTTCCAAGTAGGTGAGTTCGTGTATCTCAATTTGCAACCATATAGGTAGCAAACTGTCAGAAAAGTGTTGAACCAAAAGCTATCTCCTAAGTACATTGGTCCTTTTGCCATTAAGGCCAAGGTAGGGAAGGTGGCGTATAGGTTCCAACTACCCTCGAATTGGGAAAACTCATGTGCAATCTATTCTTCCAGTAGTTGGTACTAGTAGGGCTCTGCTTAAAGAGTCTGCTCGTATCCTATGTTAGAAGTCATCAACATCAGCACATTAGTATGTTGATTGAGTCAATGCTATATTTGCCCACATCTCCAATAAACTAGGAGGAGTTCTAGTCTTTAGCAGATTAGTTGCAGTTTCTGCTCATAGTTGTTGCTATTTTTTCTACTTTTTGTTAGCTAGGTTAGTTATTATTTTTCCCTATTTAAGCAATGTATTAGATGAAATTTTAAGAGCAGCAAGTGATAAAATTGTTTTCTTCAGCAGTGTTATTTTTTTTCCATATCAACAGTGCTCTCATTCTACAATCTGGTATCAGAGCTAGGTTGTTAAGGTCATTTTTTTAATACATTTGAGTCAAAAAGAGTGAGCTCCATTTATGGTTGGGAAGATGAGCGATTTACAGGTTATTGGTGGGATCAAGAAGCTGAACAACCAAAACTACAACTCTTGGTCAACTTGCATGATGTCCTATATGCAAGGTCAAGATTTGTGGGAGGTTGTCAATGGAAGTGAGGTTCTGCAACCAGTAAATGGGGATGCAAGTGGTACATTACGGAAGTGGAAGATAAAGGCTGGCAATGCCATGTTTGCCTTGAAAACAACAATGGAAGAGGATGTGCTAGAGCATATTTGAAATGCCAATACTCCCAGTGAAGCTTGGGATATATTGGCCAAGTTATTCTCAAACAAGAATGATACTAGACTTCAACTTCTAGAGAGTGAGCTGTTGTCCATAGCTCAACGTGACATGACAGTCACTCAATACTTCCACAAGGTGAAGATGTTGTGCCGAGAAATTTCTGAATTGGATCCCCAAGCTCCAATCGGGGAAACCAGGATGAAGAGAATAATTATCCATGGTTTGAAGCCAGAGTATAGAAGTTTTGTTGCCGCAGTACAAGGGTGGCAGACTCAACCATCACTTGTTGAATTTGAAAATTTGCTTGCTGGACAAGAAGCTTTGGCTAAACAGATGGGAGGTCTGTCACTCAAAGGTGAAGAGGAGGCACTGTATACCAACAAGAGCAAGGTGTCGTGTGCCAATAGAAGTAAATGGAGCTCAAGTCAGCATGCTACTGACAGAAATAAAGATGAGATAAAAGGAAAACAAGATAGAAAGAATACCCGGTTCATGGGAGAGCCAAAGAAGCCTTTCAATAGTAAAAGAATTGAAGGGAAATGTTACAACTGTGGGAAGAAGGGTCACATAGCAAAAGATTGTTGGTTTAAGAAGAAGTCTATTGAAAGTAATGATGTTACTTTTAAAGATGAAAAGGAGTGGGATGCTGAGGCACTGCTTGCTGTAGAAGTAGAAGAGTTAGCTCTATCAGTAACTGTATCCAAAGAGATTGACTATGAGAAAGATTGGATCGTCGACTCGGGTTGCTCAAATCACATGACAGGGGATAAAAAGAAGCTGCAGAATGTGCTGGAATATAAAGGAGGCAGAGTTGTGGTGACTGCAAACAACTCAAAATTACCAATAGCCACGTTGGTAAAACGGTAATCGTTCCTCAAAATCCTACTAATGATATGTCACTTGAAGATGTTTATCATGTTCCAGGAATGAAGAAAAATCTTCTCTCGGTTGCACAACTCACATCTTCAGGCCACTTTGTTTTGTTTGGACCTCAAGATGTAAAGGTGTATCGAAACTTGGAAATAGATGATGCACCTGTGTTGAAGGGTCAAAGATTGGAGTCAGTCTATGTTATGTCCGCGAAAACTACATATGTTGACAAAACGAAGAAGAACGAAACTGTAGATCTCTGGCACATGCGGTTAGGACATGTTAGCTATTTCAAGCTAGCTGAGTTGATGAAAAAGACTATGCTCAGAGGACTTCCTCAACTTGAAGTGAGAAGGGATACAATTTGCGCAGGTTGTCAGTATGGAAAGGCTCATCAACTGCCATATGAAGAGTCTAAATGGAGAGCAAAGGAGCCATTGGAACTGGTGCATTCCGATGTGTTTGGACCAATTAAACAAGCTTCTCTTGGTGGAATGAAGTACATGGTGACTTTTATCGATGATTCCTCCAGGTATGTTTGGGTATTTTTCAAGAAGGAAAAGTCACAAACTTTTTCAAAGTTTCAAGAATTTAAAGACATGGCAGAAGCAGAGGTTGACAAGAAGATTCGTTGCTTGCGTACTGACAATGGAGGGGAGTATATTTCTGATGATTTTAACAACTACCTTCGAAACATGTTCGTCATCAATTTACATGTGCCAACACTCCGCAGCAAAACGGTGTAGCAGAAAGAAAGAATCAGCATTTAGCTGAAATATGTCGAAGCATACTTCATGAAGTTTTGGGCAGAGGCAATGAGAACTGCAACATATGTAATCAACAGGCTCCCCCAGCAAAGGTTAAATTTTTTATCACCCTTTGAAAAATTATGGAATGTAAAGCCAACAGTTAGCTATTTTCGAGTGTTTGGATGTACTTGCTATGTTTTTGTGCCTAATCATGTTCGTAGCAAAAATGGACAAGAAAGCTGTTAGGTGTGTTTTTGTAGGATATGATGATCAACGTAAAGGGTGGAGATGCTGTGATCCAATAACAAAATGGTGCTATACAACTAGAAATGTTGTATTTGATGAGGCATCCTCGTGGTGGTCCAAAGAACCTGAACCAGACAATTTGCAATCTGATCAAATTCAACTACAAACAGCTGATGATGAAGGAGTAGATGTTGATTGCATTGAAAATGGTTTAACTTAAAATCCTTGGCAAACTGGAGTATATGAACAAATAAATGGAGAAGGTGAAGCATCAACATCAGTCCAACTCAGGAGATCTACAAGAACTAGAAGGCCAAATCCAAAATATGCTAATGCTGCAATAATTGAAGAAGAAGTAAAAGAACCAGAGTCTTTTGAAGAAGCAGCTCAATGTCCAGAATGGAACAAGGCAATGGAGGAGGAAATTGATGCTTTAAAAAGGAATCAGACATGGTAGCTCGTACCAAAGCCAAGGGGTGTGCAGCCTGTATCCTGCAAATGGATCTATAAGATAAAGAGTCGTACAGATGGGTCAATCGAAAGGCACAAAGCTCATTTGGTGGCTCGTGGATTCTCTCAACAATATGGACTGGATTATGATGAAACTTTCAGTCCAGTTGCAAAGCTCACAACGGTACTGGTCTTAATTGCACTTGCAGCTAGCAAAGGATGGCATTTATGGCAAATGGATGTCAAGAATGCCTTCTTACATGGAGAGCTGGATACAGAGATATATATGAATCAGCCAATGGGATTTCAAAGTGAAAGTCATTCGGAATATGTGTGTAAACTGCGGAAGGCACTTTATGGATTAAAGCAAGCACCAAGAGCCTGGTATGGTAAAATTGGTGAATTCTTAACTCATAATGGCTATTTGATGACATCTGCAGACTCAAGCTTGTTTGTTAAAGTTGAGGAAGGGAAGATAGCTATTGTGCTTGTGTATGTAGATGACTTGATTGTCATAGGAGAATGGGAGGAAGAAATTCTTCAAATTAAAGAGAATTTAGCTGTACGTTTTCAGATGAAGGAACTTGGACAGCTTAAGCATTTTCTTGGCTTAGAAATCGAGTATACTGACAACGGGTTGTTTCTTCATCAGCAAAAGTATTCCAAAGACTTGTTAAAAAGGTTTGGAATGTTTAATTGCAAGCCAAGTTCAACGCCAATGGAGCCAAATGTTAAGATGTGTGCCTTGGAAGGAAGAGATTTGGAAGATGCAACAATGTATAGACAATTGGTGGGAAGTTTGCTCTATTTAACTTTAACCAGACCAGATATCTCTTTTGCAGAGGGTGTGATGAGTCGATATATGCAAAGTCCAAAGAAAACTCATCTTGAAGCAGTTCGTCGAATTCTTAGATATGTCAAGAATACTCTTGACTATGGTGTTGAATATAAGAAAGAAGGAGATTGCAAATTAGTTGGTTTCTGTGATGCTGACTATGCAGGTGATCATGATACTCGACGATCAACTACTGGATATGTTTTCATGCTTGGATCAGGTGCTGTTTCATGGTGCAAGTAAGAGACAACCAACGGTTTCTTTATCAATAACAGAGGCAGAGTATCGAGCTGCAGCAATGGCAGCTCAGGAGAGTACTTGGCTTATGAGGGTGCTGAAGGATTTGCATCAGTCAACAGAATATGCAGTTCCTTTGCATTGTGACAGTTGTAATAACCAATTTTTGCCCAGGCCCAATACAGACTAAAGGCCCAATCAATAAAACAACCCAATTTAGCCCGAGCCTGAATCAGAAACAAAAAAACAAATAAGCCAAAAAATAAATAAAACAAAAGCCATTAAAAGTCCAAAATTACAGTCCAAATACATAACCAATGAAGCCAATTACAAACCCCTCAAAAGCCCAAATGGCCCATTTTTACAAGTAGCTCAAACCCAATTACAAATTAAGCCCAAATGACCCCAACTAGCCCAACCGAAATAGGCCCAAAACTTTAAAATTTTTCAGAACCCTAGTTCCCAAGTGCTACAGCCGCCGCATGTCTGCCCTCTGACATGGGCCACTTCCCCCAGGCGCCTCTGGCTTCGCACGTCTCGGCAACCAATGACTCGCACGTCGACGCCTTGCCCATACCCTGCAAACAACATGCGACAAGCAGAGAAACAGAGGTAACAACGACAGAAAAATATGGAACAAACAGTAGAGTAATAAAAAAAGGGTTGTATCGTTCGGCTATAAAGGGATTCAAAATCAATGTAACGGGGCCTTTTTTTTTTTTACAGAGGGCGAAATCGAAAACAAGGATACAAATTTAAAAAGGTTGATTCTGATTATTGTTTCTATTATCTATTTTTACTCATTCATTTATTTATCTATCTTTTTATTTTGAAACCTGGGTATTAAAAAACAAAAGAGATCCAGAAAAAAAATCTTTTCGAACCTATCAAAAATCGAATGTACCAAAAGGGGGGCTTGTTTTTTCGTTTTAATCAAAAAGAAGCAGAAAGCAAAAGCAGATTCAAAGGTTGATTTCCCTTTTTTATTTATCATTCTGCCGATTTATTAATGGATTTTTCTTTTTATTTTTGAATAAAAAAACAAAAATCAAAGAAAAGAGGTGAAAGGGGTTACCTAAGCCTTAACAACCACGGCATCTGAGGAGTCCCTCTCCATCGTCAGAGTTTGGTCGGAGAAAGGGTTACCCAAGGCCTTCTCCCTTTGTTTCTATGCACCTAGGGGCTGGCCATCGTGCGGGGCGTCAGTAGAAGACCAGGGCACGTCCTCGTGCCTCGTTGGCCACCTGAGCGATGGTGGTGCGACGATGATAGGGATCCCAATCGTCGGGCAAGGAGGGAGAAAGAAAAGCTTTAAGGTTTGTTTTTTCTTTTTTTTTTTCTCTCTGAGTGGATTTTGAAGTAAAACAGGTTAACAAAAGGGGTATTAAACTCAGAATGGAACGGCGCCGTTTAGCTTTAGGGGGACCGTGCATATCCCTTCAAAAGGGATATTCGCGCAACAAGTCCCTCCCTTTTGTGGTGTCGCTTAATCAAGCCCTATATTGCTTTTTTTCCCTTTTTGCAATTGTGCCCTGTAATTTGTTGCGCGTTTCAGTTTTTTTCTCGTTGTAACGACGTTGTTTTGGAAGACGGGAATAATTGCCATTTTGATACCCCTCCTCTCACGCGCGATTCAAATAGACCCTTTCCCCCTTACTTTATTTCAAATCGACCCCAAAATTCCGTTTTAAATTCAATTAGATTCCTTTTTAATTAATTTGCAGTTTTTTGTTCTTATTACTATTGTCTAGTATTATTATTACTATTACTATTATTATTATTATTATTATTATTATTATTATTATTATTTATCTCAATGTCCCTTTACATATTACTTTGGTTTTTCTTAAAATTTATATTTTGTATAGTGACATGTCATATTACGTATTATTTCTAAATTTTTACTTATATCTAATCTATTTCGTTTATACTGTTTGTATTATATATGTAAGTCTAGGGTTAATGTGTCGTGCACACACACACATATATATATACGTATTATTCATTATTTTATTTTGGTTCAATATTCTTTTATCAGTTATTAGATTATATTTTTTAAAGGATTCTACACATTATATAGTATTATAAAATATCATACTTCTATAGAAATATATATTTATATTTAAAAACATGTTTTATGTATATAGTCTATATTGTTAGATATTTTATTTAAACCCATTATGTATTATCTTCATTCTATATATCGTTCACTTTATTTATATCATATGAGTGTTTTTTTTTTTCATTATTTTAAACTTGCATGAAATATGCTTATCTTTCTTCGTTGTTTATTGTATTTGTCTATACCTTATCGCATATATTTGTAATTGCTCTAGTATAGGAATTATTATTTTTCGCATTTTTATTACTATTTTGTCATTGCTTATCTTAAATGTTGGCATATTATAATTGTTTTTAATGTATATGTTCGATAATGTGAATGCAATATCGTAAACATGGTTTAGTTAAAAAAATCGCTTTTGCAAAATTAACCTTTTATTTGAAGTTTTTTTAAAATTGTGCATTTTGAAAGTTTTTTTGAGGCAATGTTTGTATGTTTGGGAGTATGGAAAATTATGCCCTAACGTACTGGGTGTAATTTTTTGTCCAACCAGGTAATCAAATATCCTTCTTTAATTGCATGTCTTGAAGATCAAAGATGATCTCGATGTCAGAGTATAAAGGCATTATATCCTAACGTGCTGGGTATGATATTTTTATTCCTTTGGAATGAGTTAATCTTGAGATTCAAATTCAACATCGATTATTTTTCCTTAGAAAATTCATAACCTCTCCAAATTTTCAACACAAATGACATTAATTAATCAATTTGGTACCAATTTTGGGCGTGATGAGGGTGCTAACCCTTCCTCGCACGTAAACAACTTCCAAACCCGTTTTCTCAAATTTTCGTAGACCAAAAACATTGTTTTAGTAAATCAAAATGTTTTATTAAAACAAAGGTGATCCGATCACTCCTAATAAAGATCGGTGGCGACTCCCATTTTATTTTCATTTTCAAAACCAAAGTCGATTTCTGTTTTGCCAACAAAATGGTTACGACAGCTTGGCGACGCCACTGGGGACCTTCGAGAGTCAAGCCATAAATTGATTAATTCTTGTCCTTTTGATTGAAAGTTTGGAAAATTATTTTGAAAAATCATATTTTTTTGACATATTTGTGTGTGCTATAATGTCGAGTTTCATGAAATATTTTGGCATCGTATTGCATGACCGTTGTGGTCACACCCTCTTAAGTGGGAGTGAGAAGCTACTCTTTCGTGAGGTCTTTACCTCCGTACAAGATAGTGGATCACTTTCGGGATACATTCGTACCTATGTCTTCGTGAGATTTTTTTCTCCGTGCAGCCATAGGGAAATGTATTCCCCTAAACTGAACTCGGTCCGTATGAGCTTATAACGGGTGATGATCGAGGAATCTGCTGGTTCGAGTACCTTTCTTTAGAACCGAACCTCATATAGCAAGCCTTAAAGGCCCATCTTAGGTAGAGCCACCCCAAACCTTAGTGGTCGCCTGAGTAGGTGCTTTATTCCTTGTTTGCTTTAAACTGTGTTTAATATTGACTCATTTTGTTTTATTGAATGTCATTTTTATCACACTTGGTTCACTAACGTGCATCATATCGCATGACCGTCTTGGTCGTACCTTTAAGTGGGAGTGAGAAACTAGGCTTTCGTGAGGTTTTCACCTCCGCATAGGCTAGTGGATTGCTTTCGGGATACATCCGTACCTATGTGCTTCGTGAGGTTTTCACCTCCGTATGGCCATAGGGAAATGTATCCCCCTGAACCGAACTCGGTCCGTATGAGCATATAATGGGTGAGGATTGAAGAATCTGCTGATTCAGGTACCCTTCTTTAGAACCTAACCACATATACAAAACTAAGAGCCTACCCTAGGTAGAATTGTACCAAACCCTAGCGGTCACCTGGATAGGTGTTCTATGTTTGTTTATTTCTCTTACACTAACGTGTTTTCTGTTGTGATTATTTATGTCCACCGGGCTAACGTGTTTTCCTCTGTCTTGATTGCACTGCATCATTAAAGAAAAGAGGTGTTGATTGATATTCGATTGCTAAATAGAGGAGTTTGTCATAAGAAAATAAATTTCTTGATAAAATGGATTATAATACAGTTGCTCAAATATAGTCCAAGTAAACAACGAGAGAAGGCGCATAGTCCACGGAAGAATACAAGACTTTGCCCAATGATTCAAGCCAACAAGGATTATTCAAGAGTCGTCACGTCTTGACTTTCTTAAAGAAACTTATGGACACCGCGGAGGATAAGCGAGTGAAGAAGTACAGTCTGAACCAAGCGATAAGGAGCTAGAAGAGGCACCTATGAAGAAAGTTCATGGGGCACGATTATAACATCTGATACAACAAAAAAGATTGGTGTTTTCACTTGGATTATGAGGACAAAACCGTATATGCAATCCATTTTATGTAAAGAGCTTCATTTTCTAAAAAAGTTCTTCTAATGGAATTGAATTCATAATCAGTGCCTCTCTTTTTTACGTTCATTCCATGCATTTGCATTGCATTTCATGCATTTGCATTATATCATATCACATGCATTAAAATTTGTGGAAAGACCCTAATTATGTGAAGTCATTTCAGTTAACCTAGAAAACATGGAGCAAAGGTTGGAAAGAATAGAGAAAATACAAATACTGATGCAAGAGCAGTTGGCCAAAATTCAACGGGACATGCAAGATCAAATGAATATGATGCGCCAGTTAACCCAATTACTAGTCGAAAGACTTGAAAAAAGGGGTGGCCCTGTCGTCGATAGTGCGGATGATGTTGAAGAAATTGTTTATTCCCTGATAAATATCCTGGCTCGACCAGACGTACAGTCACAAAGGGAACCCGTCATCGATAAACCCCAAGGTCACGCTAATACTTCAACCCTATTGGGCTTGTACTTAAACTCTGAAGATGATCGAGCCAAACGAATTGTTCAAACAGTGGCAAAAGAAGGGGGGAGAGGACATTGAAGGCCCCGAAGAAAAAGGAAAAGGAAGTGGGTAGTACGAGTAGGTATGACAAAAAACCATTCACTATGTTCCCACCAAGTACCACGCCTGCTCCAAGCCAACCCAAAAATGAACAAAGACCGGTGAGACCCAATCCTGAAAAACCTCGACTCACCCCTATTCCCGTGTCGTACGAAGAACTGTGCCCGAAATTATTGGAAAAACAACTAATCTCCCCACATTATATGGTGCCATTGAAGCCTCCATACCCGAAATGGTACGATCCTAATGCTAGTTGCATGTATCATGCTGGAAACCAGGGGCATTCTACAGAAAATTGTATAGCCTTTAAAAGGAGGGTTCAGGGTCTTATTAATGCAGGGATTTTACGATTTGACGGTACTGGTAATATGGCTGGAAATCTGCTCCCTAACCATACTGAAGGGAACGTGGGCGCAGTGACAAAAGAGATGATGCAATTAAAGATGTTTCAATGATACGCCCTTGTCCCCCTGGATTCATTTTGAACAACTGGACTGCCGTCGATCTTCTTGTAGTTTCTAAGTCCTCTCCAAAGTAATGCTCAATGTTAACCCTTTTTGTGCGCCCCTAAGTAATAGTGGGATTCTTTTGTAAGAGCTTACGTTTGCTCTTTATCATTTAAATGAACATTAATGGAGATGCATTTTTTCACAATCCTTTCATTCTCATTAACTTCATAATTGTTCCCTCTTCTCATAGCCTGTCCTTACATATATTTCATATCATGCCATAGTATTACGTTTGAAGGTTCCAGTACCTTGATGCTCCTCTATAGTTTTCTTTTCCATTCACCTTTCAGGTGCTCAGATATCAACGACATGAACAATCCCGTTACAAGTCCTGAAATCAATTTTGAGAAAGCTATTTGTTTAGGGGAATACGAAGCTGAAGAAGACGCTGAAGACTATGTAACGTCTTCTGACTTACTGAGAATAATAAAAGACATCAGATAAACAGATTCTGCCCTATCAAAATTCGCTGAGACAGTAAATTTGGGAAGACACCAAACATGATTTGATCGCCTTGCTTCATGAGTACAAAGACGTACTCGCATGGTCGTATCAGGACATGCCAAGTCTGAACGAGGATATAGTGGTCCATAGACTCCCGCTGAAACCAGAATACAAACCCATTCAACAGAAGCTAAGACGAATGAGGCCTGAAATGCTCTTAAAAATAAAAGAAGAAGACAAGAAACAATTTGATGTCGGCTACCTACAAGTCTCTAAATATCCACAATGGGTGGCTAATATAGTCCTAGTACCGAAGAAAAATGGCAAGGTGCGAATGTGCGTGGACTATCGGGATCTGAATCGAGCAAGTCCTAAGGATAACTTTCCTTTGCCGCACATCGATACGTTGGTGGATAACACAGCAAAACATTCATTGTTTTCTTTCATGGATGAATTTTCGGGTTATAATCAAATAAAGATGGCTCCCCGAAGACATGGAGAAAACTACCTTCGTAACGATGTGGGGAACATTCTGCTACAAAGTGATGCCATTCGGATTAAAGAATGGTGGGGCAACCTATTAGAGAGCTATGGTGATGCTGTTCCATGACATGATGCATAAAGAAATAGAAGTTTATGTCGATGATATGATTGCCAAATCTCGCAGGGAAAGAGAACATGTGAAGAACCTCGGGAAATCATTCGAAAGACTAAAGAAGTTCCAGCTGAAGCTTAATCCAGCCAAGTGTACGTTTGGGGCTACCTCGGTGAAATTACTAGGCTTCATCGTTAGTGATAGAGGTATTGAGGTTGATCCGGATAAAATAAAGGCCATACAAGAACTACCGCCTCCGCGCACACAAAAAGAAGTCAGAGGATTTTTAGGGAGGCTGAATTACATCGCTCGATTCATTTCTCAACTTACCCACCAGTGTGATCCAATTTTTCGACTCCTTCGAAAATACAATCCGAGAAAATGGAATGAGGAATGCCAAACGGCTTTTGACGAGATAAAACATTATTTGTCTAGCCCCCTGGTGCTAGTACCGCCAACTCTCGGAAGACCGTTAGTACTATATCTAACTGTGTTCGAAAACTTAATGGGTTGCGTCCTGGGGCAACATGATGAGTCGGGGAAAAGAGAAAAGGCGATCTACTATCTCAGCAAGAAGTTCACAGAGTATGAGGCAAAATATTCGTCAATTGAAAAATTCTGTTGTGCTCTGGTCTGGGTAACTCGAAGGCTTAGACAATATATGCTGTATCATACGACGTGGTTGATTTCAAAACTGGACCCACTAAAGTACATGATGGAATCACCTGCACTCTCAAGAAGAATGGCACAATGGTAAATCCCACTATCGGAATACGACATCATCTATGTGAACCAAAAATCGATAAAAGGGAGCTCAATAGCTGACTTCTTAGCAACTCGAACAACGGAGGAATACGAGCCATTGAGATTTGACTTCCCAGACGAAGACTTGATGTGCATTACGGAAAAAGAATGTGAATCGTCAAAAGAGAAATCATAGAAGATGAGCTTCGATGGAGCATCAAATGCATTGGGGTATAGGATTGGAGCAGTCTTAATATCACCAGAAGGGAATCATTACCCATTCACTGCCAGATTGAATTTCTTCTGTGCCAATAACATAGCGGAATATGAGGCTTGTATCATGGGACTTCGTGCAGCTATTGAACGAGACATCGAAATCTTAGAGGTATACGGAGACTCAATGCTAGTGGTTCACCAAATCCGTGGAGATTGGGAAGTGAGAGATGCGAAGTTAATCAAATATCGCGATCTCGTGACAGAGCTGATCAAAGAATTCGAAGAAGTAACCTTTAATTACTTCCCACGAGAAGAAAACCAATTGGCTGATGTTTTAGCCACTCTGGCTTCAATGTTCAAAGCAAACCGAGAAACGGAAATAATGCCTCTCTAGATGAACATATATGAGGCCCCTACGCACTGTTTTAGCATTGAAAAAGAAGCAGATGGACAGCCATGGTTCCATGATATCTTAGAGTATGTCAAGAATCAAAGGTACCCCGAACAAGCAAATGAGAACGACAAAAGAACAATCAGAAGAATGGCGGTGGGATTTGTTCTTGATGGGGACATCCTATACAAAAGAGGAAATGATCAAGTGCTCTTGAGGTGTGTAAATACTAGTGAAGCTAGAAAAATACTCGAAGAGGTCCATGAAGGAGTTTGTGGAACGCATGCTAATGGTTTCACTATGGCTAGGCAGATTATGAGACTCGGTTATTACTGGCTGACAATGGAAAGCGACTGTATTAGTTACGCGCGAAAGTGCCATAAATGTCAAGTTTACGGCGATAGAATTCATTCGGCACCTTCGCCCCTTCATGTCATGACTTCTCCGTGGCCTTTTTCTATGTGGGGCATGGACGTTATAGGGCCAATTTCCCTAAAGGCTTCTAATGGACATCGATTCATTTTCGTGGTCATAGATTACTTTACAAAATGGGTAGAAGCCACTTCGTTTGCTAATGTGACAAAGACCGCAGTTTGCAGGTTCTTAAAAAAGGAGATCATATATCGATACGGTTTGCCTGAGAGAATCATTTCAGATAATGCTTTAAATCTAAACAACAAGATGATGAAGGAAGTGTGTGAGCAATTTCAAATAAAGCATCATAATTCTTCACCCTATCGCCCAAAGATGAACGGAGCAGTAGAAGCGGTTAACAAAAATATCAAGAAGATTATTGGGAAAATGATCGAGACATATAAAGATTGGCACGAGAAGTTACCATTTGCTTTGTATGCATATCGCACATGTGTGCGAACCTCTACGGGGGCAACTCCTTTCTCTCTGGTCTATGGAATGGAAGCTGTGCTGCCCATTGAAGTTGAAATCCCATCTCTACGAGTCTTAATGGAGTCGGAACTAGAAGAATTAGAATGGGTTCGGGCTCGATATGACCAGCTAAATCTTATCGAAGAAAAACGCTTAAAAGCAATCTGTCATGGACAGATGTACCAGAAGAGAATGATCACAGCCCATGACAAGAAGGTACGACCAAGGGAATTTCGCAAAGGAGAGCTCGTGCTGAGAAAGATTCTCCCAATACAAAAAGACTTTCGAGGAAAATGGGCACCAAATTGGAAAGGACCATATGTCGTAAAGAAGGCCTTCTCGGGTAGAGCTTTGATTCTCACTGAGATGGATGGGAAGGAGTTACCAAATCCAGTGAATCAGATGCCGTGAAGAAGTACTACGCCTAAAAAAAAGGAGAGAGAAAAAATCATCATGACGAAAACCCAAAAAGGGCGTCTTGCACAAAAAAAAAGAAAAAGGAAAAGAGATCAAGATGAAAACCCTAGAAGGGCGTCTTGATAAAAAAATAAAAAAATAAAAAAAAAGGAGAAGATAAAAAAAAATTCAGGATGAAAACCCGAAAAAGGGCGTCTTGATAAACAAAAGATATTGGGATGAAAACCTGAAAGGGCGTCCTAATGAAAGGGATTCGGACATAAAGAGTAAGGGCGATTTGAACAGGGAGTCAAATGGCGAGATATTAATATTTGAAGCGGACTCGGAAGCTCAAAATCTTCTACACAAGAAGCTTTGCTCGAAAAGATCCAGGATGAAGAAACGTGGAAAAGTTCATGCGTTAGATATCCAGAGCATTTGCGACAATTGAATCTACTTTCCTTTTATAACATTTCCTTTATTAAATTGTTCATTATCAACTTTCTTTGCTTGTCACTTTTGAAATAAACATGAATGTGAGGAATCCCCGTCATTCCTACTTTGTCATTTTCATGCATCTCGGATATGATTCTTTTTAAATGGTAAATAGTGAAATGACATTCTCTAAACAAAAGGAATACTGAGCATTACTTGGATGAGTATCTGGTAAGTACAAGAGCCTCAAAGCAAGGACAAAGTTCGACAGAGGGCAAAAAAGGGTGATATACGAGAAACGCAGATCACTCGTAAAGCTTGAGGACGGGTACAAAACCTGAAAGGAGAGTCAAGAATCGAAGCAATGAATACAGGTCGTCATGAAAGTCGTGGCAAAAAAAGAGATACATGGCAAACAAACCCAGGGCGCCTGGCATGATCATGTAGGCATAAAAGCATTTAAGACAAACACGTGCATATCATGATAACATCACGCATGACACAAACAGGTACACCAATAAAACGAGAAATTTTGACGATAGTTGTACCAAACCGAGGAAAAGAAGACATCCGAGTTCCACCAGATGATACATTTTCAATTACTGTCTTTCAAAAATCAACTCATAATACGAGAGGTGAGTTGAGCCTCGGGACACGCCGAGGTATTTTTAATTTCTGTCTTTCAATTTCTGTTCAAAAATCAACTCATAATACGAGAGGTGAGTTGAGCCTCGGGGCACGCCGAGGTATTTTTAATTTCTGTTCTTTCAATTTCTGTTCAAAAATCAACTCATAATACGAGAGGTGAGTTGAGCCTCGGGGCATGCCGAGGTATTTTTAATTTCTGTCTTTCAATTTCTGTTCAAAAATAAACTCATAATACGAGAGGTGAGTTGAGCCTCGGGACACGCCGAGGTATTTCTAATTTCTGTCTGTCAATTTCCGTTCAAAAGTCAACTCATAATACGAGAGGTGAGTTGAGCCCCGGAACACGCCGAGGTATTTTTAATTTATGTCTTTCAATTTTTGTTCAAAAATCAACTCATAATACGAGAGGTGAGTTGAGCCTCGGGACACGTTGAGGTATTTTAATTTCTGTTTTTTCAATTTCTGTTTGCAAAAATCGATGCTGAGTTATTTTCAATTTCTGTTTTTTAATTTCTATTTGCAAAAATCAACGCTGAGTTATTTTCAATTTCTGTTTTTCAATTTCTATTTTTCAAAAAAAAAAAACAAAGAACAAAAAAAGGGGGGTTAACTCATATTGCGAGAATAAGAAAGCAGTTTGAAAAGTTCAGGTTTCATTGAAGTCCCAGTGGAGCAATTAGTAGATCGAAGCTACAAATCTCTTCGTGTCCTAAAGTCATATTGGAGCAAGCTAAATTGAAGCTACGGGTCATGTCTCGCAGAAGCAGCGGTGGAGTGGATCAAAACAACATGTTACAGTTTGAAGATGTTTGAGGAAGACAAAGACCAGTAAGTCAAAGCCCGCCAAGACCGGGCAAAATTGGTTCTTCTATTGTCTTTGCTCTATTCTCGTTTCACGATAATGAACAAAGAGGGGCAGCTGTAATAACCAATTTTTCCCAGGCCCAATACAGACTAAAGGCCCAATCAATAAAACAACCCAATTTAGCCCGAGCCTAAATCAGAAACAAAAAAAACAAAATAAGCCAAAAAATAAATAAAACAAAAGCCATTAAATGTCCAAAATTACAGTACAAATACATAACCAATGAAGCCAATTACAAACCCCTCAAAAGCCCAAATGGCCCATTTTTACAAGTAGCTCAAACCCAGTTACAAATTAAGCCCAAATGACCTCAACTAGCCTAACCGAAATAGGCCCAAAACTTTAACATTTTTCAGAACCCTAGTTCCCAAGTGCCACAGCCGCCGCATGTCTGCCCTCTGACATGGGCCACTTCCCCCAGGCGCCTCTGGCTTTGCACGTCTCGGCAACCAACGACTCGCACGCCGACGCCTTGCCCATACCCTGCAAACAACACGCGACAAGCAGAGAAACAGAGGTAACAATAACAGAAAAATATGGAACAAACAGTAGAGTAATAAAAAAAGGGTTGTATCGTTTGGCTATAAAGGGATTCAAAATCAATGTAACGGGGCCTTTTTTTTTTACAGAGGGCGAAATCGAAAACAAGGATATAAATTTAAAAAGGTTGATTCTGATTATTGTTTCTATTATCTATTTCTACTCATTCATTTATTTATCTATCTTTTTATTTTGAAACCTGGGTATTAAAAAACAAAAGAGATCAGGAAAAAAAATCTTTTCGAACCTATCAAAAATCGAATGTACCAAAAGGGGGGCTTGTTCTTCCGTTTTAATCAAAAAGAACCAGAAAGCAAAAGCAGATTCAAAGGTTGATTTCCCTTTTTTATTTATCATTCTGCCGATTTATTAATGGATTTTTCTTTTTATTTTCGAATAAAAAAACAAAAATAAAAGAAAAGAGGTGAAAGGGGTTACCTAAGCCTTAACAACCACGACATCTGAGGAGTCCCTCTCCATCGTCAGAGTTTGGTCGGAGAAAGGGTTACCCAAGGCCTTCTCCCTTCGTTTCTATGCACCTAGGGGCTGGCCATCGTGCGGGGCATTAGTAGAAGACCAGGGCTCGTCCTCGTGCCTCGTTGGCCACCTGAGCGATGGTGGTACGACGATGATAGGGATCCCAATCGTCGGGCAATGAGGGAGAAAGAGAAGCTTTAACGTTTGTTTTTTCTTTTTTTTCTCTCTGAGTGGATTTTGAAGTAAAACGGGTTAACAAAACGGGTATTAAACTCAGAGTGGAACGGCGCCGTTTAGCTTCAGGGGGGACCGTGCATATCCCTTCAAAAGGGATATTCGCGCAACAAGTCCCTCCTTTTTGTGGTGTCGCTTAATCAAGCCCTATCTTGCTTTTTTTCCTTTTTGCAATTGTGCCCTGTAATTTGCTGCGCGTTTCAGTTTTTTTCTCGTTGTAACGACGTCGTTTTGGAAGACGGGAATAATTGCCATTTTGATACCCCTCCTCTCACGCGCGATTCAAATAGACCCTTTCCCCTTTACTTTATTTCAAATCGACCCCAAAATTCCGTTTTAAATTCAATTAGATTCCTTTTTAATTAATTTGCGGTTTTTGTTCTTATTATTATTATCTAGTATTATTATTATTATTATTATTATTATTATTATTATTATTATTATTATTATTTATCTCAATGTCCCTTTACATATTACTTTGGTTTTTCTTAAAATTTATATTTTGTATAGTGACATGTCATATTACGTATTATTTCTAAATTTTTACTTATATATAATCTATTTCGTTTATACTGTTTGTATTATCTATGTAAGTCTAGGGTTAATGTGTCGTGCACACACACACACACACACACACATATATATATATATATACGTATTATTCATTATTTTATTTTGGTTCAATATTCTTTTATCAGTTATTAGATTATATTTTTTGAAAGGACTCTACACATTATATAGTATTATAATATATCATACTTCTATAGAAATATATATTTATATTGAAAAACATGTTTTATGTATATAGTCTATATTGTTAGATATTTTATTTAAACCCATTATGTATTATCTTCATCTATATATCGTTCACTTTATTTATATCATATGAGTGTTTTTTTTTTCATTATTTTAAACTTGCATGAAATATGCTTATCTTTCTTCGTTGTTTATTGTATTTGTCTATACCTTATCGCATATATTTGTAATTGCTCTAGTATAGGAATTATTATTTGTCGCATTTTTATTACTATTTTGTCATTGCTTATCTTAAATGTTGGCATATTATAATTGTTTTTAATGTATATGTTCGATAATGTGAATGCAATATCGTAACATGGTTTAGTTAAAAAAATCACTTTTGCAAAATTAACCTTTTATTTGAAGTTTTTTTAAAATTGAGCATTTTGAAAGTTTTTTTGAGGCAATGTTTGTATGTTTGGGAGTATGGAAAATTATGCCCTAACGTACTGGGTGTAATTTTTTGTCCAACCAGGTAATCAAATATCCTTCTTTAATTGCATGTCTTGAAGATCAAAGATGATCTCGATGTCAGAGTATAAAGGTATTATATCCTAACGTGCTGGGTATGATATTTTTATTCCTTTGGAACGAGTTAATCTTGAGATTCAAAATCAACATCGATTATTTTTCCTTAGAAAATTCATAACCTCTCCAAATTTTCAACACAAAGGACATTAATTAATCAATTTGGTACCAATTTTGGGCGTGATGAGGGTGCTAACCCTTCCTCGCACATAAACGACTTTCGAACCCGTTTTCTCAAATTTTCGTAGACCAAAAACATTGTTTTAGTAAATCAAAATGTTTTATTAAAACAAAGGTGATACGATCACTCCTAATAAAGATCGGTGGCGACTCCCATTTTATTTTCATTTTCAAAACCAAAGTCGATTCCCGTTTTGCCAACAAAATGGTTACGACAACAGTCAATCAACAATAAGACTAGCAGAAAATCCAGTTTTTCATGCTAGAACTAAGCATGTAGAGGTGCATTATCACTACATCAGGGAAAAAGTTTTGGAAGACAAAGTTGAGCTGAAGAAGATCAAAACTGAAAGTCAAGTTGCAGATCTGTTTACAAAAGGTCTAAATGGTAACAAAATTGTAAAGTTTTGTCAATAGCTTGGTATGGTAAAGAACACGAGTGCTGATGTCGAGGGAGAGTGTTAGAAGTCATCAACATCAGCACATTAGCATGTTGATCGAGTCAATGCTATATTTGCCCACATCTCCAATAAACTAGGAGGAGTTCTAGTCTTTAGCAGATTAGTTGCAGTTTCTGCTCATAGTTGTTACTATTTTTTCTACTTTTTGTTAGCTAGGTTAGTTATTATTTTTCCCTATTTAAGCAATGTATTAGATGAAATTTTAAGAGCAGCAAGTGATAAAATTGTTTTCTTCAGCAGTATTATTTTTTTTTCCTGTATTAGCAGTGCTCTCGTTCTACATCCTAGAAAGGCACATGGTCAAGAAACGGAATTGGGCAATCACCGACATGCTGGTGGAGTGGACTGTAAAAGATATTTCCTACCTTTGATCCTTGAGGACAAGGATCTTTGAAAGGAAAGGGGGGGGGGGGAGTAATTGTTATGGCAGGAAAGTAAGACAAAAGCAAGTTAGTTAAGTTGGTTAGTAATGCGTTGCGTTTTAGCAAACCGTGTTAGTGAAACGGTGCGTTTAAGCCTTTAGTGAAAAGGGTGAGTTTTTGCTTGGGAATTATTGTTGTAGTGTAACAGCTTCCCTAATCGATTCATGTAACTGCCATTTTTCTTCCATTTTTAGCATTGGTGCGAGTAAGTAGACAATTATGATAAATTGCTAAATGAATCTTCTTCTTCTCTACTTCACTCTCTGTTCTTTCCCTTCAATCTTTTCTATTTTTCTGAAACGAAGTGCATCATATAGCAAAAGCTTCCTTTTTTTGAACCCCTTAACTATGAACTAATGTCCGAGGTCTTTTAGTTTTCCAGAACTTTCTAGTTTAATATAAAAAAAGGGAATATCTTCCAGAAATAAAGCAGTAAACTGAGCATTTCTCCATTTGATGAACAGCAATATAGCTAGGCTAGATGTTTGCAAAATTTCAATGGATTTGATTACTCCCTAAAGGAAATTAAAAAAAGGCATTGAACCAAGCGCCTCACGTTTTGGGGCATCTAGTCCACTCATCTTCCCAACAGTATATACACGAGGCTTTGTTGTGACCTGCGCAACCAAATTACAAGAAGTCAGTAAACTTTGCTCATTAGTCAGTACGACGATAACATAAAGCAGGGAGCAAGAGAGATGACCTTTACGCTTCTGCAGTTTCCCCCGATTTCCACACTATATCTTTCAGTTCACTCGAAAAACTTTTATAGAACTGTCATTCACACAACAACTTGCATATGAGTTTAACTTACATATTCACATATTATTATTTACTGCACATAAACTCAATTGGGACAAATTTAAATGGAAGAAAATTTCCTGTTAAACTGAGTTACTGAAACATTTTCTCACCAACAAAGCTAAAATTAAAAGCAACTATACCTTGTGAAATTCCAATGTGTCACCACCAGTTTTACGAAGCTCCACCATATGTAAGGAGGGAGCCACCTCAAACACCTGAGATCGAAGAGCAATTAGGTTTACATGTTCCTCAGATATGGAATAATCAAAGATCTTAATTACATCTTCAAATGCTTTGAAGGGTAGTTTAGAAAATGCTATCTAAGCTAAACCTGGTACAATACCAAGCTTCAGACTAAAATATCTGGGTCGTCATAATCCATTATTGCTATTTGCTAATCCCATGGCAACATTATCCAAAATGATGCAGACTCTAAATAAGAAATATGTAACTAATGCGCTTTCATTTAGATAATAAACAGTAAATTTTTCATTGCGCTCAACAGAACTTAAAAAGGGGCCTTACTGGCCACAAATTCAATACCTCTGTAGCAACAGAAAGCTGGCCCTTTCTCCCACTTTTGTCACCTTTCAACTTCATCTGTGCCAAAACCAGCAGAACAAACGCATGAGAGTTGAAACAGAAGTTATAAACATCTGAACTAGATGTTTTGAATAAGCAAGAAATTTAGCTTGCCCGACAGATAAAGCAAACCTTGTAGTTTCGCTTGTGAACATTAAAGCCCAGAGGTTTTGCAGCTTCCTCAATTTTGGACAGAATTTCATTAGGAGGGCATTGGGAAGCGAAACTGGTTTCTGGCTTCACAGAACCCTGCAGTTTCAATTCAAACCAGAAAAGTTAAAACATATATATATATATACACTTGGATAAGAAATACTTTCTAATAATTATTCGAGGGAAAATGGAGATGAAGGCTAGAAACATTTAACAGAGATAATTGTTCAAAATCTACGATTAACACAATATCATACAAGGAAAGCCAAAGGGATCTTAGTTACATACACACTGCTTCTCAAACAATTTGTCAAGACTAAAGCTCTGTGACCTAGAGATAAGCTCAAAAGCATTCATTGACACAGGTTTCTCTTTCCTTTCTGTTACAAGGTGTTCCTGCACAACAAACAAACCATAATTAGCATTAGATGAAATTTATTCTCTTATTAATCTTTCATTTAGGTTACATAGTTTCCAAAGCAATGGACACACAACAACAACAAAACTACTTTAAAGGGTCAATGTTCAAAAGTTCAGGACAAAAAAATTGATCCGCCGAGATTCAAAAGTGCTTGCAAGGGATTTTGGTTAGAATAGACCTCTTTTCCCAGAGCAACAAAACAGACAGAATATAAAATGTCTTACAGTTGAGTCATTAAAGACAGCATCTACGTCATCAAGATTTACATCCTCATCCTGCTCAAATATTGGTGGCTTGTACCCTTTCTTGAACCATTCATCTTGTAGAATTTCAGGAATAGTTATACGCTGCCAAGAAGAACATGCAGAATTTCAACCAAATTGCACGCGTTAAAGCTTATACTGAGATCAAAGACTGCAAGTAATCGCAAAGTTTCATAGGATGAATTGAATTTGAAACTTACGGTAAGAGGGTTTGGATCAAGAATACGCTTAATCAAATTCCTAGCACCAGATGAAAACCATGATGGACAGCTGAAAGAAGCCTCCCAGATCTGAAATTTATAAAGGTACAAACAATTTTAAAGAAGTTCTCATCTAAAAAGACAAGCCAAATCTGGAGGGTACTTACTTTCTTATACAAGCCTATAAGGCTTGGCTCATCAAAAGGCAAATAACCAGCCATGAGAACAAAGAGAATAACTCCGCAAGACCAAATATCAGATGATGTACCGTCATAACCTTTATCTTTGAGCACCTGAAAATAAAAATATCAGATACCAGAATGAAAAGGAAAAAAAAAAGAAGAGTTGCAGCAATACAGCTAATTATTTTCTATGAGTTCATGAGTGAAAACCTCCGGAGCAACATAATTTGGAGTCCCGCAAGCAGTGTGAAGCAACCCATCCTCCTACATTTTCAACGTGTCAAAGAAAATAAAAGATTACACTACTAGACATGGAGCTTTCTTTCTTTTCCTCCATTATTGATAGTTAACATTTATAAGATGTTACTGCCAACTAAATGCCTTGACCATCTGTTTCAACCATTTTCCCATACAAATTATTGGGTTATAAATGGATTTTATCGTTTCGCCATATGAATTCCATCATATCTTCTTAATATTTTCCTCTCCTTTTTAATATGGAAATTTTCCTTTACATCGAGACTTTTTTTTTTTCGTTAAAATGAAAGAATTATTAGGCATCTCTGTAAAAAAGATAGTCCCCTTAGAAAAAGTATAACAAAGCTCAAGAGTGTCTTTCTTTAGCCATGCGGGAGATATTTTTGGAATTTTGAGGGTTTTTCTCTTTTCCTTTTCATAATTTTTACTTTTTTTTATTCAATTTCTATCCCTACCCATGCCTCTCCTCAAGCCCTTAAATAATTAAAATTTACACCATTAAATACTCTTAAACCCACATTTTCTTCATTATTATAACAACGGTACTAACTAAAATAAGGTTGGATCAACAATAATTTTTACTCTTCTAATTAAATATCATAGAATGTCTTCTATGGGTATTTAGCATTTGATAACGGTAGTAGAAATATATTTAAAAAAAAAAATAAACATCAACAATACGAATGAAAAGAAATCATATTAACAAATGAGAGTTTAATTGAATTGATAAATTTGATGCTTTGAAAATCATAATAACTTATGTGGAAGTAAATTGAATTTTAGATTTTACATAAAATATTAAAAAATAAAAAATACATTTAGATAATATTTATTACTTTATAATTGAAAAGGGTTTTAATTATTTTTCAATTTAATTGATAACTCAATCAAATACAATATATTGTATAAGTATATAACTAATAAAATATTTTTTTAAAATTTAATAAAAATGTATTACACGTAGTTTCTTTATTAAAGTAATAAACAACTATTTTTCAATCAATTCAAAGGGGTTTGATTAAGAGAGTTAAAGGCGAGAAGATTCTGCTTATATTTTATGATCAGGCGTTGAATCGATTAATCAATCTGAACTAACATTAATTGAATTAGTCAAAATTTTTAAAACTTTAATCATTAATTGAATCGAAAATTTTTTAAAAAAATTAACCGAATCGAATTTAATATATGTAAAATGTATATAAAAAATATAAATTTTTGATTAATTAACCTATTTCGAAAGGAATTAACTGTTAACCAAGCTTTTAAAAATTTATTAACCGACCCCGACCAATTAATCAAATTAATTCAGTTGAATCGATTAAATCAATTTTCCCCCAAAATTACGCACCCCTATCAACGGGCATAAGAAAAGTGATCTACTCTACCCTATTCTATATTCAATAACTGAACAATATAAGCTTACCCGAACTTGCTGCGAGAATGCACTCAATCCAAAATCTGAAATTTTAAGAACACCATACGAGTCCAGAAGAAGATTCTCTGGCTGCAAACGTATAGTAAGTAACGTAAATATGTGTCTAAAAAAACTTTTGAAAACAGTACTCATTGATCAGTTAACTTAATGGGAAAACAAAAAACAAAAAAAGAGTTGAAAACCTTCAAATCTCTATGGTAGACGCCTCTACTGTGGCAGTAATCAACAGCATTGATAAGCTGATGAAAATAGCTCCTTGCTTCATCCTCTTTTAGTCTCCCGTTCTTGGCCTACAAATATCAAATATTTTTTTCACACCTCATACACAATAAAAGACTACCTTCCCTAAGTATAATTAGAAAACGACGATCTAACACTTATATACGTATAGATCGAACAAGGTTCCTTGAGGGTTATAATATTTCTTTTACACATGTTCATTTCACCATAAATATATCCGTAAGTAAATTATTGGCAATTCCCTTACAATTTTGTCGAAAAGCTCGCCGCCATCAACAAATTCGATGACGATATAAATCCTTGTCTTGCTTGCCATAACCTATGCATTAGAATTTAGAAAAAAACAACTCTGAATTAAATAATTTGATGAGCAATGCTAATTAAACAGAACCAGCCTTAATGACAGGGATTCGTTTATATACCTCAATTATTTTAATGACATTGGGATGCTTGATAAGCTTCATTGTTGATATTTCTCTTTTTATCTGCCCCATACAAAACTGAAAATCTTAATGCTTCAAAGATTTAACACAACAAATTAACCAAAGACCTTGCAACAAAATTTTGATCATAAGTACAAGTGAGACCCATGTTTATTGACGGCCGAGATCTCTCTCAAATGTTTTTGGTGTTGTTTGTGCATGGACCATGGAGGAGATTGAAGGGAGGGGAGTTTTTAGTTTTTACCTGTTCGACCATTCGGTGACGGAGAACTTGGTCACGGTCGAGGATTTTAATGGCGACGCACTCGCCGGTCTCAACATTCTTAGCGAACTTGACCTTTGCAAAGCTCCCCTCGCCCAAGGTTTTCCCAAGCTCGTACTTCCCTACACGCGTCCTTGTCGTGTTACCCTGCAACACCCTCCTCTTAGAGCTCATTCTCTCGTCCTCAACCTTCCGATCAGATCTCAAGATTACAATTTTTTCCTTGGTTGTTAAGACTCTTTTTCTTTTTCTTTTTTTTTTTTTCTCTTTTCCTTGTAGTAAATTGAAATTTCAGGTTGTGGCAGAAATGGCGATTAGAAAGGGGAGGAAAAAGTGGGACAAATAATCAATAATGCGAGGGAGAGGAAGCAGGGGGGTGGCATGGAAGGGATATGGGTTATATCAAGTGGGGCGGGGTCCACTATATGATGAGGTGGATACATTATCATCTGTGGAGAAATATCCCCGCGTTTCTTCCGTGGCTACCCACCCAATTTACTAATCGCTCCCTCTTATGTCTTGTCCCAAATCTATATATGGTTACTACATATTAATTGAAATACACACATGGGGATTTAATCCCATGTTTAACATCTTTATTTATTAAATGCTTCATTCGTTTTTTTTTCCTAATATAACATTGTTTTTCACTTATACTTATATTTTAGATTATTATATATATATTTTTTTTAAAATGATGTTATGTGTTTTTAAATTATAGTAAAAATGATAAATTTAAAAAATATTTGGAAGCACTGTTTATAAAGTTTTTTACTTTAATAAAATAATTATGTAGTATATATTTCAATATTTGACTCACGCGTTTAATGGAATAGTAAAATGGGACTATCAATTACTGCAAAATAAATACCATTTCAGACGTTAATTCGCTGAAATATTTTGAGTTTTGTGTAAGTTATTGATTTAATGATTAATTTTTCATATTTTGTAAATTCATTAAAAAAGATTTAATTATGAATTTTAAAGTTACTTCATACTGAAGACGAGAATCTAACTCTCATTAAGTTCAATAAAACAATAATAATTAGTATAAATTTATTTAAATGAATAAAAAGAAATTGACAGTCATTTTTCATAAATTTAATATACTTTTTTAAAAAAAAGAATAATTAGAGTAAAGTAAAATAAAATGAAAGGTTAGATTCTTCAAAATGATGGATCCAACCATTAAAACAAATTAGATTTGATAAAATTACTTTATTCTGTGTGTTCTTGTGAATGATAGGCAGAGGGGCTTTGGGACACTCAAATGGAAAATCATTATTGACAAGGGTACTGAAGTAATTGAACAATAAGTAAGGATGGATGAATAATTCAGAAAATGCTGTGGTCCATATTTCATTAATGAATAAACAAAATATTAAAATAAGAAATTTGTCGCCTTGTTTTAATCAAAAGAGATTGATATATATAAATTTCATGAAATGAAAGATGGCTACTGTCGGGGAAGGCTCCAAGCGAATTGAGGAGATCAGCATGTGGTAGAAGGAAGGGTTTAGTTACGTAGTGGATGGGACAGGGAACTGTGTCCACAAATGAATCCAGTGGGGGGATTCTTTTGCCTATATCCACTACTCATACTTGGTCCACCCTCTATTTGCTTTCCTTCCGTATTTTTAATCGTGTAAGTCGTGTCGTTTTACAACTACTTTATTACTTATTATTATTTGCTCATCACTCTATTTATTATATTTAGACATAATAAATAAGTGAATTATTGTAGGGTTTCGACTCGGATAAATTAAACCAAAATTCTAATTAAATTAATAGAATTTAAATTCCGAGTTGAATTTTTAAATTAAAATAATTCAAGTCTTTCTCTTAACCCCCTCAAACCCTTTTATTTTTCCCTTAAAATTCCTATTTTCTCAAACCCTAAAAAATTCCTTTTACTTTTCTCAACCCCCATTTTTTAAAAAACATTTTATGTCAACTATTTATATTATTGAATTAAATATCACATTCTGTACTATTTATATTATCGAATTGTTTAATCGTGCTAAATCTTTATTAATTTCTGTTAAATTTGAATTGTTGATGATGTTATAAAATATTAATGTTAAAATTTTCTATTGGTATCAATTTCATATTTTACCTTTAAAATAACATTTATTAAAAAAATCACATTTTTTACAGATAATATATTTTTTAAGTTCAAAATACATGGTGACAAAAATAAGAAGATAATTGAAGCAGTTAAGCAAGCGAAATAGCTAACCCATATATAAAATATTAATGAATAAATTATGAGAGGATGAACGTTAATAATAAATTTGATTACGGTGGACAGCAGTGGTTACAAGGACATTTAACTCGAACAAATATATCTGGTTCGATTCAAATCCCATCTCACTCAACTCGATTCGAAAAAATTTCAAATTAAATTAGGATGTCAACTTAATTAACTCAAAAAAAAATTATTTCGATTCGGTCCCTAATTGTAGGTGTGAGTGTTTTGAGGAATGAAAAGTTATATCAAAGAATGAGGCTTTAAATATTTTGAAGTATTGGGCTTGTGGGATCATATAAATCCATTCACAGATTAAACTATTAAGTATTCAGTTCTTGGGATCATATAACTGGGCTTTTCAGCCTCATCATCATCTCGGGTTTCTTAAAACTTTGAATTTGGTAACCGCTCCACTCAAGTTGTTCAACACTTCCTTCCTCGTTTTTTAGTGTATCTCTCCCCTCTCACACTATATGTATTGTCTGTAAGTTTCAATTATAATTTTTCACTCTTTATAGGTTTTATTCATTTTTTTTATATCCAAATTTGTTAAATAATTTCAAATTCTTATGTTGCAAAATAGTACATGTGTAATATTAATTAACTCGTTATTACCATATAATACTCACAAAAAAAATCACGTCAATTTAATGATTGGATTTAATAATCATTAAATTGAAATTTTGAAATTCGAAAAACATATGAATTAAAATTGATCAAATTGGAGAACAATGACAAAATGTACAACTGATGCATGGTATGAAACTAATAAATAATAATATATGATTTAATGGATTTAATTGTTATTATTTGATCAGAACTGAAATTTAAAATTCTAAAAGTATAAAAATCAAAACCAACCAAAATAGAATATAAAAACTAAGGACCTGTTCTGCGGTGCTTAAAAAAAGCACATCTGGCTCTAAAAGCGCTTTTGGAAGAAAAGTTGTACTTTTTCACCCTTCTAATAATATAGTACTTTCCCTTTTTTTTTCTTGATGCTTAATTATAAATGTGTTAAATTCATTAATTAAAAATAAAAAATATTTTTTAAAATACTAATTACAAATATTTTATGGTTATATTTAAATATTTAAATATAGTTTATATATTCTAATTAAATTTTATAAATAATTAATATTATTACTTAAAAATATTTTAAATTTATATTTCATATATAATAATTTTTTTTATATTCTTACTAAAATATAATAATATTAACTAATTTAAATATTATTTAAATACATATTTGTTACTTGATAATAACATGTCTAAAATGGACATTTATTTCTCAAAAGCACTTTTTGACCGCAATGCTAAACACTCAAATTTTAAATCAAACTTTTCAAAAGTATTGCCAAAGTAGCCCTAAATATAATTTGACATGTATTTAACTCAATGATAATGGAGTGGTGAATCATTTCCTTGAAATTTAATTAAGGTAATATTTGGAAAGCCACTTAATAATTTCATTCAAGTTTAATTATTTGTAATTACACAATGGTCGTATGTTTGAGTAACCATTGTGATTGGTGGATTTGGCTAAATTTGATGTAATCGGAGTACCCAATTACACTTTCTAACTTTCCAATTCTTAAGGAGAGTATGAGAATTAGAGCAATTACACAATTAATTGCACCAAAATCCAATTTAAAAAAAAAATCATTTTTATACAACACTACAACAAAACAGTCCTATAGGGACACATTTTTTGACATAAGACGACGCAAAAAAGGTTGCCATAGGTTCAGCGACGCTTCTCCCGACGCTTCCAAAATGGTCGTATATAATGGGGTTGGTATATGCATTGCAAGTCAACATAAGCCGACGGTTATTTATGTGTTGGGAAAAGTTTAGTCAATACCGACTTTTAAAAAAGGTTGAGATAGGCCTAGTCAAGTACAACCTTTGGAGAAAGGTTGCCAAATACCTGTTTAAGACAACATTAAAAAGGTTGGTATAGACTAGTCTAAGATAACCTTTTAAAGAAAGTTGGGATAAAATTTGTCTAAGGCAACATTTAAAAATAGTCACGATAAACCTTGTCTAATGCAACCTTTAAAAAAAGATTGGGATAGAATAGTCTAAGGCAACTTTAAATACGTTGGTATAGACCATTCCTAAAGCAACGTTTTGAAAAAGTTGGAATAGACCCTCTCTAAGACAATCTTTAAAAACGTTGGGATAGACCTGTCTAAGGCAACCTTTTAAAAATGTTAGGATAGACCTTGTCTAAAACAACTTTTAAAAAAGGTTGGTATAAATTAGTCTAAGGTAACCTTAAAAATGTTGGGAAAGATCTTCTCTAAAGCAACTTTTAGAAAACGTTGGTATTGACATGTCCAAGACAACGTTAAAAATGTCGGGATAAACCCTTTTACAGCAACCCTAAAAAGGTTAGGATAGACATTTTCCAAGGCAACTGGAAAAAAGTTGAAAGAAACCTGTCTAAGGCATCCTTAAAAAGGTTAAGGCAAACCTATCTAAAACAAACTTAAAAAGGTTGGGATAGATCTTTTTCTCATGTCGATTTTTTTTTACGATATTTTTTTTATTTTTAAGAGCCTATTTTAGTGAAATATGAGCAAATTTGTATGAATTGAGTTTCGATGAGTCAATATTAATTGAACAATTAATTAACATAAAAATAATCATATAAATACAAAATTATCATTAAATAATGTAGTTAGTAATTTATATACAAAATCCTAATAGAAGTAGTCAAAAAGTTGAAAGCATGTTGTCAACCTATTTCACATGACATCAAAAAATTATACAAAATCCTAGTAGAAGCAGTCAACACGTTGCAAACATGTTGTCAACTTGATTCCCATGATATCAAAAAATTATACAAAATCCTAACAGAAGCAGTCAATACGTTGCAAACATGTTGTCAACTTGATTCCCAGACACCAAAAAATTATGGGACAACTGCATTCATCAACCACTATTAACATATATATAATACATAATATGCAGTAACCGTCATTCATCATCATCCGAACTGAAGGCTTTATCATCAAGTCCGCTGCTCTGAAATTCAACTGCAAAAATAGCAATGTACATTTTCTATTTATACGAGTTAAATGAGAAACAACATGAACACATGGGAAGACTATTAATATTAACCAAAGAACCATAAATTGAAGCTAAATAAAGAATTTTCAGCAGTACATCCAGTAAATATTAGTTGAGCAAGCAATGAGGACATTAAATAAGTACCTAGCATTCAATTACAACAGCCAATGTCTATTAAACCATTAACAAAGTTGTTGACAATATAGTTATAAAATAGTGACCTTAATATGTTTACTATGAAAAACCTTGGAACTTACTTGACATTCCCTTTGCCATACACTCATCGACGAGAGCCTTATACTTTTTATCACGAGCATCCATCATATCCATGAACTTTGCCTCTCGAATTTCAGTTAATTTCATAAATCTTTCTTCTGCCTCAGCTATCAAACGAGCTTCTCGCTCCGCGGCTTCCGTACAAAATCGAGATTCTGCTTCCTCGAGTAGAGTTTTCTCTCGAACTGCTTGTTCGACTTGAATTGTTTGTATTTGCTCGACATGTTTAGCGCTCATCTCTTCAATCAATGTACTGATGGCTGATGTAGATTGGCTTCCTCGGGTGACTGACCCATAGCCAAACAACCTAGATTTGGTCATCCCACGTCTATACCCCAACATTATTCCATCCTTTTCAGGGCCGAACAATTGTGTATAAACCTCATTTTCTAATGCAATATTATCTTGAGGTGTGAAAGAACTCTCAGGTGTTGGCACAGAGTCTTTAACCATCTTGCATGCTTCATCCTATAGTTCTCTTTAATTAGAAAAATCTATTTTGAAAAAAAAATTGATGTCAAAATAAATATAAATAAATAATACCCATTTTTTTCTTACATAAACTTGTTCTGCTGCCTGACTGCTCAATTTGTCACTCCCATCTTTGCGCAAATGTTGAAATCTAAACTGCTCCAAACGCGAGGGTTCACGGCCTTCCTTCTCAGCCTATTATACAACAAAAAAAAAATAATTGTTAACAATATTCAGCAATGAGCGCAGAATAATTAATATAAATTACATATTGATTAATATGTAATACTTACAAACTATGCATTTAGGGTCACATATCCTGTCCTATCAGTAGTGTGTGCATAACGCACCTTTGTTCGGGATTCTTTGGCCTTTTCTGATTGTGCCTATTTGTTTAAATTAATGAGAAAAAATATGAGTGTAATAGGAAAACTAAGTTCATTATGCCTCATTCAACAAATCACGCGTTTATGCACCCCCTACTTTAATGATACCGTAAGTGGAAGCAAGAAAAATGAGACATTTAGTCTAATAAAAGTGTATACCGCAGCTTGCGGTGTTCCCCATTGCTCCACTAGCCACTTCCATTGATCAGCATGCACACCAGGAGGATTGTTTTCGTATATTTCTTCAATCGTTCGACCTTCTTGGACCATCTCTTTGTAGGATCTAGTTTTCAAAGTCGATTTAAACTCTTTCCGGAGTTTTCCAACATGTGAGAGGATGTCAGAGTCCTCCACCTTACCTTGGAGATAAAACTTTTCCTACACATATAACAAAATAATGTAACAATTACTCATTACATACGATTTCAAATAATTCAAAATTATTGCAATATATTAAATTAGAAAATAATTAAGTACTACATACATGAACGATTCTCAATATGTTTTCCAACACATATTTAGAAAGATGTTTCCAATGTTTTGTATTCAAAGGACAGATAGAACCAGTCCTTGAAATTGTACCGAGAAATTCAGCCAATTTGGACGCTTCCTTCCCAATAGGCTGCCCATATTGGTTGGCATCTACTACTATACGAGTTCCAGGTTCAAGATTCCATATATCTTTCATGTTTGTAGGCCCTCTCTTTCTCTTAGTACCCTTAGTAGCCTCTGTCAAAAGTGACAATTATATTTTTGATATGAAAATTGAAAAAAAAAAATATGTATCAATTTGAAAAAAATAAATATGATGCATGAGCAAATTGTGAATATGGTAAAAAAAAGAACAAAAACCAATCTTAATTATACAGAAGCATAATAAAAGATGTTATTTATCATAAAAAATACATAAACAAGGTTCTTTTATGCTATTACCTGTAATGTGGAAGTGCCTCAAATTGGGCTAAAGTCAGAGAAGCATCAAAATTATTTATGTAAGAAAAGGGTTTTTGAACAATAACAAAAATTCTTTCTATTTGTTCAAATAACCAATAATTTCATAGCTAAAAAAAAGTGACAAAAGAAAAAAAAAAGAAGAGCAGTGAGAAAAAGAAAAAAAATTTTGGCTCAACCTACACCTCATAAGAAAATTACATAAATGAAATCAAGAACTACCTACATAAGATACATAAGATACATAAGAGCAGCAGGTTAATTAACAAATAATTAATAAAATATATTAATACGATATATGTATATATGCTCAGACCAAATTTGGCTCGACATACACCTCTAAATTTCAAAAAGCAGTGAAAAAAGAAAAAAAAAGAAGAGCAGTGACAAAAAGAAAACAAAAAGAAAAAAAAGCAGTGACAAAATGGTAACAAATAGAAAAAAAATGGTAACAAAATGGTAACGAAGAGGAATCTATGAAGGAAATTAAAAAAAAAAAAAGAACCAATCTTTAAAACCAGAGAAATAAGGCGTGAGAAGGCAAAGGTACCAGCCGGAGTTGCAGGTACTGCTTCTGCTGATTGAGTTGGAGTTCCATCTCCTGTGCTTTGACTATCGGTAGCAGCACTTTCGAAGGTGTTCGAACCTGTCGAAGAACCCCTCGAAGAGAATCGTACACCTTTTAATGTGCGCCCTTTGCGAATCATTTTCCTAGAAACAAAGTGGTGCTGGTTAAAGATGAAGTAAGCAGCAGAGGAAGGAAAAAGTCATGGGTTTTGAGGAGGAAAAACCGGGAAAATATGAATTTTCAACCGGGAAAAATTTGGAGCAAGGGTTTCTTCTTTATTTACTTACCTGTTCTTTTACCGTGTAGGGCTTGGACGGCAATTTCAAATTGAAGAGATGGAGAATTGGCTTTTATATATTTTCCAATATATGTACTGCACTTTATTAAAAAGCATGGCCAAAATAAACAGCCCAAAAAGACCAAATGAAGCCCAAAAAAGAAAACAAAAAAAAAAAAACAGCCCAAATTGTCTCTACTCTAATTACATATATAGCATGAGAAAAGTGTATAGACTAAAATTGACTAATTTAAAAAGTCTAGGATTAAAATTGAAAAAATTAAAGTACAGGTCCTAAATTCATACCTTTTACAAAATAGACGAACTAACAGTGAATTTAACTAGAAGTGAACTTCATGCGATCCACATATATGACAGCAAATGCATGATATATGCATGAATTTGATGATGACACACATGAGCATAATTTTTAAACATATACATAATAAATTAACAACAATTTTAATTTATGAAACTGATTATAATGTTTGTTTTTTACAAGGAAAAAGACTGAATGTGCCACGCATGACCTATATTGTGGAGTCATCAACACCATCTCTTCCAGATAAAATCCATTCTCTTTGTGGACCCAAAAGCATCAAATAAACTTGAAAGCAAAAGGCATATTAGTTAAAGGACATGTTTTTTTCCCTCCCCACATCCAGTGAAAAATCAAGAGTTTAACCAATTCTGACAGATAATGAAATATAATAACAAGGAAAGCCAATTCAAGATGGGAAAAATGGAAGGAGATCTGCATGATAAACTTACAGAATTTTCATCTCTGCAATTTCAGAAAGATTAAGAGAATTTGCCTTAGCAAGATATCTGGAGTGAAGTGAGTATTCTTCTGGTGTTATTTTTTATGTATCCAATTTTGTTTTCTTTTCTTTTTCTTCAGTCCCTCCCTTTTATTATTTAAGTTATTTTATGTTTGCTCCCTCAATTACTTCAACACATGATGAAAACCAAATATAAATAAGGGAACGGAGATGGAAATTGATGAAGTAGCTGTGCAAAAAGTTACCTGCAATCACATTTCATACTCGCCAAACACTCCTATTCGATGTAAATATCCAAAAAGTTACCTGCATCCCGGTAACTGCAATACACGGACCATGTACTTCACTAAATTCCAAGTAAAATAATTTCACTCATAGCTTGCAAATAAATACCTGAATATTAGAGCGAAGCTTCTGGAGAAGCTGAGAGAGCAGAGATGGGGTTGTCTGCCTAACTTCTGCAGCCAGTGCTTGAATAACAGGTAATCTTCTTAAGAAGGGAAAAGCAAAGCTCGGTCAATTGTCTTCCAAAGTTGACAAGGAAATAATATGAGTTAACTCACTTAGGGTGCAAGGTTGAGAGCTTGCAAACAAATGCTTCCAAGTCCAGAGCTTCATCATAATTGCCATTTCGTACACATCTGCAGAAAATTTGAATTTAATTATGCATCCTAGAATGTGCATTTGAAGCAATTAGTGTCTCAATAGCATTTACAATTTATTCAAGCACATAAGTGTCCATAAGCTGAGGAATCTCAAGTAACTCGAGCAAAGTACTATCATTTGCTAGCAAAGTCTGATTCATCTGCCTCTTCTCCAAGATATGTTCTGCAGATTCAACAAACTCTGTGCAACCAGATGTCAGGTTTGGGATCACAGTTATCTGCAAAGCCATGAGATATTATGATTGATTCCTCTTCTCTTAAGTAAAGTAATTTTACCCGATGTACAAGTTCTGCCTTCTTTCACCATTATAAATATGGGGACAGACAAAGAGAAGCAAACACAACAGGAAAATCGAAAAAAAAAACACAGTGTATGCCCTCATGCTTTATCCAAAGATACTTTCTAACACGTGATAATTAAAGCTATTTTTCAAGTTTTTTGCTCTTACTCATATTAATAAGCAAAGGTAACCAGTATAATTGAGATTCACTAGGTGGCCTGTACCACTATTATTCAGTTACATAACACCATAGATCAAATGAACTGAAAAAGGAAGGTAATTACCATCAATTCAAGATGCTTATTGATAGAAGATACTTCCTCTTTGATCGCAACCAACGCATCCGCAGCAGAGATGAAAGCGCGATAATTACGAACCGCCACTTCTAGCATTTGCCTCTGAATCCTCTCTGTGTCAACTCGAAGAAGCTGCGGTTCCTTTTTCATTCAGGAATAATAAACTTAATTCAGTATCAAACAACTTATACAAAGAAAATTTTACGTGTGCTGCTTTTTATATTAAAAATTCTACAAAAATTATCCACTTTTAGATTAAAAAAAAACTAAATAACTCTATTCTAGATTTTTTTTATTTTTTTTAAAGAAAAACAACCAAATTCTAGTATTCAAAAATGAAACAGCAAATTAGAAGGTCAATCCCAATTTATAGTAATAAAGCCCCAAAAATCTAAGAAAGTAGAGACATAAAAACCATATAATTAGATTAAATATATGCTTATTAAACTTACCAATAAACAGAGAGTAATACACCTAAAACAACCTGATAGTCCACAAAACTAGAACATAAGCTTTGTTCCATAGCCTAAATCCTAATCAAATCTCTGTATCAACAATCTATCCTTTGATTGGCACAAAATTTGGATGAAACCCAAAACAGCATAAAAATATTGTTCAAAGAATCAAATTCATATTAGCTGATTCGAAGAGAAAATCAATAAGTCATTTACCAATGGCTATGCAAAACAATTTGCAAGTTCATTCAGCTGCCATCCTCTTAAGTTTGGCTGATTCTGCAAATGTAGACGGCCTATGAATTTGAATAGATTTGTTCATCATGCAATTGTGACTGCTAAGCTGAATAAATAAAATTCAATGTTAAATCACTTACTGCGAAAAGGAAGCAACATCTTTTAAAAGCTGCTTAATCTCTCCACAAAGTTGGATTTCATTATCAGTCTTGGATGCTCCCTAACCATGTAAAATGAAAATCTAATCAACAATTTGAAAATCTGCAACACGATCTACAAATCTTCGAGGGGACTTAGGTACCTTCTTTAAAAGTAGCCATTTGGTGGCAAATTGGAAGATGATGACAAGGAATAAAATGAGAGGAGCTGTCTGGAATCATCTTTCTTCTAGGATTTCTCCTTCTCCCATTATCCAAGTCTAACTACAAATATTTGTTCAGTTGCAGAACTAAGCATTTGTTCTTCCTCTTAACAAAAGCATGTGATTTACTAACAATAAACTTTTTCAGCTTTGTTTCAAGAGGCAACTCAAGGTAGATGAAATCTTACTTTAACTCCCTACATAAACTTAATTTTAAAAGCTCAAATGACAGTAAAGCAGGAATTTTCACAAATGGAAAAAGCCGATATGCATTAGAACTTAAAAACTTATATTCTCTATTTTCTTAAATAGAAATATAATACTAACAAAATGTCTCCAAATATAAAAATGAACATACATAGATGTTAATATAATATGAATGTCATCTTCAGCTAAGTGCTCTGTTTATTCAGGGCAATTCATACTGCATTAAATATATCAATTACACAAAATATTTGCACTTCAAACATCGTTCTTGTTCAAATTAAAAATAAAATTATTAAGTTACAATATGATGATCACATTGCGGATATTCATCATCTTCTACGGGGGTTTCACAGCTTAGATTGAACAAATCTCTTGGCTTTATTCCAGTAACATGGAGCCATCCTTCATTCTTGCCATCCTCGACATAAAATACTTGTTTCGCTTGAGAAGCCAATATGTATGGATCGTTTGTATCACGATTCCCTGTATGGATAAGCTTTGAAAATTTTACCATAATAAAACCATTTGCATCCTTCTTCATACTTTTAGGAGATTTAATATTCACCCAATCACATCTAAGCATGATAACCCAAAACCTATCATAATAGTTTAGCTCGATAATTTCAATGCAATTGCCATAATAGTTTCTACCATCAGCAAAAACCATCACGCCACTGTTTTGAGTCTTACGATGTTGCTCAAGTTTTTTAGTGTGGACCCTAAAACCATTAATTATAAGCCCATCATATGTGGAAACCACCTTATGCGGTCCTCGAGCAAGAGCAATTACATCAGCATCAACTTGTTCAACTTCCATCTTTGGAATCTAGCCATATAGTAAGAAATCAATTAACTCTTATTCTATGATCAAATTTCTACAATATTCCCTCATTACATAAATAATACAATAAATTATTTTAATAGTGACAATTTACCTGTTTCGCAAGCCATATTGGGAACTTTTCAACCAACCATTTGTCCTCGATGCGTTTACTAATTTGAATGCCACCATAAACAGCTCGCTCAGACTCCAAAAATTCTCTATATATCATATATTCAGTATATTGGGAAAAATGTTGTCAAAATGTATACAAATTATGTGATAAATTTATTTGTCTATTGGTTAAGAAAAAGAATCTAATGACAAGATTTTCCTCAGGAAACTCACTGACGGTAAGGCGATAACTTATCGCTATGCAATAGAACATAGCGGTTTGCTTGTGCAAGAGATCGCGTGTCCAATATCTTCGTGTTCATGTTGCCAATTTGACGTCCTCCAGAAGAGAAAATGTACCGTTTTTGAATATTCCCATCATTCCTCGGAGGACGGGAAAATATAGTCTCAACATCAGAAAAATAAAGAGAGCAAAATGTAAGACATTCTAAAACTATATACCCTTCTGTAATATCCTGAAATAGGGGTTGCGCGTTTGGAGAATAACTCAAGTGTTAGTGGGCCTCAAGAGTGGTTTGGATGTGTTTTAGGAGTTCCTAAAACTCTCGGATTGAAATGGGATACTTTGGAAAATTTTGGAAATTTGAGGGTTAAAAGAGGAAAACAGGCAAGGAGGCCTTAAGAATAAATTTTGGCATGTTGTGGCATATGAAATGCCCTGGTAAAGTGGCTTCCGTGTGCCACTTAAGGCTTGGGAGCGACGCCACAATCAGGTCAGAGGTTCGAGTCTTGGGCGCGGCATAAGCATTTTATTTTGCAAAATGGCGCTGCTTCGAATGAGGCTTTATAATAATTTGTGGCGGGATTTTGACATCAACGCACCAGTAGCAAAGTGGTTGGGGCGCTTGCAGCCAGGGGAGCTTCATGAGGTCGGGCGTTCGAGCCCTAGTGGAGGCGCGAGTGTTTTTATTTTTGCTTGGTGTTAAGGCTTAGGGAAGCTCAAGAAAAAAAAAGGGGTTAAAAGGAAATCGCGATGCGTTTATGTCATGAAATTCAAAGTGGCCGAGTGGCTAAGGACATTGCTGGTGAGCTACGACTAGGAGGGCTCGTGTTCGAGTCCTGGGGGTCGCACTTGAGGCGTTCTATTTTTACTTTTAGCGCTAAAGCATAAGGAGCCAGCGAAGGATAGTTTAAAAGAATTTCGACGCGTTTAATTACATGAAATGCGCAAAGGGTCGAGTGGCAGAAGGCTTGGAGATGCTTCCTCAGGTCTCGGGTTCGAGACCTGGGAGCAGCAAGGCATGGGTTTTTCTTTTTTTGTGCCAGCGTGGGAAAGGGCTGCATGGCCCATGCACGCATGCAGCATAAGGAGCTGCTGCTTGTTTTATTTTATATTATTTATGTATATTGGGAGTATGAGGCATTATTCTTTTATTTTTATTGTTTCTATTATTTATTTTATTTGTGAAGAAAGAGAATAAGTGATGGGGTAATGATTTTATTATTATATTATGTATAGGAAATGGTGAGGTATGGGTTATATTTTGCTAGTTTATTATAGGTATGGTGATGGGAGAAAGATTAAACAATAGTAATTGATGTTTGAAATTAGCAAAAGGGAGAGCATGACCGTTGGAAGCATGAGAGAGGTATGGCCGGCCTTGAATTGCAAAAACATGGCCGAATGAAGCATTTTGGGGGTGAGCATGGTCGGCTTGGATGTTGCAAAAGCATGGCCGAATTCTTGATTTTTTGGTTTTTCCTTTCTTTGCTTTTGATGCATGGCCGAGTGAAGCATCTCTCTAGGGGCTATCTTGGTCGATTTTCTTGTAGCAAAGGAGGTGCCAAATTCTTTTGTGAAGTTTCTAGCTTGTTGCCGAATGCTATTTGGTCTCTCTCTCTATCTTTTTGACATAAGCCAAATCCTCTATGTTGTTTCATAGCCGAATCTCAAGAGAGCTTCATTCTTCTTCTTTTGTTACAAGCTTGAGAAGCTAGAGAGTATTTCGGCTAGCAAAGGTTTCTTTCATTGTTGTTAGCCGTATGTTTTATTACCATTTGAACCATAGCCTCTTTCTTCACTCTTTTTCTCTCCATTATTAGTGCCGAAACACCTTAGCCGAATCTTGATTGAAGGTGCTATCGACTATGTGTTTGTGATCTCTTCGATCGTTTTGGTAAGTAAGTTCTCTCCTAACAATCGGTTTGGATTTCTTTCCATTAAAGTTCCAAAATCAATGGTTAAACCTTGATTTCTAAAAAGGGCCGAATGTACAATAAGCTTTCATAAGTGTTCTTTTGTGTGGCCAGTGTTAGGGCTTTAAAAAGGAGTCTTCAGGGTTCGACTATTCATGGTAAATGGTAAGTATAACATTCGGCCAAGGGCCATTGTTCATAGATGTGGGTATTAGCCGATCCTAACAATGTTTTAGTAGGAATTTCGATAACTTCGGGAGCAAATCGACAGGAACAAGTGGTGTTTCGGGATCGAAATAAGCAAGCTAGTGTTAAGGAGCATGAAAGGAGTCTTTCGAATTGAAGTGCGCAATGCAAATCGACAGCAGTAGGACAAGTTTCGGGATTTTAGATTTTGTTAGATTCGATAGATCAGGATCTCGCTATAGTCAGGTGCGTAGTTATCGCACTGTACTCTTGTTTGTTATATATGTTATTTTATGTAAATGTATATATTGTGCATGTTAGCCTAATTAAGGGCTAAGAGTGTGGATACCCAAAGTGGGTGATTGAATAATCAGGTTAGTGGTTATGGTATTAACCTTCCAGTGATTTGCGATAACAAATGATTATTGATGAATGTACAAAAATGTGATGGCATGTGATGTATGTTTGTTCCGAGTAATATGTTGCCATGGTATAAATATATATATATATATATATATATAAGCATGGGTTGAGTTTCAAAATTGCATATTCATGTGTATGGACTGTGTGGATATGGGCCAAGCCCATATGTGAGGACATGTGTATTAACTATGCACTGAGTCTTGGTGACTCACCCAATTTTTGTTACACCTTTCAGGTGGCGCATAACACTTGGACCGGGTTGGAGCGGGTACGAAGGTGGCCATGCAAAAGCGGATTTTCATGCAAAGGAATCTCTTGTTTAATGAATTAAGTATCTATATTTTCCGTATTTTGATTAAGTGTGTATTGTAAGAAGGCCACTAAAGTATTTCAGTTCTTTTATTAAGTATCTTTATTATTATGCTCTATTATGAGTGGACAATTTAAAATGCTTATTGCAAATGATTTTATTTCCTTGAGTATGTACAATAAAGTTTTGCATCCCGTGTTTTCATAATAATTTAGCTTTTACTTAGAATATTTCAAGTCACGAAAATGTTTTATTAAACTCAACAAATTTTCCACGGTTTTTACTCTTAAGTAAAGATATTTTTCAAACGTGTTCCGCAGTGGCATTCCAAATTCGGTCGGAGTGAATGGGCCGGGTTTGGGGTGCTACACCTTCAGCAATGGAACCTTCGGGATAAGCTCTATTTCGCACTGACGCTTTCAATCCCATAAGATACCTACATCACATATATTTTTTTTACATACTTATTATATTATATATTAAAATATAAAAAAATAATATTGTGAAATATTATTGGTATATTTCATATACCTTTCGACTGGGTACATCCACCGGTATTGAACAGGTCCACCAAGCTTAGCCTCCATCGGCAAATGAATAATCAAATGAATCATGATTGTGAAGAAACTTGGAGAAAATATTTTCTCCATTTCACAAAGTGTTAATATGACTTGGCTTTGAAGTTGATCAAGTTCTTGTGGATCGAGACTTTTTGCACATAATCTCTTGAAGAAATCTGATAGATTTGTAATAACACTTAACACCTTCTTTTCTACAACTCCTCTTACGCATATAGGAAGCAAATCTTGCATGAGAATGTGACCGTCATGACTTTTAAGGTTGCTGAACTTGTGCTCTTTCAAATTCACGCATCGAGAAATGTTTGATGCATAACTATCGGGTACCTTCAAGTTCTTCACAATGGAAAGAAATATATCTCTTTCCTTGGATGCAAGAGTGTAACACGCTTGCGGTAGGTACTCTTTCCCGTTTCTCATTTTTGGATGGAGATGACTTCGGATGCCCATATCTTGTAGGTCCCTACGTGCCTTGATATTATCTTTACCACCACGTGAGAGATTAAGAAGGGTGCCAACGACATTGTCACATACGTTCTTCTCGATGTGCATGACATCCAAGTTATGTCGAAGTAAATTGTAACGCCAATAAGGCAAGTCGAAAAATATGCTCCTCTTCTTCCATAAAGTCTCGTCTTGATTTATGAGATTTTCTTCATCACCTGCTACAACCAATTCTTCAAAGTTGTTAAACAAATCACACCCCTCGTCTACATCAAATTCTACCGACCTTTCATCTATTTCTTCTCTGTCCCTCTTTCGAGCTTTTCCATAAATAAAATTGACACCTTCAACTTCCCTTAAGATATCTTCCCCAGATCGTGGTATAGGAGCTACCTCATACTCTATAGTGCCATCGAATTCACAACTTTGTTTTCAAAATGGGTGTTCAGCTGATAACCATCGACGATGACCCATATAACAGAACTTCCGACCGTACCGTAGCCATCGAGATTTAGTTTTTTCAGCACATACTGGGCAAGCAACCCGACCTTTTGTACTCCACCCTGAAAGATTAGCGTAAGCTGGGAAATCATTAATTGTCCAAAGAAGACAAGCCCGTAAAGTGAAAGATTCAAAATCTGATGCATCAAAAGCATCAACTCCTGTCCACAATTGCTTCAACTCTTTAATTAAAGGCTGCATGTAGACATCAATGTCATTGCCAGGTCCTTTTTCACCAAGGATAACCATTGAGAGTATCATTGATGATTGTTTCATGCATGCCCAAGGTTCCAAATTATAAGGAATAAGAAGTACAGGCCATGTACTATGACTTGTACTCATTGTTCAGAATGGATTAAATCCATCGCTAGCCAAACCTAGCCTAACATTGCGAGGATCAGATGCAAAATCAGGAAACCTCTTATCAAACGCATCCCAGGCAGAACCATCGGCTGGATGCCTCAATATACCATCTTTGGTTCGTCCTTCTTTATGCCATCTCATGGATTGTGATGTCTTGGAGGATTGAAATAATCTTTTAAGTCTAGGAATCAAAGGAAAGTACCGCAATACCTTGGCAGGCTTAGGACGGCGACAACTACCATCAACTTGTTCATCTACATCCAACTCATTAGAAGATTGCCACCTTGAGCTTTTACAGACATCACAACTGATCTTTTTACTAGCATCTCCCCAGTATAACATACAATCATTCAGGCATGCATCAATCTTGACATACCCAAGATTTAGTGCAGAAATATTTTTCTTCGCTTCATAGTATGTAGTCGGGATTGTGTTTCCATCTGGAAATGCCTCATTTAAAAACTCCAATAAGCATGTCAAAGATTTTGCTGACCATCCAAAAAGTGCTTTGAAGTGGTAAAGACGAAGAAGGAATGAGATGCGTGAGAACTTGACACAACCGAGATAGAGCGGAATCTCACAATCATCTAGAAGATTAGTTGCTCTCTCCGCAGTCCTTTGGGCCTCATTAACATCATACTCCCGACCATTATTCTGAAACTCGCTTGAAACTCCATCAAAACTCTCATTGAGAGTTGGGATGTTGATACCTAAAGCATCCGTTATGAGATCTCTTAAATCAGCTTCGTTGTCTTGTGACAACGTACAAATTGACGGAGAAGTTCTCACTGTTTGGTCGGTTTGCACCGATGTTCTTTCAATGGATTCTCCATGAAAAATCCAATGCCTGTATTCTTTTATTATACCATGAAGACGAAGATGCTCACCCAGAATATGTGGTTCGTGCAATATCCTATTATTGCAACGATGGTACGGACAATATATTTTTCCGTTAGAAAGTGATTTTCCAATTGCAAATGATAGAAATCTTTCTAGTCCAGCTAGGTGATTGGAGCTAAATCTTGGAGCGTCCATCCAACTTTTATCAACCATCTGTTAAAGTAATTAATATTAAAATAGAGAATCTAATGCCTAATCCTAAGGTTCATGTGTGGAAATAGATGAGCTTTCTAGTGAACTAATAGCAACCAAAACTACCTAATTTATCCATAAATAAAAATAACAAATTTAAATATTAAAATAAATAAAATTTATCTTTATGACTATTAAATAATATTAAAATTTATGATAAATAATATCTAAATTCCTAAATAAAATAGTCCAACATACAAAGATAGAAAAATTTAAACCTAAATAAAAAAGACCAAAAAAAAAAGGAAAAGAAAAGGTTAACTAACCTTCTGGTTATCAAACTGGTAAATCCAATGTCACGTATATCTCACTTATAGTAAAAAGGTATATGCTTCGGGACCTTTAATTTAACCTGATAAGTTCACAAAAATGAAACCATCAACAATAGAACTCAAAAAAGCTTTATATGAGGCAAGCTCAATGGACATGCATTTTCACTAAATTACAGCAAAATAGCATAAGATAATAGATGACTACTGGTTTCTTTTTTGTCTTTTTTTTTTTGCTTGCATCAACCATTAATTATTAAAACTAAAACGTCAATTTATTGATATATATATATATATATATATATATATATACACATATGACCTTACCAAGGTGCAGCACTGATGAGCCCAGAACGATCAGTACGGCAGCTGAACTGATTTTGAGGAGCTTTGTTATCATAAGCACCAGCTGTTGTCAAAATTTCTGCAAAAGCCCATATACTCGCACCGGAGAAAAGGATTGCAAAGGCATTAGTCATAAACCACATCAATTGGAAACTCAAAAAATTAAGTCATCACTAGTTGCAAATTAGTGAAAAGAGAAACAAAGATTATGGTAATGATCATGGCACAAGCAAATGTGAAATCTAGCCCATCACATAATACCGCACAGATATTAGCAAGTAAGAGAAATACACATCTTGTACGTCTACTATTTTCCCAAAGGATACGAATTAAGAATCTAATGCTATGTGTAGTATTAGCAGTTGAAGTGTTGCTTTTGTAGGCCAAGATGAATTGAAATTATACAGAAAAGGATTAAATCAATTATTAGTTGCCATGAATTTTTTTTTTTTTTGAAGAAATTGAAGTTTAAACCATGTTCGCAGTCACCTATCAATTACATTTTTATGTTTAGGCACCACCTAGTTGTATTCGATGTATGATTTTATTTCTGAATATGGGGTTACAGTATCACCCCCTTTTTCCTTACTCAACACTACACCGTTACTAACACTAGAATCTCCATTTAAAAGGGGTTCCTCAAGGAGGGTACATTCACCCTCATTTTTTACAAAGAACCCAACAATACATAGAAACAAACCAGTAACAGCAGACAAGACATCAGATACTAAATTCTGGCTTGGGAAAGAAAGATGTTTTTTGAAGGGAACAATGTCTATATCAAGACAATAACATGAAATTGAAAAGTAAAACCCCCATCAAATTCTCAACATAACAGGGAACCTCTTTTGTTCTCCAGGATTGGAGAATTGACAATGCATGTAAACACATATTGCACATGCACACAGCAGTTCCATTTTACATGCCCACGGTAATGGCAAATTAAATAATGTTCTTTGTAACCAAAGGGTTAAGAATGCAAATCACCTGAGATAAGAAAACAACTGCTACCAGTATATATCAGTACTAATGTCCCACAACACACCTCAATGATGGCAACAAAGGACGCAGCTATGACTGCAAAAGCATCTCCAGCGTTAAAACGTGATCTTCCCCTTTGAAATGGATACGGAAACCTTATCCTGTATATGCAGCAAACCAAAGATTTTAGCTAACCTCTAATCGGACTCAACAGTACCCTGAGGCATGGAGGCGAAATGGCAAAGTTTCATATATTAGTAATTGAGGGTAAACGATAGAAAAAACCTCCTACCGTCATATATTATATGAAATTTGTTAATGAACAAAGTACTTGCTGGATCTTGATTTTGGGTTTTGATTAGGGGAAGAGATTAAGGGAAGGGAGGAGAAAAGGGGGGTTTTGATTTCGGGTATGGGGTTTTTTATGTTTTTTTTCAATAACAGGAAAAAAACTCTAAGGGGATTACAAATTGCAAAAGAAGATCATGAAAGATAGAAATGACAAAACGGCAAAAATCCCAAAAAATTCAAACGCATTTTGAAACTAAAATCCAAATTTTCAATAAAATATTCCCCTTTTCTTCGCATTTTTGAACCAACAAGCATAGAAGAAAACAAAGAGAAAGCTTCCTGACTTCACCTTACCTTGGGAAATCGAGATATGGTGAGGATGGATCGGAGAGTACAATCAACTCCGAAACGCTTGCGTTTTAAGGGTCGGTTGTTTAATCTGATTTTGGGATTTAGATTTGTTTCGAAGTCCATGATTCAAATCTCTAATGGGATAATTTTTCCTTGGACTGAAATGACTAAAACCAGTAGCCCAATAGTGAATTTAATTTAGAAATCAACATTAGAAAAGCAATTCACTTAATTGTCCACTAAATTAAGGGTGAACTATATAAAGTTAACATCTTATCATTTTGAACATCTAATTTCAAAAAGCGGTCATTAAATTATTTGAAATTAAATCATTTAATTAATAATAAATTTTTATTCAAGTTATTTCGTTGTTATATATTTAAAGATCCAGCTAGCAAGTTTCAAGTTGTGATTTAATAATCGGTACGATATAGTAATATTTATCAAATATTCAAGTTAATTTAATGATTAATGTCAAAGATAAAAAAAGAAAGCTGTATAGATTTTTGTTTGTAGATTACTGGTGTTCAAAAAAGCTTCATGAAAAAACAAGAACTGTAGAAGAGGAGAGCAATATGAGAGCTTTCAATTGGTGCAGCCAGTGCAAATAAAAAAGACTATAGTGATTTTAGCAACTACTGACTTGAATGAAATTTTTTGAAAAATTTAATAACTATTTTGTAACTTTTTAAAGTTAAAATTGATATTAGGTGTGGTTTTGACAGCATTACATTAAGTTAAAATATATTTAAAAGAATAAAAAAATAAATTAATCTTTTGATGAAAATTTACACACTAAATATTTCATGAGTAAATGTTAAAATTAAAAATCTTTAAGATGTTCTTAAAAAATAAAAATTCAAACTCAAATCGATTAGTGTTTTTCATTGCTTTAGAAGAGATAAGTGGAAGTTAGCATCCTTCCCTAACTGAAAGCTTAACTCCAGCGACTAATTCACATGCTTCACTTTTCAATTCCACTACACTGCAACTTCCTCTTTCAGCTTTGTTCTTTCCTAATGATCTTTGCCAATTCAAATTGCATTTTCTCTTAATATAAACTTAAATACTAAGCATTAAAACCCTACACTCTATGTAATGGCCTAAATTCAAGGTTATCGGAACAATGGTTTCGTAACCATAAATCCGATTTAAAGAGAAATTTATTTTAATATTTTTTGCATGAATATTTATATGATAGGAAACTCGTATTAAAATATCGATAGAAAAATTTTACCGATTTAGTGGTTAGTTAGAAAAAGGAATTATTGAAGGAATTGGGTAAATACAAGGTATCGAGACCTTGATCTCATAAAATTGAGTAGGAAATATTTTTATAAATATTTATAAAATGTTAGTAATGTGGTATTAAAATTTCGTTAGAAAATTTTAACGTTTGAGTATGTAATTAAATGAAAAGGACTAAATTGTAACAAATACAAAATTATGAAAAATGATTAAATAGTTTAAATGATAAAAGAAAGAGGGCTTAAAAGGAAAATAGACCCAAGGTCTATTTGGGCTGGACGGCAAGGGTATGAAATCAACAAGAAAATAAGGAGAAATAAGGGTAAAATGGGAAAATAACAAAATTTGCTAAATAAAACTAGGACTAAATAGGGATATCTAGAAATCTCTTCATTTTTCTTCACTCTCATCAGCTAAAAACGCCATAGGAGGGGTATCTAAGCTGGTATATCATAAATTTTGCACCAAGTAAGTGAATCCTTACCTATTTCTTGTAATTTTGTGTTTTTAAAGACTTTTACAACTAGGTCCTACTATTAAATTCATTAGTCTTTGATTTCATGGATGAAATTGAAAGCCACCATGGTTGGTTTATGTAAGTTTATGATGAAATAGCATGAAATTTAAGCCTTAATTCGTTTAAGATATGATTTTATTAGGTAATTTCAATAGAAATTGATTTTTGGGACCTAATTATGAAAGTGTTTGGAATTAAAGTCTATTACTGAAATTATGATTTCCAAAGGTTATAAAGTAGTTTAAAGTGATAGAATAAAGTGTTAATTGAGAAAAATAAGCTCAATTGAGAGGTTAATTGAGCAGGGACGAAATTATCATTCATTGAAAGTTTAGGGGAAAAATGGTAATAACCAGCTTGCACTAAAACAGTTTTTGACAGCAGCAGTAGTCTAACTTTGAAAAATCACCATAAATTGTAGAAGTTGAATTAGAAGATGAACAAAATATGAAATTAAATCTTATTGAGTCTAGTTTCTTATGGAAGAAACAGTGTAAGTAATAGAATTGTAAATCATGAGATATAATAGGTTTTGTGAGACAAGGTCAGAATGAATTCGGGTTCCCCTGTTCTGACTTTGAAAAATCATGAAATATTGAATAAAGATAATTATGGGGAGTGGTTTATGTTCTTAGAATCCTTAGTGAGTCTATTTTTTTATGGTACAAACGAAAACATTATTTTAATTCTGTACAGTGAGATATCTGAGATTTTGTGAAGAGATAGCAGATCTGTCAAACAATGAAACAGGGGAAACTTTAACGAATAAACTGTACTAATTGGCTGAGCCAAAAATTATGAAAATTTTATGGTGTGAAGATATGTGAGTCTAGTTTCAAGGAAAATTAACAGTTCTTCATTTGCAGTTTTGTATCTCAAAAAATAAATAATTTAGTGACTATGACTCAAGTAGACAGCTTTGAATGAACTATAAATAGTAATAGAATTATAATGAATGCTACATGTGAACATGAAATGTATTGAATTGATAATTGAATTTATTTATTTAGATCCGGAAAACTCAAATACAAAGCTAAATCGAGGAAAGGAAAAAGAGGGGATTGATGGTTGTTTATTATTCAGAGATAGGGTATGTGTACCCAAGAATTCAGAGCTCATACAGAAGATTTTACACGAGGCTCATAGTGGTATTATGTCTGTACATCCGGGAAGTAATAAAATGTATAATGATTTGAAGAAGACGTACTGGTGGCCAGGTATGAAACTTGGCCGAAATGGAAATGGGAAAGAATCACTATGGATTTTGTATCGGGGTTACCGTTGTCTCCGAGGAAAAAAGATGCTATTTGGGTGATTGTTGATCGATTGACAAAGTCAGCGCACTTTATTCCGGTATGTATGGATTATTCTTTAGATAAACTGGCTGAACTGTACATATCTGAGATTATCAGGCTACATGGAGTGCCTGTCTCCATTATATCAGATAGAGATCCTCGGTTTACGTCTCGTTTCTGGGACAAATTGCAAGAAGCCTTAGGAACTCAGTTGTATTTCAGCACTGCATTTCATCCTCCGACAGATGGCCAATCTGAGCGTGTAATTCAGGTATTGGAAGATATGCTCCGATGTTGTATACTAGAGTTTGAAGGTAATTGGGAGAGATATCTACCTTTGATTGAATTTGCTTACAATAACAGTTATCAGTCCAGTATTAAAATGGCTCCGTATGAAGCTTTGTATGGTAGAAAATGTAGAACACCATTATATTGGACAGAGCTCAGTGAAAAGAAGATACATGGGGTTGATTTAATCCGGGAAACAGAAGAAAAAGTGAAGGTTATTCGGGATAGTTTAAAAGCAGCTTCCGATCGCCAAAAATCATATGCCGATCTTAAACGAAAAGAGATTGAATTTCAGGTCGGTGACAAGGTATTCCTGAAAGTGTCTCCTTGGAAGAAAGTTCTCCGATTTGGTCGAAAGGGTAAATTGAGTCCAAGATTTATCGGGCCATATGAAATTATAGAAAGAATTGGACCAGTCGCTTATCGATTGGCATTACCACCGGAACTCGATAGAATTCATAATGTTTTTCATGTATCTATGCTACAACGATATCGGTCAGATCCTTCACATGTTATTTCTCCGACAGAAGCGGAGATTCAACCGGATATGACTTACAGTGAAGAACCGGTCAAGATATTGGCACGGGAAACAAAGGAGCTTAGAAATAAAAAGATAAATTTAGTGAAAGTATTATGGCAAAAGCATGGGATTGAGGAAGCGACATGGGAACCGGAGGAGACAATGAGGAAACAATATCCAAACCTCTTTACTGGTAAGATTTTCGAGGACGAAAATCCTTAAAAGGGGGGAGAGTTGTAATGGCCTAAATTCAAGGTTATCGGAACAATGGTTTCGTAACCATAAATCCGATTTAAAGAGAAATTTATTTTAATATTTTTTGCATGAATATTTATATGATAGGAAACTCGTATTAAAATATCGATAGAAAAATTTTACCGATTTAGTGGTTAGTTAGAAAAAGGAATTATTGAAGGAATTGGGTAAAAACAAGGTATCGAGACCTTGATCTCATAAAATTGAGTAGGAAATATTTTTATAAATATTTATAAAATGTTAGTAATGTGGTATTAAAATTTCGTTAGAAAATTTTAACGTTTGAGTATGTAATTAAAAGAAAAGGACCAAATTGTAACAAATACAAAATTATGAAAAATGATTAAATAGTTTAAATGATAAAAGAAAGAGGGCTTAAAAGGAAAATAGACCCAAGGTCTATTTGGGCTGGACGGCAAGGGTATGAAATCAGCAAGAAAATAAGGAGAAATAAGGGTAAAATGGGAAAATAACAAAATTTGCTAAATAAAACTAGGACTAAATAGGGATATCTAGAAATCTCTTCATTTTTCTTCACTCTCATCAGCTAAAAACGCCATAGGAGGGGTATATAAGCTGGTATATCATAAATTTTGCACCAAGTAAGTGAATCCTTGCCTATTTCTTGTAATTTTGTGTTTTTAAAGACTTTTACAACTAGGTCCTACTATTAAATTCATTAGTCTTTGATTTCATGGATGAAATTGAAAGCCACCATGGTTGGTTTATATAAGTTTATGATGAAATAGCATGAAATTTAAGCCTTAATTCGTTTAAGAGATGATTTTATTAGGTAATTTCAATAGAAATTGATTTTTGGGACCTAATTATGAAAGTGTTTGGAATTAAAGTCTATTACTGAAATTATGATTTCCAAAGGTTATAAAGTAGTTTAAAGTGATAGAATAAAGTGTTAATTGAGAAAAATAAGCTCAATTGAGAGGTTAATTGAGCAGGGACGAAATTATCATTCATTGAAAGTTTAAGGGAAAAATGGTAATAACCAGCTTGCACTAAAACAGTTTTTGACAGCAGCAGTAGTCTAACTTTGAAAAATCACCATAAATTGTAGAAGTTGAATTAGAAGATGAAGAAAATATGAAATTAAAGCTTATTGAGTCTAGTTTCTTATGGAAGAAAAGGTGTAGGCAATAGAATTGTGAATCATGAGATATAATAGGTTTTGTGAGACAAGGTCAGAATGAATTCGGGTTCCCCTGTTCTGACTTTGAAAAATCATGAAATATTGAATAAAAATAATTATGGGGAGTGGTTTATATTATTAGAATCCTTAGTGAGTCTATTTTTTTATGGTACACACGAAAATATTATTTTAATTTTGTACAGTGAGATATCTGAGATTTTGTGAAGAGATAGCAGAACTGTCAAACAATGAAACAGGGGAAACTTTAACGAATAAACTATACTAATTGGCTGAGCCAAAAATTATGAAAATTTTATGGTGTGTAGATATGTGAGTCTAGTTTCAAGGAAAATTAACGGTTCTTCATTTGGAGTTCTGTATCTCTAAAAATAAATAATTTAGTTACTATGACTCAAGTAGACAGCTTTGAATGAACTATAAATAGTAATAGAATTATAATGAATGCTACATGTGAACATGAAATGTATTGAATTGATAATTGAATTTATTTATTTAGATCCGGAAAACTCAAATACAAAGCTAAATCGAGGAAAGGAAAAAGTTCCGGACTAGTAGATTTTGTATACAAACTAGAATCGAGGTAAGTTCATATAACTCGAATTATATTCTTAGATGCTTGAAATGTATGTTATTGATGTGGATATAATTTGAATGTTCATTGTATGAAAATTGATGATACATTGATATATTTGATAAAAAGGGAAAGAAATTCCGGTTGAATGAAAGGAAAATTCGATGGATCTCTGAAAAGGAATTGACGGTAAAAAGGATCTAGCCCGGACGGGTGATCCTATCCTGATATAGCCCTCCCGAAGAATATGTGGAAAATGGATTTAGCCCGGACGGGTAATCCGAATTAGGGTCTGAATTTACCTGGACTGGTAATTCAGATCCAAGCTCATTAGAGTAATTGTCGTTGCAGGGGATTTAGCCTGGACTGGTAATCCCGACAATACTCTATGAATTTATATTACAGGGGATTTAGCCTGGACTGGTAATCCCGCTGTAAGGATGAGGTTCGCGGGAGTGTGCTCTCTGAAATGGAAATGTGCGCACATGAATACGAATTGACGGACCCGGATTTGTACACTAAAGTGTACCTCTGAAAATCCATCGAAATTTCGAGAAATTCAACGGGATATATATGGAAAAATAACGAAATCATGGTATTGATGAGCTCATCAATCATTGTGCATATTAATGATACATGAAAATTATTGGACTAACTTGAATGTTGAGTTTGTGCATGTTAAGGTAATAATGCATTGAATGGATATATAAATGGTTATTACATTATATTGAAAATGTTAGGTAAGTATAATTCTTGTTACATGGGCTTACTAAGCACAAAGTGCTTACTCTGTTTCCATTTCCCCTATTTTGTAGTATTAAGAGCTCGGAGGTCGGATTCGGTGGGAGACACATCACACTATCAACCCCAAGATTACGGTATATAATAAGAAACTTTATTTTGGAAATCAATGGCATGTATAAGCTAATAAAGTAGATGTTAATATGAAATGAATGTAAGGTCAGCCATTGGTATGGCTAACAAATTTCTAGTTTCAGTATGTAATGAGGTTATCTTATAAATTTGCATGGATCTATTTTAAAAATATGTTGAATTGGATTGGTTGATATGAATTAATCTCGGTTTAAAAATTTGCAGGGAAGACTAGATATTTATAAAGGGGTTATATTGAGTAAAAAAAAATTTGTAAACTCCGGTAATGCCTCGTTCCCTATTCCGATAATGAATACGGGTAGGGGGTGTTATATTTGTTGGTATCAGAGCTACGGTTTAGCCGGTTCTAGGACCGATGTAGCAAATACGGATTAGCTATACATGCCATTTAAATTATTATTGATAGTGTGATATCTCCTCACCGTTTAAATTGTATTTTTCTTATAGTAATGTCATCCGACCGAGTTCAATCTGAGGAAGCTGGGAGTCATGCTCCGGCTTCAGTACAAAGAGAAGAAACTAGCAGTAGAAGGCCCTGTACAGAGGGTCAAGGGGAGGAGGCAAAGATAGCCTTCTTTCAAATGATGAATGAATGGTTTACTCAATATATAAGAACTAACCCTGTAGTGCAGCAAACTCAAGCTCCCCCTCTTGCTCCTCCATCGGTTCCTGAGATCCCACAGACTAAAGGTACTGAATCTGTTAGAAAAGGGAAAGCTTCGGTTGATAAAATTCGAAAATATTGGGTCGAAGAATTTCGAGCAGCAGTTGATGATGATCCTGAGCGGGCTGAATTTTGGTTAGAGAATACTACTCGAGTTTTGGAGGATTTATCTTGTACACCAGAAGAATGTCTGAAATGTGCCGTTTCACTACTAAAAGACACAGCTTACCATTGGTGGACTACTAAAGCTTCAGTTGTTCCGAAAGAAGAAATTACATGGGAATTCTTTCAAAACGAATTTAAAAAGAAATATATCAGCCAGAGGTTCCTTGATCAGAAAAGAAAAGAATTTCTTGAGCTGAAACAGGGTAATAGATCGATATCTGAGTATGAAAGGGAATTTGTTCGGTTGAGTAAATATGCTCGAGAACGGGTCTAGTCAGAAGCTGAAATGTGTAAAAGATTCGAAGAAGGGTTGAATGAAGACATTAAGCTATTGATCGGAATTCTTGAAATTCGAGAGTTTGCTACATTGGCAGAGCGAGCTTATAAAGCAGAAGAATTGAGCAAAGAAAAGAAACAGGCTGAGAAGGAAGCTCGAATTTCTAGTAAAAGACCAATGGGAAAATCTCAGTTTTTTACTCCAAAGAAATTGCAGAAGTACCAGGACCGTTCTACCTCGGTCACTGGGTATTCAGGCAGAGAACGAGGTTCTCAACGCATTAATCCAAGACCTTCCACTCCATCAGTGACCAGTGTTGGCAGTGTTGGTACCCCTAAGCTGAGATGCCAGTATTGTAATAAAGCTCATTTTGGTGAATGCCGATTTAAGAGCGGGGCTTGTTACCGATGTGGTTCTTTTGACCATTTCCTTAGAGATTGTCCAGAAAGGGGTGAAAAAGAAGTGGAACAGATATCTAAATCGAGTAATCCAGTTTCAAGGGGTAGCTTCTCCGATGACCCGTTTGTTGCAGAAAGATGTTAAATTCGAGTGGACTGATGAATGCCAGCAGAGTTTTGATCGATTGAAAGATTTATTGACGAAAGCACTTGTGTTGGTACAACCTGAACCAGGTAAGAAATTTGTTATTTATAGTGATGCTTCATTAAATGGTTTAGGTTGTGTCTTGATGCAAGAAGGTAAAGTAATAGCCTATGCTTCAAGACAACTTAAGCCACATGAAAGAAATTACCCGGTACATGATCTTGAGTTAGCTGCTATTGTATTTGCATTGAAGATATGGCGGCATTACTTGTACGGTGAGAAATGTCATATTTATATTGATCATAAAAGCTTGAAATATTTGATGACACAGAAAGATTTGAATTTGAGACAGCGCAGGTGGCTTGAATTGATAAAGGACTATGATTTGATTATTGATTACCATCCGGGTAAGGCTAATGTTGTTGCTGATGCTTTAAGCCGAAAATCTCTGTTTACTTTGCGAGCTATGAATGCCCAATTGTCTTTGGTTGATGATGGTTCAGTCATAGCTGAATTGAGAGCTAAATCGACATTTCTACAACAAATATGTGAAGCTCAGAAGAATGATGAAAAGTTGCAGGTTAAACGGGCACAATGTGAGTCAGGTACTGATTCTGAATTTCAAGTGGGGATTGATAGTTGTTTATTATTCAGAGATAGGGTATGTGTACCCAAGAATTCAGAGCTCATACAGAAGATTTTACACGAGGCTCATAGTGGTATTATGTCTGTACATCCGGGAAGTAATAAAATGTATAATGATTTGAAGAAGACGTACTGGTGGCCAGGTATGAAACTTGGCCGAAATGGAAATGGGAAAGAATCACTATGGATTTTGTATCGGGGTTACCGTTGTCTCCGAGGAAAAAAGATGCTATTTGGGTGATTGTTGATCGATTGACAAAGTCAGCGCACTTTATTCCGGTATGTATGGATTATTCTTTAGATAAACTGGCTGAACTGTACATATCTGAGATTATCAGGCTACATGGAGTGCCTGTCTCCATTATATCAGATAGAGATCCTCGGTTTACGTCTCGTTTCTGGGACAAATTGCAAGAAGCCTTAGGAACTCAGTTGTATTTCAGCACTGCATTTCATCCTCCGACAGATGGCTAATCTGAGCGTGTAATTCAGGTATTGGAAGATATGCTCCGATGTTGTATACTAGAGTTTGAAGGTAATTGGGAGAGATATCTACCTTTGATTGAATTTGCTTACAATAACAGTTATCAGTCCAGTATTAAAATGGCTCCGTATGAAGCTTTGTATGGTAGAAAATGTAGAACACCATTATATTGGACAGAGCTCAGTGAAAAGAAGTACATGGGGTTGATTTAATCCGGGAAACAGAAGAAAAAGTGAAGGTTACTCGGGATAGTTTAAAAGCAGCTTCCGATCGCCAAAAATCATATGCCGATCTTAAACGAAAAGAGATTGAATTTCAGGTCGGTGACAAGGTATTCCTGAAAGTGTCTCATTGGAAGAAAGTTCTCCGATTTGGTCGAAAGGGTAAATTGAGTCCAAGATTTATCGGGCCATATGAAATTATAGAAAGAATTGGACCAGTCGCTTATCGATTGGCATTACCACCGGAACTCGATAGAATTCATAATGTTTTTTATGTATCTATGCTACGACGATATCGGTCAGATCCTTCACATGTTATTTCTCCGACAGAAGCGGAGATTCAACCGGATATGACTTACAGTGAAGAACCGGTCAAGATATTGGCACGGGAAACAAAGGAGCTTAGAAATAAAAAGATAAATTTAGTGAAAGTATTATGGCAAAAGCATGGGATTGAGGAAGCGACATGGGAACCGGAGGAGACAATGAGGAAACAATATCCAAACCTCTTTACTGGTAAGATTTTCGAGGACGAAAATCCTTAAAAGGGGGGAGAGTTGTAATGGCCTAAATTCAAGGTTATCGGAACAATGGTTTCGTAACCATAAATCCGATTTAAAGAGAAATTTATTTTAATATTTTTTGCATGAATATTTATATGATAGGAAACTCGTATTAAAATATCGATAGAAAAATTTTACCGATTTAGTGGTTAGTTAGAAAAAGGAATTATTGAAGGAATTGAGTAAAAACAAGGTATCGAGACCTTGATCTCATAAATTGAGTAGGAAATATTTTTATAAATATTTATAAAATGTTAGTAATGTGGTATTAAAATTTCGTTAGAAAATTTTAACGTTTGAGTATGTAATTAAAAGAAAAGGACTAAATTGTAACAAATACAAAATTATGAAAAATGATTAAATAGTTTAAATGATAAAAGAAAGAGGGCTTAAAAGGAAAATAGACCCAAGGTCTATTTGGGCTGGACGGCAAGGGTATGAAATCAGCAAGAAAATAAGGAGAAATAAGGGTAAAATGGGAAAATAACAAAATTTGCTAAATAAAACTAGGACTAAATAGGGATATCTAGAAATCTCTTCATTTTTCTTCACTCTCATCAGCTAAAAACGCCATAGAAGGGGTATCTAAGCTGGTATATCATAAATTTTGCACCAAGTAAGTGAATCCTTGCCTATTTCTTGTAATTTTGTGTTTTTAAAGACTTTTACAACTAGGTCCTACTATTAAATTCATTAGTCTTTGATTTCATGGATGAAATTGAAAGCCACCATGGTTGGTTTATGTAAGTTTATGATGAAATAGCATGAAATTTAAGCCTTAATTCGTTTAAGAGATGATTTTATTAGGTAATTTCAATAGAAATTGATTTTTGGGACCTAATTATGAAAGTGTTTGGAATTAAAGTCTATTACTGAAATTATGATTTCCAAAGGTTATAAAGTAGTTTAAAGTGATAGAATAAAGTGTTAATTGAGAAAAATAAGCTCAATTGAGAGGTTAATTGAGCAGGGACGAAATTATCATTCATTGAAAGTTTAGGGGAAAAATGGTAATAACCAGCTTGCACTAAAACAGTTTTTGACAGCAGCAGTAGTCTAACTTTGAAAAATCACCATAAATTGTAGAAGTTGAATTAGAAGATGAAGAAAATATGAAATTAAAGCTTATTGAGTCTAGTTTCTTATGGAAGAAAAGGTGTAAGCAATAGAATTGTAAATCATGAGATATAATAGGTTTTGTGAGACAAGGTCAGAATGAATTCGGGTTCCCCTGTTCTGACTTTGAAAAATCATGAAATATTGAATAAAAATAATTATGGGGAGTGGTTTATATTATTAGAATCCTTAGTGAGTCTATTTTTTTATGGTACAAACAAAAATATTATTTTAATTTTGTACAGTGAGATATCTGAGATTTTGTGAAGAGATAGCAGAACTGTCAAACAATGAAACAGGGGAAACTTTAACGAATAAACTATACTAATTGGCTAAGCCAAAAATTATGAAAATTTTATGGTCTGAAGATATGTGAGTCTAGTTTCAAGGAAAATTAACGGTTCTTCATTTGGAGTTTTGTATCTCGAAAAATAAATAATTTAGTGACTATGACTCAAGTAGACAGCTTTGAATGAACTATAAATAGTAATAGAATTATAATGAATGCTACATGTGAACATGAAATGTATTGAATTGATAATTGAATTTATTTATTTAGATCCGGAAAACTCAAATACAAAGCTAAATCGAGGAAAGGAAAAAGTTCCGGACTAGTAGATTTTGTATACAAACTAGAATCGAGGTAAGTTCATATAACTCGAATTATATTCTTAGATGCTTGAAATGTATGTTATTGATGTGGATATAATTTGAATGTTCATTGTATGAAGATTGATGATACATTGATATATTTGATAAAAAGGGAAAGAAATTCCGGTTGAATGAAAGGAAAATTCGATGGATCTCTGAAAAGGAATTGACGGTAAAAAGGATCTAGCCCGGACGGGTGATCCTATCCTGATATAGCCCTCCCGAAGAATATGTGGAAAATGGATTTAGCCCGGACGGGTAATCCGAATTAGGGTCTGAATTTACCTGGACTGGTAATTCAGATCCAAGCTCATTAGAGTAATTGTCGTTGCAGGGGATTTAGCCTGGACTGGTAATCCCGACAATACTCTATGAATTTATATTACAGGGGATTTAGCCTGGACTGGTAATCCCGCTGTAAGGATGAGGTTCGCGGGAGTGTGCTCTCTGAAATGGAAATGTGCGCACATGAATACGAATTGACGGACCCGGATTTGTACACTAAAGTGTACCTCTGAAAATCCATCGAAATTTCGAGAAATTCAACGGGATATATATGGAAAAATAACGAAATCATGGTATTGATGAGCTCATCAATCATTGTGCATATTAATGATACATGAAAATTATTGGACTAACTTGAATGTTGAGTTTGTGCATGTTAAGGTAATAATGCATTGAATGGATATATAAATGGTTATTACATTATATTGAAAATGTTAGGTAAGTATAATTCTTGTTACATGGGCTTACTAAGCACAAAGTGCTTACTCTGTTTCCATTTCCCCTATTTTGTAGTATTAAGAGCTCGGAGGTCGGATTCGGTGGGAGACACATCACACTATCAACCCCAAGATTACGGTATATAATAAGAAACTTTATTTTGGAAATCAATGGCATGTATAAGCTAATAAAGTAGATGTTAATATGAAATGAATGTAAGGTCAGCCATTGGTATGGCTAACAAATTTCTAGTTTCAGTATGTAATGAGGTTATCTTATAAATTTGCATGGATCTATTTTAAAAATATGTTGAATTGGATTGGTTGATATGAATTAATCTCGGTTTAAAAATTTGCAGGGAAGACTAGATATTTATAAAGGGGTTATATTGAGTAAAAAAAAAATTTGTAAACTCCGGTAATGCCTCGTTCCCTATTCCGATAATGAATACGGGTAGGGGGTGTTACACTCTAAACCTTAAACCCTAAACTAAATTTAAATTTTTCGACATTTTTATTAAAAACCTTATTCACACTCGAACCTATTAAGTTATTTTTAATTTGAATATATATAATTATTAACAAACTGATGATGTAAAATTTTAAGAATATTCATATTTTAAATCCAATTTTTTGGTGCTACGCATTCAAAAAAAGCCAGAATTAAGGAAATTTAGAACGTTACACCTTTATACAAAGAGTTAGCCAGAGCGTATGTTGAAAAGTCTATCCCAACACTTAGGAAAGTGTCGCCCCAAAACTATCGTCTTAGGACTAGGCAAAAGCCAACTCATATTCAAGCGTTGCCTTAGGCAAACATATCCCAACCCTTATACAAAGAGTTGGCCAAAGCATAGTCTATCCCAACACTTAGGAAAGTGTCGCCACAAAAGTGTCATCTTAGGACTACACAAAAGCCGACTCTTATGCAAGCGTTGCCTTAGGTATACATATCCCAACCCTTATACAAAGAGTTAGCCAAAGCGTAGTCTATCCCAACACTTAGGAAAGTGTCGCCCCAAAATTGTCGTCTTATGACTCCACAAAAGCCAACTCTTATTCAAGCGTCGCCTTAGGCAGACATACCCCAACCCTTATAAAAAGAGTTGGCCAAAGCGTATGTTGGCAAGTCTATCCCAAAACTTAGGAAAGTGTTGCCACAAAAGTGTCGTCTTAGGACTATACAAAAGCCAACTCTTATTCAAGCGTTGCCTTAGACATACATATCACAACCCTTATACAAAGAGTTGGCCAAAGCGTATGTTGGAAGTCTATACCAACACTTAGGAAAGTGTCGCCCCAAATATGTCGTCTTAGGACTAGACAAAGCCAACTCTTATTTAAGTGTTGCCTTAGGCTTGCATATCCCAACCCTTATAAAAGAGTTGTCTAAAGCGTATGTTGGCAAGTCTATCCCAACACTTACGAAAGTGTCGCCCTGTAATTGTCGCTATAGGACTGTTTTGTTGTAGTGCAAGTTCTAAAAATTATATTATAAGCATTCAAACTTATGAGTATTATGATTTTTTTCTTATATTATAAATCCTAAAAAATATAATAAAAATTAATTTATGTATTTTATAAAGTTATTAAAAAATTTATATTATTTTAATTATAAAAAAATTTCTACTGTTATGGTCAAAAATTATTATAAAAAATAATTTACATGTTATAAAAGTATTATAGTGCATTTATTTATAAAAAGTTATGGCCAAATATGGATGTAACTTATTTATATGTCAATGTTATATATTATAAATATATATACTTATTTACAAAATAATATTTTAGTTTTTTATTATAACTTATTTATAAAAAATAATTCTCTAAAATTATGGAAAAATTTATTATTTAAAAGAAGTGCTATGAAATTTCTAACAAATTATAAATATTTTTATAATGATTGTATATTATAATTTTAATATTATTTTTTTACTTAATTTACATTATTAAAAAGAGAGTTAACCTATCTTTTTTTCAAATTAAGTTTATGTAATTAAAGCTATAGATTATTTAGACTATAAACTCAAATATTATAAAGTTAATGTTGATTATGCAAATAAAAAATATTTTCTTGCACTATATCGTAGAATATGATACCATTTGAGAGAAGGATGTCAAACACAAGCACCATAAACAATTCACAAACTCTTTAATTTTAGACATCCGAGACTTCAAAATGCTGTTGAAAAGACATTTGTTCCTCTAAAAAACTATTTCTCATATTAACATCAATTTAGTATAGCATAAAAATCAAGGTTGGATGACATTAGCTAGCATGTTGCATATTTCATAACTTTAACCATAGGGAGAATTCGGACAACCTATACTTTGTAGAGTACATGGAAGAAGGAGATTTTGATAATTTTAATGATACGAGTTCAAATTTAGATGATGAACTTAGTCAATGACTAACATATGATGATAAGGAGCATATGTTAAATATTAAAGAGGGAATAACCCAACAAATATGCACTAGAACAATTAGATAAAATTGCATATGATGTTTATTTTTCTTGTTATTTTTATTAGTAATCATATTATTAACTACTTTTTTAGACTAACATAATATATGATAATTTGATTTTAATTTTTGTTACTTGTTTAGAAAGTATTTTTATCATACTAATAATATTTTAGTAATTAATATATTTAAAAATATGAATTATGTAATTGTATAATTACAACTTATACTACCAAACATGACATATTGAATTACAATGTAATTATATATTGTCAGCCAAACACGTCTAAGAAATTATAATTATTTGTAATTATAAGAGAATAATTATTCAATTACTTTGTATTGTCCAAACAAATCCTAGAAAAAAATTATTCTTTTATACAATGACATCATTCTAATTAGATTTTGACACTCACCATGTAGGAGTAAAATTATTAAGGTAAACATCTTTAGGTTTATGGGTGTAAAAGTCCTCGAACTTTAAAAAAAAATAATTAAGTCCCTATTTTTAAGTATTTGAATCGTCAAAATGCTTCGAAAAGGCCTTTGACCACTGTTAAAGTTAATGACCTCTGTTTTTTTTTATTTTGTTAACACTACCATATGTCATGTCATGATTTTGATACATGACAAAAATTGATAAAAAATTAAAAAATAAGGAAAATGATTAAAATATATTGAAAATTAAAAAATATATAGAAAATTTTAATTTTTTTTAAATCATAAAATGATAATGTCACATCCCAAAAATCGAATTAATAAATTGACGGTTAGTGAACCGAAAATTGTAATGGGCTCCTGCCTTCCTTTCCACTCTTCCCTAGGTTTCAAGGTAATGGGCTCCTCCACATAAGCAATCTCAATGCACAACATATGCATGTACTCATTATCACCAAAATCCGCCATTGCCTTTGCTTTCTTATCCCCTGATTTCCATACCACTGAAAGTTTGCTCTCCTGGAAATTGGTGTTGCTGTTTGATGGTTCCATTGCTACTTTCTTTTGGTCCTCCATTTTTTGAAAATGATTTATGGTCCTTCTAAAGTTCGGAGTTCCTTAGCCTTCTTCGTGGGTTCGATCCACACTCACCGCACCATTGTTGATACACAGTATCAACGATAGTGGAGAAGGAGTGGAATGACATTTTGGCGAAGGAGCATAGAAGAAGCTAATAAAAATAGAGTGTATAGAGTACCCCCTTCAAAGAAGGTCTTTAGAAATATATATAAGGGTTTATTGGGTTGGACTTCAAGTTAAGTTATTATATATTTTATTATAATTATATAACACTTTTTTTTTTCAATTTTAATAAACCCAACTTTCTTAAAAATTCATTCCAATTTCAGATTTTAATTTTTCATTTTGTTTTTTTAATGGCAATTCAATTGAGTTTATAGCTTCGGTTGACTATGGCGGCGCTAAAAGTTTTTTAATCTGCGGAGACTTTTTTAATGTACCAGTTTCATCCATTGATAATTGGCTTTTTTTTATAGAAATAAGATAAAAATTAATTAATTACGAAAATGTGTTAGGAAAAAGTTATTATGAAAATGAGTTGTTTTCAACAGTACTTATCAATGCCACCTGACACACTGACGGCGATGCTCATTGCGATGCTCATTTTCCCTTTAATCATCACCCAATCATTAAATTTTTATATAAGAAAGAAATTTTCTTTTAGTGTCGTTATTATTTCAAGTGACACTCATATATATTTTTCGAAATACTTATGAAAAATTCAGATATTCACGATAGAGGCCACTAACTTTTTTTGAACAGCACCAACTTTTTTTATTATTAGAAATAATATTTTATCTATTTAAATTAAATATTGAGAGCTAGCTTCCACTATTTTCTCTATTATTATTTTCGCATTTCAAGATGCCCATAAATGCAATTGTATTAGCACCACACACTTTTCAATTTTCTAAGTTTTATATTGTTATTTTTTTTTAATAAAAAGTCATTTAAACTTTTCTTTTTCATATTTCCTTTCTCAAGTTGTTGATATTCAATTTCAATTTGTATTTAATTTTCTTTTCTTGAGTTTTTCAATCTGCTTATAGTGGCATTGGCAAGTAAGAAGATGATAACCACCTATGAAGTAAGCATCAGTCATGGATTCCTCATTTATTTTTTTCGATTTTCTTTTAATTGTTTTTTTTTAGCCTTTTTTTTGTTTTACTTGTTTTTATTTTAATTTCCATCGGTGTCCTAGTGGCACCCACTAAAAAATATTATTTTTTTCCTTTTTTATCTACTGTGAATACCCATATTTTTTTATGGATATTTTAAAAAATATATAGGGTGCCACTTGACACGGTGACAACACAATTTTTTTTTTTAAAATAAAAATCTGATGATTAAGTGATGATAAAGGGAAAAAGGGGATGATGTTGCCAACCTTGACATGTACTATTAAAACAACCCATTTTTTTAAATAACTTTTTCCTTAATCCATTTTCATAATTAATTAATTTTTTATATTATTTCTATAAAAATTTTATAATTAGAGGTTTTTCAATTTCCACTAATAGATTGAACCTGGAGTAAAGAGTGAAGTCTAATTTTATTGCATTGAGTAAAGTAATTTTTATGAACATTTTTATAATGTTTAATAAATTTTAAAATATATTGACACATGGCAGCATAATTGAAAAAAATTACTTTAATAGTTAACAGTAAAAGAGTCTTTTTAGTGCATTTTAATATTTTGACAGTTTAAGTGTCTAATTGAGTAAAAAATAAAGTTTAATTATTATTTTTTAGTTCGAGAGCCCTTTTATATAATTAAATCATATATTTATAAAATTTTATATAAAAAAAATTAGGTTTCAATTAAAACGTAAAAATTGTGACTTTAAGAATATTTTATGTTCAAATCTTATGCAGATTTATTTTGATTACACATTCATAACTAAAATTTTAATATTTAAATAAAATAAATTTATAATCTTGATACCAATTAACTTATTAATTTATAAATCTTATTTTGAGAACTGATAAAAATGTGAAAATACAAATTAGAGTGGTGTAGAAATGATATTGGGGAAGTAGCAAAGGATCTTGAAGCCTACAACCTTAGCATCTATGAGAAAGTGAAGGCCCACAATACTAAATATGGATTGGATGAGTTCCCACGATGAAACTAACGTTTGTCGTGTTATCCCAAATCTGACATATGTCATGTCCCAAGTTCCCCACACTCAACCCTCCAATCCAACTCAACTTCATTTTCCATGCCTATAGTTGTACTTGTATATGCATGGATTTCAATCTAACCAATAAAATCAATTTCCACATCCATTACTCTACCCGATATAACATAGTTTTGCCTTTTTATTTAATTCTCTCTTTATTTTATAGGTAGGTCTTTTCCTTGGTTCGCCCTAGAACCTATGTCCAACTGCAAGCAAACGCCGTACCCGTCAACAAGGAAGACCCATTAAAAAAAAAGGTCAAAACAATCTACCCCAGATACACCCACGCAACAGTAAAATAGTCTTAAAAGCTGAAAAACAATCATTTTCTTCTTTTACATTTTTTTATTACCATTAAATAATGACTTTGACAGAAAGGCACGCCCCTCACCTGATTGCTACTTCAATCAGTGTTTAACTTGGACGAGTATCACCTAAATTCTGCCCCCAACTCATCATATATGTTGTCATCACATTCCAAAGGCTCCTCCTCTTTTCCTCTATCACCGATTTAACCTTGGTTGGTATATACAAGAAGAGGGTACTTGTTCGTGTTTTAGGGGGAAATCAAGGCCAAAAGAGGGGGAGAAAAAAGGTATGTTGATATGGGTTCTGAAGAAGACAAGATATTAGAGAGCAAGATGAAGGGATCCAAAAAGACCATGAACACATTCATGGCTTGCTTATGGTCTTTTCTGGTGAGTTTGGGCGGAGGCCTGTTGTTGGCATGGTGGGAATACCAATATCATCCAACAAATAGGCAGCTTTGGATGGTACCCTTTGGTCTTATTCTGTTTTTTACTCCACTCATCGTTTGGTTCGCCATTTTCGTTTCTGATATCTTCAGTTTAACACCCGATGTAACCCAAGCAGCTGCCTCTATTCATCATCCGGAAAAGCTGAGCAAGCAAGTAATTTCAACTCCCTGTTGATTGTTTCTATAAATATTTTTTCTTTTCTAAATATGAAATATACTTTACAGTAATTGCATATATACTCTTATGCAGTACTTTATATATTTAAAATGTTTCTTCATGTGAATTTATTATCAAACACTGATAGAGTTAACTGAGAATGATTGACAGTTGTAGTTTCTGGCAATCAGATTGAACAGTTTAGAGTTCAGATAACTAATTAGGCGCATTTTTTTAGTATACTTTCTGGATTGCATAAAGCAGATTATATTAAATTAAGTAATGATACATATTCCAGGCTAATGACAGCTAAGTCCTATACATATATTAAGGAGAAGATATTTATAAATCTTAAAAAAGATGAGGTAATGGTAGGTGTCAACTTGGTGAGTTTTATATGATTAAACAAAGAATCATGTAGGAAAAACCAATGAGAATCAGAAGGTTTTTGTTAACTTCAACGGTTTCTGTTCTAATCCCAAGAGTTTACCCGCCACTACTACTATGCATTTTTAATTGCACTTAGGGAGGTAGCTCTGGAAACCTACAACTATCAATCAATATACGGTGTTAATATTAGAGAGTCCAAGTCAAAGTGACGGCAGCCGTCTATTTAAGGACTCCCACGGACGAATGGATACTTGCCGGAGTCGGGAAAAGTTGACATTGGCCCACGGCCCCAGTGGAAGCCATCTGTTCTGTGTGATTCTTCAAAATGTCACAAGTCGAACATGAAAGTTGGCTGGGGTCTTTTACTCTTTAATTTGTTATTTCCATCCTTAGCTAGGAACCACAGATTTCACTTCTTTATTCTGAAATATACCATCCACACATAAAATTTGCAGTATCACTATAATATCAAATCACTTGAAACTTCAGATTCAAGACTTAAAGTTGGAAGGAATCAAATCGCGATATGATTGATGCAAAGGCATTCACTTTGACTGCCATAATTGAGATTGATGCACAGGCATTCACCTCAAGCCTTCTTAACTTTTGATGATGTTTGGAAACTCCCGACCACCAACTGCTGTTATGTTGTCTACTGAGGACAATGGACATTATGTGACTTCCCCGAATCTGCCTTCCCTACTGAGTATTATTTGGGAAATGTAATATATTGTTAATTACTTCCCCGAATCTGCCTTCCCAACGTAGTATTATTTGGGAAATGTGATATATATTAAATTAACAATCAAATAAAGGCTTCACCAGAAAAAGGAAAAAATAAAAAATAAAAAATAAAACAGCCTATCCTATTGGTAAAATATAAAACTAATGCATGAGATATGCAATCAACACGCAAGGCCCCACCAAATCTTCCAAAAGCAATACCATTATTCCTCATCTATTCCCTTATTGTATTTGGAATTCAATTTCATTTTATCTTTTCAGATAAATTAATTTATATATATTAGATGAATATTTTTGTCAAAAATTTCTACTAATAAAAATTAGTTCTTGTAAGTACATGTGGCATGCCATATGTAACTGTTAAGTTATTCTGATAACAACTTTAGTTTTAAAAGTAAAAATAGATAAAATTTTTAATAAAAAAGACCAAATTATTCTTTGGTCTAACATACAAAAACTAATTTGACATGTTTTGAGTAAAGGAGTAGAATACCATATTACTCTATTACATGATGGATGTTTTGTTGGTTCAACAGTTGATGCAAAATGCCACCGTGTAAATTTTACCAGTTTCATTTTATGGTGTTTTGCAGAAGAAATGATCCAGCAACAAAGTTAGAAATTTGTATAATGCTCTGATAATTATTAGTTAGTCTGAAATCAATGATTTGCGGTGAACCCATGATGTTGTGCAATAAGCATTTAGTAAGGCAAATTGATGCAGCAAGTCATTAGAAAAGTCTAAAATTGGTTGTTGGAGGATGAAAGAAGCCCATCTTACAACTCCATTGGGCTGGTATGATAGTAAGTACAAAGTGTTATATGTATTGATACCAATAAATGACGTACCTAATTACTAATTATCCTTGAACACGCACAACCCTTGTTACTTTCGTAATTAATACATCTAAACCTTTATGTTTCCTTTCATTTTCATTACCTAACCATACCATTCTATGACTTTACAACTACATTATTAAGTGGTTTTAATGATATTTCTGCATGTTATTTTCAACACCCAGACAACCACCTCCTTTAATCTACTAATCCATTACACCTACTATTACTAATTTTCAGTTTATTAATAACATCTATTTTTATTTCAGGAAACATATTAGATATTTTAAATATAATCTTTTAGAAAATAAAATATGTGAAAATTTAAAAACAATACAAAGTGTTGTTTTCACTAAATTGCTTTTTAAAACTGAAAATGTTATAAATAAAAAGAAATTTCACTTTGACACGCAAAAAAAAAAAAGTTTTTAAATATAAAATCTTTTGCTCTGAAACAAGTTTTTCATATGTTCATTGTTTAAAAAACTATTTTTATTTATCAAACATATTAAAAAAAAGAAGAAAAGTGTTTCTTTTTAGAAATAAAAATAAATAATATTATAAAAAACCAAACAAAAACTTAACCTTGGGTGAAACAAAATTATTTCTATTTACCAAACATGTTAAAAAAAATAAAAATGTTTTTTTAGATCAAACAAGAACTTAACCTTGGTTGAAACAAAATGAGGGTAATATAAATATATATTTAAAAAGTGGATTGAGTCTTAACTCAATTGATATGAGTATTGATATTAATGCAAGAATGTGTCTCCTATTTATAAGTTGAAAAAGTTTATGAGCTGTTAATGCATCAATGTAGTTTCAAGATACCTTCTTTTTCAACCTAACTTAATTCATTCATCCTAAACCACGTTCGAAATGCTTTTAACATGTCCGTTATTTTACTTCACACATGCATTATTATTATTATTATTTTAACCCTTCACTTCATAATCCATTTTGTGGATAAGCACATAAATACAAAACAAAACCAAAGGAGAAAAATAAAATCATCTAAAAGACAAGGTAAGAAAATTATCATAGAAAATGAATTTTATTTTTACACTTGACTCCATCTTGTCAATAAGCAAACAAAATGGGAGGAAAAAAATCATCTGAAAACAACATAAATAATGGGTTGTTAGGGCAAAGTAATTAATTTGTGAATGATAATAAGTAGATTCTTCCATAGTTAAAACCTCAATATAAAATAATAAAGGAATATTAATAGTATCAATCATGAAAATAACTGATTTTACCTAAATTTAATATTCCCATGTTATCATTTTTTCAAACTGAAAATATTATATATTTCATACATTTATATGGATATGTATACTAATAAAATATTGTGAGTCACCCCTTAGTCTCAATGTAAAGATAATAAAATAATACACTTCAAACTAAATAATAATAATAAAGTTTATGTCTTTTAAGATAATTATTTACCTATAAATTAATATTTTATTCACTATCAGTTGGGTCTTTTAACTCTGCAAGCAATGTTTAATAAATGACACGTGCTTGTTTTAATTTATTTTTAAATTTTTTAATATTTCCTAAAGACATATGATAACATTTCACTCCTGTTTGTAGAACCTTTTAACTCCGCTAATAGCAGTGGTGGATCTTGAGACTAAATTTTGGGGGGAGTTAGTAAAATTTTAGGAGTCTAATGAGATTTTTTTTTTTTTAAATGAGGGTCTAATTAAGATTTTTAAATTTTTTATGAGATTAATGAGAATTTTCAAAACTTTTAAAAAAAATTTCAAAATTTTGAGAGAGTGTAATTAAAATTTTCTAAAAGATTCAAAGGAAGAATCAAAATTTCCCAGAATATTGATTGTGCACCAAATAGTTTTTCTTTTAAAATTTTAAAATATATTAAAAGAAGGTTGTCCTGAATTCTATAATATATGATGTGTGGAATTGTAGTATGCATTTTATTTGTACTTTGGTAGAATTATTTTGCTTTTAGCATTGGGTTATAACCAGGGGCGAAGCCAGAACAATTTTTTAAGGGGGGTCGGATGAAATTTTAATTTTTTATAGTATATATCTTTATAATTTATAAAGGATTAAATCGAATTTTTACAATTTTAAGGGGGTAAAGTGTAATTTTACATTTACTAATTTAAAATTTAAAAAAAATTTAAAAGCCTAAATAGCAATTTTACTTTTTAGGGGGGCCGGGGCCCATGCCAGCCCCCTGTCTTCGCCCCTGGTTATAACCTTGTAAATCAATCTAAAAGAACTTTGTGCAACCCAACTACATAAATCAGAGATTTAATCTTTGAATTTATTATTGATTTTTTAAATTATTTTATTATATTAATTCTTGAATTTAGTAATTTATTATTAAATTTGGATGTAGATATAATGAAATGACAATTTAAAATTAAGTCTAAGTTGAATGATTAAATTAGAAGTTTTTAAGAAAATGATGAGAACCCCCGGCCCCAACAAGATGGAAATGACAAGGAAAGAAAAGAGAAGAAAAATAAAGTTGTAGTGTGTGTTTGAGCATGTGGGGACATTGTTAATTACTTAATACGCAAAATGCCACCTACTTACGAAACATATGAATCACGTGTTCAAACTGTCGTTCATGCACTCAACTCAACCCCGACATAATTAATTAATAAAATAAGTTACCAGGAGTAGTGAAAATTCTTTCCCCAACGCCACCATATAAACATGCTCAAATATATGTCTCTTCATCTATTTCATTTTATGCTATTTAGAAATATATACCATCATTAGTTTTAAAGTAGAATTTACCTTTTTTACAACTCAAATAAACTAATGTTGGTTTCAACCACATTCAATCAATTTAGCGGTGTTGATTTAAAGAGGATTCAACAAAAATAATTAACTTGTGAATCAATATCAATTAGATGAACTAGACTAGAATTGTTGGTGCTAATGCTATGCCTTACATTCACCCCACCATCCTAAAATATTTCCTCATTTATTTGGATTCAAATTAGGGTACTAGATTTAACATATAAAAATTTGTTGAATATTCTTTTTTGTATTTATATGTATTTCAATAAGTTTTGATTCATTTAAAGTTATTATTTTCTACTTTTCACATATTTTTATTCTCATTTTTCACAAATCATATTTAAAATTTTTAACCAACCATGTTTTTTCCAATATTTTCCATTTAAAAAAAATGTAAAATGACCTTTATTTCTTAAATTTGGTCACCAATGTGAAAGGACTTTGGGTTTGGATGAATACTTTAACAGTGATATGTAATGCCCGGTTACCCAAATTGTCTTGGGGTTTTAGAAAAACTAAGATTCAATTGAACGGACTAAGAAATTTTGAGCTCCAGTAGAAGATTAGAAAATTTAAACATTGAAATGTGAATAGTTGAATTTTAATCTTGGTTCGGTTAGGATGCAACCGACTGGTTCCAAAGTGAGAGACAAAATGATTAAGAATGAATGGTGGGAAGGGCCAATGAAGACCGAATGAATGGAGGGGAAAGGCTAGTGAAGACCGTGCCCAAGGAGTATATATATATGGGCAAGAGTGGAAACAAAATTCTCTTAATTTTGTTTGTAAGTCTTCACCTCCCCCTAACATCATATTCTTCAATCGTTCTGAAGAATAAGAGAATACAGATGAAGAAAGCTCTGCATGTCGTAACGAAGGTATGAATCTAAGCCTGGTGGTGCAGAAATTGAGGAACTGGTAAGTTTCCTTATCTTCCCCTATGTTTAGGAATTGAGGAAAGAAGTAGAACGAGACTCTCAAAGCTTCTGTATAATAAAAAGATTATGGGTTTCTAAGAATTTACCATCGTTTAAGCATAATATGGTTGTCACGCTTAGCCGCCGTGACAAAGGAGGCTCTGGCATTTGGATTAGTTAAGCTATCAGGGATGGGGAAAACAAAGTAAGCATTTGTACTTCGTTCTCTAGGGCTATATGCAGATAGGAGAATTTGCCATGATAATGCTGACCACAATATTAGGTGATTGATGAATGATTATCTGGAGTAGTGCATTGCTTACTAATGTTTTGCATGGTATGTATAATTAATGTATCCATATTATGAAAATGGTGACTAACTATGGATTAGGTGAAGTTAGGAACGGAAAAAAGATAGAGTAATTCTGTTAAATATCGCCATACGGTATTACCGAGTGCAAACTGTAACACCCCTAACCCACATCTGTCGCCGAAATAGGGTTTCGGAGCATCACCAATCAAACAGACATAATTTCAAAACACAATCAAACGCATCCAAAACATGTCATAGCAATCTTCCTAGGTGCCTAACCAATGTACCCTCATAGGTACCACAATTATATCAACAAAACATATCATTAGAACATCATCCAAATCCAACTTGTAAACATGCCAAATTTAATCTATTTTACCTAAATCTTGTTCATTTTAGCATTAACTTAAAATATGCCATAAGATGACCTCAAACATAAACACATATTATATGTATATAACCAACCGATATTAAACTTATAATCCCATTTACGTTACAATCAAACCACAAAATAATTATTATTTAGACACTCTAGGTACATGCCGACACAAAAGGATAAAACATCACCACGTTTGAGTTCGGGACCGTTAGATGCTGAATCAGCGATCAAAATTTAGTACCTAACTTGCACACGGAAAACAAAACCGTACGCTGAGTAAAACTCAGTGGTATTTCTATAATTCAGATATAAAAAAATATGAATAACAAATATACAATCTAAATATTTCAATAACCATATCACATTTCATTTGTTTCACAATATCTCAATTCTCATATTTGCTAAATAAATAGCTTTTCACAATATAATACACATATCATTTAAACAATAATTTTGTTCATTCCATATCTAGTTCATGAATACACAATTCATATGTCTCAATCCATATTTCAATTCACTGTCCTATTTTCATTTCACATACAATATCATCTAACATCAATCATAATGCAATTTCGATTAATTATCCCTATTAACACGACTCGGACTTAGATAGATACACGGATCCAACCAAACACACCAGCTTGGCACCCAGTGCCTCATCAAAAAATTCGAAGTAATAATTTGACACCCAGTGTCTCATCGGCTAAACCGAAATAAATTGGCACCTAATGCCTCATCAAATATATCCGAAGTAATAAATTGACACCCAGTGTCTCATCGACTCGAAGTCGAAGAAATCCTTGAACTTTTCCAATCCTATGGCATGCTATCTATATCTGACTCAGCCCGATACAGTTAATAAGGTTTAATTTCACTTTTCAAATACAACCAATATTAAATTCAATTCAAATAAACAAAATATATTCAATATATATATACCAATTCAATCAATATAAATTTAATAAATTCATCACATACTAAATCAAACCATTTCAATTGCAAAACACAATAATTCTTACCTCAACACTTACTATATACATTAAATTGAATTATAACAATTAACAACTAAATTCAGATTATAAAAATACAAACCGAAAATTCTGAGTTATTCCTCGTCGACTTTATCTTTTCCCTTTTTAGTTGAGGGTTCTGGTACGACGTTAGCTACGGAATTAAAACAATTAAAATTCATCAATACAACACAATTCAACCTCATATTTAATATTTTAAATTTTTACTCAATATTTACTTAAATTTTAATTTAGTCCCTAAATCGAGACTAACTTTATTTCTTTACAATTAATCCTATATTTTCATACAAATTCCACTTGAAACTAAATTTAACTCCCTGATTTCACTTAAATCCTTAAATTTTCACAATTTAGTGCCTATTACTCAAAATTTACAATTTATTCTACAATTTAATCTTTTTTTCATTTCTAACTTAAAAATCTATCAATTTAATCCCTAATACTAAAATTATTCAACATAGACAACACTTAAAAACTCAATAATTTCAAAAATTTTGACATGGGTAGGGTAGTATTTAATACCGGGATTCTAAAAACATAAAAATTACAAAAAAAAGGATTAAATTGACTAACCAATTGAGCTTTGAAAAATTGAAAACCCTAAGCTTTGCTTTCTCCTTTCTTTCTTTGTCTTTTTCTTTTTTGTTTTGCTTCTCTATTTCTTTCTTTCTTTTTCTATTTCTCTTATTTAAAAATTGAATAATTGAATAATTGAAAATGCCTTTTTCGACATCCGTGACTATCGAGTTGTTACACAAGCCGTGCTGAGCGAAGCTTCGGGCCTTGCGAAAGACACTATGATGTTCAATCATCAAGGTATATGACGGTGAAATGGAGGAATGGATGGAATGAAATGGGAAGAATAAAGATCATGGTTAGGCCATGAGATGGTTGAAGGCTATACACCTAAAATGAGTAAGACCATAGCTGAAAGATGCTATGGCATCATGATGGAAATGAGTAAGACAATGGTTGAAAGACGGTATGGCATCCTAATAGTCTGCCAGGATAATAAACATGGGGATATAAGGTGTAATACCATAGTTGGACTATGACCACCAGTGTAGTTTGCCGGGACGATAAACACGGGGTTATATTATGTAAGACCATAACTTAAAAACGCTATGACATCAAGTAATTATTTGACGAAAATATGAATAAGACCATGGCTGAAAGATGCTATGACATCATATTAGTCCAACGGGACGTTAAAAGCAGTATAGTCCGCAAAGACGATAAAAATGGGGCAGTCTGCTAGGACACATAGAATGTTTATGCATGATATTTGGCTTTACGAATGTTCGATTAGAATGTATAGAGATATATGCATACAAGTATGTGATGACCCTACTAGGGTTTTTCTCAAGTATAAGACTCTGCAGAGTCTAAGGCTCTAAGCCTTATGTATGTATGCAACTCCTATAGCCATGGGCATACGCAAGTTAAGACAGTCCACTGGACTTGTCCTTATGTTTCAAGCTAAGACTGTCCATTGGACTTGTCTCCAAGTTTACATGCAAAGGTTATACGTAGGACTTCGCTATATGAAAGTCTGAGGGATTATGTATTCAAGGAATTCATGTGAACGAGTCTGCAGACATGAATCCCTATCTATAAATCCACATATATGAATCCATACATGTGATTCTGTATCTATGAATCCACCTATATGATTCTGCATCTATGAATTCCCATGTAAAAGTCCGCAGGCACTATTCTTCAAGCAAGAGTCTATAAGGACTAACTGATGAGTATGACTTCACAAGTTTAAGTTTGCCCAAGGTATGATCCCACAAATCTAAGTTCGCCAAGAATGGGTTTGTATGTATGAATCATCCCATATGAGTCTGTAGGTGTAAGTCCGCGATAATGTGTCCACCAAACAGAGACTTGCAAGTTTGAACCCGCCAAGTTTGAATCCGCATGTATAAGTCACCATGTGTAAGTACACATGTAAGAGTCCTCAAAGTGTGAAATTTCATGCATAAGTCTTCAAGGACCAACCGTTAAGCGTTATTCCGTAACAATATTATCTACCAAGATACTCCGCATATGATTAACTTCTAAAATTGATAACGAGTTTTTTTGTATGAAATCAATCCAAATGCGTAAGTTGAACCATCCTACAAGATATAATAACGCACGAAAAATGGAAATAGAGAACCATGCCAATGTATAAAACGTACTAATTTGCAAGTTGTGCCAATGAGAATGATGTCAATAGTGCACCATGAAAGGCATATGGGCTTTTTGTTATGCTTTCAGGTAAAATGGGCTATATAAGACACTGGAAAGGGACTAAGTCAAAATCTTTTGAGCTTGTGTGAGCTTGTTCTTTTTAACTATGACATGCATATATCGGGGGCGACTTGTAGGCTAAGCCTCAAGATCAGAAATTCTTGTAACTGAATTTGAACAACATTGGCTGTAACAGCCCGATTTTAACCCTAATCGAAACGATGGTGTCGGGACCACGAATTCGAGTTGGAAAAAATATTTTAATATTATTTTCTATGCTTTTTATGTGTGAATTGATGTGTGTGAAAATTTTGTATTAAAATTTGACCGTTTTGGTGCTTAATTGCGAAAAAGGGCTTAATCGTATAAAAAAAATTTGGTGGTTAAATGTGTAAGCACTGAATTGATGATGTCTTTATAAATTGGAGGTTTAAAGTAGCAAATTGACCAAAAATTGACATAGTGGCCGGCCATGATTTGCATGAAATACTGATCTTATTTGTTTGATATTTCTTTATGGGAAAATAGTATATTTTATTATAAGTTAATAGTAAAACATCATTAATATGTGTGAGTAAAAAAAAAAGAGAAATAAAGAAATAAAGCTCACAGTGGATGCGTGTAATAGTGACTTGATTTGTTTATATTATTTTATGATGAAAGTGGTAATTTAATATATGTTAAAATATGATATTTGGTAAAAAAAAAAGATGAAAGTGTTCATCTTTCTTGTTTATTTTGACCGAAACTAAGAGAAAGAAGAAAAAGCTTAAGCTTGAAACATTCGGTCCCTTGCATGCTTCATTAAAGGTATGTTTGAGTTTAGTTTTGAATAAATTTTACATATTTGAGAAGGTTGTTGAGTTGTTTATCTTGCCCATGTTTTAATTTTCGAAATTTGTAAAGAATTTGTGTTTGACCATTGATGAAGTTTATGGAAGTTCGGTGTTGATGTTAGAAAATAGAAAATATGTGATAGATTTTTAAGTTTTGTATTATAAATTTTCAAGAAATTAGTTTATTAGGGCTTAATTGAGGAAATTGATAAATGGAGGGACTAGATTTTTAAAATAAATATAGTGTAAGGACTTGTATAAGTCTAATAAATATTCGGCCCTTGTTTATTGAAAGGAGATAGAGTGAATTTTAGGTTTTATGCATTGTGGACTATTTTGTAAAAATGCCTAAACAGAGTTAAATTGTGAAATTTATAAATTGAGGGTTCAAAATGTGAAATAAATGAAAGAAGTGGGCTGCTAGGGACCTTAGTGAAATTCGGCCAAGCTAGGGTGAAGTTAAATTTTGAATATTTTGTGTTTTATGCTATTTGGACTAAATTGTGATAAATGTAAAATATCAGGGGAAAAATGGTAATTTGCCCATTTATGAGTTTTCGGACCAAATTCAATGGAGTTATATTTGATTTAGCTAAATTTGAAATTTATAGATCAAGAGCAAAAAGAATCGGGATTGGATCGGGGAAAAGCGAAGTTAATTGAATAGTCGGGAAACATAGTCCGTGGATACTCGAGGTAAGTTTTAAGCAATTGGATTAATTTGAATTATCTATATATTAATGTTCATGTTAAGTGACATAAATACTTTTAAATTTCAAATTGCCGAATAAGGCATAAGGAGTATTATACATGATAGTTGATGTGAAGTTGTAAATACATGCATATATGCAACTGTGATAAAGAATTTGATATATATACCATTATATATATGGAAAAGAAATATTCGGATATGTGTGCATGTAAGTATATCCTTGATGATGTCGAATGGGATAGGATGACTTTGAATGTGGTTGCCGAATGTGTTAGTACCATGAACATGTATTTATATAAATATATCGAAATGCTTTGGATGGTTGAAATATGTATAAAGATATGTTTGCCATAAGTATGAAAGGTGGATATGTTTGGACTGGATAAATAATTATGGGTTGAGTTGTAGTTAATTGGGGAACATGAAATGAGTGATAGTGGTGAATGAATGAATAAATAAGTGTTTAATTGTATAAGGCCGAATGTAATGGTAAATTATAAGAAGAAAGATTCGGGTTGAATGTGCGTATTTAGGTATGTCATATTTATAATATGTGAATTTATATGTTATGTTTAAGTGGAGGTTGTTAATGAGCACTGTGTGTGCGAAAATGTTAAGTAACAGCTCTATGTGAGCGATACGTTACGGAAAGTTGGCACTGTGTGTGCGAAAATGTTAAGTAACGGCTCTGTGTGAGCGATACGTTACGGAAGATGGCACTATGTGTACGAGAAATGGTTAATGGCACTATGTGTGCGATACATTACCGGATGATGGCACTATGTGTGCGAGAAATGGGTAATGGCACTATGTGTGCGATACATTACCGGTAGATGACACTATGTGTGCGAGAAACGGGTAATGGCACTATGTGTGCGATACATTACCGGAAGACGACACTTCGTGTGCTAATTATCAAATAACAACTAAGTGTAATTGAATATGATTATGTGATGAATAAGTGCAGGTATAAGTGTGAAAATTTATGAACAATGTGCTCGATATTTGAGCGAACTTTCCGTAAGAAGAAATGGAGTAAGTGAAATTATGAAAGAGTAAATTTAGAAATAAAATAGTTTTGGACAACAGCAGTTATGTGTCTTTGAAAAATCACCAAAAATAGTGGAAATTGAATTAGAGGTTGAATAAGATATGAAATTAAATCTGGATGAGTCTATTTTGACATAAAAGAAACGGTGTAAACAAAATAATTTAATATTCTGTGATATTTGAATTTTTGTGAGACAGGGTTAGAATGATTTAGGAATCCCCTATTGTGACTTTGAAAATTTATTAAAAATTGTACAAAAATAATCATTGGATAAAATTTATATCCCTGAATTTTTTAATGAGTCTATTTTAAATAGAAATAAACGGTAATATCATTTGAGTTTTGTACAATGAGATAATTAATTTTTAGTGAAGAAAGGTCGAAACTGTCAGACAACAGAACAGGGGATACTTTAAAGAATAAAATGTACTAATTGGCTAAGCCAAAAATTCGAGAAATTTTGTGGTGTGGAGATATTTGAGTCTAGTTTCATAGAAAATTTACGGTTCTTCATTTGGAGCTCTGTACCTCGAGAAATAAATAATTTAGTGACAGTGACTTAAATAGACAACTTAAGATGAACATGAATAAAAAGTGGAACTATGTGCAATTATGATTGTATTATCTTGAGAACATATTGTGAAGATTTATGAAAGCCGGTTAATAAATCACTTATTATTTACATACTTACTTACTAAGCTTTGTAGCTTACTTTCCTTCCTTTCCCATATCTTATAGGGTTGTATGCTAGGAGATGTAATCACACTGTCAAGCTATCATCGTGGGTAAAAAAGTGAATACAAACCTCTTAAGTTTATGGCATGTATAAGGGACTTAGTCATTTGTATATGTCATAATTGGTTTGGCCTAAAATGTTGGCCATTAATATTTAGCAGTTCATTTTGTATAAGGCCATTGATGTTGACTAGTATTATTTAAGTTATATGTTTGTGATGTAAAGTGAAAACTGATAATTTGGATAAAATTTTATGACTCAGTTTAATACGTTTACAAGTGTATGTGTTCTGGTAATGCCTCGTACCCTATTCCAGCGTCGAATACCGGTAAGGGGTGTTACATTGGAGTTATTCCAACATAGGTCGATTGTTAAATTTTACGAAAGTTATTATTGTTAATCATCATTATTACGCATGTTAATGTCTCAAACTAGAAATTAGTAAAGATTGTAGCATATTCAGTTTGGTTGGCCGATCGGTCGAGTGATTTAGATGCTACATTGATCTTATATCCTATTGTGCATGAAATTTGTTACAAAATGGTAATGGAATGAATTGATTGCTTTGGATTGTATGTGATTTGCTTCGATAATTGTGGTAGCATTCCTGTAGCTCAAATCCAGTGACTGGATCGAGCGAGGGGTGTTACAACTTAAAAGTCATGCTCTATATCACTCAAGTTATCAAATATACATCATCACATTTGAACATTAACACTTCATGGTTCAAACATTAACCAAGTTTAAAATAAACTATCCATCCAAAGTAAACTCATATAAATATAACACATACATAGATGCCACATAATCAAGCTTAAAACAAGCAAAAGTCTACCCAGTCGATAGTAGGATAGTGTGAGCTTCGAAATGATCCCATTGACGCATTCCGCAAACTAACAATCTACAGAAAAGGGAAAACAACTAGGTAAGCATTTCAAATATTTAGTAAGTTCATAGGTATTAAAACGATACTTACCCCGTTTTATAATTAAACATATTATAATAATTAACTTAGTATAACTTGCCTGACTTGGGAATTCACAACAATGTGAGTTTATCATATAACAAAGTCGTATATCAATTCAACATTTAACATCTTATTTCAATTTAGTACCATTCACATAGAATCCACAATTCAATATCATTTACATAGTTTTGTCATCATATAAACATTGAAAATTGAACTTATTCATACTACTTCCATTTCTCTTTTTATTAACTAGTTAGCCCGAGAAACTATATTGAATAGATTCAGATACACGGATAACTACACCACACCAAGGCACCGTAGCACAAAGCCTGTAGGAAACAAATAACCGTATAAAAATACGTCCCTCGACCACACCGGGGTCTCCGTAGAGACATATAACTCAGTAATCCGCAACAAATGCTAGATTTTGGTATAATCAGTAATAACTTCGAACCATCACATATATCTCGTACCAACGTGCAATCAACCCTATTGGCATGAAAATTGTATCCTATGGTTTATAACATTCACTCGAGCACATTTAACACATAAAATTATTTCTTTACAGTTCAGTCCATATATCATATTTTGGTACCAAATTGTAAACAACTTAAATTACATTCATACAAATACAAATTCACAATTCAAGTATATACTACAATTACATATAACCATACCACATAAACTTATCTGACAAAAAAAAAAACAAAAAAGGTGTTGAGGACTAATCCATAATTTTTCCTTTTTCATGATTATCCTCCGATTGTTTCAAATCCCGATCTATACGATAATTCATTTCAGTTTATCAATTCCAAATACCTTATATCGTTATAATAAATACATATAACATTTTAATTTCATTTTTTGATGCTCCCTAAAGTTTTGCATTTTATTTTATTTAGTCCCTAAAATTGAAATTACTATAACTTAAAAATTTGAGCTTCGATTTTGAAACTGATTTAAATTTCACCTGTAACACCCCAAACCCGGCCCAAACATTACAACCGGATCTGGTATGTCACTAAGAAAATTTTGGAAAACATATCGTATTCTCAGAAAATATTTTTCTGAAGTTTATCTTTTTATTCAGGAAAAATAAATAGTTGGAAAAATAAATAGTTGATAGTTTAAATAAAATATGCCTTAGTTCAATTAAAATAAAAATTTAAATAACTAAAAGTAATGAAAGCCCATAATAAAACAAAATATAAACTAGTGGCCCATGGCCTTATTACAACGAGATTTAAAACCCATTAAAAAATATAAAATAATAAACTAGAGTCTTTTTGCTGAATCCAAATGTTCTTTTGCATGGCCACCTTACGCTCCTCTCCAGCCCGGTCCGATGCACTAAATGCTACCTAAAATATTAATTAATTGGTTGAGTCACGAGACTCAGTGTGCAACCCTCATTCACCATTAGATTTGGGCCTTAGCCCCACAGATCAAAATATAAAACTTAATATAAAAGATAACATGCAAAGCCCAACCCAAATCCTAGGTTTCCATCCGCTACACGCCCCCGTACCAGCCATTCACACCATTGGGGATTTCTACAATCAACCCACACCGCTACACGCCTTGATGGCAGTCTTGCTGCTCATCAACATATTATGGTTGAAGCCCTTCTAACGGGTCACGGCATTAGCCGCTACAACATATAACAGATCACGGTAAAAATCGCTACAACAGATCACGGTAAAAACCGCTACAACGTATAACTTCCTCCTTTCATCAACCCAACCCATGCAATCACAGAATATCAATATACTTAAATCATTTAATCAGAACTTTCACTAACCTGGTGATTTGCTTTTACCCTCTTTGGGTTTCCATCATTAAGCCGGAATTTTGGCATTTATCAAGACATATAAAACTTATAATCATATATTTAACAAACAGATCTAGATGGTGTGGAGAATTACACACCTGAGTAATGTAGATACCCTTGCTAAGCCGATCTACGCTTTGCTTCAAAAAGCCGGAAAGATGTGAAAATTGGCCTCTCCTATATTCGGCCATAGTTAGTATTCTACCCGATTTTATATATATGAATAAACAAATCCTCTTACCTTGAAATCCCGAATGTAACACGATTCTATAACTTAGAGATCTATAAGTTTCAGCTTCTAGGAAAAATCCCGAAAAGATGATCTATCGCGCTTTCGGCTTTTGAAAGAATTAAAAATTGGAAAGATGGCTAAGGGAGATTCGGCCAATGAATATTAAGGAGAAGAATAGGTGTAGTTTCGGCTTTTGAATCAAAGTGAAGATGAGGGAATAGGCTTAGAGATTTCGGCTTTTGTAGAGAATAAAGAAGAAGATGGAACTTTAGGAGTTTTCGGCTTTTACTCAGAGAAGAAGAGAAAAGAATGAGAGAAAAACCCCAAATGCCGAAATTGAAGAGATATTCCCCCTATTTATAAAAATTTTGGCACTTACCTAACCTTGCAGATAAATCCTATCTTTTCTCCTTTATCTTAATCTACTAGCTCATCTAAAAGAGACTTAATTATCTCTAACTCTTCCCTCCTTTATCAGCATATTATCCACATATTTTAAACATTAAAATCCCTAAATTTTAGCCTTTATCTGCTTATTATCCTCCAAAAATAAATTCCTAAATAATAGCCTTTATCTGCTTATTATCCACATATTTTAAACATTAAAACCCCTAAATTTTAGCCTTGTTGCCATCCACTCCACCTAATCCTAATGCCCAAAATTTAGCTAACTTAAATTAAAAGAATTGGGCTCCATGAAACTTAAATTTGGGCCCCTTACTCCCTTGTGTGGCGTCACCTCCTAAGATTGGGCCACAAGCCAACTTTGGTATTTTAAACATAGATACTACCTTTTAAACCCTATAATGCCCAAACAGATAATTGTAATCAAGGCCTCTACCTAAGCCTGAGCCCAATTTGGACCCCTAACACTTAAATTAACACATTAAACATATCCACCCATTAAATGCATAGGCCCAAAAATTCAGGATGTTACAGTTCTACCCCCCTTAAAGAAATTTCGTCCTCGAAATTTCCAACTAACTATTAATCGTACTACCCAAGTCTTACCACTATGCTTTCGCTGCGCACTCTGATTCTAAACCCAAAATAAACACTTAGTATACAATGGTAGAGTACGCACCGGTATTCACATCTAGAGCGTCCTCGTCCCCTTGTACTCATGCTATCGGTTCGCTTTTATCTGATTAAAAATTTTATGAATTATTGGTTTTCTTCCACTGATTATCCACGAACAGTCTTATGATCAGTAGTTTTAAGAGTAGTTCTTTCGAATTCGCAATTCAGTCTCAAGTTCACCTTTCCTAGTTCTAAGAACTACATACATTCAACCATCAACATACATACACCCACATTCAATACATAGGGGTATTTTCGTTATTCCACTACCCAGGGGTATTTTCGTAATTTTATCCTGCAGGGGTATTTTCATAATTTTCAAAATAAGGTTCCTTGGTGATTTTGTGAAATAAGGGTGTTTTGGTAATTTTGCAATCTGGGGGTATTTCGGTAATTTTGAAGTTCGGGGGTATTCCGGTAATTTTGAAATTTGGGGGTATTTCGGTAATTTTACAAATCAAGGGTATTTTGGTCATTTCACAAATCAGGGGAAATTTGGTAATTTTACAAATTAGGGATAATTTGGTCATTTTGCAAATTAAGGTAATTTGGTAATTTTACAAATCAGGGGTATTTTGGTCATTTTGTAAAAATAATGTGGCTGGTCCCTTTCGGGTTTTAATTATAGATTTTGGCCCGTCAACAAATCCTCGTGGCTAGGGTGAACAGTCACTACGCACCAGGTAGGATTCCAGCGAAAAGGAGGTAAGTCACTAGGACTGCTTAAATACCAGGCTCTTCCGGATCCAATCCTAGACATGCGTATGCCCGTTGCCACACCAAAGCCTTACGACTCGTTCACGGGTTTGTTTAGTGAAATTAAGTCTTATGAGATTCTAGAAGTTGTTTAACTAGACCTAGAGTCCATCAAGGTCTAATCTAACTATTCTACGTCCCATAAAGCCCATTAAGCCCACATAAATATATCACACAATGGTTCAGAATACTTACCTGGCGGACTTGGGCCGGAGACGCAGGTGCCATGCCGAGAAAACCATCCTGTATCACTTATAAATATACATGTTTCAAAAACCCATTTTTTAGAAAACGTTTTGAGCCCCAAAACCCCAAAATCGAGTTTTGAACCGGGCTCTGATACCAATTTGTAACACCCCAAACCTGGCCCAAACATTACAACCGGATCTGGTATGTCACTAAGAAAATTTTGGACAACATATCGTATTCTCAGAAAATATTTTTCTGAATTTTATCCTTTTATTTAGGAAAAATAAATAGTTGGAAACATAAATAGTTGATAGTTTAAATAAAATATGCCTTAGTTCAATTAAAATAAAAATTTAAATAACTAAAAGTAATAAAAGCCCATAATAAAACAAAATATAAACTAGTGGCCCATGGCCTTATTACAACGAGATTTAAAACCCATTAAAAAAATATAAAATAATAAACTAGAGTCTTTTTGCTGAATCCAAATGTTCTTTTGCATGGCCACCTTACGCTCCTCTTCAGCCCGGTCCGATGCACTAAGTGCTACCTGAAATATTAATTAATTGGTTGAGTCGCGAGACTCAGTGTGCAACCCTCATTCACCATTAGATTTGGGCCTTAGCCCCACAGATCAAAATATAAAACTTAATATAAAAGATAACATGCAAAGCCCAACCCAAATCCTAGGTTTCCATCCGCTACACGCCTCCGTACCAGCCATTCACACCATTGGAGATTTCTACAATCAACCCACACCGCTACACGCCTTGATGGCAGTCTTGCTGCTCATCAACATATTATGGTCGAAGCCCTTATAACGGATCACGGCATTAGCCGCTACAACATATAACAGATCACGGTAAAAATCGCTACAACAGATCACGGTAAAAACCGCTACAACGTATAACTTCCTCCTTTCATCAACCCAACCCATGCAATCACAGAATATCAATATAATTATATCATTTAATCAGAACTTTCACTAACCTGGTGATTTGCTTTTACCCTCTTTGGGTTTCCATCATTAAGCCGGAATTTCGGCAGTTATCAAGACATATAAAACTTATAATCATATATTTAACAAACAGATCTAGATGGTGTGGAGAATTACACACCTGATTAATGTAGATACCCTTGCTAAACCGATCTACGCTTTGCTTCAAAAAGCCGGAAAGATGTGAAAATAGGCCTCTCCTATATTCGGCCATAGTTAGTATTCTACCAGATTTATCGCGCTTTCGGCTTTTGAAAGAATTAAAAATTGGAAAGATGGCTAAGGGAGATTCGGCCAATGAATATTAAGGAGAAGAATAGGTGTAGTTTCGGCTTTTGAATCAAAGTGAAGATGAGGGAATAGGCTTAGAGATTTCGGCTTTTGTAGAGAATAAAGAAGAAGATGGAACTTTAGGAGTTTTCGGCTTTTACTCAGAGAAGAAGAGAAAAGAATGAGAGAAAAACCCCAAATGCCGAAATTGAAGAGATATTCCCCCTATTTATAGAAATTTCGGCACTTACCTAACCTTGTAGATAAATCCTATCTTTTCTCCTTTATCTTAATCTACTAGCTAATCTAAAAGAGACTTAATTATCTCTAACTCCTCCCTCCTTTATCAGCATATTATCCACATATTTTAAACATTAAAATCCCTAAATTTTAGCCTTTATCTGCTTATTATCCTCATAAAATAAATTCCTAAATAATAGCCTTTATCTGCTTATTATCCACATATTTTAAACATTAAAACCCCTAAATTTTAGCCTTGTTGCCATTCACTCTACCTAATCCTAATGCCTAAAATTTAGCTAACTTAAATTAAAAGAATTGGGCTCCATGAAACTTAAATTTGGGCCCCTTACTCCCTTGTGTGGCGTCACCTCCTAAGATTGGGCCACAACCCCACTTTGGTATTTTAAACATAGATACTACCTTTTAAACCCTATAATGCCCAAACAGATAATTTTAATCAAGGCCTCTGCCTAAGCCTGAGCCCAATTTGGACCCCTAACACTTAAATTAACACATTAAACATATCCACCCATTAAACGCATAGGCCCAAAAATTCAGGATGTTACAGTTCTACCCCCTTAAAGAAATTTCGTCCTCGAAATTTCCAACTAACTATTAATCGTACTACCCAAGAATCACCACTATGCTTTCGCTGCGCACTCTGATTCTAAACCCAAAATAAACACTTAGTATACAATGGTAGAGTATGCAGCGGTATTCACATCTAGAGCGTCCTCGTCCCCTTGTACTCATGCTATTGGTTCGCTTTTATCTGATTAAAAATTTTATGAATTATTGGTTTTCTTCCACTGATTATCCACGAACAGTCTTATGATCAGTAGTTTTAAGAGTAGTTCTTTCGAATTCGCAATTCAGTCTCAAGTTCACCTTTCCTAGTTCTAAGAACTACATACATTCAACCATCAACATACATACACCCACATTCAATACATAGGGGTATTTTCGTTATTCCACTACCTAGGGTTATTTTCGTAATTTTATCCTACAGGGGTATTTTCATAATTTTCAAAATAGGGTTCCTTGTTGATTTTGTGAAATAAGGGTGTTTTGGTAATTTTGCAATCCGGGGGTATTTCGGTAATTTTGAAGTCCAGGGGTATTCCGGTAATTTTGAAATCCAGGGGTATTTCGGTAATTTTACAAATCAAGGGTATTTTGGTCATTTCACAAATCAAGGGAAATTTGGTAATTTTACAAATCAGGGACAATTTGGTCATTTTGCAAATTAAGGTAATTTGGTAATCTTACAAATCAGGGGTATTTTAGTCATTTTGTAAAAATAATGTGGCTGGTCCCTTTCGGGTTTTAATTATAGATTTTGGCCCGTCAACAAATCCTCGTGGCTAGGGTGAACAGTCACTACGCACCAGGTAGGATTCCAGCGAAGAGGAGGTGAGTCACTAGGACTGCTTAAATACCAGGCTCTTCCGGATCCAATCCTAGACATGCGTATGCCCGTTGCCACACCCAAGCCTTACTACTCGTTCACGGGTTTGTTTAGTGAAATTAACTCTTATGAGATTCTAGAAGTTGTTCAACTAGACCTAGAGTCCATCAAGTTCTAATCTAACTATTCTACGTCCCATAAAGCCCATTAAGCCCACATAAATATATCACACAATGGTTCAGAATACTTACTTGGCGGACTTGGGCCGGAGACGCAGGTGCCATGCCGAGAAAACCATCCTGTATCACTTATAAATATACATGTTTCAAAAACCCATTTTTAGAAAACATTTTGAGCCCAAAAACCCCAAAACCGAGTTTTGAACCGGGCTCTGATACCAATTTGTAACACCCCAAACCCGACCCAAACATTACAACCGGATCTGGTATGTCACTAAGAAAATTTTGGACAACATATCGTATTCTCAGAAAATATTTTTCTAAAGTTTATCCTTTTATTCAGGAAAAATAAATAGTTGGAAAAATAAATAGTTGATAGTTTAAATAAAATATGCCTTAATTCAATTAAAATAAAAATTTAAATAACTAAAAGTAAAAAAAGCCCATAATAAAACAAAATATAGACTAGTGGCCCATGGCCTTATTACAACGAGATTTAAAACCCATTTAAAAAATATAAAATAATAAACTAGAGTCTTTTTGCTGAATCCAAATGTTCTTTTGCATGGCCACCATACGCTCCTCTCCAGCCCGGTCCGATGCACTAAGTGCTACCTGAAATATTAATTAATTGGTTGAGTCGCGAGACTCAGTGTGCAACCCTCATTCACCATTAGATTTGGGCCTTAGCCCCACAGATCAAAATATAAAACTTAATATAAAAGATAACATGCAAAGCCCAACCCAAATCCTAGGTTTCCATCCGCTACACGCCTCCGTACCAGCCATTCACACCATTGGGGATTTCTACAATCAACCCATACCGCTACACGCCTTAATGGCAGTCTTGCTGCTCATCAACATATTATGGCCGAAGCCCTTATAACGGATCACGGCATTAGCCACTACAACAAATAACAGATCACGGTAAAAACCGCTACAACAGATCACGATAAAAACCGCTACAACGTATAACTTCCTCCTTTCATCAACCCAACCCATGCAATCACAGAATATCAATATACTTATATCATTTAATCAGAACTTTCACTAACCTGGTGATTTGCTTTTACCCTCTTTGGGTTTCCATCATTAAGCCGGAATTTCGGCAGTTATCAAGACATATAAAACTTATAATCATATATTTAACAAACAGATCTAGATGGTGTGGAGAATTACACACCTGATTAATGTATATACCCTTGCTAAACCGATCTACGCTTTGCTTCAAAAAACCGGAAAGATGTGAAAATAGGCCTCTCCTATATTCGGCCATAGTTAGTATTCTACCAGATTTTATATATATCAATAAACAAATCCTCTTACCTTGAAATCCCGAATGTAACACGATTCTATAACTTAGAGATCTATGAGTTTCGGCTTCTAGGAAAAATCCCGGAAAGATGATCTATCGCGCTTTCGGCTTTTGAAAGAATTAAAAATTGAAAAGATGGCTAAGGGAGATTCGGCCAATGAATATTAAGGAGAAGAATAGGTGTAGTTTCGGCTTTTGAATCAAAGTGAAGATGAGGGAATAGGCTTAGAGATTTCGGCTTTTGTAGAGAATAAAGAAGAAGTTGGAACTTTAGGAGTTTTCGGCTTTTACTCAGAGAAGAAGAGAAAAGAATGAGAGAAAAACCCCAAATGCCGAAATTGAAGAGATATTCCCCCTATTTATAGAAATTTCGGCACTTACCTAACCTTGCAGATAAATCCTATCTTTTCTCCTTTATCTTAATCTACTAGCTAATCTAAAAGAGACTTAATTATCTCTAACTCCTCCCTCCTTTATCAGCATATTATCCACATATTTTAAACATTAAAATCCCTAAATTTTAGCCTTTATCTGCTTATTATCCTCATAAAATAAATTCCTAAATAATAGCCTTTATCTGCTTATTATCCACATATTTTAAACATTAAAACCCCTAAATTTTAGCCTTGTTGCCATCCACTCCACCTAATCCTAATGCCCAAAATTTAGCTAACTTAAATTAAAAGATTTGGGCTCCATGAAACTTAAATTTGGGCCCCTTACTCCCTTGTGTGGCGTCACCTCCTAAGATTGGGCCACAAGCCCACTTTGGTATTTTAAACATAGATACTACCTTTTAAACCCTATAATGCCCAAACAGATAATTTTAATCAAGGCCTCTGCCTAAGCCTGAGCCCAATTTGGACCCCTAACACTTAAATTAACACATTAAACATATCCACCCATTAAACGCATAGGCCCAGAAATTCAGGATGTTACAGTTCTACCCCTTTAAAGAAATTTCGTCCTCGAAATTTCCAACTAACTATTAATCGTACTACCCAAGTCTCACCACTATGCTTTCGCTGCGCACTCTGATTCTAAACCCAAAATAAACACATAGTATACAATGGTAGAGTACGCACCGGTATTCACATCTAGAGCGTCCTCGTCCCCTTGTACTCATGCTATCGGTTCGCTTTTATCTGATTAAAAATTTTATGAATTATTGGTTTTCTTCCACTGATTATCCACGAACAGTCTTATGATCAGTAGTTTTAAGAGTAGTTCTTTCGAATTCGCAATTCAGTCTCAAGTTCACCTTTCCTAGTTCTAAGAACTACATACATTCAACCATCAACATACATACACCCACATTCAATACATAGGGGTATTTTCGTTATTCCACTACCTATGGTTATTTTCGTAATTTTATCCTACAGGGGTATTTTCATAATTTTCAAAATAAGGTTCCTTGTTGATTTTGTGAAATAAGGGTGTTTTGGTAATTTTGCAATCTGGGGGTATTTCGGTAATTTTGAAGTCCGGGGGTATTCCGATAATTTTGAAATCCAGGGGTATTTTAGTAATTTTACAAATCAAGGGTATTTTGGTCATTTCACAAATCAAGGGAAATTTGGTAATTTTACAAATCAGAGACAATTTGGTCATTTTGCAAATTAAGGTAATTTGGTAATTTTACAAATCAAGGGTATTTTGGTCATTTTGTAAAAATAATGTGGCTGGTCCCTTTCGGGTTTTAATTATAGATTTTGGCCCGTCAACAAATCCTCGTGGCTAGGGTGAACAGTCACCACGCACCAGGTAGGATTCCAGCGAAGAGGAGGTGAGTCACTAGGACTGCTTAAATACCAGGCGCTTCCGGATCCAATCCTAGACATGCGTATGCTCGTTGCCACACCCAAGCCTTACAACTCGTTCACGGGTTTGTTTAGTGAAATTAAGTCTTATGAGATTCTAGAAGTTGTTTAACTAGACCTAGAGTCCATCAAGTTCTAATCTAACTATTCTACGTCCCATAAAGCCCATTAAGCCCAGATAAATATATCACACAATGGTTCAGAATACTTAGCTGGCGGACTTGGGCCGGAGACGCAGGTGCCATGCCGAGAAAACCATCCTGTATCACTTATAAATATAAATGTTTCAAAAACCCATTTTTAGAAAATGTTTTGAGCCCAAAAACCCCAAAACCGAGTTTTGAACCGGGCTTTGATACCAATTTGCAACACCCCAAACCCGGCCCAAACATTACAACCGGATCTGGTATGTCACTAAGAAAATTTTGGAAAACATATCGTATTCTCAGAAAATATTTTTCTGAAGTTTATCCTTTTATTCAGGAAAAATAAATAGTTGGAAAAATAAATAGTTGATAGTTTAAATAAAATATGCCTTAGTTCAATTAAAATAAAAATTTAAATAACTAAAAGTAATAAAAGCCCATAATAAAACAAAATATAAACTAGTGGCCCATGGCCTTATTACAACGAGATTTAAAACCCATTAAAAAAATATAAAATAATAAATTAGAGTCTTTTTGCTGAATCCAAATGTTCTTTTGCATGGTCACCTTACGCTCCTCTCCAGCCCGGTCCGATGCACTAAGTGCTACCTGAAATATTAATTAATTGGTTGAGTCGCGAGACTCAGTGTGCAACCCTCATTCACCATTAGATTTGGGCCTTAGCCCCACAGATCAAAATATAAAACTTAATATAAAAGATAACATGCAAAGCCTAACCCAAATCCTAGGTTTCCATTCGCTACATGCCTCCGTACCAGCCATTCACACCATTGGAGATTTCTACAATCAACCTACACCGCTACATGCCTTGATGGCAGTCTTGCTGCTCATCAACATATTATGGCCGAAGCCCTTATAACAGATCACGGCATTAGCCGCTACAATATATAACAGATCACGGTAAAAACCGCTACAACAGATCACGATAAAAACCGCTACAACGTATAACTTCCTCCTTTCATCAACCCAACCCATGCAATCACAGAATATCAATATACTTATATCAATTAATCAGAACTTTCAATAACCTGGTGATTTGCTTTTACCCTCTTTGGGTTTCCATCATTAAGCCGGAATTTCGGCATTTATCAAGACATATAAAACTTATAATCATATATTTAACAAACAGATCTAGATGGTGTGGAGAATTACACACCTGATTAATGTAGATACCCTTGCTAAACCGATCTACGCTTTGCTTCAAAAAGCCAGAAAGATGTGAAAATAGGCCTCTCCTATATTCGGCCATAGTTAGTATTCTACCAGATTTTATATATTTGAATAAACAAATCCTCTTACCTTGAAATCCTGAATGTAACACGATTCTATAACTTAGAGATCTATGAGTTTCGGCTTCTAGGAAAAATCCCGGAAAGATGATCTATCGCGCTTTCGGCTTTTGAAAGAATTAAAAATTGAAAAGATGGCTAAGGGAGATTCGGCCAATGAATATTAAGGAGAAGAATAGGTGTAGTTTCGGCTTTTGAATCAAAGTGAAGATGAGGGAATAGGCTTAGAGATTTCGGCTTTTGTAGAGAATAAAGAAGAAGTTGGAACTTTAGGAGTTTTCGGCTTTTACTCAGAGAAGAAGAGAAAAGAATGAGAGAAAAACCCCAAATGCCGAAATTGAAGAGATATTCCCCCTATTTATAGAAATTTCGGCACTTACCTAACCTTGCAGATAAATCCTATCTTTTCTCCTTTATCTTAATCTACTAGCTCATCTAAAAGAGACTTAATTATCTTTAACTCCTCCCTCCTTTATCAGCATATTATCCACATATTTTAAACATTAAAATCCCTAAATTTTAGCCTTTATCTGCTTATTATCCTCATAAAATAAATTCCTAAATAATAGCCTTTATCTGCTTATTATCCACATATTTTAAACATTAAAACCCCTAAATTTTAGCCTTGTTGCCATCCACTCCACCTAATCCTAATGCCCGAAATTTAGCTAACTTAAATTAAAAGAATTGGGCTCCATGAAACTTAAATTTGGGCCCCTTACTCCCTTGTGTGGCGTCACCTCCTAAGATTGGGCCACAAGCCCACTTTGGTATTTTAAACATAGATACTACCTTTTAAACCCTATAATGCCCAAACAGATAATTTTAATCAAGGCCTCTGCCTAAGCCTGAGCCTAATTTGGACCCCTAACACTTAAATTAACACATTAAACATATCCACCCATTAAGCGCATAGGCCCAAAAATTCAAGATGTTACATCACCCTTCTAAAGCACTCTAATATCTATAATTATAGAAATTTAACATCAATTTTTATTTTTACACTTTAGTCCCTATGTTCAAAACTAACAACTTTCACTTTATAAATTAGTCCTCTTTCACTTTCAAGCTTAAAATCTAACAAATTAACACCAATTTCATCAAGTATTCAACACTGTAAACTTTTAAAAACTTTAACAATTTTACAAACTAGTACATAGACTAGCTAAATCAAGCTTCCGGGACTTTAGAAACATAAAAATTACAAGAAACATACTTAAACTTACCTATTAATAAAGAGTTGAATGCCTTGAGGCTTAAATGACTTCCTTTAGGTTTTCTTTGGTGTGTATAGGGTGAAAAAAAAGGAGAAATAAATATGATAAGCACTTTGTTTTCTTTAATACTTTAATTAAACCAAATTAATTATTATTAATTAAAACCTTAATGAAACTAAAATTAACCATGCTTAATCAAAGTTGGTGGATTCCAATCATTACCACCACCGTTTGGCTATAATCCAATGGTTTATTTACTCAATTGGTCCTTCAATTGAATAAAAATTTATAGCAATTAAATTTGATCACTTTTACAATTTAGTCCTTCTATATTAATTAACTATCCATTTGAAAAAATTAAGGGACAAATCTTTAATTAAAATTTATAATAACCTTGTAAGTATTAAAATAATAATATTTACGGACTCAATTATCAGAAATGGGATTTCGAAATCACCATTTTTGACACTATTGAAAAATGAGTTGTTACACTATGGACTTGTGAATATTCTTGCTTGCCATCAGTTTCATCAAGGACCTCTTCAAGAATCACTAAGTATTTTCTCAACCCTTACCTCTTTTGTGGTTATTTGATGATTCATTTGAGCATGAAATTGGTTGGGCTTTATGTTTTGATGATGAGTAGGAACTAAGCTTTATAGTGGTTGGTTGATTGAAATATTTCATGATTAATTTTAGGGTTAAGGATTAAATCATAAAAACTAAACTATATCGAATAAACTTCAAAATGTAGAATTGGTGACTTTAGGGAAATATTAGGTAGATGAGATCGATATGAGATTCTATTGTGAATAAATTCAATTTTCTTGATTTAGTTTAGTGAGGTCGAGAGATAAATTGGGCTAAATCGTCTAATTGGATAAAATGGTGACCGAGAGATAAAGTTGGAGGAATTAAGATTTTAAGCAATTTAGATCCCTAATTCGAGAATGGATTAACATTGAATGAACAATGTCTAGTAAGGTTTTGTTCCTTTTCTTTAGCACATCATTTTATTGTGAAGTATCGGGTGTGGTTAACTGGGATAGTATTTCATTCTCTAAAGGTATCCTAAGAACTTGTCTAATAAGTATTCCCCATATTGGTTAGACCAGAGTGTTTTAATTGGTAAACCTAACTATTTTTGTACTTCTGCATGAAACTCTTGAAATTGATCAAAAGTTTCACTTTTATGATGTATTAGATACACATACTCATATTTGAAATAATCATCTATAAAGATTATATAATAATCGTAATCACCTCACGCACTAACATCCATGAGACCACATAAATAAGTGTGCACAAATTCTCCCTCAACAAGCCTAAAATTTATAATCGTCTCTTTTAAATTAGAAAAAGAAAAATAAAACAAAAACCGATAAATCATATTCAAACTTTTTTTTTTCTAATTTACTATTAATTGTAGTGGAAGAAACAAGATCGGATGTGGCAAAATTGTACAATGTTAGGCAAGAGTTAGTAATTGGTTAAGTTTTGTAATATAAAAAATTTATAGAGATTTGTCATCATTAAGTTTTTAAGAGCCAAATTTAAGAACATCCAAAACTTATAATTTATCTATTTCCAAATATTTCTCACAAATTTTTTATTTTGCTTTTTCATTATAAAAAAAAAGATATAGGTTTTCTTCGTGGACTGATCCCTGAGCGATTACCATATATATAAGCGTCTCTTTATACGTGGTAAATAGTGGTATACGGTCCTCTGCCCAACGATTGTCCAGTCTCCATAGCATCCTCAAGTCACCAGTAATCTGATTTGATTTGTAAAAACAAAAATATCTATAATTGAGTCCTTAATTACGGGCAGACACTATTATATATGTTTTTGGCATGGAGTTGGTAAACATGCACGAATATTGTTTCCGTTCTTGTTTGTATGTGTATAATCCATTAAGGAATATTATTGTCCTGAACTCGGGGAACAGACACTAGAATAAATATAGAACATTTGATAAAAGAAAGCAGTGCAGAACCCCCTCCCCAAGAGTTACATAGTAACAAGCAGAAAAGAAAAGAAACGGCTAAAGCAAACCTGAAGCTGAAGCAAAAGTTAAAACAAAATAAACTGAAAGAAGAAAGAAACGGAAGGGATAAAAATAAGTAGGAGGAAATAGAGCATTCTAAAATACAAACTCTGGATAACCATTATTAAACCTTATTGCAGATCTAGCCTCCTGAGAAGAGCAGATTTGAGGCCTTCTTCAGTTCTCAACCCATCAGGAAGCCTGACCACAATGTCCTGAAGCATGAGGTCGTTAACAGACGACATGCTTGCATGATGGACCTGGAATTCCAAGTCACGAAGGGCACCCATTAGCCTAGCTGCTGGATAGTTCAAATTCTCTGAGTGAACCCTTATCATTGCATCATTTACCATAATCTTGACCTCCAGTTCAATGCCACTCCCAGTTCCAGGAGATGAATAGCTGGGCCTGGTTGCCTGTTGCTCTTCCTCAGATGTGGTAGTAGTAGTGGTGCTTTGGTTATCCATTGTATCAACCATTTCTACCTTCACTTTCTTACACTCTCTCTGAAGCTGCGACTCTAATTCATCAATTTTCGCCTTTAGATCATTGATGTAGGAAACAGCGTCAGATAAGAGCGATGCTTTGTCCATGCGCGACACGTTCGGGACTACTGCTCGGAGAGCGTAGAATCTGTGGTTCAGCTTCTCACGGCGTTGCCTCTCCGCTTCCACATGGTTCAACGGTGTCTCTCGTCCGAGCCCGGGTTTCCTTCCTCGTTTCTTTGGGGTTCGCTTCTCCACGTTATTCATGGCTAGTAATGGACAATCAGAATCCGAATGCTCTGAGTCCACATAAGAAGGTTGCCTAAGTTTTGAGGAATCTTTCTTGGTTTGGTTATTGTTATGCTCTTGCTTTGTTTTAATATCCTGGCTTGCACCGTCTTCTTCCTGAACACCCGCTATTATGCCGATGTCTGCAAATGAGATATTTCTGTCAAGGAACTGGATCGAAGCTGGGGTTAAATTTGGAGGAGTCGATTGTTTTGGAACCAGACCAATGAGATCGGATTCGAATAGGGATTTCACTTGCTGGACTAAACCCCAGTTTTCCCTGATAATCTCGGAGGATCCTAGTTCAAGAACACCACAAGAAGTGGGTATGCAAACCAGTGTTTCAAGGCCATGCATTTGGGCTTCTCTAGCTCTTCCACAATTGTAAAATTGCAACTCATGAGCACCAGTTAACCAAACCAAAGACCCAGTACTAAGAGCCTTGCCAGGAATCCCTTCGCCAGCAGAGAAGGATCGAGTCATTGACATCATATAGAACCATTCGACATCAGTGATATCGGTTCCGTCGATCATAGACATATCGATGTCATGGTGGTCTCCAATGAGGGCTTGGATTCCTTTCATCACCTTAGTTCGTTCGCCGTGGAAGCTGGAACTCAACCTTGGAGAAGCATCTTTAGTGCATTGAAGATGACCATCTCCCCAAGCCAAGAACAGACGACCCAGGTCATCGTTTAGTGTCTGCCAAAATATAGCATATGCCCACAAATCTTGCTGGCTTTGGATTACAAACTGCAGCCTCTGCTGAAGGGTTGAAGACGGAGTTTCCTGGGAAAAGGAAACCAGAGAAGAAGATGAAGAGGGAGAGATTATGAGGTCTTCCATGGGTGACAGAAAGGAGAAAACAGAGAGGTGTGGAATGGAATGAGAGGTTAAAGGGGGGTTGGGTTTATAAGGGCCAGATCGCAGAAGATGAAGGTTGGGGGGGACTATTACGCAGCACTAGCACATGAAGTGATAGCGAAAGCCCCAGTGACTAACTGACTACTGATGCCTGTGTGGGCTCCCCCTCCCTCATTGTTTGCGTTTACATCAAATTTCTTCTCTTTTCCTTCTTTTTTATCTTAAACCTCAATCAATACCAAAATCAATTTAAACCATTTTAATAAGGGAACAGCATTTAAACCATTTTAAATGTTTCCTAGACTAAACTCAAGAGCCAAGCGGTTTTTACTGTTGAACCAAATAAAAAATTATTTTTTTGTCTTTTACCCTTTTAATAATTCATCACACATTCTTCTCTCAACCTACTTTTCAAACTTATCTGCTTCCCCTTTTAATTGTGATTCAATGTTTAAAATAGGGGTTGCATTTTGTCTTTTTATTAAAAAAGAGATGATAAATTAGCCTTGTAAATTAGAAAAAAAGTAATGTAAATTGATTATTTCGTTAAAATTGCCATCTGATTTTGAATTTTTAAATTTTTAAGTGACATGGAATTAAATAAGGTAAAAGTGCCATAGAGACACCTTAATTAAGGGTCGGATTGTAGTTTACTCTTTCTACTTAAATAAATGGACAAATTAATCTCTATGTGTTTGGTCAAAAAACAAATTAATCATTCTGTTAAAAAATTCATCTATTTATGCTATTTAATGATTACGTGACTGACGGAGCAATCAAATAACGATATGTAATGTGCCACGTGTACCTTATGTTTATGTGGGCAACTATTAATTTCAAAAGATATATAATTTTTTATAATTATTTTAAAACAACGTCTAGGATTAACTTGGGTACAACTATTTGTCTTATTTATTATCTAGATTTTATTAATTTCCAAATATTTGTTGATATGGTAAAATGTGTCACATTAGCGTGTGAGGTACACGTGGTATACCACATGTCGCTATTTAGTTGCTTCGTTAGTCACATCATTACTTAAAAGTATAAATGAATGGAATTTTTAACAAAATGGCCATTTTGTTCTTTGGTCTCTAACTTATAGGGATTAATTTGTTCATTTTTTTAGTAGAGAGGACAAAATGCAATCTAACATTTAGTACAGGGATACTATGGAATTTTTACTTAATTCTACTCATCATTTAACTCCAAGTTACTTACATAATAAAAAAACTTTGAAAAATCCAAATCACCACTTAATAGTACATATGGACAGAATTTTTAACGGAATGGTTAATTTACACTGTAATAGGCCTAATTAGCCCAGGCCCAAAACCAAATATAAAAATCAAAATACAAAAAAATATTAATAGTCCAAGTTTTTATTTCAAGCCTAATTACAAAACAGCCCAAATAAAAAAACCCTAAGCCCAATAGGCCCACAGCCTAAACAACTTCAACAGAAACCCTGGCTCCCATGTGCGCCGCTCCTCCTCGGGTGTGCCGCCCGCGCCTCGTCTCGAGGACCGTCCTCCTCCTTGCACCAAAACAGTAAGACCCTTCCTCGTTGACCCCAGCACCTGCAAAAAAGGAGAGGAAAACAGAACAAGAAATAGAGTAACAAAAGACAAAGCAAACAGTAGAAATAATATAAAAAATTGTAGAAACGGCTATAAAGAAGCTGAATCCGATTTGTAACTTTTTACACACACAGCATCAAATACAAAAAAAAAAAAGAGAAAACTATCAGAAGCATATCAAGTTCAAAGGTTCCTCTTTTATTTTTTTTATTTTTATTCAAAATAAAAACATAAAAAAAAACTAACCTTCGATCTATTCTCCGTCGCGGTTGAGGACTTCCAGTAACCCAAACGTCACAAAACTCGTTCGAATTCCGATGAAGGTTGGGGTGCGACTAAGACGGGGGGTCTCTCCTCTATGATTTGCCCTTTTCTTTGCTCTTTTTTTTCTTTCTCGTTTGTTTTACTGCGAAATATACCCTATATCTATATTTTTTTTTTAAAAAAAGGATAAAAAATAAAAAAAGAATGTGAAAAGTCTCATTCGGCCACGACAGAGCTACGGCGGAGCCACGACGGAGCCATGGCATAAACTCGCCGGAGCCTGGCCGGCCTAAGGCTCTCTCTAGAGAAAAGGAGAGGCTTTCTCTTTTTTTTTTCGGAAAGGAGGAAATGAATTTTTTTGTTAAAATGTGACTTATATAGGCTGGCAAAACACACCGTTTTTCTCAACCCTTTAAAACACCAAACGACGTCGTTTAGAAGTCGTGACCCAAAACCCAACCTGCTCCGGATTGAGGATCCGCGTGTTTTTTAAGCGGAAGGGATATTTACTCATTCGCCCTTTTAGCTTTTTCAACCCGTTTCAATTGGATCCCTCTTGTTCTTTTAATTTGTCCCGATAGTTTCGCCTTTATCTCATTTTGATCCCTACTGAAACGTGCGTTTTGGAGGACATGGATATTTTCCCATTTGGCCACTCACTGTTATTCGCGTGTTACAATTTGTGCCTCTACATTATTTTTATTCCCGATTTTTGTCCAAAATTCCGTTTAAGCTTCAATTTAGTCCTTTAGACATTTATTTTATTTAATTTCGACCATTTATAGATATTTTTTATTTTTTTATGTTATTTTATTTGTTATTTATCTATTTACTTATTGTTCCTTATTTTTTTAATATTCAAAATTGATTCATTTCCTTTTATTGCTCATTTTTATTTTATTTCATTTTATTTTTATCATTATTATTATTATTATTATCATTATTATTATTATTAGTAGTAGTAGTTTATGTTTTGATTATTGATATTAGAATTAATACATTATCTCATTTATTTATCTACTTATCATCCTTTTTATATGTATAATATATATATAATGTTTATGTTTTTCTTTATTTGTGCACTTGTCATCTGTATTATTCTTACTATTATCGTTTACATTATTATCATTTATTTTTCCTCATTATCATTTAATCATAATATGATCATTGCTTATTTATTTGGTGTTTTATCATTATATATCATCATCATTTTTTATTTTAATTTTTTTGTATATCGTTGGTGTTATCATTTCATTTTATTGTAACTACATCATGAATCGTGTTTAAACATATTCACGCATTTTTTACTATGCCCGAATAAACTAAGTATATATCGTTTCAAATATTATGTTAATTTTTACCCAAATACGCCAACAAAATTTTCAAAAAATAGGCAATGTTTCGTATTTAGAAGATTCGATAAAATCATGCCCTAACTTACGGGGTTTCGAGTTTTCTCATTGAACTCGAATAATCAAACATCCTTTTAAAAATTAAAATACATAAGATTTCAAATAAGGCAAGCTTATTCTCAAGGATTCGAAGTGTCGTGTCCTAACTTACGGGACATGACATTCTGTTGCCACGAGATGAGAAGATCTTTAGCATATTTCAATTTATTCAAGTAAATTGTGAGCAGAATTAACATCAATACAAAGAGGGATCATATTTTTAAATTTCGAATTTTCAACTTTCGACACTAAGACACGAAGTAATCAATTGAGTGCCAATTTTGGGCGTCATGAGGGTGCTAATCCTTTCTCGTGCGTAACCAACTCCCGAACCAGTTTTCTGGCCAGTAGAGCTCTAGAGGATTACGAGCCTTTGAACTTTGATTTCCCGAATGAAGATTTAATGCATGTAGCAACCATTGAAGAAGACTCTCAAGAAGGTCATCCTTGGAAGCTAAACTTCGACGGAGCCTCAAACGTTGTGGGTATCGGAATTGAGGCAGTCCTAGTATCCCTAAACGGAGATCATTATCCCTTCACTATCAAATTGGATTTTGATTGCACGAACAATATGGCAGAATACAAAGCATGCATCATGGGTATCCGTGCAGCCATAGAACGTAAGATCAAAGTGTTAGAGGTATATGAGGATTCTGCACTAATGATCTATTAACTCAAGGGAGAATGGGAGTTAAGAGATCCCAAGTTAATCAAGTATCGAAAGTTGGTTCTTGAGTTAATTGAAGAGTTTGATTACATCACCTTCTATTACCTCCTACGAGATAAAAATCAGATGGTTGATGCCTTAGCTACTCTAGCTTCGATGGTGAAATTGAACAAACAAGAGGATGTAAAGCCTATCCAGATGAGTATTCATGAGACTCCGGCTTATTGCTACAACATCGAAGAAGAAGAAGAAGAGGACGATCACCCTTGGTACAACGATATACTGCGATATGTGAAGACTCGTAAATATCATGACCAAGCAACTGAGAATGATAAAAGGACGTTGAGAAGACTGGCCAACGACTATGTCTTCGATTAGGAGATCCTATATAAAAGGAGAAAGGAACAGGTGCTACTAAGATGTGTAGATGCTGTCGAGGCTAAGAAAATCTTTGAGGAAGTCTACGAGGGTGTCTGCGGAACACATGCCAATGGTTTTACAACGGCTAGGCAAATCATGATATTCGGGTATTATTGGTCCACCATGGAAGGAGATTGCATCAATTACGCCAAGAAATGCCACAAATTTCAAATTTATGAAGATAAAATTCATGTACCTCCCTCACCTCTTCATGTTATGACTTCTCTGCGGCCTTTCTCTATGTGGAGCATGGATGTCATTGGGCCAATTTCACTCAAAGCTTCTAACGGGCATCGATTCATCTTTGTGGTCATCGATTACTTTATAAAATGGGTAGAAGCAGCTTCATATGCCAATGTCACGAAGTCGGTGTCAACAAGTTCTTAAAGAAGGAGATCATATGTCAGTATGGAATGCCAGAAATGATCATATTTGACAATACACTAAATTTGAACAATAGCATGATATCAAGAGTCTGCAGTCAGTTCAAGATCAAACACCACAACTCATCACCATATCGCCCAAAAATGAACGGTGCAGTGGAGGCAGCCAATAAGAACATTAAGAAAATCGTGGGAAAAATGACTGAGACTTATAAAGATTGACGTGAGAAGTTACCATTTACTCTCTATGCTTATCGAACATCTGTCAGAACCTCAACCGGGGCAACTCCTTTCTTTTTGGTTTATAGAATGGAGGCGGTTTTACCTATTGAAGTCGAGATTCCTTCTCTTCGAGTTTTGGCAAAATTAAAGCTGGATGAAGCAGAATGAATCCAATCTCGATATGATTAGCTAAACTTGATTAAAGAGAAAAAGTTGAAAGCCATCCGTCATGGTCAGATGTACCAAAAGCGAATGATGCGAGCTTACAACAAAAAGGTTCGTCCCAGAGAATTCCATCAGGGGGACCTAGTATTGAAAAAGATCTTGCCCATACAAAAGGATTTTAGAGGAAAATGGATGTCAAATTGGGAAGGACCTTATGTGGTAAAGAAGGCCTTTTCTAGAGGAGCGTTGATTTTAACTGAGATGGATGGCAATAACTTGCCCAATCCTGTGAATTCAGATTCAGTCAAGAAGTACTTCACCTAAAGAAAAAAAGGGGGAGAGGCCAATGTGAAAACTCGCAAAGGGCACCTTAAGACCAAAGGGGTTTTGAATTGAAAACATAGGAAAAGGGCAATTCAAATCTTGATCAAAGATTGGGCATGTGGTAGTCTTGTTATCTCTGAATGAACAAGGAGGAGAGATGCTACGTCTTGGAACATCAACAAAGTATTCTAGGTCTTCTAAACACATATCAAGTTCAAAGAGTTATCGAGGAGTTTGTGTGGAGGACCTCATGCTACGATATTTGGGGCACCTATTTTCATCTTATTCACTTTGTATTTAAGCAAATTTGCTATTTTGATTAATCTATTCATTTCAAGGCTTGCTCCTAATAGATTTCGATCTTGTTCATTACTATAATCTTTTTCAAGCATTTTAAAATTGAAATAACGATTAATGGACTAATAAAATTCAAGTAAAGGGAGTTCTGCATATTGCTCTGAAAGGTTTTCTAAAATAGTATAAGGATCTGAAAATAGGACCACTATTCAAGAACTAACCAAACTTATGGTTGGAAATATTTGAGAAAAAATAGTTTAATTTGTGACTATTTCTTTGGATTTTCTGTTAAAAATACCAGCTGAACTATAAGGCATGGTAACACATCAATGATAGAACCTTGATAAATAACGAGCAATGACAACCTAAGCATTAAAAAGGGATCATTGTCGAAAAATGACATTCTGCATTCATGCAAATATCATTCATACACATCTAGTTAGGAGCATTTGATTCATTCTGATCATGGACATCCTAATCATTAGGCACAAATAGGCCCATGAAATGGATTCGGTAAGTCATGTTTCCCGGAGAACGGTGTAACAGATCAATAAAACCACAAATCTTATACCCCTGAAGTTGCAGTGGGACGAATTATAGTCATCACAGTGAAACTTATCTCCCTGAAGTTGTAGTGGAGTAAATCAAAGATAGCAAATCTTACCTTTCTGAAGTTGTAGTAGAGCAGATTAAAGCTATAAACCTTATCTCCCTGAAGTTGCAGTGGGGCAGGTTGAAGTTACAAGTCTTATCTCCCTGAAGTTGTAGTGGAGCAGACTAAAGATAGCAAATCTTATTTATCTGAAGTGGCAGTGAAACAAATTAAAGCTATAAACCTTATTTCCCTGAAGTTGCAGTAGGGCAGGTTGAAGTTACAAGTCTTATCCCCTTGAAGTTGTAGTGGAGCAGACTAAAGATAGCGAATCTTATTTCTCTGAAGTTACAGTGAAACAGATTAAAGCTACAAATTACAAATCTTATCTCCCTGAAGTTGCAGTGGAGCAGACTGAAGATGGCGAATCTTATTTCTCTAAAGTGGCAGTGAAATAGATTAAAGCTACAAATTAAAAATCTTATCTCCGTGAGGTTGTAGTGGAGCAGATTGAAGCTACAGGTCTTACCTCCCTGAAGTTGCAATGGAGTAAATCAAAGATAGCAAATCACATCTCCCTGAAGTTGCAGTGGAGCAGATTAAAGCTACAAGTCTAATCTCTCTGAAGTTGTAGTGGAGTAGATGGAAGCGACAAATTCTATATCTCTGAAGTTACAGTGGGTTAGAGAGAGACTACTTGAAGAAAATAAGTTCCAATAGCCCAAGATTCGGCGAGGCTGGGCAAAGTTGGTCCTTTTTAAAAGTCTTTGCTCAATTCTCGTTACACGACAATTAGCAAAGAGGGGCAATTGTAATAGGCCCAATTAGCCCGGGCCTAAAACCAAATATAAAAACCAAAATAAAAAAATATTAATAGTCCGAGTTTTTATTTCAAGCCCAATTACAAAACAACCCAAATAAAAAACCCAAAGCCCAATAGGCCCACAGCCTAAACAACTTCAGCAGAATTCCTAGCTCTCATGTGCGCCGCTCTTCCTCAGATGTGCCGCTCGCGCCTCATCCCGAGGACTGTCTGCCGCCTTGCACCAAAACAACAAGACCCTTCCTCGTTGACCCCAGCACCTGCAAAAAAAGGAGGGGAAAACAGAACAAGAAACAGAGCAGAAACAGAAAAAGTAAATAGTAGAAATAATATATAAAATAGTGTAGAAACGGCTATAAATAAGCTAAATCCGATTTGTAATTTTTTAAACACACCGCATCAAATACAAAAAAAAAAAAAAAAGAAAAGAGAAAACTATCAGAAGCATATCAAGTTCAAATGTGCCTCTTTTTTTTTTATTCGAAATAAAAACATAAAAAAAAACTAACCTTCGGTCTATTCTCCGTCGTGGCTGAGGGCTTCTGATAACCCAAACGTCATAAAACCCATTCGCGTTCTGACGAGGGTTGGGGCAAGGCGAAGACAGTGGGTCTCTCCTCTGTGATTTGCCTTTTTCTTTGCTCGTTTTTTTTCTTTCTCGTTTGTTTTACTGCGAAATATACCCTATATATATATATATATATATATATATATTAAAAAGGATAAAAAAAAAGAATGTGAAAAGTCTCCTCCGGCCACGGCATAGACTTATTGGAGCCTGACCGGCCTAAGGCTCACTCCAGAGAAAATGAGAGGCTTTCTCTTTTCTTTTTCTTTTTTCGGAAATGAGGAAATGAAATTTTTTGTTAAAATATGACTTATATAGGCTGGCAAAACGCACCGTTTTGCTCACCCCTTTAAAACACCAAACTATGTTGTTTAGAAGTCGTGACCCGAGACCCGACCCACTCCGGATTGAAGATTCGTGTGTTTTTTAAGTGGAAAGGATATTTACTCATTCGCCCCTTCTGCTTTTTCTACCCGTTTCAATTGGATCCCTCTTGTTCTTTTAATTTGGCCCGATAGTTTCGCCTTTATTTCATTTTGATCCCTATTGAAACGGTGCGTTTTGGAGGACAGGAATATTTCCCCATTTGGTCCCCCTGTTATTCGCACGTTACAATTTGGTCCTCTACCTTATTTTTATTCCCGATTTTTGCCCAAAATTCCGTTTAAACTTCAATTTAGTCCTTTAGACATTTATTTTATTTAATTTCGACCATTTATGGATTTTTATGTTATTTTATTTGTTATTTATCTATTTATTTATTGTTCCTTATTTTTTTAATATTCAAAATTGATTCATTTCCTTTTATTGTGCATTTTTATTTTATTTTATTTCATTATTATTATTATTATTATCCTTTTTATATGTATAATATATATATATATATATAATGTTTATGTTTTTATTTGTGCACTTGTCATCTGTATTATTCTTACTATTATCGTTTACATTATTATCATTTATTTTTCCTTATTATCATTTAATCATAATATGATCATTGCTTATTTATTTGGTGTAATTTTATCATTATATATCATCATCATTTTCGATTTTAATTTTTTATATATCGTTGGTGTTATCATTTCTTTTTATTGTAACTACGTCATGAATCGTGTTTAAACATACTCACGCATTTTTTACTATGTCCGAATAAACTAAGTATATATCATTTCAAATATTATGTTAATTTTTACCCAAATACGCCAACAAAATTTTCAAAAAAATAGGCAATGTTCTGTATCGTTGGTGACAATTCCCATTTTTTTTTTCTAAATAAAAGTCGACCTATCAAAAAATGGTTTCGGCATACAATTTTTTTTAATAGAAATATAAAATACAATTTAATTTTTAATATAAAGATTTTATAACACTTTTAGTGATGAAATATAATGCGTTAACATGAAACTACACTATTTTTCACCAACTTATCAACAATTTATATTGAGGTTTTCATTATTTGAGAAGTACATGACGAAAAATTGAAATGATTAGTAACCAAACAAAATTTAAAAATGATAAATATAATTTTTATATATTGTGAAGCAAATTTAAGTGTAATGATGGCATGTGTTATACATTTAATTTGATGTGAAATAAAAGGATTCATCGTTAATAATATGATTGTCATTATTAAATTGATGCCCCTACATATAATTCATTTTCATGCCTTCTTGTCATTCACAAATATCTTATTAAATTAGAGAGAATGAAGACTAATTTTGAAGAAAATGTCAAATTTAAAAGAAAAATAGGGATTTGGGTCGTATGGATCGATTTTGAAGTGAGAAGATATAAAACCTGTGTGCTTTTTGACTTTTTTAAACATATATAATTCAATCCATATTAATAGTTTTGTTCTTAAGCCCAAGTTTGATTCCTTTACTAACCACGTTTATATATTTTTATTTTGTTGTTTTAAAGTTTTTTAATAATAATAATAAATATGCAATTATATAATAAAAATATATTATATATCATCATGTTTAAAATATTTGAAATTAATAAATCATTATTTATATAAATATATAATAATAAATATTTTATACTTATCATATGTTAAATATTTTTATTTTTTAAATATCAACTAATTTTTTATATAATATTTATATGTCAAATATTTATTTTCTCCACTTATATTGTAGGTATGATGATTTTTAATATTATAAAAAAATGATTATTTTAAATATCATTATTATTTTTATATGTAAATATTTCAAATATAATTTCTTTTTCATCTACATTATGGGTATGATATTTCAAATATTTTTATATGTGAAATATTTCAAATATACATACAAAATATATAATACTAAAATTACTACACATGATATGGATTGAAAAATAATATTACACATATAAAAACTATATTTACTAAAAATAATGATAGTTGTAATAATTATTTGATTTATTAATAAAAACGTTTTTAATATTAAAAAGATTAATTATAAATTAAAAAACCTTAACCCAATATATATATATATATATATATTAATTAAAAAAACTTAAAACAACATGAAATAAAAATGACACCTGTATAATTTTATAACAAATATAATTTATGTTGTGTTAATTTCATTAAAAAAAACATGTGCAGAATAAAAAAATCTTTAATAAAAAATCCAAATACAAAAAATATATATTATTTTTCAAAAATTAATCATTTTCAAAAAATATGTTTTTAGTGAATGATTAATTTGATTTTGCTTGGTCACTGTGACTCTCTTTACTATTAATAAATTAATGATTTGTCCCAAAAGATGTCCTTTTTTTTCTTTATTAATGACAGGATGTGATCGTAAAATGTGAAGGCAATTAAATCATTTATAATTTGATTGAAAAAGAGAAATTTGACAATTTTATGATTCCTGGTCCATTTCCTCATATAATGAAAATCCGTCTTCATACCTTTCATATCAATCACGGTCTATGCATGGGTTGGGCTGGGTTAGGTCGGGTTCAATTAAAATTTTAGGCTTATTTGTTAGGTTTGAGTTTAACTCAAAAATAGGTTTAAAAATTTTATTCAAACTCGACCCGAATAAAAATATTAAAAATCGAGCTCGACTCGACTCCGCCCATATTAATTTTTATATAATTTTAAAATATATATAATACATCAAAATAAATATTCCCAACAAATTCAAAATAGATTTTAAAAAATATGTATACTTAAATAATACTAAGACAGATGCAACTTAACAAGCAAATGCCTCTAAAATAATAACAAAATTAACAATAAAATAAATTTTATACAATATCCAAACAATAACAACAAAATAGTAGCAACGTAATAGTAAAATGGTAGCAAAATAGGGAGAAAACAATAAAAAAACAATATATATAACAAAAATTAAATTTTTTTGTCCTTTAGTGAATTCGGGCCTGGCCAGGCCCGGGCAAAAAATGCCTTACTTGAGGCCCAGCCCGTTTTTTAAACGGGCTTTATTTATTGTCCAAGTCTATTTTTCAGGCCTATATTTTTGCTTAAACCCTCTCTCATTTCGAACGGGCCGAGTGGCCTGACCCATGAACAGGTCTATATTGGGCTCTATCTTTGCATTTTTTTTCTTAATTACTTACTTTAACCATTGCTACTTTTTTATTCTATTGTTACTTAAAATTGAAAATCGTGAGTTAATTTGATAAATTTCAAGTACTTGACTAATATAATTAAACTATACTGATGTGATTTTAATGATTAATAGTATTGTAAATATAGTAGCCTTATATTTTAATGTATGGTAAAAAATATTTTTAACTGTGTTAATTAGATTACAAATTAACTTATAATTTTAAAGTTCAGATACTAATTAAATTTAAATAATTTAAATATTAAATAAGTACAAACTGTAAATTTTAAGTAACTCTTTTATCTTCTGTTGTCACAAAAGCAAATATTGCAGCTACGAAAAGAAAATTTTTTTTTGAACGAAGCTATGAAAAGATATCATCTATAAATGCACAAGTGACTGAATTTGAAAAATGTAACCAGAATAAAATTACCAAAAAATATAATGTTAACAAAAATTGTTAAATATTATAACAATTAAAAAATAAAATATTGTAAAATTATAAAAAATAATATTTAGTTCCAACATTTGGAAAAAAAATATTCTAAAAAGTTATTTAAAACATAAGAAAATATTCAAAGCTTCAAAAATAACTTTCATAAAAGTTCATAAATTTTATTTAAAGGGTTTTTAATTTTTGTATTTTTTAAAAATTTTGGAAATTATTATTATTATTTTTATACTTAGAATATAATATAACTATTTTATATCCCAAGCTATTCATGGATTGCTCATGTGTTTTACAAATATATTATTATTTAAACAGTGACATATTAAAAAAATTATTGATGAACAATATTTAAAATATATAAATAAATATTAATTTTTTTTTAAGTTTCTGAAAGATAATATATATGTAATATTATGAAAGTAATTAATGCTTTAATTATGAGGAAGAAAATTTGAAAAATAAAATTATTATAATAAACTTTCAACTAATTTTTTATTTTTAATTTAGAAATCATATATATCTAATAGTTTTTAATTTTAAAAATAAATTTTTAAATAATATAAAAGACTAATTTAACTTATAAATTTTTTTAAAAAAAGTTCACTAATTTTTCTGAATATTGTTGCAGGGAGAAGTAAAATATTTAAAATTATTATATGAGATGAGTTAAATTACATAACAGTTAATTAAAAAAATTAAAAATTAATTTTGAAGGAGAAATATTTTGAATACTATTAAATTTATTTATTTTTATTAACATAATTTAATGCATCATAGTAAATAAGATATAAGAACTTACATTTTAACTATACAAGAATTAATCATCTAATAACTATAATTATGAAATAAATATTAAATAATATTATATTTATGATAGTTAAATAATATTGTTAATTTTTTATGATAATAGTATTTATTTTTATGATATTAAATTTAATTTAATATTAAGATAAATATAATATATTATTTAAATTAAATTTTCTATGAAAAATTTAAATTTAAACTAAATATTAAAATTAATAAATTTATCTATAATTTAAAATAAAATATTAAGACTAAAATTTGTATTATGGATTTTTATGAAGGAATAAATAAATTTTAAATATTAGATAAATAACATTAACTTTATATTAAATAAGATTTATTTTTATGATAATATTTACCTTTATAATAAATATTAAAAATAATTTTAATATTAATGTAACCTCCTCAACCCGAGCTAAACGTTAGACCTAAATTCAGGAGATTACATTGGCCAACGAGATAGCCTAGTACGATCGGAGTTCATAAAATAGTTAATTTAAAATGTTTTTTTAAGAATAAAATTTAGTCTACTTTCAGAAAGAACTAGCAAGTTATAAAAAAAAGTTCTAGATTAATCTCTCTAAGTAACGATGACTTCTTTAAGCAAAATTTAGTTAATTTCTTGTTTATTTATTACTCACAATTTTTAATTTTTAATCTGGTAATGAAAAAGTGAATTTTAATTTTTAACTCATAGAACAAATCATTATTAATTAGCAATACAACATATTGGTAATTCAGAGCAACTAATGAACATAATATTTCAATGTTTGTAGTCATGTAATTGCTTATGAATGCAATGCAAGTTTGGTTTAACAGTAAAAAGGTACTACCCCATTGCTACACACCACAGTTAAGAGTTTCCCAGAATTCTTCTACCTTTACACCATGTTCATATGGCCAGGCCATATAAAATGCCTCAGGTCATGTGGAAGGGTTACATGACCGTATAACAGATTGAGGCTGTGTGGTTTACAAACTATACTAGATTTTTTAGAGCACATGGCCGTGTGGTCCACATGTCCATATAGCAGACAGTGTGAAAATAAGTTATATCATAATATTAAAATTGATTGAAACATATTGAAAATTATATCATAATATTTATTATGACTATACCAAAAAATAGATTAGTATACATTTTAACGTCGCATCACATGTATATTAAAGACATGGGGAAAGAATGATGCTTTGCTTGTTACTTATGCAATTTTTATTAATTTATTTGTTTGTGATATGATATGATTTATATATTTAAATTAAATTTAATAAGTAATTTATATAAATAGTTTTAAAATTATATTTCATATATTAAATAATATGAATATTACTTATATCATTTCAAAGACAATGTTAAGCTATCTTATTTAAATTGAAAGAGATTAACCCAATACTTTTTCATCGAAATGATATTAATTATTAATAACAAATTTACATTTATTTTCAAATTTATATTATTTAGTTTGTTAGGAAAAGCTTTATTATTTATCAATTAAGTGGGCCAAATGACTCAAATATACCAAAAAAAAAAACATTATTTACGGAAAAGGGCCGGTTTCATTAAAATTTATGAAAAATGGCCGTTTCCCCACAAAACGCGTCCACGTCAGCGCATTTTGTGGAGATGCAGTAGGAAAGCGCGCCCCTAGGGGAGTGCTTTCGCCACATCAGCACAAAGCGCACTGACGGGGACGCGCTTTGCTGATGTGGCAAAAACACTCCCCCAAGAGCGCGCTTTAGCCCGTGTTTTTTTTAAAAAAAAAAAACTATTCTCGAATTTTTTAAAAATTTACAAGAATAAACCTTTATAAAGGCTCAAAGTGACAACACCATTTTTTAAGGTGTCATCAATTAATAAGGAAATATAACTTACAAAGGAAATGTAACATCCTGCATAGGGCCTATGCATTTTCAGTTCAATTGTACGAAATGTCAAGTCTCAAGTATTATGAATAAATTTTTGAATATTTTGGAAACCTAGAAATGCATGGAAATGGAAATGAAACATTTTGGAAACCTAAACATTTTTGGAAATGATTCAAAAATGGAAAGTAAACATTTCTGGAAACTTGGAAATGTAAGAAAATGGCAAGTTTACAGAGCCGATCGAAAATTTTAGGAAACTTAGAAATGATGCCGAAATGTCAAATTTTAAAGTTCAAAATAGGAAATAAGGGCTAGAGGGCCTTAAAAGAAAAAGTTGGAGAAGTTTGACACACAAACAGGCTTGGAAAAGTGGCCTGAAGATGCCACTTAGGGCCTAAGGAGATGGCGTCACATGCAGGGAAATAGGCCTGAGTTCGAGTCACTTGAGAAGCAAATAAATAAGTTTTATTTTTGCTTCCAGAAGGCTGAGGTGGACGGCATGGGTTTCTAGAAAGGAAGAGTTTTATTTGCATAAATATGTGAATAATAAGTGATAAATAAAGGATTTTCTTTTAAGATAATTGAGGAGATAATTGATGGATTAAAGGCTTTTATCTTTTAAATAAAAGAGATAATATTATCAAAAAGAGGAGTGGTGGCCAAGTAAGGGACTCCTAGGCTGATAACTTTGGCTATAAAAGGAAGGTAGGAGGGCTACTCATCCACTTTTGCTTCCTCTTTGCCGAAATTTTCCCTAAGCAAACCCCTCTCTCTGCCGAATTTTCTCTTCATCTTTTCTTCTTCTCTTTTCTTCACCTGTCAAGCCAAAACCTTTTCTTTTTGATCCCTGATTAAATCTCCATAGCCGAAACTCTGAGACTCTAGGCAAGGAAGCAATCGATCAAGGCATTAAGGATCTCTCAGGTTTCTACAATTGCCGACTATAAGGATCAAGGATCTAAGGTAAGATAAATTTATTTGATTAAAGGTTATGATGTATATGTTAGATTAGATCTAACATGAAGATTTCGACAGACATATAGGGCAAGGAATCCTCTTCAGATTTGGAATTTGTATGGTAAGTGATATTTGGCCAAGGCTTAATTTTGGTATTTGGAATTATTTTTCATTATTTCAAAAGCCGAAAACTCACATGGTTACATGAATTAGTGTTAGCCGATTCCAAGGAAAAGGGATACTAGCAATTTTGGGACTTGATTTACAATCATCCAAATCGGCAAGCAAGGTAAGTAATACAAATCCTACTAGGATTTGGTTTTTAAGCCAAATGGGTTTGTTAATATGTTTTAATATTTGGCCGAATTTAGGAGATAAAGATCTAGATCGGTAGATCGTTCTTCGGGATCTTAAGGAACCTATTAAGCGAATCAGGTGTGTACTCACATTAATTTTCGATATATCATATGGCAATTATTTTTAATATATGAATATGCATAAGAATGTGAATGTGGCTAAGTACCACAAATGTGGTAAGAGTACCCAGGTACGTTTCCTACTTTCGATAGGATTACAAATATGTTATATTGTTAACATGTGAATAATGAGAAATTAAGTATGTTATGCATGATATAAAATTTATGGGGCATACGGGATCTATGTGAAAGGGGAAGAAGGTGTTGACTTCGGTCTCACCAACGGAATATGGTGACTACGGTCACAAAATTTGAATATGGTAACTCCGGTTACATTATCTGAATTTGGTAACTTCGGTTACATTATCTGAATATGGTGTCTAACGACACAAATTATATGGGCGATGAGCACGTCGACTGCAGCGACTGCCTTTGATGGTGTGTAGCGGATGGAGGGTTGACTTAGTAGTCCCCACGGTGTGACTGGTAGGTACGGGTGGTGTGTAGCGGATGGACCTTTAGGCTGGGGTTTGGGTTGCATCATTTATTTTATATGAACATGAACTTGATATGAACTTGTATGCCTGATTTGTTGAATGTTAATGTTGTGTACACATTGAGTCTGTTGACTCACCCCGTTGTGGGAACTATTTTCAGGTGATGAACAGTGACGGACCGGGACGGTAGACCTTGAGGTGGCCATGCTCCATTTGAAGATTTTATTTAATTTAGACTTTATTTCTTTTTAGTACCTTTAATTTTATTATTGGGTTTTACTTGATGTAATAAGGCCATAAGGCCCAGTGGATTTTCTTTATTTTGCTTTACTTTTAATTATTATGTTACGAACTATTTTGATTAAAGTTAAGTACAAGAATGATTTCTTTAAAAACAAACCCTAAAAATTATTTTGTCACCTTAATAAAATTAGATTTTTAAATTAATTAAATGGGTTTCCCAACCTAAGCCCAATCTAAAACAATATTTCCTAAAATTTTACAAATTTTCTCTAAGTAACAAAGAATTTGAAAACCGGTTTACTTAAGGAACATACCAGATCCGGTCCGGGCTCGTGGGCCGGGTGTGGGGTGTTTCAGCTTGGTATCAGAGCCCAGTTTTAAAACTCTCGGCCTGTGGGCTAAGGCCCAAAACGTTTTGAATTCGAGCCCAAATGATTTTCTTTGAACATAAGCAGGTTTTATGGCATGGCACCTAAGTCTCCGACCCGCAGTCCACCAGGTAAGTACCCCTAACTTTATGTGTGATTCTGTGATTTATGAATTGTGTAGGGGTAGAACAGGCATGGAACGTAGAATAGAATGATAGGAACTTGAACCCTAGGACTAGACTACTCAAACACAAACCCACATAAGACTTAATGCACTAAACAACCTATGGCTAAGTCACTGAGCTAGGGTGTGGTAACCCCTGTACGCATGTCTAGGATTGGATCCGGAAGAGCCTGGTATTTAAGCAGTCCTAGTGACTCACCTCCTCTTCGCAGGAATCCTACCTGGTGCGTAGCTTCGGTTCACCCTAACTCAGAGGGCTCAGTGGTGTGGCAACCTCTGTGCGCATGTCTAGGAATGGTTTCGATGGGAGCTTGGTATTTAAGCAGTCCGCGTGACTCACCTCCTCTCCATTCGAATCCTGCCTGGTGCGTAGCTTTGGTTCACCCTGACCAAAGAGGGCTCGGACATAGGCTAAACATAATGACTAAAACCCGAAAGGGAACTAGCCATTTTTTTTTTAAAAAAAAAAGAAGAGAGAACAAAACAACAAACCCTAGTTTTTCAAACTTTTAAAATTTTCTTTTAAATCTGAGAAAAATCATTTTACAACATTTTCTGAAAAAAAAACTCCTGATTTGCCAAAATTACAAAAATGCCCTTAGTGGTGAAATTACCAAAATGCCCTTGATTCACAAAATGTCAAACTTTTCAATGGTTTTGTCAAAAATTTTTTTTTTAAACATTCAAAAACCCTAATTTGTAAAACATCAAAATACCTTGATTTTGGAAAATTACAAAATTACCAAAATGACCCTGATTTCCAAAATTTTTGCAACATCCCCATTTTTGAAGGAACAATTTTCAAAAAGAACCCTCAAAGTTTTACAACTTTTGAAATATCCCTAATTTATTAAATTTTACAAATTTACCCTGATTTGTGAAAAATTACCAAAATACCCCTGAGGTCAAAAATTAACGAAATACCCCCGGATTTCAAAATTTTTCCAAATTACCCGAGACTTGAAATTTCCAAAATACTTTTGACGAAAACACCAAGGAACGTTTTCTCTGAAAAATTACGGAAATGCCCCTGTAGGACAAAATTACGAAAATACCCTTGGGTAGTGGAAAACAACAACAACGAAAACTACAACGTTTCTCTGAATGAACGAAAGTTCATACTTGTTTGGTGGATGAAGGAATGAATGGAAAAGACTGTGTGTTTGTATGAATACGAAAGAACCGCTCTTAAATTTCTTTTCATAAAACTCCTTCGCGGTAAATAAGTGGAACAATGACTAATCCATAAAATTCTTTAATCAGATCTCGACGCTAGAAAATGAGCTCTAGAGGACGTGGTCGTCGTGGACGAGGTAGAGGAAGGATGACCGTGTCGGAACCCGTCAGATCGGGTCAAGGGTCTGATAATGAAATACCACCGCCACCACCACCCCCAGCTGCTAATGTTGAGCAGCAAGCTCAGACGGGGGAAGATGCTGTGTCGCAGGCAGTGCTGCGAGTTTTGGAATTGTTGGCTGCTGCGGGAGGAAATTCAGGAAATCGTAAGTCTGTGCCTGAACGGCTCCGAGCTGATAGAGCTGAAATGTTTCGAGGAGTATCTGGAGTGGCACCCAGTACAGCTGAGTACTGGTTGGAAGCAACGGAGCGTATCATGGATGAGCTCGATCTGACTCCTAAGGAAAAGTTGAAAGGGATGGTGGCGTTGTTACGCGATGAGGGCGTATCAGTGGTGGTTAACTGTTCGAGATGGTGCCACGGCGGAGGATCTGACCTGGGAATATGTTAAGGAGGCATTCCAGAAGAAATATGTGGGAACCAGGTATACAGACGAGCAAAGGAAAGCTTTTCTGGGGCTGGTTCAAGGGAACAAGTCCGTAGCAGAATACGAGGCAGAATTTCTGAGGTTGAGTCGTTATGCTCGAGGTGTAGTGGCAACTGAGCATGAACGCTGTGTCCATTTTGAGGACGGACTGAGAGATGATCTGAAACTGTTGATAGCACCGCATCAGGAGCGGGAATTCTCTACTTTGGTGGAAAAGGCCAAGGTGGCCGAGGGGATTAAGGATGCTACCAAGCAGATTGTGGATAGGAATAAGCCCAAAAGAGGTTTTGGGTCATCTGAAAAAGGTCACAAGAGGCCTAGAGTTGACAGGCCACGAAATCAACAAGCTGGTACGGGCTGGCAGTATCGCCCTTGTGAGCATTGTGGAAAGAGGCACTTGGGAGAGTGCTGGAGAAAGACGGGAGGATGTTTCAAGTGTGGGTCCAAGGACCATATGCTTAAGGATTGTCCCAAGCAATCAGATGAGAGCCGACCGGCAGTTCAGAATGCTAGCCAAACTGGTAGAGGCGGACAGCAGCCTCATCGGGGTCGTGGTTCGGCTAACAGAGGTAATGGTGCTAGCAGAGGCCGTGGGACACAGGGCCGATGTGCTACTAATGCTAATGCAGAAGCAAGACAACCGGGTTTGGTTTATGCGGTTCACCAGAGGGAGGATGGTGACGCACCGGATGTAATAACCGGTACGTTCTTTATTTTTGACAAACCCTATTTTGCTCTGATTGATGTGGGCTCGACCCATTCCTATGTTGCATGTAGTGTAGTGGAAACACTGGGCCTAGACTCTGAACTTTCTAATAGATAGATGACTGTAGTAAGCCCATTAGGTCAAACTATTGTGGTAGACAAGATCTTTCGAAATGTGCCCTTAGAGATTCAGGGAGTGAACTTTCGGGCAGACTTAATGGAGTTACCTTTCGGAGAGTTTGAACTTATACTCGGAATGGATTGGTTAGTAGAACACCGAGCCGTGTTGGATTGTGCGGCTAAACGTATGGAACTAAGAACCCCAGAGGATGAAGTGGTAGCAATGATCGGAGAAAGGAGGAACTACTTGTCTAACGTAGTTTCGGCGCTGAAGGCCGAGAAGATGGTTAAGAAGGGGTGTAAGGCATTCTTAGCCTTCATTAGCACGATAGGTGGGAAGGAGGAAGGTATTGATGGAGTTAGGGCGGTAAGGGACTTCGTGGATGTATTTCCAGAGGAATTACCAGGAATACCCCCAGATAGGGAGGTGGAATTTGGGATAGATTTGCTACCAGGAACAGCTCCTGTGTCAATCGCTCCATACCGAATGGCACCAAAGGAGTTAGTGGAGCTCAAGGCTCAAATCCAAGAGTTGTTGGATCGTGGGTTCATCAGACCCAGTGTGTCTCCATGGGGAGCACCGGTCCTATTTGTAAAGAAGAAGGACGGAACTATGCGTATGTGCATAGACTACCGTCAGTTGAATAAGCTGACCATTAAGAACAAGTATCCTTTGCCAAGGATCGATGATTTGTTCGATCAGCTGAAGGGGGCCGCAGTATTTTCAAAGATCGACTTAAGGTCGGGATATCATCAGTTGAAGGTGAAGGAGGCTGACATCCATAAGACCGCTTTTAGGACAAGATACGGCCATTTTGAGTTTGTGGTGATGCCGTTTGGGTTGATGAACGTTCCAGCCGCGTTCATGGACATGATGAATCGGGTTTTCCAACCCTATTTGGACAGGTTCGTCGTTGTGTTCATCGACGATATTTTGGTGTACTCGAAGTCGGAAGAGGAGTATGATAAGCATCTCCGAGTTGTGTTGGAAGTGTTAAGGGAGAAGAAGCTCTATGCCAAATTCAGCAAGTGTGAATTTTGGCTTAAGGAGGTGGCATTCTTAGGACATGTGGTATCCGCAGAAGGAATAAGGGTGGATCCTAGGAAGATTGAAGCAGTGTTGGATTGGAAACCACCTAGGTCCGTGGCTGAAATCCAAAGTTTCTTAGGCTTGGCAGGCTATTACAGAAGGTTTGTGGAAGGGTTCTCGTCAATAGCCGCGCCTTTGACAAAGTTGCTAAGAAAGGAAGTACCCTTCAATGGACTATAAGCAGCAGGAGAGCTTTGAAAAACTTAAAAGGGTGTTGACGGAAGCTCCAGTGTTAATTCAGCCAGAGGCAGGAAAAGATTTTGTGGTGTACTGTGATGCTTCGCATACGGGTTTAGGCTGTGTGCTAATGCAAGAGGGTAAAGTGGTCGCCTATGCGTCACGACAGTTAAGGCCTCATGAGGTTAACTACCCAACTCATGACTTGGAACTAGCAGCAGTGGTTTTTGCCCTTAAGGTTTGGAGGCACTACCTTTATGGAGAAAGGTCAGTTATCTACACAGATCACAAGAGCCTTAAGTATCTGTTGACTCAGAAGGAGTTGAACTTGAGGCAACGAAGGTGGGTGGAATTGCTGAAGGACTACGATTGTTCGATAGAATATCATCCGGGCAAGGCGAATGTGGTAGCCGATGCCTTGAGTAGGAAGGTTGTGTCGGATCTACGGGCTTTGTTCGCTCACTTAAGTCTGTATGACGATGGAAGCCTGTTGGCAGAATTGCAAGTCAAGCCCACATGGCTGAAGGAGGTGAAAGAGGGACAGTTGGCTGATAAGGACTTAAGTACTAAGTTACAGCAAGTGCAGCAAGGAGGATTTAAGGACTATGGCGTCAATGATGAAAGAGTATTGTGCTACAAGGGAAAGGTCTGTATGCCGAGGAATAAGGAGTTGAGACAAAGGATTCTTCGGGAAGCGCATGGTAGCCCTTATGCTATGCATCCCGGAGGCATCAAGCTGTATAGAGATCTAAGGGAACAATTTTGGTGGTCTAATCTGAAACGAGAGGTGACTGAATTTGTGGGGAAATGTTTGACGTGTCAGCAAGTTAAGGCTGAACACCAAGTCCCATCAGGATTGCTTCAACCAATCAAAGTTCCCCAATGGAAGTGGGAAAGAATTACCATGGACTTCGTTAGTGGGCTTCCCCTTATGCCTACTAAGAAGGACTCGGTATGGGTGATAGTGGACCGTTTGACCAAATCCGCGCACTTTATCCCAGTAAGAGTTGATTATTCTCTTCAGAAATTGGCTAAGTTATATGTGGCAGAAATCGTAAGGTTACATGGAGTACCGGTGTCAATCATCTCTGATAGAGACCCAAGGTTTATGTCTCGATTTTGGAAGGCACTTCATCAAGCTTTAGGCACTAAGTTAGACTTCACTACGGCTTTTCATCCACAATCAGACGGACAGTCTGAGCGGGTTATACAAGTGTTGGAAGATATGTTGAGAGGCTGTGTAATGGATTTCCGAGGAAGTTGGGAAGATTACTTGCCTTTAGCTGAGTTCGCCTACAACAACAGCTATCAGGCCAGCATTCGGATGGCACCATACGAAGCATTGTATGGTAGGAAGTGTAGAACACCTACTTGTTGGACCAAGTTAGGAGAACGCCGAGTTTTGGGTCCAGAGTTGGTGGCAGAAACTGAAGAGAAGGTTGAGTTAATACGGGCACGGTTGAAGGAAGCCTCTGATAGGCAGAAGTCGTACGCGGACCTTAAGCGGAAGGAAATAGAGTTTGAAGAGGGAGACCAAGTATTCTTGAAAGTCTCGCCTTGGAAGAAGGTAGTGAGGTTCGGTCGAAAAGGGAAGTTAAGCCCAAGGTTTATAGGGCCTTATCGAGTATTGAAGCGAGTTGGGCCAGTGGCATACCAATTAGAGTTGCCACCAGAATTGAAGCAGATGCACGACGTATTTCATGTATCCATGCTACGTCGCTACCTATCGGATCCATCTCATATAGTACCGGTTGAAGAGGTGGAGCTAAGGCCAGACTTATCCTACGAGGAAGAACCGATTCGGATCTTGGAACGTGATGTGAAAGTACTACGAAGGAAGTCTGTTCCTCTAGTCAAGGTGTTATGGCGCAATCATGGAGCAGAAGAAGCTTCGTGGGAGCCGGAGGAGACAATACGACAACAATACCCTCAACTATTTTAGTTAGGAAATTTCGGGGACGAAATTTTGTTTAAGGGGGGTGGAACTGTAACATCCTGTATAGGGCCTATGCATTTTCAGTTCAATTGTACTAAATGTCAAGTCTCAAGTATTATGAATAAATTTTTGAATATTTGGGAAACCTAGAAATGCATGGATATGGAAATCAAAATTTTGGAAACCTGAACATTTTGGAAACCTGAACATTTTTGGAAATGATTCAAAAATGGAAAGTAAACATTTCTGGAAACTTGGAAATGTAAGAAAATGGCAAGTTTACAGAGCCGATCGAAAATTTTAGGAAACTTAGAAATGATGCCGAAATGTCAAATTTTAAAGTTCAAAATAGGAAATAAGGGCTAGAGGGCCTTAAAAGAAAAAGTTGGAGAAGTTTGACACACAAACAGGCTTGGAAAAGTGGCCTGAAGATGCCACTTAGGGCCTAAGGAGATGGCGTCACATGCAGGGAAATAGGCCTGAGTTCGAGTCACTTGAGAAGCAAATAAATAAGTTTTATTTTTGCTTCCAGAAGGCTGAGGTGGACGGCATGGGTTTCTAGAAAAGGAAGAGTTTTATTTGCATAAATATGTGAATAATAAGTGATAAATAAAGGATTTTCTTTTAAGATAATTGAGGAGATAATTGATGGATTAAAGGCTTTTATCTTTTAAATAAAAGAGATAATATTATCAAAAAGAGGAGTGGTGGCCAAGTAAGGGACTCCTAGGCTGATAACTTTGGCTATAAAAGGAGGGCAGGAGGGCTACTCATCCACTTTTGCTTCCTCTTTGCCGAAATTTTCCCTAAGCAAACCCCTCTCTCTGCCGAATTTTCTCTTCATCTTTTCTTCTTCTCTTTTCTTCACCTGTCAAGCCAAAACCTTTTCTTTTTGATCCCTGATTAAATCTCCATAGCCGAAACTCTGAGACTCTAGGCAAGGAAGCAATCGATCAAGGCATTAAGGATCTCTCAGGTTTCTACAATTGCCGACTATAAGGATCAAGGATCTAAGGTAAGATAAATTTATTTGATTAAAGGTTATGATGTATATGTTAGATTAAATCTAACATGAAGATTTCGACAGACATATAGGGCAAGGAATCCTCTTCAGATTTGGAATTTGTATGGTAAGTGATATTCGGCCAAGGCTTAATTTTGGTATTTGGAATTATTTTTCATTATTTCAAAAGCCGAAAACTCACATGGTTACATGAATTAGTGTTAGCCGATTCCAAGGAAAAGGGATACTAGCAATTTTGGGACTTGATTTTTACAATCATCCAAAATCGGCAAGCAAGGTAAGTAATACAAATCCTACTAGGATTTGATTTTTAAGCCAAATGGGTTTGTTAATATGTTTTAATATTTGGCCGAATTTAGGAGATAAAGATCTAGATCGGTAGATCGTTCTTCGGGATCTCAAGGAACCTATTAAGCGAATCAGGTGTGTACTCACATTAATTTTCGATATATCATATGGCAATTATTTTTAATATATGAATATGCATAAGAATGTGAATGTGGCTAAGTACCACAAATGTGGTAAGAGTACCCAGGTACGTTTCCTACTTTCGATAGGATTACGAATATGTTATATTGTTAACATGTGAATAATGAGAAATTAAGTATGTTATGCATGATATAAAATTTATGGGGCATACGGGATCTATGTGAAAGGGGAAGAAGGTGTTGACTTCGGTCTCACCAACGGAATATGGTGACTACGGTCACAAAATTTGAATATGGTAACTCCGGTTACATTATCTGAATTTGGTAACTTCGGTTACATTATCTGAATATGGTGTCTAACGACACAAATTATATGGGCGATGAGCACGTCGACTGCAGCGACTGCCTTCGATGGTGTGTAGCGGATGGAGGGTTGACTTAGTAGTCCCCACGGTGTGACTGGCAGGTACGGGTGGTGTGTAGCGGATGGACCTTTAGGCTGGGGTTTGGGTTGCATCATTTATTTTATATGAACATGAACTTGATATGAACTTGTATGCCTGATTTGTTGAATGTTAATGTTGTGTACACATTGAGTCTGTTGACTCACCCCGTTGTGGGAACTATTTTCAAGTGATGAACAGTGACGGACCGGGACGGTAGACCTTGAGGTGGCCATGCTTCATTTGAAGATTTTATTTAATTTGGACTTTATTTCTTTTTAGTACCTTAAATTTTATTATTGGGTTTTACTTGATGTAATAAGGCCATAAGGCCCAGCGGATTTTCTTTATTTTGCTTTACTTTTAATTATTATGTTACGAACTATTTTGATTAAAGTTAAGTACAAGAATGATTTCTTTAAAAACAAACCCTAAAAATTATTTTGTCACCTTAATAAAATTAGATTTTTAAATTAATTAAATGGGTTTCCCAACCTAAGCCCAATCCAAAACAATATTTCCTAAAATTTTACAAATTTTCTCTAAGTAACAAAGAATTTAAAAACCGGTTTACTTAAGGAACATACCAGATCCGGTCCGGGCTCATGGGCCGGGTGTGGGGTGTTTCAGGAAATCTTTATATAGACCTAAAGTCTCATTTCTCTTATTTCTTTGAGCAAAGTGGGATATGAGATATGTGTATATATAGACTCATGAATAGTTTTGCAGCTTGTTCCTAAACAATGTGGGATTCCTTCCTCTTTTAACTAACAACATGAGATGACATGCTACACTATATTTGATTTTTTTTTTACAAAACAATTTCTCTTTTTTATATTTTGTTAACATTTTCTTATATTATAAAATTATATTTTGAGATCTTTAATCTTATTGCATTTTAGAATTGTTGCATTTTAATCTTATATTATAAAATTATGTTTTTACAGATTCTCTTTTTTTATATTTTTTTAAAGAAACTTCCACGAGTAAAAACAATTACTATAGCATTTTTTACAGCATTTACATCACCTACAACCTGCACGATAAACAACATTAGACAAATATCATAAGACCATTTCAACATTAAACAAATATCATAAAACCAGTTCAAACTTAATATGCATAAATAGATGTAAACCAATAAAGCACATAAATAGAGACAGGCAAAAGCACATAATTGTTGTTAGCATGTTTAGTCTGCTTTAATTAAGAATCTTGGATTCACATTTCCTTGGCTTTTGAGCAATGCAAACAAAGGTAATTAACTTGACAATGATAATTAAAAAGAAAAAGTCCAGATTGGAGCCCACTTTCAAGATGATTGCTTGATGTTGATCGGAATATTAACTTGTAATCACAAATTTCAAAGCAATTTGTGTCAAATGCATGCAGTGATACATAGACTGAACACAGGATGAAGTTGTGAGGACAGGAAAACACCTTAAGACCTCTTCACTACAAGAAGACAAGATTAAACTTGATAATTGTGCACATCAAACCACAAGTAATTTAACCAAAATGTCCAAAGACTTCTGTTAACTGCATACTGAAAAGAATGTTGAACAATGGTTTAAAAGGGGCATCGTCTTCCCTCCCTTACACAAATTGATCTCTTACATGAAAATCTTCCTATGTTATGAGAAGTGAATGAAGATGCAAAGAATACATGAGGTATTCATCAACCAAAGGTAACAACAAAAAAAGAGAGAGAATTGAGAAATGTAGAATATATTTTTAAGAGGGGCAATAATACAATATGTTATTCCCATGTTTAGTCAAAGATGGGCTCCTATAATTTGAAACTACTTCAATTCTTGTTTCTAAGATATTCACCTTCCTTCTAGAAAACTAGCTTCTATAGATATAATTTAGATTTTATTTTATTAAAAGAATAGCACTTGTTTAAAGTTGTCTCATTGTTAACTGTTTCGGTGCACTTGCTGTGAAGGCAAAACAAATTGGCCCTTTTTTCAACAATTATGTGCTTTATTGGTTTACATCTATTTATGCATATTAAGTTTGAACTGGTTTTATGATATTTGTCTAATGTTGAAATGGTCTTATGATATTATTCTAATGTTGTTTATCGTGCAGGTTGTAGGTGATGTAAATGCTGTAAAAAATGCTATAGCAATTGTTTTTACTCGTGAAGGTTTCTTTAAAAAAATATAAAAAAAGAGAAATTGTTCTGTAAAAACATAATTTTATAATATAAGATTAAAATGCAACAATTCTAAAATGCAACAAGATTAAATATCTCAAAATATAATTTTATAATATAAGAAAATGTTAACAAAATATAAAAAAAGAGAAATTGTTTTGTAAAAAAAAATCAAATATAGTGTAGCATATCATCTCATGTTGTTAGTTAAAAGAGGAAGGAATCCCACATTGTTTAAGAACAAGCTGCAAAACTATTCATGAGTCTATATATACACATATCTCATATCCCACTTTGCTCAAGAAAATAAGGGAAATGAGGCTTTAGGTCTATATAAAGATTTCCTTTGTAAGTTATATTTCCTTATTAATTGATGACACCTTAAAAAAAATGGTGTTGTCACTTTGAGTCTTTATAAAGGTTTATTCTCGTAAATTTTTAAAAAATTCGAGAATAGTTTTTTTTTAAAAAAAACATGGGCTAAAGCGCGCCCCTGGGGGAGCGTTTTTGCCACATCAGCAAAGCGTGTCCCCATCAGCGCTTTTGTGCTGATGTGGCGAAAGCGCTCCCCCAGGGGCGTGCTTTCTTGCTACATCTCCACAAAACGCACTGACGTGGACGCGTTTTGTGGGGAAACGGCATTTTTTCGTAAATTTTAATGAAACCAACCCTTTTCTGTAAATAATATTTTTTTTTTTGGTATATTTGGGCCATTTGGCCAATTAAGTGAATCATTAAAAGCGTTATATAATCAAACGCAAATCCTATTATGATTTGAAATTATGAATTTTAAACGTTACATAAATTGTGAAAGCAAAATGCTGACATTATTTATAAATTATAAATTCACAAATATCCACTCAACATTAAATAATCTTTCAAAGTTGATAACACAATATAAATTAATGTTTGAATTCAAGATAAAAGGCAACATATTTAGGGTGCTTTTAGATGAGCAATAAGATTAAAAATTATTGTAGTGGTGAGATTAATTATTGTAAAAGTAAAATTAAATATTGTAACAGTAAGATTTAAAATGTGTTGGAATATATATTTGGATTTAAACATAATTATAACAGTAATGTAAGAATATAAAATGAGTATTAAATACATTATATTAAAATGATTTGTAATATAATAAATAATCCTTTAAAATAATTTTATATTAAATTAAATTATGTTTTTTGTTAAATAATAATTTATTAATTAAAATATATTATATATAATATTTAAAACTATTTTATGTTGGTCACTTAGTCTTTTTTAATTGATGTTTTATTTACCAAAAAAATTATATTTATGGTAATTGTTATGAAATAAAGATAAAAAAAAGTAAAAAAGAAAAAAAATTGAGAGAGCAAAAAAGAACGTATATTCATCAATAAGGATGTTTAGAAAGTTTTTCCAAAGTCTATCTTTATAGACGTAAAAAGCTTACATGATATAAAACTTTACTTCTAATGAGTATTAGAGTCCTAAAGTACATCAGACTTATCTCCATCTTAATGGACCTCCACTTAATGATAAAATTATTCATAACACTCCCTCTTAGATGTCTATTGGTAGATAACGTGCTTCATTAAAAACCCTATGTGAAAAAAATTCCTAGTGAATAACTATAATACGCATAACATGATGCCTCATTAAACACATTATCAAGAAAACCCAATGGGACAAAACCTCAGGAAAAGCATGAAAAAAAAGGCTCGAATGGTATGATCCCTCCGTCACCCTAGAATGAAAGGGGCGATCTCGTAATTCTTGGTCTGTGAAGATACGTTGTTAGGTGCTCCATTTTATTTTCCCATTGTGGCCGAACCTAAACCTCTGCTCGAGAGATAGCTGTCTATACACTGATAAGGGATGTACGGATTATCAAGAAGAGAGGAGCCGTGGTGGTCCCCCCGGGACCGCCCAGATCCCACGAGTGAATAGAAAGTTGGATCTACATTGGATCTCACCTGAATCGCCCCATCTATCCTCCTGAGGAGAAGTTTGGTTTCAAAATTCGGTTCGAACAGGAGAAATACGCCATGCTAATGTGCCTTGAATGATTCACATCTCAGGGTTAGGCGCTGATGAGCACATTGAACTATCCATGTGGCTGAGAGCCCTCACAACCCAAGCACAACGACGCAATTATCAGGGGCGCGTTCTACCACTGAGTTAATGAAAGAAGAGTAAAACATGTATTTGCTTCCTCTTATGACAACATTACATAATATCTCATATTTTACGTATTCCAACCTTGAATATTAATTTTCAAATAATCACTTAAACATATTTAATATTCTTCTAGAAGTCATGAGTGATGAATAATTTTGGGGAGATATATTTTGATCTCTTCAAGAGTTTCAACAATAATCATATAAATTTTGATTTATTCAAGTTCTTCCTCACTCATGACATTCAGAAGAATGATGATATAAATGTTTAGCAAATCCGTTCAAGTGATCATTTAAAAAGTTAGTATTTAAAATTGAATACGTAAGGTATGAGATATCATATGATGTTGTCGTGAAGGGGAGTAAATACGCGTTGTACTCTTCTTTCCTTAACCAATGTTTTGTCATACGTGTACTATTTTTCCTTCACTAAGATTTTTTTCCCATAAGGTTTTTATCTAAGTAAGGTTTAACGAGCCAAATTATCTACCAATGAACATCTAAGGATGAGTGTTATAAATATTTTATTATTAAGTAGATGTTCATTAAGATCAAGATAAGTATAATGTACTTTAGGACTTGATAAACCATAATTTATACATATTTTGACCCCATGCTTGGCTTATTTTTGGATGAATTTTCATTAGTTTTGATGAATTCGATGCTCCTAATCCTTTAATTTCATGTTTTACACTCAGGAGAGCTTAGGGAGTCGAAAAGAACGAGAAACGGGCCAAAAAGGGGACAAAATAGGCTTACCTCAGAAATCAACACGACCTAGACTATTGCACACGGGCAGACCACACGGCCGTGTGTGACGAGCAGAATCGAACATGGCTTAAGCTATCGTACATGGGCGTGTCCCTGCCGAACCCAAGTCTAATTTTATTCAGAAAAGACTACTTGTGGGCCAAGGAAGGTGCTCCAAAGCCTATATAAACACCTTAGGGTAGGATCTAAAAGAGGACGGAGAGTAGATCAAAGAAATTACTCGAAGGAAGCCGTCGGAAGCATCTCAGAAGCGGATTCATTCCAAGATTGAAGATCTCCATCAAGTTCTTTAAAAGTTTTTGGGTTCTTTATATCTTGTTGTTTTCTCTATTCTAAAATGTTTTCCTTCTACGTTATGAACTAAACTCCCTAAATACCTAGGGAGGATGAAACCTAGACGAATCTTATTATTTAATTATCTGAATTATATGATAAATACTTGTTCTTGTTCTTAATTATGTGTTCTTAACCCTTGCTTTAATATTTTCAGGATATTAATTCAAGTTTAATGTGCTTATTCAGTGGAGCAAAAGTCCCTGTTTAAGAGAAGATCTAGCATAATTAAGCGGAGTTGATTGCAACCCTAGAAATAGGATGACATAAATTTACCGGATTAGAGTCAAATCTAATAAGGGAATCCATAAACGAGTTAATGAGACAATAGGGGTTTTAATTAGAAAGAGATTTCAATTAATCAACCTAGAGTCAGTTGTTCTTAGTCTCGAAATAGATATTAACATAATTTAGGGATTTCTACAGATCAAGTCAAGTGAATAAATCATTTAATTTAGAATCAGAATAATGAGTGAAATCTAGGTGGATTCTTCCTTGGGTATTGTCTTTATCATTGGTTTATTCGGTTATTTCTTTCACTCCCTGTCACGTTCATAGTTAATTAGTTAGTCAATTAGTTAGTAAAATTTTAGATTGAAACAAAACCCCTTAATTATTAGGCTAGATAATAAAAAAAATAGTTATTACTAGTAATTTTAGTCCTTGAGGATACAATATTCGAGACTCACCAAAGCTGTACTATTGTTCGATAGGTGCGCTTGCCTTTGTCGAAATATTAGCTAGTTTCGAGCCCATCAGGGCTCTAATATTCATTAGAAGTAGAGTTTTTTTTCATTGATACGCCTTATGTCTATAAATATAGATTTTGGAAAAGCGTTGTAAACATTCACATTGATCAATAAAAAAAAAGTACACTGCTAGTACACCAAATATTTGCCCATTATGAGTCACTTGTCAAAACTCTAATCTTGCTTGTAGAATCTAAAACCTCCGACAGTGTATGAAATATTTTCTCAATCAACTTTTCCATCAAACCATAACTAACAAATAATATTATTATACATCTTTGTTAAGTGAAAATATATAAAAAGTACACATTTCTAATATATTGCAAAACATATTGCTATGAAAAGAAAGAGAATTGAAAGCCTGAATCAAAAACTGGAAAGTTGAATATCATATTTAAAGTAAACACATCATTTCTGTTTCGTATATTAATTCATGTGTTCTCATATTTCACATGGAGATGGAAATGTGATGAATCAGAAGGTAGAATAATAGACAAAGGTTGATTGGGTGAATTACATGTCTTGAAAGAAAATTAGAACAACTAGTTTCCACTTCGTTGAGAGGCGATCCAAAATTTGTATAACTGGGTTTTCCCTCTGTTTTGGGATAAAGCCAAATCCAAAAAAGATATTAATTTTTTATTTAAAAAACCTTGAAATTCTTGGAGTTTGGTTTTGTCAAAAGGGTGATAAACTATAATTTATACATATTTTGACCCCATGCTTGGCTTATTTTTGGATGAATTTTCATTAGATTTGATGAATTCGATGCTCCTAATCCTTTAATTTCATGTTTTACACTCAGGAGAGCTTAGGGAGTCGAAAAGAGTGAGAAACGGGCCAAAAAAGGGACAAAATGGGCCTACCTCAGAAATCAACACGGCTTGGACTGTCGCACACGGGCATACCACACGGCCGTGTGTGACAAGCAGAATCGAGCACGGCCTAAGCTATCAAACACAGGCGTGTCCCTACCGAACCCAAAGTTTAATTTTATTCGGAAAAGGTTACTTGGAGGCTAAGAAAGGCGCTCCACAGCCTATATAAACACCCCAGGGGAAAACCTAAACAGACACACAGGGTAGAAAGCAGAAAATACTCGAAGACAGCCATCGGGAGCAGCTTGGAAGAAGGATCTCCATCAAGACTGAAATCTCCTATCAATTTATCTTGAAGTTTTTGGGTTTTCTTATGTTTTGTAGTTTTCCTTATTTTAAGATGTTTCCCTCTATCAGTATGAACTAAATCCCTTAAATACCTGAGGGGATGATACCTGGATGAATCTTATTACTATTTGATTTATAAGATAAATACTTGTTCTTATTCTTAATTGTGAGTTCTTATTCTTATTTTGATAATTTAGGTTATTGATTCAAGTCGAATGTACTTATTCAGAGGAGCAAAAGTCCATGTTTAAGAGTAGATCAACACAATTAAGCGGAGTTGAATGCAATCCTAGATATAGGACGACGTAAATCTACCGGATTAGAGTCAATTCTAATAAGGGAATACATATGTAACAGTCCGAATTTGACCCTAATCGGAACGGTGGTTTTGGGACCACGAATCCAAGTCTGAAATATTTTTAAATATTATATTTTGTGTTTATTATATGTGAATTAATATGTGTGAAAGTTTCGTAGAAAAATTTAATCATTTGTGTGCTTAATTAAATAAAAGGACTTAATTGCGTAAAGTGTAAAAGTTATAAACTATAGTGTAAGGTGCTAGAATGATGATGGCTTTTTAATATGGAATATTAAAAGAGTAATTAACCCATTTTATGAGTTAGTGGGTGGCAAAGGTCAAGTGTAACCTTATATTATAAGTTGTTTTTATTATTAATTAAAGGCTAAAATGGTAAAACATTAAAATGTTATTATATGTTATATTATATGAAATTAAAAGCCATTTTTGGTTGTTCTCCTTCTTTAATTGCCGTGAGCTAGCTAAGAAAAAGGGGTTTAAAGGCTTAAAACATTCGGCCATCATCAAGCTCAATTAGGTATGAATTTTAGCTCGGTTTTTGATAATTTCTACGTTTTTGTGATCGTTGCTTCGTATACTATTCGACCCATGCTAAAATTTTTGAGATTAGTGTGTATGTGATATTCAGCCATTGACATGTTCTTGTGGTTGTTGATGTTTGATGACTTTATATTAAAGATATGTTAAAGATAAGCATGTTTTGTATTGGAAATTTTAGTGAATTTGAGTATTTGGGCTAAATTGTAAAAATGAATTTTTGAGGGGGCTAAAATGAAAAATAAATGAAAGAAATGGACTTTTATAGTCCCCATGAACATTCGGCCCTAAGGTACTATTGTGAAATTTTGTGTATTTTGTGTTTTGTGCAAATAGGACTAAATTGTAAAAATGTGAAACATTAGGGGTAAAATGGTAATTTGCCCATTTATGTGTTTTGGGACTAAATTGAGATGAAATGTGCTTGAATGAGCTAAATTTTAATGTGTTTAGATCAAGAACAAAGAAAAACGGATTTGGATCGGGGAAAGGCGAAAGTTATCGAGTAGCCGGTCTACACTGTCCGTCGATAGTCGAGGTAAGTCTTTAAGCAAATTAATTTCGTAAGAATTGATTATGACTTAGTATACATATTGAATTATGAATTTGTGGAATTAATCATGTTAAAGCCGAATGTGAGAAAGAAATTTAGCAATGTACATAATCGAATTCATTGAGTTAATTATGTGATAGTATGGGAATTATATGTGATATTTGTGATATTGCTAATGTGTAATGTGAACGAGTTGGTTTGGAAATAAATGTTTCGGGCTTATTGCCTAGCAGGCTGAATGCCGGTGATCACAATTCAGACCTCTGGTCTAGCAGGCTTAATGCCGGTGTATATTTCGGGCTTTGATGCCTAGCAGGCTTGATGCCGGTGATGTGTTATAAATGGAGAAATTGTGAATCATACAAAGTGAAGCATATTTAATGCAATGAGCTAAAGGCTCAGGTAAGTATAAGCCTTTTCTTTTATACTTATAAAGAGTAAGGTGAGTTGGTATAGTATTCTTTGAATTGAGCATGATATGATATGGTTGATGATTCGATAAGAATTATGATATGTGTTATTGAGTTTACTATTGATGTGTATGAAAAATTTATAATAGAATTTGAGTTTAAATGTGCTATTTTGGGGAATCGTTTATAAGTGAAAATGTTAAGGATGAAAAAATTTGAGTGTTTGCGTACGTGCAAAAATAAGGTTGTAAGGTTGATATGAATGTTATACTCACATGAATTGGAGTATGCGAATATATGTAGTATATCTCTTTGGTTTCGATAAATTACATGTTTAAGGAAATAAAGTGTAAACACTTAGGTTAATGAATTGATAGTAATCGACCATGTTTAAATTCATATAATGAAATGTTTATATTCAATGTCATATGCCTAAAGATTAAAGGTTTAAGTATTTAATTGTTATATTATTCTTCGCTTGAGACTTACTAAGCTAGCAAGCTTACTCTGTGTATGTTAAATGTTCTGTTTTATAGATTTTGATCAAGCTACGGGCTCAGAGGATCATCTGTGAAGTCATCCACACTATCGACTTGTTTTGGTATTTTCGAAGTTTAGATTCTGAACTTAAGGCATGTATAGGCTAACTCTATGGTTGAATATCATTTTGATGATGTATAGTAGCCATGCGAAAATGGCTTAAATTTTCATATCAAGTTCGGCTCTATTTACCCTTGCCTATGTGATTAATATGTTTGGCTTCATTTATTCGGCTAGGGGCTGTTCTTTTAATTATATTTGTGAATTATGCGTAATATATGATTGCTTGTTGTAATGTCAATGTTTGTGTTAAATTAGTCAAGAGTTTCGGCTTTTAACTTAATGTTTGCAAGTATGAATTATATTGAGTAATGCAGGTATGTGTATTCGGCCAAGCCTTTGTAACATATTCAAATGTAGTTAACATGCTTAAGAGAATTAGGTATGGTTAATGAATGAGTCTTATGTGCTAGTAAATAATTATGTATATTCGATGATGACTTATATTGTTTTAAGGTATGTTTTATGAATTTTATACTTGAAATGATTGGCTTGTAAATAGTTATTGAGAAGTGAATAGAAATGAGGTTATACGGTTATGAAATCAACGTATTTGGAAGTGCACTTTTATGTTATAATTTGAGTGTGAAGATGAACTTATGTTCGGCTTGAGTAGCATGATATTGGATGGACAAGTTTTAGATTTTTGTTCCATGGATTTATGAACTATGAGATATTTTTGTTATGAATTAGGAAAATTAGTACATACATATATGCGTCTATATTGTATGTTTGACTATGCTATTTGAACAATTAGGTTCGGTTTATAAATGCATGAAAGCATATGTTTTTGGATTGTTACAGAACGAAAATGAAATAAATAGGTTGGTATAATATTCAATTCGTATAATGTGCATAAAATTTTATATACATGTCCTTGTATATTCGGCCATGTAAATAAATGTGTGCATGATATTGAAATGAGCTTATATATATATGTATATGGGATTGTCTGTATATAATTAAATCGTTTTATAGGGATGTTCAATTGGGACCTAATTGATTGAATAAAAGTTTTGATTTATCTGGTAATGCCCGTAACTCTAATCCGGCGACGGACACGGGTTAGGGGTGTTACACCATAGATCGAGTTAATGCGACAATAGGGGTTTTAATTAGAAAGAAATTTTAATTAATCAACCTAGAGTCAGTTGTTTTTAGTCTCGAAAGATATATTAACATAATTCAGGGATTTCTACGGATTAAGAGTGAATAAATCGTATGAATCAGAAGTAATAAGTGAAGTCTAGGTGGATTCTTCTTTGGGTATTAGCTCTTTCATAAAGTTGTCTAAAAAGTATTTTCCCAATTCATTCTCTGTCGTGCTTTTAATTAGATTAGTTTAAAAGAAATCACTCCAATTCTTAGGCTAGATAATAAGAAGATAGTTATTACTAGTACTCTTGGTCCTTGTGGATACGATATTTCCGGTCTTACCATAACTATACTATTAAACGATAGGTACGCTTGCCTTTATTGTGATCATAGTTAGTTAGAGACACATCAAGTTTTTAGCGCCGTTGCCGGGGACTAAGATATTAGGAACACTAAATTTTTATTACTTTAGCCATTTTTATTTTATTGCAATTTATTTTCATTTTTATTTTTACTTTTTTAATTTTACATTTTCTTTGCTTCTGGCAGGAGTCTCTAGTTTATGACTAGAAGAAATCAGTCAGGGCATTTTCTTCACGACAGTGAGATTGAGAGTACAACTCATAGAAATTGAAGAGAGATAAGGCGTAGCCTACAATACATACAAGAAGAGTAAGAGAACAGTATCACTAATACCGAGGAGATGGCTGATCCCCAGAATAATCCGCTACCTCTTGTGGTTGCCGCAAATCCAGTAAATCAGAATCCTGCTCCTCGAACTATGTATGATTATGCTAAGCCTACTTTAACAGGAACTGAATCAAGTATTGTTAGACCTGCTATTGCTGCAAATAATTTTGAACTGAAACCTAACACTATTCAGATGATTCAGCAGTTTGTTCAGTTTGATGGTTTGCAGGATGAGGATCCAAACAATCAGTTGGCAAATTTTCTGGAATTCTGCGACACTTTCAAGATTAATGGCATTCCTGATGATGCCATTCGCCTTCAGTTGTTTCCCTTCTCGTTGAGGAACAAAGCTAAATAGTGGTTTAACTCGTTACCACAAGGATCAATCACTACATGGGAACAAATGATTGAAAATTTTTTACTTAAATATTTTCTGCCGGCTAAAATGGCTAATTAAGGAATGATATCTCTTATTTTGTGCAGATGAATTTAGAAACACTTTACGATGCATGGGAGAGATACAATGATCTACTGAGAAGATGCCCTCCCCATGGGTTACCTTTGTGACTACAGATTCAAACTTTTTACAATGGTGTGAACCCTTCAACTAGGCAATTGATTGATGCAGTCACTGGTAGTACACTAAACAGCAAAACACCTGAGGTTGCCTACGAATTCATTGAAGAGATGTCACTGAATAACTATCAGTGGCAAGTTATGAGGACGAAGCCAACAAAAGCAGCCGAATTTTTCAACCTCGACGCAGTTACATGCTATCAAACCAGGTAGAGCTTTTAAATAAAAAGATTGATGGTTTATATGGTTCTTCGCAGGTACATCCAGTGATGCAGTGCGATACGAATGGAGGAGGAATGAGTAGTACAGAATATCCATCCCACAACCCTAGCATTGAAAGCGAACAGATGAACTATATGGGTAATAATTCTAGACCTTAGAATAATCCCTACAGAAACACTTAAATCCAGGATGGAGGAACCACCCAAACTTCTCATGGGGTGGTCAAGGAAATCAGAGACAACAACCCCTTCCAAGCTTTCAACAGCAACCCTACCCACAGGAGAAGAAGCTGAACCTTGAGGAGATGCTAACAAAATTCATCTTGGTGTCAGAAACCCGTTTTCAAAACACCAAAACAACACTTAAAAATCAGCAAGTGTCGATTCAAGGGCTCGAGAACCAAATAGGACAGCTTGCTAAGCTAATATCTGAACGGCCACAAGGCAGCCTACTAAGCAAGACTGAAACTAACCTAAAGGAGCAACTTCATGCCATTTTTGCTCACGATAGTGAAGGGTTAGATGAACCAAAACTGAGGCAAGAAAATGTGGTAGATAAAGGTAAGGTTAAGGTAAGTCATAATAAACCAAAATTGGTAAGTACAGAGTACAAACCTCATATGCCATATCCCAATGCGACGAAGAAAGACCGCACAGATGAGCAATTCGGTAAATTTCTTAAACTTTTAAAAAAATTACATATTAACTTACTGTTTATTGAAGCTCTTTCGCAGATGCCCAATTCAGTAAAATTTTTAAAAGAGTTTTTAGCAAACAAACGGAAGTTAGACAATGCATCGCATGTGGAGCTAAATGCAGTTTGCTTAGTAATTTTGCAGAATAAACCACCCCGCAAGTTAAAAGATCCAGGGAGTTTTACGATTCCTTGCTTAATTGGTAGTTTATCTGTTAAAAATGCTTTAGCTGATTTAGGGGCAAGTATCAATGTTATGCCTTATAAAATGTTTAAACAGTTAGGTCTTGGGAAACCCAAACAAACTAGGATGAACATTCAATTGGCTGATAAAACCATTAGATTTCCTAGGGGTATAATTGAAGATGTGCTAGTCAAAATTGATGAATTCATATTCCCAGTAGACTTTGTTGTTTTAGACATGGATGAGGATAGTGACGCTCCTTTAATTTTAGGACGACCCTGTTTAGCAACTGCTAGGACCATTATTGATGTTGGTACAGGGGAATTAATACTTCGTGTAGGTGATAACATGATTAAACTCCAAACACGTGATTCTGTCAGAATATCTAGTGATCAAGATGATACAAATCCTGTTAATGTAAGTGAACTTAATGTTTCAATCTTTTTTGCAGGAAATTCCTCGAAAAAAGATGACAGAGCCATGGTCTAGATCTCATATTGAGAACAGAACTGTTCATGAGGAATGAAGGCTCCAGATCGAGGAACTAGACGAATGGCGAACATAGTTTAAGGAGAAACTGAAAGTACACGATGAACTAAAGCAGAGCCATGACGAGCCTAAAAATAAAACGAGCCAAATTAAGGTTGGAGACCGAGTTCTAATGGATAATGAAGATCCTCGTATTCCACTTCTGAACCTAATGGAACAACCCCTTTTACAGTACTTAATATTTTCCCATACGGTACAGTCGAGGTAACTCATTCCAAATTTGGCACCTTCAAAGTAAATAGTACTCATCTAAAACCTTATTTTAACAAAATTGATTGCAGGAATGAAGAATTTCAACTCCTCGAACCACCATGATTATGCGAATGAAAGGTGAGTCGAGCTTAGACTCTAAATAAGCGCTTCTCGGGAGGCAACCCGAGCACTAACCCCATTAATGTCCATATTTTCGATTTATAGCACCTAACTAAAAACTAACCAAATTAATAAGTGCAGGTTTCCTTACCCACATGGCCTTGCACACGGACGTGGCCGTGGCCGTGTGGACACCACGAGTAGGTACATTGGCGTGGTAGAGACCGTGCAGAAACAGGACAAAAATTTTCCCCAAAACACGGGCTGCGATAAATCCACACGGGCGTGCCTTAAGACCGTGGGCGATACTGCGATAATGCAGATCCTCGTATTCCACTTCTGAACCTAATAGAACAACCCCTTTTACAGTACTTAATATTTTCCCATACGGTACAGTCGAGGTAACTCATTCCAAATTTGGCACCTTCAAAGTAAATAGTACTCGTCTGAAACCTTATTTTAACAAAATTGATAGCAAGAATGAGGAATTTCAACTCCTCGAACCACCATGATTATGCGAATGAAAGGTGAGTCGAGCTTAGACTCTAAATAAGCGCTTCTCAGGAGGCAACCCGAGCACTAACCCCATTAATGTCCATATTTTCGATTTATAGCACCTAACTAAAAACTAACCAAATTAATAAGCGCAGGTTTCCTTACCCACACGGCCTTGCACACAGACGTGGTCGTGGCCGTGTGGACACCACGAGTAGGTACATTAGCGTGGTGGAGGCCGTGCAGAAACAGGACAAGAATTTTCCCCAAAACACGGGCTGTGATAAATCCACACGGGCGTGCCTTAAGACCGTGGGCGATACTGAGTAAATGACACGGGCGTGTAACACGCCCGTGCCCAGAAGCCGTGGTTGAAAACCGAGTAAGTCACACAGGCGTGCGACATGCCTATGCCTATAGGCTGTAGTCGACACTAATTAATTAACACGGGCGTCGGAGAAACGAACGACGTATCGCACGACCGTGCGATTCGGCCCCAACACGCCCAGGAAACACGGGCGTGGGTCAAGAATCAGACATGCCCTAAACCTAAATCTGCGAAACACATGGGCTAAACAAAGGGCACACGGACGTGGGCCTCGACCGTGTGCACCAATCCCTATTTAAACCCCCGTCTTTTGTTCACTTTCTTCCCCAAATCTTCCCCCAACCCTCTCCACCGCAGCTTTCCCCCTTCCCTCTTCTTTCCCTCTTTCTCTCTCCCTTCCCTTTCCCCTTTCCCTTATTCATTCTTTGCACCGCCACCACACCGGCCACCACCTTATGCCGCCAGCCTTTCCCCAACTCGAAACTCGTCGCACCCCACTCCGGCCACCATACTTGCCGCCGTTGGTCACTCTTTTTCCCCTTTATTTTGAATTCATATTTATTTTCTATTATTTATTTTTATTATCTTTATTTTCTTAATTATTTTGTTCTTATTATTCATTCTATTTAGATTTAGCTTAGGGTACCATAAGTTAGTATTGTTAATTTAAAAATATTGCTTTTTGCTTAACTTTTAAATTCACTATGTTAGGCATATCTTGTTATTTAGGACTATTTCTGCAACACCCCTAACCCGTATCCGTCGTCGGATTTGGGCTATGAGGCATTACCGAACTAAACTCAATTCCAAAAAGACATTCATTTAAATTCAAGCACAAGCAATGTGATCTTTTCTATTTCATATAACAATACAACCTATTAAATTAAATAATACAACGAATTTTATTACAGGTACTTATTACATGAAAATGTCCGAACCACATGACTTAAACATTCATGAGATTTATACAATTTAAGCATAATCCAACTTATACCATTATATAACATATGTCGGACATAAATCAAAACTCATATAACATAAGCTGTTTTCCATTCATATTACTACTATATGTGTGCATGTTAAACCGGCCGAACTATTTATACCATTTAATAATCAAATGTATATGCAAACATAGTGACATTACATCATAGCCGAACATACTATTTCACTTTCCATTTAGATTTGTACCTAAGCAATCATAAAACATATTCATTTCTTATCAATAGCAACCGAACCTATATAGCTAACCATTATATACATACTTCATTATAAAAAAAAATGTAAATATCACATAGCCAAACTCACTTAAACATAACATGATTTATTCTTACTAAATACATCCCTCATACATCATTTACCTTATTGCCGAAACACATGACTTAACTCAACTATCATTCGTAAAGCATATTAAACGAGTAATACATAAATTCACCTTAGTCAAGATCATACACACAACATAAGTGCAACAACCATGTTTCGCATATATAAGCCAATGCCAAGTTTGCTAAACCAAGCACATAACAAATATGCCATATGATCACCTTCCATATATGATTTAATCCATGACCAAATTTACACATCTACTAGCATTTTAATCAAACCATTATATCAAAACATAGAAATTAAACTTAACCAAAAGAAATAGCCATTTTTCGTAAGGCTATACTTATATACAAGACCAAATATCATTGGTTTTAAAACTTAGTCTAACCTATACATGCCTTTTGATTCCAAAAACGAAGCTTATAAGTACCAAAAACCTATACGATCTTCTGAGCCCGTTGCTTGACCAAAATCTATAAAACAGAACATTGAACACACACAGAGTAAGCCTACTAGCTTAGTAAGTCTTAAGCAATTTTGATATAACATTCAAACATTTAAGCATTTTAAACATTAGGTTTATGGCATTGAATATAAACATTTCTACTTGGAATTTCATCATGGCCAAATACTATCAACCCAATTAATCTAAGTATCATCACTTTATTACTATAAGCTTGTAATTCATCGAATCACATAAATATAATATGTATTCGCATATTCCAAATCGAATGAATACAACATACATATCCATCAATATCATTTGTACACATATACAAACACATTCAACCATTTTCACCTTTAACATTTTCACCTATAGCCGATTCTCCAAAATAACATATTTAAGCTCGAATCCTATTATATACAATTCATACCCATCAATGGTAAGCTCAATAGTACATATTAAAATTCTTACCAAATCATCAAAAATATCACATCATACTCAATTCAAATGGTAATAGACCAACTTACCTTATTCCTTACAAATATAAAAGGCTTATACTTACCTGAGCTTTTAGCTCATTGCATTAAATATGTTCCACCTTGTATTGATTCATGAATTTTCTCTATTTATCACACATCACCGGCATTAAGCCTGCTAGGCATCAAAGCCTGAAATACGCACCGGCATTAAGCCTGGTAGACCAAAGGTCTGAAATTTGATTACTGGCATTTAGCCTGCTAAGTAATAAGCCCGATACACTTCACCGACACAAGGCCTGCTAGGCTCAAAGCCCGATACACTTCACCAGCACAAGGCCTGCTAGGCTCGAAACCCGATACAATTATTATCATCATCACATATACATGGCAGTAATTCAAATGCTGCTCAGATTAACATAAGTTACACATAATTCAATCACTTTAACAATATCGACCCGATTTAAGTTATAACAATATTTCATTTCAATCTCACTACTTACATTCGGCTAGGACACATTTTATAAGTAAAATTTCATATGTCAGCATATAATATATGTTATAAATACTATTAACGATATTAGATTGCTTATAGACTTACCTCGACTATCGACGGACAACAAAGACCGGCTATTCGATAACTTTTGCCTTCCCCCGATCTAAGTCCGTTTTTCTTTGTTCTTGATCTTGAATTTAGCTTGTAAGTAGCTGAAAATCAAAGAACAAAACCCTTTCTTTCTTCCTCTTGTTTTCGGTCAAAAGATGAACAAAATGGCCATCTTTCATGTTTTATCAAATTATAAAATACATATAAATTAATTTACTTTATTAACCTTATAAATTAAAACCATTAAACAAGTTTTTCAAGGTCATTATTGACCATAACCGTCCACTAACCTTAAAAATGGGTTATTTGCCCTTTTAATACCTCATATTAAAAAGCCACTATCACATTAGCACCTTTCACTATAATTTGCAACTTTTGCACTTTACGCGATTAAGTCCCTTTTGTCAAATTAAACACACAAACAATCAAATTTTTATACGAAACTTTCACACATTAATTCACACATAATAAACACCAAAAATAATATATAAAAACTTTTCAAACTCGGATTCGTGGTCCCGAAACCACCGTTCCAATTAGGGTCAAATTTGGACTGTTACAACTCACCCTCATTTTAGGGATTTTCGTCCCCGAAAATCTTACCGTTAAACAAAGTTGGATATTGTTGCCTCATTGAATCCTCAGGCTCCCACGTAGCCTCTTCTACTCCATGTCGATTCCATAGTATCTTTACTAACGGGATTTTCTTGTTTCTCAACTCTCTCATTTCACGAGCTAAAATACGGATCGGTTCCTCCTCGTACGTCATATCGGATCAGATTTCAATCTCCGATGGAGAAATCACGTGTAACGGATTTGATCGATATTTACGGAGCATCGAAACATGGAATACGTTGTGTGTCTTTTCAAATTCAGAAGGCAACTTCAATCTATAAGCAACAGGCCCGATACGTTCGATGATCTCATACGGTCCAATGAACCTCGGACTTAATTTTCCTTTACGACCAAATCGAAGTACTTTCTTCCATGGTGAGACTTTCAAAAATACCCGGTCACCAACTTGAAACTCAATGTCTTTACGTTTCAAATCAGCGTAGGACTTTTGACGATCAGATGCAGCTTTCAAACTATCTCTGATTACAGCCACTTTCTATTCAGTCTCTTTAATCAAATCAACCCGGTGTATCTTATTTTCACTGAGCTCGGTCCAGTACAACGGTGTACGACACTTGCGGCCATATAGAGCTTTGTAAGGTGCCATTTTGATACTAGATTGAAAACTGTTATTATAAGCAAATTCAATCAAAGGTAAGTATCTTTCTCACGTACCTTCAAACTCAAGGACGCTACATTTCAACATATCCTCAAGTATTTGAATGGTTCGTTCAGACTGACCGTCTGTCTGAGGATGAAAAGCTGTGCTAAAGTGTAGTTTGGTACCTAAAGCATTTTGCAATTTCTTCCAAAATTGCGGCTTGAATCTCGGGTCTCTGTCTGATACAATAGAGATCGGCACCCCATGTAATCTCACAATTTGAGATACATACAACTCAGCAAGTTTATCGAGCGAATAGTTCGTACAAACTGGAACAAAGTGAGCTGATTTGGTTAGTCTATCCACTATAACCCAAATTGCATCTTTCTTGCTTGGTGTCGTAGGCAAACCGGATACAAAATCCATAGCGATTCTATCCCATTTTCATTCAGGTATCATGATCGGCTGAAGTAATCTAGAAGGCACCTAATGTTCGGCTTTTACTTGCTGACAAATTAAGCACTTTGAAACAAATTCGGATATATCCCGTTTCATACCAGGCCACCAATAGAACTGTTTCAAATCGTTCTACATTTTCGTGCTTCCCAGATGTACTGACAATCGACTATTATGAGCCTCATTCAATATCTTCTGAATCAAATCCACATTCCTCGGAACACATATTCTGCCTTTGAAGTTCAAAAAATCATTTTCATCGATTCGAAACTCTGACTCTGCATCATTTTCACACTGAACTCGTCTTACCATCGTATCTTTGTCAACTTTCTAAGCATCACAAATTTGTTGAATAAACAACGGTCTTGCTTTCAATTTAGTAATATCGAACCAACACCAGACATAATCATTGTGCATTCAACGCACGAAGAGCAAATAATGATTTTCGACTTAGGGCATCTGCAACAACATTGGCTTTCCCTGGATGGTAGTCAATCACTAATTCGTAATCTTTCAATAGCTCTAACCATCTGCATTGTCTCAAGTTCAAATCTTTCTGAGTCATTAAATACTTTAAACTTTTGTGATCTGAATAAACATGACATTTCTCACCGAATAGGTAGTGACGCAAAATCTTCAACGCGAATACAATGGCTGCTAGCTCCAAATCACGTGTCGGATAATTTCTTTCATGAGGCTTCAACTGTCTCGAAGCATAGGCTACTACTTTGCCTTCTTTCATTAAAACGCAACCCAAACCATTCAAAGAAACATCACTATACACAACAAATTCTTTACCCGATTCAGGCTGAATTAACACTGGAGCCTCGATCAAAAGAGCTTTCAACTGATCAAAACTTTGCTGACATTTTTCCTTCCATTCGAACTTGACATTTTTCTGTAATAGCTTTGTCAATGGGGTAGCTATCATAGAAAAACCTTTCACGAATCGTCTGTAATATCCAGCAAGTCCCAGGAAGCTTCGAATTTCAGAGACATTCCTAGGTGGTTTCCAATCAAGTATAGCCGATATTTTATTCGGATCAACACGAATGCCTGATGCTGATACAACGTGACTCAGAAAACTGACCTCATTCATCCAGAACTCACACTTACTAAACTTTGCATACAACTGCTGATCTCGCAAAGTTTGTAGCACCAGTCTCAGATGATCAGCATGTTCGATTTTATCTTTGGAGTAAATCAGAATATCATCTATAAACACTACCACAAACTGATCCAAATACTCTCTGAAAATCTGATTCATCAAATCAATAAAAACAGCAGGTGCATTAGTAAGTCCAAAAGGCATAACCAGGAACTCAAAATGTCCATACCTCGTTCAAAATGCAGTCTTTGGCACATCGGAATCTCTGACTCACAACTGATAATAACCCGATCTCAAATCTATCTTTGAAAACACTGAGGCCCCTTTTAGTTGATCAAACAAGTCATCAATCCGAGGCAACGGGTATTTATTCTTTATAGTCACCTTTTTCAGCTGCCGATAATCAATACACATTCTCATAGTCCCATCTTTCTTTTTCACAAATAGAATTGGTGCACCCCAAGGAGAGAAACTCAGTCGAGCAAAGCCCCTATCTGTCAACTCTTGCAACTGTGCTTTCAACTCTTTTAATTCAGTAGGTGCCATTTGATACGGAGCTATTGAAATCGGATTCGTCCCCGGTACTAATTCAATACCAAACTCTATCTCTCGAATTGGTGGTAAACCCGATAATTCTTCAGGAAACACATCTGGGTATTCACACACAACTGGTACGGATTCAATCTGCTTTTCAGACACTTTACTATCCAACACGTAGGCCAAGTAAGCTTCACATCCTTTTCTCACATATTTACGAGCTAACATCGAGGATATTACTGCCGGTAACCCACTCAGGTCATTAGATTTAATCCGGATGATCTCACCGTTCTGGCATCTCAAATCAATGGTTTTTCTTTTGTAATTAACCACAGCATCGTGCAAAGTTAACGAGTCCATTCCCAAAATTATATCGAACTCGTTGAAAGGAAACAACATTAAATCAGCTGGAAAGCATGAATCTCGGATCATCAACGGGCAACCTTTACACACTTTATCAACTAGAACACATCGACCCAAGGGGTTGGACACACGAATCACAAACCCAGTAGACTCAACAGGCAAAGTCATCTTTGAACTTCTTAGATACAAAATGGAAAGTCTTACTCGTTGATCTTTTACGGGTGTCTCTAGCTTCCATTTCAGCCTTTCTTTTCTCTTTCCCAAGCTCTTCAGCTTTACAAGCTCGTTCGACAAATACCACGAACTCTTTGATCTCGAGTATGCCAACTAGCAACTTTATATCTTCATTCAGACCGTCTTCGAATCTTTTGCACATAATGGCTTCAGTTGATACACACTCTCGGGCATATCGGCTCAATCTGACAAACTTCCGCTCATACTCAGTCACTGTCATTCGACCCTATTTCAATTCTAGAAATTCTTTTCATTTCTGATCAATGAATCTCTGACTGATATATTTCTTACGGAACTCGGTTTGGAAGAAATCCCAAGTCACTTTTTCTTTCGGAACCACCGATACTAGCGTATTCCACCAGTGATATGCAGTGCCCCGTAGTAAAGATATAGCACACTTCAAACATTCGTCTGGAGTACATGACAGCTCATCGAGCACCCGGATAGTGTTATCAAGCCACATCTCAGCTCGTTCCGCATCGTCATCATCATTAGCTTTGAATTATTTGGCCCCATATTTCCTGATTTTATCAACTGGAGGCCTACTAGATCTCATCGGATCTATCATCGGAGGTGCTGAAGGTATCGGAGTTGGATTATTCGGGGGTGGAGGTTGTTGTACAGCCGGATTAGTCTGAATAAATTGGGTAAACCATTCATTCATCATCTGGTAGAAGGCTTGCTTAGCCTCCCCCTCATGGCTACCCGAGATAGGTCGAGAGTCTACCGGCGTTGACCCACGTGCGAGATCAGGCGCTACGCTCTCTACATCATTCGCTACGGCTCTGTCAGGATCCATTTACTATATAAAACACAATTTTAAATGTCAGAAGTCATCACACTATTGTATTATAAAATTAAGGCATGTATAGCTAGACTCACACGCGCTACGGCAGTCCTAGAATCGACTAAACCGTAGCTCTGATACCAATGAAATGTAACACCTAACCCGTATCCGTCGCCAGATTTGGGCTATGAGGCATTACCGAACTAAACTCAATTCCAAAAAGACATTCATTTAAATTCAAGCACAAGCAATATGATCTTTTCTATTTCATATAACAATACAACCTATTAAATTAAATAACGTACAACGAATTTTATTACAGGTACTTATTACATGAAAATGTCCGAACCACATGACTTAAACATTCATGAGATTTATACAATTTAAGCATAATCCAACTTATACCATTATATAACATATGTCGGACATAAATCAAAACTCATATAACATAACCTGTTTTCCATTCATATTACTACTATACGTGTGCATGTTAAACCGATCGAACTATTTATACCATTTAATAATCAAATGTATATGCAAACATAGTGACATTACATCATAGCCGAACATACTATTTCACTTTCCATTTAGATTTGTACCTAAGCAATCATAAAACATATTCATTTCTTACCAATAGCAACCGAACCTATATAGCTAACCATTATATACATACTTCATTATAAAAAAAATGTAAATATCACATAGCCAAACTCACTTAAACATAACATTATTTATTTTTACTAAATACATCCCTCATACATCATTTACCTTATTGCCGAAACACATGACTTAACTCAACTATCATTCGTAAAGCATATTAAACGAGTAATACATAAATTCACCTTAGTCAAGATCATACACACAACATAAGCGCAACAACTAGGGGTGTTCATTCGGTTAACTGACCCGAAATGTTATTAACCGAATTAACCGACCTTTCAAAAATTTTAACCGTTAACCGAATCGAAATTTTTTCAAAAAAATTAACCGAACCGAAATTTTGTCGGTTAATTCGGTCGGTTAACCGAATTAACCGAATTAACTGAATTAACCGAATTAGCTGAATTATCCGAATTAACTGAATTAACCGAATTAACCGAATTAAATCACTACATAATTAAATAATTATGTAAGTCTTTAAATCACTACATAATTATTAGTCTTTCTTTGTGGATTTCAATAACAATCTATAAATGATAAGCACACAATTCTATTCTTAACCAATAACAATCTATGAATGGTGGCCTTCTGTTATCTTCATCAAATTGATTGACTATGTTCTTGAGAGTCGGTGAAATCTCATCTTTTGCTTGCATGTTCGATACCATACGCTTAATGTATTCTGTAAATAGATCAAAGAATGATGGTAATAACAAACCCACTTTTCTCAAATAAAGATGTCAAAACACACCAAGGAAAACCAAAAGCATACCTTCAGCAAAAGATAGATCAATTGTTTCAAATACATTGTATTGATGTGAGCAAGGAATTTCCTTCTCTGGCACTTCAAATGAATCAAAGAGAACCCTACATCCAGCATAAACACCAAGATTGTTCAACAAAAGACCTTTGGCTCCACCTTCATCAAATTATGCAGATGTTTGATGATATAGAGGATCCACTGCAAAGGTGTAACACCCCAAACCCGGCCCATTCACTACAACCGAATTTGAAATGCCACTGCGGAAAACATTTGAAAAATATTTTGACTTAAAGTAAAACATAAAATTTTGTATGCCTTTAATAAAATATTGGGTATGTAAAATTCCAAAGTAAAATTAAGTTATTAAATTTAAAACTTTAAAATAATTTATCAAAGTATAAATTTACTCTTTAAAAGAAACATTCCCGAATATTAACTTAACCATCAATCCACCTTAAAACATAATAATAAAAATCAAACACTTAAAGTGGCCTTATTACAATAATTAAATATTCCAAGTACTGAATTATAAAATAATTTAAAACAAGTAAAACTTCTTCTGCATTGGCCACCTCGTATCCACTCCAACCCGGTCCAAGCTTTATGCATCACCTGCAATGTTGGAAAAAATTTGGGTGAGTCAAACAGACTCAGTGCATAGCTATTTCACATGTCTCCACATATGGGCTTGGCCCATATCCACACAGTTCACATACAAAATTATGCAATTATGAAGCCCAACCCAACCTGATGTCCATCCGTCACACCTACCTTGGCAGACCCGCTGCCCAAGGCCTTGGCTAATCCACCGATCAACCAAGTGATCCCACATATCTTACCCTGGCAGACCTGCTGCTCAAGGCCGTGGCTAAGCCACCGATCAACAAAGTGATCCCACATAACAATCAGTCCACGGTGATGCACACAGCTATCAACCACCGAGATGGGCACCTAGCCAACACCTCCCTTGATGAAGCACATAGCTAACATCAAGCGCTAATGTAGCACAAGGCTGACATTAGACCACGTACATAATGTACACCCTTTCCTTCGATAGTCACATCCCAAGCCCCATGTATCATGCCACAATATCATTAAAATAAGCATACATCACATGCCATCACATTTTCATACATATATCATATATAAATTAACGTCATAAATTACTGACCTTGTTAATCGATTACCCATCATGGGTATCCACCTTTTTGACCCTTATTTCAGCTATCATTCACATCATATACATATTTATAAATATAACACTTACACACAACAAGAGAACAGTGCGATAACTACGCACCTGACTATTTAGCGAAATCCCGATCTATTTGGATCTAACACAATCTAGAATCCCGAACTCTTTATTCCTGTCGATTTGCCTCTAAAAGCCATAATCATAATCGATTATTCACTAGCAAACAAATATGGCCTAAGGCCGAATAATACAACCACTTACCTTGCCCAACTATATCCCGAATACTGCTTGTATCTAACATGATGAACGGGGTTTTTCCTCCTTCCTTAATACCGATTTGGTCTCCTACCAAATCCCGAAGGCTTTGCTTACTCTTGAAGTTGTCAATATCCCTGCTAACACTATTAGAATCGGCTTAATACAATAATCCATGCACATGGCCCCTAGGTCGAATACCAAACTTGCTTACCTTAATTGCTTCAGATCCGAAAAACTCCTCTAATGCTCCTCTTGTCGGCTATATACAAAAGGCACATTGGTAAAGCACTATGAACATTCGTCCATGCTCTAAAAATCAAGATCAACCATTGATTCGGCACACCCATGAAGAAAGAATAAAAAGGTTGCTTAAAGAGGAGATCACTTACCACTATGTCGCTTGAAGAAGCTACAAGAGAAAGGTCGACGGCCCCTCCTTTAGAGATTCGGCTTTTGAGCAAGACAATGGTGTTTCGGCACTTTTATTGGTAAAGAGAAAAATACGCAATAGTAGAGAGAGCTTAAGAAGATTCGACCAAGAAGAGAAATAGATTAAAGTGCTTCAAAGTTTCGGCTAAAATCCTAATTAACAAAGGCACATCCGGCCATTCAAGAAAAGGTGATGAATTGGATTGAAAGAAATAATAAGAAGAAAAAGTAAAAGAATTTCGGCAATGGTAACAAAGAAGGTTCGGCTTCAATTAGAAAAAGAAGAAAAAGAAAACTCTCTTGACTTTAAATTTCGGCAAAAGAGACCAAGGGAAGAAACAATTAATTTCGGCACTTATCCCCCTTTCATTTGACCGAATTTTTGCCAACCAAAGAGCCCCATACTTGGCCACCACGTCAACTCCTTATCATATCCTTATTAATCTCCCCACTTATCTCTTTAACACCTATTCAAAAATAAATAAAATAAAACAGCCATTATATCTTAGCTTCCCATTTAAAATAAATAAAATAACTCAACAATTATCTATCATCTACCAACTTAGAATAAACAAAAATAAATCCAAACTTTATCTTCTCTTTATAAAACCCATGTGCCGTCCAACACCCCCACTCCACCTTGACGTCACATGCCAAAAATAAAACCACACTCCTTGCGGCCAGCAAGGTTCGAACCTCTTCCCTCCTGAAGCCCCTTTGACGCAAACGCCCCAAGCCACCTTGCTGCTGGTTCTTTTGTGTCATCAACTCCCCATAATTTCTTTTAAAGCCTCCTTAGCCCAGCTTCCCTTCTTGACGCAAAGTGCAAAATAAAAACACACTTATGCTGCCATCAAGACTCGAACCCAGGCCCTTCTCCCCTGCTCATGGCGTCATTCACCAAGGCCCTAAGTGGCGCCTTGCAGCCACTTTACCAAGCCCTCTTTCATGCCCAAAAGCGCCCATAATTTTCCTTAAGGCCTCCGTAGCCCAATTCCCCTTTTTAACGCCAAAAATAAAAGCTTCCAAGTGCCATTTCTGCAGCTCGAACCTCCTCCCCTTGGCACTCCATGTGACGCAACCTTCCATGCCCCCTAGGGTAGCGTCCCAAGCCACTTTACCACATGACTTCCTTGTGTCATAAATCCCACGCAAATATCCTTAAGGCCTCTTTGCCTAGTTCCCTCTTTTCACTTAAAATTCCAATATTTTCCAAGCATTTCCCCTTCACCTAAGGTTCTCCAAACCCCTTAAACACACTCATCCATACACTGAGCCTATTAATTCATGAATTATGCTCCAAATGCACAACCCCTAATCTGGGATATTACAAAAGGCCGCTGAAAACAAATTAGACGGTGTTATAATCAAAGCTTGTGACTTATTCTGGAATCAACATTGTTGGTATATGTGATTACCATCAAATTTCTTACATTAAGAGCCTCAAAAGAAGATTCCAAAGTTGATAAAAGGTGATAGTTGATTAGTCTGCATGAAAAAGCTTAATGATTAGTCTGCATCAGTTGAGGTTGGTTCAAATCCAATATAAGGTATTGCAAATGGGTGTTAGCATAATAATCAATATAAGGTATTGAAAAATGGAGACTGCTGGGAAACCCGTCACTTAAGATGTGTTTAAGTGCATGCACATATGAACTAAATACATGTGAAACAAAAAGAGGACAATAAGCATAGATTTGTGCCATTGGTAGTCTCCTTCCTATTGAAGGATATGCAAAGTAACAAACAAATGCAGCACCAAAAGTAATCTTCAGAGGGACTGACAAATTTGCAACTATCATTAAAACTTTTATCTAGAAGTATTTTGAAGAGTACTCAAACCATTTAGTAAATATGTAAAATAATGTGCATTCAATATTGTGTATTCACGTAGGACATAAACATAAATGTTGTTGTAACATTTGAAGCCAACGACTGACCCTCTGGGTAGACAGCAAGATTTCCTATATATATGTATTCAATATTGTGTATATTCGATAGTCAGCTCGTGAGATAAAACCACCATGTCAACACATTTGAAATGGACAAACAAATCAAAATCATGTCATGAAATGAATCATTACAGGATTGAAGATATCGTCCTTAAAGACCAGAGGGTAGTTAGGGGCTGGCCGGAGAAAGTTCAATAACATTAATCTATTAATAAATTCAACTACGCGTTTACAACTTTTCTAATTATAACTTCAATTTCCAGATCTTTACTGTTTTGATTAAGGAATGTTAAGATTATGTTCGGCATTGGAAAATTGGCAAACTATGATAAATTTCTAACCAAAGTGCAGAAGTCAATGGAACTAAAATGGACATAATCCAGCAGATTGAAAAAAAAAACGAAAACGAATTGAAATCACAAATGAGTAAAAAGGACAGAAAACGAAATTGAACTGAAAACCCTAAAATGTTGAACTCGATGAAATCAAGGACAAGGAATGAAAAACATCGATAAAAACATGACTAGAAAGGCGAAATTAAATTAGAAAGAAAAGAAATTACCAGTAATAAACTAAAAAGGGATCAATCGGAGGATGAGAGGTTCTCGAAGAGCTTCTTATCCCTTTTTTCCATGGCGACGTCCCACATATCATTCCCGATGTGCTTTGGCTGTTTCAATTTCAGTTTCATCAGATGATTTCAATCAAAACCAATGAAGAAACGGATCCATAATTTTTAACTTTTAATTTTTAATTTTAGGAAGAAAAAAAAAAGGAAAACTGACCCGGCCATGATAGGCTTTGTGGATGAAATACTGAGCGTTGCCCATAACGCAGAGCATTCCAGCTATGACTATGATTCCAAGAGGAAGTGCAGCTTCCAACCATATCCAAGCCATTCTCTCTATTCTCTGTCTCTTTTCTGTTTCAACTTTTTCAACCTTCCGATGTTCAGTATTAGTGTTGAGTATTGAGTTAGGGTTTTATTTTATTTTTATTTATTTAATTATTTGTAATTTTTATGATTGGGTTTGGGTTGGATTGGGTTTGGGTTTGGGTTGGGTTAGATATTTGGTATAGATTGGGTTTAAAGTTTGGGTTTTAGGTGAATAGTGAGCTTATAGGGTATTTATATATTATAATTTTATTTATTAAATTTTTCGGTTAACCGAAAAAATTTGGTTAACCGACCGGTTTCGAACTGAATTAACCGTTAACCGAAAAATCACAAAATAATTAACCGACCTTCGACCGAAAAAATTCGGTTAATCGACCGATTAACCGAATTCGGTCGGTTAACCGAATTTTTTCGGTTTTACCCGAATTTTGCACACCCCTAGCAGCAACCATGTTTCGCATATATAAGTCAAGGCCAAGTTTGCTAAACCACGCACATAACAAATATGCCATATGATCACCTTCCATATTTGATTTAATCCATGACCGAATTTACACATCTACTAGCATTTTAATCAAACCATTATATCAAAACATAGAAATTAAACTTAACCAAAAGAAATAGCCATTTTTAGCAAGGCTATACTTATATACAAGACCAAATATCATTGGTTTTAAAACTTAGTCTAACCTATACATGCCTTTTGATTCCAAAAACTAAGCTTATAAGTACCAAAGGAGATGATAGTGTGGTTAACTTCTCTGACGATTCTCTGAGCCCGTAGCTTGACCAAAATCTATAAAACAGAACATTGAACACACACAGAGTAAGCTTACTAGCTTAGTAAGTCTTAAGCAATTTTGATATAACATTCAAACATTTAAGCATTTTAAACATTAGGTTTATGGCATTGAATATAAACATTTCTACTTGGAATTTCATCATGGCTGAATACTATCAACCCAATTAACCTAAGTATCATCACTTTATTACTATAAGCGTGTAATTCATCGAATCACATAAATATAATATGTATTCGCATATTCCAAATCGAATGAATACAACATACATATCCATCACATATCATTTGTACACATATACAAACACATTCAACCATTTTTACCTTTAACATTTTCACCTATAGCCGATTCTCCAAAATAACATATTTAAGCTCGAATCCTATTATATACAATTCATACCCATCAATGGTAAGCTCAATAGTACATATTAAAATTCTTACCAAATCATCAAAAATATCACATCATACTCAATTCAAATGGTAATAGACCAACTTACCTTATTCCTTACAAATATAAAAGGCTTATACTTACCCGAGCTTTTAGCTCATTGCATTAAATATGTTCCACCTTGTATTGATTCATGAATTTTCTCTATTTATCACACATCACCGGCATTAAGCCTGCTAGGTGTCAAAGCCTGAAATACACACCGGCATTAAGCCTGCTAGACCAAAGGTCTGAAATTTGATCACCGGCATTTAGCCTGCTAGGCAATAAGCCCGATACACTTCACCGGCACAAGGCCTGCTAGGCTCAAAGCCCGATACACTTCACCGGTACAAGGCCTGCTAGGCTCGAAACCCGATACAATTATTATCATCATCACATATACATGACAGTAATGCAAATGCTGCTCAGATTAACATAAGTTACAAATAATTCAATCACTTTAACAATATCGACCCGATTTAAGTTATAACAATATTTCATTTCAATCTCACTACTTACATTCGACTAGGACACATTTTATAAGTAAAATTTCATATGTCAGCATATAATCTATGTTATAAATACTATTAACGATATTAGATTGCTTATAGACTTACCTCGACTATCGACGGACAACGAAGACCGGCTATTCGATAACTTTTGCCTTCCCCCGATCCAAGTCCGTTTTTCTTTGTTCTTGATCTTGAATTTAGCTTGTAAGTAGCCGAAAATCAAAGAACAAAACCCTTTCTTTCTTCCTCTTGTTTTCGGTCAAAAGATGAACAAAATGGCCATCTTTCATGGTTTATCAAATTATAAAATACATATAAATTAATTTACTTTATTAACCTTATAAATTAAAACCATAAAACAAGTTTTTCAAGGTCATTATTGACCATAACCGTCCACAAACCTTAAAAATGGGTTATTTGCCATTTTAATACCTCATATTAAAAAGCCACTATCACATTAGCACCTTTCACTATAATTTGCAACTTTTGCACTTTACGCGATTAAGTCCCTTTTGTCAAATTAAACACACAAACAATCAAATTTTTATACGAAACTTTCACACATATTAACTCACATATAATAAACACTAAAAATAATATATAAAAACTTTTTGGACTCGGATTTGTGGTCCCGAAACCACCGTTCCGATTAGGGTCAAATTTGGACTGTTACAATTTCGATATTACTTGTGGTGATGCTTGAATTATTTATTGCAAATCGTTTTTAGGTACACAATGACTAATACTCGAGGCAAGACCAAGGCCGCCATCCCCGCTTCGAAAAAGCGAAAGGATCCCAGCGCGGCCTCCCCGTGCGCGACCACTTTACAGCAGATATGCCACCACTTCCTCAGACCAGTTCATGCAGGCTGCTTCATTGACTCGATTTCAAAAGGTTCCAGGTGCTACCGGAGTATTCTCCCACACCTTCACATCTGCCTAATTCATTAGGCTTCTTTTCACGAATTCCATCCAAAATTCAGGAAATTTTACTTCTCTCCCTATCTTATGATTTTCTTACTATATTGCCATTATCTATCTTTGTACATTGAGTACAATGTACATCTTAAGTGTGGGCAGGTTATTTAATTGATTATTAGAAAACCCCTGAATTATGTCTTGTTCTTAAGTAATTTTGATCGTGTCAAAATCAGAGCTTTAAATATTTATAAAAGAATGATCAAACCTGGAGACTAACTCTGACAACGATTAAAGGCAAGTGTACCTATCGAACAGTAGTATAGCTTAGGCAAGATCGGATTATCGAACCCAAAGGAACAAAAAGTACTAATACTAACTTTCTTTTTATTATTTAGCCTTAAAGTTAGAGTGAAGATTGCTTTAATCTAAATTGTCGAAGACTTAAACTAAGGACACAAAGACAAGAAGAACGGACTGGAAAATAACTTTGAAGAAAAACTCAGTTGATTGCGACGATACACTCGAGAAGAATCCACCTAGACTTCACTTATTATCTAACCCCAAATTATGTGATTTTTTTACTTAGCTTGATCCGTGAGACTCCCTAACCTATATTAAACCCTCTCTCGAGGCGAATAACGTCTAACCCTAGGTTAATTAGTGGAACTCTTGTTCGCTTATAATAACCCCCTAGGATAGCAGTAAATCGATCAATGGACTCCCATATTAGGTTTCACCCTAATCCAGTAAAATCTCGTAACCCTATCTCTAGGCGTTCGATCAACTCTGCTTAATTATGTTAGATCTACTTTTAGGCAGGGTCTATTCCTCCTCCACCTAAGCACATTAGATTTGGATTAAGCAACATAATTAAGAACAAACTAAGTAATTAGCATATAACTTAAAAACCAAATAACAAAATCCATCTAGGTTTCATCCCCTTCAGGTATCTGAGGGGTTTAGTTCATAATGAATAAACAAAACATCGCAAGAGAAAAGATAAAACAAAACATAAGAAAACCCTAAAACCCCTGAAGGAATTGAAGGAGAATTCCGCCGTCTTGAGTATAATTCTGGCTTCTTGGGATGATCAACTGGCTATCCTCGCGTTATTCCCTAACTCTGACCTTCTCGGCTTGGCTCCTTGGCCTAGCTTTCGATCTTTTTCAAAGGTGGTACTTGGGGGATATATATAGGCTCTTGGAATGCGATTCTTTCTCCCTAAGTATCCTTTTCCGTCTGAAATTGCTCTTTCCAGCGACAGAGGCACGGCTATGGCACACGCCCGTGTGGATCGAAACCTGACCGTGTTCAGATTTCTAACTTGAGGCACAACCGTGTGAGGCGGAGTTGAGGCCGTGCTCTAGGTGTTCATCAAGGCACGACCGTGCGGGCTATGGGCCAGGCCGTGTCAATTTCATGCAAAGGCCCATTTTCTCCGTTTTAGGCCCAATTTGTGTTCTTTTCATCCTCGGGTGCTTTCCTAGGTCTAAGACATGAAAAGAAAAGATTACAAGCACCTTTTTATACAAATCAATGAATAAATCATCAAAAAGTAAGCTAAATGTGGGATTTAAATATGTTACTTTTACAGTTTATGAAATACCCCCACACTTAAGCTTTTGCTTGTGCTGAAGCAAAATTCTCAACTTACAATTAAAACGAACTTTCCATGATCTGCAATTCTTATCAACAATGCTATATTATAATTCATAGATAATTTATACATGGATAATTCAATTCAAAGAGTCCTGAAGATTTAAACGAGATAAGCCATGATTTTGTACCTTGAAAACATAGGTGTCTCCCTTTATTTAAATGACTACCTTTTTAATTCAAAACCGACAAGGATTGATGTCCTCACTGAGGATTCACTCAAATCACTCTAAAGTTTTAAGGTTCAGAAAAAGATTGCTCATAAGTCAAACCTGAAAAGTTAATCCTATAGGCTTGCCTGAAAATCAAATCTCCACCACTGTAATATAAGATGATAAACAGATCAAAAGGTCTTTGTTAGGGTTGTAACGGGGCTAGGGTAAAAGGTGTGGTCACAGGCTGAAATTAGAGGGTTAGAATCGAGATTGAATTGACAAGTACCTACCTAAAACTTTTCCAAAATTTCATTAACTGAAAAGTAATCATCCTATTAATACGAGCTTTTCTTTTGAAAACGGTCTTTGATTGTGTAAGCTCTCTTTTCATACTACTAATATTGAGTAACTTGGATTTTTTTTTAAGAACAAACTAAGTAATGCATAAATTTAACTATCAGAATAATAAACTTCGGTAACTGATCAAATCAAGTCTCGATTAAAGGGTAGTCAAAAGAAAGGGTGATAACAAATACAAAGGTTTTGGGTTAATATTAGTAGGTGAGTCAAATAAAAAGGATTTGTTAGGATCAACGGGGTTCACTAGGGGTTAATTGTAAAGGTGGGCTATTTAGTGGAATTAGTGGGTTAAAACCTAGGTGCCTTTATCATCTCTGTATATCAAATCATAACTGTGGTCTCAACATGTATAAATAAGGCAAGTTCTCGAATAACAGTTCATAGTTGACACACTCATAATCAAAAAATGAGCACAAAAAAGAACGTATGCTCTATAAGGTTCAAATACTCACAAAAATTATGGGTGTTTTGACATCATCCTTATGAATTTTAAATTTCAAGGTAGTATTCAAATTTAGGTCAACAACCTAGCAAAATTTTAATTCTTGAAAAATAGACTTATCATGCTTGATTCTCTAGTATTCCTTAAATTAAACATCAATGTACAATTAACTATGACTTATTCTAAAACATGTCAATAATCATCACAAATCATCAGAAATTTCATCCTAATTAGTAATATGACAACTTTGCATAAAAACAAGACTAAATCAGGAATTTGAGAATAATGAAAAAGGTTAGGCACTTTTCTTCCACTTTTACCTTCAGGGATTTGAGAATAATGCAAAAAGTTAGGTATATTTACCCCCCACACTTAAGATGTACATTGTCCTCAATGTACAAAGCTAGATAATACAGTTATTGTAACACCTCTAACCCGTATTCGTCGCCGGATTAGGGTTAAAAGACATCACCGAAAAAAAAACTCAAATCCAAATAGACAATCATTTGAATTGTAGCAAAAACAATGCAATCTTCCCTATTTCATATAGCATTACAACCCATTTAAAAAAATAAATAATGTATAATGAGTTTTATTACAGGTACTTATTACCGGACAATTCCCGAACCACATAACCTAAACATTCATGAAATATTTATTCACCTAAAGCATATCCCTACTTGTATCAATATGACCTATGTTGTCATAATCAAATCTCATATAACTCAATCTGTTTTCCATTCATTTTACTACAATACAAATATATATAAAACCAACTGAACCATTTATGCTGTTCATTCCAAAAAATATATCAAATATTCGTTCAATATAATAATTACCACATGACCGTAAATTACCCTTGATTGATACATAATATATATATATATATATATATATATATATATATAACATGTACTAGACCCTATAAGTATAAGTCACATTTGAGTTGCACAATTAACCTTACAATGCACACCAAATCCGAATATAGATATTGGTTTACCTAAACTTCGCAACTTATCATATTAACCAACCATATCATTTCACTTACCATTTGGATTTGCATTTAAACAACCACAAAACAAATTCACTTCTTACCATTAGCATCCATACCTTTATAGCCACTTTTAATATTCATACCACATTTCGTAACTATAATTATCATATAGCTGAAATCATTTAAGCATAGCACCATTATTCCTCCTAAATACCTCAAACATATGTTATTTACCTTATTAACGAAACACATGACTTAACTCAACTATTGCTAATAAATCAAATCAACAAGCAACACATAAATCACCTAAACCAAGATCATACTCCCAACATATACACATCAACCTCATTTCGCATATAATAGGTCAAAATCGAATTTGCTAAAACCAAACACATCAAACGCATAACTAAAAACACTTATAGCTAACTTAAACTTCATGGTCAAGTCATTATATCCAAAATCATAAAGACTAAGGTTAACCAAACGAAATAAGCCATTTTCGCAAGGCTATATTTATAAACAAAACCAAAGTTCATTGATTTTACAACTTAGTCTAACCTATACATGCCCTTGATTTATGAACTAAGGTTATAAGTACCAAAATGAGGTGATAGTGTGGTTGACTCCTCTGACGATCCTCTGAGCCCGTAGCTTACTGGAATCTATAAAACAAAACAATGAACACACACGAAGTAAACTACTAGCTTAGTAAGTCTTAAGCATTATAATATATCGTTCAACCATCCAAGCATGATATAAAATTAATTCTTGACATTAAATATACATGTCTTACTTATAAACTCACCATAAAAAAGTATCATTACCTTACTTAACTTGGTAACTTTCAATTTCGTACCAAATACATAAACTGCCGAATATATATAAATAATCACATATCTAGTTGTATAAATATACCTACATGAACATTTTAACCACACTCATGTTTTTGAATTTCCAATAAACACATGGCATATTATATAAACAAACTTCACAACCAAGTGTATAACACATTTCTTTCATCATTTTATTTGATCATTATCATAGCATATATATATATATATATATATAAATTTAAAGTATGAAAGTACATACCTTGTTGCCGAATTAACAAATTCATTTTCAAAGCTTAAGCTTACTAGATTTGTTTCATGACCTTATTACTATATAAACGAAGTTCGAAATTGAAACTCATCGGTATAGAACCTGCTAGGCCTTAGCCCGAATCGCACACACCGGCACTAGGCCTGCTAGACTCAAGGTCTGAGATTTAAACACCAGCATTTAGCCTGCTAGGCAATAAGCCCGAAATATTTCACCGGCACAAGGCCTGCTAGGCATTAAGCCCGATATAGATCACCGGCACAAGGCCTGCTAGGCTTGAAGCCTGAATATCAACACAATGAATCATTCCATATACATTACTTAATACTAAAATCACTAACGTCACATATATTTCATATTACTTTCACATATCAAATCGAACATGCTTGATCACTTTACATTTAACAAAACAAATTCAATCCATTACTATACTTCACATTCGGCAATCCCATATTTTTATCCTTAAAAATTTCAAATTTCAACTTTTACTAGATTCATAAATAATTCTTTGACATATATTTGCTTAAGGACTTACCTCGACTATCGACGAACAACGTAGACCGGCTATTCGATAACCTTCGCCTTTCCCCGATCCAAATCCGTTTTTCTTTGTTCTTGATCTGGACACATTAAAATTTAGCTCATTCAAGCACATTTCATCTCAATTTAGTCCCAAAACACATAAATGGGCAAATTACCATTTTACCCCTAATGTTTTACATTTTTACAATTTAATCCTATTTGCACAAAACACAAAATACACAAAATTTCATTACACAACCTAAGGGCCGAATCTTCCATACATCCATACAAATGCATATATTTCATTTATTTTGCAATTGAACCCCTCTAAAAATTTATTTTTACAATTTAGCCCTAAATACTCAATTTCACCAAAATTTTCAATTCAAAACTTGTTAATTTCTAACATACTTTTAATATTTTTCCATCAAACATCATAAAACACAAACATCTATCAATAGCTGAATATCAAACATGCTCAAATTCAAAAATTCTAACATGGGTCGACTTGTATTCAAAGCAATGATCTCAAAAACATAAAAATTAACATAAACCGAACTAACCACATACCTTAATTTAGCTAAAAGATGGCCGAACTAAGCTTGAATATTTTTCTTTCTTTTCTTGCATGCATTCGGCTAAGGAAATATGAACAAAGCATGGCTTATTTTGTTTTTAATTAACATATATATTAACTATTTGTTTAATTACTAGTTTAACCTTTCTTTATAAAATAACTAGTATTATTTCATAAGGTTAGTTGTGTCCATAACCGACCACTAAGTTAGAAAATGGGCTTTTTGCCCTTTAAGGACCCCATATTAAGAAACCACTAACACTTGGGCACTTTTCACTATAGTTGTGACTTTTTCACTTTACGCCGATTAAGTCCTTTTGTCGAATCAAGCACACAAACGATTAAATTTTTCTATGAAACTTTCACACATCATAAATCACATACAATCAACACAAAATATAATATTTAAAAATTTTTTAGACTCAGATTCGGGGTCCCGAAACCACCGTTCCAATTAGGGTCAAATTCGGACTGTTACAACTCTCCCCCCTTAGGGATTTTCGTCCCCGAAAATCTTACCGTTAAACAAAGTTGGATATTGTTGCCTCATTGAATCCTCAGGCTCCCACGTAGCCTCTTCAACTCCGTGTCGATTCCATAGTACTTTCAATAACGGAATTTTCTTGTTTCTCAACTCTTTCATTTCCCGAGCTAAAATATGGATTGGTTCCTCCTCGTATGTCATATCTGATCGGATTTCAATCTTAGACGGAGAAATCACATGTGACGGATCTGACCGATATCTACGAAGCATCAAAACATAAAATACGTTGTGTATCTTTTCTAATTTAGAGGTCAACTTCAATCTGTAAGCAACAGGCCCAATACGTTCGATGATCTCATACGGTCCGATGAATCTCGGACTTAATTTGCCTTTTCGACCAAATCGAAGTACTTTCTTCCACGGTGAAACTTTCAAAAATACCCGATCTCCGACTTGAAATTCCATATCTTTACGTTTCAAATCAGCGTAGGACTTTTGGTGGTCTGATGCAACTTTCAAAGTATCTCTGATTACAGCCACTTTCTGTTCAGTCTCTTTAATCATATCAACCCCTTGTATCTTATTTGCACTGAGCTCGGTCCAGTACAACGGTGTACGACACTTGCGGCCATATAGAACTTCGTAAGGTTCCATTTTGATACTAGATTGAAAACTGTTATTATAAGCAAATTCAATCAAAGGTAAGTATCTTTCCCACGTACCTTCAAACTCAAGGACGCAACATCTCAACATGTCCTCTAGTATCTGAATGGTTCGTTCAGACTGACCGTCTGTCTGCCGATGGAAAGCTGTGCTAAAGTGTAGTTTGGTACCTAAAGCATCTTGAAATTTCTTCCAAAATCGTGACATGAATCTCGGGTCTCTGTCTGAAACAATGGAAATCAGCGCACCATGTAATCTCACAATTTGAGATACATACAGCTCAGCAAGCTTATCGAGCGAATAGTCCGTACTAACTGGTATAAAGTGAGCTGATTTGGTTAGTCTATCAACTATAACCCAGACTGCATCTTTCTTACTCGGTGTTGTAGGCAAACCAGATATAAAATCCATAGTAATTCTATCCCATTTCCATTCAGGTATCATGATCGGCTGAAGTAACCCAGAAGGCACCTGATGTTCGGCTTTTACTTGCTGACAAATTAAGCACTTCGAGACAAATTCAGATATATCCTGTTTCATACCTGTAATATCCGGGATCTAGGGGTTATGCATTTTAATTCATATTCACGTGGTGGTGTGTTTTGTGTGCTGTTTGTATGTGTTTGGGGGCTTCGGGAACCTTGGGGTGTATTTAGAGGCCTTAGAAAAATATTTGACATTAAGCCTTTAGGGGAGAGCTAAGGGAGCTGAGCCTTAAGAAAATTAGTGTGGGGTTTGTGACACAAGAAAGGGAGTGGTGGAGTGGCAAGGTAACGCCTAGGAGCAAGGGGGAGTGTTGCGTCACAAGGAGTGTCAAGGGGGGAGGAGGTTCGAGCTGCGGAGAAAGCATTTTGGGGATTGCTTTTTGCGTCAAGAGGGAGGGAGAGTTGGACGGCATGCAAACTCTGAGTGGATGGGGTATGGATTGGGTCAACAACTCAAACTTGTGACTAAGAAGGGAGATAGGAGTTTGATTCATTCAAACTCATTTGAAAGAGTGGAGGGGAGGAAAAATAGGAGAAAAAGAAGGGATTTGAGAGAGAGGGAAGGTGTTGGCTGAATGTGGGACTTTAGGGGATGGCACATTCGGTTTTGAGGAAAAGGGGTAAGGGTGCCGAATTAGTGTTAGTGTGTGGAGGGTGTTCATCTTTTTGCATTTTCTTCTTGAGACCTCTTTGCCGAAATTTGTCCTCTCTCTCTTCTTATTCTCTTTTATGCCGAAATCATTTAGCTTGGAACTCTTTTTCTTTTTGTTCATTAGCTGAAATCTCAAAGAAACCGCAACCTACTCTTCTTCTTTTCTTTCACCTATTGTCTCTTCATCAAAACCGAATACACTCCTCTGTACTTGTGCCGAATCTTTCTCTTCATTTTTCCCATAGCCAAAACCTCTCAAGACTCCAACCCTCTCTTCTCTTTTCAATTGTTAAAAGCCGAATAACCCTTTCTACTTCTTGAATCTTGGCCGAAATCTGCTCCAATCGATTCTAATGGTTGGTAAGGGTTCTTTTCTATTCGATTTGCTTCTTTCTCTTTTGGTTTGCCAAAAGTTAGAAGTCTAACTCCATTTCTTTGGGGTGGCCGAATCTTTAGAGGGTGATTTCGGGTCTTCTGCCTGAAGTTAGCGTTGAGGGAGTAGTGATCTTTCGGGATTTGATCGATCGAGGTAAGATGGTATTTGGATTCGGCCAAAGGCCATTCTTTTGATCATTTAATGTTAGAGCCGAATCTAACATAAGTCATGCAGGGATTTCGACAGCTTTCTAGTGCAAGTGAGAACCTTCGGGTTTTGGATCGACTCTGTCAAGGAGGGAAAAGGGGTTGGACACGTAGTCCCTACCCCTAAGTTCAAGAAGCGTTCGGTTTCTGTGGTGCGAGATTGGCCACCGGGGTGTGGGCCAGCGTCAGAGCAGGATCGTAGGTAGATAGCGGTAGTTTCATTTAGTGACAGTGTTGACATAGAGGGTGTGGTGTTACGAGTTATCAGGTGTGTAGTTTTTACACTGTTTCTCTGTTTAAATTAATTAAATGTATGTGATATGTGTGGAAGCCAAATGATGGCTGTGGTGGTGTGGGCACCCATGATGGGTAAACCGGCAACTAGGTTAGTATCTTTCTAATACCAAAATCGTGGATGGATGTATGTGGATTTTCGTACGCATGTTAAATATGCATATCTGACGTGTTCTTATGGTTGCATTGTCATATCATCATAATATATGTGCATGGGGATTGGGATATATGTAATGAAGGAAAGGGTGTACATTTATGTACGTGGATTGATGTTAGCCTTGAGCTACATCGTGGATTGATGTTGGCTATGTGCCTCATCGTGGCTTGATGTCGGCTATGTGCCACATCGTGGATTGATGTTAGCTTCGTGCTTCATCGTGGATTGATGATGACCTTGAGTCACATCGTGGATATCGTGATTTGGTCACATAGTGATCGGTGGCTAGGCCACGTTGTATTTGGTCACATGGTGATCGGTGGCTAGGCCACGTTATATTGACTTTGAGCAACATGATTGCCAAAGAGGTGTGTAGCGGATGGAGGGTCGATTTAGTAATCCCCTAGTGTGTGGTGGCAGGATACGGGGGTGTGTAGCGGTTGGACACTAGGTTGGGTTGGGGTTCATTTTGCATAATCATGTGTGGTATGTGGATTTGTGTGGATGTGGGCCAAGCCCACTTGTGGAAATCTGTGGAATAATTGCACACTGAGTCGGTTTGACTCACCCTATTTTCTTCTAAAAACAATGCAGGTGATACATGATTCTTGGACCGGGCTGGAGTGGATTCGAGGTGGTCATGCAGAAGTGGTTTTATTTATATATGTATTTTAAATTCTAAATTACTTTCTGGGTATCTTTGTAATAAGGCCGCTTTAAGTATTTCGGGATTTTTATTATGGTTTTGAGTTGGGATTAACACGGATTAATAATTGAGAGAGATTTGGAAACATTTACTAATTGAAATTTAATTAAAGATTTTAAAATTCGGATTACTGGCACACAACTCGTTTTCTCAAAATTTTTATTCGAATAATGACTTAATCATTTTCTCAAACTGTAAGTTTTATTTCTCGGCAAACTAAGATTTCTGAATCACAAACCCCTTATAGATCCAGTAATCGTTTTCAAACTTAACGCTTATTTTCACCCTCGAAGACGGATTTATTTTCAAACCATTTCTTAGCAAAAGCTGAATCCTTGCTTTCTTTAAAAATTTAACATATGTTTTCACCCCCGTAACCAAACTCTTCACAACCATTATCCCCGTAACATTCCGAATTCGGCCGTAGTGTTTTGGGCCGGGTTTGGGGTGTTACAATACCAGGCCACCAATAGAATTGTTTCAAATCATTATACATTTTCGTGCTACCTGGATGAACCGACAATCGACTATTATGAGTCTCATTCAATATCATCTGAATTAAATCCACATTCCTCGGAACACATATTCGGCTTTTGAAGTTCAAACAGTCATTTTCATCAATTTGAAACTCTGACTCTACATTACTTTCACACTCAATTCATCTTGCCATCGTATCTTTATCAACTCGCTGAGCGTCACAAATTTGTTACACAAACAACGGTCTTGCTTTTAACTCGGCTACTATCGAACCATCGCCAGACATAGCCATATGTGCGTTCAATGCACGAAGAGCAAATAATGACTTCCGACTTAAAGCATCTGCAAAAACGTTAGCCTTTCCCGGATGATAGTCAATCACTAGCTCATAATCTTTCAACAGCTCTAACCATCTGCGTTGTCTCAGGTTCAGATCTTTCTGAGTCATCAGATACTTCAAACTTTTGTGATCTGAATAGACCTGACATTTCTCCCCGAACAAGTAATGACGCCAAATCTTCAAAGCGAATACAATAGCTGCTAGCTCTAAATCATGTGTCGGGTAATTTTTTTCATGCGGCTTCAATTGTCTCGAAGCGTAGGCTACGACTTTGCCTTCCTGCATCAAAACGCAACCCAAACCATTCAAAGAGGCATCACTATAAACAACAAATTCTTTACCCGATTCAGGCTGAACTAACACTGGAGCTTCGGTCAAAAGGGCTTTCAACTGATCGAAACTTTTCTGACACTTTTCTGACCATTCAAATTTAGTGTCTTTCTGTAATAGCTTTGTCAACGGGGTAGCTATTATAGAAAAACCTTTCACAAATAGTGTAACACCCCTTAACCCCAAACCGTCGCCGGAATAGGGTTACGAGGCATTACCAAACATATCAGACTACTTACAAATAATTCACAAATAAAATAACATTCATAGTATAATTATTAAATAAGTCCCTATAATAGACTTTTAAAGCCCAAAACATTTATTAAAAGTAGAACGAGACTTATTCAAATTTTCTAGATTTTTTTTTAAAATCCTATAAAAATTTCGGCAGCATTTCTACTTATTTTTACCTAAATCCCCCTGCAAATTCAACCAAAGCAACCAATACCAAATTTATCATTTTATAACTTCATATCATTTTCCTCATCCAAAACATTATAATCATTTATATACAACCAAAATCATTTAACTTTATGTATATTTATAATTCATATAACTATCTAGTACATGCCACTTAACAAAAAGGAAGAAATTCATCACCAAAATCTTCTTGTTGGAGTCGGGTTTGTTTTGGATGCTGGACCGGATCCGAAACTCTAATGACCTGCTCACGGAAACAACCGTACGCTGAGTATTTCATACTCAGTGGTATTACTATAAATCAAAATTATTTAACATTAATAAATTACAAACATCACCATAAACTTTATAAATTATTAAAACTAATTATACATAATTATATATATCACTTCATAAATCTTAAATTCACATTTCATTTAACACATACTAATTCAATTCATAATTTAACACGTACATTCTTTCACATACCTTTCAATAGAGCCAAATCAATCCATCTCATTTTCAAAGTTCCATTTCAATTATTTACCCTATTAACAATGCTCGGACTCTGACAGATACGTGGATTCCACCCAAGCACACCAAAATATCCAACCCAATCACACCCGGAATAATATAAATCCTCCATAACACACCAGTATAATATAACTTCCAAAACACACCAATATATCATATCCTCCCAAACACACCAATAAGGCATTAAATGCCTCTTCGGATAAACCGAAGCATATAATAACAGAATCATCTTCTCGGCCGAGCTACAAATCTCCTCATCACATCACAAATCCAATGGCATGCCATTTGTATCAAATCTAGTCCGACAAGTTAATAGGTTATTCAAATCACTTTTCAATTCAATTTTAATTCAATTCAAAACACACCTTTCATTTTAATACATTTTCCACTTTCTAATTACTAAACAATTTAAATACTCAAACATATTCACACTTCATCTCAGTTTCATTCATGTCAATAATAATACTTACCTTATAAATTAGTTACCATACATATGAATTTAAATATAACATTAACTAAATAGTAGTTTGAATTATAATAATACAAACCCGAAATACAAGTTTACTCCTCCACGATCTTTTCTTTTCCCTTAGATGCCGATGCCGATGCCTCGTTTTCCTTGTTAGCTATGAAAATAATAATAGTTTACATTATTAATTACAGCATTAAATTACAATAAATAATGAATTTAATTCAATTTCTACTCTTCCTCTTCATTCTACATTCTTTATACACAATTCTATTATTTACTTATAAGTTCTTTCAAAGCTGTCTACCTGAGTCATTGTCACTAAATTATCTATATCTCGAGTTACAGAATTCCGAATTAAGATCCGTAAATTTTATATGAAACTAGACTCATATATATACTTTCCATAAAATTTTCAGAATTTTTTATTTAGCCAATAAGTACATTTTATTCTTTGAAATCACCCCTATTCTGTTGTCTGACAGTTTGGACCACTCTTTGCTAAAATTTAATTATCTTTTTTTACAGAATTCAAATGATGTTCTAGTTTGTTTCTTATAAAAATAGACTCAATAAGTAATCTAACCATATAAATTATGTCCCATAATTATTTTTGTATAATTTCTAATGAATTTTCCAAGTCAGAACAGGGGATCTCGAAATCACTCTCAACCAGTCTCACAAAAATCTAAATATCTCAAGATACAGAATTGCTTTGCTTTCTATGTTTCTTTCATATGAAAATAGACTTAATAAGCTTTAATTTCATATCTCACTCAACTACTACTTCCATTTCTACCATGTTTGGTGATTTTTCAAAGTTACTCTTCTGCTGCTGTCCCAAAACTGTTTTTTTTTTATAGCTTACTTTACAATTTAATCCTTTTACTAATTCTAACTTAAATTTCATTCAATTTAATCTTTAATTCATCTTTTGCTTCAACATCAACTGTACTTGAAAACCTATAAACTCTCAAAATATCAACTTAGTTTCATCAAAATCTTGTATTAAAGCTTCTAAAACATCAAAATTAAGAGAAAATGGCTAAATTTAGCTTACCAATTAAACTTGAAGCTTTAAAATCCTAATTTGCCCTTCTCTTTTCTTTCCCTTTTTCTTCCCCTGTCTTCGTCTTGTTCTCTGTTTCTTTTTCTGTTCTTCTTTCTTTTTTTACTTTTGTTTTTACTTCTTTTAGTTTTTATTTACTTTATGTTATAATAATATAATATATAATTATTATTTTAAATTAATTTAATATAATTTATTACTAATATATATATTTATAATAAAAATCTAAGTAAAAATCTTAGATTTTTATCTCATATGCCGCCTCAGCTTATGCTAAATGGCTTAATTGCCATTTTAGCCCTTTTTACTTTCTTTTAATCTATAATTAGACTTTCACTCTTTATTCAATTTGATCTTTTTTCCTAATTGCTTTAAATTAAACTAAATTCACTAAATAAAAATCTAATTAAGCACACTATTAGACTCATAATTACTCCTAATGATTATTTAATAACTCGATTTACTAAGACGGAGGCCCGATAACACGCTTTTTCCGGTGCCCACGGATTTTGGGTCATTACATTTCTTCCCCCCTTAATAAATTTCGTCCTCGAAATTTACCTGAGAATAGTTGAGGATACTGTGCTCTCATAGTTTCTTTCGGTTCCCAAGTTGCTTCTTCCATACTATGGCTTCTCCACAATACTTTTCCCAAAGGGACTTGTTTGTTTCTTAATTCTTTCACTTCTCAAGCTAGTATTTGAACTGGTTCTTCTTCATATGACAAATCCGGTCTAATCTCAATGTCTTCAGTAGAAATAACATGAGATGGATTCGACCGATACCTTCGTAACATGGAAACATGAAAAACATCATGAATTTTCTGTAATTCCAGAGGTAAAGCTAATCGATAGGCAACCGGTCCAATTCTTTCAACTACTTCATACGGCCCAATGTAACGAGGACTTAATTTTCCCTTGCGACCAAATCTCAAAATTTTCTTCCAAGGTGATACCTTTAGAAACACTCTATCACCTACAGAATACTCTATATCCCGTCGCTTTAGATCTGCATAAGACTTTTGTCTGTCAAAAGCTGCTTTCAACCTATCTCTTATCTTTTTAACTATTTCTTCTGTCTCCTGAATTAATTCCGGTCCAACTATCTTTTTCTCATTCAACTCTGTCCAACATACCGGTGATCGACATCTTCGACCATATAATGCTTCATATGGAGCCATCTGAATACTAGATTGAAAACTATTATTATAAACAAATTCAGCTAACGACAAGTATCGTTCCCATCCTGATTCAAAGTCAATAATACAAGCCCGGAGCATGTCTTCTAAAATCTGAATTACCCGTTCTGATTGTCCGTCGGTTTGTGGATGAAATGCAGTACTAAATTTAAGCCGAGTACCCAAAGAATCATGTAACTGCTTCCAAAATCTCGATGTAAATCGTGGATCCCGGTCAGAAATTATAGACACTGGAATACCATGCAGTCTCACAATTTCTTGAATATAAACTTCAGCAAGCTTCTGTAGAGACCAATCAGTCCTAACTGCTATGAAATGAGCAGACTTAGTAAGCCGATCAACTATCACCCAAATGGTATTCTTTTTGCTCGCCGACGGTGGCAACCCCGTAACAAAATCCATAGTAATACTATCCCATTTCCATTCAGGAATACTAATAGACTGGAGTAACCCTGTCGGTACCTGATGTTTTGCTTTTACTCGTTGACAAGTCAAACATTTACTGACATATTCAACTATATCTTTCTTCATCCCTGGCCACCAATAAAGCGCCCGTAAATTACGATACATTTTTGTTCCACCCGGATGCAATGCAAAAGTGCCATCGTGTGCTTCTTGAAGAATCATCTTCTTTAATTCAGAAGTAGTTGGAACACAAATCCGATTTTGAAACCTCAAACAATCATGTTTATCAATACTAAAACTCTCGACTGTACCATTCTGAACCATTTCTCTTTTCTTTAATAATTTGTCATCTTCCACCTGAGCTGCTCTAATCTGATCTAACATCATCGGCTTAACCCTTAACTCAGCTTACAAGCTTCCATCATCATTAACACTGAGCCGAGCAAACATTACTCGTAATTCAATCGCAGCTTTCCTGCTCAATGCATCAGCTACCACATTTGCTTTTCCTGGATGGTAGTCTATAACACAATCATAATCTTTTAGAAGCTCGATCCACCGTCTTTGCCTTAAATTTAACTCTTTCTGTGACAGAAGGCATTTGAGACTTTTATGATCTGTGTAAATGTAGCATTTCTCGCCATAAAGATAATGCCTCCAAATCTGTAAAGCGAAAATTATTGCAGCTAGCTCCAAATCGTGCGTCGGGTAATTACGTTTATGTGACTTCAACTGTCTAGATGCATATGCAATAACCTTCCTATCTTGCATCAATACACAACCCAAACCACTCAAAGAAGCATCACTGTACACAATAAAATCTTTCCCCGACTCTGGTAATGTTAATACCAGTGCCTCTGTCAACATTTGCTTCAAAGTCTCAAAACTTTTCTGGCACTGATCATCCCAAATAAAAGGAATATTTTTCTGTAATATCTTAGTCATTGGCAGTGCTATCTTCGAAAATCCATTAACAAATCTTCGATAATATCCAGCCAAACCAAGAAAACTGCGTACCTCAGATACATTCTTTGGCGCTTTCCACTGAACAATTGCTTCGATTTTCTTCGGGTCAACTCTAATCCCATCGGCAGATACCACATGTCCTAAAAATACCACTTCAGACAACCAGAATTCACATTTACTTAATTTCCCATACAACTGTTTTTCCCGTAGAATCTGTAAAACTTTTCGAAGATGCTGATCATGTTCTGCCTCTGTCTTCGAATATACCAATATATCATCAATAAAAACCACCACAAACTGATCTAGGTAAGGCTGGAAAATGCGATTCATCAGATCCATAAAAGCAACTGGAGCATTGGTCAATCCAAACGACATTGCCAAAAATTCATAATGGCCATAACGAGTACGGAAGGCAGTCTTAGGCACATCACTTTCCTTCACTTTCAGCTGATAATACCCGGATCTCAAATCAATTTTAGAAAATACTGAAGCTCCCTTAAGTTGATCAAACAAGTCGTCTATACGAGGCAAAGGATACCGGTTCTTGATCGTCACTTTGTTCAACTGTCAATAATCAATGCACAACCGCATAGAACCATCTTTCTTTTTAACAAACAATACTGGAGCTCCCCAAGGTGAAATACTCGGTCGGATAAAGCCTCGATCTAATAAGTCTTGTAACTGCACTTTCAACTCTTTGAACTCAATAGGCGACATTCGATACGGAGGTATAGAAATTAGTGTTGTACCTGGATACACCTCAATAGCAAATTCAACCTCTCTATCAGGTGGTAAACCCGGTAGTTCTTCTGGAAATACATCTGGAAACTCGCATACAGTCCTAATCTGGCTGCACTGGCTCCCAACTGAATCAGAATTAATAACATATGCCAAACACGCTGAACAACCCTGCTGTAATAATTTGTTAGCTTTTATAGCTGAAATGATACGTGTCGAACCACTGGTACAGATGCCATTCACTTCAATTCTGTCCCCGTTTTCTGCCAGAATACTAAACCTCTTTTTATAGCAATCCAAAACTACCCCATGTTCAGATAACCAATCCATACCCAAAATGATATCGAAATCGCCAAAAGGCATGATCAGCAAATCCACAGGAAACATTTTATCATGTATTATTAACGGGCACCTCCGACATACTCTATCTACTAATACTGTTTGTCCCAAAGGACTAGACACCTCTATGAAAACTCTAGACATTTCAGATTCTAACTTCCCTGATTCAACTAATTTTGAATTAATATATGAATGTGACGAACCCGGATCAATTAAAGCATAAATGGGCTTAGAGTACAATAAAAATATACCTGTCACCACATCGTGAGCATTGCCTTCTTCCCGAGTTCTGACTACATAAGCTCTAGCTGAAGCTCTGGCTTCAGATTGCTGTGTAGCTATATCACTACCTCTACCAGCTCCTCTCCTCGAAACAAAACCTCCTCTGGACATTCCTCTCGCAGTTGATATCGATCTCTGAGATGCTGCAGGTGTGACACTTTCACTTTTTGGACAGTCTCGAATGAAATGATCTGTGGACCCGCATTGAAAACATCGTCGAGCTATCCTCCAACATTCACCTAAATGCTTCTTTCCACAGTATTCACAGTCTGGGATCTCAATGTTCCGTGAAGGCCCTTTTACACTGCCGGTAGAAATAGTAGTCTGTTTACCCTGACTTTTGTCACCTCGATCTGATCTGAAACTTGGTCTCCAACTACTTCTTGATTCTCTGGACCTCTTCGGTAATGGATTAGAACTGGTAGTGCCCATACGTTTTCCAGCTGATTTACCCATTTCTGACTTTTTGTCCAGGCCTAATACTTGTTCTATCATTTTCGCTCGCTCAATCAGATCAACAAGTTCAGTAATTCTGAGACTTACCAATTGAATCTTGATTTCATCTCACAGTCCCCGTAGAAATCTTTTGCAGCTATCAGCTTCTGTTGGAATGAACTCAGTAGCATATCGACTCAATCGAGAAAATTCTCTTTCATAATCCACTACTGATAGTTTACCTTGCTTTAACATTAGAAATTCCTGCTTTTTATCTTCAATATATAACTCTCCAACATACTTCTTCTGAAATTCCTTCTGAAATAATTCCCATGTTACCTATTCTGCTGGGAAATGTCGGATTACAGATTCCCACCACAGATAAACTTCACCCTGAAGTAATGAAACAACACAGATTAAGCATTCCCGGGGGTACATTCTAATTGCTGCAGAACTCGTTTAGTTGATTCCATCCAATTCTCTACTGCAGATGGATCAACTCCTGTCAGACCCATAAATTCTGTAGCACCGTATTTCCTTAACTCTTTTATCAGGGCCCGTCTCTGAGTTGGTACAAGAGTTGTAACAGGAACAATCTCTGCCACTCTTTGTAGAGCATCGGCAATAATTCTTAATATATCAGAATCATCTCTATCATTTCTTCTTTCTACTCTAGGAGGTTGGTCTCTCATCGGGTTAATACTAGGTGTTACCGATTCAGTTTCATTTAAACCGTAAGATTCTTCTTCTCCGACATGCATTTCTTTATCAGTATCGTTTATTCTTTCATCTGACATCTTTTATCTATAAAACAAAAATAAATAAATAGGTCAGCATCCAAAATTCCCGACTCAATTTCAACTCAAAAGTGGCATGTACTATTAGACTCACTTCCGAGCTCAATTTAGCCCGAGAATTGGCTAAACCTGACAGCTCTGATACCAACATTTGTAACACCCCTTAACTCCAAACCGTCACCGGAATAGGGTTACGAGGCATTACCAAACATATCATACTATTTACAAATAATTCACAAATAAAATAACATTCATAGTATAATTATTAAATAAGTCCCTATAATAGACTTTTAAAGCCCAAAACATTTATTAAAAGTAGAACGAGACTTATTCGAATTTTCTAGATTTTTTTTTTAAATCCTATAAAAATTTCGGCAGCATTTCTACTTATTTTTACCTAAATCCCCCTGCAAATTCAAACCAAAGCAACCAATACCAAATTTATCATTTTATAACTTCATATCATTTTCCTCATCCAAAACATTATAATCATTTATATACAACCAAAATCATTTAACTTTATGTATATTTATAATTCATATAACTATCTAGTACATGCCACTTAACAAAAAGGAAGAAATTCATCACCAAAATCTTCTTGTTGGAGTCGGGTTTGTTTTGGATGCTGGACCGGATCCGAAACTCTAATGACCTGCTCACGGAAACAACCGTACGCTGAGTATTTCATACTCAGTGGTATTACTATAAATCAAAATTATTTAACATTAATAAATTACAAACATCACCATAAACTTTATAAATTATTAAAACTAATTATACATAATTATATATATCACTTCATAAATCTTAAATTCACATTTCATTTAACACATACTAATTCAATTCATAATTTAACACGTACATTCTTTCACATACCTTTCAATAGAGCCAAATCAATCCATCTCATTTTCAAAGTTCCATTTCAATTATTTACCCTATTAACAATGCTCGGACTCTGACAGATACGTGGATTCCACCCAAGCACACCAAAATATCCAACCCAATCACACCCGGAATAATATAAATCCTCCATAACACACCAGTATAATATAACTTCCAAAACACACCAATATATCATATCCTCCCAAACACACCAATAAGGCATTAAATGCCTCTTCGGATAAACCGAAGCATATAATAACAGAATCATCTTCTCGGCCGAGCTACAAATCTCCTCATCACATCACAAATCCAATGGCATGCCATTTGTATCAAATCTAGTCCGACAAGTTAATAGGTTATTCAAATCACTTTTCAATTCAATTTTTAATTCAATTCAAAACACACCTTTCATTTTAATACATTTTCCACTTTCTAATTACTAAACAATTTAAATACTCAAACATATTCACACTTCATCTCAGTTTCATTCATGTCAATAATAATACTTACCTTATAAATTAGTTACCATACATATGAATTTAAATATAACATTAACTAAATAGTAGTTTGAATTATAATAATACAAACCCGAAATACAAGTTTACTCCTCCACGATCTTTTCTTTTCCCTTAGATGCCGATGCCGATGCCTCGTTTTCCTTGTTAGCTATGAAAATAATAATAGTTTACATTATTAATTACAGCATTAAATTACAATAAATAATGAATTTAATTCAATTTCTACTCTTCCTCTTCATTCTACATTCTTTATACACAATTCTATTATTTACTTATAAGTTCTTTCAAAGCTGTCTACCTGAGTCATTGTCACTAAATTATCTATATCTCGAGTTACAGAATTCCAAATTAAGATCCGTAAATTTTATATGAAACTAGACTCATATATATACTTTCCATAAAATTTTCAGAATTTTTTATTTAGCCAATAAGTACATTTTATTCTTTGAAATCACCCCTATTCTGTTGTCTGACAGTTTGGACCACTCTTTGCTAAAATTTAATTATCTTTTTTTACAGAATTCAAATGATGTTCTAGTTTGTTTCTTATAAAAATAGACTCAATAAGTAATCTAACCATATAAATTATGTCCCATAATTATTTTTGTATAATTTCTAATGAATTTTCCAAGTCAGAACAGGGGATCTCGAAATCACTCTCAACCAGTCTCACAAAAATCTAAATATCTCAAGATACAGAATTGCTTTGCTTTCTATGTTTCTTTCATATGAAAATAGACTTAATAAGCTTTAATTTCATATCTCACTCAACTACTACTTCCATTTCTACCATGTTTGGTGATTTTTCAAAGTTACTCTTCTGCTGCTGTCCCAAAACTGTTTTTTTTATAGCTTACTTTACAATTTAATCCTTTTACTAATTCTAACTTAAATTTCATTCAATTTAATCTTTAATTCATCTTTTGCTTCAACATCAACTGTACTTGAAAACCTATAAACTCTCAAAATATCAACTTAGTTTCATCAAAATCTTGTATTAAAGCTTCTAAAACATCAAAATTAAGAGAAAATGGCTAAATTTAGCTTACCAATTAAACTTGAAGCTTTAAAATCCTAATTTGCCCTTCTCTTTTCTTTCCCTTTTTCTTCCCCTGTCTTCGTCTTGTTCTCTGTTTCTTTTTCTGTTCTTCTTTCTTTTTTTACTTTTGTTTTTACTTCTTTTAGTTTTTATTTACTTTATGTTATAATAATAATATATAATTATTATTTTAAATTAATTTAATATAATTTATTACTAATATATATATTTTATAATAAAAATCTAAGTAAAAATCTTAGATTTTTATCTCATATGCCGCCTCAGCTTATGCTAAATGGCTTAATTGCCATTTTAGCCCTTTTTACTTTCTTTTAATCTATAATTAGACTTTCACTCTTTATTCAATTTGATCTTTTTTTCCTAATTGCTTTAAATTAAACTAAATTCACTAAATAAAAATCTAATTAAGCACACTATTAGACTCATAATTACTCCTAATGATTATTTAATAACTCGATTTACTAAGACGGAGGCCCGATAACACGCTTTTTCCGGTGCCCACGGATTTTGGGTCATTACATTTCTTCCCCCCTTAATAAATTTCGTCCTCGAAATTTACCTGAGAATAGTTGAGGATACTGTGCTCTCATAGTTTCTTTCGGTTCCCAAGTTGCTTCTTCCATACTATGGCTTCTCCACAATACTTTTCCCAAAGGGACTTGTTTGTTTCTTAATTCTTTCACTTCTCAAGCTAGTATTTGAACTGGTTCTTCTTCATATGACAAATCCGGTCTAATCTCAATGTCTTCAGTAGAAATAACATGAGATGGATTCGACCGATACCTTCGTAACATGGAAACATGAAAAACATCATGAATTTTCTGTAATTCCAGAGGTAAAGCTAATCGATAGGCAACCGGTCCAATTCTTTCAACTACTTCATACGGCCCAATGTAACGAGGACTTAATTTTCCCTTGCGACCAAATCTCAAAATTTTCTTCCAAGGTGATACCTTTAGAAACACTCTATCACCTACAGAATACTCTATATCCCGTCGCTTTAGATCTGCATAAGACTTTTGTCTGTCAAAAGCTGCTTTCAACCTATCTCTTATCTTTTTAACTATTTCTTCTGTCTCCTGAATTAATTCCGGTCCAACTATCTTTTTCTCATTCAACTCTGTCCAACATACCGGTGATCGACATCTTCGACCATATAATGCTTCATATGGAGCCATCTGAATACTAGATTGAAAACTATTATTATAAACAAATTCAGCTAACGATAAGTATCGTTCCCATCCTGATTCAAAGTCAATAATACAAGCCCGGAGCATGTCTTCTAAAATCTGAATTACCCGTTCTGATTGTCCGTCGGTTTGTGGATGAAATGCAGTACTAAATTTAAGCCGAGTACCCAAAGAATCATGTAACTGCTTCCAAAATCTCGATGTAAATCGTGGATCCCGGTCAGAAATTATAGACACTGGAATACCATGCAGTCTCACAATTTCTTGAATATAAACTTCAGCAAGCTTCTGTAGAGACCAATCAGTCCTAACTGCTATGAAATGAGCAGACTTAGTAAGCCGATCAACTATCACCCAAATGGTATTCTTTTGCTCGCCGACGGTGGCAACCCCGTAACAAAATCCATAGTAATACTATCCCATTTCCATTCAGGAATACTAATAGACTGGAGTAACCCTGTCGGTACCTGATGTTTTGCTTTTACTCGTTGACAAGTCAAACATTTACTGACATATTCAACTATATCTTTCTTCATCCCTGGCCACCAATAAAGCGCCCGTAAATTACGATACATTTTTGTTCCACCCGGATGCAATGCAAAAGTGCCATCGTGTGCTTCTTGAAGAATCATCTTCTTTAATTCAGAAGTAGTTGGAACACAAATCCGATTTTGAAACCTCAAACAATCATGTTTATCAATACTAAAACTCTCGACTGTACCATTCTGAACCATTTCTCTTTTCTTTAATAATTTGTCATCTTCCACCTGAGCTGCTCTAATCTGATCTAACATCATCGGCTTAACCCTTAACTCAGCTTACAAGCTTCCATCATCATTAACACTGAGCCGAGCAAACATTGCTCGTAATTCAATCGCAGCTTTCCTGCTCAATGCATCAGCTACCACATTTGCTTTTCCTGGATGGTAGTCTATAACACAATCATAATCTTTTAGAAGCTCGATCCACCGTCTTTGCCTTAAATTTAACTCTTTCTGTGACAGAAGGCATTTGAGACTTTTACGATCTGTGTAAATGTAGCATTTCTCGCCATAAAGATAATGCCTCCAAATCTGTAAAGCGAAAATTATTGCAGCTAGCTCCAAATCGTGCGTCGGGTAATTACGTTTATGTGACTTCAACTGTCTAGATGCATATGCAATAACCTTCCTATCTTGCATCAATACACAACCCAAACCACTCAAAGAAGCATCACTGTACACAACAAAATCTTTCCCCGACTCTGGTAATGTTAATACCAGTGCCTCTGTCAACATTTGCTTCAAAGTCTCAAAACTTTTCTGGCACTGATCATCCCAAATAAAAGGAATATTTTTCTGTAATATCTTAGTCATTGGCAGTGCTATCTTCGAAAATCCATTAACAAATCTTCGATAATATCCAGCCAAACCAAGAAAACTGCGTACCTCAGATACATTCTTTGGCGCTTTCCACTGAACAATTGCTTCGATTTTCTTCGGGTCAACTCTAATCCCATCGGCAGATACCACATGTCCTAAAAATACCACTTCAGACAACCAGAATTCACATTTACTTAATTTCCCATACAATTGTTTTTCCCGTAGAATCTGTAAAACTTTTCGAAGATGCTGATCATGTTCTGCCTCTGTCTTCGAATATACCAATATATCATCAATAAAAACCACCACAAACTGATCTAGGTAAGGCTGGAAAATGCGATTCATCAGATCCATAAAAGCAACTGGAGCATTGGTCAATCCAAACGGCATTGCCAAAAATTCATAATGGCCATAACGAGTACGGAAGGCAGTCTTAGGCACATCACTTTCCTTCACTTTCAGCTGATAATACCCGGATCTCAAATCAATTTTAGAAAATACTGAAGCTCCCTTAAGTTGATCAAACAAGTCGTCTATACGAGGCAAAGGGTACCGGTTCTTGATCGTCACTTTGTTCAACTGTCAATAATCAATGCACAACCGCATAGAACCATCTTTCTTTTTAACAAACAATACTGGAGCTCCCCAAGGTGAAATACTCGGTCGGATAAAGCCTCGATCTAATAAGTCTTGTAACTGCACTTTCAACTCTTTGAACTCAATAGGCGACATTTGATACGGAGGTATAGAAATTAGTGTTGTACCTGGATACACCTCAATAGCAAATTCAACCTCTCTATCAGGTGGTAAACCCGGTAGTTCTTCTGGAAATACATCTGGAAACTCGCATACAGTCCTAATCTGGCTGCACTGGCTCCCAACTGAATCAGAATTAATAACATATGCTAAACACGCTGAACAACCCTGCTGTAATAATTTGTTAGCTTTTATAGCTGAAATGATACGTGTCGAACCACTGGTACAGATGCCATTCACTTCAATTCTGTCCCCGTTTTCTGCCAGAATACTAAACCTCTTTTTATAGCAATCCAAAACTACCCCATGTTCAGATAACCAATCCATACCCAAAATGATATCGAAATCGCCAAAAGGCATGATCAGCAAATCCACAGGAAACATTTTATCATGTATTATTAACGGGCACCTCCGACATACTCTATCTACTAATACTGTTTGTCCCAAAGGACTAGACACCTCTATGAAAACTCTAGACATTTCAGATTCTAACTTCCCTGATTCAACTAATTTTGAATTAATATATGAATGTGACGAACCGGATCAATTAAAGCATAAATGGGCTCAGAATACAATAAAAATATACCTGTCACCACATCGTGAGCATTGCCTTCTTCCCGAGTTCTGACTACATAAGCTCTAGCTGAAGCTCTGGCTTCAGATTGCTGTGTAGCTATATCACTACCTCTACCAGCTCCTCTCCTCGAAACAAAACCTCCTCTGGACATTCCTCTCGCAGTTGATATCGATCTCTGAGATGCTGCAGGTGTGACACTTTCACTTTTTGGACAGTCTCGAATGAAATGATCTGTGGACCCGCATTGAAAACATCGTCGAGCTATCCTCCAACATTCACCTAAATGCTTCTTTCCACAGTATTCACAGTCTGGGATCTCAATGTTCCGTGAAGGCCCTTTTACACTGCCGGTAGAAATAGTAGTCTGTTTACCCTGACTTTTGTCACCTCGATCTGATCTGAAACTTGGTCTCCAACTACTTCTTGATTCTCTGGACCTCTTCGGTAATGGATTAGAACTGGTAGTGCCCATACGTTTTCCAGCTGATTTACCCATTTCTGACTTTTTGTCCAGGCCTAATACTTGTTCTATCATTTTCGCTCGCTCAATCAGATCAACAAGTTCAGTAATTCTGAGACTTACCAATTGAATCTTGATTTCATCTCACAGTCCCCGTAGAAATCTTTTGTAGCTATCAGCTTCTGTTGGAATGAACTCAGTAGCATATCGACTCAATCGAGAAAATTCTCTTTCATAATCCACTACTGATAGTTTACCTTGCTTTAACATTAGAAATTCCTGCTTTTTATCTTCAATATATAACTCTCCAACATACTTCTTCTGAAATTCCTTCTGAAATAATTCCCATGTTACCTATTCTGCTAGGAAATGTCGGATTGCAGATTCCCACCACAGATAAACTTCACCCTGAAGTAATGAAACAACACAGATTAAGCATTCCCGGGGGTACATTCTAATTGCTGCAGAACTCGTTTAGTTGATTCCATCCAATTCTCTACTGCAGATGGATCAACTCCTGTCAGACCCATAAATTCTGTAGCACCGTATTTCCTTAACTCTTTTATCAGGGCCCGTCTCTGAGTTGGTACAAGAGTTGTAACAGGAACAATCTCTGCCACTCTTTGTAGAGCATCGGCAATAATTCTTAATATATCAGAATCATCTCTATCATTTCTTCTTTCTACTCTAGGAGGTTGCTCTCTCATCGGGTTAATACTAGGTGTTACCGATTCAGTTTCATTTAAACCGTAAGATTCTTCTTCTCCGACATGCATTTCTTTATCAGTATCGTTTATTCTTTCATCTGACATCTTTTATCTATAAAACAAAAATAAATAAATAGGTCAGCATCCAAAATTCCCGACTCAATTTCAACTCAAAAGTGGCATGTACTATTAGACTCACTTCCAAGCTCAATTTAGCCCGAGAATTGGCTAAACCTGACAGCTCTGATACCAACATTTGTAACACCCCTTAACTCCAAACCGTCACCGGAATAGGGTTACGAGGCATTACCAAACATATCATACTATTTACAAATAATTCACAAATAAAATAACATTCATAGTATAATTATTAAATAAGTCCCTATAATAGACTTTTAAAGCCCAAAACATTTATTAAAAGTAGAACGAGACTTATTCGAATTTTCTAGATTTTTTTTTTAAATCCTATAAAAATTTCGGCAGCATTTCTACTTATTTTTACCTAAATCCCCCTGCAAATTCAAACCAAAACAACCAATACCAAATTTATCATTTTATAACTTCATATCATTTTCCTCATCCAAAACATTATAATCATTTATATACAACCAAAATCATTTAACTTTATGTATATTTATAATTCATATAACTATCTAGTCCATGCCACTTAACAAAAAGGAAGAAATTCATCACCAAAATATTCTTGTTGGAGTCGGGTTTGTTTTGGATGCTGGACCGGATCCGAAACTCTAATGACCTGCGCACGGAAACAATCGTACGCTGAGTATTTCATACTCAGTAGTATTACTATAAATCAAAATTATTTAACATTAATAAATTACAAACATCACCATAAACTTTATAAATTATTAAAATTAATTATACATAATTATATATATATCACTTCATAAATCTTAAATTCACATTTCATTTAACACATACTAATTCAATTCATAATTTAACACGTACATTCTTTCACATACCTTTCAATAGAGCCAAATCAATCCATCTCATTTTCAAAGTTCCATTTCAATTATTTACCCTATTAACAATGCTCGGACTCTGACAAATACGTGGATTCCACCCAAGCACACCAAAATATCCAACCCAATCACACCCGGAATAATATAAATCTTCCATAACACGCCAGTATAATATAACTTCCAAAACACACCAATATATTATATCCTCCCAAACACACCAATAAGGCATTAAATGCCTCTTCGGATAAACCGAAGCATATAATAACAGAATCATCTTCTCGGCCGAGCTACAAATCTCCTCATCACATCACAAATCCAATGGCATGCCATTTGTATCAAATCTAGTCCGACAAGTTAATAGGTTATTCAAATCACTTTTCAATTCAATTTTTAATTCAATTCAAAACACACCTTTCATTTTAATACATTTTCCACTTTCTAATTACTAAACAATTTAAATACTCAAACATATTCACACTTCATCTCAGTTTCATTCATGTCAATAATAATACTTACCTTATAAATTAGTTACCATACATATGAATTTAAATATAACATTAACTAAATAGTAGTTTGAATTATAATAATACAAACCCGAAATACAAGTTTACTCCTCCACGATCTTTTCTTTTCCCTTAGATGCCGATGCCGATGCCTCGTTTTCCTTGTTAGCTACGAAAATAATAATAGTTTACATTATTAATTACAGCATTAAATTACAATAAATAATGAATTTAATTCAATTTCTACTCTTCCTCTTCATTCTACATTCTTTATACACAATTCTATTATTTACTTATAAGTTCTTTCAAAGCTGTCTACCTGAGTCATTGTCACTAAATTATCTATATCTCGAGTTACAGAATTCCGAATTAAGATCCGTAAATTTTATATGAAACTAGACTCATATATCTACTTTCCATAAAAATTTCAGAATTTTTTATTTAGCCAATAAGTACAGTTTATTCTTTGAAATCACCCCTATTCTGTTGTCTGACAGTTCGGACCACTCTTTGATAAAATTTAATTATCTTTTTGTACAGAATTTAAATGATGTTCTAGTTTGTTTTTTATAAAAATAGACTCAATAAGAAATCTAACCATATAAATTATGTCCCATAATTATTTTTTTATAAAGTCTAATGAATTTTCTAAGTCAGAATAGGGGATCTTGAAATCACTCTGAACCAGTCTCACAAAAATCTAAATATCTCAAGATACAGAATTGCTTTGCTTTCTATGTTTATTTCATATGAAAATAGACTCAATAAGCTTTAATTTCATATCTCACTCAACTAATACTTCCGTTTCTACCATTTTTTGTGATTTTTCAAATTTACTCTTCTGCTGCTGTCCCAAAACTGTTTTTTTATAGCTTACTTTACAATTTAATCCTTTTACTAATTCTAACTTAAATTTCATTCAATTTAATCTTTAATTCATCTTTTTCTTCAACATCAACTGTACTTGGAAACCTATAAACTCTCAAAATATCAACTTAGTTTCATCAAAATCTTGTATTAAAACTTCTAAAACATCAAAATTAAGAGAAAAGGGCTAAATTTAGCTTACCAATTAAACTTGAAGCTTTAAAATCCCAATTTTCCCTTCTCTTTTCTTTCCCTTTTTCTTCCCCTGTCTTCGTCTTGTTCTCTGTTTCTTTTTCTGTTCTTCTTTCTTTTTTTACTTTTGTTTTTACTTCTTTTAGTTTTTATTTACTTTATGTTATAATAATATAATATATAATTATTATTTTAAATTAATTTAATATAATTTATTACTAATATATATATTTTATAATAAAAATCTAAGTGAAAATCTTAGATTTTTATCTCATATGCCGCCTCAGCTTATGCTAAATGGCTTAATTGCCATTTTAGCCCTTTTCACTTTCTTTTAATCTATAATTAGACTTTCACTCTTTATTCAATTTGATCCTTTTTTTCTAATTGCTTTAAATTAAACTAAATTCACTAAATAAAAATCTAATTAAGCACACTATTAGACTCATAATTACTCCTAATGATTATTTAGTAACTCGATTTACTAAGACGGAAGCCCGATAACACGCTTTTTTCGGTGCGCACGGATTTTGGGTCATTACAAATAGTCTGTAGTAACCTGCAAGTCCCAGAATGCTTCGAATTTTCGAAACATTCTTTGGGGGTTTCCAATCAAGTATAGTCGATATCTTATTCAGATCAACCCGAATGCCTGATGCTGAAACGACTTGACCCAGAAAACTGACCTCATTCGACCAAAACTCACACTTACTGAACTTTGCGTACAACTGATTATCTCGCAAAGTTTGTAGCACCAGTCTCAGATGCTCAGCATGCTCAGTTTCATCTCTGGAGTAGATCAGAATATCGTCTATAAACACTACTACAAAGCAATCCAAATACTGTCTGAAAATCCAGTTCATCAGATCCATAAAAACAGTAGGTGCATTAGTAAGCACAAAAGGCATAACCAGAAACTCATAATGTCCGTACCTCATTTGAAAAGCAGTCTTTGACACATCGGAATCTCTGACTCGCAACTGATAATAGCCTGATCCCAAATCTATCTTTGAAAATACTGAAGCCCCTTTTAACTGGTCAAATAAGTCATCAATTCGAGGCAACGTGTATATATTCTTTATTGTCATTTTATTTGGCTGCCGATAATCAATACACATTCGCATAGTCCCATCTTTCTTTTTCACAAATAGAACTGGTGCACCCCAAGGAGAGAAACTCGGTCGTGCAAAGCCTCTATCTGTCAACTCTTGCAACTATGCTTTCAACTCTTTCAATTCAGTAGGTGCCATTCGATACGGAGCAATTGAAATCGGAGTCGTCCTCGGTACTAATTCAATGCCAAACTCTATCTCTCGAACTGGCGGTAAACCCGGTAATTCTTCAGGAAACACATCTGGGTATTCACACACAACTGGTACAGATTCAATCTGCTTTTCAGTCACTTTACTATCCAACACATAAGCCAAATAAGCTTCACACCCTTTTCTCACATACTTTCGAGCTAACATTGAGGATATTACTACCGGTAACCCATTCAGATCATTAGATTCAACCCGGATAATCTCACCGCTCTGACATCTCAAATCAATAGTCTTTCTTTTGCAATTCACCACAGCATCATGCAAAGTTAACCAGTCCATTCCCAGAATTATATCGAACTCGTCGAAAGGTAACAACATTAAATCAGCTGGAAAGCATGAGTCCCGAATCATCAATGGGAAACCTTTACACACTTTATCAACAAGTACACATTGACCCAAGGGGTTGGACACACGAATCACAAACTTTGTAGACTCAACAGGCAGAGTCTTACTGGATACTAAAGTTTCACACACATATGAATGAGTCGAACCAGGATCAATAATGCAATCACAGTAGTATCATAAAGAGTGAACGTACCAGTGATAACATCTGGGGAAGAAGCATCCTCTCTGGCACGAATAGCATATGCTCTAGCAGGTGCTCGAGCCTCTGATCGAACTGCAGTGTCCTTTGTTCCTCTCTGACTGCCACCTACATTCCCTGAATGTCTGGGTGGTCTACCTCGTGCTGACACGTTGCTCGGTCTTGTATTCTGAGCCGTATTTTGCTCGGCTAGCATCGGGCACTCTCGAATAAAATGATCTGACGATCCACATTTAAAGCAAGACCGATCATGAAATCTACAACTCCCAGAATGCCATTTACCACAATGCTTGCATTCAACCCAATTCTGCTGAACATTACCAACACTGGCCATCGAAGTAGCTCGGGAACCCAATGGGGGTCGATCTCGTCTAGACATGTCTGAAGTAGCTTTATGTCGGCCAAAGTCATCTATGAACTTCTTAGATACAGATTGGAATGTCTTACTCGATGATCTTTTACGGATGTCTCTAGCTTCCATTTCAGCCTTTCTTTTCTCTTTCCCAAGTTCTTTAGCTTTGCAAGCTCGTTCGACAAGTACCACGAACTCTTTGATCTCGAGTATGCCAACTAACAAATTAATATCTTCATTCAGACCGTCTTCGAATCTTTTGCACATAATGGCTTCAGTTGACACACACTCTCGGGCATATCGGCTCAATCTGACGAACTTCCGTTCATACTCAGTCACGGTCATTCGACCCTGCTTCAATTCTAGAAATTCTTTTCGTTTCTGATCGATGAATCTCTGACTGATATATTTCTTACGGAACTCAATCTAGAAGAAATCCCAAGTCACTTTTTCTTTCGGAACAACCGATACTAGTGTATTCCACTAGTGCTATGCAGTGTCCCGTAGTAAAGATATAGCACATTTCAAGCATTCGTCTGGAGTACATGACAGCTCATCGAGCACCCGGATAGTATTATCAAGCCACATGTCAGCTCGCTCCGCATCATCATCATCGTTGGCTTTAAATTCTTCTGCCCCAAATTTCCTGATTTTATCAACGGGAGGCGTACTAGATCTCATCGGATCTATCATCGGAGGTGCTGAAGGTATCGGAGTTGGATTATTCGGGGGTGGAGGTTGTTGTACAGCCGGGTTAGTCTGAATAAATTGGGTAAAACATTCATTCATCATCTGGTAGAAGGCTTGCTTAGCCTCCCCCTCATGGCTACCCGAGACAGGTCGAGAGTCTACCGGCGCTGACCCGCGTGCGCGATCAGGCGCTACACTCTCTACATCATTCGCTACGGCTCTATCAGGATCCATTTACTATATAAAACACAGTTTGAAATGTCAGAAGTCACCACACTATCGTATATATAATAAAGGCATGTATAGCTAGACTCTCACGCGCTACGGTAGTCCTAGAATCGACTAAACCGTAAGCTCTGATACCAATCAAATGTAACACCTCTAACCCGTATTCGTCGCCAGATTAGGGTTAAAAGACATTACCGAAAAAAAAAACTCAAATCCAAATAGGCAATCATTTGAATTGTAGCAAAAACAATGCAATATTCCCTATTTCATATAGCATTACAACCCATTTAAAAAAAATAATGTATAACGAGTTTTATTACAGGTACTTATTACCGGACAATGCCCGAACCACATAACCTAAACATTCATGAAATATTTATTCACCTAAAGCATATCCCTACTTGTATCAATATGACCTATGTTGTCATAATCAAATATCATATAACTCAATCTGTTTTCCACTCATTTTACTACAATACAAATATATATAAAACCAACTGAACCATTTATGCTGTTCATTCCAAAAAAAATATCAAATATTCGTACAACATAATAATTACCACTTGACCGTAAATTACCCTTGATTGATACATAATATATATATATATAACATGTATTAAACCCTATAAGTATAAGTCACATTTGAGTTGCACAATTAACCTTACATTGCACACCAAATTCGAATATAGATATTGGTTTACCTAAACTTCGCAACTTATCATATTAACCAACCATATCATTTCACTTACCATTTGGATTTGCATTTAAACAACCACAAAACAAATTCACTTCTTACCATTAGCATCCATACCTTTATAGCCACTTTTAATATTCATACCACATTTTGTAACTATAATTATCACATAGCTGAAATCATTTAAGCATAGCACCATTATTCCTCCTAAATACCTCAAACATATGTTATTTACCTTATTAACGAAACACATGACTTAACTCAACTATCGCTAATAAATCAAATCAACAAGCAACACATAAATCACCTAAACCAAGATCATACTCCCAACATATACACATCAACCTCATTTCGCATATAATAGGTCAAAATCGAATTTGCTAAAACCAAACACATCAAACGCATAACTAAAAACACTTATAGCTAACTTAAACTTCATGGTCAAATCATTATATCCAAAATCATAAAGACTAAGGTTAACCAAACGAAATAAGCCATTTTCGCAAGGCTATATTTATAAACAAAACCAAAGTTCATTGATTTTACAACTTAGTCTAACCTATACATGCCTTGATTTATGAACTAAGTTTATAAGTACCAAAATGGGGTGATAGTGTGGTTGACTCCTCTGACGATCCTCTGAGCCCGTAGCTTACTGGAATCTATAAAACAAAACAATGAACACACACGAAGTAAGCTTACTAGCTTAGTAAGTCTTAAGCATTATAATATATCGTTCAACCATTCAAGCATGATATAAAATTAATTCTTGACATTAAATATACATGTCTTACTTATAAACTCACCATAAAAAAGTATCATTACCTTACTTAACTTGGTAACTTTCAATTTCGTACCAAATACATAAATTGCCGAATATATATAAATAATCACATATCTAGTTGTATAAATATACCTACATGAACATTTTAACCACACTTATGTTTTCGAATTTCCAATAAACACATGGCATATTATATAAACAAACTTCACAACCAAGTGTATAACACATTTCTTTCATCATTTTATTTGATCATTATCATAGCATATATATATATATATATATATATATAAATTTAAAGTATGAAAGTACATACCTTGTTGCCGAATTAACAAATTCATTTTCAAAGCTTAAGCTTACTAGATTTGTTTCATGACTTTATTACTATATAAACGAAGTTCAAAATTGAAACTCACCGGTATAGAACCTGCTAGGCCTTAGCCCAAATCGCACACACCGGCACTAGGCCTGCTAGACTCAAAGTCCGAGATTTAAACACCGGAATTTAGCCTGCTAGGCAATAAGCCCGAAATATTTCACCGGCACAAGGCCTGCTAGGCATTAAGCCCGATATAGATCACCGGCACAAAAGCCTGAATATCAACACAATGAATCATTCCATATACATTACTTAATAAAATCACTAACGTCACATATATTTCATATTACTTTCACATATCAAATCGAACATGCTTGATCACTTTACATTTAACAAAACAAATTCAATCCATTATTATACCTCACATTCGGCAATCCCATATTTTTATCCTTAAAAATTTCAAATTTCAACTTTTACTAAATTCATAAATAATTCTTTGACATATATTTGCTTAAGGACTTACCTCGACTATCGACGAACAACGTAGACCGGCTATTCGATAACCTTCGCCTTTCCCCGATCCAAATCCGTTTTTCTTTGTTCTTGATCTGGACACATTAAAATTTAGCTCATTCAAGCATATTTCATCTCAATTTAGTCCCAAAACACATAAATGGGAAAATTACCATTTTACCCCTAATGTTTCACATTTTTACAATTTAATCCTATTTGCACAAAACACAAAATACACAAAATTTCATTACACAACCTAAGGGTTGAATCTTCCATACATCCATAAAAATGCATACATTTCATTTATTTTGAAATTGAACCCCTCTAAAAATTTATTTTTACAATTTAGCCCTAAATACTCAATTTCACCAAAATTTTCAATTCAAAACTTGTTAATTTCTAACATACTTTTAATATTTTTCCATCAAACATCAAAAAACACAAACATCTATCAATAGCCGAATATCAAACATGCTCAAATTCAAAAATTCTAACATGGGTCGACTTGTATTCAAAGCAACGATCTCAAAAACATAAAAATTAACATAAACCGAACTAACCACATACCTTAATTTAGCTAAAAGATGGCCAAACTAAGCTTGAATATTTTTCTTTCTTTTCTTGCATGCATTCGGCTAAGGAAAGATGAACAAAGCATGGCTTATTTTGTTTTTAATTAACATATATATTAACAATTTGTTTAATTACTAGTTTAACATTTCTTTATAAAATAACTAATATTATTTCATAAGGTTAGTTGTGTCCATAACCGGCCACTAAGTTAGAAAATTGGCTTTTTGCCCTTTAAGGACCCCATATTAAGAAACCACTAACACTTGGGCACTTTTCACTATAGTTGTGGCTTTTTTACTTTACGCCGATTAAGTCCTTTTGTCGAATCAAGCACACAAACGATTAAATTTTTCTACGAAACTTTCACACATCATAAATCACATACAATCAACACAAAATATAATATTTAAAACTTTTTTGGACTCGGATTGGGGGTCCCGAAACCACCGTTCCAATTAGGGTCAAATTCAGACTGTTACAACTCTCCCCCCTTAGGGATTTTCGTCCCCGAAAATCTTACCGCTAAACAAAGTTGGATATTGTTGCCTCATTGAATCCTCAGGCTCCCACGTAGCCTCTTCAACTCCGTGGTTCCCGAAACCACTGTTCTAATTAGGGTCAAATTCAGACTGTTACAGTTATGTTCAAAATCAAAAAGAAGGGGTTAGGATACTCCCTGAGGTGTGGACGGTTTCCCTGGCAGATGGCAGGGGTCGTGGAGGTTATGGTGGCGAAGGCGTCGGTATGGTGGTGGTGTTGGTTCCCAAGCTCTATGCTAGATGAAGAAATTGGGGAACTCGTGAAGGATTGTCCAGGGGTTATTAAGACATAATATAAATAAAATAAATACAAAATTAAAAAAAAAAGCAAGCTAAAGTGAAGGAGACTAAGAAGAAAACTAAAAAGAAAAGAAAATCCTAATGGACTGTGGAGTCCTTATTGAAGGATGGTTCGGAAGGTAGGAATCAACGCTAAGGTTGGGGATGTGATGGTGGTGGCGGAAGTGAAGAGGTTCTCGTAGTGGTCGGCGTGATTCCCAAGCAGCCTGGCGAACCTGACACTAAGAAACTAAAAGAAAATTAAATGAAAAGAGCAGTTAAGAAGCTTAGATAAGGAAAATAAAGAAGAAGAGAAACAAAAAGGAAAAATAATTTGGTCTCAAAGACCCTTGGCTTGGTGTTGAGACGAAGCTGCCGGCATGAACTCATGTTTATCGTTCTTTATGAAGGAGTCTATGCTTAGCTTCTTTCGCTTCTTCGGCATAGTGTTGATTTGCTCAAGGATCTAGAGTCTTGGAGAGTCTGAGATAGAGAAGAGTGAAAATAAGAGAAAATAAAGAAGAAGTCAGACGGAGGGAAGGGGAAAAGGTGGGGGTTTAAATAAATGTTCAAATTTGGTGCTCCCCCATGGCCGTGGTCCCAGGGTGTGTCGATTTACACGGCCACTTCGCACGGCCGTGTTGTGGTGTGTGTTTGTCACCCCATGCCCGTGCTTCAAATCTGCACGCCCGTGTTCGTCAAGTCAGTAGCTTCACACGGTTTGTAGGCACAGGCGTGTTCTTCCCGTGGCGTGGAAGTCAGTAGCTTCACACGGTTGAGGGCACGGCCGTGCCCTATCTGTCGGTGCCCGTGGGGAGGGTGGTTGGATCCGTGAAGTTGGGGGGTGGTTGGACTGACTTGCACGGCCTCTGCCTTGTCAGTGTGGCGGTTCAGATGGTCCACACAGCCACAGACAGGGCCGTGTGTAAGGCCGTGTGGCCTGGAAGTCTGCACTTTTGGTTAGTTTTAAAAGGAAATGAGAAAGAAAGGAAAAGAGAAGGAAAATAAAATAATTGCGAAAAGGAATAAGGTTAGCGCTCGGGTTGCCTCCCGAGAAGCGCTCGTTTATAGTCTTAAGCTAGACTTTCCTCGTTTTTGAAATTTTTAGGGAGGTTTAAAGGGTTTAGGGTTTAGGGTTTAAGGTTTAGGGTTTAAGGTTTAGGGTTTTAGGGTTTAGGGTTTTATGGTTTATGGTTTAAGGTTTATGGTTTTAAGGTTTAGGGTTTAGGGTTTTAGGGTTTAGGGTTTAGGGTTTAGTGTTTAGGGTTTAGGGTTTATGGTTTTAGGGTTTTGGGTTTAGGGTTTAGGGTTTAGGGTTTTAGGGTTTAGGGTTTAGGGTTTAGGGTTGTCTTAGACATGGATGAGTATTCATCTTGAGGCTCAGGTTTTAAGTCTTGTGGTGTTTCCTGCGATGAAGATTGAACAATTTGATTATCAATTGAAGTGACTTTCTTACCTTTATCAACTGTTGTCCTGGCAGAGTTGAGAGCTTGAAGTTTGATCAATTTATCTCCTATACGAAGTATGAGTTCGCCTGTGGCAACATCAATTTTTGTCTTGGTAGTTGCTAGAAAAGGCCTTCCTAAAATTAATGGGATTGAATTATCCTCATCCATGTCTAAGACAACAAAGTCTACTGGGAAGACAAATTTATCGATTTTTACAAGAATATCTTCAATAATGCCCCTAGGAATTCTAACAGTTTTATCAACTAATTGAATACTCATCCTAGTTTGTTTGGGCTTCCCTAGACCTAGTCGTTTAAACAGTGAATAAGGCATGACAATTATGCTTGCTCCTAGATCAGCTAATGCACTATCAATATTTAGACTACCAATTAAACATGGAATTGTAAAACTCCCTGGATCTTTTAGTTTCTAAGGTAGTCTATTCTGTAGTATTGCCGAACATGTTGCGTTTAGTTCCACGTGGTGCTCTTCATCTATTTTGCGTTTAGTATTCAATTAGCTGATAAAACTATTAGAATTCCTAGGGGCATTATCGAAGATGTTCTTGTAAAAATCGATAAATTTGTCTTCCCAGTAGACTTTGTTGTCTTAGACATGGATGAGGATAATTCAATCCCATTAATTTTAGGAAGGCCTTTTCTAGCAACTGCCAAGACAAAAATTGATGTTACCACTGGCGAACTCATACTTCATGTAGGAGATGAATCGATCAAACTTCAAGCTGTCAACTCGGCCAGGACAACAGTTGATGAAGGTAAGAAAGTCACTTCAATTGATAATCAAATTGTTCAATCTTCATCGCAAGAAACACCACAAGACTTAAAGCCTAAGCCCCAAGACGAAAAAAAAGAGTCACACAAGAAACAAACCTTAGGGTCGACAATTTAGAAGAGCAGAAGACACAGGTCAAAGAAAAACCACACGAAGTAAAACTCGAGGAACTACCAGAAGAGCTCATGGGGACATCAAATCACTTCAAAATTGGAGATCAGGTACTGTTAGACAAAGCCGATCCGCACAATGTTTCAACAGGACCAAGGGCAAAGGGAGAAATAATTCTCAAGGTACACGATATTTTCCCACACGGAATAGTCGAAGTAAGCAATCCAATATTCGACAATTTCAAGGTAAACGCTTCTCGACTTCAACTTTGTTATGAAATTAAAGCTGTAGGCATGAGGGAAGATATTCAAACCTTTAAACCTCCCTAAAATTTTCAAAAACGAGGAAAGTCTAGCTTAAGACTATAAACGAGCGCTTCTCGGGAGGCAACCCGAGCACTAACCTTATTCCTTTTCGCAGTTATTTTATTTTCCTTCTCTTTTCCTTTCTTTCTCATTTCCTTTTAAAACTAACCAAAAGTGCAGAATTCCAGGCCACACGGCCTTACACACAGCCGTGTCCGTTGCCGTGTGGACCACCTGAACCGCCACACTGACAAGGCAGAGGCCATGCAAGTCAGTCCAACCACCCCCCAACGTCACGGATCCAACCACCCTCCCCACGGGCACCGGCAGATATGGCACGGCCGTGGCCTCAACCGTGTGACGCTACTGACTTCCACAGCACGGGTAGAACACGCCCGTGCCTACAAACCATGTGAAGCTACTGACTTAACAAACATGGGCGTGCAGATCCGGAGCACGGGCATGGAGGGGCAAACACACACCACAACATGGCCGTGTGAGGTGGCCGTGTAAATCGACACACCTTGGGACCACGGCCGTGGGGGAGCACCAAATTTGAACATTTATTTAAACCCCCACCTTTTCCCCTTCCCTCCATCTGACTTCTTCTTTATTTTCTCTCCTTTTCACTCTTCTCTATCTCAGACTCTCCAAGACTCTAGATCCTTGAGCAAATCAACACTATGCCGAAGAAGCGAAAGAAGCTAAGCATAGACTCCTTAACAAAGAACAATAAACATGAGTTCATGCCGGCAGCTTCGTCTCAATACCAAGCCAAGGGTCTTTGAGACCAAATTATTTTTCCTTTTTGTTTCTCTACTTCTTTATTTTCCTAATCTAAGCTTCTCAACTGCTCTTTTCATTTAATTTTTTTTTAGTTTCTTAGTGTTAGGTTCGCCAGGCTGCTTGGGAATCACGCCGACCACCACGAGAACCTCTTCACTTCTGCCACCGCCATCACATCCCCAACCTTAGCGTTGATTCCCACCTTGCGAACCATCCTTCAATAAGGACTCCACAGTCCATTAGGATTTTCTTTTCTCTTTAGTTTTCTTTTTAGTCTCTTTCACTTTAGCTTGCTTTTCTTTAATTTTGTATTTAGTTTATTTATATTATGTCTTAATAACCCCTGGCTAATCCTTCACGAGTTCCCCAATTTCTTCATCTAGCATAGAGCTTGGGAACCAACACCACCACCATACCGACGCCTTCGCCACCATAACCTCCACGACCCCTACCATCTGCCAGGGAAACCGTCCACATCCTCAAAGATCTCGTCAGTAAATCCAGGAAGAACACTTTTCCCTCCTATCTTTTTGATTGCTCACTAAATTAAAAATATCTAATCTTTGTACATTGAGGGCAATGTACATCTTAAGTGTGGGGGGTAAATATACCTAACTTTTTGCATTATTCTCAAATCCCTGAGGGTAAAAGTGGAAAAAAAGTGCCAAACTTTTTTCATTATTCTCAAATCCCCGATTCAGTCTTGTTTTTATGCAAAGTTGTCATATTACTAATTAGGATGAAATTTCTGATGATTTGTGATGATTATTGACATGTTTTAGAATAAGTCATAGTTAATTGTACATTGATGTTTAATTTAAGGAATACTAGAGAATCAAGCATGATAAGTCTATTTTTCAGGAATTAAAATTTTTGCTAGGTTGTTGACCTAAATTTGAATACTACCTTGAAATTTAAAATTCATAAGGATGATGTCAAAACACCCATAATTTTTATGAGTATTTGAACCTTATAGAGTATACATTCTTTTTCGTGCTCATTTTTTGATTATGAGTGTGTCAACTATGAACTGTTATTCTAGAACTTGCCTCGTTTATACATGTTGAGACCACAGTTATGATTTGATATACAGAGATGATAAAGGCACCTAGGTTTTAACCCACTAATTCCACTAAATAGCCCACCTTTACAATTAACCCCTAGTGAACCCCGTTGATCCTAACAAACCCTTTTTATTTGACTCACCTACTAATATTAACCCAAAACCTTTGTATTTGTTATCACCCTTTCTTTTGACTACCCCTTAATCGAGACTTGATTTGATCAGTTATCGAAGTTTATTATTCTGATAGTTAAATTTATGCATTACTTAGTTTGTTCTTAAAAAAATCCAAGTTATTCAATATTAGTAGTATGAAAAGAGAGCCAACACAATCAAAGACTGTTTTCAAAAGAAAAGCTCGTATTGGTAGGATTACTACTTTTCAATTAGTAAAGTTTCGGTAAAGTTTTAGGTAGGTACTTGTCAATTCAATCTCGATTCTAACCCTCTAATTTCAGCCTGTGACCACACCTTTTACCCTAGCCCCGTTACAACCCTAACAAAGAGCTTTTGATCTGTTTATCATCTTATATTACAGTGGTGGAGATTTGATTTTCAGGCAAGCCTATGGGATTAACTTTTCAGGTTCGACTTATGAGCAATCTTTTCCTGAACCTTAAACACTTTAGAGTGATTTGAGTGAATCCTCAGTAAGGACATCAATCTTTGTCCGTTTTGAATTGAAAAGGTAGTCATTTAAATAAAGAGAGACACATATATTTTCAAGGTACAAAATCATGGCTTATCTCGTTTAAATCTTTAGGACTCTTTGAATTGAATTATCCATGTATAAATTATCTATGAATTATAATATAGCATTGTTGATAAGAATTGCAGATCATGGAAAGTTCGTTTTAATTGTAAGATGAGAATTTTGCTTGAGGACAAGCAAAAGCTTAAGTGTAGGGGTATTTGATAAATCGTAAAAGTAACATATTTTAATCCTACATTTAATATCCTTTTGGATGATTTATTCCTTGTTCTATATAAAAAGGTGCTTGTAATCCTTTCTTTTAATGTCTTATACCCAGGAAAGCACCCGAGGATGAAAAGAACACGAAACGGGCCCAAAACGGAGTAAATGGGCCTTAGCACGAAATTGACACGGCCTGGCCCAAAGACCACACAGCCGTGCCTCGACGAACACCTAGAGCACGGCCTCAACTCCGTCACACACAGCCGTGACTCAAGTTAGAAATCCGAGCATGGTCAGGTCTCAATCCATACGGGCGTGTGCTGTGGCCGTGCCTATGTCGCTGGAAAGAGCAATTCAGTCAGAAAAGGATACTTATGGAGAAAGAATCGCATTCCAAGAGCCTATATATATCCCCCAAGTACCACCTTTGAAAAGCATCGAAAGCTAGGCCAATGAGCCAAGCCGAGGAGGTCAGAGTTAGGGAATAACGCGAGGATAGCCAGTTGATCATCCCAAGAAGCCGAAATTATACTCAAGACGACGGAATTCTCCTTCAATTCTTTCAGGGGGTTTTAGGGTTTTCTTATGTTTTATTTTATCTTTTCTCTTGCTATGTTTTGTTTATTCATTATGAACTAAACCCCTTAGATACCTGAAGGGGATGAAACCTAGATGGATTTTGTTATTTGATTTTTAAGTTATATGATAATTACTTAGTTTGTTCTTAATTATGTTGCTTCATCCAAATCTAATGTGCTTAGGTGGAGGAGGAATAGACCCTGCCTAAGAGTAGATCTAACATAATTAAGCGAAGTTGATCGAACGCCTAGAGATAGGGTTACGAGATTTTGCCAGATTAGGGTGAAACCTAATATAGGAGTACATTGATCGATTTACTGCTATCCTAGGGGGTTATTATAAGCGAACGAGAGTTCCACTAATTAACCTAGGGTTAGACGTTATTCGCCTCGAGAGAGAGTTTAATATAGGTTAGGGAGTCTCACGGATCAAGCTAAGTAAAGAAATCATATAATTTGGGGTTAGATAATAAGTGAAGTCTAAGTGGATTCTTTTTAAAGGTATCGTCGCAATCAACTGAGTTTTTCTTCAAAGTTATTTTCCAATTCGTTCTTCTTGTCTTTGTGTTCTTAGTCTTAGTCTTCGACAATATAGCTTAAAAGCAACATTCACTTTAATATAGGCTAAATAATAAAAAGAAAGTTAGTATTAATACTTTTAGTTCCTTTGGGTTCGATAATCCGGTCTTACCTAAGCTATACTACTGTTCGATAGGAACACTTGCCTTTAATCATTGTCGGAGTTAGTCTCCAGGTTTGATCATTCTTTTATAAATTTTAAAGCTCTGATTTTGACACGATCAGTTGACATTCCGGTCTTGCCTTAACCATACTACTGTTCGATAGGTGCGCTTTCCTCAAATCGTTGTTAGAGTTAGTTTCTAGGTTCGATCATTCTCATTATAAATTTAAAACTCTGAATTCGATGATCAAGTTTTTGGCGTCGTTGCCGAGGAACTAAAATATTAAGAAAGCTCTATTTTTATTACTTTATCCATTATTTTTTTATTTTCCGCAATTTACTTTTATTTTAGGTTAAATTTTGATTTTGCTAAATTTTCTTTCTTTCTTTTCCCTAGCAGGTACCTCTAGTTTATGACTAGAAGGAACCCGAAAGGACCATTAGTATACGACAGTGATATTAAAGCAACCGCTCGCAGAAATCGCAGAGAAATTAGGCGAGCCCTAAATTACACAGAAGAAGAGCGAGAAGGCAGATCCAATCCTACTGAAGGGATGGACGAGAATAATCCACCACCACAAGATGTGGCAGAAAATAATGCTCCGCGTACTATGTATGATTATGCTAAACCTCATTTAACAGGAGCAGAATCGAGTATTGTTAGGCCTGTTATAGTTGCTAATAATTTTGAATTAAAGCCTAACACTATACAAATGATTCAACAATTTGTTCAATTTGATGGTTTACAGGACGAAGACCTAAATACTCATTTAGCTAATTTTTTAGAGTTCTGTGATACCTTCAAAATAAATGGCGTTTCTGATGATGTCATATGTCTTCAGTTATTTCCCTTTTCATTAAGGAATAAAGCCAAACAGTGGTTAAACTCGTTACCACAAGGGTCAATCACTACATGGGATCAAATGACCGAAAATTTTTTATTAAAATATTTCCTACCGGCCAAAACGGCCAAATTACAGAATGATATCTCTTCTTTTGTGCAGATGGATTTAGATACATTATATCACGCATGGGAGAGATACAAGGATCTCTTGAGAAGGTGTCCACACCATGGTTTACCCTTGTGGCTCCAAGTCCAAACTTTCTATAACGGTGTGAACCCCTCAACGAGGCAACTAATTGATTTAGCCACCGGTGGAACCCTGAACAACAGAACTCCTGAAGCAGCCTACGAGTTTATTGAAGAGATGTCACTGAATACCTATCAGTGGCAAGTTACAAGGACAAAACCAACAAAATTAGCCGGAGCTTTCAACCTCGACGCAGTAACCATGCTATCAACACAGGTAAAGATGATGAATAAAAAGCTTGATAGTTTGTGTTCTTCGCAGGTACATCCAGTAATGCAGTGCGATGCAAGTGGAACTGTGGCGAATCCTGAGTACCACCCTACCAACCGGGCACAGAAAGCGAACAGATGAACTATATAGGTAATAATTTCAGATCTATTAATAACCTTTATAGTAATACTTATAATCCAGGTTGGAGGAACCAACCAAATTTTTCATGGGGAGGTCAAGGAAATCAAGGAAATCAAAGACAACAACCTCCTCAAAATTTCCAAAACCAGCCCTATCCACAGGAAAAGAGGCCGAACCTTGAAGAGATGCTGACAAAATTCATGGCAGCCACAGATACCCATCTCCAACAAACTGAGACGACACTCGATAATCAACAGGCATCAATCAAAGGGATCGAGAGCCAAGTTGGGGAACTTACTAAGTCAGTTGGAAAACTTACTAAGATAGTTTCTGAAATTCGATCAGAGATTTTTTCTAAAGCAACCGAACAGGTAAAGGCAGTTATACTGAGAAGTGGAAAGGAGTTAGTCGAACCAAAGAAAAAAATACCACACGAAGATAACAAAGCAAAGGATGAGGGAGTTGAGGATGTAACTCCAGTACGCAACGAAAATAAACCACAAATCCCATATCCGGCAAAGTTGAAGAAAGACCGATTAGATGCCCAATACGATAAATTTCTTGAACTTTTCAAACAAATACATATTAACTTACCCTTTGTTGAAGCCATTTCGCAGATGCTAACGTACGCAAAATTCTTAAAAGAACTCCTGATAAATAAAAGGAAGCTTGAAGAAATATCAACAGTGGAGCTTAATGAAGAATGTTTAGCCATCCTCCAAAACAAGTTACCAACCAAATTGAAAGACCCAGGAAGTTTTACTATTCCTTGTTTAATTGGTAGTTTAAATATTAAGAAAGCATTAGCTGATCTAGGTGCCAGTATTAATTTAATGCCTTATAAAATGTTTAAACAACTAGATCTTGGGGAACCAAAACTCACTAGGATGAGCATTCAATTAGCTGATAGATCTATTAAATATCCTAGAGGAGTTATCGAAGATGTCTTGGTAAAAATTGATAAATTTATTTTCCCTGTTGATTTCGTTGTGCTTGACATGGATGAGGACATTGAGGTTCCCTTAATTTTAGGGTGCCCTTTTTTAGCTACTGCTAGGGCTGTTATCGATGTAGGTGACGGTAAACTTGCACTAAGGATAGGCGATGAGGAAATTATTTTTCAAATTTATGATGCCATGCGATATTCTAAAGAACAAGATGATTCTTGTTATTTGTTGATACCACTGACCATATCATTCAAAACTCATTACAGGAAATTATAAATGATGACACGATGGAATTGTGGCTGACTTAAGAAGAGGGTGAAGAAGATGAAGTCGACGAGCTAAATTTGAATACATTTTCATCTAGATATACGAAAGAAGAGAGCATTAAAGTCAATGATGAACTAAAACAAAAACCCTCCATTGATGAGCCGCCCAAATTGGAATTGAAACAGTTGCCGAAACACTTAGAATATGGCTGCCGGTAATTATCTCTTCAGATCTAGAACGCAAGGAAAAAGAGGAGTCGATACAGGTACTAAGAGAACATAAAAGAGCCATAGCTTGGAAAATCTCTGACATTAAGGGAATAAGCCCATCGTTTTGCACCCACAAAATTTTTATGGAAGAGGAATACAAGCCGTGTGTGCAACTTCAGAGACGTTAAACCCCAATATGAAAGAAGTGGTCAAAGCTGAGGTAATTAAACTTCTAGATGCAGGAATAATCTATCCTATTTCTGACAGTACTTGGGTAAGTCCTGTGCAGGTAGTTCCAAAGAAAGGAGGTATGACTGTGGTGCCCAACGAAAGGAATGAGTTGATTCTTACAAGAACAGTTACAGGTTCGAGAGTCTGTATAGACTATAGAAAACTAAACGACGCTACTAGAAAAGATCACTTTCCTTTGCCCTTCATTGATCAAATGTTAGAAAGGTTATCTGGGAAAATGTACTATTGCTTCCTAGATAGACTCTCTGGCTATTTCCAAATCCCAATAGCACATAAAGATCAAGAGAAGACAACATTCACATGCCCTTACGGTACGTTTGCTTATCATAGAATGCCTTTTGGATTATGTAATGCTCCTGCTACTTTTCAGCGTTGCATGTTGGTAATCTTCGACGAACTCGTGGAAGACATTATGGAGGTATTTATGGATGATTTCTCAGTATTCGGTAATTCTTTCCATCTTTGCCTTAAAAATTTAAAACGAGTTCTAATGAGATGTGAGGAAACAAACCTTGTTTTAAATTGGGAAAAATGTCACTTTATGGTTAGAGAAGGGATTGTGTTAGGACATAAGATTTCTAGTAAAAGGATTGAGGTAGATAAAGCAAAGATTGAAACCATAGAAAAATTACCTCCCCTTAGTTCAGTTAAGGCTATTAGGAGCTTTTTAGGACATATAGGATTCCATAGAAGATTCATTAAAGATTTTTCTAAAATAGCTAAGCCTTTAACAAAATTACTAGAAAAAGATGTTCCTTTCAGTTTCGATCTAGAATGTTTAGATGCATTCAATTTCCTTAAGGATAAACTAATAAATGCTCCGATTATAATTGCACCTGATTGGAATTTACCCTTTGAACTAATGTGTGATGAGAGTGATTTTGCAGTAGGTGTAGTTCTGGGACAACGAAGAGACAAGCATTTTCAGCCAATTTATTATGCTAACAGAACATTGACACCCGCACAAGAAAAATACACCACCACAGAGAAAGAATTACTAGCTATAGTTTTTGCTTTTGACAAATTTAGGCAGTATTTAATACCATCTAAAGTTGTCGTTTACACTGTCCATTCAGCTCTTCGTTATCTTTTAACTAAATCTGATGCAAAACGATGGATTTTACTCTTATAGGAATTTGATTTGGAAATACAAGATAAGAAAGGAGCTGAGAATCTTACAGCAGATCACCTCTCTAGGCTTGAGAACCCAGATGTCGAAGAGCTCGATGAAAGTGAGATAAACGACTCGTTTCCCGAAGAACAACTCTTTTCTATAACCCACTCTGAGGTACCATGGTTTGCAAATATTGCGAATTATTTAGCTGCTAACATATTGCCAAAAAGACTAACACGTCACCAAAAGAAGCGATTCTTTGTTGATGCGAAAAACTATTTTTGGGAAGATCCCTTTCTTTTCCACATATGTGCAGATCAGGTAACTCGAAGATACGTTACAAAGGAGGAAACAAGTAAAGTCCTGGAACATTGCCATTAATGACCTTCAGGAGGACACTACAGTGGCATTAAGACAGTACATAAAATACTCGAATCAGGTTTTTATTGGCCCACTCTATTCAAAGATGCCAACAGGTATGTCGCTTCGTGTGATAAATGCTAAAGAACAGGTAATGTTTCTAAACATGATGAAATGTCTCAATTGTATATGCTATCATGTGAAATATTTGATGTATGGGGTATTGATTTTATGGGTCCATTCCCTAGTTCATTTGGAAATAAATACATCCTAGTGGCAATTGATTACATGTCAAAATGGGTTGAAGCCGAAGCTTTACCTACCAATGATGCTAGATTAGTAGTTAAGTTTATCAAGAAACTGTTCTCTTGATTTGGAGCACCTAGAGCTATCATTAGTGATAGGGGCTATCCCTGATTTGGAACATCTAGAGCTATCCTGTGGTGTACTCCATATTTTTTTAAGACTTTTTCAAATTGAGTATTACAGAAATGAGTGCCCCTATCACTAATGATAGCTCTAGGTGTTCCAAATCGAGAGAACAGTTTCTTGATAAACTTAACTACTACTCTAGCATCATTGGTAGGTAAAGCTTTGGCAACCCGAGCACTAAAAGTTCTCAAACCGAGAGAACAGTTTCTCGAGACTTTAGGGGTATAATAGTGAAGATTTTAGGGGTATGAGAGAGGAGCTTCAGCTCTGTGAACCTTCTTTTAGAAATAAAAATAGGGTAAGTCTAGCTTAAGACTTTAAACGAGCGCTTCTCGAGAGGCAACCCGAGCACTAACCTCACTAACATTAGATTCTTAATTTTTAGCATTTAATTCCATACTAATTAATCCGATAAAGTGCAGGTTTTAGACCACACAGTCTTGTACACGGGTATGCCCGTCGCCGTGTAGAAGCCAGGGGACGAACCACGGGCGCGCTAGTAGCCGTGCACGACAAAGAAGAATTTTTCCCAACACGGGCTGCGATAACAATCCATGCTCGTGCCGAGTTTCTGTGGACTATACTGACTTACCAAACACGGGCAAGACACGGCCCTGCCTCACAACCGTGTAAAGATACTGACTTGTCGAGCACGGGCTAAACACGCCCGTTCTAAACAACCGTGGGAAGAAGAACACAGGCGTGGCACCTTGACCACGGCCGTGGCCAAATACCCTGAACGCGCCCAAAATTCAAAATCACGAAAAACACAGGCTGATTAAAATCGAACACAGGCGTGGCCCCTGGCCATGCTCCCACCCCTATTTAAGGAACTTAAATTCTCATCTTCCCTAAATCACAACCCTAACCGATTCTCTCAACCCCCTCCTTCCTTAATCCGGCCACCATCCTAAAATCACCCTCAACTTGACCCCCATAACATCTTTCCTCTTTTAAAAAAACCCACACAAAATGCTTCCACGCCCGTATTAACAAAGCCCATGCCCTCAACACAGCCGTACTACCCAAAATTTTACAGCGCACGACCATGTAGCACCGTACACGCCCGTGCTCCGCCGTTCACGTCGCCACACACCCCAAAACACTGCTGGTCACTCTTCACTATTTCATTTTCATCTATTTTAACTATTGTTTGATTAAAATTTCATGTTATTTAGTTTCTTTTTACTTTCAGTATTATTTAGTTTTATTTAGTTTTAGTATTATTTAGTTTTAAGTATAATCTCTTGATATTTAGAACTAATTTGATTTCTATATTTTTGCTTAAATTTTGTCAATATAATTTCTCATGGCTGAAATGCTCTTATTTAGACTTTGAATATTTTGGGTATCGATCAAAATAAATGCTTTATTATCACTTGAATACCAACGGTTTTCAAATACAATGTCGTCATCTCGAGGAAAGAGAACAGCAGCCTCGAGCTCGAAAAAGCGAAAGGTACTTGGATCATCATCCGCAATAGCATCCACCGAAGTGCGCCATCTGTTCCTTCAATTTCCCCCAGGGTATCCAAACGATGCTGCACATGAGGATGATCAAATATCGACGTGCCCCCAGGGACCGATCCTCCTCAATACCGACTAGCCCCCTCTACTGACGAGGAGGAGCATGAGGACATTCCTGATGATGTCCCACCACCACGGGAGGCCATGCACAAGCTTCACTTTTGGGCATCTCTGCACGCCTCACCTAGTTCGAGCAATACTGTACTCAGCAGTTCAATGACACCGCTCGACGTTCTGACAAGATCGAGGCCACCCTTCAGCAGATTTGTCATCACTTCCACATTTCTTCACCGACACCACCGCAGGACCCAGCAGACGATGAGGACCTTTGAGTCCTTTTATTATCTTTATTTTTAGTTTTCTTTTCTTTATTTTAGTTCATAGCTTCAGTTTTTATTTAAACTTGTTGCCTTTTATATTTCAAACTTTTATTTCATTCATGATATCATTGGCTATCTAACCTTCGAGTATTGCTAACAAACACTTGTTTAATCATGCCATCGAGATATCTAACTGATGACTTCACAGTTTCAAGTGCACACTCCAAATAACAAACAAATCACTAAGGAGTAATTCAATACTACATACGTCATCATCTTTTCACCTCCGACTCAAGGAATACATCTAGAATTCAGGAAATGTCACTTTTTCCCCTCTCTTTTGATTATCTCCTAATTGCTATTATCTATCCTTGTACATTGAGGGCAATGTACATCTTAAGTGTGGGGTGTAAAAGTGTTTAACTTTTTTTCATTATTCTCAAATCCTTGAATTATATCTTGTTCTTCAGTAATTTCCTCATATTACTAATTAGGATGAAATTTCTGGTGATTTATGATTTTTATTGATATGTTTTTGAAGTAAGCCATAATTAATTGTGCATTGATGATTAAATTTGAAGAATACTAGAGAATCAAGCAAGATAAGTCTATTTTTCAAAAATTAAATTTTTTTTAGGTTGTCTACCTGAATCTGAATGTTACTTTGAAGTTTGAAATTTACAAGGTTGATATCAAAAACCCATAATTTTCTGTGAGCTTTTGAACCTTATAGAGCATATATTCTTTTTCGTGCTCACTTTATTGATTATGAGTGTGTCAACATTGAACTGTTATTCTAGAACTTGCTTCGATTATACATGTCAAGACCACACCCTTGATTTGATATACAGAGATGATAAAGGCACCTAGGTTTTAACCCACTCACTCCACTAAAAACCCACCTCCGAAATTAACCCCTAGTGAACCCCGTTGATCCTAACAACCCTTTTTATTGACTCACCCATTAATATTACCCCAAAACCCTTTGTATTTGTTATCACCATTTTCTTTTGACTACCCTTATATCGAGATTTGATTTGATTAGTTACCTAATTATATTATTTCAGTAGCTGAATTTATCCTTTATTATTTAATTTGTTCTTAAAAAAATCTAAGTATATTCAGTATTAGCATTATGAAAAGTGAGCTTATACAGTTAAAGTCTATTTATCAAAAGAAAAGCTCGTATTATTAGGGTTATTACTTTTCAGTTGATATTATTGTCTCAGTATTTCTAGATAGGTAACTTGTCAATTTAATTCAATCTCGATTCTAACCTTCTATTTCAGCCTTTACCCACACCTTTAACCCTAGCCCTGTTACAACCCTGTTAAAGACCTTTTGATCTGTTTATCATCTCATTTTACAGTGGTGGAGATTTGATTTTCAGGCAAGCCTATGGGATTAACTTTTCAGATTCGACTTTAGAGTACTCTTTTCCCTGAACCTTAAACACTTTTTGAGTGATTTGAGTGAATCTTTTATGAGGATGTCAATCCTTGTCAATTTTGAATTAAAGGTAATTATTTAGACAAGGGGAGACACCTACGTTTTCGTGATACAAATGTATGACTTATATTGTTTGAATCTTCAGGACTCTTTGAGTTAAATTACCCATGTATAAATTATCTATGAATTATGATGAGACATTGCTAATAGGAATATTGAATCATGGAAAGTTCGCTTTAATTGTAAATTGAGAATTTTGCTTGAGGACAAGCAAAAGCTTATGTGTGGGGGTATGTGATAAACCGTAAAAGTAACATATTTTAATCCCACATTTAGCATACTTTTGGATGATTTATCCCTTGATTTATGTGAAAAGGTGCTCTTAATCCTTTCTTTTCATGTTTTATACTCAGGAGAGCACCAAAGGACTGAAAGAATGAAAAACGGGCCCAAAATAGAGTAAATGGGCCATATCACGAAATTCAAACGGCCTGGCCCAAATCCACACAGCCGTGGCCACAACTTACACGGGCATGTGCCATGGCCGTGTCCCTGTCACTGGAAAGAAGAGTTTCACTTGGAAAAGGATACTTAGGGGCAAAGAAACCTATTTCAAAAGCCTATATAAACCCTCTAAGTATTACCTAAAAGAGGGCGGTTAGCTAGGCCAAGGAGCCGAGCCAGAAAGGTCAGATTTGTGGGGAACACTCGAAGATAGCCAGTTGATCCTTCTCAAGAAGTCGGTATTATATTCAAGACGGTGGATCTCTCCTTCAATTCCTTCAGGGGGTTTTAGGGATTTCTTATGTTTTGTTTTATCTTTTCTTTTGAGATGTTTTCTTTTATTGTTATGAAATAAACCCTTCAGATACCTGAAGGGGATGAAACCTAAGACGGATCTTGTTATTGTTTTCTGAACTATATGATAAATATTTGACTTGTTCTTAATTATGTGCTCTTAATTCTTGTGTTGATATTTCCGAGATATTGATTCAAGTGTGATGTGCTTAGGTGGTGGAGCAAAAGTCCCTACTTAAGAGTAGATCTAGCATAATTAAGCGGAGTTGATCGCACGCCTAGAGATAGGGTGACGAGATTTTGCCGGATTAGGGTGAAACCTAATATGGGAGTCCATAGATCGAGTTAATGCAATTCTAGGGGTTTTAATTAGAAAGAGATTTCAATTAATCAACCTAGGGTTAGACGTTATTCGCCTTGAGGGAGTGTTTAATATAACTTAGGGAATCTTACGGATCAAGTCAAGTGAATAAATCGTCTGGTTCAGTGTTAGATAATAAGTGAAGTCTAGGTGGATTCTTCCTAAGGGTATTGTCATAATCAACTGAGTTTTTCCAACAGTATTTCCCCAATTCATTCTTTTTGTCTTTGTGCCTTTAGCTTAGTAGTTAGTTAAATTTAGATTAAATAACAACTTCACTTATTTTAGGCTAGATAATAGAAAGAGAGTTAGTCTTAGTACTTTTGGTTCCTTTGGGTTCGACATTCCGGTCTTGCCTTAACTATACTACTGTTTGATAGGTGTTTGCCTCAAATCGTTGTCAGAGTTAGTTTCTAGGTTCGATCATTCTCATTATAAATTTAAAACTCTGAATTCGACGATCAAAAACATCTCAGAAGAAAAGATAAAACAAAACATAAGAAATCCCTAAAACTCCCTGAATGAATTGAAGGAGAGATCCTATGTCTTGAGTATAACTCCGGCTTCTTGAGATGGATCAACTGTCTCTCTTCGAGTAAATCTCCACAAATCTGCCTCCTTTGGCCTAGTCGGATGCCTCCTGACTAAAGCCTCGGGTTCCGGCTTCTGCCGAACACCTCTTCAAGTTGCCCCCTTGGGTGTTTATATAGACTTTGAGATGCCTTACTTGGCCCCTAAGTATCCTAATTCAAGTAGAATTCCTACTAGGGTGTTTGAATAGGCTTTGGAATGTGTTTCTTTGCCCCCAAGTATCCTATTCCGAGTAAAACTCCTCTTGGCCGCGGCAGTGACACGCCCGTGGCACACACCCGTGTAAGTTGTGACCAGGCCGTGTTCGAGGCTGTTGAATGAGGCACGGCCGTGTGGTCTTGGGCCCAGGCCGTGTGGATTTCGTAATATGGCCCATTTACTCTGTTTTGGGCTCGTTTTCCGTTCTTTTCATCATTCGGTGCTCTCTTAAGTATAAAACATGAAAACAAAGGATCAAGAGCACCAAATTACATAATTCAAGGCTTAAATCATCCAAAAGCATGCTAAATGTGGGCTTAAAATATGTTACTTTTACAGTTTATCAAATACCCCCACACTTAAGCTTTTGCTTGTCCTCAAGCAAAATTCTCAACTCACAATTAAAAATGAACTTCCCTGATTCATAATATTCATCAATAATGTTTCATCATAATTCAAAGATAATTCATACATGGATACTTCAACTCAAAGAGTCCAAAAGATTCAAACACTCTAACTCATACATTTGTAGCACAAAACATAGGTGTTTCCCCTCATCTGAATAATTACCTCTGATTCAAAACCGACAAGAGTTGACATCCTCACTAAAGATTCACTCAAATCACTCGAAGTATTTAAGGTTCAGAATTAAGCACTCAAAAGTCAAACATGAAGAGCTAATCCCATAGGCTTGCATGAAAATCAAATCTCCACCACTATAATATGAGATGATACACAAATCAAAAGGTCTTTTAAAAAGGGTTGTAACGGGGGTTAGGTTAAAGGTGTGGATAAAGGCTGAATTAGAAAGTTAGAATCGAGATTGAATTGAAAATTTACCTAACTAGAAAAAATGAACTAATCCTAAATAATTACATCAATTGAAAACTAATAATACGAGCTTTTTCTTTAAGATTTGAAATTTAAACATGTAAGCTCACTTAATTATAGAACTAATAATGAACATATTTCTTTTTCTCTTTTTTTTTAACAAGTTAATAATAGGAAAGAACTTTTACAACTGAAATATAGAACATAATTAGGTAACTGTTCAAAATCAAATCTCGACAAAAAGGGAGTCAAGGAATGGGTTTTGGGTTAATATTAGTGGGTGAGTCAATAAAAGGGTTGTTAGGATCAATGGGGTTCACTAGGGGTTAATTATGAAGGTAGGCTTTTAGTGGAGTAAGTGGGTTAAAACCTAGGTTCCTTTATCATCTCTGTATATCAAATGAAATGTGTGGTCTCGACATGTATCATCAATGCAAGTTCTAGAATAACAAATCAATGTTGACACACTCATAATCAATAAAGTGAGCACGAAAAAGAATGTATGCTCTAAAAGGCTCAAAAGCTCACAAAAATTATGAATATTTGATATCGACTTCGTAAATTTCAAATTTCAAGGTAACATTCAGATTCAGGTAGACGACCTAACAAACTTTTTAATTTTTGAAAAATTGACTTATCATGCTTGATTCTCTAGTATTCTTCAAATTTAATCATCAATGCACAATTATCAATGACTTAATCCAAAACATATCAATAAAAGTCATATATCAAGGAAATTTCATTCTAATCATAATATGAGAAACTTACTTTAGAACAAGGTATAATTCAGGGATTTTCAAATAATACTATAGTTAACCCCCTCACACTTAAGATGTACATTGCCCTCAATGTACAAAGATAGATAATATCAAAATAATCATAAAATCATAAGATGGGGAGAGGAGTGAAACTTCCTGAATTTTGGATGAAGTTAATGAAAAGAAACCGGATAGGGTTGGAGGTGAACGTAGGGAAGCGTCTCGAACCGTTGGAAATTGAGTCCTCGAAGTAGCCGGCTTGATATATCATAAGTTGAATCTAAATGGTACGAAGAATAAGAAGAAGATAATAAAGATGGTAAAAAACTAAAAATAAAAATAAGAATAAAAATAAAAGTAAATAATGGAAAATGAAAGAAGAAAGATAACGGGAAAAAGGAAGGGAAGAAGGGGTTAAATAGAAATTATGGATCTGGTAGTTGGCCCCGCCCTTGTACCTTCTTGTGGTGGCCATACGGCCATAGCCACGGCCGTGTAGTATGGAAATCTGTACTTTGGTTAGTTTATGGTTAGGTGCTAAAAGGAAAAATAAAAGTAAAAAATAAAAAAATGTAAAAATTAATGGGGTTAGTGCTCAGGTTGCCTCCCGAGAAGCGCTCGTTTATATCTTAAGCTAGACTTTACCTCTCATTCGTATGGCCATGGGGGTTTGAGGAGATAAAAATCCTTTCTCATGCGATCAATTCGGTTATTGATATAAAATTTAAGTCCAGTAATGTTTTGCTCAAAAGTGCCGAAATTAGAATGTGTTACCTCGACCGTTCCATCTGGGAAGATTTTGAGTACCTGATCTCCTATCTTAAGCTGGTTGTCCCATTATTAAGTTTTTCGTGGAGTTGCCTCGTTTTTGCTTCGTGTGTTTTTAGTCTCTCCTTGAAGTGTGTCTTCCATTCGTCTAGTTCATCGATCCAAAGCCTTCGTTCCTCATGAATTTCTTCTTTATCGACATGAGGTATAGGATCTGGCATCTGCGAAAGAGCTTCTGATAAACCATAATAGTAACATAATTTAATCCCACATTTAGTATGCTTTTGGATGACTTAAGCCTCGATTCATATAAAAAGGTGCTCTTAATCCTTTCTTTTCATGTCTTATACCCAGGAAAGCACCCGAGGATGAAAAGAGCATAAAACGGTCCCAAAACGGAGTAATTGGGCCATATCACGAAATCGACATGGCCTAGCCCAAAGATCACACGGCCGTGCCTTATCAAACATCTAGAACACGGCCTTACCCCCGAGTCGCACGGTCGTGCCTCATTAAAGAAGTCCGAACACAGTCCAAAGACTAGTCACACGGGCGTGTGACATGGCCATGTCCCTGTCGCGGCAAAGAGCAATTTCATTCGGATTTGGATACTTTGGGGCGAAGAAACACATTCCAAGAGCCTATATAAACCCCCTAAGTACCACTTTAGAGAGGGCGGTGAAGCTAGGATAAAGAGCCAAGCCGGAAGGTCAGATTTGTGGGAATCACTCGAAGTTAGCCAGTTGATCCATCCCAAGAAGCTGAAATTCTACTCAATACGGTGAATTTCTCCTTCAATTCCTTCAGGGAGTTTTAGGGATTTCTTATGTTTTGTTTTATCTTTTCTCTTGAGATGTTTTATTTATTTGTTATGAACTAAACCCTTCAGATACCTGAAGGGGGTGAAACCTAGATGAATCTTGTTATTGATTTCTGAATTATATGATAAATGCTTAGTTTGTTCTTAATTATGTGTGCTCAATCCACATTTGATGTGCTTAGGTGGAAGAGGAATAGACCCTGCCTAAGAGTAGATCTAGCGTAATTAAGCGAAGTTGATTGCACGCCTAGAGATAGGGTGACGAGATTTTGCCGGATTAGGGTGAAACTTAAAATGGGAATCCATAGATCGATTTACTGCTATTCTAGGGGGTTATTATTCGAGAAAGAGATTTCCGTTAATTAACCTAGGGTTAGACGTTATTCGCCTCGAGAGAGGGTTTAATATATGTTAGGGAGTCCTACGGATCAAACTAAGTGAATAAATCGTATGGTTTAGTGTTAGATAACAAATGAAGTCTAGGTGGATTCTTCCTGAGGGTATCGTCATGATCAACTGAGTTTTCCTTCAAGTTATTTTCCAATTCGTTAATTTAGATCAAGGATACTCCACTTTACTTCAGGCTAAATAATAAAAAGAAAGTTAGTATTAGTACTTTTAGTTCCTTTGGGTTCGACAATTCGGTCTTGCCTAAGCTATACTACTGTTCGATAGGTACACTTGCCTTTAATCGTTGTCAGAGTTAGTTTCCAGGTTCGATCTCATTCATTATAAATTTAAAACTCTGATTTCAGCTATCAAGTTTTTGGCGCCGTTGCCGGGGAACTAAAATATTAAGAAAGCTCTATTTTTATTACTTTAGCCATTATTTTTATTTTTTTGCAATTTACTTTTTTTTATTTTTTTTAGGTTAAATTTTGATTTCGCTAAATTTTCTTTCTTCTTCTAGCAGGTACCTCCAGTTTATGACTAGAAGGAACTCGAGAGGACCTTTGGTATACGATAGTGAAATTGAAGCTACCGTTCGTAGGACTCGCAGAGAAATCAGGCGAGCCCTAAATTACACAGAGGAAGATCAAGAAGGCAAATCCAATCCTACTGAAGAGATGGACGAGAATAACCCACAACCACATGATGTGGGGGAAAACAATGCTCCACGTACTATGTTTGATTATGCTAAACCGTATTTAACAGGAGCAGAATCGAGTATTGTTAGGCCTGCTATAGCTGCTAATAATTTTTAATTAAAGCCTAACTCAATAGAAATGATTCAACAGTTTGTTCAATTTGATGGTTTACAGGATGAAGATCCAAACAGTCATATAGCTAACTTTTTAGAGTTCTGCTACACCTTCAAAATAAATGGCGTTTTTTATGATGCCATACGTCTTCGGTTATTCCTTTTTTCATTAAGGAATAAAGCCAAACAGTGGTTAAACTCGTTACCACGAGGATCAATCACTACATGGGAACAAATGACCGAAAAATTTTTATTGAAATATTTCCCACCGGCCAAAACGGCCAAATTACAGAATGATATCTCTTCTTTTGTGCAGATGGATTTAGAGACATTATACGACGCATGGGAGAGATACAAGGATCTCTTGAGAAGGTGTCCGCACCACAATTTACCCTTATGGCTACAAGTCCAAACCTTCTACAACGGTGTAAACCCCTCAATGAGATAAAATCGATTCAACCGCTGGTGGAACCCTTAACAACAGAACTCCTGAAGCAGCCTACGAGTTCATTGAAGAGATGTCACTGAATAACTATCAGTGGCAAGTGACAAGGAAAAAACCGACAAAATCAGTCGGAGTTTACAACCTCGATGCAGTGACCACACTATCAACACAGATAGAGATGATAAATAAAAAGCTTGATAGTTTATGTTCTTCGAAGGTACACCCAGTCATGCAGTGTGACGCAAGTGGAACTATGGCGAATCCTGAGTACCCACACTACCAACCAGGAGCAGAGAGCGAACAGATGAACTATATAGGTAATAATTTCAGATCCAATAATAATCCTTATAGTAATACTTACAATCCAGGTTGGAGGAACCACCCAAATTTTTCGTGGGGAGGTCAAGGAAATCAAGGAAATCAAAGGCAACAACCTTCTCAAAACTTCCAAAATCAGCCCTATCCTCAAGAGAAGAAGCCAAACCTCGAAGAGATGCTGACAAAATTTATGGCAAACACGAAAACTGTTTCCAAGAAAATGAGAAAACACTTAAAGATCGACAAGCGTCGATGGAAAAACTTTCTAATTCAGTCAAAGAAGTCACTAAAGCAATCAGTCAACTTACAAAGTTAATGGCAGAACGACCGCAAGGACGTCTACCAAGTAACACCAAGATTAACCCAAAGGAGCAAATTCAAGCCATCACAGCTCATGATAGCAAAGGATTAGACGAACCAAACAAAGAGATAGACGAAGATAAAATAGAGGTAGCACAAGAAGAGCCGAAACCGACAATTAAAGAGTACCAACCTCGCATACCTTATCCCGAAGCAATGAAAAGAGACAATTCAGAAGAACAGTTCAGTAAGTTTCTTAAACTTTTAAAGAAATTACATATTAATTTACCTCTTCTTGAAGCTCTTTTTCAGATGCCAGACTCGAGGAAATTTTTAAGACAGCTCTTGACAAACAAATGCAAATTAGACGAAGAGCACCATGTGGAATTAAACAAAGCATGTTCAACAATGTTACAGAATAAACTACCGCGAAAGCTAAAAGATCCAGGGAGTTTTACAATTCCATGTGTAATTGGTAGTTTAACTATTGATAATGCGTTAGCTGATTTAGGGGCAAGTATAAATGTCATGCCTTATACATTATTCAAACGACTAGGTCTAGGGAAGCCCAAACAAACTAGGATGAGTATTCAATTAGCTGATAAAACTGTTAGAATTCCTAGGGGCATTATCGAAGATGTTCTTGTCAAAATTGATAAATTCGTTTTCCCAGTAGATTTTGTTGTCTTAGACATGGATGAGGATAATTCAATCCCCTTAATTTTAGGAAGACCATTCCTAGCAACTGCCAGGACTAAAATTGATGTTGGTACAGGAGAACTCATTCTTCGTGTAGGTGACGAATCAATCAGTCTTCAAGCTCTTGACTCGGCCAGGACAACAGTCGATGAAGGTAAGAAAGTCACTTCAACTGATAATTAAATTGTTCAACTTTCATCGCAGGAAACACCACATGAACACAACCCTGAGTCGAATCATAAACCCCAAGCTAACAAAGAAGAATTACATAAGGAACGAAGCCTAGGGGTCGACAAACTAGAAAAGCAGAAGTCACACGTCAAAGAAGAACAGGAACCACACGAAGTAACACCAGAAGAACCACCAGAAGAACTCGTAGGGACATCAAATCACTTCAAAATAGGAGACCAGGTACTGTTAGACAAAGCAAATCTGCGCATTGCCACAACAGACCTGAAAGCAAAGGGAGAAATTCCTCTTAAGGTACACAATATTTTCCCCCACGGAACAGTCGAGGTAAGCAATCCAACATTCGGTACTTTTAAGGTAAACGCTTCTCGACTTAAACTTTATCAAGAAAATAGAACTGTAAGTACAAGGGAAGATATTCAAACCTTTAAACCTCCCTGATTTTTTTACGAGAAAAGTCTAGCTTAAGACTATAAACGAACGCTTCTCGGGCGGAAACCCGAGCATTAACACTATTTACTTTCAAATTTATTTTCAGTTTCCTTTCTTTCCTTTTTTTATTTTCTGAACATCTAGTTTTAAACTAACAAAAAAAGGGAAGAATTCCAGACTACACGGTCTTACATACGGCCGTGTCTGTGACCGTGTGGACCACTAGCATCCCCGTACTGACATAGCAGAGGCCGTGCGAATCAAATCCCAACTAATCTCGACATCACAGATCCAACCACTACCACACGGGCACCGACAAATTGGCACGGCTGTGCCCCACGACTGTGTGAAGCTACGGACTTACCAAGCACGGATAGGACACGCCCATGCCTCCCAACCGTGTCAACATACTGATTTCTCAAACACGAGCGTGATTGGCTGAAACACGGGCATGGTGAAAAAACACGCATGGACACACGGCCGTGCAAGGTGGCCGTGCGATTCGACATGCCCTCAGACCACAGGCGTGGGAACGTACCAGACTTGAGCCTCTATTTAAACCCCACAGCCCTTCCTTTCTCCCTTCTTTTTCTTTCAAAATTTCCTTTCTTAGAAAAGGTATCCAGACTCTTGAGTTACACTAAAATCATGTTGAAGAAGCGTAAGACGGCAAGCATAGTCTCTACAAAGGAGACCCTACACATAAGTTCATGACGGCCGCTTCATCCAAACACCAAGCCAAGGGTCTTTGAGACCATTTAGTTTTTATTTTTCTTTTCTCTTTTGCTTCAATTTCCTTCCCTTTGACAATCTTATGCTTAGCTTAGTTTAACTTATTTTAATTTCTTAGTATCAGGTTCGCCAGGCTACTAGGGAATCAAGCCACTTCTGCCACCGCCAACACCTCCGCAGCCCTAGAAGTCACACCCACCTCGCGAACCATCCATCAATAAGGATTCTTCGATCCATCCACCTTTTCTTTTATTTTTATTTTCCTTCTTAGTCTCCTTTCCTTTTTCTTTCTTGTTTTAAATTATATATTTAGGTTATTTTAAATGTGTCTTAATAATCTCTGGCTAATCCTCTACGAGCTCCCCAATTTCTTCATCTAGCACAGGTTCGTCATCCAGACCGACCTCTTCAAACATACACACCACGACCTCTACCATCCTCCAAGGACACCATCCAAAATTCAGGGAGTATTCTTTCCCCTTCTCTTTTGATTTATCCCATAAATGTTATATTTATCTTTGTACATTGAGGGCAATGTACATCTTAAGTGTGGGGGTGAATATTTATCTAAAGAAAGGCCTAACTTTCTGCATTATTCTCAAATCCAGCCTAGCATTTTTCATTATTCTCAAATCCCTGAATTTAATCTTGTTTTTAAGTAAATTTTTCATATCACTAATTAGGATGAAATTTCTGATGGTTTATGATTTTTATTGATATGTTTTAGATTAAGTCATAGTTAATTGTGCATTGATGATTAAATTTGAAGAATATTAGAGAATCAAGCATGATAAGTCTATTTTTCAAAATAATTTTTTTTACTAGGTTGTTAACCTAAATTTGAATATTGCTTTGAAATTTGAAATTTACAAGGTTGATGTCAAAACACCTTTAATTTTTGTGAGATTTTGAGCCCTATAGAGCATATATTCTTTTTTATGCTCACTTTATTGATTATGAGTGTGTCAACTTTGAACTGTTATCCTAGAACTTGCCTCGATTATACATGTTGAAACCACACTGATGATTTGATATACTGAAATGATAAAGGCACCTAGGATTTAACCCACTCACTCCACTAAATAGTCTACCTTAACAACTAACCCCTAGTGAACCCCGTTGATCCTAACAACCCTTTTTATTGACTTACCAGCTAATGTTAACCCAAAACCTCTTTGTATTTGTTATCACCATTCCTTTTGACTACCCCTATATCGAGATTTGATTTGATGTGTTGTCTAGCTGTTTCATTCATTATTTTGTAATATTAATAGTTTGTTCTTAAAAAAAATTAAAGTATTTTCATTATTAGTTCTATAATTAAATGAGCTTACATGTTAAAATTCCACATCTTGAGGGAAAAGCTCGTATTATTGGTTTTCAATTGATGTAATCATTTACGATTAGTTCAATTTTTGTTAGTTAGGCAATTCGTCAAGTCAGTCTCGGTTCTAACCTTCTAACTTAGCCTTTATCCACACCTTTAACCCTAGCCCCGTTACAACCCTATTAAAGACCATTTGATTTGTGTATCATCTCATATTACAGCGGTGGAGATTTGATTTTCAGGCAAGCCTATGGGATTAACTCTTCAAGTTCGACTTCTGAGAGCTTAATTTTGAACCTTAAACACCTCGAGTGATTTGAGTGAATCTTTAGTAAGGATGTCAATCCTTGTTGATTTTGAATTAAAGGTAATTATTTAGATAAGGGGAGACACCTACATTTTTTGTGCTACAAATGTATGACTTTGATTGTTTGAATCTTTAGGACTCTTCGAGTTAGATCATCCATGTATAAATTATCTATGAATTATGATGAGACATTGTTGATAGGAATTATGAATCATGGAAAGTTTGTCTTAATTGTAAGTTGAGAATTTTGCTTGATGACAAGCAAAAGCTTAAGTGTGCGGGTATTTGATAAACCGTAATAGTAACATATTTTAATCCCACATTTAGTATGCTTTTGGATGATTTAAGCCTCGATTCATATAAAAAGGTGCTCTTAATCCTTTCTTTTCATGTCTTATACCCAGGAAAGCACCCGAGGATGAAAAAAGCATAAAACGGGCCCAAAACGGAGTAATTGAGCCATATCACGAAATCGACACGGCCTAGCCCAAAGATCACACGGCCGTGTCTTATCAAGCATCTAGAATACGGCCTTACCCCCGAGTCACACGGCCGTGCCTCATTAAAGAAGTCCGAACACGGTCCAAAGACTAGTCACACGGGCGTGTGACATGGCCGTGTCCCTGTCGTGGCAAAGAGCAATTTCATTCAGATTTAGATACTTTGGGGCGAAGAATCACATTCCAAGAGCCTATATAAACCCCTTAAGTACCACTTTAGAGGGGGCGGTGAAGCTAGGCTAAAGAGCCAAGCCGGAAAGGTCAGATTTGTGGGAATCACTCGGAGTTAGCCAGTTGATCCATCCAAAGAAGCCGAAATTCTACTCAAGACGGCGGATTTCTCCTTCAATTCCTTCAGGGAGTTTTAGGAATTTCTTATGTTTTGTTTTATCTTTTCTCTTGAGATGTTTTATTTATTTGTTATGAACTAAACCCTTCAGATACCTGAAGGGGATGAAACCTAGATGAATCTTGTTATTGATTTCTGAATTATATGATAAATGCTTAGTTTGTTCTTAATTATGTGTACTCAATCCACATTTGATGTGCTTAGGTGGAGGAGGAATAGACCCTGCCTAAGAGTAGATCTAGCGTAATTAAGCGGAGTTGATCGCACGCCTAGAGATAGGGTGACGAGATTTGCCGGATTAGGGTGAAACCTAATATGAGAATCCATAGATCGATTTAGTGCTATTCTAGGGGGTTATTATTCGAGAAAGAGATTTCTGTTAATTAACCTAGGGTTAGACGTTATTCGCCTCGAGGGAGGGTTTAATATACGTTAGAGAGTCCTACGGATCAAACTAAGTGAATAAATCGTATGGTTCAGTGTTAGATAACAAGTGAAGTCTAGGTGGATTCTTCCTGAGGGTATCGTCGTGATCAACTGAGTTTTCCTTCAAGTTATTTTCCAATTCGTTCTTTTTGTCTTTGTGTCTTTAGCTTAGAAGTCGTTAATTTAGATTAAAGAAACTCCACTTTATTTCAGGCTAAATAATAAAAAGAAAGTTAGTATTAGTACTTTTAGTTCTTTTGGGTTCGACAATCTGGTCTTGCCTAAGCTATACTACTGTTCGATAGGTACACTTGCCTTTAATCGTTCAGAGTTAGTTTCCAAGTTCGATCTCACTCATTATAAATTTAAAACTCTGATTTCAGCGATCAGCTTCTAGAAACGGCAAGTTAATTTGAAATTTTTTTGAAAGTTTACGAGACTTACCGAGTTGTTCCTCTGTGTGGTCTTTCTTTGTCGCATCAGGGTATGACACACGGGGTTAGTGCTTTGTAATTACCGGGTTTGGTAAATCATGGCTTACCTCAACCTTACCTTCACTTACCACAAGCTCTTGCCTTGGGTCAGATTCCACTAACCTGTCATTGTCTTGAGCTGTTATGGCTTGAATTTGCTCCTTTGGGTTAGTCTCAGTGTTTCTTGGTAGGCTTCCTTGTGGTCTTTCAGAGATCTGCTTAGCAAGTTGCCCGATTTGATCCTTGAGCTCCTGTGTCAATGCCTCAAGTTTTGTTTCTATATTTTGGAAACGTGTTTCTATATTTTGGAAACGTATTTCTGAGGCTGCTATGAATTTTATCAGCATCTTTTCAAGGTTCGACTCCTCTTCCTGTTGGTGATGTGGTTGTTGAAAGTCTGGAGAAAGCTCTGGTCTTTGGCTACTTTGATCATCCCACGAGAAATTGGGGTGGTACCTCCAACCTGCATTATAAGTTTCACTATAAAAATTATTTTGAGGTCTAGAACAGTTACCCATACAGTGGACTTGTTCGTTCTCCATGCCATATCTGTAGGATGGGTACTCAGGATTTGCCACGCCTCCTAGATTCGAGTCATATTGCATTACTGGGTGTACCTGCGAGAGACTATACAAACTATCAGTCTTTTTATTCATCATCTCTGGCTAGTTAGATAACCTGGTGACCACGTCGAGGTTGAAGACACTGGCTGCTTTAGTAGGAATTATCCTCATGACTTGCCACTGATAGTTATTCAATGACATCTCCTCTATAAACTCGCAGGCTGCTTCAGGAGTTTTGTTGTTTAGGATTCCGCCGGCAGCTGAATCGATTAGTTTCCTTGTTGAAGGGTTCACACCGTTGTAAAAAGTTTGGACCTGTAGCCACAAAGGTAATCCATGGTGTGGGCACCTCCCCAACAAATATTTGTATCTCTCCCATGCATCGTAAAGTGTCTCTAAATCCATCTGCACAAAAGAAGAGATATCATTCCTTAACTTGGTCGTTTTGGCCTGTGGAAAATATTTTAATAAAAAAATTTCGGTCATTTGATCCCATGTAGTGATTGACCCTCGTGAAAGGAAATGCAACCACTGTTTGGCTTTATTTCTCAGAGAAAAGGGAAATAACTGAAGACGGATGGCATCATCAGAAACACCATTTATCTTGAATGTATCACAGAATTCTAGAAAATTCGCTAAGTGTGTGTTAGGATCCTCATCCTACAAACCATCAAACTGAACAAACTGTTGTATCATTTTTATAGTGTTGGGATTTAGTTCAAAATTATTTGCAGCAATAGTAGGCCTAACAATACTTGACCCAGTTCCTGTTAAACTAGGTTTAGCATAATCATACATAGTACGTGGAGCATGATGTTCGGCCATCTCTGGAGGTGGCAGATTATTCTCTGCCATCTCTTCTGTAGTATTAACTTTGGCTTCTTGCTCTTCTTCTCTGTAGTTTAAGCTCCGCCTTGTCTCTCTGCGATTTCTACGAAAGGCACCTTCAATATCACTGTCGTAAAATAGGAGTCCTGTCGGGTTCCTTTTAGTCATAAACTAGAGGTACCTGAAAGGAACAAAAGAAAGAAATTAGCAAAAATAAAAAATAGACTAAAAAATAAAAGTAAATTGAAAAAACTAAAAAATGGCTAAAGTAATAAAAATTGAGCGTTCTTAATATTTTAGTTCCCCAGCAACGGCGCCAAAAACTTGATCTCATGTCAGAGTCTTAAAATTTTATATAAAGAATTATCGAACCTGGAAACTAACTATGACAACGATTTGAGGCAAACGCACCTATCGAACAGTAGTATAATTAAGGCAAGACCGGAATGTCGAAACCCAAAGGAACCAAAAGTATTAATACTAACTCTCTCTTTATTATTTAGCCTAAGAATTAAAGTAATCTTTATTTAATCTAAAATTAACTAATTACTAAACTAAAGACTTTAAGACAAAGAAGAATGAAATTGGAAAAAAATACTTCAAGGAAAAACCAATTGATTAAGACAACACCCAAGGAAGAATCCACCTAGACTTCACTTGTTATCTAACTCTGAACCAGACGATTTATTCATTTGACTTGATCTGTAAGATTCCCTAAGTTATATTAATCCCTCTCTCGAGGCGACTAACGTCTAACCCTAGGTAGATTAATTGAAATCTCTTTCTAATTAAAACCCCTAGAATTACATTAACTCGATCTATGGACTCCCATATTAGGTTTCACCCTAATCCGGCAAAATTTCGTCACCCTATCTCTAGACGCGCGATCAACTCCGCTTAATTATGCTATATCTACTCTTAAGCAGGGACTTTTGCTCTTTCACCTAAGCACAGCATACTTGAATTAATATCCCGGAAATTTCAACACAAGAATTAAGAACACATAATTAAGAACAAGTCAAATATTTATCATATAGTTCAGCAAACGATAACAAGATTCATCTTAGGTTTCATCCCCCTCAAGTATCTGAGGGTTTAGTTCATAATAATAATAGAAAACATCTCAGAAGAAAAGATAAAACAAAACATAAGAAATCCCTAGAACTCCCTGAAGGAATTGAAGGAGAGATCCTCTGTCTTGAGTATAACTCCGGCTTCTTGAGATGGATCAACTGGCTCTCTTTGAGTAAATCTCCACAAATCTGCCTCATCTGGCCTAGTCGGATGCCCCCTGACTAAAGCCTCGGGTTCCGGCTTCTACTGAACTCCTCTTCAAGTTGCCCCATTGGGTGTTTATATAGACTTTGAGATGCTTTACTTGGCCCCTAAGTATCCTAATTCAAGTAGAATTCCTACTAGGGTGTTTGAATAGGCCTTGGAATGTGTTTCTTTGCCTCCAAGTATCCTATTCCGAGTAAAACTCCTCTTGGCCGTGGCAGGGACACGCCCGTGGCACACGCCCGTGTAAGTCGTGGTCAGGCCATGTTCGAGGCTGTTGAATGAGGCACGACCGTGTGGTATTGGGCCCATGCCGTGTGAATTTCGTGATATCGCCCATTTACTCCGTTTTGGGCCCATTTTCCGTTCTTTTCGTCATCCGGTGCTCTCTTGAGTATAAAACATGAAAACAAAGGATTAAGAGCACCAAATTACATAATTCAAGGCTTAAATCATCCAAAAGCATGCTAAATGTGGGCTTAAAATATGTTACTTTTACGGTTTATCAAGCACGGCCTAAGCTATCGAACACGGGCGTGTCCCTGCCGAACCCAAGTTTAATTTTATTCGGAAAAGGTTACTTGGAGGCCAAGAAATGCGCTCCAAAGCCTATATAAACACCCCAGGGGAGAACCTAAACAGAGACACAGGGTAGAAAGCAGAAAATACTCGAAGACAGCCATCGGGAGCAGCTTGGAAGAAGGATCTCCATCAAAACTAAAGATCTCCTATCAATTTATCTTGAAGTATTTAGGTTTTCTTATGTTTTGTAGTTTTCCTTATTTTAAGATGTTTCCCTATATCAGTATGAACTAAATCCCTTAAATACCTGAGGGGATGATACCTAGATGAATCCTATTACTATTTGATTTATAAGATAAATACTTGTTCTTATTCTTAATTGTGAGTTCTTATTCTTATTTTGATAATTTGGGTTATTGATTCAAGTCGAATGTGCTTATTCAAATGAGCAAAAGTCCCTGTTTAAGAGTAGATCAACACAATTAAGCGGAGTTGAATGCAATCCTAGATATAGGACGACGTAAATCTACCAGATTAGAGTCAAATCTAATAAGGGAATCCATAGATCGAGTTAATGGAACAATAGGGGTTTTAATTAGAAAGAAATTTCAATTAATCAACCTAGAGTCAGTTGTTCTTAGTCTCGAAAGAGATATTAATATAAATCAGGGATTTCTATGGATTAAGTTAAGTGAATAAATCGTATGAATCAGAAGTAATAAGTGAAGTCTAGGTGGATTCTTCCTTGGGTATTGCCTCTTTCATAAAGTTGTCTAAAAAGTTTTTTTCCCAATTCATTCTCTGTCGTGCTTTTAATTAGTTTAGTTTAAAAGAAATCACTTCAATTCTTAGGCTAGATAATAAGAAGATAGTAATTGCTAGTACTCTTGGTCCTTGTGGATACGATATTTCCGGTCCTACCATAACTATACTATTAAACGATAGGTGTGCTTACCTTTATTGTGATCATAGTTAGTTAGAGACACATCAAAGGGATTGGACCCCATGGTTTTGTTAGGAGGATTCTGTCTGTCCGGTGAAAAAGCTTCTTTGGTAGCACGCAGCTCCAAAATTATGGGTCCAGACCAGGACTCTTTTGTTTGTTCATATGCATGTATATGCCTACTAAAAATTTTGTACCACACCCAGAACCGTGGTAATAAACAAATGGTTTAAATTCTATAACAGTATCGTGTGTTGTCAAAAAGTAAATCACAAGAGATTTCTAAATCCAATCATGAATGTGCTTTGCCTAGACATTATTTTGTTTCAGACAGCTCACATGCCAATGCGAATGCCAATCACACATGCGGCCGCCATGCAATTAACAATTATTCACCCCACATAAGTAGTTAATACCAACAACAAACCAACTGTTTATAACTGTTATAAGAATAATCACCTAATTTTCTAAACAAAACGTTTTGATTGACCAACATTTTAGTGTTTCTGGTTTACGTGCTTATTATCATCCAATGAAATGCTAATAAGATATGTCGCAAATGATGTGAATGATAAGATATGTTCACATCATGAAATTATCACGTTGCCAACACTAATCCAACTTTCGTTTTACAACTCCACGTCAATGAGGCGTACGGTAAAATTGAGTGCAAGGATGGCGTGAAGGAACATGTAGGCGACTTGCTTCCCAAATCAGTAATTCTAATTTTGTAAGTTGATGTAAAATTAAAATAATATTTTCACTTTCTAAATTTTATAATTGATTTCTCACTTCAAAAATTAATGATAAAATACTAATTGTCCCTCCATAATTATAAAGTTATATCCCCCAAATAAATTTCTAACTTTGCTGATTATGCAGTGCATCCGATTTTGGTGATTGTGTACAACAAGATGTGTAATGACTTCCCTCTAACTTTGGGACTCAAACAAGGGGATATTTTGCAAGACCATATACTATTGGTGTCCTGTTAAAAGTGAAAACTTTTCGCATGGACAGTTTGCTCTCAGCAGCCAATAACATTTCTAGCATCATAAGTGTAATCGGTGCAGGACTGCCACAAAAATGAAAACAAATGCGTTATCAGGGGAAGTCGCTGGAATTATGTTTTCATATTTTGTGATGAGATCGAAAAGCAGTGGAATTAATTATGTCTTTGATTTTTTTCCCCTTAATTTTGTTAACCTTTGAAATTACAAAAGAATTAATGGGGAAACTAATGGAATAGATTGTGGTTCATACAAACGTGCATTAGATCATTCTCAGCCAGCTGCATGATTTTATTGTACAATGACATGGCGTTGCATGTATAGCTTGATTGGCATATCAATCAATGTTGATTTTGTCGTTTACTACACATCACAGTCCTTCATCAAACTTTTGTTTTGGTTGTTTTTGATCGAGTACAGTCCTTCAACAAGTTAGGATATGTAAGGGGCAGCTTCATCATTTAAATTGTGACACGTCCGTGAATGTCATATCATCATGTCCTTCCTCGCACATCAATCTTATTCTCTTCAGTTACATCGGTTAATCAAGGGATTTAAGCACATGCTCTTTCGGAACTTTCCTTGCATTTAAATATCATATACTTCTTTCTCCATTTGTTCAGTATCAAGATGCTTAATCATCGAGTTATAAATGTTTTCTGGAGATTTAAATATTTAAGGGTTAAAATGTAATGTTTTTAAAGGCACATTCAACATACTAATTTTGGAGATATAAAAACTCTATTGAGTGTGTCTGAAATATTACATTAATTCCTTGCGTCCAATTTGAAGAAACGTACCCATAGAGTAATAATTAAATTGTTCACATTGAAAGGGCACCAAATAGAAGGCGGATGAAATCTGTTTTTTCCTTTTTTGATTATGATCCCCAAGAGAAAAAAATAGATCATCTAACTCAACTTGGATGTTGCTTCCCAACTTTTAACATTTTCGTTTCCCAAAAGGCAAATAATGTCATAACCCTACCAGCCTGGATGTTAGTTAGTTGTTATAATCTTCAAGTGCAAAAGAAATAGGGAAATGAACCCTTATGTCATGGTTGCGCATGGGAGATCGTAACTATGGCACACTTGTTTGATCCATTAGGTTCAAGGAAGGTCATTTCGCCCAGTGTGGATGCTGCCAAACCCAAAAAGTTCAAGGGGATAAGATCCGTGAGAGATTTGGACAATTTCCTGTGGGGGATGGATCAATATTTCTGTGCCAAAGGCATCATGGACGATGCCACTAAGGTAAATACTGCTACTATGTATTTTACTAATGTTGTTTTGTTGTGGTAACGACGCAAGTCCACATATGTGAGATATGGTGGGACCGAAATTCGGACTTGAGAGGAGTTCCAAAGCGTGTTCAGTTTTACCTGTAGTATGCTGAGGACGAGGCTCGAGCAAAGTTGCGCCGGCTTACGCAACAAGACACTGTGAGGGAGTATGTGCCGGAGTTCAGTGAACCCATACTTCAGATCTCGGACATGGGTGAGAAAGAGACGTTCTTTTCCTTCATGGATGGATTGAAACCATGGGCGAAGCAAAAGTTGCAATGCCGAGGAGTTCAAGAGCTTACCAAGGCTATGACTGTAGCAGAATCTTTTGTCGAGCTTGGTGCAAAGAAAGACAAGTCTGAGTCTTCCAAGTCCTGATTATAAATAAATACCAATAAATTTATTTAAATATAATTAAATAATAATTAATTATAAATAAAAACTAAAACCTTAAACCCTAGACTCTAGACAATAAACCCGAGACTTTAAACCCTAGCCTCAAAACCCTTAAACCCAAAATCTTAAATATGAGAGTCATTAATATTTATTTATAATAACTATGATTAATATTTAATTATATTTAAATAAAATTATTAGTATTTATTTACAAGTCTATTTTTTATTTTATTTAATGATGATGTGTTATGTTATTATTAATTGATAGTGCATGAGATTTATATACGATGGTGCATCAAATACTATTTCTATAAAATCTTTGGAGCTCTTGTTTGTAGTTTGATTTTTGAATAGACTGATGTCGGGCAACACCACAAGGATTGAATTGAGCAAAGCATGATTCCAAGTTTTATTGTAACTGAAAACGTTATATACATTATATGTAATAATTAAATTATAAATGGTTATTTCGATAAATTCTTTTTTTAAAAAAATAACATAAGTTGAATGAAAAATGTAAATGAAGACATAAGCATATCCTAGTGAAGGGACCCATTAAATTTTGGAAAAGAGAGCTACAAATAAGTTTTAGATATTTCTTTACTCTTCGTGTTATCATCATTGTTAACTTGACAATCGTGATAACGAAATTGCAAACCCTTTAAATTTTGCACAAAAATATAATACTATTTTCTTTTCACTTCTTAATTAATTTGTAAGTGGATCCTATTTAAAGCTTGAATGTGATGCTTTTCGTTTTGGGTAAATGAATTATTGGTCATTCAAATTTTATAAAATTTCATTTTAAGCATAAAAAAATGATAAAAGCATATAATAATAATATATATTATAAATTTTTTATATTTTGTACCTAAAGTGAAAATTTATGAAAGTTGGACGATCTACTATGTAATTCACCCTTTGTTCTTCATATATTAATAAGTTGGTTTATAAATGGATAAGATTATACGATAACCTATCACTCTTCCTCAGTTATTTAATTTTTAAATTCATAAATCCATTCTTAATTAATATTTAATAAATATATAAATATTAGGGTAAATTACACCAGTAGTCACTCAACTTTGTAAAATAACAAAATAATCACTAAACTTTGAACTCAAACACTAAGCTTTAGAAAAATAATAAACCAGTCACTAACGTTATCGAAAAGTGACAAATCAGTTACCCACTAACACTTTCGGTTACAGGTCTAATAGAATAGGTGACGTGGCCAGTTAACTAGCTAACGTGGCTAGTTAACTTGTCACGTTGGACATGAGGAGTTGAAGGGTTTAGGGTTGGATGGACGGACGGCAGGCGAGCAAGATCGAAAAAAGAAGAAGAAAAAAACAATTGGCCATTAGTTGAAATTTTTAATGTTTAGGCTCCAACGGTGGAAAAGATTGAAATTTTCAGGGTAAGGGAATGATTGAAGGATTGAGGGTTTCGAAAAAAGCCATTAGGAGAAAAGAAGACAACAAAAGATATCAGGTTTTAGGGTGTAAGGCCAAAATTGTTACTAGAAAAGAAGCAGACGATGGTGTTGCATCCATTGTAATGAGTAAGTTTCTTTGTTGGTGTATGATTTTTTGGGTTTTGGGGGATTTGGGTTTATGGTTTTTTGGATTTCTTTGTTGAAATAAGTTGCATTTGCATGGGGTTTATTGTCTGTCATGTGCATGATAGAAATGGATTTCTTTGGTTATTTCATCATATTATGTTTGTTGATTGCATCATTGTGTGAAAATTTGTTTATAGATTGGGAGTTTGAGATTTAGCAAATCAATGGATTTTCATTTTATAATTTGTTTGTTTACATGTTTAGAAAAAGGTTCATTTAGGTTAATTTGTTTCCTAATTAACTTGGAAATAATCAGATTATATGAATATGCAGTGAATAGGATTCTAGAGTTTAAGAATATTTTTTAAATGTTGATTCAAATATGATTATTAAAGTGCATGAATATGAATATTCAGTGAATTGGATTATATGAATATGCAATGAATTTGATTTCTTTGGTTATTAAAGTGTATGGCAGGTTTGGCTTTCTTTGGTTATTGTCTGCCATGTGCATGATAGAAATATGTATTGTATTGTGTGATGTCCTTTGCTTAGTTATTGCCTGCCACTGCCTAGGCTGTGTATGCCAAAGACCCCACTGTCTTTATTGATGTTAAATTTGTTTGGCAGGTTTACTTGATGATGAATTTAACGAGAGTGAAGAACTGTCTGATTTTGATATGTTTGATGATGATTCTGAAACATTAAATAATGTTGGAATGAATGAAAGATATAAGGTTAGGGTTAATCTAGATGGCTTAAACATGGACGATATAGAAGTAGGGGAATTGTCTGATAGTGATGATTTTGAAACATTAAATATTGCACATGAATTTGACTCGGATGGAAAAAATTGACCTGAGTTCAACTTTGAAAGTAACATGAATAATCCAAAACTTGAAGTTGTTAGGTAGTATGGTAGGTTGAATAGTTATTTTATTAAGTTCCCAAAATATGATCAAAAAAGGTCAAAGGCAATTTGCAAGTCAAACTGCTCTTGGTACATATGGGCCTCTAGACTGAACCCTAATAACTTTAGCTTAGCTAGCCCAACATTATAAAGAGAAGTTCATTGTTGATCCTAATCAAGATGTCAAAAGAGATTTCATTTGCCTTGTCTCAATAACCAAATGTAGGAAGGCTAAACTTAGGGCAATGGAATTAATTGAAGGAGGTTAGAAGGCACAATATGATCAGATATATGAGTATATGTTGGAGGTTAGGACCCAAAATGTTGGAACAACAACAATCTGTTATCTAGATAATAGGTTGTTTCGAATGATTTATGTCTATCTGTATGTATGTAAAGATAAGTAGAAAGCTAGTTGTAAGAGGATAATAGGTTTAGATGGATGTTTCTTGAAGAGCTACTTTGGAGGTTACCTACTGGCAACTATTGGGATAGATGCAAATAATGGCATCTATCTTATTGCATATGTTGCGGTTGAAAGTGAAAACCAAGCATCATGGTGCTGGTTGTTGGAATTGCTCGCATTGGACTTGGAAATTGTGAGCTCATTTCAGATATCTTTCGTGTTTGACAAACAAAAGGTAAAATTCTATTTGTTTACTTTGTTTGTTTTTTCTGTTTAGGATGTATGCCAAAGAATTAAATTGTTTTCGTGAAGTAGTATCCATGATGTTTCCTAATACAGAAACAAGACATTGTGTTAGACACCTACATGTCAATTTCAAGAAAGCTTTTTTCAAAACAAAGGCATTGAAAGATTTGCTTTGGAAAGCTACTAGAGAAAGCACTCTAAGGGATTTTAAGGATGCAATGGATGAACTGAAGAATACCAATTAACATGCTTGTGATTGGTTGAAGGGAAATAACCCTACTCATTGGTCAATGTCCCATTTCTCATTAAAGAGCAAGTCTGACATGCTGGTGAATAATCTTTGTGAATGTTTTAACAAGGTAAGCCCCTAATTATTTTCTATATGCAGTTTATTAATGAGCAAGGCTGATATTCATTTCTATTACTTACTGGTAGGTGATATTAGAAGTAAAAGGGAAACCTATTCTGACTATGATGGAAACAATTAGGACCATGATTATGCTGTTGATTATCAAGAAGAAAGAATAAATTGAAAAAATTAAAGGAAACTTGTGTCCAAAGATCAAGAAAAAGTTGGATGCTAATATCAAAGGTTCAATGAGGTAAATAGATCTTTTTTTTAATCTATGTATGCCTTTATTTTGCAATCACATGTTGGCGTTTCCCATCACATGTTGGTGGGGCTCATCACAAATTCGCCTTTACTCTGAGTATGATATGTTAAACTGCTTTTTAGGTGTGTTCAATCACATGTTGGTGGTGAGAGGTATTAGGTTGAATGTAGTCCAAGCAGTTAACATGTGGTGGACTTAGTTGAGAATTCTTGCTCCTACAGGAATTGGGAGATCACTAGTATCCCTTACAAGCATGTGGTGGGTATCCTTCATCTAAAAGAGGAGGACACTGAAACTTATGTACAAACCTAGTACACCAAGGATACCCAGCTTGCCATTTACTCCAACTTCATCAAGCCAGTAAGGGGTCCTAAGCAATGAGAGTTTGTGCTAGACATGCTATCAATATTGCCTCCTCCACTAAAAAATGGGACCAAGAAAAGGGTGGAAATGAAGTGTTTTCTTGGCCACAATAAGAGGAGTTGCAGAAGGGAAGTCGACCAAAACCTTCTAGTAAGTCATCTGCCTTGGCTTCATTAGTTTACTTGTCATATGCAATATGTTTGATGGATTTGACTTGTTCATATAGATCACAAGACACAAAGTTGGTGTTCATAACCAAGTGGCTGCCCTAAGAGAAAAGCTTCCATTCAAGAGGAAACTAGCTGGAGAACCAACCATTGTTAGATAGATGCCTTCTACTCAAGGGTCATTTGTCTTAGACCCATCGATGACACTGTGAACCAAACTTACAATCCGAAAGTTTATTTTGTTAATTGTTTTGAGCTTATTGTGTAAATTTACCTATTACTGCTACTGATTTATTAACTTAAGCAAATTCTTTTTTTTTTTTTGTAAATTTTCCAATTATTGCTACTGATATCTAAACTTAGGTAGGTAATTACATTATTTTTTTGTAATTTTGCCTACAATTCAAATGAGTTCAATTGTACTGAATTGTAGGCAAATTTGACAACAGTTTGGCCATAATTAATGAATAAAGTATAATGTTTTGCAATGTTTTATGCTTTTGTTTTATCTGTACCAAATATGGATCTTATTTCTAATCCATTCCATAAAACAAATTAGGGATTTAGACTTTCTAATCAGATTTCATAACTCAAACTTTCTAATGTTTTATGCCCCTTGTTGAACATAAATTCCTGTAGTCTCTAAAACCATTTAACCATTTAACACTATTTTTGCCAAAAAAAATTAGTTGGTCTTCCATTTCAATAACAACAATACCAACAGTCACATAAGTTGGTTTTCCATTTCAACAACAACAACAATACCAATAGTCACATAAGTTGGTTTTTCATTTAAACAACAACAACAATACCAATAGAACAACAACAACAATATTACAAACAACAACACCATCAATCATGCTTTTCTCTCCCACTTCCTTGCATCCTCCAATGTATTGACTTGTTTCAAAACACCCAACAAAAATTTGTGAACGGGGCATAAATGGTAGATCAAACCAAGCGAAAAAAGAGCATGAATTTTGAAATCCACTCTCATACTTCTTACACCCAAAAAACCTCCTACCTGAGTTGTCATTAGACCAAGAAGCCTTTAAATTTACTGTGTTTCTATAGTAGCACACCGGAATCATGGTCGGCATCTCCATTTATTCTCCTCCTCCTCCTCTTCTTCTTCTTCTTCTACTACCCAGCTAGGGTTCTTAAATTGGGGCTGTTTAACATGACAGCTAGGATGCCAACTTGCCAATTAAATGACAGGTCAGCTTTCTGTTACAGACGTAACGACCAATTAACCATGTGGATAGTTGAGCTTACATTTTTAAATTTAAAAAGTAGAAGGTTTAAACTCTTTAAAAAAAAAAGAGACACTAAATTCCAAATATACCATGAGCATATTTTAACCAAAATTTTAATATAATTCAAATAATAACACAAAATTTTGGAGCCCAATTCCACCTATAAATAACTTTATTGTGTTACTCCGAGCAGAATAATGAGTGGAAAACTAGAAGCCCTTTCAACATCAAAACCTTTAATTTTGATATTCTTTTTATGAATAATATAGTTTATTGTTTAGAGTTGGAAAATGCCCGAAATAATCATACTTTGAATGATTAACGTATATATATGTAATGAAAGAAGTAACTAAAAAGAAGCATTTTATTTTCAATATCGATCATGATGTGCAAACATTGGTTTTGCTTTACTTGTGTTTGGAAAATGGTAATTACCCCAAACCCTAATTTAATTTAATGGTGATGCCCAAGATTCATTCCACCATTGAAACTTGAATTTCATGTGCAAATGTGTAGAATATTTTTGGACAAAATCAGAAGTGGAGGTGTTAATTTGATGCCACATAATCCCCCCACCAATTTGCATTAATAGTTGCTACTATCACAAATCTTTTCTTTTTTTAATAGAAATATAATAAATTTGTAATGTAAGCAATCCCAACTGTTGGTTTTAGCTATATTTCTTCTGGGTTAAGGATTAGAAGCTAACTTCTGGTCTGCTCTTTACCAACAGTGCCCATAAAAGAGATAAAACCCAAATGAGCTGTTTGCAATTGGAAATTATTTCTATTAAATTGCTTCACTTTGGATTCAGACAGGCAACGCAATCATAAAAAGTATTTTATATTCCTTTCAAACTTGCTTGGTTTCTGTACTATTATTGCATATCATGAAGCTAGTACAAGGAGACTAAGAAGAAATCATTCATCTATATAGCTTTCAGTTAGTACTTCCAAATCAATCCTACAAACTATAAAATTTCGCATACACAATCACAAATCACCTCAATGATACAAAACAAACATATAAACCTTTTGGGATACGGTAATGATGTATCACATTCGAGCTTATCCACCTCCTCTAGTATTTACAATCCCCAGGTTTCGGCTCTTCTTAGTTGATTTACTCAACTGAAATACAGGGTGTCTGCATAACTGCCTTACACCTTTTCTTAAACTTTGCCACTCCTTGCTATCATGCCCACCTCCACATTCATGTTCAACAGTTGCCATTTCAGATGCATTTTGCGTGCTGTTACCTGAAATCGACTCAAACTCCTCTTCCCCATCACCACTCCAAGAGCTCCATAGTTTCTCTTCGGGATCACATTCCAGTCTACTGAGAGTGGCAGCCCTCAATAGCTTAGCCGTGGAAGCTTCCTTAGATGGACTTGAACCCAGAACTTGCTCTTTGGATATCCCACCGTCTGCAGTTGCAGAGTGGGTAGTAGGAGAATATGATGGCAGCAACCTGTCCTTGGAAGCTGATTCCTCCCTTTCACTAAGTGTCTTTAAGATCAGTGTTTTGAGGAAGTTCATTACTTGCACAGCATGAATCAATGCTGTCAAAGGATCAGCCATCTGGACCATATTTAGATTTAGACTGAAATTAGTGTTCAAAATGAAAACTCTCAAGTGCATCGTTCTGATAATAACTCAAGTTGGAAAGTTATTGGCTAAAATATCCAGCAAAAGGAAGATGGAATAACAAAAAGGTGAAATCTCTGAAGATAGATCCCTTCTGGTCCTAACCGTGCCCTATCCCATGATAATAACAGAATCATTGAGAGAAGTAGCCTAAGTTCATGCTCAAATCTGCTGCATTAAAGGCCAACTACACTTCAGCCAAAAATTCTTTAAAGAACTATACCGCCGTTACATACAACCCCAAGGAAGAGAGACAATCGTGTGCATCCCCATGTCCACATGTTTAGATATCCCAAACGGGCTGTTGTGAAACACCCAATTAAACTGAGATCAACTCACCAGGTGTCTCTCTCTGAGAACTATGATTTTCGTCAAATTTTACGCAGGGAGCACTATTAACTAGCTTGACACCTGACATTTATTACACTAGTGAGGCTAAAAATAGCAAGAATGGAAGGTAAAAGAAAACCTGAGTCATGTTTGGTGCAAAAACCATGGCAATGTTTCGTGCATTCATTTTGTTGTATTCTTCATGCTGCACCACATCAGCCATCAAATTGATAGCCCAGTCAAGGAGAGCAGCTTCTGTTGGAGGAAGTAACTTCACGAGTTCATTGCAGTCATCTTCGGTGTTGCAGTGCATCACCTGCTCTGGTGTGAGGGAATCAAGTACTCCACTAGGAAGTTCTCTAAGCCATGCCTACAAAGCATTTCAAGCACAGGACCAATTGAAAAGTGGAAGTCAAATTGTGGAGCATGAGGAAGTCGATTTGAAAAATAATTATTATGAATTATAATTGACTCTTTACTAAGAAAAACTGGGAAACAAGTATTTGGAACAAAACCTGGGCAATCAATCCATAGTATAGTATATGTACCTTTATCAAACCTGCCAAACAATGGACATCAATTCCACGTGGTACTTCACCTTTGTTTAACTTGTCTCGGACATACTCTTCTTGACTATTCTCGGCATTAATCCGGAATATCCCTTCCGCCTTCAATCAACATAACCCATCTTTGTGAAAACCTTAAGCATTTATAATACTTAAAATCATTAATCCAAAACATACGCTTAGACTTAACCTTAAGGCCTCCTCCTGCATACAAACGTTTCTGCATCATCAGAAGAATAGTTGGCACACTGTTCCCTCGGTCATCATAAGAGCACTGCATTGACTCGGCAGAAACTCCGAAAACACTTGCACTGCTCAATGGAAAAGATGCATCTTGTATGTTTAATATATCAAACAACACGCTAAATCATGCAAGAAAAAGGTGACAACAAAAATTTTCCAAAAATATTTTCTAGGAGATTCCGTACACAACAAAGCGTTTTTGGTTTTCCTGTTTTCAAACAAAAGAAATGCCCTTAGCAATCAACTCTGCTCTACAAGTTGTTTGCATGGTAATTGATAAAAAGAAATATCATGAATAACTTGCTAATCAAGAGAGAACAATGGCTCATATCCAAACTATGCATACCACAGTAACAGTGAATTATCATCAAACAATCAATTGATTTTTTTAGAACGCATGATATGATCTTTTTTGGATCCATCCAAGTCAATCATTACTTCTTCAAATAGTCCTCCCAATCGAAGGCCAGGGCTTATGCAGGTTAGAACCATCCAAACCCAGAATCCACGGTGAAAGGGTCATTTGAATCACAACCCTTTACCCCTTTTGACTCTGAATATTAACAACTAAGAATGCAGGCAGGGGTGAAAAAGCACATCCTAATGCATGAAATAACAGCACCATCCTTTGAATTTTCAGGAAAAAGCAAAACATTTATTGCAGAACAACAACAGCTCCTCATCTAACATGGAAAAAGTAGTTGGAATGTTCCTTTCTCGTACAGCTTTAATCAACGACATCCATAAGCTAATATCTCTTTTTTTGACAAACAAGAGAAAGTCAAAACATATTAATCAAACATACAAATACACCTTCAACAACAATAGCATTTCTTTTCTTTTTATAAAAAAAAAAAAGTACTTTATTTGCCAATTAATATCATACGTATATGCAAAAGTGAAAAGGCTATTAATTTAATTTTATAACAAAAATTCCCTCCATTCAAGACATTTAATTTGTTTATAAAAAATAAGAGAAATTTTAAAATAAAATTGGAAAATCCCAAAATCAATAGATTCAGAAGATTTAGCTTCTTAATAAATTAAAAGTTAAAAGAAAAATAAATCAAAATCAGCAGTGCAAATTAACAGATTTGAATTAGAATTTAGAACCAAACCTGGCGCTGGGAACCCTTCTGGGAACATCATGCTGGAGCTCAGTAGGCAAGCCGAGGAAACCATTAAAGCGGTCAAAAGTCACGTGAGAAACATGCCTGACTTCAGTTGGCAAGCTAATATCCATGGAAGACACGTCGTCAGTATCGACGCTGCACGTGACCAGCGACTTTCTTAACAAGGCCGCCAAAATATCCAAAAAAGGGAACTGGTTATTGTCTTTGGACGTGGAATGACCGCTTCGCCTCTGACTACTACCAAATCTCGACTTGGGGCTTATAAACGGCGTCGTAGCGATGGGGTTCCCATCATAGCCTTCTTCTTCTTCGTCACTGGTTTCATAATTGTTGGTTTCGGGTTGGTGGAAGAATGGACTCGGAGGAGCATGGTTGAACTCAGTGATTCCGACGAGCCCACAAGATTTGGATCGGAACAACCCACTCATCTTTCTCTTTGTCAAGTCTTTGTATTTTTTTTTTTTTCCTTCTTAAAAAGTGAAGGGATTTAGAATAGAAAGAGAAGAAAGGAACATACAAATATAATAATAAAAAAGAGAGAAGAAGAGTGATGAAGGAAGGAGCGGGAGTAGTAGAAGCAGAAATTAAGAAGAAAAAGATTTTGTGAGATTAAAAAGAAAAAGGAGAGAGGGGCGGAGGTTGCTTGGGAGTGGAGATTGTAGATATGGTTGATGGGGACATTGTGGTGTAAAGTTTGGAGGGGAGGGGAGGGAAGTGAAAACCAAAAAACTGAAAAGGTGGGAGTCAGTGTACAAAAGTAGAATAAGGAAAGCTAATCCAGATTACAAGTCGACACTCACTCGACAGCCAAGGCCAAGAAGAGGGCGGCTACATACATCAATGTGCGGGTTCATATCTTTTGTGTTTGTTCGGTCTTTCTTTTTCATCTTTTATCTATCTATATCACTGTGATCTAAATGACAGTCGCAATTTATATGATGATTAAAACGAAATTATTATGAATAAATTGAAATTGAGTATCAGGTGTGAGTCGATTTCTGTGAATAAAATGTCTACCAAACGCTTACTCATAAATAAACAACTTGATAAATGGGGACAGTATGCCAAAAAGAAATTAATGAAAAATTCATTCTTGAAATTTGACTTTTTTGTCAGCGATAAAGATTAAGGCTTAGTTTGGATGGGCGGTGTGTTTACTTCCGGTGAGATTAAAAACAGCGGTGGCGGTGAGATTAGTTACTGTAGCGGTGAGATTGGATACTGTAGCGGTGAGATTAGAAACAGCGGTGGAGTGTGTGTTTGGATTCAAACGCAGCTGTAGCGGTGAGGTGGGAATATAAAATGACTATTAAGGACATCATATTAGAATTAATATATAATAGAAGTTTTTAAATTATTTTACTTATATAAAATTATTAAAATATGTCAATTTATAAATTCATTTAATAAAATATTAAAATGTATCTTTCAATATTTTATTATAAATATTTTAATAAATTATATAATCAATTTAAATTATTTATTAGATAAAATGATTATTATTTTTAATTTTTTATAGTTAAATATTCTTTTATAACAATGATAAATATTATTTTCGCAAATTTTCCACAATTTGGCAGGTCTAAATTCTCAAAGTTTTCTCCAACTCCACATCCTTCAGCATCCAAACACTCCAAAATCCTCTCAATATTCTCCTTCCCGTATAAAAAATTATTTATAGTACTTCCGCAGAGCCTAGCTACCAAAAGGAAACAAATCATCCAAATACCTGACGGATAGGAAAATAAATACATTTGAGGCGTGCATTTGCTATTTGAGGAGCCTTTGAACCTGGAAAATAAAAAACCTCGGCAACATAAGACCAGGAAAAATATGGTTGTTCCATAAGCAGCAAGAATGGCATTAATAAAAGCAGTAAAACAGTAAGAATGATAACTACCTGAAGCACTGGTCTCCTTCGTAAGGGAAAAGCGCATTAATAGAGTAAACTCAGGACCATTGCAAGAATGCAAGTTGTTGGTTGCAATTTCACCGCCTTGAATTTCAGTTAAATCAAGACCATTAACCTAAACAGCAACAATATCCTTTATTACTCCCAAAATATTTTCCCACACAGTCCACAACTTGACAATTAGGAGTAACAACAAAAGCCATGTCAAAATTAATAAGTTACTGCAAGATTACTAAACCTGGAACTCAACAGGTGTAAAAGTCCTGTCAACCTTGGACAACTCATCACACTGCAGGTCAACAAATTGTTCCATGAAGCCAATTAGGATTATGACTAAAAGTTGAAACTGAAAATGTTACTACTAAATAGTAGGTTAGAATAGATGACAATGAAATTCAAACAAATGCTTGCGGTTACTAGTTGAAAGCTAGAACAGATTCCAACATAAAAATATAACAGAAAAGCACATAAATATACGTGTATACACCAGCCAATTTGGCAGGTCTAAATGTAATTGGAAAAAAATGCCAAAAGGAGAAAGGATGATGCCCATTTTTAGTTTCAACAGAACCCAAAATTCAGAAAAAGAAACTCAACTAAATGAGAAACATGTTGCCATGTTTCATTGGCAAAGCTTAATTAAATCACAGTACATGAAGTCAAAGGATAAACTCACACCTGAATATATGGGAAGTATATGTCTTTCAGCTTACATTGGAGCTTAGATATGTCCAAGTTTTTCACTACAGGATTTAATATCACCACCTGTGAAGAATCATACTATAAATACATGAACTGAGACAAATAAAACGCAAGCAGCTCACCTAGCTAAAATGATTCTTATGCACAAATAGAATGCAGGATCTAACCTCAAAAACAACAATATATGAAAATTAAAGGGAATATACAGAAGAGTAAACCTTTGTAAAGCTCCCATGGGGTGACTCCTTGATTTCTTCATCAAGAGGATCCCTAATGCCTCCATCAGTCTAATGTAAAAAGATTTTGATGACATAATGCAACAAACTTCTGAGAAAATTTCATAACAAAAATAATTTCTATAAAAACTTATTCTTTAGGGAAATTAATAGTAAGACCATCTTACACTCCAACTACATTCAGAGCCAGAATTGCCAAGTAAAGCTTGCAAGACGTAACTTGTAAACTTTCTTGGATTGTTTTGTCTTGGAAGAGACTTCAACACAGCTATATGAAGACAGGAAAAAATATAACTACAAAAATCTATTAATTCTCTAGGATCTGATTCTATCAGCATAAAACAGAGGAAAGGACATGTGGTTTGTCAAATAGATCATACCTCCCTAGATTCATAGATGCAATAGGTCCTCCATATCCAAACATGCCAAAAAAGGGCTGTCTTGTTATGAAAGCCAAAGTGAGAGCTTCTAACTAACATTAGAATCTTTGTTGCAAACATAAAAGGCAAGCTTCAATTATGTCAAATCTCAGACAGAGACACTAATGTGTCTAACCAAAGAAATACATGAGTTTCACAGATTTTGTACCACTAAGAATGGTGGTTTGCACCCTATTGCCTGTTGTTTATATAACCTGTTTAGAGAGGCACCCATCTTTCCCCTGAATACAATAAGTGGAATAAACTTGAATTCATTAGCAGAACTCAAAAGAAAAACTATAATTAAGAAACACAAGCAGTAGAAGTCTATAGTGCATATTTCCTTCCAAAATATATCCCACTTAAGTTCGAAACTTTGAACCATGAACAAACCAGTGTGGATGGATGAGAGAAATTCTAAAAAGGCTGAATACATCAAGCATAACTTAACTTCTGTCTTACTTGACTACAGAAGAAAAGTAACCCAAAGTGCCAAACCAAGAAGTCGTAACAAAAAAAAACATAAATATAAAAGAAGAGAAAAAGGACTTCATATAAACATACCACTTCACAATAGAATTTTCATCACTGTTGTCCATTCCAGGTCCAGTGTCAAAAATTGAGATTCCACTCTCAAGAACATCCACACTTCAAAGACATTAAAATAGCCATTAGCCATATAAAGTATGATGAAAACAACATGTTTTTTTATTATGAGGAAAAGCAACACATCATAAAAAACACACAATACATAAAGCGGCTAGAATATTTAAGACTCCATATAAATACATATAGGCCTTTAGGAAACTCTAGCGTAAATTTAAGAAAACAAATCAATGTGTATGAAAAAGACAGAACAATTTCTTAACCACATCATATATTAACGAAATTGTTGGAATAATTTCTGAAACCCACCAGGCCAATTTTCCACACCAATAACTACAAAAATGCAAAGACAAGTATATGACACGACAAACAGTAAGGTGAAAATGAAATTAAGGTTATATGATCCAATTCAATTAAATATATACCTCATTATGCTAGGATTGTTATATTCTATCTTAATTAATAAGAAAATCAAATCAAATCCACATTATGAGTAGAAAATTTTAAAAATTGTTCTCTACCATTGCTAACTCATTCATAAACACAAATACCATGAAAAGTAACAGCTTTAAATTATAAAGAGAAGAGACAACTTTGATCCTTTGAAACCTCACCTATCAATCAATATACCAAATATTAACAAAGAAATTAACTGATGAATTCACACACCACCAAACAAAGAAGCCAAATTTACAATTTCCTGGATCATGATCAGTAATCACAACAAAGGAAAAAAAAAACCAGAATTACAAAACATGTAAAAACAAACAAGAAAAGAATAATAAGAAATGGGTAACCTGTATTTTCATTAACCATGCGCTTGAACCTCGGCTTGATACTTGGTTTTGCAGGTATCAAGATCAAGAGGGTACAAAATCGTTGTGCTTAACAGTGATCCTATGGCACCTGAAGTTGCCTCCGATATCGACTCTGAAGATGAAAAATAGAAGAAGTAGGAGGAAAATACCTGGATGGAGAAGAAGGAAGATAAAGAATGGGTAATTGCAGAAAATTTATCTGAAGATGAAGAACGGGTAATTGCAGGAAATGGGTATTTTTGTCTGTCAAAAATACCTACTGGCCCAATTGCTCTAACTGCTGCTCCCATCTCCAGTCCCGTGTCAACACAGCAGTGAGATTGAAACCGATTTTCACCGCACTGAAATGCTGAACCAAACAGCAAACCAGTGAGTTTGATACCCTAACTGCACTTCACTGATGCTAAACGATGAACCAAAGGATTGTTGGTTTCTTATTTTTCTCAAAATTGGTAAAAGTTAGAATTGTTGAGGGCTGGAGGCCCTACCAACATGAAAAGGCTAAGGTGGATAATCATAATTTAGGATCTAAGGACACATTAAGCCAAGATTTGTTTTTTCTTCCGTGAGGACAGTCTAAGTGGGTTGAGAAACGAGGAAATCGGATGTACATAGCAGCTGTTGGATGTTTTAATTTGTAAGGTTGCATGCCCAATCCCCACAATGTAGTCACATGGCAAGTGTAGCTTACTTGTCCCAAACCTTAATCTTTTGTGGGTTTTTTCTACCCTACTAATTAACCTGTCATTGCAGAAGACGAGTTTCCAGAGTATCAATAACAACAAAAATGAAAGAATGCTCCCATTAGTTTCATAAACTTAAAAAAATTTTTATCCCAAAACGGAAGGCATCTTATGCAACCTTGAATTAAAATTTGGATAGTAAAACTGTGGTCCTTTTAGGATGTCTGGCACGTCAACCCATAACATCTACAATGTAAACTAGTAAAATGCAGCTAACCCGACATTACTTTACTACCGTTTGATGTTGATGGACGATGGAGTCAGAGTTTGTCGTGCGTTAAGTTGTAAACGGTGATCAAATCAGCAGCAGCTGAGAATGAGTTTAGGTATAACTAAGTTGAAATTAAAAGATATAGATATAGTGGTACCGTTGCAGGCAACATTTTGTGCAATAAACAAATGAAATCAAAGCTGGTGGAGCAATTCAATTGTTGGTTTTATAGATGTATTAATAAATCCTCGGCAATCTGTAACCAAAAAAATTAAATATGTCCACTTGAAACACAACATCTTGAACTAGTTAGAAAATGTCTTTTGGATGGATTAGTTTACAATGTCAGAACCTAACACTGACAATGATTATATAAAATTGATGAAGCATTAATCAATGGCAAAGCAACTTCATGTGTTTAATTTTTTGCTTCTTTGTGGGGCTCCTACCTCTCTCCAAATGTAAGCCCAACAAACATAAACTATGTCCAACATCTTTTTCTGGATTAGGCGTGATGGGTTTTTTCTTAAAACAAAACCCTCAACTGCCCATATAACATCATTCCAAATCAATATGAATAGTGAATAGAACGTCAACAATGCTTAACTCAACTCTTTACTTTGGTTTGATTCCAAATCCCAACATAATGGGACGAAACAAATATTTAGTTTTTTTTTTCTTTTTTTGTATTAAATATATAGTTAATTGGTTATATAATATCAGTTATGTCTAGTTTCATCTAAAGTTTTGGGTTAATGTCAATGAAGAGACCTTAAAAATTTTGAGGTTTTAAGTTTAAACGTCTAAACTTATTTTGATAAAGAGATAATTCTATACATAAAAGTTGATACGTAAAGAAAAAAAATATTATGACTGCTTCCAAGCAACTTGACCCATCGTATTGTTTATTAACCTTTTTTCTCTTTTTACGGAGCACATTAAACCGTCTATTGATGGATGAAATAAGGTTATTTTGGGTTGTAGCATGCCGACAAGCATGCAATGCATGGGATTATATGTGAAATTTAAGTTGTGTGAAAATGTAAATATTATTGTTGGCATTGCCAATGATTTTAACGCCACAACAACTCAAAACAATTTGTATTTGCACAGTGAATCAGCATGCAAAATTGGTTATAGCTTGTGATAACACTAGGGCTACACCAGATTTTGAAGGTTATCATGGGTGATTCACATCAGCATGTCATTTGGATGAGACATCATGAAGCAGCGTGAAGAATCACTAGATTGTTAAGAGAAAGATGAAGTAGTAAAAGAGTAGAGTATTATCTTTTTTTGATTTTTCTCTTATTCTTCCTACAAATTTGGTCTTTGTAGGCAGAGAAGGATTTAAGAACTTAATGATGTATTATCTTGAGAGTGGTGAATTGAGTGGGTTGAATACGACTTTTTTAGGAGTTGTTGAAACTAATGAGTTGAGATCATTAAAGAAGATAAAATCTGATGTGATAGATATCTTTTAAAGATGTCATATATATTAAAACTTTCTTAAATAATTATAGCGGTATAGACTCTGCTTCTATAACACAATGTATAACATAAATATATAAATAAAAATGAAATAAGAAAAATGTGAAGCTTTAATTGATAATAATATATTGGGAAAGACTTATATGAAACAGTGATATTACGTCATTTGTATCTCTTTTTTAATAGTTTAATGTCATATCAGTATTTTCATCTTGGACAAAATGAAAATCTTAAAATTCAGAATAAAATTACTGATGTGACATTAAACTATTGAAAATGGATAGTATCCCTATTCATACCGTCTTTCTTTAATGTAAAATTATTTAGTATACAATCGGTGAAAATTTTTAACTCCATAAACCGGTTGAGATTTTGCCAAATGTCCCATTTTCTTTAATCTTTTAAATACAACTTAAAAACACATGATGAAATCTCAACTTCGAGTTAAAAATTTTCATTGCTTATGTACCAAATATCTGTATATTTTTGTTAACTGAAATCTTGTTATGTAATTCTTCAATAATATTGATGCAATTTATTGATAGATTTGATAATTAACATTTAGCAAAAAGTAATCTTTGATAACTTTGTTGGAAAATGAAATATTGTAATTTATTGGTATAATGATAAATATAGTCTTCAATGATTTCTTTTTTATCATTTTGGTTCTAATTTTTTTTCTTTTTTTTATCACTTTGGCGCTCAATCTTTGAATTTTAGTTAAATTGTATTTTTTTATATAGAAAAGTTTATTGGACCATGAAAATTTTAACTACATTAATGTGACAACTCATGTGATAATTCACGTGTATTTCATAAAAATTATTAAAAATTTAATAAAATTTTTAAAAAGAGTTGATAATTCTTTTTTTAAAAATTTATTCATGTCAATAATGATGTACATATAAACTATCACGCAAGTCATCAAATTTTTAGCAGTTCGATGAACTTTTTCTTCTAAAATAAAGTAATTTGACTAAAATTTAAAGGTTGAGAATTAGAATAATTTTAAAAAATAAAATGAAAATGAATAAAATTTAGGGGTTAAATTTCATTGTGCTTAATTCATTTACAAAAAAAAAATCGACTGCTTCCCTGTCATAAACAAAATATTGGTTTAATTAACACAGGAGTTAAATGAGTGGATTTGCTGAATTTAAAAAGTTGGAAAATGAAATGAATGCTCCGTTTGTTTTACTGAAAATGACTTTCAAAAAATGATTTATTTTTCTGGAAAAGCTAATATTTTATGGTGTTTGGATAAATCTGTATAAAATATTTTCTATTGTTTGATAGATTTCTTAAAAATCTTTCATAAAAGTTGTTTTCAATTAAACAAACATACATTTGAGATTTTCTTATTTTTTTCATTGTTTAATTGAATTTATTTTTATCTATAATTTTTTATTTTACATTGTTTTTTCATATATTAAAAATATTATGTTAAATTCAAATTCATTACAACGTCATTTTTAATTACATGACTACTAAGTGAGTATTTTTTATTTAAAAATGTAACACCAACAAAATTGACAAAAAAAAAATTAAAGATGTCAACAATTTGACTTAATTTTCAAATTTGAAAAGTAAATAGACTAAATTCTTGAAAATAAAAGTACAAAGACTAAATTACAAATCTATGAAGTGTACATAGACTTATGACATATTTTAACCTTTATACTATAAAATATTTATTATTAATATATTTATAATTGTAATAAATATTTATTATTAAAATATTAATATTGAATATTTTCAATAATATGTGAATAATATTTTATAAAATTATTATTTTTAAAATTTATTATTAAAAAAATTGAAATATTAAATAATTTATTAAAATAATAAATTATTATTATATTAATAATTTATTATATGACTAAATATAAATAATTAAAATATATGTTTAATAATATTTAAAATATAATATTTTAAATATTTTTTAAAAATAAAAATAAAATTTATTATCAATATATTAAGCTTGATTTAAGTTAATTTTTATATAAAAATAAAATTATCTATAGATGAGCTCTTTTTCGAAAAATGATTTACGCTTTTCAAAAAGGTAAGTCATTTTACAGGAAAAATGTATTATTTTATCTGGACCTGTAAGTTATTTTCCGTTGACCAAACTATTTTCTTTGAAACAAACATAAGAAAATGCAGAAAATATTTTCCGTAAAACCTTTTATATATAAACAAAACGGACCCAAAAATACCTTCTTACTCTATAACTTGGTTTAAATAGGTGGCATCTAAAATAATATAGTAAAACTGACAAAAATAAATAAATCTTTTAAAAGAGTGATACCACACTAATTTCATTCTTTTTATGAAATTAAAAAAAAATTCACAACTCAAATGAAATATACTTATTAAGAAGATATATCAAAACAAATGTTTTGGACTTTACAAATAATATTCTAAAATGTCATATTATTAATTTCAAAATAGAAATATATTAATATGTACTTTAATTAAAGTATTTAAAATAATTAAAATTTTGGGAAGATACAACACGTTTCTTCTTTATACTTTATAATACTATACCTTTAAGGTTTTCCTTTTTCAAATTTTAATTCTAAGGTTTTAATTTTTTTTAATTTCTTTTATAAGGTAGCGAATTTTTTAATTTTTAGATTTTTCATGTCTCCCTTACTGTTTATATCTAAATTTATGGTTATCATTTCCAATACAATATAGGATAGTGACTTATACATCATAATTACGCATGATAAGACCTGAATTTAAATTTTAAAAACTTACACTATGTTTGGTTGGAGGGAATGGCTATTCCATTCCCTCTTTATTCTTCGATGAATAGTAATGCTTTTGTTTGGTTCACCGTTTCTTCATTTGGCCGGATTACTTAAAGTGATTCTATTCCCTCAAACGCGTGATAGGGATTCAGTGCTGAAAACTTTGAATGGCCATTCCGACCATCGCCGAACAGAAATGAAGAAAATTTTTCCCAAAATCTCCTTCAGACTTTCTCTACAAATGCGTTCAAAGTTGCTTCTTTTATCACAACAATACACTTTTAGGTTAGCAGATTTTTCTTTTCAAGTTTAATTTCGTTTGGTTTCTGTTCTTACAATAATCAAATTTTGTTTTAGAAGGGTTTTGGTGATGGGTTTTCTTTAAAATTTCTAAAAAAAATAAGCTACAACTCAACTCCCAAATCTCTGTCTTTTGGGGGAGATGATGTTTCGTTGTCTCTTATGATAAACCTACGGACTAGAATTGAATTGCAGGGAGTCAATCGTAATCATCATATCGATCTATTCCTCTTAATCCTTGTTTTATTATTTCGATTTTGCTGCTGGAGAAGACAAAAAATAAACTAATTAATGAAGGAGATAACTTAAATTTTGATGAATTTATATAGTCTGTAATACTCACGCATATCCCTTTTGCAATATTTGTCATTCTTTAAATCAGAGTTTTATTCCCAAATTTCTTATTGATAATAACTTAGTTTTCATTATTGTATTTTACAGTATTTTAGATTTGGAGATATGGTGCAACAGACAAAAAATTATTAAGAAATATACATTATAGTGCTTTTGAGCAGACACAAATTGATGTCCAGACACAAATTGATGTCCAGACACTAGAGGGTCAAATGGAGCCAGAAGTTCTGCTAGCGGGCAGTATAGACGGCTCCTTCAGGTATAAATGGAATTGGAAATAGATATAGATGTATCTGCATCCTCTTCCAAGTACAAGATGCCTCCGATTTCCTATTATTTTACTATAAATTCTAGTACTTTAGTTGGATCTACAAGTCAGTAATGTCAGTTTTCTAGCTTCAGTGTTCTATTTTTATGAGCTTGTTAACAAAATTTGGGTTAGGGTTGAAAGCTGAATTTGGAATACTCTTTCCTATGTTTATTCTTCGAGTTCTAGAGAATGTTCTCCAGCCAAGTTTTCTATAGAAAATGGCTGTCCTTAATTTGTTGGACAAGATTGGTGGGGATTCACAGATAATCCTCGATATATTTGTGAACTATGATTGTGACGTGGATTCACCAAACATATTTGAAAGGTATTCCTTTTACCTAATAATTGTTAATACAAGTGTTTGACATGAGTGCTACTTCTGTGTCATCTAGTGTGTTTATCATGTTAAATTTCCCATAGAAGTATCCTGAATTAGATGTAAATTCCTCTATGAGTTTGATTCAAAATTTGAAAAAGGAATGTTGGTCAATATAGGAATTAACTCAAGTACCAGTTATCAATTGAGTTATAGGTGTAATACCCCTATACCCGGTTCAATCATGCAGACACGGTATAAGACTATTACATTTGGTGCCAAAACAGTTATGGCTAGATACTGTTTAATTAAAACATTTGTATATAATATTTTAACTTACCAACCATTTTTGCTAACATATTTATTATTTATTAATTCATTCCATATATACCAAAATACTTCAAGTAACTGAAAATAGATAGAATTTCAAGAATCTACATTTTAGTCCCTATCACATGGGAACACCTTTGAACTGCATATGTACATGCCATTTTAATACAAAATACAATACCTACTTTTGAAACTCGTGAGGATGTGATGAGGTGAGAGATCTTCTAGTTGGACTCTATCTCTTCTAGTTTAATTGTACCTACGCGTTAAAATAAACGCGTTAAGCCGGTGAAGGCTTAGTAAGCACTATAAGAATAAATAAGTAAATGATCATAACAAAACATTTTAAACTCATTCAATTATTACATATCTATTCACATATAAGTCACTTCAACTATGCCTTGCAATAATAAAAATTCAACTTATCTTTTGTAAGGTATAAAACTTACCTTAACACATCAGTGATTCACTTTTGTTCTCAATTCACATTCTTAGCCCAAAGTAGACTTTATAAAACACACCGGATATACGGAACAAATACAGAGGTGCATTATGATGCACAAGTGAACAGAGAGCACTAAAGTGCTATACGGAGAGCACAGATGTGCTAATAATCAGAGAGCACCAACGTGCTAATAATCAGAGAGCGCGCTAAAGTTCCTTAATGGCATGCCACTAATATCCCAGTAGTTCTAAATTTCGTCTACTTGGGCATTAAAGCTGAATCTCATATATTTAAATAATTCACATAAATATTTAAAAAATAAATAACAATAATTTAAAATTCTTGTAGTACTTACAGCAAAAAGGTTGAAATGATATATGTTATTCTTCCTTCACTCCTTAACCTTCTCTTTTCCTTTCCCTTCAATTCGATCCTTTCCTTTCTTTTCTTTTTCTTCAATTTCATATAAACATATATCATTTATAAGTTAAAAATAATCAAATTAAACCATCAATTAAACCCCTAATTCATCAATTTGATCCATATAACTCATGTTCAAATATCTAAGAATTTCCAAAATTTCAACTTAATTCAACAAAACTTTGTTCTAAAACTTATAAAGCATAAAAATTAAAAGAGAATGACTAAATTAACTTACCAAATTAAACTCCAAGCTTTAAAAACTCTATTCTCCCTTTTTCTTTCTTTCTCCCTTGTTTCTTCTCTGTTTCGTCTTTACTCTCTGTCTTTCCTCTTTTCTTTTTTTTTTTTTTTGTTTCTTTAGCTTATACACACATATATAAATATAATAATAACAATATAATATAATATATAATTAAAACATAAAATATCTTTATTATATAATAATATAATAATATATATTAAACATAAAAATCTCAGATTTTTATACCTTACACCGCCTCAACTATACAAAATGGCTTAATTGCCATTTTGGTGTCCTTTATAATTTCTTTTAATCTATAATTCAACTTTTACTTCTATTTCAATTTAGTCTTTTTCATTTAATTACCTACCCAAACGTTAAAATTTTCTAACGAAATTTTAATACCACATTACTAACATTTTATAAATATTTATAAAAATATTTCCTATCATATAAATATTCATGAAAATATATTGAAATAAATTTATCTTTAAATCGGATTTATGGTTGCGAAACCATTGTTCCGATAACCTTGAATTTAGGCCATTACAATAGGAGCATGCTTTAACTTCTTTTCTAATATGTGCGTGTGATCATACTTGTTTAAAAACAATAATTAATTTATTTCTAGTTGTTGCACTATAGTAAAATGAATTAGAAATAATATAATTAAACCGTATGTGAAATCTCATATGAAAATGGAACCTTTCTCCCAAATTTTGTAAAAATCATGAAGGTTGATATAAAAATTAATCCAAACATCTGTCTTTGGAGAATTTCCCAGAGCTTGCTTTAGCTTTTTTCTAATGTAAACAGATATTTTAATTTCTCATTTTGTTTTATTTCTTAATGTTTCGTAATTTATACAATGTATTAAAACTCTTATAATTCTATCAGATATTTGCAGGGTTGTCAATGGCCTCCTGAAGACTTCTCTAGGGCCACCATCTAGTTTAACCACAACTTTGTCTGTAACAGCCTGATTTAGGGGCTAGTCAGAACAGTGATCTCAGGATCACTAATCCGAGGTTAGAGAAAATTTATTTATGTTATTTTATGAGTTAGAGTGCATGAAAATTTTGGTGCTTTAATTTTAGCGATTTCAAGCTTAATCGCGAAAAATGACTAAATCGCATAAAGTGCGAAAGTTATATTTTATAAGCTAAAGGTGCCTAATAGCCATAGAATATTAATTTGGGGTCTGTAAAGTGCAATTAGACCCCTAAGAATAGAGTGGCCGAGACAAAAATTGACAAATTGGTCAAAGTTGGTGACTAAATTGACTTGTATTAATAAAATAAAGAAAGAAAAGATATCATCTTTTTTCTCCATCTTCCTCCACCGAAAATAGCAAGCAAAATAGGGGTTTTGAAAGTTAAAAATTTTAGCAAACTCATCTCCATCCAAGTAAGTGATTTTAATGGTTTTTCTTGAAGATAGTTGTACTTTTAGAACCCCTAGAGCTTAAGCTTTCTAATGAGAGGACTATCTTGCAATATGGTGAAAAGATTAGAGTTTTTCCATGAGAGCTTTCATTGTTATTTTCTGTATTTTTATGGAAGAAAATGAGTCTTAGTTGTTAGATGAACAACTTTTGTGAAAGGTGTTACCATGAAAACACCTAAATGAACCTTTTTGTAAAGGTTGTAAAATTGGTGGTAAAATGTGTGAAATGTTGGGTTTTAATGATAGCCATAAGAGAAATAAATGTTCACCTAGGCTCATTAAAGGTAGAAATTTGATTAAAATTGATTTTCGAGCCTAGGAGTAAAATGGTCATTTTACCAAAGGTTTAAGGGCAAAATAGTAATTTTACCAAAGCATGATTATTGAAATGATTTTATTAATGTGATGATTAAAATGAGATAAATTGCTATTATAGAGCAAGAAGAGCCGAGAATTAACCTCGATCGGGGAAAGAACAAAATATCGGACTAGACCGACGATCTAGCTTATTTTGAAATCGAGGTAAGTTTATATGTAATAAATTCAACATTTATGCTAGCATGTTTGAGAATGTTTGGTATTATAATGATACATGGTGTTCTATGAAATCGAGTATTTGTATTGAATGAGAAAGATGATAACATTCGAGATGTTGAAGTCCCGGTTGGACTATAATAAATGTGGGAATACTACCATCGAGACGTGAGATGGATAAGGTCCCGTATAAGACCATGTCTGGGATATGGCCTCGGCACCGAATTGAAATCCCGTATAAGACCATGTCTGTGATATGGCTTCGGTATTGAATATGAGAACCGTATAAGACCATATCCGGGATATGGCATCGATACTTGATATGAGATTCCGTATAAGACCATATCCGAGATATGGCATCGGCACTCAAAGGTAACCCCATGTAAGACCACATCTGGGATGTGGCATTGGCTTTGTGCTTATAACAATGACGATGAGTATGCGTCTTTGAGTATCCCTAGTGATTAACGGGATAAATAGATAAGTTTGGAAATAGAAATAAGATTAGTACTAAAGTCATGTGATTGAGTGAATACAAGTACCCGTGAGAAATTCACGAGGAATGTTACGATATGTGGCATGGTATTTAGATAAGAACGAGTACGAGTAAGTTATGGTAAAGTGTTTATGACCTTGTATGGTTATCTAATGCCATGGATTGATGTCATTATGACTTATTGTTGCTATTTATTTCATGCAAACTTACTAAGCTTTATGCTTACCCCTCTCATTTCCCTTTTCCTTGTAGTATTGCCAAGATAACTCGAGGATCGTGGGACGCAAGAGTTCGGAAATCACACTATCAGCATCACTTTGGTATAACAATTTAGACTTATTTTGAGTATGGCATGTATAGGGCTTGGTTATTTTGTTAGGTCTTAATTGTTAGCCAAAGTGTTGGCTATGTATGTTATTAAAGTCATTTTGTAAATGGCCATCGAAAATGGGCCAACAATTGATAAGTTTATATATATTCATTGATGATGAAATTATGAAGTTATGCTTGTGTGAATGCTTTGAATTGAGTTCTTAGATGTGCCTTTGGGTCATGAATGATGTTTATATGAGTTGGAGTTAGTATGTTTACTATGCAGGGTGACATTTGGCTTGGAATATAGCCTTTTTATGTCCACACGGGTAGATACACGGGCGTGTGTCTAGGCCGTGTGGGACACATGGTCATTTCCATGGGCATGTTGATTGACCGTGCGTCCCCTGCATGCTAGGTTGACAAAGTCAGAATGCTCAGTAGTAAACACATGGGCAGAGAGACGACCGTGTGTCTTAGCCGTGTAGAAGGCACAGCCTTGGACATGGACGTGTGCCCAGCCCGTGTAAAGTCTGCACTTAAAATGTGGAATTTAATTCGACACACGGTCTAAGGACACTGGCGTGTGCCTTGGCCGTGTGACTTTTGTGAGATGATGACGTCATAAACAGAATGCCAAGGTTTTGGTACACGGGCTAAGACACGGGCATGTCGAGGTCGTGTGAGGGACACAGGCCAGGGACACGGGCATGTGTCCGGCCATATGAAATAAGTCATTGTCGACCACGGGTGAAGAACACGGGCATGTCAGAGGGCACACGGGCATGTCCCTTGAACAACCCCAGTTTGGACAAAAAATTTTCTAAGTAAAAGTTCTCGGTTTAATTTTGAAACCTCTCGGAAGTATGTTTAGGGCTCTTAGGCCCAGAATGAGCAGGTTATGAGTTTTAAATGGAAAGTGTTTAAGCTGCAGTGAAATTTTATAGTTCAATGTGTTATGTTTTAAGTAAGTTAAGTTAGATAATGCCTTGTATCCGGTTCCGGCTTCGAACACGGGAAATGAGTGTTACATTGTCTGCAGTCCAGGATATTTTTCTCCGGCATGAATCAGTGCAGTCTTTGGTTAGCATCATTAATTCAATGGGAGCTTGGATGGATCAATAGCTGAAGATAAGTGATTTTGACTTGCCTAGGAGCTTCGAGAGTGACACTTCATCAGAGAAACCTTCAACCTCGATTGTAGAAGATGGAGTTGTCCCTGATTGTGAGTTGCATCCAGAAATGAATTTTGAATTGTCAGATACTGCTATGCTTGAGCAACGCCTGGCTTACAAGAGTGAACTCCAAGTCAATAATTTCTTTATGTTAGGATAAGCATCAGTGGTTCTTCAAGTAGCAGTTACTTATCTAGTACTGAAACTGTCACAGAGGGCTGCCTAAATATATCATGATAATTTTCCATATTACTATTGACTTCCAAAGGCATCAAGTTTCTTATAAATACCAAAAAAGTTGGCAACTCTCCGAAGGAAGTGGCCACTTTTCTGAAGAATAACACTATTGGACTTAGTGAAATTGTGATTGGTGATTATTTTGGTGAAAGGGAGGAATTTGCTTTGAAAGTCATGCATACTTATGTAGTTTCATTTAATTTCAAATCTATGGATTTTGGTGAAGCAATAAGATTCTTCCTACGCGACTTCAGGTTACCAGGAGAGGCATAGAAAATAGACTGCATCATGGAGAAGTTTGTTGAGTGCTATTGTAAATGCAATCCAAACTCATTTACGAATGCAGATATTGCCTATGTACTGGCATACTCTGTCATAATGCTCAACACTAATGCCCATAATAACATGGTCAACTCTGTCATAATACTCTATCATACTCTGTCCCTACATTTTGAAGGCAACAGATAATTGAGTTTCTATTTTCTAAGGTTGTATAGTAATTCTCCTTAAAAACTAATGAAAGCATGATCATATTTTGTACCTATCTTCATCTGTTTTATACAATTTAAATTAAGGGTATCCTTCATAATGTTGATAGTTGATTTATAACTTGATCGCCAGTCCACCGTAAGATTTTTGTATTGAGTTGCAGGCAATCGTAGATTATATATTATTTTTATAGTATTATATATTATGATTTTTTAAATCATATAGTGATAATTATATTAAGAATGTTATTAAATTATATATTATTTTATTAAATTATATTTAATAATAATTATGTTAAAATATGGTTAAATTATTTATTATTTTTTAATAAAATATATTTAACAATAAATTTATTAAAATTTTATAACAATAACAATAATCATCTACCTAAAAAAATTTCTGCTAAGGGTACTTTGGTCATTTAAGTCTTTTTTCTTATACTATTACAACATCTATTCCATTCAACCAAACACAAGAATTCCATTACAGCTCTATTCCATTACAGTGAACCAAACGTACCCTTAAGATCCTCGCCTTAACCAACAACCAAAGCCTCATTGACATTTTCATATGGTGGGATTTGAACCCTATTAAAAAAGCCCAACGCTTGCGGTAGGATTAGAGATGTCCATGGGTCAGTTTGGGTTGGGCCCAATCAAAATCTTAGGCCCATTTGTTAGGCCTAAGCTTGACCTGTCCCGAAAAATAGGCTTGAAATTTTGTCCAAGCCGAACCCGAATAAAAATGCTAAAACTTGGGCCCGACTTTACCCGCTCATATAAAAATTTTTATATATAATACACAAAAATACTAAAAACATTAAAATAAATGCTTCCCAACAAATTGAAAATAAATTAATATATATATATGTATACTTAAATAACACCAAGATACGTACAATTTAACAAGCAAATATCTCTAAAATAGTAACAAAATTAACAACAAAACAATAGTTATACAATATCCAAATAATAACAACAAAATAGTAGGAACATAACAATGAAATTGTAGTACAATAGTGAGAAAACAACAAGAAAATATTAGAAAAACAGTAAAAAAATGCAAGAAAACAACAATTGTTTTTTATTTTTACAAATTTGGGCCGAGCCGGGCTCAAGCCAAAAAAGTTTTACCCAAGGCCTAGCCCGTTTTCTAAATGGACCCTTTTTTTTACCTAAGCCTATTTTCCAGACCTATATTTTTATCCTAACCCTCCCATTTTTCGAACGAGCCTTCGATTTTCGGTAGGATTAATAGCCACTTTTAGAAAATGCAAACTCTTTAATATTAAAAGCCCACAGGGTTGGTGACAAACAAATTGTTCTGGTATAATGTATATATTCATTTGAGTGGGTTGATGGTGTGTATACTATTAAGGCCGGAAAAGAATCTAATTATCTGCGATTAGGGGTGTTCAAATGAACGGTTCAGTTATCAATCAAATTGAACTAGCATTAATCGAATTAGTCGAATTGTATAATCTTTTAACCATTAATCGAATTGTATTTTTTAAAATAATTTAACCGAAATTTATATATTTTTATCTTTTAATTAAAATAAGGCTCCATTTATTTGGTGTAAATGTTTTCGGAAAATATTTTCCAAATTTTTCAGCTATTGTTTGGCGAAAAATGAATTCTTAAATAAAATTATTTTCCATACACGGGTAAAATCACTTACTTATTTCTAGAAAACTACATACCTATTTAGAATCAGTAAGACATTTTCCATTCCCTTCTCTACACTCTCATCGTCTCAGCTTCCAAAATTTCTTCGTAGACTTTCTTTAGAAAGGTATATTTTCTATTTCCATTTTCATTTCTACTCATATTTTAGACGCGTAATTCTGTGGCTTGTAAATTTTTAGACTGTTGTGAAGGAGGAAAAGGAGATACCGTTTCTGGAAATTTTTGGAATGGAGGAGTTGGAAAGATTTTGAATTTTCTCTGTATTTTAATAATGAAAAATCTTTCCAATTCCTCCCATTCCACTGATTTCTAGCACTTCCTCTCCATTTTCTTACCTTTCTTCAATCCTGTTTGTTTCATCATTTCCTGCAGTTTGTAAGTGAAATTGGTAAACCTTACCTAATTTTCTTTAGGTAAACAATCTATACCTAATTCTAGATCTTTATAAAATTATTCCTTTTCTTTGAGACTGAATTGGTGCAAAATTTGCAGGAGGAAACAGTAGACGGCTTTGCAGAAAGTGGTCATGATCCTCTCATTGTATCGCTGTATCAGATCGACCTGGATAGGGCTCAATTTTTGCTGAGATCTTATCTTCGGGTTCGGCTGCAGAGGGTGGACTTCTAATTCTCTCTGTCTGTTTCCTTTTGGTTGTATCTTCAGCTTGTGTTGTTCCTAGGAAAGCTGAAAAATGATACTATTCTTCGAATGGAGTTTGAGATCATTCTGGTTTTGCCATTTACTGATTTCTGTATGAATTGCTGCCTGAAATCTCTTATGTTTTCTCATTGAATTTCTGGGTCATGGTGTTGGTGTAGATTGAGAAATTCATGTTTCATATCTGGAAAATGGATACTTATAGGAACCGGCTTTCAATAGAAGAGGAAAAGTTTGCCGAAAGGTAAAAGGCTCTGAGAATTGAATTACATTTATTAAGTTTATTTGGCAAACTTGGTTTAAAACTCCATATTCTGGGTATAGATGAGCATCTTAATATATCCGAGAAGTTATCTTTAAAACTTGATTTCATGGTTTCAAGTGTATTCGTGATATTGGGAAACATCTTAAAGAAATTGTTCTGTCAAAATTGCCTGATAATTATCAGTCTGTATTAAAGCAGTCAATTATAAGTGGAGAAGATGATATGGGTAACTGAAATAATCTTTTCTCCAACATTTACACTTCCTTGATAAAGCATCACTTTTCCTGTTCAAGTTTCATCTGTGCTTTGAAGTTAATAGTATGTGGTGCTTGGAATGACAAGAACAGGAAATCCTTGGTTATGCAGTAAACCATGTTATTCCAACCCTTGATTTTTCTTGAAGTATCATGTCCAGTACACATGGGGATATGATCTTCGAAATATATAGAAAAAATACATTGTAATTTGTAACTAGTTCTCTCTTAGGTTTACACTTTAACAGGCTTTAGTTTGTTTTTCTTGAGTGATTTTTGTTCAAGTACTTGGAACTTGTGGTTGATTTGAAAACAAAGTCCACTCATTGACTGCAATTTTGTTTACAATTTGCCTATTGATTATTGATTTATGTCTATGATTTTCAGTTCCAGAGCCACAACTAAACACATTTGTTGTTGCCAAATGCGAGAGAACAACAAGGCCTTTGTACCTTGATGGCAGCAGGCAATCTGCAAGCTTTGATATCAGGCAATTCGCTATTCTCACTTGTTTATAGCTTCTGCTCTTAGAATTAGTAAATGCCATTCCTTTCCGGTTTACTAGCTAACAAAACTGTTACCATTCATCTAGCAGGGATGACCACTTTCGAATGGTGCCTGGAGATCTATGCATTTTGCGTTACAGGCCATTTCAAGAGGAACTGATGAGTGGAAATATCAGTTTAGTTTAATAGCCTACCTAATTTGTAGCAATAGCAGCAATATAAAGACGGTATAAAAAACTGATTCTGACTTTTACAATTTGTAAATATGAATTTGTTCTGCATCTAAGATTTCTGGGTACTTGGTAGTTGGTAGTTAGGCACGCTGTTGAAATTTGGAACATACATGGTGATGAGGATTCTTTGAAATTTAAGCTTCCATGTCTATGCATTTAGATGTTGTTATGTTTAATTTTTTGGTCTGAAAAAAGTTTAAAGTGACGGGTTTCTCTCAGTTGAGGGCCATGACATGCCACTGGATTTATAGAGGGTGAAAGACGTACTTGCTGATCATTCATCAAATAAGATAAGACTGTTTATTATTAAATTCATTACCAAACTGGATTTATAGAGGGTGAAAGATGTTGGTATGTTTATTTTTATTGTTACATTAATATCAAGTTTTTTTCTTTTAATTTTAAAATGCCACATCAAAAAAATTAATAAAAAAATTTTAACAGTGATAATAACTGGATTTGAATTTTTAGATCTAAAAATATTGGACCATATTCTTAAAAAGTAAAAATAGAAAACTTAAATTCTAAATGTAAAAAATGTATAAGACTTAAATTTATAATTATTAAATCGTTATTTTTTATTTTTTTAACACAATTACAAATAATTTATTTGACTTTGGTTGTTTTCAATTTATGACGGTTAACAATGTAGCTTAATAATTGAGTATTATTATATATTTATTTTAAATAAATAAATCATTGCAATATATGTAAAAACAATTTAAAATATAAAAATTTATTAATATGTATATAAATTTATTAATATATGTAAAAACAACTTTTCCGGAAAATATTTTCAGGTAATCTGCCAAACAATAGAAAATATTTTACACAGATTCATCCAAACACCAGAAAATATTTTCAGTAAATCATTTTCCAGAAAAGTAAATCATTTTCCGAAAAACATTTTACTGGCAAACAAATGGACCCTAAGTATAAAACACATAAAATATACATTGAAATTAACCGAAATCTATATTTTTGTCTTGAAAGTTAACTGAATTAACCAAAAATTTATGTCTTGAAACACTACATAACTAAAAACACTACATAAGTCTTGAAATTAACGCATAATATTAATTATTAAGCTCGGTTAATTCGGTTCATTACCCAATTTCAAACCGAATTAACTGATAATCGAAATTTTAAAAAATCATTAACCGACCTCCGATCAAACTAAATTCGGCCACCAACCGATTAACCGAATTAAATCGTTTAGGTGAATTAATTCGGTTTAAACCAAAATTTAAACCCAGCATCACACTTTATCTTCCTAAAACTGTTAAATTTACTCTTATGTGGGTCCCATTCCTCCACAATTGACATTAAATGTTCCACCAAAATAAATCAATATATATATATATATATATATATAAAAATTAGTTCATAGTTACATGTATATGCATAAACTTTAATCTTTAAAAGAAAAGAAACATCCAGTTGGTCTTTGGGATGGTAAAGGGTGGTAAGTTGAAGTTGAGTGGGCAGTCCTGTTTAAATGGTTTTACTCAACAAGACTTGCAGTGGAGTAATCAATGGGTTCCTCGGTTTAAATGATTTATCTAACACTGCAGTGACTCCCCAACATTTTCTTATGACGTGAATTCAGTGAGGCTTTTCAAATTTCAAGCATCCATCCCATCCATAGGCATTGCCCCATGCTAACCCACTTTCCTCATACGCTCCACCATGTGCGGCCGATTTTAAGTTTATGGGTCTCCCTCTTCACCCAGCCTATTCATTACAATATTAGCTGGCCCTGTTCACCAACTTCAGTAATTACTCTTTTTTTTTTTTTTGTGGGATTAAAAATATTATGAATTAAAGACTTCTTGTAATTTCATATTTGCTAATTGGGGTTTTTTTTTTTTTTTTCTCAGATCTTCCTCGCAGTTAGGTTTTAAAGAGAAATTTAGATTGCTGAATGCTAGATCGACCAACTAAATGCTTCATTGACAATAAACCAGCCTGACAATGCAATGAAGAAGCATAGATCCATTACCTGCTGGATTGAGAGAAAGAGAGAGAGAGAGGGGAGGGTTTCTTTTTCTCCAAGTTTCATATTTTCCCTTATTATAAGCATCCATTAATGCTTAGTGGTAAACCAAGTTATTAAACGCATTTAAGTTGGACCAAAGCGATAAGATTAAAATTTGTTTGGAAGTTTTTCAATTTGCTACCTTTTCTCTTTTATATCCTTGCTTTCTAAGTTAATGTTTGAAAATGAAACATAGACTAATTTTAGCACTGTCACAAAAGCAACTAAATTATGTCCAGGGGCTGATGGTAATAGGAGGCTGGCGAGCCTTCGGCCTTGGTCTTCATAATTTTTGGAAATTTCTATTATGTCCCTAAAATTTTTTGAAACTTTTAAAAAATAATAAAAATTGTTGTATCTTTTAATAAAGTATCCGCTAATCGCATTTAAAATATTGATTTAAAAATTGTATATGGTAATACAATCAATTTTTATAAAAAAAATGTATTTTAATTTTTTTAATAAATTTTGTATCAATTTTTTTAACATTTTTAAAATATATCATTTTTAGTAATTTATCAGTATTACTGGCAACATGGTTATTTGATTTGGCTCCATATTTAATGCTTAAAGTAAGATTCATTCATTCATCCCTCATTGTGCACGTGCTCTTTTATTTTGTACTAAAGTTCTTTAAAATGGTCAAATACTGACAATAATGGTGGACTTAAGGAGAATGATGACATATTTGAATATTTGTAGGCATTGATTTCTAATTGTGATCATAAATATTGGAGATTCATAAAAAAAAATGGATTCAAATATTTTAAGGCGATGGATGCACATGTTAATATTTAGATATCCACTTCATTTTTTTAAAAAAAAATTGCCAATTAAGATATTGATCTAGAAATAAATAATTTTTCTTGAAATAGCTTAAAATATTATTTACAACATTATTTAATTGAAATAATATTATTCTTTATTATTAAAATAAATTGAAAAAAAAAATTATCCAAATTTATCACCTACAATAGCCTACTAATTATAAATTTCGATTGATTGAATTATAAATAAAGTATTGTAGGTGGTATCCTTCCAAGAGACAACAATCTCATGTTCAAGATCTAGTAAATGTAATTTATAATATTTTAAAATATTAAAAAAACAATAATTTTATATTTTTAATAATTTTGAGTAATTTTTTGTAATGTTTCATTTTTAGAAGAATTTTAAGAGTTTTTCAAATGATATGCGACGTGAAAGTATATGATTAATTGGATATACTAATAGTTAGTTTTAACATCCAAATAATTAAATTGAAAATATCTAATAATGTTAGGTAAAAAAAAGGTTTAACGATGAAAGTGAGAAAAACAGAATACTTCAAAGCTTAAAGCATTAAACCTTAACTTTTTACTTAGGTGATTTTCAACTATAATCTTGCAACCTAAACATTTCAAGGGTCTCATTTTTGCTTTTTAACCAAATATGTATTCATCTACTAAAGCAATAGGTTTATTACACACTCTAGTCTCTAAAGTATATCATTTTTCCTACTTTGGTCATGTTTTTTTTTTTTAAATATGTAAATGTTATTTCAATTCAAATAATAATATAAATAATATTTTTTTTAAATTATTTCAAATATTTTTACTTTTTTGATTTCTCTCTACACCAATATCTTAAATTCACCAATTTTTTTTTTTAAAGTGAAGTGAATATGTAAATATTAACATATGCATTTGTTGTCTTAAAATATTTGAATTCAAATATTTTTTGAATCATTAATATTTACAATCACAATTACAAATTAAATTCTCGCAAATATATGAATATGCCAATATCCTTACTATTGTCGAGTGTTTGACCATTTTAAAGAATTTTATTATGAAATAAAGAAAACATGTGCATGATGATAAATGAAGGAAGTTTACTCCAAACATTAAATAGGGAGTATGCCACTAGTAACATTGGAGAAGTATTGAAAATGGATGTATTTTAAAATTTTTAAAATTTGAAAATATTTTTTAAAACATTTTTAGAATGTATTTTTATAAAAATTGATTTTATTTTTAATTAAATATAATTTTATATTATATTTTAATATTTTAAATGCGTTTAACAAAGATATAATTTATTCTAAGATACAATGTTTTTTTTTTAAATTTTAAATAACTTTTTGCAATATTTTATAGTATTTTTTAAATAAACCAACACAAAGTTGCCCTCAATGTTTATAGGTTTCTAAGTTTGAGGCCTTAATTTTTTTTTTTTTGAATTGACACCCTCAACGTTACAATTTTTTAAGAAATCAACTCAATTTTAATGGGAAATGTGAGTTGACCTCAGTCAAGTGCAGGTTAACAAAGTAATCTATGTGGTGTCCCGCATAAGCGCGAGGATAAAGATGACGTGTCAAAAATAAAGAATTAAATATGAAATTAAAAAGAAATAAATAATTTGTAAAACAAATAATAAAATTAAAATCGATTGTAAAATCCTTAATCCCTTATTTCCTGATGGAGCTCGAAACTAACTATTATTTCGACAAAGGCAAGCGCACCTATCGAACAGTAGTATAGCTATGGTGAGTCTGGAATATCATATCCTCAAGGACCAAGAGTACTAGTATTAAGTATCTTTTTATTATCTAGCCTAGTAATTAAGGGGATTTATTTTTTTATCTAAAATTAACTAACTAATTTAACTAAATATGAACGCGACAGAGAGTAAATTGGGAAAATACCTTTAGACAACTTTATATGAGATAGGCAATACCTAAGGAAGAATCCACCTAGACTTCACTTATTACTTTTGATTCATGCGATTTATTCATTTGGCTTAATCTGTAGAAATCCCTGAATTATATTAATACCTCTTTCGAGGCTATTAACAACTGACTCTAGGTTGATTAATTGAAATCTCTTTCTAATTAAAACCCCTATTGTCGCATTAACTCGATCTATGGATTCCCTCATTAGGTTTGACCCTAATCCGACAGATTTTCGTCGCCCTATTTCTAGGGTTGCAATCAACTCCGCTTAATTGTGTTGATCTACTCTTAGACAGGGACTTTTGCTCTACTGAATAAGCACATTCGACTTGAATCAATAACCTGAATTATCAAACAAGAATAAGAACTCACAATTAAGAATAAACACAAGTATTTATCTCATAAATCAAATAATAATAAGATTCGTCTTAGGTTTCATCCCCTCAGGCATTTGAGGGATTTAGTTCATACTAAAAGAGAGAGACATATTAGAATAGGGAAAACAACAAAACATAAGAAAACCTAAAGAACTTGATAGGAGATCCTCAATCTTGATGGAGATCTTTCTCCTAAGCTGATCCCGATGGCTGTCTTAGAGTATTTTCTCCTTCTACTTGGCGTCTATTCGACGTCCTGTCGAACTCTATTCGACCTCTAGTCGACTTCCCCTTTTAGGTTTGCCCCTAGGGTGTTTATATAGGCCTTGGAATGCCTATCTTGGTCCACAAGTGTCCTATCCCGAATGAAATTCATCCTAGGGTCGACAGGGACACGCCAGTGGTCGATAGCCCAGGCCGTGTGCTTTCCTAGGTAGGCCCACTTTGCCCCTTTTTGGCCTGTTTCTCGTTCTTTTCGACTTCCTAAGCTCTCCTGAGTATAAGACATGAAATTAAGAGATTAGGAGCATTGAATTCATCAAATTTAATGGAAACTCATCCAAAATTAAGCTAAGCATAGGGTTAAAATATGTGTAAATTATGGTTTATCAAATATCCCCACACTTAAGCCTTTGTTTGTCCTCAAGAAAAATTCTCAACTTATAATTAAAATTAACTTCCTGAATTCATAATTCTTATCAATAATGTTTTATCATAATTCATAGATAATTCATACATTGATAATTTAACTGAAAGAGTCTTAAAGATTCAAACAATCTAAGTCATAAATTTTTGTAGCACGAAAACATAGGTGTTTCCCCTTACCTAAATAATTACCTCTGATTCAAAACCAATAAGAATTGGCATCCTCACTAAAGATTCACTCAAATCACTCAAGGTGTTTTAAAGTTCAAATTAAACACTCAAAAAAATCGAACATGAAGAGTTAATCCCATAGGCTTGCTTGAAAATCAAATCTCCACCACTATAAAATGAGACGATACACAAATCAAAAGGCCTTAAAAGGGTTGTAATGAGGCTTGGGTTAAAGGTATGGATATAGGCTAAATTAGAAGGTCAGAATCGAGATTGAATTTGACAAATTACCTAACTAGAAAAATAACTAATACTGAATAATTACATTGATTGAAAACTTATCACTAAATAACACGAGCTTCTTCTAACGATATGGAATTAACAGTTTGAGCTCATAATGAATAAATCTTCAACTTTTTTTTTTTTAAGAATAAGCATTTACAATGATAGGAAAGAACTTTAACAACTAAAATAAAGAACATAGTTAGGCAACTGCTCAATTCAAATCTCGACAAAAAGGGACGTTAAAAGATTAGGAGAAGTTGGTTTTGGGTTAATAATTAATGGGTGAGTTAAGGAACGGTTTATTAGGTTAAAAGGGGTTCACTAGGGGTTAATTATGGAAGTAGGCTTTTTATGGAGTAAGTGGGTTAAAACCTAGGTGCCTTTATCATCTCAGTATAACAAATCAAAAGTGTGGTCTCGACATGTATAATCGAAGCAAGTTCTAGAATAACAATTCAATGTTGACACACTCATAATCAATAAAGTGAGCATGAAAAATATATGCTTTAAAAGACTCAAAATCTCACAAAAATTATGATTTTTGGTGTCAACTTTGTAAATTTCAAACTTCGAAGTAATATTTAAGATTAGGGAAACAACCTAAAAATATTTTTATTCTGAAAATAGACTTATCATGCTTGATTCTCTAATGTCTTAAAGTTTAAACCATCAATGCACAATTATCTATGACTTAATTTGAAACATATCAATGAAAAATCATAAATCAATAAAAGTTTCATTCTAATAGTAATATGAGAAAATTACTTTAAGAACAAGACATAATTCAGGGATTTTCTGGTAATGAAATCAATCACCTCCCCACACTTAATATGAACATTGTCCTCAATGTACAAAGATAGATATATACAATATAAACAACATAAGATAGGGGGAGAAGTGAAACTTCCGGAATTTCAGATGATCTCAGGGAAAAGGAACGGTAAGTTGGGCGTAGATGAATGTGGCGGTGGATACTAGGGTCGTGGTGTGGTGATTCCCTAATAGCCTTTAGAACCTAAATTAAAGAAATCAAAATATAATAATATAAATTAAGCACAAGAAAGATAAATAGAAGGAAAATAAAGAAAAAGAGAAAATGAAAAGAAAAACTGAATGGATTTCAAGGTCATTGTCCTGTCGAGGTAATGAAGCGGCTAGCATAAACTTATGGAGATTGGTTTCGCACATGGAGACTGTGGTCGGGTCCTTTTGCTTCTTCGACATGGTGATGGTGGTGTAGAGAAATAGTGAGGGAAAGGGAAAAAGAAAAATGAAATGGGAAAGGGAAAGGGAAAAGATAAAAGAAAAAGCAAAGGGGTGTGGCGGTTAGAGTTTGGGAGAAAAAGAATTTAGGGAGAAAGTGAGAAGAAGAAGGGTTTTAAATAGTAAACAGAGATCTGGTGACTGCCCACGCCCGTGTGCCATGGGCGTGTTAGGTCACACGACTGTCTCACACGGTCGTATGGTGTTTTGTTCATTTCTCCTACGCTTGTGCAGAGGTTGCAACGCCCATGTGGATTACTCAGTGTCGGTCACGGCCTAAAAGCACAGGCGTGTTGCATTTTCGTGTATATTTCTCAGTAGCGACCACTACCGAATCGTACGGCCGTGGCCTTTTATCGCAGCCCGTGTTTTGGGGATTTTTCGTCCTTGGTTCATACGATCTCTACCACGATGGTGTGCAAATCCGTGGTGTCCACACGGCCACGGCCACGCCCGTGTGCAAGGCCGTGTGGATAGAGAAACCTGCGCTTTAATTAGTTTTGAGTTAGGTGCTAAAAATTGAAAATATGACATTAGTGGGGTTAGTGCTCGGGCTGCCTCCCGAGAAGCGCTCGTTTAAAGTTTTAAGCTAGACTTACCTCTCATTCGCATAATCATGGTGGTTTGAGGAGTTGAAACTCCTCTCCCTGCTATCAGTGCTGTGATCACTATATAGTTTGAGTCGAGTGGCATTTACCTTAAAAGTGCCAAATTGAGAATGTGTTGCCTTGACTGTACCGTATGGGAAGATATTGAGTACCTTAAAAGGGATTTCTTCGTTTGTATTAAGGTCTGAAATAGCGATCCGAGAGTCTGTTTTATCCAACAATACCTGATCTCTGATCTTAAATTGGTTTGGCTCATGGAGTCGCTTTGTTTTTGCTTCGTGTGTTTTTAGTTTCTCCTTGTAATGTGTCTTCCACTTGTCTAGTTCATCGATCTGAAGCCTTAGTTCCTCATGAGCTATTTCCTTGTTGACACGAGGTCTAGGATCTGGCTTAGTTGTGTAGTTTCATGGTTTTTCCTGTAAAGAAGGTAGAACCAAATGGTCATTAGTAGAGTTGATGTTTTCACTTTGATTACTCGAGTCCTAGCAGAGTCAAGAGCCTGAAGAGTGATCGTTTCTTCACCTACATGAAGTATGAGTTCGTTTGTACCAACATCAATTTTAGTTCTGGCAGTTGCTAAAAAGGGTTTTCCTAAAATTAAAGGAATATTATTATCCTCATCCATGTCTAAAACAACAAAGTCTACTGGAATATGAATTTATCAATTTTTACTAGTACATCTTTGATTATACCTGTAAGAATTCTAATAGTTTTATCAGCTAATTGAATGCTCATCCTAGTTTGTTTGGGTTTCCCTAGACCTAGCTGTTTAAACATTTTATAAGGCATAACATTTATGCTTGCCCCTAAATCAGCTAAAGCATTATCAACAAATAAACTACCAATTAAACACGGAATTGTAAAACTCTCTGGATCTTTTAATTTTCGTGGTAGTTTATTTTGCAAAATTACTGAGCACACTGTATTTAGCTCCACATGCGACGTTTCGTCTAACCTCCGTTTGTTTGTCAAAAGCTCTTTTAAAAATTTCCTTGAATCTGGCATTTGCGAAAAAGCTTCAAGAAACGGTAAGTTAATATGTATTTTTTTTAGAAGTTCTAGAAATTTACCGAATTGTTCATCTATGCGGTCTTTCTTCATCGCATTGGGGTATGACACACGAGGTTGGTACTTTGTAATTACAGGTTTTGGTTTATCATGGCTTACCTCAACTTTACCTTCCTCTACCATATTCTCTTGCCTCACTTTTGGTTCATCTAACCCTTCACTATCGTGAGCAGTTATGGCTTGAAGTTGCTCGTTTGGGTTAGTTCCAGTGTTGCTTGGCAAGCTGCCTTGTGGTCGTTCTGATATCAGCTTAGCAAGCTGTCCTAATTGGTTCTCGATCCCTTGAATTGATGCTTGTTGATTTTTAAGTACTATTTCAGTGTTTTGGAAATAAGTTTCTGAGACCGCGATGAATTTTGTTAGCATCTCCTCAAGGTTTGGTTTCTTCTCTTGTGGGTAGGGTTGCTGTTGAAAGCCTGGGAAGGGTTGTTGTCTCTGATTTCCTTGGCCACCCCATGAGAAGTTGGGGTGATTCCTCCAACCTGGATTATAAGTATTACTATAAGGGTTATTCTGAGGTCTAGAATTATTACCCATATAGTTCATCTGTTCGCTTTCTGTGCCAGGGTTGTAGGATGGATATTTTGTATTGCTCATCCCTCCTCCATTTGTATCGCACTGCATAACCGGATGTACCTGCGAAGAACCACACAAACCATCAATCTTTTTATTTAACATCTCTACCTGATTTGATAGCATGGTTACTGCGTCGAGGTTGAAAACACTGGCGGCTTTTGTTGGCCTTATCCTTGTAACTTACCACTGATAGTTATTCAGTGACATCTCTTCAATGAATTCGTAGGCATCCTCGGGTGTTTTGTTGTTTAGGGTACCGCCGGCGGCTGAATCAATCAATTGCCTAGTTAAGGGGTTTACACCGTTGTAAAAGGTTTGAACCTGTAGCCACAAGGGTAAACCCTAGTGAGGGCACCTTCTTAGTAAATCCTTGTATCTCTCCCATGCATCGTAAAGTGTCTCTAGATCCATCTACACAAAAGAAGAGATATCATTCCTCAACTTAGATGTTTTAGCTGGCGAAAAATATTTTAATAAAAATTTTTCTGTCATTTGTTCCCATGTAGTGATTGATCCTCGTGGTAACGAGTTCAACCACTGTTTTGCTTTGTTCCTCAACGAGAAGGGAAACAACCGAAGGCGAATGGCATCATCAGAAACGCCATTAATTTTGAAGGTATCGCATAATTCTAGGAAATTTGCTAAGTGATTGTTTGGATCCACATCCTGCAAACCATCAAACTGAACAAACTGTTGAATCATCTGTATAGTGTTAGGTTTCAGTTAAAAAAATTAGCACCAATAGCAGGTCTAACAATACTTGACTTAGTTCCTGTTAAATTAGGTTTAGCATAATCATACATAGTACGAGGAGCAGGATTTTGATTCACCGGATTTGCGGCAACCATAGGAGGTAGCGGATTATTATCAGCCATCTCTTCGGTAGTAGTTGGTTCGTCTTCTTGCTCTCCTTCTATGTATTGTAGGCTTTGCCTTATTTCTCTTCGATTTCTATGAATGGTACCTTCTATATCACTGTCAAAAACCAAGGGTCCTGACGGGTTCCTTCTAGTCATAAACTAGAATTACCTGCCAGAAGTAAATAAAAAAATTAGCAAAGTTAAAATAAAATAAAGAATAAATTGCAAAAATGGCTAAAGTAATAAAAATTTAGTTTTCCTAATATCTTAGTCCCCGGCAACGGCGCCAAAAACTTGGTGGAGCTCGAAACTAACTATTATTTCGACAAAGGCAAGCGCACCTATCGAACAGTAGTATAGCTATGGTGAGTCCGGAATATCATATCCTCAAGGACCAAGAGTACTAGTATTAAGTATCTTTTTATTATCTAGCCTAGTAATTAAGGGGATTTATTTTTTTATCTAAAATTAACTAACTAATTTAACTAAATATGAACGCGACAGAGAGTAAATTGGGAAAATACCTTTAGACAACTTTATATGAGATAGGCAATACCTAAGGAAGAATCCACCTAGACTTCACTTATTACTTTTGATTCATGCGATTTATTCATTTGGCTTAATCTGTAGAAATCCCTGAATTATATTAATACCTCTTTCGAGGCTATTAACAACTGACTCTAGGTTGATTAATTGAAATCTCTTTCTAATTAAAACCCCTATTGTCGCATTAACTCGATCTATGGATTCCCTTATTAGGTTTGACCCTAATCTGGTAGATTTTCGTCGCCCTATTTCTAGGGTTGCAATCAACTCCGCTTAATTGTGTTGATCTACTCTTAGACAGGGACTTTTGCTCCACTGAATAAGCACATTCGACTTGAATCAATAACCTGAATTATCAAACAAGAATAAGAACTCACAATTAAGAATAAGCACAAGTATTTATCTCATAAATCAAATAATAATAAGATTCGTCTTAGGTTTCATCCCCTCAGGTATTTGAGGGATTTAGTTCATACTAAAAGAGGGAGACATATTAGAATAGGGAAAACAACAAAACATAAGAAAACCCAAAAACTTCTAAAGAACTTGATGGGAGATCCTCAGTTTTGATGGAGATTCTTCTCCTAAGCTGATCCCGATGGCTGTCTTGAAGTATTTTCTCCTTCTACTTGGCGTCTATTCGACGTCCTGTCGAACTTTATTTGACCTCTACTCGACGTCCGATTTTAGGTTGCCCCCTAGGGTGTTTATATAGGCTTTGGAATGCCTATTTGGTCAACAAGTATCCTATTCCGAATGAAATTCATCCTAGGGTCGATAGGGACACGCCCGTGGTCGATAGCCCAGGCCGTGTGCTTTCCTAGGTAGGCCCACTTTGCCCTTTTTTGGCCCATTTCTCGTTCTTTTTTACTTCCTAAGCTCTCCTGAGTATAAAACATGAAATTAAGAGATTAGGAGCATCGAATTCATCAAATTTAATGGAAACTCATCCAAAATTAAGCTAAGCATGGGGTTAAAATATGTGTAAATTATGGTTTATCATTCCCAAATTGTAAAATCCTTAAAACTCTTACAATAAAAAAAACTTCAACAATCTCTAATCTAGACTTTTGGAATAGTAAAAAAAATTTCAAGGAAAGGAGGGGAGCCAAAGATTGATACGATTAGGGCAGACTCCGTAACCCATATTGAAAGGTGGGTGATTTCTGATTGGGTTTTTTGGGAAAATGTTATGGTTTTTGTTTTATTTTTAATTTGGTATAGTATAGATACACAAAATCGAAGGGTTTACAACAACAATCTAGGATTGTTAATCACAGTTTCAATGGAAAAAAATGGGTTTTTTTACTTGCAATGGTGGTTGAAAATTGTTAGTGTTATCGATTTTCAATGCGATAGTAGGGTAGAAAATGTAGGGACCGAACTACATAGAAAAGCAATAATTCCAAGAAAAAAACTTTTAAAAAATGTTTGAATACTGAAAAGGGTAGATGCCTACTGTGTTGTGTTGTTTACTTTTAGTAACGCATTAGTGTTTATTGTTGTATTCAAAGAAATAGTCTTTATGTTGTTTTGGTTTTGTTGTTTTGTTGGTTTTTACAGACTAAACAATTTGTTTAAACTTGCAGATGTCGTGTAATGAGGAATATTACCTTATTTTGCATGTAGGTGGGCACTTTGTAAAGGATCTATATTTTAGATATGTAGGTGGGGAAGTGATTAGACTTAAAGAGAACCCAGTCACAATATCCTATTTTGAATTATGTAAAATAAATAAAAATGAGTTAGGGATTCACACTATCCTGTTAATATATTTTCATGAGCCTAATACAGTAGGGTTGCAAAATAATCTAAGGGTGGTTTATGATGACACTACCATAATAGCTATGTTAGACTTTTGGGTTAAGTTTAAGGAAATTAACCTATATGTTGAAGATGATATGTTACTATTGCCTACCCCCTCCCCCCATTTAGATAAATCTAATAATGAAGGAGAAGGGAGCACATATGGTGATGTTGAAGAAATCAACAGGGTAGAAGCCGATGGGGAGGGTGTGACTGATGCGCAGCTTGAGGCAGATGAGCGTGGTGGTGGGCAAAGTGGTGTGAAGATGAGTTTAGGATCAATAGTTGGAGAAGATAATTATAGTGGTTTTGTATAATCTATTGGTCATGAAAATGTTGCTGATTTTGCAACATCAGTTGGAGTGGGCAATGTTGCTGCTCCAGCTAATGGAGAAGATGAGTCAGAGGCAGTACTGGATGAGAATAAGACTAAGGTATGAGACTCAAATAAACATGGCAGCTTGGTTGTTTCAAATGAAGATTAAAAACATGAAGATGGTGAGAGAAGAAGAAGCAAGTTTCCCTTATACAATGATCGATCGAATAAACAAAAATTTAGTTTGAGAATGATGTTTAAGGATAGCAAACAGTTTAAGACTACAATTCGAAACTACTCCAAAGATAGTAGAAAACAACTGAAGTTTTTTAATAATGAACCGAAAAGGGTTGCTATGGAATGCATTGTTTCCTCTAATTGTCCATGGAGAGTTTTGGCTAGCTACAATCCTGTTGCCAGGTGTTTGCAGATTAAGACTTTTAAGGAGGAGCACCATTGCTAAGTTAGTTTTAAGAACAAAATGGTGATTGTTGCTATGGTTGCCCAACATTTTGAAGCAACTATCAAGGATGACCCTAAGATGAAGCTGGGGAAAATTCAAAGAAGATGTACTTCAGAGATGCATGTAAATATGAGTATTAACTTTTATTATAGAGCCAAGAAAATAGTTAAGGAGAAAATGATTGAGAATTCCAAGGAAGAAATTCGCCAGTTATGGGATTATGCTCATGAGTTAAGGTCAAAGATGCCAGGCAACACAATAAAAATGGTTGTTCAAATGGTGATAAAAGACTCCCCTCCTCATTTTAAGAGGTTTTATGTGTACTCTGATGCACTAAAGAGAGGTTGGAAAGTAGGGTGTAGGCCACTCATTGGGTTAGATGTTTGCTTCCTAAAAGACCCATTTAAAAGTGAATTTCTCGCAACTGTTGGAAAGGACGCAAACAACCAGATGTTTGCTATTGCATAGGTTGTGGTTAAAGTGGAGTACATGGATTTGTAGGCCTGGTTTCCTAATTTTCTATCAACTGATTTAGGATTAGAAGATATGTATGGGTACAGGGTTATTAGTGACCAACAAAAGGTTAGTTAATTAACTCATTTGTGCTTGGTGTTGTCTTATTATTATTTTAATTATAATTAACTATATTTTTCTAACAATATATCTGGTTCATTATGACACAAATAGAGCTTTGAGATTACGATTTGTACGAGACATGTGTTTGCAAATTGGTCAGGAAGGAAGCTAGGGAAATCTTTTGAGTGTGATTTCTGGCAGATTGTGAAGTCTACGACTGAGAGGGAGTGGGAGGAAATTTGTGCTACACTAGAGAAAAAAATAATGATGCTTATGATAATTTGATGAGAAAGTCTCCAAAGATGTGGACTAGGACTTTTTGGAGGACTACTTGTAAATTAGATCTAGTTGACAACAATTTATGTGAAGCCTTTAATTCAAGCATTGCTAAAGCTGGATTCAAAAGCATTGTCAGAATGCTTGAGGATATTAGGACCAAGATGATGACTCGGATAATAAAGAAAATGAAGTTTTGTAATGGATACAAATAAAATTATGGTCTACTAGTGAAAGTTAAGTTTGATGCCAACAAGGATTGTATAAAGTGGAAATTGATATGGAAGGGTGAAAATGAATGTGAGATTAGAAAAAGAAGTTATCAATATACAGTGGACCTAACTCAAAGGACATGTAGTTGTAGAAGTTGACAGATTAGTGGGATTCCATGTATCACTTAGGGCTTCAGCTAGATGACTATCTGCATGAATTTTATCACATAGAAACCTACAAGAGTGTTTACTCATTTCCAATACAGCCCATAAATGGGCCACATGATTGGGAAAAAACTGGTGTTAAGCTAGTGCTTCCTCCTATTGAAATGAAGATTGGAAGGCCCAAAAAGAACAGGATGACGGCCAAAGATGAACCGAAGAATTTGAAGTCTGGCCACTTGAGTATGAAAGGTCTAATCATGACATATACACAATGTGACCAACATGGCCATAACAAGCAGTCTTGCACACATAGAAGTGAACATGCTAAACAGGTACAATGTTGTTCTTTACTTATATAACTTGAGTAAATTTATTATGTCTAATCACTTTCATTATGGTCCATGTTTTGCAGCAAATTGCGCAACCACCCAAATAGAAGGGGAAATATCCCGTTAAAAAGTCAATTACCTCAGATAAATCTTAAGGAAAACAACCCTAAAAAGGAAAATTACATAAAATAGGATTGTATACAAATCTGAAGACTGGGAATCAAACATTTTATGTGAATTTTCTTCCTTTTACTATTGATCTCCCAACCAACAATATTGTGTACGGTTCTAATAAACTTAAAACACACTTGCAGTCTGGTACAACCACAATGAGCATGGTGACAGGTTCATGTAAAGATCTTGTGGATAATCTTCTTCAACACCCAAGTCACCAAAGAACAAGAGAAAGGCTCCTCTCGATTATCTAGAAATACAAGAATCAATTACAAGAAACATGAGTAAATCATCGAAGAAATAGTTGCAAGTGTTATAATCTCCTTTAATTTGACACATTTTGAGCCTAAAACCTTCTGCTTTTGGAATACACCAAGGGTAACTATTATTTTATCATACTAATAACCAAGATGTTGGTTTTTTGAGTTGATGTAGTTAGGTATAGCTCACTTACAGTTGTATGTTATATATGTTACATCAAACTTGTTTTTGGCTGGTATAACATGAATGGTATATAGACTAAATCCTTACCTGTGGAATGCTTTTGTAAAGCATCTTTTATCCTAGTTGCAATGAGGAAATTATATGATTAACTGTGGGATGTTTTACAGTCTTACATTTCTTTTCATTGCATTATTCAGTACATCTAAAATAAATTACATAAGCAACAACCAAAATTGGTCATTAATTTCAAGCAAAATGTACATTAATGTTCCAAATTACATAAACAACATAACATAGAGTTATGTTGGAAAATTTTACATTCAATCAACATTTCCAACTGGCAGTTGCACATGCCTCTTGACACTACTACCAACAAAAAAACCTATGGTGATGCATACAATACATAACATGGAACAATAAAAAAATATCTTGTATATTGACTTATCCTTCTTGATAACTTTCATTTTTTATTTCATATCATCATTTTATTCCTTAATATTAGTTCTCCTTCAACACCACAAATTGATCTACCTCTTTCAACCTCAATGTTATCACCATTATTGCCACTGTTATGGCTACCATCAAATGCAACCAAATTCATAACCTTCTTTCTAAGTACTAAATTCTCTTTTGAAAGATTTCATTCACTGCCACGCAATTGACGCAGTAATTCAGTCGCATGGTCACAAATTTTCCCATCGTGCCACTTGAAAAAACCACAACAATCATCCTACAAACAAACCCTGTGAGTGACAAAAAAAAATCATAAACGCTCAACCTAGGGAAGTTTTTGAAATCATCCAAATTGAGCTGAAGTAGAATATAAAATTCTTTTTCACTTACCTAAAAATCTAAGCAACAAATAAAATATCTTCCTTGGATTTAAATCTCTCCATGAAGTGTCTCTTGGAACTAACTTCTTATAGTAACACTTTACTTCTTCCCTATTGTACTCATACTCCCTTCATGTTGATGTAACAATACTTGAATACCTCGATTTTTCCCTCGAACCATGCGATACCCATTCTCTAAGATGACTATTCGAACTATGTGATTCATATTTGAGCAAATTTCCTAAATACATGATTTCGAACGACAAGGAAGAAAAAGAACAATTTCTTAGGGTTTGTGGTAAATTGAGATAATGAGAAGAGAGTGATTTCAATCCGGGTTTCTTAAGAGATAGTGGTTTCTTGAAGATTAGTGATTGTTGAAGCTTTTTTATCGTGAGAGTTTTAGGGATTTTACGATTTAGGAATAAGGGATTAGAGATTTTATGATTGTTTTTAATTTTACTTAGAATTTTTTTACAAATTATTTATTTCTTTATTTTTGACACGTCATCTTCATCCTTGCACTTATGTGGCATGCCACATAGGTTACTTCATCGAAATGCGCTTGATTGACGGTCAATTCACGTTTTCCGTTAAAATTGGGTTGATTTCTAGAAAAATCGTAATGTTGAGGGTGTCAATCCTAAAAAAAAAAAGGAAAAAGTTAATGGCTGAAACCCAAAAACCCATAACCGTTGAATGCATTTTTGATAAGTATGCCTATTTGCTAAATAGAGTTGAGAAGTTTTCTAGAGATTATTTTCAGAATGACTTTTCAATGCCAATAAATTTGAAGTAAATGCATTCGCGATATAATGTTGTGCACCATATAATTATTAAATTATGTTAATGAACTTAATATATAAATTTATAATTTATAATTTATAATTATATATAAATATATTTTTATGGATATAATCGAGATATATTTGCATGTATATATATATTTTTAAGAAATTAACTAAATATATATGTGAAAATGAAAAAATTGATAAATCTAAAATGTTACATCAAAACATACAAAAATCAAAATATATTAATATCAGAGCAACAATGATATACTCACCGATATAATACTGGTTACTTTAATCTTGTCACCGCGCATAAAAGTTTTTTCAATGTTACATTAATATAAATAATCTCTCCATTAAATATTTACACTTATATACTTCAAAGTAATTAAAATTAATTTTTATTGGGAGGATTTAACGTAACTTGTCGACACATATGGAAAGAGAATAACTAAGCTACAGAATTTTTTAGCCAAAAAAAAAAAAGATTTACAGGTGTTTGATGCTGGTAGCAGGAAGCAGAGAAAGTAAGAGGTGTCTCAGTTCAGAATATTCCTATATAACCCGGTTGGTTAACTTTGTTTGTTTTCACAAATAGGTAATTAAAAAGAGCAGTCCTTAACCTTTTGCTCTGTGTTGCATCATTTTCACTCTGCTTATTGCTATTGTTGGTACTTTAAGTTTGATGAGGACCAACCAAAAACACATGCATCAAAATCAAATCTAAATAATTATTTTAAGAATTTAATATAATAACAAATTTGATGCACAAATTTGAAAATTACAAAAAAAAAAAAATACATGCAAGTAGTCAATGGAATAAATTTTAAAATTGCGTGTGAAATAAATCAATTAAAAATATCAGGGGTTTAAAATTTATTTTTGACCCTAATTTATACAATATATATATATATATATATACATAGATTTTTTAGGAGAAAATAGAGGGGAAATATACTTTAAATTTGTTCCAAAATAAAAATAAAAGTCTAAAAGGAAAGAAAATATTAATAAAAAAATGTAACATGAAATAGTAACAAAGAAAGAATACAATAAAAGTAACAGAAAGCAAGAATGGAGTGGAAGATTTGCAATAAAAGTAATGAATATAAATTATATTTTAAATTTAATTTGAAAATTATTAAGATAAAAAGTTTTCAATATAAATTGAAAATGATTACATTTTTATATTTTTTAATTTGAAATTTGACTAAGATTAAGTAGATGAGATTTCCAAATGAAAGTTTTAAAATGTTGGATGTTATGGTCTTTTTGGAATTTTTAATTTTTAATTATTAAATAAATATACATTTTATTATCTTATGTTAATTACATAAATTGTTTGTTAGATGAATACATTTTATTATCATTTTAATATATATATTATCTATAACAATTTATTAAGTGAATATTTTAATAATTGTATGTTTAAGATAAATAATTAATTAAATAATTAAAAAATTAATTTATTCATTGAATTTTACTTATATAAACAAATTATTTATTTAATTATCTTTAAGGAAAATAAAAAATAAAATGGAACATAAATGTGTCACTTGTCGCACAATATTATGCTTTTCTACCTTACTATATGTATATGTGTGATTTCGGTTTTGAAGAGGAAAATTGATTTATAATGAGGGGTGAGTGTTTAATCAAGTCAAGTGAAAAAATTTTGAGTTAGTTAAGTTAATAAGTTTTATTTTATTATCTTAACTTAATTTGAATTTTTTTTAAATTAAGTCAAATGAAATGAAATTCAATTTGAATCGAGCGAAAATGTTCTAGTTAAATTAAAAAAATAAACATATCAAATTAAAATCTTACTACAATAGAACTAATGTTATGTTAGAGTACATAAATTTGAAATCATATATATATATATATATAGTGAAAAGAAAACCATATATATTTTAAAACTCTATCAAAGTAAAATAATAGAAAAAATATGATATTAATGGCATATTAATAAACAAATTGAGAAGTCCCTGAGCTGTTTCCAACAACCCGAAAGAAAAGAAATTTAAATTTTAAATTTTAACTAAAGCCATATTAATGGCACCTTGATGTTGCCCAATCAGAAGCCTGGCACGTCATTTCCTTTCACATCTACCCTTTCTTGTTTCAGACGTTTCCATATACCAATCACAATTGTTCACCTACCGCATTAACTGCTCCATTTCAGCCGCATTAATTGCTCCATTTCAGCCTCTTCTTCTTCCAACATCTTCCCCCTTTCAATCTGATCTCCTTCAACCCTTTTCGTCTCCCCCATTTCCCTCATCATTTCTCCATTTTCAGACTGTTTCGTCCTTCTCCTCCTCTACCTTCAACCGCTCTGCATATGCAGGGACTCTTCCAATCAGGTAAAACTCTCCCCTTCCCTTAAGTGTTTCTGTTGCAAGAGTATGTGCCAGACCATTCAATGATCTTGGGGTATATTCAACCTTACTATTCATGAGTTTCCCCCGTAACTGTTGTATATCATGAATATATGCCCCAATCCTTGATCTATCTACATTTCTGCTTCTGCATTTTTTTAATACTGATAGTGCGTCCCCTTCCATAACTGTTTCTGTCCACTGCATGTCCACACTGATTTGTAATGTTGTTCTACAAGCTATTACCTCTGCCACAAATGGGGACTCAATTTGTTGGAATATCTTCGAAAGTGATACCAAGACCGCGCCTTTACTGTTTCTGGCAACGATTCCCACTGCCGACTTCTTACAGTTTGCATCAAGTGCTACGTCAAAGTTAAACTTGATGGCATTTCCGAGAGGGTGCTTCCATTTCTGAACTACCGAAAGTGACTTTGGTAATTTTTCTTCAACTCCCTTAATCTCTAAAATGTAGCAATTAATAAATCTAGCTATCTCCTTCCCAGATCTGCTTACTTTCTCATGTACTAACTTATTTCTGTCTCCCCAGATCGTCCGTAGAGCACAACAAAACATTTCGCATTGAGGGATAAAAGTCGTTTCGAAGACCCAGGTCAGCCACTGTGAGAATTCTATAACTTCGTTTTTAAGAAATTCCGAAAAAAATAACTCTTCCCAAACTAATCTTGAAACAAGGCATTCTCTAAACAAATGGTTCATAGTTTCAGCTCCTTGACCACACCGGGGGCAGATTACAATATTTGACAACTTCCTGTGCTGCATATTGGTTCGTGTGGGTAGATAATTCCATGATATCTTCCAAGTTGTAATTTTAATCTTAGTTGGAAGATTAAGTAGCCAGAGTTTTTTGTAAAATTTTTTGTAGTTGGCCTGTACAGCGTAAGCTCTAGGATCCATGTCAATACTTTGTAATAGTTTATAGGCACTGTGTACCGAGAATTCTCCTGAAGCCTTTCCCCTCCAAGCAAGACGATCATCATGGGATTCCACTGCTAGCGGAATGCGGCTAATCTTTTCAGCTATATCCTCCGGAAAGGTAGATTCTATCAACTCTGATTTCCATCTTCTGCTATTTTCATCGATTAAGTCAACAACTTTACAATCGCTCAAATTATTAACATGTGATAATCTGGGATTAATTAAATCTGGTATCCAAATATCATGAAGAACTGAGATAGCTGACCCCGTTCCCACTTTCCAACATATAGCTTCTCCAAGGACACCTTTAGCTGCCCATATACCCCTCCATGTGTATGAACAATTATTCCCCAAACTTGAATTTAAAAAATTCGTATTCGGAAAATACTTTGCTTTAAATACTCGTGTTACTAACGAATCTGTATTATTCATAATTCTCCACCCTTGCTTAGCTAATAACGACACATTGAATTTCGCCATATTCCTAAATCCCATACCTCCTTCTTCTTTTGTTCGGCACAAGTATTGTCATTAACACCAATGAATCCCTTTCTTCCCGTATGCTTCTTGCCACCAAAAATTTGCGATGATCCTCTCTAATTCTTCACAAAAAGTGCTTGGTAATAGGAAGCAAGACATTGCATAAGTAGGGATTGCCTGTAAGACGGACTTAAGTAGGGATTATCTTTTTGAATATATTATTTTTAATGTTTTATTTATTTTATTTATTAATCTTTTATTTTTTAAATAATACAAACCAATTTAATATATTTTAATTATTAACAAATAAATCGTCCATCCTAAATGAAACCAATATATACATATTTGCTCTAAAAATAAATTTATTTAAAGTACGCAAAATAATAAATAATCTTAGGTGGAGGAGTTATAAAGTGGCAAGTGATGGGTCCCATCAATCAATACATCGACATTTTATAATATTAAAATAATAATTAAGACTCACTATTAATCAAATTGGTAAAGCATTGTTCAATAACGAAGAAAACTTTTCACCTAACCGTAAACAAGATTTATCACAACCCTTAATTTTTATTAAGTTTAGGCTAAAGGATGTCTTTGTACACGATCCATGCTTCAACACTTGCAAAAGTCTATTCCCATTCAAGGCATTTGAATTAGGAGAGTTGGGGTTGCCTTTGATTAAAGTTAAAGTTTGATGAAAATCCTTGCAAGGGATTGGAGCTAAAATATGGTAGAGAAAAATAATTTGATAGGTGTTTATCAAATATTTCAATTCAAGTGTTCAAGGTTTGAGGTCATGGGCTAATGTTTAGGATTAGGGTTTAAGGTCTTAGTGTTTAAAAAAATGGTGTTGAAAAAATTACTAGAGGGTTTGTAGCTTACTTAGTGTATGCCTCGTTACTCAATACATGACCTTGGAGATTTAGGATTTAGGGAAATGAGTTAAGATTATCGGCAATACAATGAAAAAATTTTGGTGAGTTTGTTTGACTACAAGGAATCAAAAAGTCACTAGGTAGTTAAATGTTAAGGATTAGAGAAATGAGTTTAGGGTCTTCAATGCTTCAAGATAGTACTAGTGGTCAAAGAAAAATAAACTCGAGGGTTTGTGATCTTACTCAACACATGCCCTATTACTCAATGTATGTACTAGAGATTTAGGGATTATGATAATAGGTTAGAGCTTTTGTTTGGGTTTCTTATTTGCGAAGAGAAACAAAATAATAGCTCGTCAAATATTATGGATTAAGGAAATAAGTTAAGGTTTATCCACAAAACGAATAAGGTTTTTATGACTATGATTGGTTTAACAATTGAAAGGAAAGTTGTCAGGATGAGGTAAGCCAATTCAATTGTCACACCCCAAAATATAGGGGTTAATTGTAAGAAATAACTAAGAAATTGAATTAGGCTTGATGGTTATAGCTAGTGCACTCCTTAGAGATCCTAGGTTCCATCCATTCTTTTTCATTTTTATTTTTTTTTTATTTTCAGCAACCAAGGACAAAAGTCACATTAGAATGTATATTAAATGGAGTAAGCAATAACCTAATGGTTAAGCATTCCCTCTTACCCTCTAGCAAATTAAGGTTAAGCCATGCCTTACCTAATTCTATTTCTTTTATTTTTTCCAGCTGAAAATTTGGGTAAATTACCCATGTCGCCCTTAGGGTTTCCAAACCCTAGGTACTTATGCAATTTATCTCCTAATTGATTTTCAATTTCTACTTTTTCAAATCCCATTAAAATTGGTCTTTTTCTCATACTTTCCCCATTTTCTTTTTCATCCTCTTCTTTGCAAAATATTTTCTCTCCATTACTGGAATTATTTTTGTTTTCCATATCAAATCAATTCCCCATAAATTAACTCTCTACCGATAGTTGAATTCATTGTTGATAGCCTCCGTAATACTATCAAGTCTGGTAAGTACATATCGTTCTAAAGTTTAGACCCCAATTTTGTGGAATTTCTATCTGATATTAATCTTCAAATGAATTAGTCAATCTTTCACAACTTTTGACAAATTTTTCGATAATCTTGATTAATCTTGACGAATCTCGAAATCGATTGTTAACTTGTGTATAAATGTCGTTTGAAGGACTCGTTTCAGGTGTATCATATCAGATTTGATCATGAGAGACGTCATTCGGGCTCCCTGTGAAAGGTGTGTGTTATTTTAAAAGTGAATCGGGGCAAACTGTGCTTAAGATTAGGGCCACATGGGCAAGTGAACCACACGACCCCTCACACAACTATGTGCCCTAGAAACACTAGTGTAGTTTGTGAATCACACGGTCGTGTCTTCTTTGTAGGTTATTTTTGTCATTTGCCACACAACCACTGTAACACCCCCTACCCGTATTCGTTGTCGGAATAGGATACGAGGCATTACCGGAGTTTACGAATTAATTTTAATTCTTTCCTTTTTTTTACTCAATCTAGCCCCTTTATATATATATCTATCCTTTCCTGCAAATTTTAACCAAGACCAATCCACATCAACCAATCCAATTCAACATATTTTCAAAGTAGATTCATGCATATTTATAAGATAACCTCAACACATACCAAAACCAAGATTTGTTAGCCATACCAATGGCTGACTTTACATTCATTTCATATTAACATTTACTTTATTAGCTTAACATGCCATTGATTTCTAAAATAAAGTTTCTTTATATACCAAAATCTTGGGGGTTAATAGTGTGATGTGTCTCCGACCAAATCCGATCTCTGAGCTCTTAACACTACAAAACAGAGGAAAAGAAAACAGGGTAAGCACTTTGTGCTTAGTAAGACCATGTAACAAGAATTATACTTACCTAATATTTTCAATACAATGCAATAAACATTCATATATCCATTCAATGCACTATTACCCTAACATGCACAAACTCAACATTCAAGTTAGTCCAATAATTTCCATGTATCAATAATATATACCATGATTGATGAACTCATCAATACCATGATTTCCATTTATTTATTATTTTTCCATATTTGTCTTGTTGAATTTCTCGAAATTTCGATGGATTTTCAGGGGTACACTTTAGTGTACAAATCCAGGTCCGTCAAATCATGTTCATGTGCACACATTTCCATTTCAGAGAGCACACTCCCGCGAACCTCATCCTTACAGCTGGATTACCAGTCCAGGCTAAATTCAAACCCTAATTCGGATTACCCGTCCGGGCTAAATCTATTTTCCACATATTCTTCGGGAGGGCTATATCAGGATAGGATCACCCGTCCAGGCTAGATCATTTTTACCGTCAATTCCTTTTCAGAGATCCATCGAATTTTCCTTTCATTCAAATAGGATTTCTTCTTCTTCTTTTTTTATCAAATATACCAATGTTTCATCAATCTTCATACAATGAACATTCAAATTATATTCACATCAATAACATACATTTCAAGCATTTAAGAATATAATTCAAGTTACACGAACTTACCTCGATACTAGTTCGTATACGAAATCTACTAATCCGAGACTCTTTCCTTTCCTCGATCTAGCTTCGTATTTGAGTTTTCCGGATCTAAATAAATAAATTCAATCATCAATTCAATACATTTCATGTTCACATGTAGCATTCACTATAATTCTATTATTATTTATAGTTCATTCAAAGCTGTCTACTTGAGTCATAGTCATTAAATTATTTTTAGCTTGAGCTACAGAACTCCAATTTAAGATCCGCTAATTTTTCCTAAAATTAGACTCACATATCTTCTTATCATAAATTTTCAGAATTTTTGATTTATCCAATAAGTACAATTTATTCTTTAAAGTCACCCCTGTTCTGCTGTCTGACAGTTCTGACCCTTCTTCACTAAAAATTAATTATCTTTTTATACAGGATTCGGATAATGTTTATGTTTGTTTCTCTTGAAAATAGACTCATTCAGAATTCTAAAAATATAAATTTAAGCCCTTAATTATTTTTATTCAATTTTTTATGATTTTTCAAATTCAGAATTGGGGAACCCGAATTCATTCTGACATTGTCTCACAAAATTCATTATATCTCATGATTTACAAATCCATTGCTTACACCGTTTGTTCTATGAAAAACTAGACTCAATAAGCTTTAATTTCATATTTTCTTCATCTTAAAATTCGATTTATACAATTTATGGTGATTTTTCAAAGTTAATCTACTGCTGCTATCCAAAACTGTTTTAGTGCAATCTGTTTATTACCATTTTCCCCCCAAGCTTTTAATAAATAATAATTTCGTCCCTACTTAATTAGCCTCTCAATTGAGCTGATTTTTCTTAATTAACACTTTATTCTATCACTTTAAATTGCTTTATAACATTTAGTAATCAAAATTTCAGTAATAGACTTTAATTCCAAACATTTTCACAATTAGGTCCTAAAAATCAATTTTTATTAAAATTACCTAATAAAATCATCTCATAAACAAATTAAAGCTTCAATTTCATTCTATTTCATCATAAAATTACAGCAATCAACCATGGTGACTTTCAATTTAATCCATGAAATCAAAGACTAATGAATTTAATAGTAGGACCTAGTTGTAAAAGTCTTAAAAACACAAAAATTACAAGAAATAGGCAAGGATTAACTTACTTGGTGCAAAAATTATGAAATACCAACTTAGAAAACCCTCCTGTGGCATTTTTTGGCTGATGAGAATGAAGAAAAATGAATAGATTTCTAGATATTCCCAAATTAGTCCTACTTTTATTTAGTAAATTTTGTTATTTTCCCATTTTACCCTTATTTCAGTAATTCTCCTAATTTTCTCCTTTGGGCTTATTTGCTCTTTAGATCCCTCTTCATTTGACAATTGAGCTATTTAATCCTTCTAATAACTTTTACACCTTTTTCAATTTAGTCATTTTCATTTAATTACCTGCCCAAACGTTAAAATTTTCTAATGAAATTTTAATACCACATTACTAACATTTTATAAATATTTATAAAAAAATTTCCTACACAATTTTATAAGATCAAGGTCTCGATACCTTGTTTTTACCCAATTCCTTCAATAATTTTTTTTTTCTAACTAACCACTAAATCGGTAAAATTTTTCTACCAATATTTTAATACGATTTTCCTATCATATAAATATTCATGCAAAAATATTAAAATAAATTTCTCTTTAAATCGGATTTGTGGTTATGAAACCATTTTTCTGATAACTTTGAATTTAGGCCATTACAATCACAACTTGTTACACGACCATGTAACCCTTCCACATGGCTTGGTCACATGGCCATGTGACCCATGCTTTTCAAATTTTACAATTTTACCCAGGATTTTTATATTTTATATAGTTTAGTCCCTGAATAGTTTCTGATATATTTTTGGAGTTTTATTTCTCACAATTGAACCCCTAATAATACAAGTATTGGAATTTATGATATGAATATCTAAATTATTACTGTATATGCATGATATGTGAGTAATTTATGCCTATTGTGCTTGTATTGTTGATTGTATGTTTAGTACACCTTATGTTACTATCAAACCGAACACATGACAAGCATGCCTTTTGCTACTGAATTGATCTGTTATAAACATATTATTTGCTACTGTTATAAGCATATTGGTTGCTACCATATTGTTCTATTAAAAACATATCAAGTGCTACCGTATTGACTTGCTCTAAGCATGCCATATTGCTTTGCATGGGGTGAGACGATTTATACAGAGGAAGGATTGGCAGTTTATTTGCAAATTTGCTATGAATCCACAGTCAGAGGCAGATTCTATCTATGGGTCTTGCCGTGCACCCACAACCAGAGGCAGATTCCATCTGTGGGTTAATTGTTGTGTATCCCCAACCTGTTGACAGCTCTTACCTGCAAACATGTTGTGCATCCACAGCCAATGGCAGATCTTATCTGCATTTTTTTGTTGTGTATCCACAGCCAGGGGTAGATTCCATGTGTAGAGATTTTGCTATGTGTCCACAACCATTGGTAGTTTATCTGTGAACTAGTAGTAGTTTAACCACAAATCCAGTGTGTTGGTGGATGGAGTTTTATGGAAGTGGTGTATAGCGGTGGGGTGAGATATTTTCTGTTAAACCAAAACTATATGACATAAGCATGTGCATACAAACTGGATTTTTTAAGATGACATATATACATATATGTGTAAATTGTTGAGTTATCTGAAATATTGATATTCTGAAATTGCTATTATGAATTGGTCTATGTGTTGCGTTTATGTATACTTATGTAGTTGCACTAATTTTGCTCGTGATGGTGCTCACATTGAGCTTCATAGCTCATTCCTTTTTATTTTCATCCTTACAATAACCCACTAGGTTAGGACGTAGATGCGACATCCGAAGGGTCTCAGTTTGATTTTTATTTATTGAATTATTTAGGCTTATTATATTATTTACTTTATTATTCAAAGTTTGTATAACTTTATTTTGAATTGTGGCACGAAACATAGAATTTGGGTTATATTTCTTTTATTTTTATATTGCATGACATTTAGTTTGATTTTAGGACATTTAATTATAAATAATTAATAGCTATGCATGAACCCCGATTTTTATTAAAAACATATGTAAATATCACTTTTTTCAGCTAGGTTATAAATTTATTTTGACTAATAAATAAAATAGAAATTAACTAAGTTTTCAATAATAATCACCTTTTTCAAGAAAAATATTAGATTAATTGTATTTCTGTCCACTCATGAGTTTTTCTAAAAATAAGCTAAGTTTTCTTCTAAGATTTTATAAATTCCAATAACTTTGTTAGGCCATCTCGGTGGCCGATATAATTTTTCGAATTCGGACCCAACGTCTAGGTCGTGCTGGAAAGATTACATTACTTGTGGCATCAATGATCTCTTGGCAACAAATATATTACATGGAAGACATAAGTGTTGGAATATTTATTAGTAAATAAATATTTTAAATATTGCAGTAGTCGTTAATATTATAATGAATCAGATAATTTTATGTATTTTAGGTAGTTACTATTAAGTGGTTATTTTGACTTAGGTAGTTATCATATTAGTTAGGTGAAGATTTAGATAAAAGAAGTTGGGTTTGATGGTAACTCTTCCTTTTCTTAATTCTTTTCACGCTCTTTAAAAGTTATACGTGAAATTTAGAGAAATTTGTAGAGGTCCTCAACATCCAGAAATTCTCTAAGCATACAGATTCCATGACTGTCAAGCTCTATGCCTAAAATTTAGATTGATATTTGTTTTAATGTTTTTGCACATGTTTTCAATCTTGAGCATATTGTTGAACCATTCGTGTTCATTTTTCAACTATTATATATGTTAATATGTATTCGAATTTGTATAGTTAATTCTTTTAGGATCTAACATTAAATGCAACAAAAATGATCCCGATGACATCCCTGGAAGAAGAAAAATCATTAGAGGATATAGCATTTGAAGCCAGACTCCTCTGAAATTGTGCAACTCTAGGACTAAAGGAAATATGATATGTTGTTTGTTCTGATCTAAATATTATGTTAATTACACAATTAGTTCTTTTTAACATGTAGTATAGTGTAAATTATTTTATTTTAAATGATTTTTGTGATTTTTTTTGCTGTAATCTATAATATTATTTAAATTCATGGTTGAGTTGGTATCAAGAGTCAATGGGCATCAACTCGATTAAGAAAATTACTAAAACATCTTTTCATATTTAAAGTAAGTTATATTATTCAGAGATATTTTAATATTTTTATTTAAAAAGCAATAAAAATATACATATAATTAGATTTAAACATATGTTAATTACATTAGTAAAACCTTAAATATATCATTTAACTAATGCTAAATTTTTAATAAATATATTTATTATATAAATTTAGTTTTCACCTACATCTTAGGTGTGCTATAATCTAATGTAATTTAAATGCCTAATAAAAAATTGTTACTCACTTTTTCTCCAATATGCACATGGTTATTTAATAAATTTGTTAAACCTAAACCAAATAAATTAAAGTTAATAGTTTTTTAGAAAAAAAAGTATGGGGTCTCTTGACTTTACTTCATTAGTACTTCTCCGTATTTGTATGGTAAATTTATTGTATTTTTCGAATTGATCAATTTTAGTCATTGGAAACGTACTTTATTCTCATGATAAAACCTTACAGTTAAGAGATGAGGTGAGCAACTAGCATAACACATCTTATGATTTATATTCTTCAATTTGATCATTACTAGTTTCAATACATTTTTAAAATTTTAAATTTTAATTTTAATGCAGAAAACATTTACTTAATTCATTGACCAACTTTTTCTTTAAGTAATATTTGAAAATAGCAAGGTAATATGATAATATGTTTGTTGCATAAAAATTTAAAAATAATAAAAATATTTAATTAAAATTTAAAATTCAAAAAATATAAAAATTAAAAACAATCAAATTAAAATTAAAGTGTAAAGATAAAATTTGGTTTGGGTTTAAAAGTAGCTTCAATGTGGCACTTTATTGCCCAATTTTACTACAGCCAATTGAAATTCATTTCCATCACATTAAAGCTCTGGTAAAGTTTTACAGCACCTGCTAATGCTCTTTTTCCTGCTTGTATTTCTTCCTCTCACTTTGACGTTTCTGGTTATTCTTGAATTTAAACGTATTAAATAATTTTATTAATTTATAGTTAAATTAATATACATTTATTATTTTTTAATTATTTTGATTTAAAAATTATATTCATTTGCTAATTGAGTGTTAAAGTGTATTATTTTTGTATTTAAGATAAGGATTGGAAAGAAAATTTAGACATTGTATAAAAAAAAATAGATATGATAATAATTTATAATAAAATTAATATTAAAAAAGTATATTGATTTTACTATAATAATTTCATATAACTCTATACTAATTAACTAAAAACATTAAATAGTCTAACCAATTTTTGGGATTAAGTTATAAGAGCAATCATATAAAAAATTTAATGTAACATAATCATCTTGAACTCTTATTACATGTTGCGTTTGCATTTATACATATATATATATATATATTAATTAATTTTAATAATAATATTATAATTGTTAAAGACTTATTTTTAATCTCAATCATAAATCCAGTGGTAAATAAAAAAATAAAAGTTGTCATCTGACTATCACTGAAATGAAATGTCGCGTATTTCGAACCTTCGACCAGGTCTCTGCCTGTGTTGCGTCAGCTCTGATTCCCTCAAATCCTCTCTTTGGAACAGTTTATATAATTAACCACGACGCGTATCCTCCCTTGACTAACCACAACAAGCCACCTGGCAATTTATGGCGTTTTGGTCATTTACCTACCCCCGTCGTTTCCATTGAAAGTCCGAGAATACCCTTTCTCTTATATTAGAACAAGCATAGAATCCAAACCCTCGTTGTTGTTTTTTGATTAAAGATAATAATAACATAACGGCAAGAGAAGTAGAAAAAGACAAAATAAAAAAGGAAATTATACAAATAAAAGAGAAAAAGTAAAAAGAAATTTCCCCCTATTTTAATTTTTTAAAAAAGAAAAAAAAAATCCTGATTTCAACTTTCCTTAATAAAAAATAAACAAGATTCTTCAAATCTAACGTCTCAAAATGAATGATGAAAATTTTCCTTTTTATCAATCTTCACTGTAACATTAAATAATAAAATTTCTTTATAATTTTCTTCCTCAGCCCTTCACTTTCTCTGTGTCTTTGTCTCACTTTTTTTCCCTGACTCGAATTTCTATTTCATTCTTTTCTTTTATCGTTTTCTCGCCGCACTTCTCTTTCTGTTATCAGATCAGGTAGGGGAGGGAGGAAGATTGCTGGAACCGTCCGATGTTTGGACTTTTGACTTCGTTGTGATCGGGGGTAATTTAGGATGGGGCAGTGTTACGGCAAAGTTAATCAATCGGAAGTTCATGAAGGAACAACGACGACTATGGTGGTTTCAGCGGATCGGGACGAAACCACCGCACAATCGGCTAATGGCACCGGTAATATTCCCTCAGTGAAGAATACTCCAGCTAGGTCTTCGAGCCAGAGTCCATGGCCCAGCCCATACCCGCACGGGGTGTCTGCCAGTCCGCTTCCTCCTGGTGTATCGCCTTCTCCGGCGAGAGCTTCAAGGGGTTCGACGCCGAGGAGATTCTTCCGGCGGCCGTTTCCGCCGCCTTCTCCGGCGAAACACATAAAGGCGTCACTAGTGAAGCGTCTTGGCGGTAAGCCAAAGGAAGGACCGATCCCCGAGGATCGTGGAACTGAGCCGGAGCAAGCTTTGGATAAGAACTTTGGTTATGGCAAGAATTTTGGAGCTAAGTATGAGCTTGGAAAGGAAGTTGGGAGGGGACATTTTGGTCATACTTGCTCTGCTAGAGGTAAAAAGGGTGAGCTCAAGGATCAACCTGTCGCTGTTAAGATCATCTCAAAAGCTAAGGTACACTGCTCTCTCTTTTGCTCATTTTCCCTCCTTTTTTATATTGTTTATAATGAGTAATTTTGGCTAATTTATTAAGTTCTTTAGATATTTCGATTGTTTTCTCAATGCATTTGGAGGTGTTGTATTGGATTTATAAGATAGTCTTAAGAGAATGGCCTTTAGTTAAGAACTCAAGATGGTATTGTTATGTATTGCGAACATTTGATGGATGTTTGTTTTCTTGATTCAAGTAAACTCGGCCGGAGTAGTTCTTAGTTGAAGAAAATAAGTTACATAAGCTGTACTATTTATAGAATGATCATGATCATTGATATTTGGCAATTATATGAGCTATATAGGACATACGTGAGTTTAAAGGATACCTCTTGCTTTGATTAGCCTTATCTTTTTTGTCCGTTAGGAGGCAAGGCGATCGTGATTTCCGACCGAAAGAAGACAAAGGTGCATTTGTCTTTATTCGGTGATCATTTAGGGTGTATAGCAATAATGCAGTGCTACTTGGGATATTTTGTACCTAAAGTCTAAAATGGAAATGCAACTGCAGCCAAATCAAGCACAATAGAATTTGGTTGGAATGCAAATTTTATTTCTACTTTCTTCAATGAGAGATTTTTGGTGTAATATCGACATCTTATCCCCTAAATCCTCAGGCCATCTTTCTGCCTACAGAATGGCATTGTTGTTGAGTGAGTGCGGCTGACAACCTTGTTCTACCTTATTTTGTGTCAAAGCAACTCTTTCTAAATTTCTATCTTAGGATCATTCCTGTTTTTCCTTCCTTTCTCATAATTTAAGCAGATAGAGGTTCTCTTTTCTGCATTATTCTTGTAGTTAAGTTTCCAATATTGTTCTTTTTTCTCTTTTTGGTTTCCTATTCACTGGTAAGTTCTCCCCCCCCCCCCAAAAAAAAAAAAAAAGAAGAAGAAAATAGAAAGTGATCAAGTGTGTTGATTGACCAAAGGCTCAGCCTGGTGGTTCCACCCCTCCCTTTATTTGGTGGGGTCTTCCGCAGGACAAGGATCAAATCCTAGGTCCTGTATCTCTATGGGGTTATATATACTCTTTTTTTAATCAAGTGAGAAAATAAAAAGTATGAAATGTTGATTGCAACGGCTGCATTTTAACCAGGTTTATTTGACAGATGACAACGGCAATATCGATTGAAGATGTTCGAAGGGAGGTGAAAATATTAAAAGCACTATCAGGACATAAGCATCTGGTCAAATTTTATGATGCATGTGAGGATGCCAGTAATGTGTACATAGTCATGGAGTATGTCTTCTCTCGTTTCTGTTAAAACTTATTGTAGTAAAATGGTTTATCTTCATTAAAGCTGTGTCCATGCATTATCCTTTCTACTTGCATATGATTTGATTTTGGTCTTCTAGTTGGTTCCTTTCCTTCTTTTTAGTAGCTTTACTTTCATAACTTTTTGAACCTTTCTGCATGGTAATAACAGGCCTGATTTGCTCTGTAGAGATTTGAGAACATTCCAACTGTACCATAAAAAATTTGTATTGCATTTTTAAAGTTTTGGTCTGACAGTAGTGGACTTTTGTATCTTTTCAGATTGTGTGAAGGCGGAGAGCTATTAGACAGAATTTTGGCGAGGTAATTTGTTTTCTTATAATGTCCATGTTTTTAGGCCGTCTTATTTGCCATTCTGTTTGAATATCATTATCTTTATAGAAGGCAGAAGGTTAGATAAATAGCATTGTATTTGTTCCCTTTTGATTCATGTTAATGGCTGTTAAGCAAGCTTTATGCCTGCCTTTTTGTTCCCTACTTTTTTCGCCTTAGATTTGTCATGATTATACAGGAGATTGAAGGCCCCTAATGTGATAAGTGTGATGCATTGTGAAACTGAAATGAGAATTTTTCTGTTCCAGGGGTGGAAGGTACACCGAAGACGATGCAAAAGCTATAGTTGTACAAATTTTAAGTGTGGTTTCATTTTGTCATCTGCAGGGAGTTGTTCACCGTGACTTAAAGCCAGAGGTTTTCACTTTTGCATTTGATTTTTATGGACTGTGAAACTGACAAGTATATATTCTGTCAAATTATCACATCTCTAATTCTATTCTTTGTTGCTTGGGCTACAGAACTTCCTTTTCACTTCTGGTGGTGAAGATGCAGACATGAAACTAATTGATTTCGGTCTTTCTGATTTTATAAGACCAGGTCATAGCTGATTATACCTTATTTTTTGGTTGGTTTCTTTGTAGATTAGTAATGTTTGTAGATTTTTATAGGGTAATTAAGTTTGAACCTACAATCCGCAATATTATTGCACCTCTGTTCTGCTGTAAATTGGAGAAGAAATTAAGTTGCTTTCATATGTATAAAACCTTAAACCCTTTAAACCCCAATGAAGCGAAATTGTGTGAGCCTGTGAGGTATTTTTAAACCCCAATGGATTACTAAGTAGGAAACAGATAAATTTATGTTGGATTTCTATCAATTTACTTTTCTCACTTCATATGATGGCCATATATCTTTAGACTGAATCAAACCAAAGCTAATGCTGCTTTCTTTTTTTAACTTTTGATGTTATGAATGTTGTAACAGATGAAAGACTAAATGACATTGTTGGAAGTGCTTATTATGTTGCCCCTGAAGTTCTGCATAGATCTTATAGTCTGGAAGCAGATATATGGAGCATTGGAGTAATCACCTACATCTTGTTATGTGGAAGCCGGCCCTTCTGGGCACGTACTGAATCTGGAATTTTTCGTTCTGTGCTAAGATCCGATCCAAATTTTGATGATTTGCCTTGGCCATCTGTCACTCCAGAGGCCAAAGATTTTGTCAAGAGACTCCTAAACAAGGATTACAGAAAAAGAATGACTGCTGTTCAAGCTCTAGGTAAGTTTGCACTTTGTACTTAACTGGTGAACATGTGGACTTTACCCCATTGAAATGATTACTTGCCTTTGTCTGACAAGCTAGTCACTGTTGGTGGTAGGATTAGCATATTAATTACATATGTCTGAGAAGCCAGTCACTTTTAATGGTAGAATTAGCACAAATCAGATGAACTAATATGCTTTTATGACATTTCAGCTCATCCTTGGTTGCGGGATGACAGTCGTCCTGTTCCTCTTGATATATTGGTCTATAAGTTAGTCAAGTCATATCTGCATGCAACACCATTCAAACGTGCAGCTCTAAAGGTATGATCTCTCTCTCTCTCTGTCTTTCTTAATTTATGACAGAAATGTGCACAGCAACTTCTTGAACCTTTGCTTTCCTTTTCCTCCTTACTACCGTTTCTCTCTCTCTGAGGGCTTCTTTAAGAACATTTCTTGCTCTGGGTTGCTAAAATATTTTCTGACAAATTGCAGAAGTCTTAGTGAAAGCTATGATTGTTATAAAAAATAGCTCAGTTGAATTAATATTTCGACTTTCAGCTATCCAATTTAGTAAAAACTGCCAAACGCCATTTTCCACTTTAAACCTGTTGTGAACGCTAGTGGTATGCTTATGGAAGTTCTAAACTATATTGGTGTTTTCAGGCAAAGGCATTACCTTAATTAAGATCGGTGCAATATTATACTGGTAACAATTCAGCAGAAGTTAGGTTTTTGGCTTTTGTATGTGAAAATTAAAACTCTTCCTTATGTCATGCAAATATTTCATAATTTTGCTGCAATTTTTTACTGCAAAAGAAATTGTGAGAATCTTTTTTGTTGTAGCAATTAATCATGATACCCATATAAATAATGATTGTTTTTGACTGGCTAGAGCTTGTAGAAGTATGTATGTGTATGTTTGTGTGTGTAAAGGTGCATGAACATTACTTTTGCTTTCTGTCACTCTCTCACTTGTATTTTCGCAATTGTTACAACTGTAGGCTCTTTCAAAAGCATTGACTGAAGATGAGCTGGTTTATCTCAGAGCACAATTCAGGCTGTTGGAACCGAGTAGAGATGGGAGTGTCTCTCTTGAAAATTTTAAAATGGTTATTGACTGCCTCTGTAATCCTATCAATTCAATTTTAAAACTAAAATGGTTAATGATTTGAAGCTAATCTCTGTTTATTTCTTTGGCTTCACATGTGACTTAATTAGACGATTATAGGGTATCTAAGTTTTTCTAGAGCCCTTATCTTTGATGTCTCTGTTTTCCTTTTTTGTTTATTGTTTCATTTAGCTTATAAAAAGTCTATATGATATTAGCATATCATTTTTCAGGCACTTGCTCGAAATGCTACTGAAGCAATGGGTGAATCAAGGGTACCTGACATTCTTAATACTGTAAGGCTCTTACTAGAAGTTCTCCTTGGTTGCAACTTGTATCATGTTTTTGTCTCACAGTTTAGTCCCTTTGGTTAGACATTTTGGCTAAAGAGTCTTCACGTCATGAGGAAAATGGTTTTCGTTTAAAATTGCTTTATTAATATGAAAAGATGTGAGGAGTTTAGTGACTTTGTATGCTTTTTCTTTCCAAAATATATAAGCATCTTAATCAGCATTCATGGTAGTTAGATTCTTCTATCACCTTAATTCTGCCTTGTGATGTTTGTGCTTTCTTGGAATACCACAAGACAATCTCCCCGTCTCCCCTGCTTTGGTCTTTTATTGGTCATTTGAATTTCAGTTCCTTATCATATTGTCATATTGTATTGCTGTTTTCTCAGATGGGAACACTTGCATATAGGAAGATGTACTTTGAAGAGTTTTGTGCTGCTGCAATTAGCACACATCAATTGGAAGCAGTTGAAGGCTGGGAGCAGATTGCCTCCACTGCTTTTGAACATTTTGAACAGGAGGGCAATAGAGTAATCTCAATTGAAGAATTGGCACGGGTATGTTGCTCGTTGCTTCCACGCATCTCACTAGCTCAGCTTGGACTAATTATTATTATTATTTTACTACTATGGGGTTGTGATTTCTTTTGATTTGATTGCAGGAGTTGAATGTTGGCCCTTCAGCTTATTCATTCCTCAAAGACTGGATCAGGGTCTCGGATGGAAAGCTAAGCTTGCTTGGATATACCAAATTTTTACATGGTGTGACGCTTCGTAGCTCAAATACAAGACATCATTAATCTATAGCCGTTGATATATACAGTTCTTAAAATTCATGGCATTTAGAATGACTTGTGATAATTTTTTTTTTTCAAAAATTATTTTTGCTTTAGGGGGAAAAAATGTGCATAAGTGAATATTGTTAGTGAGATTGTGGAGGAAAAGTTACAGTGAGAAGATTGATTTTGCTCATGTCCCATTTTTTGCTTATCGTGCATTTATGAATGTGGGTCTCGGGCTTCCAGATTTTGAGCTTTGAATTAAGATTACTTAGACTAGAAGATGGACTGTTGTAAGATGTGCGGTGGTTTTGTTCCTATACATTTGCTTGGACTTTTCAGCGGGGAAGGGCTGAGATCTGCGGGTTTTAAGGTTATTTATGCAAGTTCCATTCCAAACGCCCAAGAATTTATGGAAATTATGCCTCCGATTTTCAAATTGGCTTTTAAAGTACCTCTTATGGTTTTTCATCATACAAATGGATGACGTTAAATATAACGTGTGGCAAAAAAAGGTTTTAATTATTATTGTTTCTTCCTTCTTATGTGTATTTCTTTCTTTCTTCCTTCCTCTACTCCCTTGTCCCAAGGTTTTCTTTTTCTTTCTTCTTTTCGATTAGCAATTAGGCTGCAAAATGTAATAAAAACAGTTTCTTCTCAAAACTTTGAAGCAAGTTGATAAAATAAATGTTACTACCGACCAAATATTATGAAATCAGTTCCTGAGTTCAATTGAACCAGCAAGTGGTGGTTGCTAAAGCATATTGTTTGTCTGTGTGATACAACATGAAACTGTGTAGGCTTTAGCCAAATTATCCCTATCTCGTTATTGTTGAAGCACTTTCAAACAATGTTCCAAGAAGTTTCGTATGAAAGTTATATTTGTTGATTTTGTATTAAGAATAGTAGTAACTAAGAATTGTGGTTAGTAAATAGACAGTCAGCAAGCAATCAGAGTGCATGAGATGAGAGGAGGTGAGGATGTGAGTTGAATGTTCTGACTGCTTAACCTGTTGGCACATTCTGGGGAAGGAAGAAGACACCAGAGAGGCAGGGAGGGCATGGTTCTTGGCGTGGATGGGCCGCAGCTGAAGAATTAACTTTGTAAGGCTTGCATGTATGTACAAGACTTTGATATTTTAAATCAAATTTTGATACCTTTTTCTTAATCATTTTTATTTTTATAATTACATTAAAATAAAAAATAACCATCAAATTAAGTCCTTTAATTAATAGCTTTAAAATTTCTATTCTTTTTCGAATTCTTAATGTCCGTTTTATGATTCATGTTCGAGATAAGTGATTTAACCCTCCTAATTATGTCGTCTTTAAGGTTCGAAATTACATTTTCTTTTTGAGAGTGCAATATGCCTTAAATATATAATTGAGATATATAACCTTCAACTGAAAATTAGACCATAAATATGAATTAAAATATTTCAAAATATCAATAAATTTGAAATAGTTTATCAAAATAGAGATATTTATGAGTCGAGTAAAGCTCATATATAGTATAAAAATCAATATCATATTAACATACATAATTTTCCTAATAATGTTCATGGGTCAAGTGAAACTCATATATGGTATAAAAGTAAATATCATATTAACATACATAGTTTCCCCAACCTAATTTGACCAGAAAAAAGAATCTTAAATGTTGCTTATGCTTTACCCATATTATTTTTAAATTTTTAAATATAATTTTTGTTATTTAATATTTAGTTAATATACTTTTTACTACTATTATCTAGATTTTTATTAAATTTCTACACATAAATAACATGGTTTTTTATACAATGCCTATAGTTAGGTATAACCCTTCTCAATCTTTAAACAAGCGGATAAAATGTACTTGAGTAGGTTTAAACTCACGTCCTCCTACATTATCAACAATACGAAAATCAACCAAACTAAAATTCAACAAATAACATGTTTTTTTTAAATATTCACATAATATATAAAATAAATGAGCTTGAACTTTAAATATTAGAACCCAAACTTAGTCGGCTCATATTTTAAATGGTTGGGCCAAGTTAGCTTAACTTATGTTTTCAATTAATAGGTCGGGTCCAATTGGTTTGGACTTTGAATATTATAATTCAAGCCTAGACTATATTTTAAATGATTCTATTTTTTTATCCAATATTATTTTTTGGGTCAATATTTTTACCTAAGCCATCTTAAATTTCGAGTGAATCTTCGAATTTTGACGGGTAGCTTAACTCTTGAACATGTCTACACAAAAACTAGTAGCAATACCTAAAATAGAAATGTTAAAATATGCTCTAAGTGCTTATAGTTTTCACTCTTATTCTTAAGAATTTATGCTTCCTATTTTTTAGATTTAAAAATACAAGTCTAATTGTTAACTTATCAGAAATTTTTTTGTTAGTGGATAATTATGTAATAAAAAAATATTATAATAGAAAAATTATACCGGTGTTTCATTTTAATAAATTTGTGAAATAAAAGTAATACTATCAAATTATAAATGGATGATGAAATGGGTTGTTGAAGACATGTATTGCATAAAACAATGGGGGCTTGTGATTCGAAACAAGATACTGCTGCTCCTCTGTCGTTTTCCTGATCCCGGTATGGAGTAAGCATGTTAGGTTCAGCATAGACCGAGCAAGGAAACTAATGGATTCCAACAAATTTCCTAATTTTTCAAAAGCACCCCCATTCTTTTAATTTCAGCTCTGTCAAATTTTATCTTACCCACTATATTAAGAATAAAAGCAAAGAGGATTGATAGATTACTGGCCTATTAATCATCCATATACTGTTTAAATATTTGTTGAGCACCTCTTTGAGATCAGATTTGTACATTATGTTACCATGTCCCTATCCTTCTCCTAAAGTTGGACACTCTAAGTGCCACATCTATTAACATCACCGCCCAGTACCAGTAATGCCATGAATTTATCAACTCCTCATCATCATCAATACCTTAAATAGGAATGGTACCAAAGAAGGAAATGTCATTGTAACACCTCTATACCTGGTTCGACCCAAAGAACCTGATACAGGAATATTACATTTGGTACCAAAGTTATTTTGACTAATCACTAATATATTTAAATATTAAAAAAATCTTATAATTTATATTTTAGTCCCTACTACTTGGAACACACTTGATCTTCCTAAGTACATGCCATTCTATTCAATATTTTAAAACATACCCTCTTAGCACTTGGAGATGTGATGAGATGGATGCTAACAATCTCAATTACAACTCTTCAGTATCACTGTACCTAATCTACGCACGGAAAACAAAACCGTACGCTGTGTAAAAGCTCAGTGGTATTTCTATAATCCGAATATTTACAAACTATATAATATAATATAATAGGCACAAATAAATTATAAGGACATATTTATGTCTAGTATCACTACTATCATTTTCATTTATTAAACATTATCCTAACTCACATAATTGCTATATAAATGATTATTCACATATCAACCATATTTATTCGTATAATAGCATCAGTCATGCAATACTAAATTCATGAATACATCATTTCATACCATACTCAATTCATGAGTATATAACTCATATATTCCATGTATTGCCAACATATTTCACATTCTATTTTCAATTCACTATATCTGTAACACCCCATACCCGAGTCCGAGGCTAAGACCGGATATGAGACATTACTATACTTGAACTTGCTTAAACTTGTATTTACAGGCTATAAAATTTCGTTCCGAATTAAAAACTTCTCTTTCTTAAGCAACTCATACATCTCATAGCCTTACGAGGCCTTAAACACATATCTGGAAACTTTCATAATTCAATCGAAAACTTTTCCTTAAAACAGGGGGTCACATGGTGTACCCCTAAGACATGCCCATGTCTTCCAACCGTGGTCGACACTGACTATATTCACACGGCCTTGACACGCCCGTGGACTTAGACCGTGGTCGACACTGACTACATTCACACGGCCTGGGGCACACGCCTATGTTCTGACCGTGTGTCATACACGGCCTAAACAAACGGCTGTGGGATTAGCCCGTAGTCTAATCTAAAATTACTAAGGTGCAGGGGACGCACGGCCTAGACACACGTCCGTGTGTCTATCCGTGTGGGCACTTGAAGGCTATTTACCAAGCCAATTGCCACCCTGAAATCAAGATCAATTCCATATTCAATCCAACAATTCAGATTACTACATCTTTCATGAACAATACTACATGCTTCATTGATATCGATAACCGTACATACTTAATCAATCTTGGCCAATCACTTAGCTATATACAAAAGAATAATAACTTGATAGCCCATACTTTTGCCCTTTTTAAGACATATTCTCAAAATGAAATGTTCCTATACATGCCATACTTAATATAAACATCTTGGCTATACCAAAATAGCCATTGATAGTGTGCTCCGAGCTCCAATGACGATGATGTAACATCCCGAATTAGGGCTAGTCGGAACAGTGGTTTCGGGACCACAAATCCGACGTAAGAAAATTTATTTTTATTATATTTTTATGGTCTACAATTTCACAGAACGATTTCGTGAAAATTTCGTTCGAAATTTTTGACGTTTGGCTACTCAATTTAGTCAAAAGGACTAAATTGTAAAAAGTGCAAAACTTGAGTTCTAGAAGTTAGATGTGTCAAATTGCTATGAAATTTTAAAGTAGAGGTTCTTAAATGGTAATTTGCCCATTGGTTAAATTGTTGGACAAAAATGGATATGGTATATGTTAGATACGATATTTTTTTTGTAAGGACATTTTAGTCCTTTTGTAAATTAAATGAATTAAAAAACAAAATTAAAATGCCAAATTTGTCCATCTTCTTCATATGGATGAAATTTACCAAGAGAAGACATGGCTAGGGTTTTCTTAACTTTCCAAGCTCATGACCCCGAAAAATGAGATTTGGACCTAGAACGGGAGGAAAATCGAAAATCGAGAAAGTTGGTAAATTGCCGTTTCTGGATCCGAGGTAAGTTGGTGTGTAAATAATAATTCAATAATGTCATAATGTATGTTTGAAACCTAAATTGTGGTATTAAATTGATTTTGCTGAATTACATGTTTTGTATATTATGTTGGTGAATTGATTTAATAATATGTTTATGATAAAAGGTGACATAGGTGACATGGAAAATAGGTTGAAATGTTGTGCTTAAAAGTGTTTTCTATGACTATGGTTATTATGTGAAATGGAAAGTTGATATGTAAATAATGCATTTATTTTACTTGTTCAATAATTATTTTGCTAGATATTATGGAAATCATTGGGTGATAACTAAAATATGAAAATGTATGGAATGAGAAATTCTCGATTGAACCTTCGGAAAACTGAGAGATACGGACAATATGTAGCTAGGTCACACGAGTGATAAGGGACCTTCACCGTGTGCACAAGAAAGCTACGAGATGGCAAAATTTGATATATAGCTAGCCCACATGGATGATAAGGGACTTTCACCATGTGTGCAAGAAAGCTACGGGATAATAATTTCACATGTAACTAGGTCACATGTGTAATACTGTGTGTATACCATGTGTACAAGAAAGTTGCGGGTTATGAGTAGCTAGGTCACATGAGTGGTTCCTAGTGTTGGACACCATGTAGACAAGAAAGCTACGAGATGGAATGGCTAGGTCACATGGGTGATAAGAGACCTTCACCATGTGTACAAGAAAGCCGAGTTATGTGTAGGTGGAGCTATGTGCTGAGACCACCGAGTATCGGGTGTTTTCCGAAGGGGTTCAACGAGATAAATTACTAATGGTGATTGGTACGATCATGTTATGAATAAGTGCAAGAGTGAATGTGATCAATTGAGAAATGTGGCAAATGTACGTGTGAGCAAGGGTGCATGTGACTATGTGTATATGTGCATAATGTGTTTGATATGTGATACGTGATTGAAATTGTGGTAAGGCTGATATGGTGTGACTGCCATTATGAGTACTCGTAAATATTGGTGATGATTATTCATTTGTATGGCTAGTATTGAACATGCTTGGTGTTATGTGTGCATATATGGAAGTAATATAAAGAAAACATGGGAGAGTAAAATTTTCAGTAAAATAGATTGAAACAGCAGCAATTACGTGATTTTGAAAAATCACCATGTAGAAATTGAATTATATGTTGGATGAGATATTGATTTAAAGCTTATTGAGTCTATGTTCATATAAAAGAAACATAGAAAGAAAAGGATTTGTATATTTTGAGATATTTAGATTTTTGTGAGATTGGTTCAGAGTGATTTCGAGATCCCCTGTTCTGACTTGGAAAAATCATTGAAAATTGTAAAAAAATAATTTTGGGACATAATTTATATGGTTAGATTCCTATTTTGAGTCTATTTTTATAATAAACAAACTAGAACATAATTTGAATTCTTTACGAAAATATAATTAAATTTTAGCGAAGAATGGTCGGAACTGTTGGACAGCAGAACAGGGGAGACTTTGAAGAATAAACTGTACTAATTGGCTAAACCAAAAATTCTGAAAATTTTATGGTAATAAGATAATTGAGTCTAGTTTCAGGAAAAATTATCGTATCTTAATTCAGAGTTTCGTAGCTCAAGATATAAATAATTTAGTGACTATGACTCGAGTAGACAGCTTGAAATGAACATGAATAAAAAGTGGAACTATGTACAATTATGATTGTATTATCTTGAGAACATATTGTGAAGATTTATAAAAGCCTGTTAACAAATCACTTATTATTTACATACTTACTTACTAAGCTTTGTAGCTTACTTCCCTTCATTTCCCATATCTTATAGGGTTGTATGCTAACTCGAGTTGGAGATCGTCGGAGATGTAATCACATTATCAAGCTATCATCGTGGGGTAAAAGTAATTACAAACCTCTTAAGTTTATGGCATGTATAGGGGACTTAGTCATTTGTATATGTTATAATTGGTTTGGCTTAAAATGTTGGCCTTTAATATTTAGCAGTTCATTTTGTATAATTTGGATGAAATTTTATGACTCAGTTTAATACGTTTACAAGTGTATGTGTTTTGGTAATGCCTCGTACCCTATTCCGGCGTTGAATACGGGTAAGGGGTGTTACAGATGATCCATGAGATTAGCTTGGCGGGACTACATGGAAAGAGAGAATAAAAGACATAAGCATTTAGCTTAGTAAGTTTGCATATAATACACATAACATCATACTTGTTTAACATAAACCATTTGGCATAAACAATGGCATCATTATTTCAGCTATTTAAGCTTACTTACTCTTACTGATTCTTACATATCTCATGCTACTTACTAGTTTCATGCTCGTGAGGTAAACAAGATACCTGTATCACTTGATCACATAGATCAACATACTTTACTATAATAATTATAATCTCTAATTCATCATTCATAACATGAATAATAACTTTGCTTACTTATTTTCTTGCTATCTTATTTAGGCTTTACTCATTTGCCCGATGAATTTCTATGAATAACCGAGGATACTGAATCTCATCCCACATATAACTCGATGCCAAAGCCATATCCTCGATATGGTCTTACATGGGATCTCTCATCTTGGTATTGATGCCATGTCTTGACATAGGCTTACTCAAAGTCTTCCTTGTGTGTTCCCTTGGGAACTTACCATTGCCATGTCTTGACATGGTCTTATTTGATATCTTTACTCATGAACTGGTCAATGCCGAGCCTTGGCTTGGACTTACATGAAATCTTTCTTGTTACTCACCAATGCCATGCCTTGGCTTGGACTTACATGGGATCTCTATCTCATGATAGCTTTTCAATGCCAAGACTTGTCTTGGACTGACATGACATCTTTACTTGGAGACTTACCAATGCCATGCCTTAGCTTGGGCTTACATGGGTCTTCATCTCATAATAACTCTTCAATGCCAAGACTTGTCTTGGACTTACATGATAACTTTGCTTGATTGCTGATGCCAGGCCTTGGCTTGGTCTTATACGAACTTTCTTATCTCATGCGGTAGATCGAGTATCCTAAGTAATTCAACTTCAATCGGGACTTTCTCATGCTTAATCTCATTAATTTCTTTGTATAGCATACCATTAAACATTCTCATGAAAGTAATGTATATTTAACAACATAACAAGAAGTTCAATGAAAATATTCATGAAGCTTGGAAATCATACAAACTTACCTCGATATACAAAATGTATGTAGATATGCAATTTAGCCCTCGACTTTATTCTTGCCTCGGTTTCGATCCGAGCTTCATTTTTCTTGATTTATAATAATAATTTAGATCATTTAGTACTCACATTGACTAAATTTACTCTTAACTCATACTTTGGAAAAATTACTATTTTGCCCCTAAACTTTCTCATATTAACACTTTTGCCCCTAGGCTCGTAAAATAATTTTCATACCACTTTCTTAAACTCCATGATTAGCTGATTCATTATCTCAACTATAGCAATAACAAATTCTCACTATTTCTAACATGTATGACAAATTTCATAATATTAACAAACTAATCATTACTAGCATTTTTCATGAAATTCACTTAGAAAAATATTTTTATCTAACATCAAACTCTCATAATCTTCCATAAAATGTCATTTTACAAGCATCTCATACATGGGTAGATTTATGAACATGAATCTTAGCTCATTTTATAGCTAAAAATAGCTAATTCATAATACGAGGATTCCAAAAATACGAAGAATATTAAAAACGGAGCTAAAATGAACTTACTAGCAAGCTTGAAAAATTGAAGAACCCTAGCTATGAAGTCTCTCCAATTTTCGGCACAAGGAAGAAGATGAATAAGAATTTTTATCATCTTTTTCCCTTTTTAATCATTTAATTAATAAATGACCAAAATGCCATTCTCTTTAAAAATTCCTCATTTACTAACTCATGTCCACTTTTGTCCAAAATTTATAATTCGGGCAAATTGCTATTTAAGGACTTCTAATTAATATTCTAAAGCTATTTAATACAAAAAGCTTCTAAAAACTCATATTTTGCAACTTTTGCAATTTAGTCCTAATGGACCCTTTAATAGAAATTTTCATAAAATTTCTTCATGAAACTTTCATAATATCATGCAACCATCTCAAATACCTTAAGAGCTCATATTACTACTTCGGATTTGTGGTCTCGCACCACTGTTTCGACTAGGCCCTAAATCGGGCTGTTACAATATCACTTCCATTTCTCATACCATGTCGTTTCAATATCAATTATAGAACTTTATTATTTATTTACCCCTATTAACATGACTCTGACTCTGACGGATACACGGATCCAACCAAAACACACCAGTATGGCACCCAGTGCCTCATCAGATAATTCGAAGAAATAAGTTGATACCCAGTGTCTCATCGGCCATGCCGAAGTAAATTGGTACCCAGTACCTCATCGAATTTATCCGAAGTAATAATTTGACACCTAATGTCTCATCGACTTGAGGTCGAAGTAATCCTTAAACTCTTCCAATCCTATAGCATGCCAACTATATCCGACTCAGCTCGATACAGTTAATAGGGTTTCAATTCATTTTTTAGATATAATCAATGTCCAATACTGATTTTTCATATAATCACATAATTACACATATATTCATTTCAATTCAAAAATCAATCCATTCAATATATATATCTATCAATTCAAATCATTCAATCAATTATCAAAATATCAATTACTCACCTCAATAATTACCATAAATATTTAATCAAAAATACAACAATTAATAACTAAGTTCAGATTATAGAAATACAAACCAAGAATTCCGAGTTATTCCATGTCGACTTTATCTTTTCCCTTTTTAGTTGAGGATTCCGGTACGACGTTAGCTATCGAATTAAAACAATTAAAAATCATCAATACAACACAATTCAATTTCATATTAAATATTTAAATTTTTACGCAAATATTGCTTAATTCCCAATTTAGTCCCTAAATCGAGACTAACTTTATTTCTTCACATTTAATCTTATATTTTCATACAAATTGTACTTTAAACTAAATTTAACTCCCTAATTTCAATTAAATCCATAAATTTTTAAATTTTCACAATTACCCGAGTTATTACAACTTTTACAATTTAGTCCCTTAACTAGTTAATCAAATCAACTAATTTTTCTCTATTAATACTTTATCTATATATTCTAGGATATCATACAACCTTTAATAAAACAGAAATTTAATACCAAATCCTAATATTTTAACTATTTTCACAATTTGATACTAACATTAATATTACTTTATAATATCATCATACAACAAAATTAAAGCTCTAAACCCACTTGATATTAATAATTTCTTTCAATATATTAATTTAGACAGTAAAACAATTTATTTCATGCAATTTGGTCATTTTTGACATTTTTCCAAAATTACCCTTAAAATTTTACTTGTATTCAATTTAGTCCCTGAGCCTAAAACATGCAAATTAGTCATTTTTAATGAAAACTCATACTAGCTAAATATTCATATATATTTTCCTCCTCCTCCTCCTCTCCATTCCACATCCTTAAATATATACATAATTTCACTATTTACTTATATGTTCATATCAAGCTGTTCACTTGAGTCATAGTCACTAAATTATTTATATCTTGAGCTATAGAATTCTAAATTAAGATCTGTTTGATTATTTTGAAACTAGACTCAAACATATTTATACCATAAAAATTTCAGAATTTATAATTTAGCTAATAAGTACAGTAAAGTCTTCAAATTTGTCTTTGTTCTACTGTTTGACAACTTAAACCTTTCTTTACTAAAAATTAATTATCTCTTAGTACGGGATTCGAATGATGTTCCCGTTTGTTTCTCTTGAAAATAGACCCATTAAGAATTTAAACATACAAATTTAAACCCTTAATTATTTTTATACAATTTTTAATGATTTTCCAAAATCAGAACAGGGGAATCCAAAATCATTCTGATCTTGTCTCACAAATTTTATTATATCTCATAATTTACAATTCCATTACTTACATCATTTCTTCTATGAAAAACTAGACTCAATAAAATTTAATTCCATATTTTATTCAACCTCTAATTCGTTTTCTACATTGTTGGTGATTTTTCAAAGTTAGACTACTACTGCTGTACAAACCTGTTTTAGTGCAAAATGTTGATTACTAAGTTTATAACACCCTTACTTATTTTCTCTACAATATTTCCCATCACTTTCTCTTATTTTCCTTCACTAACATATCAATAACATAAAACCTTATATAAGAAAACTCTACATTAACATCATTTTCATGCTTTTTCAATAATATCAAACTTAAAAATATATTGAATCTTGATGTTCTTACATTGTTCTATTGGTTTCAATCTTTAACTTGATTTTCTCTCTCCTCCAGCTTCTAATTCTTGAATCTAACTTGATACTAGCTCCCCATAGTCTCCTTATTATTTTTCTCTCTTGGTAGTTATGGAAATTCTTTTGGTTTCTAAGTGAAAATGGTGGATTTTTGGTAAAAAGACCAAATTGTAAAGAAAAGAAAATTTTCTTTCTTTCTTCTTTATCTCACGTTGGTGCATGGGAAAGATGAAGAGGATTTTTCATCTTTCTCTCCTTATATATTAAATAAAATAATAAAATAATAAAAAAATAAAATATCTCATTAAATTATTAATAAACTAATATTTATTTAATTAATTAATCTAAAATATCACAAACATCATCATTGCCTTCTAGATTTCTCTCTCTTTATAATTGACCATTTTGCCCTTTATGATCTTCTAAAATTCGATCCTTGAGTCATCACTTAATTTGGTAAAATTATGATTTAGTCCCTCATACTTCTTTACCTATTCAATTTGGTCCTAACTCATCAATTTTCCTTAGTTTATAGATCATTCCACCCTTAAAATATTTGCACTATTGGTCATTCAACTTTTTCATATTTACACTTTAACCTTCAAATTTTGAGTATTTACTCTTGGGCCCCAAACTTTTCTTACTTTTACGATTTAGTCCTTTCTTGGAATTAATATATCATAATATACTTTCCAATGTTGACATAACTCAAAATTTCCCTTTTTGTCACTTTATTTTCCTTATTTTACTATATCAAGGATAATATCTTATTTTCTTACTGTAATAATTTTCGGGGTATTACGGTCATCTTCAAATTGATGCTTTATATTCGTTTTTATGCCAATCTATAATTTTATTTCAAGTACAAGAGGATGGATGCTTACTTCATACCCAATTTTTATGTCTAATTACTGGAAATAATATCAAAATGGACAATTACTTGCAAGTTCATGAATATAAGCAATCTCAATTACGGAAATAAAATTAAAAAAATAATACAGCTCCTCAGAACCCTAAAAATTATTAAATTCTATTGCACGTACGTTCAATGAGTTCATACTGCATGGCTTTGACCTTGGAATTTTCTTAACATAAATGGTTCCGTATTGAGGCTGGTTATTCCCCAACCATATAAACCTTTATAAACAGAGTCTGAAAAAAAGTTGGAAACTGGACTTTGTTTGTGTGTGGTGTTAATGGCGGATATTTTTTCTTTCAAAAATACACCATTATTGAGACATTTTTATGCTCATTATTATCCCTACAACTTAAGAAAGATTCCTTAATATCAAGATGTCATCTAAAATTGATTGGGCAGTTAAAGATTTTACTGAATACTTCATCTTTAGACCATATAAGCGTTGCCGACTGATTGAAGACGGTGTTTCCGTCCACGTTTTAAGATGAGGAGTTTTGATAATGATAACTACACTCACCTCTGACTTCCTCCTTTTTCATCCAAAGAAAATGTTGTGATATGGAGTTTAACCCCAAAAGCCCAAACAAGGGATTGAGTTTGAAACCACCCTCCAAATATAAGCGAAAGGATCGAATGAAACAGTAACGCCACGTCATCTGTATCCCTTTTTCAATAGTTTTATGCCACATCAGCATTTTCATCCTGAAAAAAATTAAATCTAAATTAAAATCCTGAAATTCAGGATAAGAATAATGACGTGGCATAAAACTATTGGAAAGGGATAATATCCATGTTTCATATAATCCTTTCTCCCAAATATAATATATCCACATCATCTAATGGTAAAATATCTGATAGGTGATTAAATTAATTCGATAATTTTCAAACTTGAATCATCAATATATTTGTAAATTTGTGTCCTACAGAAAATATTTGGTATATTATTTAATGAGGTTTTACACATATTAGAGTGATGACAAATATTATATAGAGTATAATAAAAGATTAAAAGAAATAAGGGACATATCAATTTTTTAAATCTGTTTGTGAAATTAAAAAATAAATACATTTTTAGTATATTAAATATAAACCCATTTATATATTTTTGTAGGGTAAATATTTGGTGAGAGGTTTTAGACTCGTGTATAATAAAATTTTAAAAGAATAAATATTTAAAAAAATTGCTTGCTTAATAAAAATAAAGTACAATCTTAGCGTACCAAATATTATTTAAAGTTTATATAAGTTATATGCCAAGAATTTGATAAATAGATTTTGCTTTTAGGGTTCTGGTGCTGAGCACCCCAATTTTTTATTACTTAAAATTGCAAGCAATAAGAAGCGGTTAAACTTACCTTTTTATCCATGTATTTTCAGAAATTTTCTTGCGCGCATGATAAATACTGTATTAGAAAAAAAGGAAACGGGACTTAATTATAAATTGCACAAACATCATTGACGTGCTGTTTTACTAAACCAAATTAATTCCACTTCATATGCATGTTAGTATTTTCCGGAGAAATCAATGCTGAATCTTTGTTTCTCCCTTGGATTTTTAGGAAGTGGATGACTAAATTAAGCATTTGTGTGATTCGATAATTCACAACATTGAAGAAAAATGTATCATCAAGCAAGATTTGTGTGCAGATGGTTGACAGCAGTTGTAGAAATCTGAGCTCTGCTAATTTTTATCATTCAAACCTAGCCCCAAATCAGGTGGTAACCATGTTTTATTTAAGTAAACAGATTACTCACATTAAGATTGCAGAAATGCAATTTACATCGGTTCATATCATCACATCACATATGAAAACGGATGAGCAAATACCCAGAGTCCATACTGTAATGCATTTCGATCACACACCAAGACTACGGGGAAAAAGCCAATTTTCAACATGGTACCTGCTGTATTGCAAGTAATGAGCAAGCCATTTTGAAGTCTTGGTCAAGCTTATAAGCAAAAACCGACCAGTCATTACAATGCACATACAAGTAATACAAAGTATATATGTTTTTTTTTTTATTGCTAACCAGAAAAAGATATTTTAATGGTAATAAACATGATACAATCTCAAATACTTCAGGTGATAGCTAATCTTTCAACTTCGCTTGTTAACTTAATGTGATGATTGATCAATACTTTCGACAATGTAGGGATGCTGAGAAGGACAAAGGGAGCTAAGGATTTAGATGATAAATGCTTGTGCTGTGTGACAAGCTACCGGGATACGTGTTAAGTATGGCCAACAGAGCTAGAAACAGAAGAAAAAGAAACCCCTTCTTCCCTGCTACTTTTTCTAAGCAACAGTTCCTTCGTTTGTTATGCTTCTCAGCATCCATGAATAAAGCTAATAGCAAATTATGCAAAAAGTTTGATGGGAAAGGTAAACAATAGAAAATATTTTAAACCTCGTTTTAATCACTATTCCAAAATGTGTACCGAGGAAGAAGCACGAACATAGGGAAAAACTCCCTTCCTTCAACTGGTTGTGCTCCTTAACTAAAGCTCAACAAAAACTAAAAAAGTAAGCGTGCATCTGAATCCATGGAGGAGAAATTTGTGCGTCTTTAAAATATCAGGACAGAGTGAAGAAAGAAAGCATTTGATAAACAATTAAAGGAGTCATTTTACTAAATTTGAACATTCAATCGTGACATCTTGTTGATCAAATTTAGGGTTTTAGATGTCATGAGTGACAAAACCATGGCATTAGGGGGTTCGCCTTTAATCAGATATTTCATATCTGTCTGTGTCAACACTTGCATTGGCATAGCTCTTACTTCTTGCAAAATCTGTCATTGTCCTATGCCTACAAGACTTGTAAAGATCTATTATTCATTCAAATAAAGCAAGCAAGCTATCTATAGAGAAAATAAAATAGAACAAAAATAACTAAGATAATCGACATTATTACTCTGCATCATACCAAATTCAAGATTTAATGCGTTTCCATCCATCCCCATGCAAAGCAGGTAACAGATAATACAGATCTTGTTAGTGTAAGATGAATGAAGATAAAGAGCCCATGTACATAGGAGTGGAAAAAGTAAGCTGGCTGCATCATGGTAATTTCAAACTGTTAAAGAAAGGGCAACTAAGCTGGTTGCATCATGGTAATTTCAAACTGTTAAAGAAAGGGCAACTCCTTTTCCGTTTAACTTTGGCCCTTTACCGAGGCCAAGCTCTCCACCATGAAACCCTAGAGAGAAATGGAAAAAAAATGAGTTAGAAAGCAATAGATTTAAAAAGAAAAGAGAGAATGCATTATATACAACTACTCAAAGCCATATCTGAAAACAGCTGAAACAGACAGATCAGACAGTGGAAGGCATCATGGGATATATCTGCCAAAATGATGAACTTGAAAGGAGTGTTGGGAGTTGAGACTAACAAAATAACACATAGAATTGCAGAAATATGAACAAAAAAAAAAAAGTAATGATGAAACCTTTTTTTTAGATGATGAAAATAATACCGGTCAGGAAAACCCTTCATCATTACCCCACAATTTGCACATTAACAAATAACTCCTAAAGGAGGAAAGAAAGAACACCCAGAATAATCATAACCAAACCTTTACATGCTGCTAGCGATGATCTAAGATATATACCCTTTACTGCACGGCTCGAAATGGGAGCAATAATTGGGAGGAATGAAGCCTGGTCCGACAACACTGGCACAAGCTCAAACCATTTAACAACCAAGTGACGAACAGTTTCCGTAGAGGCAAAATGGAAATGGAACCGGTGTCCTCGGGCCAGACAACGTTCCCCTCAAAAGAGTAGCTCCTTTAGGACATGCCAATTAAAACCATCTTCAAAAGAGACTTCTCTTTGAATTGTTGATTGTAACTATCTGCTTGTCTTCCAGGGGTTAATAATACAATTGTCTTATCTCTTCCCCCCACCCCCAAAGAGTCTTGCCTGTTTTCAAGGGGGACTGAGATTAGATAGAAAGAGAGAGAGCGAACGAGGGATGGATGGATGGGAGAGTGATGGAGTGGGGCGGTAATGACATAATGAAGAGAATGATACGGGTGAAGCTGTGAGGGGGTGTATATGATTAGTAAAAAGGAGTGGGAAACCAACAGTAAAATAGGCAAAACATGGCTGATCACTCTACCCTACAAGCTATTTCCTTAGTTACAGAAATGACCACAACCAATTGCACTCTAATCTTTCTCTTTTATTGCTCTCTAATATTGTACTTTTTTTCTCTCTCTTTATACTTTGGGTGTTTTGAACTTTTACCTATTATCAGAAAACCATGTCTGAAATCTCCTTTATGAAGTACGGATTCCCTACATGATTACGATGTTAAACTCCTCGTACAATCAAAGTTGACGGTTTTAAATGACTCCATTGGAGTAAAACATACCATTAGGCTTAGGCATAAGATGATTGATGGTGTCACCAAATATGATTAAAACACTACCCCAAATTAGGAGTATATGCATATTTGAAGGAAGAATTAGGGATATAAGCCCAAATTTTAATTATTTAGAGGGATGTTTTTGGAAAAAGTGATTTTTCAAAAACACTTTTTATAAAATATGTTTTTCTTTAATACATTAGTTTCTTTACTTAAATGGTCAAATGTTAGTGTGCTCATCCGTGGATCTTAAGTTTGATTCATTTGCTAAGCTCATTTGAATTTTTTATTTCATGTTTTTCAAGTTTTTTAAAATTTTTAATCAATTTTTTTAATTAATAAACATATTGTTTTCAATTTTTTTATTTTTAATTCATCTTTTTAATTAATAACTCTTTTATTTATATAAATAAAATAATAAATATGTAATTATTGTTTTCAAGTTTTTTTTATTTTAATTCATCTTTTTAATTAATAACTCTTTTATTTATATAAATAAAATAATAAATATGTAATTATGTAATGGAAAATATATATTTAATATTTATCATTATGTTAAATATATTTTATTTTTTAAAAACATCAACTAATCTTTTATATATTTTTCTTTATATATATTTTTATATGTCAAATATTTATTTTCTCCATCTACATTGTGGATACGGTGATTTCTAATAATAATAATTTTTATATGTAATTATAAAAATATCATGATTTTTAGTAAATATATTTTTTATGTGTGAAATATTTATTTTTCAATCCAAATCATGAGTGTGGTAAATTTAGTATTATATATTTTTGGATTAGTATTTGAAATATTTCACATATAAAAATAATGATATCCGAGAAATAATTAATTGAAATATTTTATATATAATAATGATATTTGAAATAATAATTTGATTTAATAATATTAAAATTTACCATACTTACAATGTAGGTGGAAAGAAAATAAATATTTAACATGTAAATATTATATAAAATAAGAAAAAAGATAAAAACATTAGTTGATACTCTTCAAAAAAATAAAATATTTATAACATAATGATATATATAAAAAGATATATTTTCATTATATAACTACATATTTATTATTTGTTTGGATAAATAAATAATTTATTAATTAAAAATATTTTAATTTATTATTTTATTTATATAAATAAAAGAATTATTAATTAAAAAGATAAATTTAAAATAAAATAAAAAACTTGAAAATGACATGTTTATTAATAAAAAAATTGAAGAAATGAAATAAAAAAAATAAATGTAGTTGAGATAAGAATAGAACTGTGAAAAGAAATCAGTTTTTTAAGGAGATGGGGCTAAATCTGTGAAAATAAAAATTTAAGCTAATATCCTTAAAATTTGTTCATATATATTCCTAATTCTGCCAAAAGAGTTAGAAATTACTTTATATTGGTTGATGTAGGGGTAGAAATACGCGTAAGATTTGTGTGTGTGAGTGATGTTTAAAAGGCTGCACTAACCATAAAAATATAATGATGACATAAATAATTGAAAAGAAAAGGAATCAAAGTAAATGAGGGCCTAAAAGTGAGTCAGAGGAGTGCTTAGGTAATGGAAATCACATTTTCTGCACTGAAAATTTGAAACCAACTTGGAAAAGTACTAAATGATGCAGCGGCACCAGTGTTAGAGAATGAGAGAGCAGTTGGGAGGGAGTCTCTTCCTTTCAATGAAACTGGGAAATACTGACCATCTCACCCTCCGTGAGATGAACAAAACTTTCATTAATTACATTGATGCCCACAAACTGTGGATGAACTAAACTTAAATACAAAATTTAACAACAATGCATTAAACCTTAAATAAAAAGAATTCAAAAATAATTTTAAATCGTGATATCAATTTATCCCTAAAGCCTCTACTAGGGAAAATTACAAATTTAATAATTTATATATGGTTTTAATTGCATTTTTGATTATACAACCTTAAAATTTTATGATATAGTCACTAATATTATTAATTTGTTATATTTTGATCATTGAGCCGTTCACTGTCTTTAATGGTATAATGACAAGTTTATGTGGCACGTTATATTATTATTCAAACGAAAATTTAAAGTTTTATTACACAACTAATCCCTATATATATATTGAGCTAAAATTTATCAGTGATCAAAATGTACAAATTGATAATAGTAGTGATCATATCATAACATTTGGATCATCAAAATATAACTTAAAACGACTAAATCTTACCCTACTGGGTTTTTTACATGAATAATACAAAAGAATTAATTACAAAATGCAGCATGTTGTAGATTATTTACATAAATGGTATGTTTTCTACCGTAAATTTAGGTGTTGCCAATATGTCAGGCGACACCAGCCCCAAAAGCAACCTATTATCACCCAATCATTCTAGGTGAAAAGAAAAACTATTTTTTAAGTGATGTTGTCACATTGTCAGACAACATAAAAAAAATACGAGTCTCTTTTAAATACTGAACAAATATCCTTGGAATATAAAAAAAATATTTTTTTATAGTGGTATCACCTGACACATTGGTGAAACCAATTTTAAAAAAAAAAAAACTAGAGTAAGAAAAAAAGCTAGCATGTCGAAAAAAAGGGTACTTGAGACATTGCCGCTGTGCCTCCAGCATGACAAATCGATTATGGCAGCCCATCCCCCAAAGCCCCCTAACCCTTTTTATATTATCGATCACAAAAATCCATCCCTTAAAGTCGATAATTTTTTTTACTTGCTATTCACAATTATTTTATAAATTTGCATGTCATTAATATTTTACTTGGCATATTTAACTAATATGACATATTTAATTAACATTCCGGTTAGCATACTGTGCAACTATAACGAGCTGGAGTGTAACAGCCCATTTTTGAGTGGTATCGAAAATAATGATTTCGGGGTCATTAAATCCGATGACTAAGTTTGTAAATATTAAATATAATATTTACGAGTAAAATATAGTTTTTAAAAGGTTTTTGATATGATAATATATGTTATATAAACGATTTATTAAGTTTAAGTGGTTTGACCCTAAGGTCAAGTGGTTTTAGAAAATGAGGTATCAGGACCTCGTTTCTATAAACCGATCCGTAAATATTTTTATAAATATTTACAGAGTTTTATTAAGGTAGTATTAAAGTTTCGTGAAAAATTTTAACGTTTCGATAGTTAATTAATTAAAAAGGACTAAATCGTGTAAAGTGTAAAAGTTAGGTTCTAATAGCTAAAGGTATTTAATAGATATAGAACTTTAAAGTGAAGGTCCTTATATGGAAATTAGTCCATTAATGTGTTTGTGGATGATAGTGGCTTAGCAATTTTTTAATTTTTAAAGATTATAAAGGTTAATTAAGTAAATTAGGTAATTAAATGATATATTAATAAAACAAAACAAATTTTTGTTTTGTTCATCTTCTCCAAAACACCATTACTGACTCTACTTGGAGAAAATAGAGCTAGGGTTTGGCCAAGCTTTAAAATCCAATTGATCAAGATCGAGTAGAAAATCGAGGAATTTAAAATCCAATCGATCAAGATCGAGTAGAAAATCGAGGGAAATGAAAAAAATACCAAAATGCCCCTATACTTTGACATTTCTATAATTTAGCCATGTAAGTTCGTACGGTTAAATTTAACATTTGTATTAATTGGTGATTGGTAATATATATATTCTATTGTTGGAAATAAATTATTATTTGAATTATAATATTGAATTGGATATTCGGTTTGAATTGAATGCGGGATTGGAGTACATTCATGTTTTGGTGTATGGCGGGGGTTTGGAGTGGAGATGGTATTGGAGGAAGATATCGGCATATTACGCAAGTAAACCGGGGTTCAGTATTTGTTGCAAACTCTCGTGTTTTACTTTCTGTTTGGAGTGATTTGGGTGGTTCAGCTCTCACGAGCTTTTATTGGCATGTTCTGGTGGACAAACTCTATGAGATTCTGTTGATGATGTACTCTTATCCATAAGGCGTTCTTCGAATGGGAAATCTCGGTAAGGTAATTTGTTTAATGAATTTTGAAAGATTTGTTATTTATTGAATATTGATCTGAACATAAATGAATTCAATAGTTGAGATTGTAAATGATGCTTAGGTTTGTGCTAAGTTTATGGTTACATTATATCATGTTTAATATTAATGATATACAATGAAATGGTAAATGACAAAAATGAGAATATGCTTATGTTCATGAAAAGCTAGTATGATTCAAAAGGTGAATTTTCTTATAAAATGGTTTATCATGTGATTGACTCCAAATGAGTTGTATTGATGATTGTGATTAGCCTTATGTCAAGCTTGAGATCATGATTGATGTTTATGCTTATATATGGTATTATACAAATGAAACGGGTAAGAAAAGGTAATGAAACGGTAAGTTCATTATTGAAATATGATATGACAAAAAAATGGATTGATGAATTGAATGATATACTTATATATGAGAAATTACGTATGTTATGGATAAACTTACCTATGATGTGAATAAATATATTAATCAGTGAGTTGATGTTGTTATTTAAGTTTATGCTTACTAAGTGGAATGGAAAGTAAGTAAAGGAAGTAATTCATAGTTAGGAATGAAAATATTAATGATGGTGTATAATGTTTATATAATTCTATTAAGTTAGGAATGAAAAATATATATATGATGTTAATAGACTTGCTCAATTATAAGTTGATGGTTATGTTTAAGGTTTGTACGAGCTTAATAAGCATTCATTTCTTATGTAGTTGTTTTTCCCTTACTTTACATATTATCGAAAGCTTGATCGGGTTGGAAGCTTGTTGGAACTATATCAAACTATCCATCGGTCTATCGGTACTTTTGGATGTTTTGGTTTTGGTTATAATGGCATGTATAGGTTATATTGGCTAAATGTTGGCCTATATGTGTTTTGTTGAGATTAGCCACTTATTTGGCTTGTGGTTTGGTATTTTGATATGTGCATAATTTGCCTTATAATGTTGATGTGTGGAATCATTTGTGGTTGAATGATGAAAGGTAAAATAGTAGTTGAATATGCATATGAGGCATGTTTTATAACTTGGTGTGATGCTATTAATTAAGTGGTACAATTGGTACCAAATGGTAAGTTTTAGTAAATGATTTACATGTTGTGTATTAATGCGATTAGACGTAAAAGTTGGTTGATTACTTGGTTACATGGATTATAGGGTTAAACATGTTTGTATTTGTCATTTGAGGTGCCTAAGGGCATACTGGTTGTATGTGAATATACAACATGTTTAGGGATTGATTTTGGATGCCATAATATGACTTGTTTATATGCACAATGTTAACTGTAGGTACATGCCTTGTTAGGTGAGAAAATGTGTGTCTCAACCGTGTGTGACACACGGCCAGGTGACACAGTTGTATGTCCCTTATAGCTTGTAAAGGTTTGCAAATCAATATGTTCACACGGCCTACCATACGAGCGTGTGGCTTGGCCGTGTGACCCAAGTTAGTATACTCACACAGGCACGGTTACAGGCTAGTACGCGGCCGTGTGTCCCTATTTCGAATACCCACACGACCTAAGACACAGGCGTGTCTCATGGTCGTGTAAGTCACACGGCCTGACCACACGGCCATGTGACCCCTGCAGTGTTGAAAATTTTAAATGTTTTCGAAAAATTTTCTGAGTTTTCGATTTAGTCCCGATTTATTTCTAATGTGTAATTCGGGGCATCGAGGGCTCGTTTAAGAGACAATATGTATGATTTTGATTGTTTTTTTAACATGAATGCTATATAAAATGAAATGTTTGTATTTTCTATCTGTTTGATTTATAAACTCCGGTAATGCTCTATAACCCTATTTCGATGATAAATACGGGTTAGGGGTGTTACATGGAGGATTTGCATATATTTCCTATACAACCAGGTTCCATCAACCTACACAAGCAATTTATAGTGACAAAAAAAGTCCCTAACACATGGATCAAATGTCCAGAACAAGCAGTGGAAAATTACATTCCCTGGATCTAGTTGGTCATCCAGGTCGTAAGCAAGCAGCATCTGCAAGTCAACCACAATCTCTGACACATACTCTCATATCGTGACTAACCAACCCTAGAGTTCATTATATGATGCATCCCAATCACCGTGCAACTGCTCCACTACCAACTATTTAGCTTACCATGCTTTCCTGTATGACACTTTGTACTGAAATCGAGATTGCATGTTGGCAATCAAGACTGATACAAGAATGGATGACATGTTTTTCACCAGCGGCCTGATGCAGTTATAGATTAATTTTGCAACAAGTTTCCCATGATCTTGCGTCATCATTGCAGCATTGCATGTGTGAGGCCTTACATATTTCTGAATATCTCATAGTTGTGACCTTTGAATCAATGAAGCTCGTACTGTAACACCCCAAACCCGGCCCACGCGTTTCGACCAGATCCGGCATGTTATTGAACACATAACACTTTATCGCATTTTGAAAACACAAGTTAAATTAATTAATTTTGAATAAAGGAGAGACTTTTTGAAAATAAACCTCTTTGTATTTTTATTATTAAATGTAAATAAACCTTGTGGTATATTCATAAGGTGCATAACATAGAAAACTCCTAAGTTGAATAAAAACTAGGGGCCTTATTACATAACTGTTCCTCAAATAACAATAAAACAAACTTAAAGAAGTCCTAAAGAAAATATAATTTGTAGAAATAGAACTTGATGGCCCCTCGAGTCCGTCTCGGATCCCATGTCCACGATCTACTGCTCATCTAGAGAGTAGAGAAAAGGAAAGCGTGAGTCACCAAGACTCAGTGTATAAATCTCAAAGCACACAACGACCTGAGCCCACAAACACATTATGGGCCCTGGCCCATAAGGTATCAATCATAATCATATATCAAAATAATAAATGATTAATAACCCATCCCATCCTAGGGTTCCATCCTCTACACACCAACCCGTACCAACCATCACACCGTGGGGATTTCTACAATCAACCCTCCATCCGCTACACACCATAACGACAGCCGAACTGCCTATTCCTGTTATTCAGGAATCATTAAACATGGCATAGCCACCGATCACAATGTGACCTAGCATTTATATTTGTGGGATTTCTACCACCGATCACCGCGTGACCTATCATGCATTTCCCCTTCATCATATCAATATCCCATCCCATGCATACACACATAAAGAAAACATCAAGCAGGCTTACATATATTTATAGATACACATAGGGAGTTCTATGTTTACGTACCTGGCATCCTTGCCTAACCCTTTTAGGGTTCCATTCGACTGTCCATACAACCTTATTCTGGCTTTTTAGCCCATAATATACATAAATAGATACACATACAGTTTTGTTAGTAGTGTGTTAGAGATCTACACACCTGGTTACCGATAAAATGATGCTTTCTACGTCGACACTATCCTTAGTCGACACTACTGCTATCTGCCTAAGGGGTTGTTCAGAAGCCGGTCCACAACCAAGTGGCCAATCTCGAATAACAGATACTGCTCTTTTCTTAAACTTAGGGATTTTCTCCTTTGCCTGATCCATATTTAATTCCATCACAAGTCCTTATCAGAACTACTATCACAATATTTAATCTTTAATCCTCATTATAACATTAAGATCTTGTATATAATGATGAAATCTAATAGAAATCTTGGAAGATCTATTTACCTTAAAAATCCCGGAAGTGGAGACTAACTATTTTCGGCTTTTTGATCTAATTGACCAAGCTTCCTTCAAATCCCGAATTGCCGCCCATCATAAAACCATTAAACTATTAGCTTTTGGCTTTTGTCTTTCAAAAACCGGGAATAGATCATGAGAACTAATCAAAAATCGACACTTACCTTAGCATAGGAGATTCGGCTAGCACTAGAGAGAGGATTCGGCAATGCCAATGGAAGATTTAAATGCCGGAAGTATAGAACTAATTCTCAAATAGGATGAATAGAAGAAAAGACTATGGATGCTTCGACTTTTTAGAGAAATCGGCACAAGGAAGAAAAAATGGAGAAGAGTTTCGGCTTTTGAAGAAATTGGAGAAAAGAAATTGGAGAGGGAGAGGCTAGGGAATTTCGGCACAATGGGAGAGAAATTTAGGGTTTTCAGTGTCAGAATCGAGGAGCTAGCCCCCCTATATATAGATATTTCGACACTTACTGCTAAAAATCGAAAACGCCCTTAAAATTCAAGCTAAAAGAGAGGAGAAATTTGGCACCCTCTTTGCCATGCAGTAGCCGAATTTTACACTCCTCTAGGTGGTGGATTTTCGGCCAACACTTCCCTTGAAGATAAGCTCCTAACTTTTCTCCTTTTTATCTATGATATTATCACTTATAAAATCCACATAATTTCTCCTATTTTTGAGCCTTGTAGCCGTCCACCTCTACTAACCCTAGTGTCGAAATTTAACTCACTTAAATTAAAAGATTTGGGCCCCATTAAACTTAATATTTGGGCCCCTAATTCTTGTGTGTGGCGTCACCCTATCTTCATTTAAAGTGCCGAAATTGGCCTAAAAACATGGGCTCCTTGCGACCCAAAACTTGTTCCTTTTTAATTGTTTAATGATGCCACCTTAAAATAATTTAATCTGGGCCTTTGCCTAATTCTAAGCCCAAATTTAGACCCCTTTCACCTAAGTTAACATATTAGACATATTCTTATACTAAACGTATAGACCCGTTAATTCAGGATGTTACAGTTCTACCCCCTTAAAGAAATTTCATCCTCGAAATTACCTGATCAGAAAAGATGAGGGTATTGCTGCCTCATTGCTTCCTCGGGTTCCCACGTAGCCTCCTCCGAACCATGATTCCGCCATAACACCTTAACTAATGGAACCGTTTTCCTTCGCAACACCTTAACATCACGATCCAGAATTTCCACCGGTTCCTCTTCGAAGGTTAGATCAGGTCTTACCTCGATTTCCTCCACAGGTACGATATGAGACAGATCCGAACGGTAACGTCTTAGCATAGAGACGTGGAATATATCATGAATTTGACTTAACTCCGAAGGTAACTCCAGTTGATAGGCTACTGGTCCTACTCGCTTCACCACCTGATATGGTCCTATAAATCTGGGACTCAATTTACCCTTTCTACCAAACCTTAGTACCTTTTTCCATGGCGACACCTTTAGGAATACCTTATCTTCCATTGCGAACTCTATGTCCTTACGCTTTAAATCAGCATAGGACTTCTGTCTGTCCGACGCCTCTTTCAGTCGAACCTTAATCAATTCAACCTTCTCTTCTGTCTAGGTCACCAACTCCGGACCCAAAATCCGACGTTCTCCTAATTCCATCCAACAAGTAGGAGTACGACACCTCCGCCCGTACAGAGCTTCGTAAGGCGCCATCTGAATACTTGACTGGTAACTATTATTGTAAGCAAATTCTACTAACGGTAAGAACTCTTCCCAACTACCTCTAAAATTAATGACACATCCTCTCAACATATCCTCTAAGATCTGAATCACTCGCTCAGACTGTCCATCGGTCTGAGGATGAAGCGCTGTACTGAAGTCCAACTTCGTACCCAGCGCTTGATGCAACGCCTTCCAAAATCGTGAGGTAAACCTAGGGTCCCTATATGATATGATTGAAACCGGTACCCCATGCAACCTCACCACCTCCGCTGTGTATAACCTAGCTAACTTCTGCAAAGAATAGTCAATACGCACTGGTATGAAGTGTGCAGACTTCGTTAAGCGATCAACAACTACCCAAATCGCATCTTTCTTAGTGGGTGTGAGGAGAAGCCCACTAACAAAGTCTATGGTAATTCTTTCCCACTTCCATTGTAGAATCTTCACTGGTTGCAATAATCCGAATGGTAACTGATGTTCCGCCTTGACCTGCTGACAGGTCAAACACTTACCCACCAATTCAGTTACCTCTTGCTTCAAACCCGGCCACCAGAACTGATCTCTCAAATCCCGAAACATCTTACTTCCTCCAGGGTGCATAGCGTATGTACTACCATGCGCCTCATTCAAGATCCTACTCCTCAACTCCAGATCTTTTGGCATGCAAACTCTTCCTCGGAAACATAACAGTCCTTCCTCACTCATATTGAATTCCGCTGTCCCATCCTTTGAGACTAACTGCAATTTCCCCTTTAGCAATTCATCGGTCTGTTGCTTCTCCTTCACCTGACTGATTCAAGAGGGTTTCACTTGAAGTTCAGCTAACAAACTTCCATCCTCATACAAACTAAGGTGAGCAAACATTGCTCTTAGGTCAGAGACTACTTTACGACTTATAGCATCCGCCACCACATTAGCCTTACCCGGGTGATACTCGATCGAGCAGTCGTAATCCTTTAACAACTCGATCCATCTTCTCTGCCTTAGATTCAACTCCTTCTGAGTCAAAAGATACTTTAAACTCTTATGATCTGTATAAATGACAGATTTCTCCCCGTACAAGTAATGCCTCCAAATTTTTAGGGCAAATACAACTGTCGCCAACTCCAAATCATGGGTGGGGTAATTTAATTCATGCGGTCTTAATTGCCGGGATGCATATGCAACTACCTTTCCCTTCTGCATCAACACACATCCTAGTCCTGCGTGTGACGTATCACAGTAAATTATAGACTCCTTTCCTGCCTCCGGCTGAATCAGCACCAGAGCCTCCGTCAGAAACCTCTTTAACTTTCCAAAACTCTCCTGCTGCTTATCAGACCAAACAAACGGAACTCCTTTCCGTAGCAAATTAGTCAACAGTGCCGCTACCGAAGAAAATCCTTCAACAAACCTTCGGTAGTACCCAGCTAAACCAAGGAAACTCCTAATGTCAGCCACAGACTTGGGTGGCTTCCAATCTAACACTGCTTCAATCTTTCGAGAGTCAACCCTAATCCCTTCTACCGACACAACGTGCCCTAAAAACGTTACTTCCCTCAGCCAAAATTGTCACTTACTGAATTTGGCCTACAACTGCTTCTCCCTTAAAATCTACAAAACTATTCGTAGATGAGTATCATGCTCCTCCTCTGACTTCGAATAAACTAAGATATCATCGATAAACACCCCGACACACCGGTCTAAGTAGGGTTGGAACACTCGGTTCATCATGTCCATGAATGCTACTGGCGCGTTGGTCAATCCAAACGGCATCACCATAAACTCATAGTGACTGTAGCGAGTCCTAAAAGCTATCTTATGAATATCCGCTTCCTTGACCCTAAGCTGATGGTACCCTGACCTCAGATCTATCTTAGAAAAGATTGAGGCCCTCTTCAACTGATCGAACAAGTCATCGATCCTTGGCAATGGGTACTTGTTCTTGATTGTTAGCTTATTCAACTGACGATAATCAATGCACATACGCATTGATCCATCATTCTTCTTGACGAATAACACCGGCGCTCCCCAAAGCGACACACTCGGTCGAATAAATCCTCTATCCAGCAACTCCTGAATCCGCGCTTTCAACTCCACTAACTCTTTCGGCGCCATCCTATACGGAGCAATAGATATCGACGCTGTTCCCGGAAGAAGATCGATTCCAAACTCCACTTCACGATCTGGGGGTAATCCCGGAAGCTCTTCAGGGAAAACATCAGGAAATTCTTTTACCGTCCTGACATCCCCAACAGTCTGATCTTTGGCTTCTAGAGCCTAAACAAACAATAGAACTGCCTCACATCCTTTCCTCACCATCCTTTCGGCTCTTAGGGCAGTTACTACATTCGACAAACAGTTCCCCCTTTCTCCTATCACCAACACTTCATCACTCTCGGGGGTTTTTAACAACATACGCTTGGCCGCACAATCTAGATTAGCTTGATACTTCACAAGCCAATCCATGCCTAAAATTAAATCGAACTCTCCGAACGGTAATTCCATTAGATCCGTTCTGAAGACCATCCCCTGAACTTCTAGAGGTACTTCCCGATAGAGTTTATCCACTACTACCAATTGTCCTAACGGGCTAACTACAGTCATTGCCCTAGGGGTAATTTCAGATTCTAGCCTTAAAGTTCCCGATACGCTACTAGCTACGTACGAATGCATCGACCCAATGTCAATCAATGCAGTGTAAGGCAAACCAAAGATTAAGAACGTACCGGTTGTGACATCTGGTGATCAGCCTCCTCTCGACGTCTGACAGCATAGACCAACCCCGGCTGTCTCGCCTCAGTGTTTCCCGCCCCTTGGCCTAGTGCTCCACGACCCCGACCAGCACCATTACCACCTCTGGCTGCACCACGACCTCTTTGTGGCTGCTGACCTCCTCTACCAGGCTGAGCATTCCCTCGACCTATGGTCCCTTCACCGTCCCGTTGCTACGGACAGTTTTTAACTTGATGGTCCGTAGATCCACACCTAAAACACTTTCCACTGCCTGCCCAACATTCACTGGCATGAAATTTACCACATCGAGCACACTTTGGTGTCTGGTTAACAGCAGCAGGCTTCTCTTCCCGTTTCGGTCCATCAGACCTGGACCTTTTCTGAGTACGCCCGTTTGTTGATCCAAAATTTCTCTTATTTCCACCTCTATCTCTATCCCGATTTAGTTTCTCGGTCTGCTTTACCTCTTCGGCTATCTTAGCCTTTTCTACTAAGACAGCAAATTCTCTCTCCCGCTGTGGGGCTATCAAAACACGCAAGTCATCCCTCAGGCCATCTTCGAACCTAACACAACGTTCATGCTCCGTGGCTACCATCCCACGAGCATAACAGCTAAGGCGTAAGAATTCAGCTTAATACGCAGCCACTGACCTACTCCCTTGAACCAGATTTAGAAATGCTCTGCGCTGCACATCCACATAATTTGATCCGATGTACTTATTCTGAAATGCCGTCTTAAAGAAATCCCAAATGATACGGTCAGCCACTGTACCATCCTTTACCATAAGCCACCATTGATAGGCTTCGTCCCTCAAGAGGGATACAACTCCCTTCAACTTCTCCTCCTCCGTGAAATCCAAATCATCCATTATGCGTTCTATCACCTCTAACCAATACTCAGCTGAACTTGGGGCTACATTAGAAATTCCCCTAAACACTTCTGCCCCGTTGGCTCTAAGCCGTTCTGGCACAGATTTTCGGGCTCCTGTGCCAATACCTGCCCCAGCAACTCTTTCTAAAACTCTTAACATTGCTTGAGATACCGCATCATCTCCGGTAGTCTGATCCTGGAATTCCTCCTCCATAGCCGGCATCTCGTTTCCAGAACCATGACCAGATCCTACTAGTTCCGACACCGTCATCCTACCCCTACCACGACCACGTGGCGGACGTCCTCGACCCCTTGTACTCATTCTACCGATTCGCGTTTATCTGATTAGAAATTTTATGAATTATTAGTTTTCTTCCACTATTTTAACCACAAACAGTCTTATGAATAATAGTTTTAAGAGTAATTCTTTCGAATTTGTATTCACCATTCAGTCTCAAGTGCATATCCTCTAAGAAACACATACATTCAATCATCAACATCCATAAACTCACGTTCATTACAGAAAAATGTTGTTGTTGTTATTGTTGTTTCCACTACCCAGGGGTATTTTCGTAATTTTATCCTACAGGGGTATTTTCGTAATTTTTCAAAATAAGGTTCCTTGGTGATTTTGTAAAATAAGGGTATTTTGGTAATTTTACAATCCAGGGGTATTTCGGTAATTTTAAATTCCGGGGTATTTCGTAATTTTGACATCCAGGGGTATTTTGATAATTTTAAAATTCGGGGGCATTTCGGTAATTTTGACATCCAGGGGTATTTCGCTAAATTTTGAAATTTGAGGGTATTTTGGTAATTTTGAAAACTGGGAGTATTTCGGTAATTTTGAGATTCGGGGGTATTTTGATGTTGTTTCTTTTTTTTTTTTAAACAAGGGCACTTTGGAAAATCTAGTTACTCTTGTAAACATAGAGTTTTTGGGTAAATTTTTCATAGCTGTGAACATTTTCAAATCAAGTGTATCTTTTTGGAAATGTACAAAACTTAGGGGTTTTTTGTTTGCAACATAGGATGGTTGGTCCCTTTAGGGTTTTAATTATAGGTTCAGCCCATGAACAAGTCCTTATAGCTAGAGTGAACAGTCACTACGCACCAGGTAAGATTCCAGCGAAGAGGAGGTGAGTCACTAGGACTGCTTAAATACCAAGCTCTCCCTGAATCCACTCCTAGACATGCGTATGCCTATTGCCACACCCTGTCATGGCTAAAGTGAACAGTCACTATGCACCAGGTAAGATTTCACTGAAGAGGAGGTGAGTCACTTGGACTACTTAAATACCAAGCTCTTCCGGATCTAGTCCTAGACATGCATATGCCTGTTGCCACACCTTAGTCTTGCGACTCGTTTACAAGTTTTGTTTTGTGAAATTAAGTCTTATGGAATTGAAGAGTTGTTTGTCTAAGCCTAGAGTCCATCAAGTTCTAGTCTAGATAGTCTACGTCCCATAAAGCCCATTAAGCCCACATTTATACCACAATCAGGAGTTCAGAATACTTACTTGGTTGGATTGGATGCCGGTAGACTCGAAGGCCATGTCTTCAAACCAAAAATTTTTCTTAAATTCAATTTTTTCTAAAACACTTCTAGACTCATTTCACAGCTCAAGTTTTGAACTGGGCTCTGATACCAAAATGTAACACCCCAAACCCGGCCCATGCGTTTCGACCAGATCCGGCATGTTATCGAACACATAACACTTTATCGCATTTTGAAAACACAAGTTAAATTAATTAATTTTGAATAAAGGAGAGACTTTTTGAAAATAAACCTCTTTGTATTTTTATTATTAAATGTAAATAAACCTTGTGGTATATTCATAAGGTGCATAACATAGAAAACTCCTAAGTTGAATAAAAACTAGGGGCCTTATTACATAACTGTTCCTCAAATAACAATAAAACAAACTTAAAGAAGTCCTAAAGAAAATATAATTTGTAGAAATAGAACTTGATGGCCCCTCGAGTCCGTCTCGGATCCCATGTCCACGATCTACTGCTCATCTAGAGAGTAGAGAAAAGGAAAGCGTGAGTCACCAAGACTCAGTGTATAAATCTCAAAGCACACAACGACCTGAGCCCACAAACACATTATGGGCCCTGGCCCATAAGGCATCAATCATAATCATATATCAAAATAATAAATGATTAATAACCCATCCCATCCTAGGGTTCCATCCTCTACACACCAACCCGTACCAACCATCACACCGTGGGGATTTCTACAATCAACCCTCCATCCGCTACACACCATAACGACAGCCGAACTGCCTATTCCTGTTATTCAGGAATCATTAAACATGGCATAGCCACCGATCACAATGTGACCTAGCATTTATATTTGTAGGATTTCTACCACCGATCACCGCGTGACCTATCATGCATTTCCCCTTCATCATATCAATATCCCATCCCATGCATACACACATAAAGAAAACATCAAGCAGACTTACATATATTTATAGATACACATAGGGAGTTCTATGTTTACGTACCTGGCATCCTTGCCTAACCCTTTTAGGGTTCCATTCGACTGTCCATACAACCTTATTCTGGCTTTTTAGCCCATAATATACATAAATAGATACACATATAGTTTTGTTAGTAGTGTGTTAGAGATCTACACACCTGGTTACCGATAAAATGATGCTTTCTACGTCGACACTATCCTTAGTCGACACTACTGCTATCTGCCTAAGGGGTTGTTCAGAAGCCGGTCCACAACCAAGTGGCCAATCTCGAATAGCAGATGCTGCTCTTTTCTTAAACTTAGGGATTTTCTCATTTGCCTGATCCATATTTAATCCCATCACAAGTCCTTATCAGGACTACTATCACAATATTTAATCGTTAATCCTCATTAGAACATTAAGATCTTGTATATAATGATGAAATCTAATAGAAATCTTGGAAGATCTACTTACCTTAAAAATCCCGGAAGTGGAGACTAACTATTTTCGGCTTTTTGATCTAATTGACCAAGCTTCCTTCAAATCCCGAATTTCCACCCATCATAAAACCATTAAACTATTAGCTTTCGGCTTTTGCCTTTCAAAAACTGGGAATAGATCATGAGAACTAATCAAAAATCGACACTTACCTTAGCATAGGAGATTCGGCTAGCACTAGAGAGAGGATTCGGCAATGCCAATGGAAGATTTAAATGCCGGAAGTATAGAACTAATTCTCAAATAGGACGAATAGAAGAAAAGACTATGGATGCTTCGACTTTTTAGAGAAATAGGCACAAGGAAGAAAAAGTGGAGAAGAGTTTCGGCTTTTGAAGAAATTGGAGAAAAGAAATTGGAGAGGGGGAGGCTAGGGAATTTCGGCACAATGGGAGAGGAATTTAGGGTTTTCAGTGTCAGAATCAAGGAGCTAGCCCCCTATTTATAGATATTTCGGCACCTACTGCTAAAAACCGAAAACGCCCTTAAAATTCAAGCTAAAAGAAAGGGAAAATTCGGCACCCTCTTTGCCATGCAGTAGCCGAATTTTACACTCCTCTAGGTGGTGGATTCGGCCAACACTTCCCTTGAAGATAAGCTCCTAACTTTTCTCCTTTTTATCTATGATATTATCACTTATAAAATCCACATAATTTCTCATATTTTTGAGCCTTGTAGCCGTCCACCTCTACTAACCCTAGTGCCGAAATTTAACTCACTTAAATTAAAAGATTTGGGCCACATTAAACTTAATATTTGGGCCCCTAATTCCTTGTGTGTAGCGTCACCCTATCTTCATTTAAAGTGCCGAAATTGGCCTAAAAACATGGGCTCCTTGCGACCCAAAACTTGTTCTTTTTTAATTGTTTAATGATGCCACCTTAAAATAATTTAATCTGGGCCTTTGCCTAATTCTAAGCCCAAATTTAGACCCCTTTCGCCTAAGTTAACATATTAGACATATTCTTATACTAAACGCATAGACCCATTAATTTAGGATGTTACACGTACCCACCAGTTGCAACCTTTTATAGACCTCCAACACTCCTTTATATATAATGTCAGTTTAGATACATCAACTTTGTAGTCCTCCGACACTTTCATGCTATACTTTTTGATGGCCGCTGTACATTCCTCCTTATTTGAGACTTGTTGACCTACAACCAACTCTTCTAATTTAGAGTTTGGTGGTAACTTTTGTGAAGGCATTACATTCAGGTGTTCTGGGAACTTATATGCATGTGTAGCATCAGGATCTACGCTCAGCATGTGGACTGAAGGATAATAATGTATAATAATGCCAAGAGTCAGATTCCTAAGTAGAAGGGCATCTACATTATCATCATCGTCTGCGTCTTTGTCGTCAATATCATCAAGAACCTTATCGAGATCAGGGTCACTAAAATCCTCCCATTTGTGATCGGAATCATTATCATCATCGAGTCTTTCTTCATTATCTGCATCGATATCAATCACCATTAGCTGCATCTGTAAATGGAGAGCCGGATTAGGGTTATTATACACAATAAGAGCATTACGTGGCATGTATTAAGCTTTTCTAATACATTTTAAATTGGTCAAATTATAATTTCAGTCCCTATACTACCTCAAAAATTATAATGTCCTCTGTGTGTTGGAATTCATATTCATTCAACAAGGTATAATATTTGTAAGTAATTTAGTTATCTTTAAATATCATTTATAAAACAACTATAATGAAATTTTTGTTCAAGACATTATTATTTGCTAAACAAAGAGTCGATTTTGTTCAATGAAACTTGATAAAGAAATGAATTTCAAGATTTTTTTAATTGCAGAGATAATTGTAATTTCTATGTTGTGCTTTGCAAAGATTCTTAATATGTATTGTTTATTTTTCTTTGGTTGTGTGTTATTGCTTCCTCTTCTTAATTGGCTTGCTTGATTGCTTCCTCCACCCACAGCTGAGCCTCTTATATTCACTGGGTCACTGTAAGTTCTTGTGCAATTAAATTTTTTGATTTTGTTTTACTATTATTGATATTAGTATTGAAGAAATGTGACCCTTTTACTATGATTTGAATATATGTAACACTTTAATATCTTGCAGTAATGGCTCGTTTACCTTTAATAGTACAAAGTGAGAGGCGTAATAGAATTGATCTTGCAGTGACAGTATGGTTGCAATTGTGTACAATTGCGAGTTAGTTCTTAGTTACATTGGGTTTTGTCTTTAGCCTACATGCTTATAGACCAATTATTAGATCATATATTTTATATTTTTATACACAACAAGATTATGTGAAAATGTAACAACCCGATTTTAGCTAAAATTGAACAGTGATTTCAGAACCACAAATATGATTTCAGAAAATTATTTTAATATTATTTTTTGTATTTACAACATATTATTTGATATGTGTGAAAATTTCGTGAGCTAATTTTATCGTTTAATTGTTCAATTTGAGAAAAATGACTAAATCGCGTAAAGCGTAAAACGTGAGTTCTAATAGCTAAAGGTATTAAATAGCTATGGAATATTAAATTAGAGGTCCTTATGTTGTAATTAGACCATAATTAAATTGAGTGGAAATTAATAGGCATAATATCATGAAATTTGGTGGTTTTTATTTAAGGTTAATATTGGTATTTGATAAATAATGTTATTATTAATAAAACAAATTTAATTAAAGCTTCATTTTCATCTTTATGCACCGAAATTAAAGAAGAACAAGAATAAAAATAGGGTTCTTCATTCGGCTAAGAATAATTCAAGCAATTAGGTATGTTTTGAGCTCGATTTTTTATTATTTTTAGTTTTTGAGATCGTTGCTTCGTATTCTAACTAGCCCGTACCTTTAATTTTGAAATTGTTAAAGATTTTGAGAGTTGCCCTTGTTGAATCTATGATTTCTTTGATGATTAATGTTGAAATATGAAAGCTTGATGATAGTTTTACATGTTTTGTTAAGTGATTTTTGATGAAATTGCATAATAGGGATTAAATTGTGAAAAGTGCAAATTGAGTGGTTGAAATGTGAAATAAATGAAATTTTTAAGCTGCTAGGGACCTATATATAATTCGGCCAAGCATGAGTTTTGTTGAATTGTGTGAATTTTTTATTTTGTGAAATAAGGATTAAATTGTTAAAAGTGTGAAAGTTTAGGGGCTAATATGCAAATAGGGTCTTAAGTATGTTAGATCTTCTCTCAGGTAGGGTCTATTCCTCCCCCACCTAAGCACATTAGATTTGGATTAAGCAACATAATTAAGAACAAACTAAGTAATTCATCATATAACTTAAAAATCAAATAATAAAATCCATCTAGGTTTCATCCCCTTCAGGTATCTGAGGGGTTTAGTTCATAATGAATAAAGAAAACATCGCAAGAGAAAAGATAAAACAAAACATAGGAAAAATCCTAAAACCCCCTGAAGGAATCGAAGGAGAATTCTGCCGTCTTGAGTATAATTCCGGCTTCTTGGGATGGATCAACTGGCTATCCTCGCGTTATTCCCTAACTATAACCTTTTCGGCTTGGCTCCTTGGCCTCGCTTTCGCTCCCTTTCAACAGGTGATACTTGGGGGATATATATAGGCTCTTGGAACGTGATTCTTTCTCCCTAAGTATCCTTTTTTGACTAAAATTGCTCTTTCCAGCGTCAGAGGCACGGCCATGTCACACGCCCGTGTGAATCGAGACCTGACCGTGCTCGGATTTCTCTTGAGGCAGGGCCGTGTGTGACTGAGTTGAGGCCGTGCTCTAGGTGTTCATCAAGGCACGGCCATGCGTACTTTGGGCCAGGCCGTGTCGATTTCGTGTTAAGGCCCATTTACTCCGTTTAGGCCCGTTTTGTGTTCTTTTCATCCTTGGGTGCTTTCCTGGGTATAAGACATGAAAAAAAAAGAATTTAAAGCACCTTTTTATATAAAACAAGGGATAAATCATCCAAAAGCATACTAAATATGGGTCTAAAATATGTTACTTTTACGGTTTATCAAATACCTCCACACTTAAACTTTTGCTTGTCCTCAAGCAAAATTCTCAATTTACAATTAAAACGAACTTTCCATGATCTGTAATTCTTTATCAACAATGTCTTATCCTAATTCATAGAGAATTCATACATGGATAATTTGATTCAAAGCGTCCTAAAGATTCAAACGAGATAAGTCATAATTTTGTACCTCGAAAACATAGGTGTCTCCCCTCTTTTAAATAACTACCTTTTCAATTCAGAATCGACAAGGATTGATATCCTCACTTAGGATTCACTTAAATCACTCTAAAATCAAATCTCCACCACTGTAATATGAGATGACAAACAGATCAAAAGGTTTTTGTTAGGGTTGTAACGGGGCTAGGGTTAAAGGTGTGGATAAAAGCTGAATTAAAAGGTCAGAATCGAGATTGTCTTGATAAATTTCTTAACTAGAAAAAAAATGAACTTAATCTTACTTTAATTAAAAACTAATAAAACGAGCTTTTTCCTTGAGAATTGGAATTTGAACATGCAAGCTCACTTAATCATAGAACTAATAATGAATATACTTCGTTTTTTTTAAGAACAAACTAACATAATAATAAGGAAGAATCTTTACAACTGAAATATAGAACATAGTTAGGAAACTTGTTCAAAATCAAATCTCGACAAAAAGGGTAATAAAAAAATTGGTGATAATAAATACAAAGGGTTTTTATGGTTAAAGTTAGTAGGCCAGTTAATAAAAAGGGATGTTAGGCTCAACGGGGTTCACTAGGGGTTAATTATAAAGGTAGGCTTTTAAGTGGAGTAAGTGGGTTAAAACTTAAGTGCCTTTATCATTTCGGTATATCAAATCATAGATGTGGTCTCGACATATATAATCAAGGCAAGTTCTAGAATAACAGTTCATAGTTGACACACTCATAATCAAAAAATGAGCATGAAAAAGAATGTATGCTCTATAAGGTTCAAATACTCACAAAAATTATGGGTGTTTTGACATCATCCTTATAAAATTCGAATTTCAAGGTGATATTCAAAATTGGATCAACAACCTAAAAAAATTTTTAATTCTTGAAAAATAGACTTATCATGCTTGATTCTATATTATTCTTTAAATTTAATCATCAATGTACAATTAACTATGACTTATTCTAAAACATGTTAATAGTCATCACAAGTCATCAGAAATTTCATCCTAATTAGTAATATGACAACTTTGCATAAAAACAAGACTAAATTAGGGATTTGAGAATAATGAAAAAAAAGTTAGGTTCTTTTATTCCACTTTTACCCTCAGGGATTTGAGAATAATGAAAATGGTTAGGTCTTTTTACCCTCCACACTTAAGATGTACATTGTCCTCAATGTACAAAGATAGATGATGCATTTAAAATCAAAAGGGAGGGGATAGAATACTCCCTGAGTTTTCTGACGAGATTCCTGAGAATGTGGACAGTGTGTGGCATCAGGTGACTTTTTGCATTTCGCCTATTTGTGCTTTTGTGTAGGTAGAATGAATGATTTATTCTGGAAAGTCACTTGTTAATGATCTTTTCAATGAAAGAGATATGTTGTTAGAGGTGCTCAAATGGTTGAATAGCCAATGATAAAAGTTTGTAATAATAATGAAAGTTCAAATTTAAACAGCATAACATAAAATAAAGTCTTAAAAATAAAGGAAAACAAATTAAATGGACTCAAAGGTCCTCATCCATGGTTGGGTCTGGTGGTCGTGCTGATGACGAAATGTCGAGGTGTTGGCATATTTGTTGGAACGTCGCCTCTAATTCGTCAAAGCGCCTAGCGACATGTGTCTCGAACTGATCAAGTCGAGTAGATATGTCTGCTAATGTTGTTGTTGCTCGGTATGGATGTTGGCTTGGATGCGTTGCCTCCTCTGATGGTGGTGGGACATCATCAGGAATGTCCTCGTCCTTCTTCTCATTGATTGGTTTCTTTAGTTTGTACTGGGGAGGATCGGTCCCTCGTCGTTGTGTTATCATCCTTATATGTAGCATGGTTTGGATGCCTTGAGGAACCATATTGCCCATCAGTGTTAGGGAGGTGATTTGCTCGTCGGTGTTGAGGAGGTTGAAGTGCCAAGCTAGCCTTGTAATGTAGGGCCCTATTGACAAAATCCCCTTCCTATGTTGCTCCGTCTAATGTTGAATTGCGCACGCCATAAAATATGCCAAGTCGAAAACATGTCCTTCAGACATGCATGATAGGAAATAGACGTCGTGCTTGTTTACGACGCCTGTGCTCTCTCTGCGTCCTGTGATGGTGTGCGCGAGAATGGCGTGTAAATACCTTAGAGCTGGGGGAAGTGCTGTCGCCTTAGAGCGGCTAGGGTCGTATTGCCATGCAGTGGGCGTAGGCTTTCCCAACACTCGAGCGGAGTGCGGTGGAGCTCTCTGTTTCAACCGGCAAGAGGGTTTTCTTGTATGAATTCTGGCATATAAAGTCCGAGAGTCGTGCCGAATTGGGGTATGCTTAATCGGTGTACCGAGCCTCCTAAACAGAATTTGATAGCACCTGGGTCATCGAACTGAGTCGTCATTGCTTGCAGGATGAAAGTGGTGCAGAACTTTAACGTAAGTTCCATATATGTAAGTTCATTGATTTGGAAGAAGTTTTCCCATGGTTCGGTTGAGAGAAGAGATTTGATGTCAGTTTCGAGCCCAACTTGCCGCACAACATTCCAGTCGATACGTTGGCCAGTGCCTATGGGTCTTCCCCGGATTGCTTTATACTTTTCATCTTGTGTTGCTTGGGGAAACCGGAGAAATGGGTGTCGGTTTTCGGTGGAGGCAGTTACAGACAATGATCCGGGTCCCTTTCGTTTCTTACTTGGGACGGATCGTTTGACTCGTGACGACGACATGGTACCTGAAAGCAATTATCAGAACAGCAACAATGAGGAATTTCTCTTATATCAATTTCCTTTGATACCATAAATTGGTGGATTTTATGTCTAAGTATGGCATCAATCAGCAACCAAAAACAATTCATTCATGACTGTTGTGAGTATATTCACTTAACTAAAATTCAAGGCTGATCCTAAACAAAATAAAGTTGCAATCAAAGATAAAAATAAATCATGTTTTTCTAAACTAAATTTTAACAAAGTATAAATACAAATGCCATCAAAGATTTTGTTTGAGAAAATGAAACCAGGGGTGGCAGAGATGATCGACACAGGCGGCGCACGACAGGGCTAGGGGATCTGAAGCGCGGACACGGTGATGGCGTGGGCGTGGGGTTTTGGTAGCACGGCTGTGGTGTGGCCGTGCGGACGATTTTGGGTTAGTTTTTGGAAGAAAAAGGTGGGGAGAGATGGTTTTAATAGAGGGGAGTGAGTGTTTGGCCGGTTTTGGGAGGAGGATGGGTTAAATCTGATTTAGGGTTTGTTTTTGAGGAAGATAACGGTTAGATTGTTTTATAGGGGAAGGGGCACGGTCTGTTGACACGGCCGTGTCAATTTGAAATCGCCCGTGTTTTTCGCGTTTTTCAGGTTTGGGCGCGCTTAGGTTCAGTGGCACGTCCGTGTGTCTTTTTAGCATGCCCGTGCTTGATAAAGCAAAACTGTGGGCATGGTGGGGTCCCACGGGTGTGCCTTACCCGTTTTCGACAAGTCAGTAGCCTCGCACGGTTTAGAGACACGGGCGTGTCTTACCCATGTTCGACAAGTCAGTAGCCTCGTACGGTTTGGTAACACGGGCGTGTTCTGGTGTCGCAGCCCGTGTTGTCTATAGAAATTTTTCTCTGTTTGGGCACGGCTCTTGGCACGCCCGTAGATCACACCCTGTTTCGCACACGGCCATGGACACGTACGTGTTTAAGGCCGTGTTAAGAATCCTGCATTTTCCTGTTAGACTATTTTAACGTGGTGTTAGAGAAATAAAAACTATGTTAGTATGTTAGTACTCGGGTTGCCTCCCGAGAAGCGCTCGTTTATAGTCTTAAGCTAGACTCTCCCTGTTTTCGGTTCTAAATGATGGCTCATGGAGCATAAGCTCTTCGCGCATACTTTCAAAATCTGCACCATTATAAATTTTAAGTCAGTGACCATTTACCTTGAATGTGCCTTTAGTGGGATGGGTTACCTCGATGGTGCCATATGGAAATATTGTTTTGATCATGAATGGTCCTGACCATCTTGATTTTAACTTTCCCGGGAATAGTTTAAGCCTTGATTTGTACAGTAGGACTAAGTCTCCTACTTCGAATTGCCTTGATCTCTTGAGACGAGCATCGTGGCGTCGCTTTGTTGCTTCTTTGTATAATTTTGAGTTCTCATAGGCTTCCATTCTCCACTCATCCAGCTCGTTCATCTGCATCATTCTCCTATTACCTGCAATTTTGAGATCAATATTTAGAAATTTTGTTGCCCAAAAGGCTTTATGTTCTAATTCGAACTATAAATGGCAGCTTTTCCTGTATACAAGTTTGTATGGGGATGTCCCTAAAGGTGTTTTAAACGCTGTTCTATAGGCCCATAACGCATCATCTACTTTTAATGCCCAGTCTTTTCTATTTGATTCAACGGTTTTTTCTAGAACGCGATTAAGTTCACGGTTTGCCACCTCTACTTGCCCACTGGTTTGAGGATGGTATGGGGTTGCTGTTCTATGATGTACTCCATATTTCTTTAGAACTTTTTCAAATTGGGTATTACAGAAGTGCGTACCTCTATCGCTAATGATGGCTCTCGGTGTGCCAAATCGTGAGAAGAGTTTCTTGAGAAACTTGACTACTACCCTAGCATCATTGGTAGGTAAAGCTTCTGCTTCTACCCATTTTGACATATAATCCACTTGTTCCCAAATGAATTAGGGAATGGTCCCATAAAGTCAATACCCCATATGTCAAATATTTCACATGATAACATATATGTTTGAGGCATTTCATCTCGTTTAGAAATATTACCTATTCGTTGGCATCGATCATACGAGGTAACATACCTGTTGGCATCTTTAAATAGAGTGGGCCAATAAAAACCTGATTCGAGTATCTTGTGTGCTGTCTATATGCCACTGTAGTGTCCTCGTGATGGTCATGAATGGCAATGCTCCAAGATCTTGTTTGCTTCTGTCTTCGTAACACATCTTCGAATTACCTGATCTGCACAAATGCGGAAAAGAAAGGGATCTTCTCAAAAATAATTTTTCACATTAGCAAAGAATCGCTTCTTTTGGTGGTGTATTAATTTTCTTGATAAGATGTTAGCTGCTAAATAATTTGCAATAATTGCAAACCATGGTACCTTAGAATTTGTTATAGAAAAGAGTTGTTCTTCGGGAAACGAATCATTTATCCCACCTTCATCAGGCTCTTTAGTGGGTGGATTTTCAAGTCTAGAAAGATGATCCGCTGCAAGATTCTCAGCTCCCTTCTTATCTTGTATTTGCAGGTCGAATTCCTGTAAAAATAAAATCCATTGTATGAGCCTAGGTGTTGCATCAGATTTGTTTAAAAGATAACGAAGAGCTGAATGGTCGGTGCAAACGACAACTTTGGAGAATATTAGATATTATCTAAATTTATCAAAAGCAAAAACTACAGCTAGCAATTCTTTCTCTGTGGTGGTGTAGTTTTCTTGTGCTGGTGTTAGTGTTCTACTAGCGTAGTAAATTGGCTGAAAATGCTTGTCTCTTCGTTGTCCCAAAACTGCACCTACTGCAAAATCACTTGCATCACACATTAGTTCAAAGGGTAAGTTCCAATCAGGTGCAATTATAATCGGTACATTTATTAATTTATCCTTAAGGACATTGAATGCATCTAAACATTCATGATTGAAATCGAAAGGAGCATCTTTTTCTAGTAATTTTGTCAGAGGCTTAGCTATTTTAGAAAAATTTTTAATAAATCTTCTATAGAACCCTGCATGTCCTAAAAAGCTTCTGATAGTCTTAACAGAACTAGGGGGAGGTAGTTTTTCTATGGCTTCAACTTTCGCTTTATCTACCTCGATCCCTTTACTAGAAATCTTATGCCCTAACACAATCCCTTCTCTTACCATAAAGTGACATTTTTCCCAGTTTAAAACAAGGTTTGTTTCCTCACATCTCAGTAGAACTCGTTTTAAGTTTTTAAGGCAAAGATGGAAAGAATTACCGAATACCAAAAAATTATCCATAAATACCTCCATGATGTCTTCCACGAGTTCATCGAAGATTGCCAACATGCAACGCTGAAAAGTAGCAGGTGCATTACATAATCCAAAAGGCATTCTACGATAAGCAAACATACCGTATGGGCATGTGAACGTTGTTTTTTCTTGATCTTCAGGAGCTATGGGAATTTGGAAGTAACCAGAGAGTCCATCCAAAAAGCAGTAGTACATATGCCCGGATAATCTTTCTAACATTTGATCTATGAAGGGTAGCAAGAAGTGATCTTTTCTGGTGGCATCATTCAACTTTCTATAGTCTATACAGACTCTCCAACCCGTGACTGTTCTTGTGGGAATCAACTCATTCTTTTCATTGGGCACTATCGTCATTCCTCCTTTCTTTGGAACTACCTACACAGGACTTACCCACGTGCTGTCAGAGATAGGAAAATTATTCCTGTATCTAAGAGTTTAATGACCTCAACTTTGACCACTTCTTTCATGTTAGGGTTTAATCGTCTCTGGGGTTGCACACACGGCTTGTATTCTTCTTCCATTAAAATTTTGTGAGTGCAGAATGCGGGGCTTATTCCCTTGATGTCAGAAATTTTCCAAGCTATAGCTTTTTTGTGCTCTTTTAGTACCTTTATCAGCTCCTCTTTTCCTTAAGTTCTAGTTCTGCAGAGATGATTACTGGTAATGTAAAATTGTCTCCGAGAAATACGTATTCTAATGTTTTGCTAACTGTTTCAATTCCAATTTGGGTGGCTCTTCGATGGAAGGTTTCTGTTTTATTTCGTCATCATTGTCAATTCTTTCTTCTTTCATTTGTTTGGATGACGATGTATTCATAGTCAGCTCATTATCCTCATCTTCTTCCCCCTCTTCTTGAGTTAGGCACAGTTCCATTGTGTCGTCATGTATGATTTCCTGTAATGAATTTTGAATGATATGATTAGTAGTATCAACAAAATAACGGGAATCATCTTGCTCTTTAGAGTATCGCATGGCATCATAAATTTGAAAAATAATTTCTTCATCTCCTATCCTCAGTGCGAGTTTACCATCTCCGACATCAATAACAGCTCTAGCAGTGGCTAAAAAAGGACGCCCTAGGATTAAGGGAACATTAATGTCTTCATCCATGTCTAATGTAACGAAATCAACAGGGAAAATAAATTTATCAATTTTTACCAAAACATCTTCGATGACCCCTCTAGGATATTTAATAGATCTGTCTGCTAGCTGAATAATCATCCTAGTGGGTTCTGGTTCCCTAAGATCTAATTGTTTAAACATTTTATAAGGTATTAAATATATACTAGCGCCTAGGTCAGCTAATGCTTTCTTAATATTCAATCTAACAATTAAACAAGGGATAGTAAAACTTCCTAGGTCTTTTAACTTGGTTGGTAGCTTATTTTGGAGGATGGCTGAGCATTCTTCATTAAGTTCCACCGTTGACACCTCTTCAAGTTTTTGTTTATTTGTCAGGAGTCCCTTTAAGAATTTTGCGTACTTTGGCATCTGTGAAATAGCTTCAACAAAAGGTAAGTTGATATGTATTTGTTTAAAAAGTTCAAGAAATTTACCGTATTGTTCATCAATTCGCTCTTTCTTTAACCTTGCTGGATACGGGATTGGTGGTTTGTTCTCATTGCGTAATGGATTTACATCCTCAATTCCCTTATCACTTGTTTTATTTTCGTTTGGGATTTGTTTATTCAGTTCACCTAATTCCTTTCCACTTCTTAGTGTGACTGCTTTTACTTGTTCTGCCCCTTTAGGAAAATTTTCTGCACGTGTTTCACAAATTATCTTGGTGAGCTTTCCAATTGTCTTAGTGAGTTCGTCAAATGACTCAGCAATTTTTTTAAATGATGCTTGTTGATCTTTAAGGGTTCTCTCGATATCTTGCAGACGTTTTTCTGTGTTCGCCGATTCCTTTTCGTGTATTGAGTTCTTCTCTTGTGGATAGAACTGATTTCGGAAGTTTTGAGGAGGTTGTTGCCATTGATTTCCTTAGTTTCCTTGTCCTCCCCACGAAAAATTTGGGTGGTTCTTCTAACCTGGATTGTAAGTGATACTATAAGGATTATTATTAGATCGAAAATTATTACCTATATAGTTCATCTGTTCATCTTCTGCTCCTGGTTGGTAGGGTGGGTACTCAGGATTCGCTACAGTTCCACTTGTATCGCACTGCATGACTGGATGTACCTGTGATGAACACAAATTATCAAGCTTTTTATTCATCATCTCTAGCTGTGTTGATAGCATGGTCATGGCATTGATATTGAAAACTCCTGCCGATTTTGTCGGTTTGGTCCTTGAAGCTTTCCACTGATAATTGTTTAATGACATCTCCTCAATGAACTCGTAGGCTGCTTCTGGAGTTTTGTTGTTCAGTGTTCCACCGGCGGCTGAATCTATAAGTTGTCTCGTTGAGGGGTTTACATCATTGTAAAAGGTTTAGACTTGTAGCCACAAGGGTAAGCCATGGTGTGGGCAACTTCTCAAGAGATCTTTGAATCTCTCCCATGCATCGTATAGCGTCTCTACATCCATCTGCACAAAAGAAGAGATATCATTTCGTAATTTTGCCGTTTTGGCCGGTGGGAAATATTTCATCAAAAACTTTTCGGTCATCTGATCCCATATAGTGATTGACCCTCATTGTAACGAGTTTAACCATTGTTTAGCTTTATTTCTTAATGAAAAAGGGAATAACCGAAGACGTATGGCATCATCAGAAACACCATTTATCTTGAAGGTATCACAGAACTCTAAAAAGTTAGCTATGTGCATGTCTGGATCTTCATCCTGTAAACCATCAAATTGGACAAACTGTTGAATCATTTGTATTGTGTTAGGCTTTAATTCAAAATTGTTAGCAGATATAGCAGGCCTAACAATACTAGATTCTGCTTCTGTTAAATGCGGTTTTGCATAATCGAACATTGTGCGTGGAACATTGTTGTCACCCATATCACGTGGTGGTAGGTTGGTTTCGTCCATCCCTTCAGTAGGATTGGATCTATCTTCTTCCTCTATTTCCGTATAATCTAGGGCTCACCTGGTTTCTCGACGATTCCTACGAGCGGTAGCTTCGATTTCGTTGTCGAATACCAAAGGTCCCCCCGGGTTCCTTCTAGTCATAAACTAGAGGTACCTGTTGGAAAGGAAAGAGAGAAAAATTTTAGTAAAAAGAAAAACAAAAGAAAAAATAGAAATGAAAAGAAAAGAAAAATAAATTGCGAAAAATAAAAATTAGGACTAAAGTAATAAAAATAGAGTTTTCTTAATATTTTAGCTCCCCGGCAACGGCGCCAAAAACTTGATCGCTGTAAAATCAGAGTTTTAAATATTTATAAAAGAATGATCAAACCTGGAGACTAACTCTGACAACGATATTAAGGCAAGTGTACCTATCGAACAGTAGTATAGCTTAGGCAAGACCGGTTATCGAACCCAAAGGAACTAAAAGTATTAATACTCATCTTCTTCTTATTACTTAGTCTTAAAGTTAGAGTGAAGATTACTTTTTAAACTAAATCGACGACAGCTAAACTAAGGACACAAAGACAAGAAGACGAATTGGAAAATAACTTTGAGGGAAAACTTAGTTGATTACGACGATACCCTAAGGAAGAATCCACCTAGACTTCACTTATTAATTAACCCTAAATTATATGATTTCTTTTACTTAGCTTGATCCGTGAGACTCCCTAACCTATATTAAACCCTCTCTCGAGGCGAATAACATCTAACCCTAGGTTAATTAGTGGAACTCTTGTTCGCTTATAATAACCCCCTAGGATAGCAGTAAATCGATCAATGGACTCCCATATTAGGTTTCACCCTAATCCGGAAAAATCTCGTAACCCTATCTCTAGGCGCCCGATCAACTCCGCTTAATTATGTTAGATCTTCTCTTAGGCAGGGTCTATTCCTCCTCCACCTAAGCACATTAGATTTGGATTAAGCAACATAATTAAGAACAAACTAAGTAATTCATCATATAACTTAAAAATCAAATAATAAAATCCATCTAGGTTTCATCCCCTTCAGGTATCTGAGGTGTTTAGTTCATAATGAATAAAGAAAACATCGCAAGAGAAAAGATAAAACAAAACATAGGAAAAATCCTAAAACCCCCTGAAAGAATCGAAGGAGAATTCCGCCGTCTTAAGTATAATTCCGGCTTCTTGGGATGGATCAACTGGCTATCCTCGCGTTATTCCGTAACTCTGACCTTCTCGACTTGGCTCCTTGGCATCGCTTTCGCTCCCTTTCAACAGGTGATACTTGGGGGATATATATAGGCTCTTGGAACGCGATTCTTTCTCCCTAAGTATCCTTTTTCGACTAAAATTGCTCTTTCCAGCGTCAGAGGCACGGCCATGTCACACGCCCGTGTGAATCGAGACCTGACCGTGTTCGGATTTCTCTTGAGGCACGATCGTGTATGACTGAGTTTAGGCCGTGCTCTAGGTGTTCATCAAGGCAAGGCCGTGTGTACTTTGGGCCAGGCCGTGTCGATTTCGTGTTAAGGCCTATTTACTCTGTTTTAGGCCCGTTTTGTGTTCTTTTCATCCTTGGGTGCTTTCCTGGGTATAAGACATGAAAAGAAAGGATTAAAAGCACCTTTTTATATAATACAAGGGATAAATCATCCAAAAGCATACTAAATGTGGGTCTAAAATATGTTACTTTTACGGTTTATCAGAACCGGAGTTGGAAGAAGGATTACCTAATAATGTGATAGGCGACGATGAACCGAATATCGTAAATATTCATCCATCGGATACATGGGCTACTTAGAAGATGGAACTAGCCAATCAAATGTTCTATGAATAGCAAGCATCTAGAAAATAGTTAGTTTTATTAAAACATGGTAGAATGTTAATTTGTTTATGTTATTTCATGTATCTAGTTTACGAAACTTTAGTGTTGTTCGAATTGTCTTTATGTATTACTGGACTTATTGAATTAAAACTTTAATTTATTTTCTTTTGATTTGTCATGCGTTATAATTTTATAAAGTGTCAACTTTCTGATTCATAATATTGAACATAATTTTAATTTGCTTTTTTGTTAAGATAGTTATGTTAGGCTTTTCACAATCAATTGCTTCTTCCCAAAATTCTAGAGAAAAAAAAAGGAAATGGGTACTAAAAGAAGATGCTACGTTGGTTTCCTGTATGGTCGACTTGTACAATGTTAGAACCTATAACGCAGATAAGGGATTTAAGGCTGGTTATTTAAATGAGCTGGAAAGAATGTTAGAAAAAGTTTTACCTTATACTATGTTGAAGGCTAAACCTAATCTTGAATCGAGGATTAGGACATTGAAAAGGGACTGGGCAATCGTTTACAACATGCTTAATGGAAAAGACAATAGCAGCTTTGGTTGGGACGAGCATAGGCAGATGGTTGTTGTTGAAGATGCTGTGTGGAACTCATATATAAGTATAAGAATTATTTTCTTTCTTTATTATATTGTTTTGACTAAAAGTTATATCTAATGTGGATTCCTTTTTTTTTATAATCATAAAGCAGCCACTAGGAAAGATGTTGTTGAAGAAATAGATGTTAAGGATGTAGCTACAACAAATAATCTTGAAGAAGGAAACAATTACCATAGATGCAAAGATAATGTTTCCTTAAATGAGATGGATGTCTTGGCTACACAATCGCAACCGTAGAAGCCAAACCAAGATGATTCCACATTTTCAAAGAAGAAAAAAAAAAGATTTCTAATGGAAGTGAACAAATTTCTACTTCAATTACTAATGTTGCCATGTTATTGGGGGAAAAACATAGGGACTGTTGGCTTTAAATTAAGTATGAGCATTTGCCTCTGAGAAAATGCTTCAAGAAAGTGCTCAAAAATTATATCTAGCTTTATGTGAAGTAGAAGGATTAATTAAGGATGATCACTATCGTGCGTTAAGAAAAACTCCAAACCATCCAAAGCAAATCTACCTTCTTCTGTGCAGTTGGAATAGGTGAGAAGATTTCTTTCTGACCATTAAAATCATGGTTGTGTTGATGATGTTTTGGTAACTTTTTGTATATGTAATATTTGGATGGTTTAATAACATGATAGAATGCCACATACTTTTGTAACTTTTTGATATTCTAAAATTTAACATATAGATTATGACATATAAGCTAATGACATCATGTAACTTTTTGTTAATGTATGAACATCATGTTTGGATGAAAAATATAATTCTCAAGTTATTTATTACTTCTAATCTTTTTCTTTTTAATTTAGAAGATAATTAAATTATTTATTTTGCTAATGATATTTTAGCATATTAAATATGCTTTGCAGTTTAAAAACAATAAAGTAGGTTATATATTATTTTTATAATATTATATATTATGATTTTTATTAATTCATATTTTAATAATAATTATATTAAAAATATTATTAAATTATATATAATTTTATTTAATTGTATTAAATAATAATTGTTTTAAAATATGATTAAGTTATTTATTTATTATTAAATTATATTTAATAATAATTTTATTAAAATTTAATAACAATAATAATAATAATCTATCTATCTAAGAAATTGCAAAGGGTATTTTGATAATTTAAGCTTTTTTTATATGCTATTACAACGTCTGTAAACACAAAAATACTATTACAGTTTTATTCCAATTCTATTTAATCAAATAAATAAATTATTAATTACAGTTTTATTCCATTCTATTCAATCAAACAAACAAAATATTAATTACAACTTTATTCCAATAAATTCTTATTTCATTCCCGGTTGCGTAAGGTTTTGTTATGGTAGTAAGAAATAACGGTGGGTTTGATGAGATTATAGTGTTTTGTGATTGTTGGAAAAACAAACATTACTTTTGAAGGTGTCAGGATAAAGACATACCAAAACTAGTATCAATCTACAGTAGACGCACCTCCTCCAATTAATGCCTTCACTTCTCGCTGTTGTCCTGGTTTTTCTGCCACCCCATTACTTTCATTTCTCCCTCCTACACTAATCAATTTTACTTGTGCGCTATTAACTAGGAAAAGTGGTTAGGAATTATTGAAGTTACTGATTTAACAGTCTGCTAATTTACATATTCATATGTTTGGGGGCAATAAATTAAATTTCGAATGGCAAATCTTTGAAATTCTGACGCTGAAGGGCAGAAGGGAACTGTATTTGAAAGTTATTGTACATACAGCTGCATTTACTGTTCCCCGTGCAGTGCAAAGTTGTATTTATGAAACACTGCTCCTATAATTAATAATCACGTAATTGTGGAAAATCTAGGTGGGATATTGCTTCTTTCTACATTTCCTGATTCCAATTAAATTCCAGGTGCCATATAATATTACTAACTCACCATACAAAATATACAGTAACATTTATATAAATTGAAAGCTGGTTCAGTGAATACAATTAGTTGAAAGCGTTGGCGCTTTGACGTCTTGGTTTTTAAATTAAAGGGAGTGGGCGGAAGGTCTGTTGCCAATGCCGTGCACCATTTTATCTGTCCCTTTGTGTTTCTGGAGTGACAAAAGGAGAGGACGATACTAGCTCCATATTTCAACGCTTTACAGTCTTGAAAGTTGCGTGAGAGTGATATGCAGGTAGAGAGAAAGTTGGAAAGAAACAACACGTTCATGTCAAATCCTACATCTCCAAAAACTAACAATTAAAATAGTAAATAAATTCAGCTACTTTTTCATGTTTTCTTTTCTCCCTTACAGGCCTTAGCTTAGGTTTGATCTCTTCTCCATATGCATGGTCACGTGCTTTCTCTTTCTCTTTCCAAAAAAGGCAGAGTTGAAAAAGGAGGTAAAGGTTAGCACAACTTTAGCAACTCCAAGTGAATTCGGTGTTTGAATGGAGAAAAAGGGCATAGTCTACTCCATTAAGCATAACCACAGTACTAAGGGAGTGCTTCCATGGGTTGTATTTGTTGATTGTAGAATATTCCACACTCACTATAGGAAATTATTTTCAGCCTCCCTACCCTACCAACATTTTCAGAATTTATTTCAAGTTTCAAACCCCTATCCCACATTTAATCAAACTACTTCCCTTATAGATTAGGCTGTGGCATTGTAATTAGTGAAAGTTGGAAGTACATAACGAGTAAACACCTTTTCTCATTGTAATTAATGAACAAAAAACGACCTTCTCTGATTGTTTTCTTTCCTTTATTTTTCTTCTCCTCTCCACTGCTCTGCAGTAGCAGGCAGGGCTTCCAGCTCATCCTTTTCCCTCCAATCACCCATTTTTATTTATAATTAAAAGAAGAAGAAGATAATGTGATAAATTTACAACCTATATCAGTTACTAGCCGTAGAATGATTTAAGGGTTAAGGGTTTATATTTCATAGCAACAAGTGAAAGCACTGAATCATTAGAATATCAGATATGATGAAAACTGTGAGGTACATGGATGAAAGACAACAAACCAGCGTGAGTTTGGGCTACATTTGAGTTGAAGCCCACATAGTTTATTGGCCTAAAAACAAACAAGATCTGAGTTGGTCCATGCACCTGGACTTGCTCAAGCAGACTAGGAGAATAATGCAATATCCCCTTTGTGGATGTCAGGTCTGTTTAATGTTGAAAATCTTATTTAGATGAAGTGGTTTAGAAAGTGTTCACCATTTGTTGTAAAATATGGTCCTGCAAAGTATGTTTAAAATTTAAATTTAACTTATTTTAATTTATATTTAATAATTTAATTTTTTTAAACAATTAATATTAATTGTTTGAAAATTTTAAGTTAAATATATAAATCATATTTTAGATATAGAAATTATTACAAACATGATATTTATAAATTTATATATATAGAAATTTAAAATAAATATCAAAAAGGAAAATAATTGTATGTCTAATATAAGAATAACAAAAAAAATAGTATATATATTTAAAGTGAATTAATTAAACTAAAATGTGATAAATAATTAAAAATTTTCATAATTTTATTTTAAAACCATCCATTTTTATTTGCAAAAAGAGCACTTATCAGTTAGCTTTTCTTGTAGAAATATGAATACGCTTAATATTTAAATTTTAATAATGTTTTATAATTTTTTAATTTTAAAAACAAATTTAAGCTTTGAAATGAATGAATATGGACAACTATTTGTTTAGGTTTATTCTAAAAAAAATATTTTATATTTTAAAAAATAATTTTTTTGCTGGTGTGGCAAATGACATAGCATTGCCACATCAAAAGCGCCATATTGGCACCGTTGACAGCCATGTCAACGTTGTAACAATCAATGTTAGTTAAAGAGTTTATTTGACTAGTTTTGTTAGTTCAAAGGCTCAATTGGATGTAAAAAATTTAGAGGGGCATAATTGATTTTTTCAAAAACTTTCGAGGGCCAAAAATACCATTAAGCCATATAAATAAGTTTCTTCCTTTACTTCTAAAATTAATTTTTTGAAAAGTGTACCGGATAGAACTAAAACCCTTTGACCAATGTTGTTTTTATTGTCAAAGGTGTGTTTAACATCGAGATTATTTATACCCAATTTTTTAAGTCAAAAGCAAGGTAGTTAGTATCACACCGGTAGATGCATCGCTTTTCTATTGAAATTGGTACGTACTGATATTAGTATATTGGTCTATTCCAACATACCATTTCGAAATTACTAAAAAAGTTTTAAAAAAAATTTAATATATGCATATTTTAATTTTTAAAATATTAAATGAATGATATTAAATAAATCTTAAATATAAAATATTTATCAATTATATAAAATATTCATCAATAATCTCCAAACTAAAAATCTACCACTCCATGAATTAATAAGAGAAAACAATCTCATGTATTAAATAATAATATATCTACAACATTAGCCCATTCATTATTGATATACATATCACAAATTGAAAGAGTTGTTTGAAACCAAGCTGGAGGCTGAAATTTTAGAGATTTAGGCATTTAGCTGTTTTTCCTTTTCTTATAAAAGATGGTAAAAGTGAGAAGATTTCTTCTTTGAACTGTGAGTGAGTTTGTTTTTTTATTATATTTTAATTTTAAAGTTTGTTCAATTAAGTATAGTCTTCTTTTTTTATTGGTTAATACAAGTGTTGACTTTTCAAATTTTCAAACAAAACAAATTATAAAAAATTAATATTTTTATTATTATTTGGTGAACTCATATTTCACTTGATATGATCGAAATTGATTGGAACGTGTCAATGCAATTAGTACGAACAAAAATTTTCGTTGATACGAAAATAATTATTTAATGTTCCGTTTTAGCACTAAAACGACCGGGATTGGTGCGGAATCAATCACCATGGTCAAAAGCATTACTAAAGGATAGTTTTTCAAACCAAACCAAAAAATTGAAAATTCCAGCATTTAAAAAAAAAAATAGTTTTGGTGTTAAATATATATATATATATATATATATATCATTTGTTTGTATTAACTATTATAATTTATATATTAAAATTAAATTTTATAAACAATTTAAATCAATTGATTAAAAAGTATTTTAAAATTTATAAGCATTGAGGATTAAAGTTGGTATTATACTAGTTTTAAAAGTTACCGTTATTAGTAAGTACTGATAAAAAAATAAAATTAAATAGTTAAATGACTATTTTATAATTTTTCTTAATTACATAACTAAAATAATTTAGTAATAATTTGATAACTACTAATGAAATTTACCATTTTTTTTTAAAAAATTACGCTATTTTTCAAAAGGACTTTTAATGCTAAATTAGCCTTAATTTATACATAAAAAACAAATGAAAGCAAGGCTAAACTATAATCCTTATCATCGGCCATTGGACGCAGTAATGTCAGGTTATGACCAAGACGTCATCGAACCACTTTATGCCATCAAAAAAAAAATATACTTGGGCAAGTTGCATTGCATTGAACAACTTCCTTAAACTCAAAGCGACAAAACTCCTTGACAATGACTTCAATTTAATCCTTTCTATCTTCCCCATCTCCAGGTTTAAAGGCTAAGTATTAACAATTCAACATCCCCCTAAAAAAATTACACCATAAGTCATCCACTTACGGATCTATTTCTTTTTTGATCACTTAACTATAAATTTTTTAAATTAGTCATTCAACTAATCGAAATTGTTTTTTTTATTTTGTCTGTTTCCATTAAGTGTTGTTAAGTGTTTGACTGTAAGGTGACATGATAGTTAAAAATTGGTATAATAATAAATTTAGCTCTCAATTTTTACCTATTATATAAATTTAGTGATAATTTTAAAAAATAACCCTCAACTCTTCATCTCTCTTAAGAAATGGACCAACAAAAAAATCTTGATTAGTTAAGTAACCAATTTAAAAGAAATTCATAATTGAGTGACCTATGGTGTAATTTAAAAAAAACCCTAAATTGGAAGTGTTGAATCCGACATGGTGGCCCCATCTCACTCAAATCTGCCATCTTGGCCCGGTAGCAGTCATTGCTGGAGGTTTTAACATATTGTAAAGAGGGAAAAAAAGTGCCAGCTCCCTGAAATAAGTGGTAATCCCTTGACCGTTTAACATCCCTTCTTTAACTCGATTTGGATGTACACCTCCAATTTCCGCCACTCTGAGCTTATGCATTGGTTCATTGTATTGATGTTACCCAGACGAAAGAAAATTGTAGCCATCAAACAATGGTTATTAATCTCTTGCCTAATACAAATAAAATTATATGTCATTTTCATCTTTATGTTACGACTTACGACCTTAACCCCTTCTCTCTTTCCACTTTATTTTTTCTATCATTAGCAAACTTGTTTAGTATTATTACTTCATTCATTCCTTTTTAAAAGGATGATCAATGAGGAATAATCAAAACCTAAACCTAAGGTGGAGTATTCAATCAGTTAAGGACTATAAGTTTCAATCATTCAATCCACCTAATTAAATAAATTTATAAATATTGAACCCATTTAGTTTATTTTAAGAAAAAGTATTCAACCCTACACTGACCGGTTTATTTTATGAACTTATTTTTAAATTTAAAAAAATAATTTATTTTTCATTAATTACTTAGTTTCTATTTAATATTTTTTAATTAAAATAATAAAAAATAAATTAGTTATAAAATTATTTCAATTTGTTATTAAATTACATTATATTTTAATATAAGCATATGTTAGACATAGTGTAATTTTCTATTAATAATTTAATATATTTCTTAAAAAAACTAACATGAATGATACATAAAATATGGGTCAAAGTGTAGATACTATAGTAATTGAGTTCAAATCAAATTCTAATTAATGATGGGCTAATTAGAATTTGATTAAAACGAATGTGCAAGGTTATAAATATTAGAGTTATGGTCCCCAAATTATACACAAGATATCTTTTTTAATCATTAGGAAAGAGAGAGTAGATATTCTCTGAATTCTTGTGTGCTAATTTGGAAGATCAAATCCTATAGATCCGGCAAATGGTTTTATTCTTAATTTATTCTCGATGATTTGACATGATAGATCCTAGTTTATTAGATTTTATTTTATATTTATTTTACAAATCTAACATTTTTATTTTTAAAAAATATTTATGCAAATGCATACTAAATCTTTTAAACTTAATTTTAATCCAATTATATATATTAACTTTGAGATGTATTCGAATTTTTTGTTTGCTTTTGTATTTTAATTAATTTATTTTTCATTAATTTTTTTTCTAAATAACGATAATTAAGTAAAGTAAAAACAAAAAAAAATTAATGAATCCTATATATATAGAATTTAGTTAAAGATAAATTTAAAATTGTTAGTTAAGTATAATTTAATTTTATAGTACTTCAATATAATTATAAAGAAATTAAATTTTATTATGTTTTTAAATAAAAAGAGAAACAATGAAAATATAATTATAGATGGATTTTGTTTGAGATAAGCGGGTGTTTTTTAATTTACAAGGATGTATGTGTATTCTAGGGCAAAAGTGTGGAAGTAGATATGTTTTATATATAGAGGTAAAATTAAATGGTATATGTTTATGAAAATTAAAATACAATTTGGTGGTTTTATATTTATAATAATTTAAATGAATTTTTTAAAAAATAAAAAGAGAGGGAGGGTTGTGAATTGTGAACCCCCTCCAGTCATTTGTATTATATGTTACACAGAATAATATATATATATATATATATATAATTTTTATGAGGAAAAACAAAAAGAAAAATCCATTACATCATGACAAACATTCCTTTCTGTGACCTATCAACTATATCCTTATGCTACTTTGAATGTTAACATCTCATTGGTTATGAATTATGAATTTTATTTACTTTTTACCCAAATTGATATTAATAACCTAGATGTGAAAATTCCTAATGAGAATCCTATATTGTTCATTAAAGACAAAATAATAATGGATGTTGCTGAACACCACGTGGCAAGCAGGCAGTGGGGAAGGAAAAAAAAAAAGCAAAGCCAGACAGACTCTCAGTATGTTACGATATTGATCAAAGCTGGGGCACGTGTCCACCAATTTAAATCAATCTTTTCTAGGGTCCAACCACAAAGTTAACGACACGTCACCGCGTGGCAACTCAAAACTCCCAAGACGACGTATGGGTACCAAGGTTTGACCAGAGGCAGGTGGCAAGTGCTGATTGGATGATGTGTGACAGCTGAAAGATACTTGTCCTCAGGCAAGTGTTTTTTATTTGCCATTCCTTGGGTTTTTCTTAATTAAATGAAAAAGGGTTTTCTTTTTTTAAGATATATATAAAAGGGAGAATCAAAGTTAAGTACGCTGTGACAGCGACGCCTTGGAACCAATCTCCTGGCTGGAGCTGGGTTCCTTTTTATCAATGGCTTAGCCGAGGAACGAGGATGAAAGATGGATGGATGTCAAGTTTCTCCAAGAAGCATGGATATATATATATATATATATATATTTGTAGTTGGCTTGGTTGTAAATGTAATGTCAGTATATGAAATTAAAAGAATGAATTTTGATTTTAAGTGGCGGAACGTGATTCATGCAGCCGACATTTTCTATATATTACAAAAACAAGACTTGTTGTGATAATTCTGACAAATTATATTTTAATATTGGATTAACTATTAACACATGAAGTCTGTAAAATGTGCAAGTGATGCTTAAACATGATTATTTCAAATTCAATTACATAAAAGTTAGCCAAGAAAGAGAACCACTTGGAGTTGATGCCGACAAAAAACTTTTACTGCTTCCTTTTCTACCTTAAGGACTTACCCCTCGGATTAATGAAATATCTTAGTAGGATTTAATTAAAATTTTTAAGAGCAAAAAAATCTAGCACAAAAGATAGGAATAGAAATGAAAATTTTTATTAAGGCAAAAGAGGAAAAGCACTGTACGTTATCAGAGTTCCCGTAGAGTTTGGATATAAAGTAGGAATTAGCAGAATTTAGACATCCTGTGACACCCAAACCCAAGCAGATGCATTTTGGATACTTACGGTTCTATATAAATACCAGCATATTCACAAGTACAATCGTCTAAAAACATTCCCTGTTTCTTCGATTCGTACTGCTACCTACTGGCTTGCCGGACCAACATTCGCAGCACTTAAAAAAATTTATTAGGAAGCAAAATCCAGGGCAAAGATGTTAGATGGGGAAGAATATAGAGAGGAGATGGGTGAGCCTTTTTCCAGCGTGGCTCAATTTACACCAACTAAAAAGAAGAAAAACAAGAACAAGAGGAGGTTCAGCGATGAACAAATCAAATCTCTGGAATTGATGTTTGAATCGGAGACCAGGCTTGAACCTCGAAAGAAGTTGCAGGTGGCTAAAGAGTTGGGTTTGCAGCCACGACAGGTTGCCATATGGTTTCAGAACAAGAGAGCCAGGTGGAAATCCAAGCAGCTTGAACGAGATTACACCATCCTCCAAGCCAATTACGATCATCTAGCTTCCAAGTACGAAAGTTTAAAGAGAGAAAAGCAGGCCTTACTCACTCAGGTACTTTATTACTACTATCTTATCTTAATCTACTTGTTTGCATAATTTTAAAAAAAAAATGAAACTTTATCAGGGCTCTAACAGATTTTTTTTTTTTGTTTCTAAACTCTTAATTAACAGTTGCAGAAGCTGAACGGTTTGATTAAGAAGCCGAAAGAGGAAGAGCAGTGTTGCGGACAAGTTAACGGTATGAGGTGCAGTGAGGGAGCCTCAGATAAGGGAGAGACGACTGTGAAGTCTGATTCAGAAGGGCAGCTTAGTTTATCAACGGGAAGATCGGAACATGCACTAGGAGCCTTATCGGATGATGATAGTGCCATAAGGACAGATTACTTCGGACTGGAAGAAGAGCCCAACCTTATGAGCATGGTGGATCCAGCTGACGGTTCTTTATCCTCTCCAGAAGATTGGCGCAGTTTAGACTCTGATGGTCTTTTTGATCAGTCCCCTTGTGGTTACCAATGGTGGGATTTTTGGTCTTGAAATAACCAAACAAAAACAAAACTATATAGAGGAAAATGTATGCAAATAATCTTTCCTTCTTTACACTGGGAGACATGGAGGAAAGCATGTCTATGTATCATTGAAATTTAGATGAAGAGAAGTAGATTTTGCGGTAGTCTAGATTCTAAAACCCAAACTTCGGCATCCCTGCTATGTACCACTTTGGATTAGGACACAGAACTGGAGTTCACTTGTTGCTTACAAATCATGTGCATATGTGTTTGCATTTGAGACTGGGAGAGGAACTGTAAAGGAGGAGCTTATACCACTTTCAATGCTCAAAAAAATGATATATTCAAATCACTTTATCAGTTTCCTGCTTCTCCTTATTGGTTGAGCAATTGTTTCGTCCTGCATGAGATTCAATCTTCAATTCCAGTACTTGTTATATACTGATTATAGCAGATAAGATTCCCCTGTCCTCTCTGAAACTAGAACAGAGAGTATAAACTTGCTATGATTAATGTTAATGTCTTGGATGATACAAGGCTAATTTCTTCTGGGATTGTACCTATGTACTCAATTTTGTCTTTACACCTTCAATTAATTTCCGTTCAACTGAAAGGTTAAACTATATCAGGTAAAATTGTTAAAATGCGATCCTATTTTATATAACACCACCACTTACAGCACATTTCTTCTATCAGTAAACCGCAGTTAATCATTAGATTAGATATTGGCACTCAGATGAAGGATAAGAAGAGGGGTAAACCATAAACTCTATATTCAATTTTAATTTTGAGTTTTTTTTTTTTTTTCTGTTCTACTAATTATTTTACACATGAATACCCTAAAACCTAAATTGATTTAACCTGAGGTTACGATGGGCCCTTGTTCAACTTCTTCATAGGTTGGGTTGGGTATTATATTTTATTTCTTAATGGATCAGACCAGGAATTTGGACATTTTAATAAACCCACAAACCTGGGCCAAGGAAACACTCGTTAAGACGCCATTTTGTTCCATGCTCAGGCCCAGCTGATGCTTTTAGTTTTGGATTCATATAATAATATTCTAAGGTGAAAAACAAAATTATTTATACAAATGAATCTTTCATTAAATGATAAAAATACAAATGTTGAAAACTATAAGTTCAAAACTCCACCTTGATGAAGAGGCCACACATGGTCTTTATTATGCTAAAACTTTATTGCTTTTTTTCCTAAACCTTCAAATTTCCACATCTTTCATGGTGTAAATGTCACCTTCAACTTTTATGTTATCAAAACTTCTTATCCAATAAATTAAACAACTTCCGTACTATAATTAATATATTTTATTAGGAATCATAAACTCATAGTTCTAACAACAAAGTAAATGCAAAATGACATGAGGTATCATTTAAGGTTAAAGTTGTATCAAGGTTAAATCTCACCAAATTTAATTCTGATGTGAGAGTCTTCAATTTTAACATCCATTAATGTCACGGATGGTTTTTGTCCTATTCTTTAATCGTTGTGCTTTATAGTAGTTGAATTCTATTTTGCAATCACTCGTACTTATATTTATAATTATATTTATATGAGATTATATTTGATGCTCATGAGTCTTATGCACCATCAATAAATCACAATTCTACACATCATTAATAATAAAAAAAGATTGAAATACTTTCTAATAAATATTTAAAAAATTATTTAAACCCAATTATTATTTCTTATTTTCTTCTCTTAACAACAACAATAAAAATTACTTTTTTTTTTATTTAGTGTTGTAAAAAATCTTGAGGAAAAAATTATACCTAACAGAATATTTTTTTTTTTTTTTTTGGTTTTGTTGGATGTGGTACGTGATTGGCCGAGATTGAATATAATGAGAAGAGACCGCCCCTATACTTGAAAGAAAGAAAAAAACTGCACTGATTGTAAGGAACAGATGAAAATTTTCCATCTATTTCTCGTGTCTAGGAACTTTAACAGGAAGTGAAAAACTTTTCAACGCTTTCCACCACCACTAAACTTGGGGCAATATGCTGCAATAGTTTTGGGCAAATTACCCTTTCACCTCTTTTGTTGCTTCCACATTAGCTCAATTTTTAAAATCTTTATTAGATATAGTTTGTTTTCAAGATTTTTGAAAATGAAGATTTTAAGTATTCATTAGAAAATCTTTAATTTTTCTTATTTGATTCATTAAAGATGTGTCAAATTGTGATGCAATGATGATGCATAGTGACAGTGCATCAAGTAATATACTTGTATTTGTAGTGAATTTGTAATGGTAAATGATGCGGGTATATAAACTGAAATTACATGGTTGGTTTACTTATTTAATCAATTTGGAATTTGGATTACTCCGCTGATATGTCAACCTTTTTTAGCTGAACAGGACATGTAATGCTTAAAATATGCAATATTGGTGCAATGGATGTCCTGGGATTCCTGTTTAGATGGTTCTAAACATGCAACTGCTGTAGCCGGAGCAAGCCGACTCCATTGAAAGCTATTATTTTACTAACATATCTGGTTGAGCCTGGAAGGGAGGATATCTATATTTTTTAAGCTTGGATCCAAAAAAGGCCATATATTTATTTTGGTTCTTGTAATGTACATAAGACATCGCTAATAGAAATTAACCTAATCTCTCTGATATCAGCAAATGGTCCAAATCTGTGTCTCTTTCTTATCGTGGATCAGTAATTTTACAAGTAGTATAACGACACTGATTTCGCTGGCAAAAGATGGATAAATTACGACATTAAATTTATAGGATATATGGCAATTTACAGGATATGCTTGCTTCACTTTATCTTCATCCTCTACTAGATCATGATTAGTCTATTCGGTTAGGTTAATGACGTGATGGTCTCATCTTTTTCTTCTTGTACTGGTGATCTTTAAAAAGATGTTTCAGCTCCTCCCCTAATAAACCAATAAAATACATGCTTTCATGTCCAAAAGCTTGTTTTGTTAGGGCTTTTCAACAAATAATTTAATGGTAAATGATTCCTTTGTTCTCACCCCGACATAATTTCCTTATACAATATCTAGAACCCATTGCTGCAACATAGGCAAGTAGAAAGGTTAAATTACAAACTATAAAAATTATAAAGCATTTGTTGTCATGATTAAGAAGTGGGCAGTTAAATTTTAATTAATTGAGATGAAGCTGAACTGTTGCCTTATCCAAATTAACAATGGAAGGCAATTGGTGTTTTGTTTGTAGTTGTTGGAATTCATTTGGGGGTCACCGTCTGTGCCCAGCTAGAGGGTGTTACCGCTACGTCTAACATCATGCTCACACAGTATTAATTAATGATTAACCGGTAGGTAGTGGTCTTTATCAAGACGAAGGTTTGGTACATTTCTAAGATCGCTTTCCTCCTCATCCACCGTCTTAATTCCCACGAGCCTACTGAACGACAACAACTCATCGGACCCCTCCTACAAATAAAATTTGGTTCACCCTAAAACCATAACAAATTTCTTCAGCCCCGGTTTGTATTATTTTGTCACCTATCTTAATTATTTATAGATTACTTTCAAAATATTTATCTAATTATAGATTAAATATTCAACACATCCCTAATCTCTTGGTTTCTCTCAAAATATACAAGAAAAGTTATTAAAATAACATCATTGATTAAGATATGTTAACTATTTTTGTTAATAGGTATATTGATAGATTTAATTCTCAACATTTAATCTTTTTTTCTTATTAAATTTGATTAGTAATTTTTTTACAAAGAGTTAACCCACATTTTCAATGAAAATGATAACTAAAACATTATTTTTTAATGATATTTGTGTGACAATCGTATGTTAATTCACGTATACTTTATTCTGAAATAGCACTATTTATTTTATATGTTATGTTAAGAAATAGTTTAAAAATTATAAAATTATTTAAATTAAAAAATATAAAAAATCATAAAAATTCAAAAAATTACTATAAGATACACACAGATTACAATGCAAATTGTTATTTTTGAAAATTTAATGTTTTAGTTAGTATTTTCGTTAAAAAATAAGCACTTCAACTCTTTTTGAAAGGTCGATGATCAAATTCAATTCTTTTAAAATGTTGAGAGTAATCAAATTGATGAAAAATTATAAATATTGAAAACTAAATTATCATTATTTCTTATTAATAAGCTTAGAAGCAATTTATTGAAGTGAAATAATTTAATCTCTATAACAATCAAATTTAAAAAAAGAATGAGAAGAATTGAAACAACGTCAATCATTTCGTTAATAAATAGAACACTAAAAACTTAGTCACGTGTAAATGCACAATTATTTGAATTTTAAAAGATTTAACTAACATAAAATATATAGTATTCATAAAAATTTTAAAATACTCTAAAATTTCAAAAGATATAAAAATAAAAAGTTGATAATTATTTCCGAAATTTCAAAAAAAAAATCCAAAGAGAATTCTTTAAATCATTATAAAATTTTAAAAATTTTAAAAAATAAATAAAGCTTTAAAAAGTTCTTTAAAGAATTTTTTAATTATTTTTCAAAATTTTAGAAATATTTATGAGGCTTTGAAAACTTTAACAATTCTATTTTTTAAAATATTATATAACGTTTTAGGTTAAGTGCCAAAAGAATAATTAAGCTTTTAATAAAAAAACACGGTATTCAATTAATTAAATCCCTAAAATATAGTTTTTTATTGACGCCCTTAATAGGATGTTAAGTGATAATATGATAGGTGGCGTTGCAGTTGACATGAAAAATTGATCATGTGATGTTTATTCGGGAAAATACTGACATGGTGGCTTAATTAAATTTTTAATTATTTTACAAGGACTTTTTTAACATTTAAGCCTAAAATTATTAAAATGTTGAAAAATTAGAAATTTATAGAAAATTATTAATAATTATTAAAATGATATAAAAATCTAGAAAACTTATTAAAATTATAAACATGATAAAATATTATAAAATATATTAATATATTAGGACAAATATAAAAATGTTATAAAATATAGAAATTACAGAAAAATTATTAAAAACCATAAAAAAGGTATAGAAATTTATTAAAAATTATAAAATGAGTAGTAATTTTTAAAAATATTTATATAATTTTTAATTTTTTTAATATTTTAGTAATTTCTATGAATCTTTATAGAAAATTATTAAAAATATTAAATATTACCATTGGAGAATCACTAGTAACAAAGAAAGAAAACTAAAGAAGAGAAAAAGAGGCCTACTTCTTTTATAGATTAAGACCTCAAGATCCCAAAATATGAGATAAGTCTCTATTTTTATAAAATAGAGAAGTCAGAATCCATTGGCTAACCGACTCTAATAGAATCTTCTTGTCGGTTTTTCCAATAGCTTATTCTAACTATAAAAATTAGTTCATACCATAAAACAAATACAAGATACATATTTATCACGTGTTACAACATCCTATACTATTCTAACATTCATAAAACTCTAACATTCACCTATTTTACCAAGTTTCCAAAATTGCTAAATTTATTATCTCAACATAAAAAAACAAATGAACCAACATACCTGCAACTAACAAAGAAACAAATAAAGTAATAATATTAGTATCATTGCTACCCATTCTGGACATCTATTGAAGTTGCTAATACACCCATCTTATTGTGAAAGTAGTTGAAGGGTGGTGCTTAGAGTAGCTTGGTTAATGCATTAACTGATTGATCATATGCAATTTTGGGTCAAATTCTTTAATATTGAGAATCTTGTTAAGCTAGAGTACAACCAATTAAGATGGGTCATGATAATCTTGAGAATCCTGAAGCCAACCCACCTAGGGTTGGCAATCACCTAAAGAACAAAGGAGGTGTATTGATTAGCGTGTCATTATATGAAGGATATCATTTGAGTATCACTAGACCTATTATTGAGGCAAATAACTTTAAAATCGATGCTGACACTATTATTGAGGCAAAGAACTTTTTTAGATATTTTTTATACTATCAAATATAATAGGTTACTCGATGAGACAATCAGACTCTGATTGTTTAAATTTTCTCTAAATGGGAGAGCTAAGGATTGGCTCAACTCTCTTTCCTATGCTTCTATTACTTCATGGGATCAATTGGTAGAGAAATTTTTGGCCAAATATTTCTCTCTTGTTAAATCAACAAGACTTTTGAGGGAGATTCATACTTTCACTTAGTATGATAGGGAGACTTTGTACGATGCATGAGAAAGGTATAATGAACTTCTCAGAAAGTTCCCACACCATGGTTTGAAAAGTGGTCAACATATTTTGATATTTTATAATGGTTAGATGTTGCAACGAAAATTCAGGTTGATGGTGCATCCAAAGGTTTGTTGGTGTGAAATTTTCTGGAAAATGCTTATGCTATTTAGGAAGAATTAACCTTTTAATGGGTTACTTCGACTATGAGTCGATGGGTTCTAGGCAATTTTTTACTTCAGTTATACCGATGAGTATTGGACGCAATTTATTTACTTCACAATTGTTCGATGAGGCATTGGGTGCCAAATTGGTGTGTTAGTTGGATCTTTGTATTCGTTCGAGTCCGAGTCAAGTTAATAGGGGCTTAAAATATAAAGATTCGATAATGTTGTTTGATGTGAACTAAAATTGGGAAAGAGTATATGAACCAGTTATAAGCTGAAAGATTGATATGGAATTTGGTTGAATATATTGATTTGATTTGAAATACGATATGCTATTATAAGGTATTCTTAAACTAGTTAATGAAATATGTTTAAATTGAATTATATGGCATAAATGGTGCATTTTGCATGATGATTTGTATTGTTATAAATAGTATGATTATTAAATGGCATACATTAGTTTGATTTGCTTTTTGGTTAATAGAATTGTAGAAATACCATTGAGTTTATACTCAGTGTACAACTTTATTTTTTGTGCGCAAGTTAGGTTAAATACGAACTCCAGAGCCTTGACTTCAGCATTCAGATGGAATCCCAAACTTAGTAAAGTCGGTGAATTTTTTTGTAGTTAAATGGCATGTACCTAGGTTCAGTCATTTTGGTATATAAGCATTGATTATTTGCTTTTATATGTTATAATGATAAAACATGTTTTTGATCAAATGTAAGTAGATTGTATATAGGCTTGAATATATATTTGTAGATAGTTAAAGTTTGCTTGATGATTCTTATTAGTGAAATTACTAAGAAATGGATTAATGGATTGGTTGATAAGGTATAAGTGGTTGTTAGATATTTAAGTTAAGTGTTTGATTTGGTGTGTATGAGCATGCTTTGGTAATGATGAAATGTAAAATTGATAAGTGAGAATGAATATTAGGGATTATGAATTAGTATTAATAGGCGATTGTTATGGAAATTGTATAAATGAGAGTTTAAGTTGATGAATAGGATGCATATGGTTATTGGTGCATATTTTGGACATGTTTTGGTATGTTTCATGTAGGTAGGAATGCTTAAATGATGTAAAATTTGGTTGGTTTGTCAATAGGTACCAATTGGTACATTTTGGGCAAAACAGTATGTAACGTCACGACGACGTCGTGACGAGAAATGAACTGTTAGGTCATGGTGCGACGAGAGATTTGTTGTCTTGACGAGGCCATTACAGTAGGTGACGTTGCGACGTCAATTGGCTTGACGTCGTGACGTGACAAACTGTTTGGTGTCATCCCTACGTGGGAAGGAGGACATCACGATGTCAATCTCATCTTTTGAATTCTTTATAATTAAGTCCTATCTCTTTTTCAGGTTAGCTTTAGAGCTTACGTAATCTTGTATAAGACTCAGAATTGACTTTATTTCATGTTGAATGTACATTTTAACTAAATTTTAATTATTAACTGCTATGAATTATTTGTGTTTTAATTGTAGTTACTTCGACAACGAATGTAACATATCGTAACCCGGACCCGGCGATCGAGCCGAGTGTCGGGGTGTTATAAAAAATGAGTGGAGCAGAATTTAAGTTATGAATTTTTAAGTAAAATTGATATTCCAGTTTAGTGGAGCAGAAATGTGAGTTCAATGGAGCATGTCAAACTTTGATGTTACATATAAAGATGAAAAAAACAAATCAATGGAATGACATTTTGTTTCCGGTGGAGCATGCCAAAAATTTGGATTTTCACATAAAAAAAAAGGAGAAATTTGGTGGAGTCGAGTTTTTTATTATAATGGAGCGAATTTTTATATAATCTTGTTTTTTTTATTTTGTTTATTTGAGAAAAAAAACTTAATTTCTAAAACAACATACCCAACTATCAACCTTAATCACCATCTCCCTTAGCCATAAGCTAATCAACGCCTACCAGCTAGCCACGCACAAGCAACCACTTTAACACTTATCGTGTGCCTAATCGCCTACGACTAGCCCCCTTAAAACCACTACGTATAAAAAATGCTCTTTAGCGTCGTCGCCCCACCACCCCTGCGCCCCTTCGTACTTATTCGTGCGCTCTAGCCTCGTTGTGCTCCACCACCCCTATGAACCCCAATTGCATGACCTAGCCCACCTGCCTACGTGCCGTAACCCTAGTCACCTGTCATCGCATGGCCCTCAACCCAACCACTAGCTAACCTCAATCTGCCTTCCCCCCAAGCCCTCGTTCTAAACTAGTCACCCGCGTACAGCCGCCCTAACCCCTAATTGGTCCTAACACCGTTCGCACACTAATTCGACGTGTTTCGTTTATTTTTTTCATCTTTTCAAATTTTCTAACTACCATATAAATTTTTTTATTTAATTTTCACTTAATTTCATTTCAATTTTGTTAAGAGCAATTGGTAATACTTGTTGTTGGTCATAATCATTACTCAATTTTTGTGAAATATTAGCTCCTGGATATTTGTGATTATTTTGAACTATTGTTGGATACAAACGACTACTTGTGACTTGTACGACGTGGTGGATTATTTGTCTCTTCATCAATCATTTGTTGGTTTGGCTAGTATTTTGCTTCCCATTAAAGATGATAATTTATCTACTAATCGGGGAGTTTTTTTCTATGTCTATCGTATTTTCTTCTTTCTAGTTAAGTGTTGTTATTTTGATTCATTGTTTTATGGTTTGTATGTCTCTCTTATATTAAGGACAATGTGATATTTAAATTTGGGGGAGAGGTGTATTTTCGTTTGTTATTTTTGGGTTTTGTTGCATGTTTTGTGTGCTGCGTGAAAAAATAGATTTGCTTATTTTGTTTCAATGATGATACTTTATGCTTTCATATTTCAAGATTGATAACTAATTTTGCATGATTTGTATTCTATGTTGTTTCTTTAGTAATTAATTGCCCTAAACACTGAGCATTGATTTCAATCTAGTTGTTATTGTAAAGGCTAATTACATGTGTGTGTGCGCACGTACATGTGTAAATTAGATTGAAATTGAGCCTAGAATCTGTCTAATATCTTCTTGAGGTGAAATCCTAGGTGAAATTTAGTCGAATGAATGATTTATGTCATCTTTGGATCGTTTGAGCCTTTAAAGCCAACCTTATGTATGAATACCTCTAGGACCCATGATTTGAGCTTCTATAAACCTTCTCTTTATTTATTCACCGATGTGCTTATTTGTTTGATTTATGGCCTTACCAAAATTATGTCTTAGTACTTAACCCTTCTCAGTCCCATTTTGTTTACTTTAAGTATTTGGTGCTTAATGGATATATCTTTGTGGCTTAAAGTATCTACCATGGTGAGCATTTTTGATGAATGATGTGAAAAATAACGTCGGTAATGACAAATATATCACAAAGAAAAGAAAAATAAAAAATAAAGAACACAAATTTTACGTGGAAACCCTTTCGAGAAAAAACCACAGGCAGAGGAGAAGAAAATTCACTATGTCTAATTCGAATCAATTTACAAGAGGAATAAACTATGTCTATTTATAGGCTTGCAAAGCCATATTCTAATAAGAGTGTAGTAAGATTGAAACTCCTTATTCTAATCAATATCAAATAGATGGAGTTTAATAAGGTTTAAAAAACCTTATTTAAAAAAAAATAAAAGAAGTGTAGTTCTATAGAGATTCTTCTTTTATTTTATTTTACCATTGTATTTTATTTAAATAAGGATTCGGGTCACTTAATTCTAACAATCTCCACCTTGACACGAATTCTCAATGAACAAGTTCTTCATCGCGAACTCTCAACGAATAAGTTCTTCACCTCTTCCATAAAACCCCTTAAGGGTTTAACTTCAACAATGAACACCAACTAAGTCTAAGCAATGCTCAAACTTGGTTATAGGAAGTGACTTAGTCATCATGTCTGCAGGATTTTCATGAGTACTAATTTTGCTCACAACAATATCACCACGAGCAATAATATCACGAACAAAATGATACCTAACAATAATGTGTTTTGTTCTCTCATGAAACATTTGATCTTTTGTAAGGAAGATGTCACTCTGACTGACACAAAATACTGTGTTGATTTGAAGGCTTCATTGAGCCCACTAAAGAGTACCTTCAACCAAATAGCTTCTTTACAAGCCTCAGTAATCGTCATGTACTTAGCTTCAGTGGTAGACAAAGCGACTGTAGTTTGCAAAGTAGCTTTCCAACTTATTGCACAACCTCCGATTGTAAAGACATAACCAGTGAGAAATCTTCTTCTATCAAGGTCTCCAGCAAAATCAGCATCAACATACCTAATGACTCCATCTCTAGTTCTTCCAAACTGTAAGCAAACATCAATAGTACCTCGTAAGTATATTAAAATCCACTGAACTACTTTTCAATGTTCTTTACCGGGATTCGCCATGTATCTGCTAACTGCACTGACTGCATATGATAAATCTGGACGTGAACAAACCATAGCATACATGAGAGATCCCACTGCACTAGAGTATGGAACATGTGACATGTACTCAATCTCATCATCTGATTGTGGAGACAAAACCGATGAAAGTTTGAAATGGGCTGCTAAAGGAGTACTAACAGGCTTAGCACTCTGCATATTGAACCTGCATAAAACTTTCTCAATGTACCCCTTCTGACTTAGATACAATTTACTTGCTTTTCTATCTCTGAGAATCTCCATACCAAGCATCTTCTTTGCTGGTCCCAAATCTTTCATCTCAAATTCTTCACTTAGTTGGGCTTTGACCTTTCTTATCTCTCCTTTATCTTTTGCTGCTATCAACATGTCATCAACATAAAGAAGTAGATACACAAAAGAACCATCACTGTTTTTCTTAAAGTAAACACAACTGTCAAAACTACTTCTTTTAAAATCATGAGAAGTCATAAAAGAATCAAACCTCTTGTACCACTGTCTTAGTGACTGTTTCAAACCGTAAAAGAGACTTTTTCAGCAAGCAAACATAGTCCTCTTTTTCTGAGACTGTAAAACCTTCTGGTTGTTGCATGTAAATATCTTCCTCAAGTTCTCCATGCAAAAATGCAGTTTTTACATCTAATTGCTCAAGCTCCAAATCATGCATGGCTACAATACCAAGCAAAGCTCGAATCAAACTATGCTTTACAACTGGGGAGAACACATCTGTGAAGTCCACTCTTGGAATTTGACTGTAACCTTTTGCAACAAGCCTTACTTTATATCTGGGGTCTTCAACTCCTAGAGTCCCTTCTTTCTTTTTAAACACCCATTTACAGCGAACAACCTTTTTACCTTTAAGAAGTTTCACAAGATCCCATGTTCTGTTTTTATGGAGTAATTCCATCTCCTCTTGCATAACGAACATCCACTTTTCTGAGTCTTCACAACTAACCGCCTCAGAATAATTAGACAGCTTTTGGTTTGCATCTATATCTTCAACCACATTTAAAGCATAAGTAACTAGATCAGCCCCGGCATACTTCTTTGTAGGTTTGATTTCTCTTCTAGTTCAGTTTTTGGCGATAGAGTATTGTGGTGAAGAAGCAACTCTATTCTCAATTTTTGTACTGGCTTGAGGAGTCGACTCTGTATTAATCTGATGTTCCACCTGCTTTTGATTTTCTTTATTGGAAGAGCCTTTAAGAGATAAGTTAGGTATCATAGCAGTTTCATCAAAAACAACATCTCTGCTAATCACAACTTTTCTATTTTCAGGACACCATAACTTATACCATTTTATACCAGCTTTATAACCAAGAAAAACACATTTAATGGATCTCGATCCCAATTTTCCATTATCAACATGAGCATACGCATGACATCCAAAGATCTTTAAATCAGAATAATTAGCAGGATTACCAGACCATACCTCTTGTGGAGTCTTTTTCTCAATGGCAATGGATGGAGATCGGTTGATCAAAAACCATGTAGTAGAGGCTGCTTCGGCCCAAAACGACTTTGGTAAGTTGGCATTTGACAACATACATCGAACCTTCTCAATGTTCGTTTTGTTCATTAGTTCTGCAACGCTGTTTTGCTGTGGAGTATAATGAACTGTCAAGTGTCTCACGATCCCTTCTGACTTGCACAGTTTATTAAACTCATCAGAACAAAACTCTAAGCTATTGTCTATGCGGAGGTATTTTATTTGTTTTCCTGTCTATTTTTCAATCATAGTTTTCCAAGACTTAAATGCGGAAAACACATCGCTTTTCTGCTTCAAGAAGAATGCCCAAACTTTTCTAGAAAAATCATCAATGAAAGTTAGCATATAATTAGCTCTACCTCTCGAAGGCACTCTTGATGGCCCCCACAGATCAGAATGAATATACTCCAATGTTCCCTTCGTGTTATGGATTCCTCTGGTGAATTGAACTCTCTTTTGCTTCCCAAAAACGTAGTGCTCACAGAACTTTAGTTTGCAAATTCCCTGCCCATCAAGAACTCCTCTTTTGCTCAATTATGCCATGCCATTCTCACTCATATGCCCTAGGCGCATATGCCAAATTTTAGTAATATCATCATCTGACAAAGAAGAGGAAGCGACAGCTGCATCACCAATAACAGTAGAACCCTGCAAAACATATAACTTGGTAGTCTTTCTCTGCCCTTTCATCACAACGAGGGAACCTTTGGAAATCTTCAAAATTCCACTTTCAGCTGTGTATTTGTACCCTTTTGAATTAAGAGTACTTAACGAAATTAAATTTTTCTCTTCAATTCTAGATCATGTCGTACGTTACTAAGTATTCTGACAACTCCATCAAACATTTTAACTTTAATTGTTCCAACACCTGCGATTTTACACGAAGCATTATTTCCCATCAAAACAACACATCCAGACACTGTTTCGTAATTTGTAAACCAATACTGATTGGGACACATGTGGAAGGTGCAACCCGAATCAAGTATCCACTCCTCGCTCACTTTAGAATTGTTGACAGAAGCGACTAGAAGTTCACCATTGTTGTAGTCTTCTACAACATCAGCTTCACCAGAATTTTCTGGTTGTTTTCCCTTTTGATTCGCATCCTTCCTTTTAATCTTATTCTGTAGCTTATAGCACTCATATTTAATATGCCCTTTCTTCTTGCAGAAGTTACAAGTTTTACCTCTGTTTGAAGACTTTGATCTACCCTTAGATTTACCGCGAAGATTCCGATCCTGTGTCCTTCCATGATCATCATCAGCATTTCGATCTTGTCTCCCACGAACAATGAGACCCTCTCCCTGAGAGTCAGTTTTAACCACAAGATGCTTCATCTTATCATACGAGGTCAAAGAATCATAAACCTTTTCAACTGTGAGAGACTCACGACTATATAAAATCGTGTCTCTAAAGGTTGAATAAGACGGGGGCAATGAACAAAGTAGAATCAACCCTAGATCTTCCTTATCATACTGAACCTCCATGGCCTTCAAGTTTGAGAGAATTTCTTTAAACACTATTAAGTGTTCGTGCACAGACGCACCTTCCTCCAAACGATGAGTATAAAGACGTTGCTTCATATGCAACTTGCTAGTTAGAGTTTTCGACATACATATTTGTTCTAGCCTCTTCCATAATGCAGCGGCGGTCTTCTCCTTCATCACATCCTACAAAATTTCGTTAGACAAATGCAGATGTAACTGTGTTAACGCCTTTCGATCTTTGCACTTCTTCTCTTCCTCCGTCAATGTCGAAGGCATCTTATCTACCCCTAGTAGGGCTTCCTCTAAATCCATCTGTGCAAGAACTGTCTGCATCTTTATCTGCCACAACGCTAATCTGGTGTTGCAATCCAACAGCGGAATTTCATACTTCAAAGACGCCATTACCGTGATCAAGATGAAAAACTCGGAAGCTCGGATACCAATTTGTGAAAAATAACGTCGATAATGACAAATATATCACAAAGAAAAGAAAAATAAAAAATAAAGAACACACAGATTTTACGTGGAAACCCTTTCGGGAAAAAACCACGGGCAGAGGAGAAAAAAATTCACTATGTTGAATTCGAATCAATTTACAAGAGGAATAGACTATGTCTATTTATAGGCTTGTAAAGCCATATTCTAATAGGAGTATAGTAAGATTGAAATAATCAATATCAAATAGATGGAGTTTAATAAGGTTTAAAAAACCTTATTTAAAATAAAATAAAAGAAGTGTAGTTCTATAGGGATTCTTCTTTTATTTTATTTTACCATTTTATTTTATTTAAATAAGGATTCAGGTCACTTAATTCTAACAAATGAGAACATAAAGCATGATGGTTAGTTCTTTGTAAATGTTGTTATTTTATTTCCCTTTTAGCAGGCCGATTTATAAATGCTCAAATAGGAGCTTGAATAATGCGAGGGCAAAAGTATGTGGTAGGGTCAAAATGGAATGAGATAAAGGATAAAGCTACAAAAATTCAATGGAATAGATTGTTATGGTTCCCGTTTCACATACCAAAACACTCTCCTGTCGAGTGGTTAGCTATCCATAACAAATCATCCGCTGAATATTGGCTTATAAGGAAGGACAAAGCATTGATAATAGCATGGCAAGGAGTGCTACAACTTTGCCACATTCAAAGATTAGTAGACAATTGGCAATAAAAATTACAATGAGTTATTAACAAGCAAAGAGTGGAAGACTTTTATTTTCATCTTATTAAGAATAAGATAGAATGCTCATATTATTATTGTTTTGCTAGGACATAAGAATTTATTCAAAAAAATTAATAAAACCACCCAATAGTGGATTACAAAAGGGACTCATCACCAAAAAGAAACCCACCAATAAAAATATATAGTTGACTCGTACCTATTCAAAACATATACAAAACAAAAAAAATACAATCCCTCAAAGACACACCAAACAATAAAAATGAAACATTATCCAAAATAGAACACAAACTCTCTACACCTATCTTAACAAGACAATGGTAAACCAAGTAGGGGTGAAACTAGAAAATTTGAATTGTGGGGTCAATTTTAAAAAAAAAATTAAAAAATTTATAAAAGCCATACAATCTAATGTGTAAGATTTTTTTTCTTGTTGTTCTTCCTCTACTTCACGAGTAGACTTTCTTTTAAAATATTTTCTCATTCCTGTTAAACATTTAGAACAAATAAATCTAATTCTTAAATGTAACACCCCTTACCCGTATTCGACGCCGGAATAAGGTACGAGGCATTACCAAAGTTACAAATTTATTTATCAGACATTTTATTTCATCTAGCATTCATATTTGGAAACAATCAAAATCAAACATATTGTCCCTTAAACATATTTATTTTTCTCGACATGTCTTACTTGAATTTATTACTCGTCTCAACATACTTAATTTCCTTGTATCAACGTATCAAAGATAATCACATATTTACATGTCTTGATAAATATCATTCTCTTGTCATTTCTTCATTCATAAACATAAATCAGTTAATTCATTATATCAATATTTTAAGTACCATCAACTCATATTTCCTTATATCACATAATTAGGTTACACAAACTTACCTGGCTAAATTGTAGAAATACCAAGATTCAGGGGCATTTTGGTAATGTCCCTTAAACATATTTGTTTTTCTCGACATGTCTTACTTGAATTTATTACTCGTCTCAACATACTTAATTTCCTTGTATCAACGTATCAAAGATAATCACATATTTACATGTCATGATAAATATCATTCTCTTGTCGTTTCTTCAGTCATAAACATAAATCAGTTAATTCATTATATCAATATTTTAAGTACCATCAACTCATATTTCCTTATATCACATAATTAGGTTACACAAACTTACCTGGCTAAATTGCAGAAATACCAAGATTTAGGGGCATTTTGATAATTTTCTATTTTCATCGATTTTTCAACCGATCTTAATCTAAATTAATAATTTCATTCAATTTTTCAATTTTAAATAATAAAATAATACATTTCATGCAAATTGGTCATTTCCAACATTTTTACAAAATTAACCATAAAATTTTATTTTTATTCAATTTAGTCCCTGAGCCTAAAACATACAAATTAGCCTTGCTAGCTAAATATTCATGCTTATTTTCCTCCTCCTCTCCATTCCACATCCTTAATTTATATAATATGCTATAAGTAACATTATCAATAATTTCACTATTTACTCATATGTATATTCAAAACTATCCATTTGAGTCATAGTTACTAAATTATTTATATCTTGAGCTACAGAACTCGAAATTAAGATCCGTTAATTTTCCTTGAAACTAGACTTATGTATCTTATTACCATCAAATTTTTAGAATTTTTTGGTTTAGCCAATAAGTACATTTTATTCTTTAAAGTCACCCTTGTTCTGCTATTTGATAGTTCTGACACTTGTTCACTAAAAATTAATTATCTCCTTGTACGAGATTTGGATGATGTTACTGTTTGTTTCTATTGAAAATAGACACATTCAGGATTTTAAAAATATAAATTTAAGCCATTAATTATTTTTATACAATTTTTTATGATTTTCTAAAGTTAGAACAGGGGAACCCAAAATCATTCTGACCTAGTCTCACAAAATTTATTATATTTCATGATTCATAATTTCATTGCTATACCGCTTCTTCTATAAGAAACTATACTCAATAAGATTTAATTTCATATTTTATTCATCTTCTAACTCGATTTATACAATTTTTGATGATTTTTCAAAGTTAGTCTACTGCTGCTGTCCAAAACTATTTCTTATAACTTATTTTACAATTTAATCCTAATTAAGTTTACTTACTTTCCTAACTCAATTCATACTTCTTTTCTATTCAAATTCCATCCAAACTCAAATTTAACTACTAAATTTTCAGCATATTTTCCTAATTTTGAATTTCCCTCAATTTAGTCCCTACAACATAAAACTTATAGCTTACTTCTCAATTAAATCCTTTTATCAATTCTAACTTGAAATTCATTCAATTAAGTCCCTAATTCATGTTTTTGTTCAACATAAACTATACTTGAGAACTGACAAACTTTCAATATGTCAACTTAGCTTCATCAAAACCTTATTCTAAAGCTTCTAAAATATCAAAATTAAAAGAAAATAACTTAAGTAACTTACCAAAATGAACTCCAAGCTTCAAATCTCTAATTTTCCCATTTTTCTTTTCTTTCCCTTTTTCTTTCCCTATTTTCGTTGCTTCTTCTCTCTAACTCTCCTCTCTTCTTTCTTTCTCCTTTATATCTTATATATATATATATAGTTAATAATAATATCTAACTAATAACTAATACATATATTACAAATGTATACAAATATTTTTTTTACACTTGTACTTAATATTTATCTTACACTTGTCATGAATTAATTTATTAGTTACATAAAAATCTTATAATTTAATTATTTATCAAATAAATATCTTTTACATAATGATAATAAATAAATAAATATCTATGTAATAAACAATATAAATATTACACTTGTACATATACATATTATTACACGTGTTTTATCATTACCATCCATTTGTCATATTTTAATTTATTTCATAATATAATAACAATAATTAATATATAAATATTAAATAAAATAATAGAATAATAATAAATATAATAATATTTTTCTAATTAAATAATTATAAAGTATCATCAACATCATCATTACTTTCTAGATTTCTCTATCTTCTAATTGACCATTTTGCCCTTCGTGATCTTTTTAAATTCCATCTTTGAATCATCACTTAATTTGGTAAAGTTACTATTTAGTCCCTCATAATTCTTTACTTATTCAATTTAGTCCTAATTCATCCATTTTTCTTCGTTTCTAAATCATTCCACCCATAAAATATTTACACTATTGGTCCTTTAACTTTTTCATATTTACACTTCAACCCCTTAAATTTTAAGTATTTACTCTTGGGCAACAAAACTTTTCTCATTTTTACAATTTAGTCCTTTCTTGAATTAATATGTCATAATATACTTCCCAATGACATAACTCAAATTTCCTCTTCTCGTCACTTTATTTCCTTATTTTACTATATCAAGGATAATATTTCACTGTAGAAATTTTCGGGGTGTTACATTAAACGGACAAAAGTGTTTACAAAGCCTTTTTGGTGCCATGCGAATGTAAGATATTATTTTTGTTCAAATATAAGATTCACAATAATCACACTTGCAACAACAATTTCTAAATAAAAATGTTAAATTTCTAATAAATATTTATAAAATTCAATATTATAAGTACGATCAAACCTAATTTTCTCAAGGATTTGTACTGATCAACCTCTAAAAATTATTACCCAATCACGATGTTAGGAATCTTATATAAAATTAATGTGCCAAAATCATTCAATAAATAAAAAATAAAATCTTACATAAAAATCCTAATCTATCACAAAAAAAGCTTCGAATCCTAATTTTCTAAAAGAATTTAATCAATAAAACTTAAAAAATACATAGTTATTACCGAATTAGGAAGACCCATTTGAAAGTATTAAAATATTCAACACCTATATTGAGAGTGTGAGAGAATAAGAGAAATTTGAGAAAAAAAAAAGTAATGTATTGAAAAAAAAATAAAAAATAGGGATTTTTAAATAGGGAGATTTAATTATTTTTATATAAAATAATTATTTTCAAATGTTTTGCGAAATCAACTTTTTTATAAAACAATTTTCAAATATTTTGTAAAATCAATGAAATTTTTTTTAAAAAAAGTTATAAATAATTTACTTTTTCTTTGTGGGGTCAACATTCCATGTGGCTCCGCTGACACTAAGATGAATATGATTCATCACTTTCCATCACCAAGATGAAAATGATTCATTTAAAACATAAAACACCCCCTAATTGCTTCAAAGAGTCTTGCTCATAGGGAAGGCAGGAATAGAGGCTATAGTTAGAAAGCGATTAGGGGGTGCAAATATAAGGATTAGTGATACCTAAATTATAGACTTTGTAGCTAGAAACTGTAATTTTCTTGTTTCTTTTTGGATAAAAAAAAGAAGGGCATCTCCTTCACCATCGTGTGAAGAAGGGGATTAAAAATGTCGAATTCCATGTTCATCTTCTTTCCTAAAAAGTTGGAACATTATTTGGATTATCAGCAGAGGGGCCCATAGTATTAGTTAAGAAACGTGCTTGTTTTAACGAAACTTAGGCTGCTCATCCACAAGTTGTCTGTTGGGAAGTAATCCCAGGAATAGCAAAAGATGATAACTCATTAATTACCGCTACCTAATTTACAGCCTCCTTCCTTAGACACTTGTACAGAAAAGGGAAAGCAGCTCTCTCTGTCATTTTTATAGTAGTAGTATTTGCTATCAATAATATGAACAAAAGAAAAGAAAAAGCAGAGCCGCACGATAGTTGAGACAAAAATGCTATATTTCCATACCATAAGCCAAGAGTTTCATCGTCATTGGTCTTGGATTTGTTGAGAGTTTCAATCAATAATGAAGATGATTGTGAATGCTGTCTTTTTTTCTAAATTAATTTTTTTAGGGAAAATGCCTATTATGTACAAAGCAAACATATAGTCTGACTCTTAGTTCTAACCTCTTTAGTGATGTCTTGTACAGATTGATTGAGATCCTCCCTCCCATTGCGCTACTATTAATTAATTTGTAAAGAATTTCAGTACAGACATCAAGTGAAATCTGAAGATTATATCTGTAAACTGTCACCAAAAATATACTGCATGCCTCAAGTAATTAACGTTGTGAATTTTCTTTTTTGGAGAAAAGACATTTTGGAATCCGAAGCTATTATTTTTCGAGAATTCACGTCTTGGAAAAAAGAGACGAGTAAGGTTAAAGCTTTTATCATATACTAGTACCACATAACGTATCTTCATTCTTCTTTGCTTCTCTGACCATAGTTCATGAACAGGCGGACAGGTTAAAGGCACACTAATAATTAATTCGCACAAGATATAGTAGTAATACAGATAGATAATTAACTACGCAGTAACAAATGAAGATTAAGAACCTCAAACTCGAGGGACACGACCAAGACAAGGTTATCAAGGGTTCACTTCCCTACTACTTTTTTGGGGGGTCTTTGATTCTCATGTTTTCGCTCTTCTTAGTTCCTCATTTTCGAGGGCACAATGTCACTGGTGTGATAGGCTTAATTTACGTCTGGGGCGAACATTAACACTCAAAGGATTAGCCATCTCACAAGATAGTCTTAAAACTTCGGATAAGTCAACGGGATTTTGATCTGAGGGTAGCCATTCAAAGTCGTGCAAAAGGGTTGCCACCCAAAAGCTGACGGTGGTCAACCCCAAGTTCTTTCCCGGGCATGTTCGCCTGCCCGACCCGAATGGAGCCAGCCTAAGGTCTGAACCAAGCACAGAAAACTCCACCTCACCTTCTCCAGTCACAAATCTATCGGGCATAAATTCAAGTGGATTTGGCCACTCTTGAGGGTCCCTCGTAATAGCCCACATGTTCACCATTGCTGTAGTCCCCTTGGGAACGTGATACCCATCAATAGTGGTATCAGTGATAGCTAGACGGGCCCAGGAAAGCAGGGGGCCCGGTGGATGAAGCCTCAGAACCTCCTTGATCACAGCCGGAAGATAAATCATTTTGGCTACATCAGACTCGTCCACAGCACGTGATCTGCCAACAACCTTGTCGAGCTCATCATGGACCCTTGATTGAACCTCAGGATGAAGCACAATCCTTGCTAGTATCCACTCAATCAGCACCGCCACAGTATCAGTTCCCCTGAATACCATTTCCTATACAAAAAGCCATGTGACAGTATTTTATTTAGTACAATCAAACTCAGTACCAGAAATAGTATTGTTTTGATTTGTCTTATTTCTCCAACACCTTTCTTAAACAAGCTACATTTTTTAACATGGAAAACGTTAATCAAATGATATGAGCTCTAGTAATTTTTTTATTCAGTACATTTTTTAACAATAAGAAATATAAATTGGATGGCTTACCCACAGAATGGCGATCATGTCGGAGTCTGATAATTTATCGGTACCTTGTAGAGAGAGTAAAACATCGACGAAATCTCGAATTTTAGAGTTTGTTGGAGCCCTACCTCTGTGTTGGGCTATAATCCGGCTGACAAAGCGGTTTACTTTAGGGACAAGGTTTGAGCATCTAAGTCTGAGTTTCTGAAGATCAAAATCTACCAACCAAGGGAGATGGTCAGAACAATTAAATGTGCCCAGTAAATCGTAGCCTTCATCAACTAGATCTCCAAGTTGTTCAACTTCAGTATTGATGGAACCTAACTTATATTTTCGTCCGAATATCGAAGCCATCATGTTGTTTAGAGAAGCTCGTTTGAGGACTTGGCGTACGCGAAAGCTTTGGTTAGAGGTGTGAGCAAATAAAGTGACCATTTCAGAGGCAATCACGCGCCTCTGATTCTCTGCACCTTTAATTTGCTTAGGACAGAAAAGGTGCGTAGCCGCGATTCTCCTTAGGGTTCGCCAGTAAACTCCATAAGGAGCGAACCCGATTGCTCTATTGAACATCAAGCTATACGCCGCCTCTTTCACTGGACGATCAGCAAATACAGAGCTGTTAAGAATCTCTCTTGCTACATCCGAGTTGCAGGTTACAATAACACGAGTATCTCCGAGGCTAAAGGCCATGAGCCTCTTAGCCTTGCATGTCTCAGCAGCGGATGCAATCCGGTGGTGAGGCAGGGAGCTGGCCATAAGGTTCATGCTGCCAAATAGGGGCAACCCTCTAGGCCCTGGAATTGGCTTGTTAGCGTGAGAAGAAAGAGAGGAACAAATTTTGAACCTATATTTGCCCCAAGCTGGACCACCGGGGTGAGCCCAGTAGAGTAAGATCATAAGTAGCCAGGCAAGAGCGATGATCAAAATTGACCATGCAATACTTTCCTGCGAAAAAGCTCGGCATTTGGATGCAAGGGCGAAGACCCAGACAAACTCTATGTCACTGCTCATAACTATGATGATATTACAACACCAAAGCACAGGGCAAGATGGGTTTTCGATTTTGAGGCGTAAAAGAACCGAGTTTGGCTGCTATTTATATAGAAGCCGAAGAGCTTAGAAACCTACAAAATTAATAACCGTTGGAAATATCAAAGATGATGCCAATTTTTCTGGCATATTAGTCATGCCCCCGCTGTGTAGGAAATTTTAAAGGCCAAACAGTTGTGATCGTACTGATAACAATTTCTCTCCTCTTATAGAAATGATGCCAACATTTTAAGAAGTTGGTTTAATTTTTATTTTCTTTTGTGTAGGTATATGTATTTGCTGTATTGGAAGCACCTAAGAAAAATGACTATTTAAGCAGTATTATTATATTCACAACAAATGAGAAGGAATTCATTATTATTTCTATTTTTTTTCCCTGAAATTAAATAAAGCAGTCAAAACTCAAATATTTAATCATGTCTAGTTATTATTAAATTTGCGCCTGGCTCATTCCAAACCCAATGATATATAGTCTTTTTAAGCAGCTCATGTTATCAACAATTCACGTATAATACGTTTCAACACACTTGAAATTACCTTCTCTTACATTGGGGACAATACTTATACCAGTCGAGTTAAAATTCAATTAGATTAGGGTCCCTTTGAATGGGCAATGTATTTTCCTTCTATTAGTATAATAATAACGATAGCAATGAAATTAAATACTGTAACGTGAAATAAAAGAAAAAGTTAAGCATACCACACTGAAATAAACACCTATCTAGAAGAACCATTAGAGTGAACAATTAATCAGACAATAAGTAATTATGAGATTTTATTATAATTAAGGTAAACATTACAGCCACTAATTTAATTAAGAGATTCCCTATTCTTACATAATAGTAATTTATTACTAACTAAGAAGTTGCTTATCTAATAGCATTCACAATATATTGTAATTGTTATTATGCTACCAATGTTACCATATTCTCCAGGAAGTGAGTTATGACGTATATATAGTTATAGTATGCTAAATACCATGTAAAAATATATACCAGCTAAGTTTAATCAACTGTATTACCACTTGCTGTAATTTTTCTTTTATATTTTAAACTAAATAAACAAGTTTAACCTGCCCTCTCCTATCCTACTATATAGCACTTAAACAGGGAAAGGTTTTTACGTGGTCCTAAAGATTTTGGCCTCTTTTAGGGACAGGGATAGGCTCTGGGTCAGGTTCTCCCATTAGAATAGGCATATATTGAAGACTACTAACTCAGTGAAAAATAAATTATGTAAAAAAGTATTTTTGTAAAATTTTATATTAACATCAAAATTTATGTATTGCATGCATATTCAAAATTTATAATATCATTATTTGACTAAAACATGAATTAATATTAAAACTCATAACATCAACTTAATTTAAGGTTTAATAAATGTAAAGACGATACATTAAATTATTGTCTATCCAATCTTTTTTCTCAATTCAAGAAATATTATGGAGATTTAAAAAGAATTATTATGCCAACAGCAGGGTGAAGCCAAAACAATTTTGTAGGGGCTGGATGAAATTTTAATTTTTTATAATCTATATATTTATAATTTTTAAAGAATTAAATTAAATTTTTATAATTTTAGGGAGGGCCAAAATACAATTTTACTTTTTATTAATTTAAAATTTTTAAAAAATTTAAAAACTTAAATAATAATTTTATATTTTAAGAGTGCTGAAGTACTCCTGCCAAACCTTAAATTCGCCCATAGCGAACAGTGATTACAGAAAAGGAAAAGGAAAATATGCAACCAACACGAGATTACAAAGCATGTTTTAAAAACGTTAATGGATTAGATAGGAAGAAGAGGTACAAACATTGGCTGTCAAGGGAATTAAAAAAGGCTGGACCCTACTTCTATATTTTATTTGAAAACACAAGACTCACAGTCTAAGCCTTTGCTTGGAACAGAGGAATGCTACAATTTGTATTTGAAAGCGGAAAGGAGAATAGGCAGAGCCGCACAAAAGTTAAAAATGGTACATTTCCATACCAAACGCTAAAAGGTTCATCATTCACGACTTTGTGTTGCTCTTTGATTTGTTCAGAGTGTGAATAAAACAATGATGATGATTGTTAATGTGATTAGAGGGTACTGTCTTTTTCCTTTTTGAAATTATATTAGTATTATGTTACACGGAAATGGCCTGTACGTACAAAGCAATCATATTGTCTTCAATTTTCCTCTTCCGCTTTTGCAAATAATATTAAAAATTTTATTAATTAAATAGGGTCCACAATAAATTAATTACAAAAATAAAATATTTATTACACTAACTTTAGGTGTCATCTAATATATTTGGTACACCAATAATTAAAAAAAAAAACTTTAAAAAGTAAAAAATTATTTTTAAAATTGATACCGCCAATGAATCAGACCACATTAAATAAAACACACTATTGTTTCATGAATCAAATGGAGCGAAAAAACATTAAGACATTAAATGGATGAAAAAAAATGCAGGGGAAAAGGCTATTATCTAATGTTGGATCACAAATCATTATTTCTTTTTTTATTTTTATTGTTGTCAGAATTTTTTTCAAATTCACCGGTGCACTCAATATGTCAAGCAACGTTACAATTTTTTTTTTCACTTTTTTAACTTGTTTTTCCCTATCAAAATTTATTTAAAAACATTCGTCAGTGCCACCAATGTGTCAAGCGACATCCAAAGCTATTATAGCAAACACCTTATTTTTGTAATTAATTTATTCCCCACTTCATTTTTGTAGTTAATTAATTTTTAATATTATTTTTATAAAAAGGTTACAATTTTTTGGCTCAAGAGTATAAAAAGTCCTCAAACTTTTTTCAAAAAAAAAAATTAAGCCCCTACTCTTTTTTTCACTCATTTGGGTACTTGAACTTTTAAAATGTATCAAAAAAGCCCTCAAACTTTAAAAAAAAAGAAGCAATTAAGTTTTTTTTAATTAATTGGGTACTTGAATTGCCAAAATGCATCAAAAAAATTCTTTGGCCGTTAAAGTTAACTTAACTGCTCCTAATTTTTTTTCAATTAAAGCTACCACGTGTCGCAACCACAGCGTGACATGTTGCAAAAAAATGATAAAAATAAAAATAAATAAAAGTTATAAAAATTACGTCGATAATAATGAAAGGTTAAAAATATCGACTACCAGGTAAATAGAGAAAAAATTTTACGTTAATTACACTAAAAATTCTTTGTTGTTCCCTATAATTATGACATTAATCTTATGTATGATATATATAAGGCATCATTTGAGGGTATAAAAAAAATTTAAACTCGTGATCGCATAATGACCATCAACTGACCATCAGTTATACTCAAACCCGTGACCGCATCACAGTTGCCAATTGGACCTCTACATAGACTACCCTTGACCGTATCAAGTATTGTCACCCCAAAACCTGACTTCCATATGATGAGTTTCTGAGATAATGTCCTATATATCTTGACATGACATATAAAATGTATGCGTTTTGAGACACGTTATTACATTCTCAACCCCTCAAATATACATATAAACTTTCACGGTTTCACTCCTAAAATACTAAACACTAAACCCTAATTTATAATTAAAAAAACCTTAATTTATAATTAAAAACCCCTAATTCTGAACTTAAATCTAATTTTTTTTAAATGTCATAAGGAGAGAGAATATAAAAGTACATTCAATTGAGTATTTTGCATTCACTCTTCAAAATCGATTTATTTCTCTAAATTTAAAGAAAACCCTAAAAAATCAATTAAAAATTAAAATGAACATATACCTCTAATTTAGCCGAAATACAATACGCAATGGTAATAATAAACCGAATCTACATAGCTTTAACGTTGTGAGCGGGGAAGGCTATAAATTTTCTTTTATCTCTTTAAGCGTAAAAAAGTTTCAGGTTTCCTGAGAATGAGACGAGGAAGGTGTGTGGAGGGATGTTGTCATGTCAGGTGGCTTAACAACGGTTGCACATGAGACCTATGCACCTATGCATGGCTTTAAGTACGCCCTTGTCTTTACTAATAAACAAAAACCATATATATGAACCCCACTGCCCTTACAACAACAAAATTATATGACCCCTTCACCCAAAAGAAACGAACCACACTGCCACCCTACTCTCCCTACACGTGTTCGTTTCATGCACGGGATGTGACTACTCCTGCTACTCTCCTACCCAGGTCTCACATGTGGCTTTTAATGGGGTAGGGGCCTATAGCCCGATTGTAAATGATTTTTCAAGTTTCAGCTTGGGTTTGGCCCGCCTGCCCCATTTTACTATTAATATACTTATAATGAATATATAAATATTAATATTAACTTCGAGATTTACAAAATTAAAGCTGAACCTGAATCGACATAACTCATATTAGTACAAGCTCCACATCCAACCATGAACACCTTTGCACTCTGGGGTTAAACACAAACGCTCTCTTTTTCTTTTCGACATAACTCATATCATATTCTCAAGCTTTTCATAAGCTATTTTTCTAGCGAAGCTTACTATAGTATCCATGCTTTATTTGCAGTACGGATATCTAGGTGGCAAAAGTATCTGGGACATAATCGTCAAATAAAATTTAGACCATCACAATTCACACCAAATATGACCTCGGGGTAAAAAATTAATTAAAAAGGGATCCACACCTGTAAACGTGTTTCTGCTTGTTGGCAATCTTTGAATGGCCTGGACCGTGAAGTTTCCATATAAACAACCCTGACCATTTAAATTTCAGGCATATATTATAAATAAATTAGTTAAGATTCAATAAAAATAAAAATATTCAAATTCATTGAAATTCTAGTTTCTCGATATTCTTCCCACCATATGTGCTTGCTGCAAAGCAACATTTGTCTGTATTGCAGTAAGATGTGTATAACTGCGGCAGCTGACAGCTTCTTTGGGCGTCGGCAAAGAAACAACATAGGTTTCAAGACATCCATTGTTGTCGTCTTCATTAAGTTTCATTGTCTTCCGTTCCAACTATTTTAGTCCAATGGAAGCAGGGATTCTGCCATAACTTGCTTAGAAGGGTAAAAGCACTGGATTAGTAGGGAACAAGGGTTCGATTAAAATAAAAAAAAAATCATGCCATAAAACCTTATTTATTAATTGTAAGAACCAAGATCAAACCTTGGTCGGTATCAGTGTGACTCATTTATTATTATTATTTTTCCAAAACAATAGGTGAGGATTGAAGATTACAACAAGTCAACACACAAAAAGGATTAGTGTATATATAGAAGTTTAAAATTTTAATGCCTTCATTATTATTGTGAACTTATATATAATTAGGAGTTAGTAGTGTGAACTTTTTTAAAGATCGCCTTCTGGTCATTTATGAGTAAGATTATGTTGCAACAACTTCTTTTTGGGGGTTGTTCATGTACCTACAATTTAGCCATTAAAAGAAAGCTGGATTGTGGCCTTTGCTTAAATTATAAAATCAAACTAAACTATATATTTTTTAATGGGTATCTAATTTTTTAAACTATATTTCTTACCAAAGTGGTATCTATTTTATGTTTTGTTACTTAAATTATAAAAAATAATGAAATTAATTTTTTTTTAATTTTTTAACACTCTCTCCTTCTTATCATTACATTAGGATAATACTAAATATTAAGGTTTTTAGGCACCAATAAAATTTTTCCACATCTTCAAATTTTAAAGACATAAAAATTATTATTATACATTCATTATAGAGAAATTATTTTATGGACTCTTCCCACCACATTACTCATGGTCCTTTTCAATTATTTAATAGCATTTTAACAATTTTTTTTCATGTCATTAACACATAATTTTTGTATTTTTTATCCTGAATTTGAAACCCCAACCCCTGAATCTAGAATCCTAAATCTAAAATCCCAAACCCTAAACCCTAAACATGAACCTCAAACTCGTAACTCCAAACTCGAACTGTAACATCTCGTTTTTAGTGGTGTCGGGAACAATGGTTTCGAAACCACAATTCCAACTAGTAAGTTAATGTTTTATTGATTATTTAATATTTATAGGAAATTTATGATTTAGTAATCGAGTTTGATTAAGAAATTTTAGTGCTTGGTTAGGAAATTAAGTAAAAAGGACTAAAGAATAAAACTTACAAAGCCTAGTGGTTATTAGTTAAAAGTAGTAAATAGCTTAAAATACTTGAATTGTGGGGCTTATATGGTAATCAGACCATTTTAAATTGTAGTGGACGGTGATGGTTGTTAATTTATGAATTTTTGGTTAATTTTTAAGTGCAAAAAGGTAATTAAATTGAAAGTAAATGAAACAAAAGAAAGAAGCTATCATCTTCCTCTTGTTAGTGCCGAATTTTGAAGGAGAAAGAATCACCAGCTTGGTTCGGCTAGGTTGTCTTCAATGCATGGTAGGTTTTTTTACTTCTGTTTTCAGTGATTTTTGCATTTTTGAGATCGTTATATTTAGATCTTGTTAACACAGGTGTTAATTCATTAAATTATTAAATGTTTTGACTTTTTCCATTGTTGAATTTACGAGATTTTTGAAGTTTTATAATGGTTTTGTGAGCTTGATTTTTTAAACAATATTAATTTGTGAAGTGGGTGTTGGTGATTTTGATGATTAGGGATTTAAATGTTAAATTTGTAAAAGTTCATAAAATTTTGTGGAATTGTGAATATTATGAGTTGCTATAGAATTATAGGAATTTTGGTTAAAAGGGAATTTCACTTAAGGATGTTAATTGATTGAATTTGGAGGAAAGAATTAAATTGTATAGTAGTTAATTGTTGAGGGTAAATAAGTAAAAATAAAATTTAAGGGTGAAAGGGTTGAATTCGTGTTTGAATTAGTTAATTAAATTATTGTATTATGTTTAGATCAAGAAACGAGTGGATCGGTTGTTAATCGTGGGAAATAGAAGGTTGTTGAATAATTGTCTTCGGTTCTTGGTAGCTATCGCAATTCGGTAAGTTTCTACGGTTACTTTGGTTATAATTCATTATTAGATATTGTTCTTGATGTTTATATGTTTTCGAAATTTCTGAATCAAATTGATCTATGTTAATTATACTGAATTTCTGAAATAATTTCGATAGATCAAGTAAAAGTTTCTTGCATGAGACTTTTGACTGAATTTCTGATCTGGACCGATTTCTTGCATGTGTTGCGGACTCAGATGTACATGTGACTCGGATTTAGCCTGGACTGGTATTCCGTTGTCGTTTTACATGTATACCTAGCCCTAGCTAGGCTAATTTATTTGTGTTGTCATTGGTTTAACTTGGACGAGTAACCTAACATATTTAATCTGTATCTAATTAGCTCTTACGAGCATTATCTGTTTTCGGACTCATGTATGTGAATACTTTCACAAAGATCCATCAGAAGAATAAAAGTTAATTTATACGAAATTATTTCAATGAAATAAGTGAATTACGAATTTTGATTACCTGTACAGTTAAATGTTATTGACATGAAATTGTTGGGCTGTGTTGTGATAAAGTTAAGGTTATTTGTTATGTGCAAATATCATTTAAATAGGTTTGGTAAGTTGTATGTTAAATTGTGGAGACTTACTAAGTAATTCACATACTTACTTTGTTATTATTTTTTGTAGATTTTGAACTTTTGGGGCGTGTTGATTGGCTCGTTGGAGCTCACACATATCATCGATAATCATTGGTAGATTTTGAAGACTTGGTTGGTGGTTATATGTGGCATGTATATATGATGTTTATTTTGTGTTTGTTTGAACATGTTATGTACTTAAGATGCAAATGCTTGTTTATATATAGTTGATATATGTTTTACGAGTTTGGTTCTTTTGGGAGTGTTTGGTATAAGTTATGTTGAATAAGGTTGATATATGGTATGAAGTTGTAAGGATAATGTTGAGGGCTCTTAATGGTCACTAAACTAACTATAACTACGACAAAGGCAAGCACACCTATCGAACAATAGTATAGCTATGGTGAGAAGGGAATATCGTATCCACGAGGACTAAAAGTACTAGAAATTACTATTTTTCTATTATTTAGCCGATAAATCGAAGGAATTTTTTTAATCTAAAATAAACTAAACTAATTACTAAGAACACAACAGATAGTGAATTAGGAAAATAAACGAAGATAACCAATGAAATAGTGATAAACCGTAATTTATACATATTTTGACCCCATGCTTGGCTTATTTTTGGAAGAATTTTCATTAGATTTGATGAATTCGATGCTTCTAATACTTTAATTTCATGTTTTACACTCAGGAGAGCTTAGGGAGCTGAAAAGAACGAGAAACGGGCCAAAATTGCCCTACCTCGGAAATCAACACGGCCTGAACTTCCGCACACGGGCAGACCACACAGCCGTGTGTGACGAGCAGAATTTAGCACTGCCCAAGCCATCACGCACAGGTGTGTCACACGGGCGTGTCCCTGCCGTAACTAGTTTTAATTTTGTAACATCCCGAAATAGGGCCTAAACGGAATAGTGGTTGCGAAACCACAAATCCGAGTCAGTAAAATATTTTAATATTATTTTCAGTGCTTATAATGTGTGAATTATTATGTGTGAAATTTTCGTGAATTAATTTTATTGTTAGTGTGCTTAATTTAAAGAAAAGGACTAAATCGCATAAGTGGGAAAAAAATAGCCATTATGAAATTAAGTGGTTGAATTGATGTGTTTATCTATAAGGGAGGACTTAAGTTATAAATTGTTCATTTGATAGCATAGTGGACGGCATCATGGCTTTAATTTTACATTATTTTGTTTTTATAAGCATAAAACATATGCTAAAGTTATATATTATAATATAAGATAATAACAAAGATATGACAAAAAAAAAAGAAGCCATTATCTTCCTCCTTGGCCGAAAGTAAGAAAAAAAAAGAAGAAAGTTGTTAGTGGGTGGAAATAATGTATAATAAGTAAAGTTAAATATAAGTAATAATATGTATATATTATATCATAGATTAAAAAAAAAAAAAGAACAACCATGCATGTTCTTTGTTTCTGCCGAAACTAAAGAACATAAGAAAGAAAAGAAAGCTTTAAGAGTTTGGCAATTTATTAAGCTCAATCAAGGTATGTAATCAGCTCGGTTTTCGATAATTTTTACGTTTTTGAGATCGTTGCTTTGAGTGCTACAAAACCCATGTTTCAATTTTGAATTTTGATGAATATTTTGAGTTATGCCATTGATGAGAACTTGTAATTTTTGTTGTTTGATGGTAGAAAATGAAAGATATGTGTTAGATTAACAAGTTTTGTCTTTGGATTTTTGATGAATTTAAGTAGTTTGGACTAAATTAGTAAAAGTTGTTATTGTTCATAAGTATGTGTTATAATAAGAATTTGAAGTTGCTATAGAAGGGAAAAATGTTCAGCATGTTATAAAACATAAGAATAAGGGCTGAAGTTTAATTTTCGAGCCTAGGGGCAAAATTGTAAATATGTAAAAGTTTAGGGGCAAAATTGTAATTTTGCCAAAGTTAGAGTTAATGACTGTTTTGATAAATATGAGTATTAAATAAGCTAAATTTGCTATTATAGATCAAGAAGAACGAAATCCAGAGTTAGATCGGGGAAAGAAAAAGATAGTGGACTAAATCGATATAGTTTATCGATTTTGTTTCGAGGTAAGTTTGCAGTAAATAAATGCAATATTCTGTTATTTTACATTTAATATTATTAAATTCCAGCATTTGTATATTTATTCTGTAAATTTATTATTCAAAGACTCAAGTATGAATTAACGGAAAAGTTATCGCAGAAAGTTCCGGTTGAACCTTAGGAATGTGGAGGATACAAATGTCATGACATTAGGGTTTAAGGAAATCATGTAAGACCATGTCAAGACATGGCATTGATAAGTTACTATAAGGCAAAGGTCCCATGTAAGACCATGCCAAGGCATGGCATTGGTGAGTTTATAAGGCAAAGGTCCCATGTAAGACCATGCCAAGGCATGGCATTGGTGAGTTCACAAGGCAAGGATACCACGTAAGACCATGTCAAGACATGGCAATGGTTAAGTTTCATAAGGAAAGGTACCCGCGTATCCTTAGTATTCCAAGTGGTTCAACGGGAAAATTCAAAGAGTATACCAAAGTAAAGGTAAGACAAGTTCAAGCTAAAAAGGTAAGGTAAGATAAATTCATGTTAAAAGGCAAGGTAAGAATACAAGTTTGAGTATATTGAGTTAAAAGCTTAAGTGATCTTGATAAGAAAAGAATAAGATAATTCATTAAGAATGTTGTTATCTATTTACATGTAAACTTACTAAGCTTTATGCTTACTCCCATTCTTTATTTTTTTTAGTATTACAAGCCAACTCGAGGATCGAAAGGACGTCGGAGATCGTTACACACTATCAAAGGATTATATTGGTATTTTGTGACTCGAACGTTTTAAGTTATGGCATGTATAGGGATTTAGCCATTTTATGTGTGTGACCTTATGATATGGCTTATTATAGACTTGTAAATGCTTGGTAATGATTAGCCATTAAAATGGTTAATTAAGAACATGTTTTGGATGTTATGAAATGCCTAGTTGATAGTTATTTTAAAAAAATTATGTAATTATATGCAGGGGAATAGTTAGACAGCAGCAGTGACGTGATTTTGAAAAATCACCAAAAATAGTAGAAATTGAATTGGGTTGTGCATGAGATATAGAATTAAAGCTTATTGAGTCTATTTTCATATAAAGAAAACGGTGTAGGAAAAAGAGTTGTATATTATGAGATAATTGATTTTTAGTGAAGAGAATTTAGAACTGTCAAACTGTGTAATAGGGGAGACTTTAACTAATAAACTGTACTAGTTGGCCACACCAAAAATTCTGGAAAAATTATAGTAAGAAGATATATGAGTCTAGTTTCAGGGAAAATTTACGGATCTAGATTTCGAGTTTCTTAACTCGAGCTATAATTGATTTAGTGAACATGACGCAGATGGACAGTTTTAAACTTTTATGCCCCGAACTAGTAAGTTAAGTCTAATAATGCCTCGTACTAGACTCCGGAAACGGTCTCGGGTAAGCGGTGTTACATTTATTGGTATCAGAGCCAGAGTTTAGTCGGTTCTCGGAATATTTAGTATGAGTAAGAGTCTATCTATACATGCCATACTTATATTTTGATAGTGTGACGACTCTTGACGATTTAAAATTTTTTTTATATAGTTATGGATCCCGAACGAGCTGGTGCAGATGATGTAGAGAGTAGTGCACCCACTCCCGCTGAAGGGATGGTGCCACAAGATAGTCGTGAAAGGCCCGTTACAGTTAGTCAGGGAGGAGGGGCTCGAGAAGCCTTCTTCCAAGCTATGAATGAATGGTTTGCTGAGTTCGTTCGTACGAATCCGGCCATTAGACCTCCACCCCCTCATGATCCACAGACTACCCATGTAGCTTCCCCAGTTATAAATACCGTTAGAAGAGAGAAACCACCCGTTGACAAGATCAGAAAACAAGGGGCTGAAGAGTTTCGGGCTACCAAAGATGATGATGCAGAGAAAGCTGAATTTTGGCTCGAGAACACTATCAGAGTCTTTGATGAGTTATCCTGCACACCAGAAGAATGTATTAAATGTGTGGTGTCACTTCTTAGAGATTCGGCTTACCAGTGGTGGAAGACACTTGTGTCAGTAGTACCGAAGGAAAGAGTTACTTGGGATTTCTTTCAGGAGGAGTTCCGTAAGAAGTACATCAGTTAGAGGTTTATTGACCAGAAAAGAAAAGAGTTCCTTGAGTTAAAACAGGGTAAGATGACTGTGATCGACTATGAACGTGAATTTATCCGACTCAGCAATTATGCTCGAGAGTGTGTGTCTACAGAGGCTATCATGTGCAAAAGATTTGAGGATGGGCTCAATGATGATATCCGACTGTCAGTTGGTATTTTAGAGATAAAGGAGTTTGTTGTTTTAGTTGAACGAGCCTGTAAGGCAGAAGAGTTGTTAAAAAGAAAGGGTAAAGCTGAAATTGAGATGCAAGACACGAAAAAAAGACAGATGAGCAAGTCATTTCAGTCTACATCCAAGAGGCCTAGAGAGTTTTCTACGAGACCTAATTTTCAACCGGGTATTTTAGCCGAAACAGAGGTGGAAGATTTATAGATTCAAAAGCTCAAACCACTTCGATTGCGAGTGTTGGCAGTATTCAGCCTGATAGGCCCGAGTGTCCTCAATGTGGTCGACGCCATCCAGGTCAATGTTGAGCAACTAAGACTGGTTGTTTCCGATGTGGTGCACCGGATCATTTCATTCGGGAGTGTCCCGAGATGGTTAAAAAAGAAGTAATACCGAGTGCAAGATCAGGTAATGCCCCCGTTAGAGGCAGATCTCAGAGAAATTCAGGAGTAGGGGCAGGTAGAGGTACATTCAGAGATACAGCAACAAGATCAGATGTTAGAGCACCCACAAGGACTTATGCTACCCGTGCTCGTGAAGAGGCATCTTCCCCCGACGTAATTACGGGTACATTTTCTCTTCATGATGTTAATGTTATTGCTTTGATTGATCCGGGGTCAACCCATTCCTATGTTTGCATGAAATTAATGCCTAGTATGAACATGCCCATAGAGTTTACAGAATTTGTGATTAAAGTATCGAACCCATTAGGTCAGCATGTGTTAGTAAACAAAGTATGTAAAAAATGCCCTTTGATGATTAGAGGTTACTGTTTTCCGGCTGATCTCATGCTATTTCCATTTGATGAGTTTGATGTGATTCTTGGTATGGATTGGTTAACTGCACATGATGTGATAGTGAATTGTGGAAAAAGATTCATTGAGTTGAAGTGTGAAAATGGTGAGTTCCTTCGGGTTAATTCAGATGAGTTAGATAGTTCAATTTCCATGATTTCTGTTATGTCTGCTCAGAAATGTTTAAGGAAAGGATGTGAAGCTTATCTTGCTTTTGTGTTGAATACTAAAGATCCAGAGTTGAAAATTGAATCAGTACCTGTGGTAAATGAGTTCCCTGATGTGTTTCCGGAAGAACTACCAGGTTTACCTCCTATCAGAGAAGTTGAGTTTGGTATTGAACTGATTCCAGGTACCACACCTATTTCTATTACTCCTTATAGAATGGCTTCAATAGAATTGAAAGAATTGAAAGCTCAGTTACAGGAATTAACTGATAAAGGCTTTGTAAGACCTAGTTATTCACCATGGGGCGTGCCAGTGTTATTTGTGAAAAAGAAGGACGGTTCCATGAGATTGTGCATAGACTATCGACAGCTTAACAAGGTAACCATCAAGAACAAATATCCATTACCTAGAATAGATGATTTGTTTGATCAATTGAAGGGAGCCACTCTGTTCTCTAAGATAGATTTGAGATCCGGATACTATTAGTTGCGAGTTAAAGAGTCAGATGTTCCAAAGACTGCTTTTCGAACTAGGTATGGTCACTATGAGTTTCTTGTGATGCCATTTGGCTTAACTAATGCTCCTGCCATTTTCATGGATTTAATGAACCGAATTTTCAGACCTTACTTGGACAAGTTTGTAGTTGTGTTCATTGATGACATCTTGATTTATTCTTATGATGAGACTGAGCATGCAGAGCATTTGAGAACAGTTTTACAGATTTTGAGAGATAATCAGCTTTATGCCAAATTTAGCAAAAGTGAGTTCTGGTTACGGGAAGTTTGTTTTCTTGGACACGTTGTCTCAGGTGAAGGTATTAAAGTTGATCCGAATAAGATTTCAGCCATTGTTGATTGGAAGCCTCCCAAGAATGTATCAGAGGTCAGAAGTTTTCTTGGTCTTGCCAGTTATTATAGACGATTTGTAGAGGGATTTTCCATGATAGCTACTCCATTGACAAGATTGCTACAAAAAGATGTCAAGTTTGAATGGACTGAGAAGTGTCAGCAGAGTTTCGACAAGTTAAAGGCATTGTTGACTGAAGCTCCTGTCTTAGTACAACCAGAACCAGGTAAAGAGTTTGTAATTTACAGTGATGCATCCTTAAATGGACTAGGCTGTGTACTTATGTAAGAAGGAAGGGTAATTGCTTATGCCTCTAGACAGTTAAAACCACATGAGAAAAATTATCCGACACATGATTTAGAGTTAGCTGCTATTGTATTTGCATTAAAAATTTGGAGACATCACTTGTATGGTGAGAAATGCCGAATATTCACTGATCATAAAAGTTTGAAGTACTTGATGACTCAGAAAGATCTGAACTTGAGGCAAAGAAGATGGCTAGAGTTGATTAAAGATTATGAGCTAGTGATCGATTATCACCCGGGTAAGGCAAATGTTGTTGCTGATGCTTTGAGTAGAAAACCGTTATTTGCATTGAGAGCTTTGCACACTAGTTTGGCATTATCAGATGATGGTTCTATTTTAGCTGAGTTGAGAGCTAAACCGACGTTTCTTAAAGAAATTTGTGAAGCTCAGAAGGATGACAGTGAGTTGCAAGCCAAAAGAGTTCAGTGCGAGTCAAGTGTAGAGTCTGATTTTCAGATCGGTTCTGACGGTTGTTTGTTGTTCAGAGACAGAGTATGTGTACCAAAGAATGATGAGCTTGTTAAGAAAATCTTACAGGAAGCACATAGCAGTTCTTTGTCTATTCACCCAGGTAGTACCAAGATGTATAATGATTTGAAGAAAATGTATTGGTGGACAGGAATGAAAAGAAATATATCAGAGTTTGTTTCTAGATGCTTGATCTGTCAGCAGGTAAAGGCCGAACATCAGGTACCTTCAGGTTTATTGCAGCCTGTATTAGTTCCCGAGTGGAAATGGGATCGAGTTACTATGGATTTTGTGACAGGATTGCCTTCGACACCGAGAAAGAAAGATGCAGTATGGGTTGTGATTGATAAGTTAACAAAGTCGGCTCATTTTATCCTAGTTCGTATGGATTATTCACTTGACAAGTTGGCCGAGTTATATATTACAGAGATTGTGAGACTACATGGAGTACCGTTATCGATTATCTCAGATAGAGATCCGAGATTTACCTCACGGTTTTGGAAGAAATTGCAGGAAGCTTTAGGTACAAAGTTGAGTTTTAGTACAGCTTTCCATCCTCAGACTGATGGTCAATCAGAGAGAGTTATTCAGGTACTTGAAGATATGCTTAGATGTTGTGTATTAGAATTTCAAGGTAGTTGGGAGAAATATTTACCATTAATAGAGTTTGCTTATAATAATAGTTATCAATCGAGTTTGAAGATGGCACCTTATGAAGCTTTGTATGGACGTAAATGTCGCACACCTTTGTATTGGACAGAGCTTAAGGAAAATCAGATTTACGGGGCTGATCTAGTCAAAGAAACAGAAGAAAAAGTAAAAGTCATCGGAGATTGCTTGAAAGCAGCTTCAGATAGACAGAAATCCTATGCAGATTTGAAAAGAAAAGATATTGCATTTCAAGTTGGTGATAGGGTATTCTTGAAAGTATCCCCGTGGAAGAAAGTTCTCAGATTTGGCAAGAAAGGCAAATTAAGTCCCCGTTTTATTGGATCGTTTGAGGTGATCGAGAGAGTTGGGCCATTGGCATATCGATTGGCTTTGCCAACTGAGTTAGAGAAGATTCATAATGTGTTTCATGTGTCTATGCTACGTCGTTATCGTTCAGATCCATCGCATGTGATTTCGCAAATAGAGGTTGAGATTCAGCCAGATATGACTTACAGGGAGGAACCAATAAAAATTCTAGCTCGAGAGGTTAAGCAATTAAGGAATAAAAGTATTGCACTTGTGGAAGTATTATGGAATAGGCATGGAATAAAAGAGGCTACATGGGAGCCCGAAGAGACTATGCGAAAACAGTACCCAAATCTCTTTACAGGTAAGATTTTCGGGGACGAAAATCCCTAAAGGGGGGGAGAAATGTAACATCCCGAAATAGGGCCTAAACGGAATAGTGGTTGTGAAACCACAAATCCGAGTCAGTAAAATATTTTAATATTATTTTCAGTGCTTATAATGTATGAATTATTATGTGTGAAATTTTCGTGAATTAATTTTATTGTTAGTGTGCTTAATTTAAAGAAAAGGACTAAATCGCATAAGTGGGAAAAAAATAGCCATTATGAAATTAAGTGGTTGAATTGATGTGTTTATCTATAAGGGAGGACTTAAGTTATAAATTGTTCATTTGATAGCATAGTGGACGGCATCATGGCTTTAATTTTACATTATTTTGTTTTTATAAGCATAAAACATATGCTAAAGTTATATATATTATAATATAAGATAATAATAATAAAGATATGACAAAAAAAAAAAAAAGAAGCCATTATCTTCCTCCTTGGCCGAAAGTAAGAAAAAAAAAGAAGAAAGTTTTTAGTGGGTGGAAATAATGTATAATAAATAAAGTTAAAATATAAGTAATATATGTATATATTATATCATAGATTAAAAAAAAAAAAAAAGAACAACCATGCATGTTCTTTGTTTCTGCCGAAACTAAAGAACATAAGAAAGAAAAGAAAGCTTTAAGAGTTTGGCAATTTATTAAGCTCAATCAAGGTATGTAATCAGCTCGGTTTTCGATAATTTTTACGTTTTTGAGATCGTTGCTTTGAGTGCTACAAAACCCATGTTTCAATTTTGAATTTTGATGAATATTTTGAGTTATGCCATTGATGAGAACTTGTGATTTTTGTTGTTTGATGGTAGAAAATGAAAGATATGTGTTAGATTAACAAGTTTTGTCTTTGGATTTTTGATGAATTTAAGTAGTTTGGACTAAATTAGTAAAAGTTGTTATTGTTCATAAGTATGTGTTATAATAAGAATTTGAAGTTGCTATAGAAGGGAAAAATGTTCAGCATGTTATAAAACATAAGAATAAGGGCTGAAGTTTAATTTTCGAGCCTAGGGGCAAAATCGTAAATATGTAAAAGTTTAGGGGCAAAATTGTAATTTTGCCAAAGTTAGAGTTAAGGACTGTTTTGATAAATATGAGTATTAAATAAGCTAAATTTGCTATTATAGATCAAGAAGAATGAAATCCAGAGTTAGATCGGGGAAAGAAAAAGATAGTGGACTAAATCGATATAGTTTATCGATTTTGTTTCGAGGTAAGTTTGCAGTAAATAAATGCAATATTCTGTTATTTTACATTTAATATTATTAAATTCCAGCATTTATATATTTATTCTGTAAATTTATTATTTAAAGACTCAAGTATGAATTAACGGAAAAGTTATCGCAGAAAGTTCCGGTTGAACCTTGGGAATATGTAGGATACAAATGTCATGACATTAGGGTTTAAGGAAATCATGTAAGACCATGTCAAGACATGGCATTGATAAGTTACTATAAGGCAAAGGTCCCATGTAAGACCATGCCAAGGCATGGCATTGGTGAGTTTATAAGGCAAAGGTCCCATGTAAGACCATGCCAAGGCATGGCATTGGTGAGTTCACAAGGCAAGGATACCACGTAAGACCATGTCAAGACATGGCAATGGTTAAGTTTCATAAGGAAAGGTACCCGCGTATCCTTAGTATTCCAAGTGGTTCAACGGGAAAATTCAAAGAGTATACCAAAGTAAAGGTAAGACAAGTTCAAGCTAAAAAGGTAAGGTAAGATAAATTCATGTTAAAAGGCAAGGTAAGAATACAAGTTTGAGTATATTGAGTTAAAAGCTTAAGTGATCTTGATAAGAAAAGAATAAGATAATTCATTAAGAATGTTGTTATCTATTTACATGTAAACTTACTAAGCTTTATGCTTACTCCCATTCTTTATTTTTTTTTAGTATTACAAGCCAACTCGAGGATCGAAAGGACGTCGGAGATCGTTACACACTATCAAAGGATTATATTGGTATTTGTGACTCGAACGTTTTAAGTTATGGCATGTATAGGGACTTAGCCATTTTATGTGTGTGACCTTATGATATGGCTTATTATAGACTTGTAAATGCTTGGTAATGATTAGCCATTAAAATGGTTAATTAAGAACATGTTTTGGATGTTATGAAATGCCTAGTTGATAGTTATTTTAAAGAAATTATATAATTATATGCAGGGGAATAGTTGGACAGCAGCAGTGACGTGATTTTGAAAAATCACCAAAAATAGTAGAAATTGAATTAGGTTGTGCATGAGATATAGAATTAAAGCTTATTGAGTCTATTTTCATATAAAGAAAACGGTGTAGGAAAAAGAGTTGTATATTATGAGATAATTGATTTTTAGTGAAGAGAGGTCAGAACTGTCAAACTGTGTAATAGGGGAGACTTTAACTAATAAACTGTACTAGTTGGCCACACCAAAAATTCTGGAAAAATTATAGTAAGAAGATATATGAGTCTAGTTTCAGGGAAAATTTACGGATCTAGATTTCGAGTTTCGTAACTCGAGTTATAATTGATTTAGTGAACATGACGCAGATGGACAGTTTTAAACTTTTATGCCCCGAACTAGTAAGTTAAGTCTAATAATGCCTCGTACTCGACTCCGGCAACGGTCTCGGGTAAGGGGTGTTACAAATTCTATTCGAAAAAGGCTACTTGTGGGCCAAGAAAGGCGTCCCAAAGCCTATATAAACACCCTAGGGGGCAACCTAAGAGTGGACGCCGAGTAGAAGGTAGAAAATACTCGAAGACAACTATCAGGAGCAGCTCGGAAGAAGGATCTTCGTCAAGACTGAAGATATCCCATCAAGTTCTTTAGAAATTTTTGGGTTTTCTTATGTTTTGTTGTTTTCCTTATTTTAAGATGTTTCTCTCTATTAGTATGAACTAAATTCCTTAAATACCTATGGGGATGAAACCTAATACAGATCTTATTATTATTTGATTTATAAGATAAATACTTGTTCTTATTCTTAATTGTGAGTTTCTATTCTTGTTTTGATAATTCAAGTTATTGATTCAAGTCGAATGTGCTTATTCAGTGGAGCAAAAGTCCCTGTTTAAGAGTAGATCAACACAATTAAGCGGCGTTGATTGCAACCCTAGAAATAGGGCGACAAAAATATGTCGGATTAGAGTCAAATCTAATAAGGGAATCCCTAGATCGAGTTAATGCGACAATAAGGGTTTTAATTAGAAAGAGATTTCAATTAATCAACCTAGAGTCAGTTGTTTTTAGTCTCGAAAGAGATATTAACATAAATCAGGGATTTCTACGGATTAAGTCAAGTGAATAAATCGTATGAATCAAAAGTAATAAGTGAAGTCTAGGTGGATTCTTCCTTAGGTATTGCCTTTATCATATAAGTTGTCTAAAAGTATTTTCCTAATTCATTCTCTGTCGTGCTCTTAATTATTTTAGTTTAAAAAAAATCACTCCAGTTCTTAGGTTAGATAATAAAAAGATAGTAATTACTAGTACTCTTGGTCCTTGTGGATACGATATTACCGGTCTTACCATAACTATACTATCTTGCCTTTATTGTGATCATAGTTAGTTTTAGACACATAAGATAGACAATACCCAGGAAAGAATCCACCTAGACTTCACTTATTAATCTAAGTCTGAATTAAACGATTTATTCACTTGCGTTTTGATCCGTAAAAATCCCTAAATTATGTTAATATCTCTTTCGAGAGTAAGAACAACTGCCTCTAGGTTGATTAATTGAAATCTCTTTCTAATTAAAACCCTTATTGTCGCATTAACTCAATTAATGGATTCCCCTATTAGATTTGACTCTAATATGGTAGATTTATGTCATCCCATTTCTTAGATTGCATGCAACTCCATTCAATTATACTAGATCTACTCTTAAACAATGACTTTTGCTCAACTGAAATAAGCACATTAAACTTGAATCAATTTCTCAGAAATATTAAAACAAGAAATAAGCATACATAATTGAGAACAAGAATCAAATATTTATCATGTAATTCAAAAATCAAATAATAAGATCCATCATAGGTTTTATCTTTCCTAGGTATCTAGGGAATTTAGTTCATAATTTGGAATAAAACCATCTCAAAGTAGGATAACAACAAGACATAAAGAAACCCAATAAAACTTCTAAGGAAATTGAATAGAGATCTTCAATCTTGAAGGATATCCGCTTCTGAGTTGAATCCGGTGGCTTTTTTCAAGTCATTTCTTCGTTCTTCTCTATGTGCTCCCTCAGGTCTTCTTCTAATATGTATTTATAAATATTAGAATGCTCAGAAACCCTAAAAATTGGGTTTTTCCGCGTAAAAGGGAAACAAAGTGCGAAATCGACACGGGCTTGCACATGGGCATGTGGTCAGACCGTGTGGAAATGTCCAGGCCGTTTGGATCCTGAAAATAGCTCTTTTTGTTCGATTTTGGCCCGTTTTTCGCTCCTTTCACTCCCTTATGCTCACCTAAGTATAGAAACATGAATTTAAAGGATTAGGAGCATCAAATTCACTAATTTACATAATAAATCATCCAAAAACCCATCAAGATTGAGATTAAAAACATGTTACTTTTATGGTTTATCAACTCTTGATGTTTGAATGGATGGAATGTATGAATTTGTTAAGATTGATTACAAATTTATTTGGTAATTGAATTGTAGTGTCAATGAGGGCACACTGGTTAGGCATATAGGTTGTATGTTTTTGACATGTTTTAGACTTGTTTGAAGGTGTTTTGATGGGCTCAAAACTAACAAATATTTCGACAAAGGCAAGCGCACTTATCGAACAGTAGTATAGCTTTGGTGAGTCCGGAATATCATATCCTCAAGGACTAAAAATTACTAGTAATAACTATCTTTCTATTATCTAGCGTAATAATTCAGAGGTTTTGTTTAAATCTAAAATTTAACTAACTAATTAATTAACGATGAACGCGATAGAGAATGAAGAAATAATCGAATAAACCAAAGATGAGGACAATACCCAAGGAAGAATCCACCTAGACTTCACTTATTATTCTGACTCTGAATTAAATGATTTATTTACTTGACTTAATCCGTAGAAATCCCTAAATTATGTTAATATCTCTTTCGAGACTAAAGACAACTGACTCTAGGTTGATTAATTGAAATCTCTTTCTAATTAAAACCCTATTATCGTATTAACTCGATTTATGAATTCCCTTATTAGATTTGACTCTAATCCGGCAGATTTATGTCATCCTATTTCTAGGGTTGCAATCAACTCCGCTTAATTATGCTAGATCTTCTCTTAAACAGGGACTTTTGCTCCACTGAATAAGCACATCAATCTTGAATTAATATTCCTGAAAACATTAAAACAACGATTAAGAACACATAATTAAGAACAAGAACAAGTATTTATCACATAATTCAGATTTATTAAATAATAAGATTCATTTAGGTTTCATCCTCCCTAAGTATTTAGGGAGTTTAGTTCATAAAGTAAAAGGAAAACATCATAGAATTAAGAAAACAACAAGACATAAAGAACTCAAAAACTTCTAAAGAACTTGATGGAGATCTTCAATCTTGAATGAGATCCTGCTTCCGAGATGATTCCGACGGCTTCCTTCGAGTAATCTCTTCGATCTACTCTGCGTGTCCTCTTTAGGTCTGTCCTGGCTCGTATTTATAGACTTTAGAAGGCTCAAAAACCCTAATATTTGGCTTTTTCCGTGTGAAAATAAAGCAGGGTGCGGCAGGGACACGGGCGTGTGCTCAGCCCGTGTGAGAGTGCGCAGGCCTTGTGGGAATTCGAGTGAATCGTGATCGACACGGCCTGGCAAACGGGCGTGTGTCCAGCCCGTGTAAGTCACACAAGCATGTGCTCTACCCGTGTGGTTCTGGCTTGGCCATGTGGATCCTTAAGGTGTCCCGTTTTTGTCCAATTTTGGCCCGTTTTCCGTTCCTTTCGCTTCCCTATGCTCTGCTAAGTATAGAAACATGAATTTAAAGGATTAGGAGCATTGAATTCACCAAATTCTATAAATAAACATCTAAAAACACGCTAAGCGTGAGATTAAAATGTGTTACTTTTATGGTTTATCAAATATCCCCACACTTAAGCGTTTGCTTGTCCTCAAGCAAAATCCTCAACTCACAATTAAAATCAACTTCCTCAATTCATAATTCTCTTCAATAATGTCTTATCCTAATTCACAGATAATTCATACATTGCTATTTTAACTAAAAGAGTCCTAAAGATTCAAACAATCTAAGTCACAAATTTTTGTAGCATGAAAACATAGGTGTTTCCCCTTACCTAAATAATTACCTTTGATTCAAAACCGTCAAGAATTGACATCCTCACTAAAGATTCACTCAAATCACTCAATGTGTTTAAGGTTCAAATCAAGCACTCAAAAGTCAAACATGACAGTTATTAATATAGGCTTGCATGAAAATCAAATCTCCACCACTATAAAATGAGATGATACACAAATCAAAAGGTCTTAAAAAGGGTTGTAATGGGGCTTAGGTAAAAAGTGTGGATAAAGGCTGAATTAGAGGGTTAGAATCGAGATCAAATTGACAATTTACCTAACTAGAAAAATAAACTAAGACTGAATAATTACATCAATTGAAAACTTATCACTAATAACACGAGCTTCTTCTCAAAATGTGAAATTAACCATTTAAGCTCAAATAACATAGAATTAATATTGATTTTTTTAAGTATAATAATAACGAAATTAACAACTGAAATAAAAAACATAGTTAGGCAACTGATCAAATCAAACCTCGGCAAAAAGGGAGTCAATGAAATAGGGAAAATTCTTAATGAATCAAAAAGAATGAGTTTTGGGCTAATATTAAAGGTATATCAAGAAACGGTTTATTAGCATCAAAGGGTTTACTAGGGGTTAATTATTAAGGTAGGCTTTTTGGGATGAGTGGGTTAAAACCTAGGTCCCTTTATCATCTCAGTATATCAAATCAAAAGTGTGGTCTCAATATGTATAATCGAAGCAAGTTCTAGAATAACAAATCAATATTGACACACTCATAACCAATAATAAAGTGAGCAAGAAAAGTATATGCTCTAAAAGGCTCAAAATCTTACAAAAATTATGGTTTTTGATGTCAATCTTGCAAATTTCAAAATTCAAAGTAATATTTAAATTTAGGAAAACAACCTAATAAATTTTTAATTCTGAAAATAGACTTATCATGCTTGATTCTCTAATGTCTTAAAGTTTAAATCGTTAATGCACAATTACCTGTGACTTAATCCAAAACATATCAATAAAAATCATAAGTTAATAGAAATTTTATTCTAATAGTAATATGAGAAAATTTAATTAAGAACAAGACATAAGTTAGGGATTTTCTAATAATACTATAGTTAACCTCCCCACACTTAAGATGTACATTGTCCCCAATGTACCAAAAATATAATAAGAATATCATAAAAGAGGGAGATAAGTGAAACTTCTTGAAATTTGGATGAAATCCGTGGAATAGTTGACACGAAATTGTAGATATAACAAAGTGAAATGCATAATTCTGAGCACTAATAAGAAAATAAACGCAACTGTGGAAGACGATTAAGGGATTACTCGATTAGGAATAATTATAAAAGCTAAAATATAGTTCAGAAAATAAAAGATAAGTCTTTTAAAATAAAAAACATAAAGGGAAATAGACTAAAAATAAAAATAAAAATAAAAATAAAGATAAAAATAAAAAGAAAATAAATGGACTCAAAGGTCCTTATCGTCAGATGCGTAACGAGGTGGCGGTACTGAAGGTGAAATATGTAGATGGTGGCATATCTACTGCAAAGTGGCCTCGAGACTGTCGAACCGCTGATAACACTGCTGCTCGAAGTGAGTGAGTCACTCGGATATGTCGGTCAAAGGAGCAGCAGAAGAGGGAAGTCTGTAACTCGGTGGTGGAGGGTGTGGTGGATCATCGTGAGGGAGAGGAACATCCTCAGTGATGTCCTTGGGATCATTCTGATCATCAGGATGATACAATCGGTACTGGGGAGGATCGAATCCACGACGCCTCTCGATCATCCTCATGTGAAGCATGCTCGATATGCACTGAGGGGACATCTGGCCAACAAATGTGAGCGTGAAGGACTGCTCCGGTGTGTCGAGGAGATTGAAGTGTCGAGCTAGGCGAGTCATGTAAGGGCCTAAGTAGATAGGGCCCCTCCTGTGGCGGTCTGTTTGATGGCGGAAGGATAGAGCGATGAAGTACGCCAACTCGATAATATGGCCGTAGGCCATGCTCCATAAGTAGTAGGCATCGCGCGTGCTCACAACATCGGTGCTCTCTCTTCGACCTGTCAAAGTGTGAGTGAGGAGTGCGTGAATATACCTTAAGGTAGGAGAGAGAGAAGCCGCCTTCGAGCGACTAGAATCATAGGTCGTCGAGCACCGATATTGTTCCAACAACGCGAGGGTGAGTAATGAATATGGCAATGTAGCTGAAGAAAGTCCTCGGCGCTCATGAACTCCTCTGTATAATGTCCCAAAGCAACACTGAATTCTGGAACGCTCATGTGGCCCACCAAACTGCCAAGGCGAAAGACGATGATGCCGGGCTCGTCCTGTCATAACGCTCTGAAGATGGAATGTCGAGCAAAACTCCAGAGTAATCTCCATAAAAGTGGGCTCGATGATACTGAAGAAGCGATCTCATGGTGCTGTGATAATGAGGGCACGAACCTCGTCAGCGAGGTGGACATGCTCCAACGCGGCCCAATCGATGTAGCGGCCCAAACCTAGGGGTCGTGCTCGAAGGAGCTGAAATAGGTTATCCGGTGGGTCCACTGTAAATCGGAGGTAGAGGTGGTGCACTTTAGCGGAGGTGCTCGAGGAGGTTGCACCGGGACCTTTCCGCTTTTTCGAAGCTGGAACGACGACCTTAGTTTTGCCTCGAGTATTCGTCATGGTGTACCTGAAATGTATCAAATAAGATATCACCAAATAAATACCAAGTAGTTATAAGAAATTACTCCTAAATTAGTGTATTAGAGAAAATCGCAGCTATCAAGAATAACAGTGGTGAAAAATACTAGTGGGGTAAAATCAAAAAAACAAAGTTATTAATGAAAGTTAGATTTTGAAAGTAAGAATAAGTTTTACTAGAATCAAATCAAAAATTAATAGTAAATGAAACAAAGAGCAAACTAGAATCAAATTATCCTAAAATTTGTAATTTATTAGGACTAAGATATCATAATAATACTAAGGAAATAATACATGATAGAAAAGGAATAAAGCAAATAAAATAACTAATAACAATTAATAAATGATAAATAATAAAATAATAATAAAGAAAATAGGAAAAAAGGTAAAAAAGTAAGAAAAGAAAGAACCGATGGTGGCAAGGATGGTGGCCAGAGTTGGGCGCTACGGGTCGAGGAAGGACGGTGTACGGGGATGGGTGGTCGGTCAGGTAACGGTGGCGTAAAGGAAAGAAAAGGGAAAGGGGAAAGAAATGGAGGGGGAAAGGAGAGGGAAGGGGGAGGGTTTCGGTTTGGGGAAGAAAGAAAAAGGAGGGAGGAGGGAGGGGAGTTGTCGTTGGCCGATGGCTAGAGTTACGGCGGAGGTTAGGGGGTAAGCGGTGGCTAGGGTTTGGGGGGGTTTGAGAAGGAGAAGGAAGAAGGGTTTGGGGGTTTTATAAGTGACACGGTAGTGTAACGGCCAGTGTTGGGTCACACGGCTGTGTCACACGTCCGTGTGGTCAAGTTCCTAGCCCGTGTTCGTTGTAATTTTGAGAAGCCTAATTTTCACACGACCTTGGACAAACCCATGTGTCCAAGCCGTGTGATCCACACGGCCGAATTGCACGGCCGTGTGTAAAGCCCTTCACTTCTCCCACGCCCGTGTGGATTTCCACACGCCTGTGTGATCGTACACACGACTGTGTGGCCTGCCCGTGGAGCCCCCTGACTTGTTTTAGTTTTGGAATTTGAAAATTTGAACTCCAATTTTCACACGGCCTAGGACATGCCTGTGTAAAATTTGACACCCCCGTGTGCTCGAACACACGGCCGTGTGTCGTGCCCATGGAGCCCCTCTGACTTGTTTAAAATTTGAAAAATTAGGCTCCAATTTTCACACGGCCTTGGACACGCTCGTGTGTCCATGCCGTGTGGTCCACACAGCCGTGTTGCATACCCGTGTAGACTATATTTAGGCCGTGTCTCTGTCGATATTTGGGGATTTTAAGCTCCAGGGTACACACGGCCAAGGACTCGCCCGTGTGGCCAGACCGTGTGGGTGACACGGCCATGTCGTCAAGTCGTGTCGCCCTCTGTCGATTTCTTTAAATTTTAAAAACTAAGTCCTCACATCCACATGGCCAGGGACACGTCCGTGCGTCCAGGCCGTGTGGGTTAAAAACCTGCATTAAAACATGAATAAAAGTAAAAATAAACTAATTAATAGGGTTAGTGCTCAGATTGCCTCCCGAAAAGCGCTTGTTTAAAGTCTTAAGCTAGACTTACCTTTCATTCGCATAATCATGGTGGTTCGAGGAGTTGAAACTCCTCTTTCCTGCTATCAATTTTATTAAAATAAGGTTTTAGACGAGTACTATTTACCTTGAAGGTGCCAAAGTTGGAATGACTTACCTCTATTGTACCATATGGGAAAATGTGAAGTACCGTGAAAGGGGTTGTTCCATTAGGTTCAAAAGTGGCAACACGAGGATCTGCATTATCCATTAGAACTCGGTCTCCAACCTTAATTTGACTTGTTTTATTTTTAGGCTCGTCATGACTCTGCTTTGGTTCATCGTGTACTTTCAATTTCTCCTTAAACTGTGTTCGCCATTCATCTAGTTCCTCGATTTGGACTCTTCGTTCCTGATGAACAGTTCTGTTCTCAATTTGAGAACTTGACCATGGCTCTGTCATCTTTTTTCGAGGAATTTCTTGCAAAGAAGATTGAATATTAAGTTCACTTACATTGAGAGGACTTGTATCATTGATAAACAGTAAAAGTAATATATTTTAATCCCACATTTAGCTTACTTTTTGATGATTTATTCCTTGATTTGTACAAAAAGGTGCTTGTAATCCTTTCTTTTCATGTCTTAGACCTAGGAAAGCACCCGAGGATGAAAAGAACACAAATTGGGCCTAAAACGGAGTAAATGGGCTTTAGCATGAAATTGACACGGCCTGGCCCATAGCCCACACGGCCGTGCCTCGACGAACACTTAGAGCACGACCTCAACTCTGCCTCACACGGCCGTGCCTCACTTTAGAAGTCCGAACACGGTCTAGTCTCGATCCACATGGGCGTGTGACATGGCCGTGACTCTGTCGCTGGAAAGAGAAATTTCAATCGGAAATGGATACTTAGGGAGAAAGAATCGCATTCCAAGAGCCTATATATATATCCCCCAAGTACCACCTTTGAAAGGGATCGAAAACTAGGCCAAGGAGCCAAGCCGAGAAGGTGAAAGTTAGGAAATAACACGAGGATAGCCAGTTGATCCATCCCCAGAAGCCGGAATTATACTCAAGACGACGAAATTCTCTTTCAATTATTTCAGGGGGTTTTAGGGTTTTCTTATGTTTTGTTTTATCTTTTCTCTTACGATGTTTTCTTTATTCATTATGAACTAAACCCCTCAGATACCTGAAGGGGATGAAACCTAGATGGATTTTGTTATTTGATTTCTAAGTTATATGATAAATTACTTAGTTTGTTCTTAATTATGTTGCTTAATTTAAATCTAATGCGCTTAGGTGGAGGAGGAATAGACCCTGCCTAAGAGAAGATCTAACATGATTAAGCGGAATTGATCGAACGCCTAGAGATAAGGTTACGAGATTTTGCCGGATTAGGATGAAACCTAATATGGGAGTCCATTGATCGATTTACTGCTATCCTAGAGGGTTATTATAAGCGAACGAGAGTTCTACTAATTAACCTAGGGTTAGACGTTATTCGCCTCGAGAGAGGGTTTAATATAGGTTAGGGAGTCTTAAGGATCAAGCTAAGTAAAGAAATCATATAATTTGGGGTTAGATAATAAGTGAAGTCTAGGTGGATTCTTCCTGAAGGTATCGTCGCAATCAACTGAGTTTTTCTTCAAAATTACTTTCCAATTCGTTCTTCTTGTCTTTGTGTTCTTAGTTTAAGTCTTCGACAATATAGTTTAAAAGCAACTTTCACTTTAATTTAGGTTAAATAATAAAAAGAAAGTGAGTATTAATACTTTTAGTTCCTTTGGGTTTGATAATCCGGTCTTACCTAAGCTATACTACTGTTCGATAGGTACACTTGCCTTTAATCGTTGTCAGAGTTAGTTTCCAGGTTTGATCATTCTTTTATAAATTTTAAAGCTTTGATTTGCAGCGATCAAGTTTTTGGCGCCGTTGCCGGGGAACTAAAATATTAAGAAAACTCTATTTTTATTACTTTAGCCCTAAATTTTATTTTTCGCAATTTATTTTTGTTTTTTTTTTTACTTTTAGCTGAAATTTTCTTTCTTTCGTTTCCTTAGTAGGTACCTCTAGTTTATGACTAGAAGGAACCCGAGAGGACCTTTCATATTCGACAGCGAAATCGAAGCTACCGCTCATAGGAATTGTTGGGAAACCAGGCGAGCCCTAGATTACACAGAAAGGGAGGAAGAAGGCAGATCCAATCCTACTGAAGGGATGGACGAAAACAACCCACCACCACGTGATGTGGGGGAAAATAATGCTCCACGAACAATGTTTGATTATGCGAAACTGCATTTAACAGGAGCGGAATCTAGTATTGTTAGGCCTGCTATATCTGCTAACAATTTTGAATTAAAGCCTAACACAATACAAATGATTCAACAGTTTGTTCAATTTGATGGTTTGCAGGACGAAGATCCAAACACACATATAGCTAACTTTTTAGAGTTCTGTGATACTTTCAAAATAAATGGCGTGTCTGATGATGCCATACATCTTCGGTTATTTCCTTTTTCATTAAAAAATAAAGCTAAACAGTGGTTAAACTCGTTACAACGAGGGTCAATCACTACATGGGATCAGATGACCGAAAAGTTTTTAATGAAATATTTTCCACCGGCCAAAACGGCCAAATTACGGAATGATATCTCTTCTTTTATGTAGATGGATTTAGAGACGTTGTACGATACATGAGAGAGATTTAAGGATCTCTTGAGGAGGTGCCCACACCATGGCCCACCCTTGTGGCTACAAGTCCAAACTTTCTATAACGGTGTAAACCCCTCAATAAGGCAACTGATCGATTCAGCCACCGGTGGAACCTTGAACAACAAAACTCCAGAAGCAGCCTACGGGTTCATTGAGGAGATGTCACTAGACAATTATCAATGGCAGGCTTCAAGGACTAAACCGACGAAATCAGCAGGAGTTTTCAATGTCGATGCCATGCCCATGCTATCAACGTAGATAGAGATGATGAACAAAAAGCTTGACAGCTTATGTTCTTCACAGGCACATCCAGTCATGCAGTGCGACGCAAGTGGAAACGTGGCGAATCCTGAGTACCCACCTTACCAACCAGGAGCAGAGGACGAACATATGAACTATATAGGTAATAATTTCCGATCCAATAATAATCCTTATAGTAATACTTACAATCCAGGTTGGAGGAACCACCCAAATTTTTCATGGGGAAGTCAAGGAAATCAAGGAAATCAAAGGCAACAACCTCCTCAAAACTTCCAAAATTTGCCCTATCCACAAGAGAAGAAACAAACCCACGAGGAGGAATCGGCAAATACAGAAAAACGCCTACAAGATATCGAGAGAACCCTTAAAAATCAACAAGCGTCAATTAAAAAATTTACCGAGTCGTTTGGGGAACTCACTAAGATGGTTGGAATGTTTACTAAGATGATCTGTGAGATACAAGCTGAAATTTTTCCTAAAGGGACAGAACAGGTAAAAGTAGTCACACTAAGAAGTGGAAAGGAATTACGAGAACCGAAAAAACAAACCCCAAACGAGAACAACAAGGCAAATGATGAGAAGATTGAGGAAGTAACTCCATTACGCAATGAGAACAAACCACCAATTCCATATCCAACAAAGTTAAAAAAAGAACGAATTGATGCCTAATACGGTAAGTTTCTTGAACTTTTTAAACAAATACATATTAACTTACCCTTTGTTGAAGCTATTTCACAGATGCCGAAGTACGCAAAATTCTTAAAGGAACTCTTGACGAATAAGAGGAAACTTGAAGAAGTGTCAACAGTGGAACTTAATGAGGAGTGTTCAACCATCCTCCAAAATAAGTTGCCAACCAAATTGAAAGACCCAAGAAGTTTTACTATCCCTTGTTTAATTGGTAGCCTGAATATTAAGAAAGCATTAGCTGATCTAGGTGCCAGTATTAATTTAATGCCTTACAAAATGTTTAAACAATTAGATCTTGGGGAACCAAAACCTATTAGGATGAGTATTCAGTTAGCAGATAGATCCATTAAATAACCTAGAGGAGTTATCGAAGATGTCTTGGTAAAAATTGATAAATAGATTTTCCCTGTTGATTTCGTTGTGTTAAACATGGATGATTAGCCACTGCTAGAGCTGTTATTGATGTAGGTGATAGTAAACTCGCACTAAGGATAGGTGATGAAGAAATCATTTTTCAAATTTATGATGCCATGCGCTATTCTAAAGAATAAGATGACTCCTGTTATTTTGTTGATACTACTGATCATATCGTTCAATATTCATTACAGGAAATCATACATGAAGACACGACGGAACTGTGCCTGACTCAAGAAGAGGGGGAAGAAGATGAGGACGATGAGTTGAATCTGAATACATCATCATCCAAAAAAATGAAAGAAGAAAGCATAGAAAATGATGACGAATTAAAATAGAAACCCTCCATTGAAGAGCCCCCTAAATTGGAATTAAAACAGTTAGCAAAATACTTAGAATATGCATTCCTTGGGGACAATTTTACGCTACCAGTAATCATCTTTGCAGAGCTAGAACCCAAGGAAAAAGAGGAGCCGATAAAGGTACTAAGAGAGCATAAAAAAGCCATAGCTTGGAAAATTTCTGACATCAAGGGAATAAGCCCCGCATTCTGCACCCAAAAAATTTTAATGGAAGAAGAATATAAGCCGTGTGTGCAACCACAGAGACGGTTAAACCCCAACATGAAAGAAGTTGTCAAAGCTGAGGTAATTAAACTTCTAAATACAGGAATAATTTATCCTATTTCTGACAGCACTTGGGTAAGTCCTGTGCAGGTAGTTCCAAAGAAAGGAGGAATGACGGTAGTGCCCAATGAAAAGAATGAGTTAATTCCCACAAGAACAGTTACAGGGTGGAGAGTCTGTATAGACTATAGGAAGCTGAACGACGCCACCAGAAAAGATCACTTCCCTCTACCTTTCATAGATCAAATGTTGGAAAGATTATCTGGGCATATGTACTACTGCTTCTTGGATGGACTATCCGGCTACTTCCAAATCCTTATAGCTCCTGAAGATCAAGAAAAGAAGACATTCACATGCCCATACGGTACGTTTGCTTATCGTAGAATGCCTTTTGGATTATGCAATGCTCCTGCTACTTTTCAGCGTTGCATGTTGGCAATCTTTGACGAACTCGTGGAAGACATCATGGAGGTATTTATGGATGATTTTTCGGTATTCGATAATTCTTTTCATCTTTGCCTTAAAAATTTGAAACGAGTTCTAATGAGATGTGAGGAAACAAACATTGTCTTGAATTGGGAAAAATGTCACTTTATGGTTAGAGAAGGAATTGTGTTAGGACATAAGATTTCTAGTAAAGGGATTGAGGTAGATAAAGCAAAGGTTGAAACCATAGAAAAACTACCTCCCTCTAGTTCTGTTAAGGCTATTAGAAGCTTTTTAGGACATGCAGGGTTTTATAGAAGATTTATTAAAGATTTTTCTAAAATTACTAGAAAAGGATGTTCCTTTTGATTTCAACCAGGAATGTTTAGATGTATTTAATATCCTTAAGGATAGATTAATAAATGCGCCGATCATAGTTGCACCTGATTGGAATTTACCCTTTGAACTAATGTGTGATGCAAGTGATTTTGCAGTAGGTGCATTTTTGGGACAATGAAGAGACAAGCATTTCCAGCCGATTTACTACGCTAGCAGAACATTAACACTCGCTCAAGAAAATTACACCACCACAGAAAAAGAATTACTAGCTGTAGTTTTTGCTTTTGATAAATTTAGACAGTATCTGGTATTGTCTAAAGTTATCATTTACACTGACCATTCAGCTCTTCGTTATCTTCTAAACAAACCTGATGCAAAACCCAGACTCATACGATGGATTTTACTTTTACAGGAATTCGACTTGGAAATACAAGACAAGAAAGGAGCCGAGAATCTCGCAGCAGATCACCTTTCTAGACTTGAAAATCCACACACCAAAGAGCTCGATGAAAGTGAAATAAATGATTCGTTTCCCGAAGAACAACTCTTTTCTATAACACATTCTGAGGTACCATGGTTTGCAAATATTGCGAATTATTTAGCTGCTAACATCTTACCAAGAAAATTAACACATCACCAAAAGAAGCGATTCTTTGCTGATGTGAAAAATTATTTTTGGGAAGATCCCTTTCTTTTCCGCATTTGTGCAGATCAGGTAATTTGAAGATGTGCTACAAAGACAGAAGCAAACAAAATCTTAGAGCATTGCCATTCAAAACCATCAGGAGAACACTACAGTGGTATTAAGACAGCACACAAAATACTCGAATCAGGTTTTTATTGGCCTACTCTATTTAAAGATGCCAACAGGTATGTTACCTCGTGTGATAGATGCCAACGAATAGGTAATATTTCTAAACGAGATGAAATGCCTCAAACATATATGTTATCATGTGAAATATTTAATGTATGGGGTATCGATTTTATGGGACCATTCCCTAGTTCGTTTGGAAACAAGTACATCCTAGTGGCAGTCGATTACATGTCAAAATGGGTGGAAGCGGAAGCTTTACCTACCAATGATGCTAGGGTAGTAGTCAAGTTCCTCAAGAAACCATTTTCCCAATTTGGCACACCTAGAGCAATTATTAGTGATAGGGGTATTCACTTCTGTAATACTCAATTTGAAAAATTCCTAAAAAAATATGGAGTATACCATAGAACAGCAACCCCATATCATCCTCAAACCAGTGGGCAAGTTGAGGTGGCAAACCGAAAACTTGAGCTCATTTTAGAAAAAACCGTTGAATCAAATAGAAAAGACTGGGCATTAAAAGTAGATGATGTGTTATGGGCCTATAGAACAACATTTAAAACACCTTTAGGGACATCCCCATACAAACTTGTATACGGGAAAAGCTGTCATTTACCGTTCGAATTAGAACACAAAGCTTTTTGAGCAATAAAATTTTTGAATACTGACCTCAAAATTGCAGGAAAGAGGAGAATGATGTAGATGAACGAGCTAGATGAGTGGAGAACGGAAGCCTATGAGAACTCAAAACTGTACAAAGAAGCAACAAAGCGACATCACGATGCTCGTCTCAAGAGATCAAGGCAATTCGAAGTAGGAGACTTAGTCCTACTGTACAACTCAAGGCTTAAACTATTCTCGGGAAAGTTGAAATCAAGATGGTCAGGCCCATTCATGATCAAAACAATATTTCCATATGGCACCATCGAGGTAACTCATCCCACTAAAGGCACATTCAAGGTAAATGGTTACCGACTTAAAATTTATAATGGTGCAGATTTTGGAAACATGAGAGAGGAGCTTATGCTCCATGAGCCTTCCTTTAGAACCGAAAACAGGGAGAGTCTAGCTTAAGACTATAAACGAGCGCTTCTCGGGAGGCATCCCGAACATTAACACACTAACATTGTTTCTATTTTTCTTATCTTTCTCTCTAACATCACACTAAAATAGTCTAACATGGCATTAAACACGGGCGTGTTAATGACTGTGTGCAAGACAGGGGACATGCCACGGGCGTGTCAAGAGCCGTGCACAAACAGGGAAAAGAGATCTTTCGACAACACGGGCTGCGATACCAGCCACGCCCGTGCCATCCAACCATGCGAAGCTACTGACTTCCACACCACTGGAAAACCACGCCCGTGTCTTCAACCCGTGTGAAGCTACTGACTTGTCGAACACGGGCAAGACACGCCCGTGTTACCTCACCATGCTAACAATTTAACTTATAGAGAACGGGCGTGCCAAATAGACACACGACCGTGCCACAAAACTTGAACGCACCCAATCCTGAAAAACGTGAAAAGCACGGGCGATTTCAAAATGACACGGGCGTGTCATCGGACCGTGCCCCCTATAAATAAAATCTAACCGTCATCTTCTCCAAAAATAAACCCTAAAATTAGATTTAAACCTCCTTCTCCCCAAACCCGGCCAAACAACCACCCCCTTCCATTAAAACCGCCCCCTCGCTTTTTTCTTCCAAAAATCAACCAAAACCTTCCATACGGCCGCACCACAGCAGTGCTACCATGCCCCACGCCCACGCCCACGCCACCGCTATGTTCGCGCCACAGGAACCCACGCCACCGCCGTACTCTGCCCGTGTTGATCGTTTCCCCCATGCCTGGTTCCATTTTCTTGACATAATCTTTGATGGCATTTTCAAATTTTGTTAGATTTAGTTTTGAAAAGCATGATTTATTTTTGTTTAAGTACCAATAATCCGTTGATTACAGCTTTATTTTTTCATTTTTGTTTAAAATTAACCTTGATTTTTAGTTAGTGATTGTTCTCACAACATTCATGAATAATTTGATTTTGGTTGCTGATTGATTCTGTTCTTAGACATAAAATTTACTAATTTTCTTGAACAAAAGAATCACTGATATCGAATGAAATTTATAGATGATATAAGATACATTGGTCATAATATTGAGTAAGGAACTTGTTCCTTTTATTATCTGATCATTTTTTAGGTACCATATCGTCGTCACGAACCAAACGATCCGTCCCAAGCAAGAAAAGAAAAGGGCCCGGATCATCGTCCGTAAGTGCCTCCACCGAAACTCGACACCCATTCCTCTGATTCCCCCAAGCAACTCAAGATGAAAGGTACAAAGCAATCCAGGATAGACCCATAGGCACTGGTAGACGCATCGACTGGAACGCAGTGCTGCAAGTTGGGCTCGAAACTGACATTCAAACACTCCTCTCAACCGAACCGTGGGAGAACTTCTTCAATATCGACGAACCCACATATATGGAGCTTACATTAGAATTCCGCACCACCTTCATTTTGCAAGCGGTGACGACTCAATTCGATGACCCAGGTGCTACTCAATTCCGTCTAGGGGGCTCAGTGCGTCGATTAAGTGTACCACAATTCGGCACGGCTCTCGGACTTTACACGTCGGACTTCATAGAAGAATACCCACTTGCCGGATTAAACTGTGAGCTCCACTGCACCCCACTTGAATGTTGGCACAACCTACGCCCCAATACAAGCCAGTACGACCCTAGCCGCTCTAAGGCGACGACACTTCCCCCGGCCCTAAGGTATATTCACGCCATTCTCGTGCATACCATCACAGGTCACAGAGAAGTCAACGGCGTCGTAAACAAGCACGACGTCTACTTCCTATCATGCATGTCTGAAGGACATGTTTTCGACTTGGAGTTTTTTATCGCATGCGCGATTCAACATCAGACAGAGCCGCACAGGAAAGGGATTTTGTCAATGGGGCCATACATTACGAGGCTGGCTCGACACTTCAACCTCTTAAACATAGACGATCAGATCACCTCCCTCACACTGGTAGGCAACATGGTACCTCAAGGCATCCAAACGATGCTACACATGAGGATGATCAAACAACGTCGAGGTACCAACCCCCCTCAGTACAAACTGCAGACACCCATGAACGAGGGAGAGGACGAGGACATTCCTGACGATGTCCCACCACCATCAGATGAGGGACCAAATCCGAGCCAGCACTCATACCGAGCAGCAACATCATTAGCAGACATCTCTGCTCGACTTGATCGGTTCGAGATGCATTTCACTGAAAACGTACGGTGTTTTGATGGATTAGAGGCGACGCTCCACCAAATATGTCAGCACTCCACATTTCATCACCAGCACCACCACCGGCTCCAACCAACGATGAGAACCTCTGAGTCCTTTTAATTTGATTTCTTTAATTTGATTTTCTTCATTTTTAAGACTTTATTTTACGTTGTTTAATTTGAACTTTTATTGCAAATTTTTATCATTGGCTATCCAATTATTCAAGCATCCCTAACAACATATCGATGTCATCGAAAAGATCATTAACAAGTGACTTTTGCAGAATAAATCATATATTCCACCTACACACAAGCACAATTAGGCGAAATACAAAAAGTCACCTGATGCCACACACTGTCCACATCCTCAAGGATCTCGTCAGTAAATCTAGGAAGTACACTTTCCCCTCCTATCTTTTTGATTGCTCACAAATTATCATTATCTATCTTTGTACATCGAGGGTAATGTATATCTTAAGTGTGGGGGGTAAAATATACCTAACTTTTTACATTATTCTCAAATCCCTGAGGGTAAAAGTGGAATAAAAATGCCAAACTTTTTTCATTATTCTCGAATCCCTGATTTAGTTTTGTTTTTATGCAAAGTTGTCATATTACTAATTAGGATGAAAATTCTGATGATTTGTGATGATTATTGACATGTTTTAGAATAAGTCATAGTTAATTGTACATTGATATTTAATTTGAGGAATACTAGAGAATTAAGCATGATAAGTCTATTTTTCAAGAAATAAACATTTTTGATAGGTTGTTAACCTAAATTTGAATATTACCTTGAAATTTAAAATTCATAAGGATGATGTTAAAACACCCATAATTTTTGTGAGTACTTGAACCTTTTAGAGCATACATTCTTTTTCGTGCTTATTTTTTAATTATGAGTGTGTCAACTATGAACTGTTATTCTAGAACTTGCCTTGTTTATACATGATGAGACCACAGTTATGATTTGATATACAGAGATGATAAAGGCACCTAGGTTTTAACCCACTAAATAGCCTACCTTTACAATTAACCCCTAGTGAACCCCGTTGATCCTAATAAACCCTTTCCTTTGACTACCCCTTAATCGAGACTTGATTTGATTAGTTACCGAAGCTTATTATTCTGATAGTTAAATTTATCATGTATTATTTAGTTTATTCTTAAAAAAAAATCCAAGTTATTCAATATTAGTAGTATGAAAAGAGAGCTTACACAATCAAAGATTGTTTTCAAAAGAAAAGCTCGTATTAGTAGGATTATTACTTTTCAGTTAATGAAATTTCGGAAAATTTTTAGGTAGGTACTTATCAATTCAATCTCGATTCTATCCCTCTAATTTCAGCCTGTGACCACACCTTTTACCCTAGCCCCGTTACAACCCTAACAAAGACCTTTTGATCTGTTTATCATATCATTACAGTGGTGGAGATTTGATTTTCAGGCAAGCCTATGGGATTAACTTTTCAGGTTCGACTTATGAGCAATCTTTTCCAGAACCTTAAACACTTTAGAGTGATTTGAGTGAATCCTTAGTGAGGACATCAATCCTTGTCGGTTTTGAATTGAAAAGGTAGTCCTTTAAATAAATGGAGACACCTATGTTTTCAAGGTACAAAATCATGGCTTATCTCGTTTAAATCTTTAGGACTCTTTGAATTGAATTATCCATGTATGAATTATCTATGAATTATGATATAACATTGTTGATAAAAATTGCAGATCATGAAAAGTTCGTTTTAATTGTAAGTTGAGAATTTTGCTTGAGGACAAGCAAAAGCTTAAGTGTGGGGGTATTTGATAAACAGTAAATGTAACATATTTTAATCCCACATTTAGCTTACTTTTTGATGATTTATTCCTTGATTTGTATAAAAAGGTGCTTGTAATCCTTTCTTTTCATGTCTTAGACCTAGGAAAGCACCCGAGGATGGAAAAAACACAAATTGGGCCTAAAACGGAGTAAATGAGCCTTAACATGAAATTGACACAGCCTGGCCCATAGCCCGCACGGCCGTGCCTCGACGAACACATAGAGCACGGCCTCAACTCTGCCTCACATGGCCGTGCCTCACTTTAGAAGTCCGAACACGGTCTGGTCTCGATCCACACGGGCGTGTGACATGGCCGTGCCTCTGTCACTGGAAAGAGTAATTTAAATTGGAAAAGGATACTTAGGGAGAAATAATCGCATTCCAAGAGCCTATATATATCCCCCAAGTACCACCTTTGAAAGGGATCGAAAGCTAGGCCAAAGAGCCAAGCCGAGAAGGTCAAAGTTAGGAAATAACACGAGGATAGCCAGTTGATCCATCCCAAGAAGCCGAATTATACTCAAGACGACGGAATTCTCCTTCAATTCATTCAAAGGGTTTTAGGGTTTTCTTATGTTTTGTTTTATCTTTTCTCTTGCGATGTTTTCTTTATTCATTATGAACTAAACCCCTTAGATACTTGAAGGGGATGGAACCTAGATGGATTTTGTTATTTGATTTCTAAGTTATATGATAAATTACTTAGTTTGTTCTTAATTATGTTGCTTAATTCAAATCTAATGTGCTTAGGTGGAGGAGGAATAGACCCTGCCTAAGAGAAGATCTAACATGATTAAGCAGAGTTGATCGAACGCCTAGAGATAGGGTTACGAGATTTTACTGGATTAGGGTGAAACCTAATATGGGAGTCCATTGATCGATTTACTGTTATTCTAGGGGGTTATTATAAGCGAATGAGAGTTCCACTAATTAACCTAGTGTTAGACGTTATTCGCCTCGAGAGAGGGTTTAATATAGGTTAGGGAGTCTCACGGATTAAGCTAAGTAAAGAAATCATATAATTTGGGGTTAGATAATAAGTGAAGTCTAGGTGGATTTTTCCCGAAGGTATCGTCGCAATCAACTGAGTTTTTCTTCAAAGTTATTTTCCAATTCGTTCTTCTTGTCTTTGTGTTCTTAGTTTAAGTCTTCGACAATATAGTTTAAAAGCAACTTTCACTTTAATTTAGGTTAAATAATAAAAGGAAAGTGAGTATTAATACTTTTAGTTCCTTTGGGTTCGATAATCCGGTCTTGCTTAAGCTATACTACTGTTCGATAGGTACACTTGCCTTTAATCGTTGTCAGAGTTAGTTTTCAGGTTTGATCATTCTTTTATAAATATTAAAGCTCTGATTTGCAGCGATCAATCATCTTGACCACTAGATATTCTGACAAAATCACGTGCTTGGAGTTTAATCATGTTATCACCTACACGAAGTATTTATTTCCCCGTACCAACATCAATAATGGTCCTAACAGTTGCTAAAAAGGGTCGTCCTAAAATTAAAGGAACGTCACTATCCTCATCCATGTCTAAAACAACAAAGTCTACTGGAATATGAATTTATCAGTTTTGACTAGCATATCTTCAATTATACCCTTAGGAAATCTAATAGTTTTATCAGCTAATTGAATGCTCATCCTAGTTTGTTTGGGTTTCCCAAGACCTAGCTGCTTAAACATTTTAGAAGGCATAACATTGATACTTGCCCCTAAATTAGCTAAAGCATTATTAACAGATAAACCACCAATTAAGTAAGGAATCGTAAAACTCTCTGGATCTTTTAATTTGCGGGGTAATTTATTCTGTAAAATTGCTGAGTAAACTGCATTTAGCTCCACATGGAACGCATCATCTAACTTCCCTTTGTTTGCCAAAAGCTCTTTTAAAAATTTTATTGAATTGGGCATCTGCGAAAGAGCTTCAATAAACAGTAAGTTAATATGTAATTTTTTAAGAGTTTAAGAAATTTATCGAATTGTTCATCTGTGCGGTCTTTCTTCGTCGTATTGGGATATGGCACACGAGGTTTGTACTCTATACTTACCAGTTTTGGTTTATTATGACTTACATCAACCTTACCTTTATCTACCATGTTTTCTTGTCTCGGTTTTGGTTCGTCTAACCCTTCACTATCGTGAGCAATAATGGCATGAAGTTGCTTATTTGGGTTAGTTTTAGTGTTGCTTGGTAGGCTGCCTCGTGGTCGTTCAGATATTAGCTTAGCAAGCTGTCCTATTTGAGTCTCGAGACCTTGAATCGATGCTTTTTGATTTTTGAGTGTGGTTTTGGTGCTCTAGAAGCGCGTTTTTGACACCAAGATGAATTTAGTAAGCATCTCTTCAAGGTTCGGCTTCTTTTCCTGTTGGTAAGGTGGCTAAAAGCCTGGAAGGGGTTGCTATCTTTGGTTTCCTTGTCCTCACCATGAAAAGTTTGGGTGGTTCCTCCTACCTGGATTGTAAGTATTACTATAGGGATTAGTCTGAGGTCTAGAATTATTACCCATATAGTTCATTTGTTCGCTTTCTATGCCCAAGGTTGTATGATGGATATTCTGTATTGCCCATTCCTCCTCCATTCGTATCACATTACATTACTGGATGTACCTGCGAAGAACCACAGAAACCATCAATCTTTTTATTTAAAAGCTCTACCTGGTTTGATAGCATGGTAACCGCGTCAAGGTTGAAAACACCTGCTGCCTTTGTTGGCTTCGTCCTCCTAACTTGCCACTGATAGTTATTCAGTGACATCTCTTCAATGAATTCGTAGGCCGCCTCAGGTGTTTTGTTGTTTAGTGTACCGCCGGCGGCTGCATCAATCAATTGCCTAGTTGAGGGGTTCAAACCGTTGTACAAGGTTTGAACCTGTAGCCATAATGGTAACCCATGGTGAGGGCATCTTCTCAGTAAATCCTTGTATCTCTCCCATGCATCGTAAAGTATTTCTAAATCCATCTGCACAAAAGAAAAGATATCATTCCTCAACTTAGCCTTTTTAGCAGGCGAAAAATATTTAAGTAAAAATTTTTCAGCCATTTGTTCCCATGTAGTGATTGATCCTCGTGGTAACGACTTCAACCAATGTTTAGCCTTGTTCCTCAACGGGAAGAGAAACAACCGAAGTCAAATGGCATCATCAGAAACGCCATTAATCTTGAAAGTGTCGCAGAATTCTAGAAAATTTGCCAAGTGATTGTTTGGATCCTCATCCTGCAAACCATCAAACTGAACAAACTGCTGAATCATCTGAATAGTGTTAGGTTTCAGTTCAAAATTATTTGCAGCAATAGCAGGTCTAACAATACTTGATTCAGTTCCTGTTAAAGTAGGCTTAGCATAATCATACATAGTTCGAGGAGCAGGATTCTGATTTACTGGATCTGCAGCGACCACAAGAGGTAGCGGATTATTCTTGGGATCAGCCATCTCTTCGGTATTAGTGATATCGTTCTCTTGCTCTTCTTGTATGTATTGTAGGCTTCACATTATCTTTCTTCGGTTTCTGTGAGCTGTACTCTCAATTTCACTGTTGTAAAGCAAAGGTCCTGACGGGTTTCTTCTAGTCATAAACTAGAGACACCTGCCAGAAGCAAAGAAAGAAAAAAGTTAGTAAGTAAAAATAAAAATAAAAATAAATTGTAATAAAGAATAATAATGGCTAAAGTAATAAAAATTTAGTGTTCCTAATATCTTAGTCCCCGGCAACGGCGCCAAAAACTTGATGGGCTCGAAACTAACTAATATTTCGACAAAGGCAAGCGCATCTATCGAACAGTAGTATAGCTTTGGTGAGTCCGAAATGTCGTATCCTTAGGGACTAAAAATTACTAGTAATAACTATCTTTTTATTATCTAGCGTAATAATTCAGGGGTTTTGTTCAAATCTAAAATTTAACTAACTAATTAATTAATGATGAACGCGACAGAGAATGAAGAAATAATCAAATAAACCAAAGATGAGGACAATACCCAAGGAAGAATCCACCTAGACTTCACTTATTATTCTGACTCTGAACTAAATGATTTATTCACTTGACTTAACCCGTAGAAATCCCTAAATTATGTTAATATCTCTTTCGAGACTAAAAACAACTGACTCTAGGTTGATTAATTGAAATCTTTTTCTAATTAAAACCCTATTGTCGCATTAACTCGATTTATGAATTCACTTATTAGATTTGACTCTAATTCGGCAGATTTATGTTATCCTATTTCCAATGTTGCAATCAACTCCGCTTAATTATGCTAGATCTTCTCTTAAACAGGGACTTTTGCTCCACTGAATAAGCACATCAATCTTGAATTAATATTCCTGAAAACATTAAAACAAGGATTAAGAACACATAATTAAGAACAAGAACAAGTATTTATCACGTAATTCAGATTTATTAAATAATAAGATTCATCTAGGTTTCATCCTCCCTAGGTGTTTAGGGAGTTTAGTTCATAAAGTAAAAGGAAAACATCATAGAATTAAGAAAACAACAAGACATAAAGAACCCAAAAACTTCTAACGAACTTGATAGAGATCTTCAATCTTGAATGAGATCCTGCTTCCAAGATGATTCCGACGGCTTCCTTCGAGTCATCTCTTCGATCTAGTTTGCGTGTCCTCTTTAAGTCTGTCCTGGCTCATACTTATAGACTTTAGAAGGCTCAAAAACCATAATATTTGGTTTTTCCTCGTGAAAACAAAGTAGGGTGTGGCAGGGACACGAGCGTGTGCTCAGCCCGTGTGAGAGTGCGTAGGCCGTGTGGGAATTTGAGTGAATCGCGATCGACACGGGCTGGCACACGGGCGTGTGTCCAGCCCGTGTGAGTCACACGGGCATGTGCTCTACCCGTGTGGTTCTGGCTTGGCCGTGTGAATCCTTAAGGTGGCCCGTTTTTGTCTAATTTGGCCCGTTTTCCGTTCCTTTCGCTTCCCTATGCTCTCCTAAGTATAGAAACATGAATTTAAAGAATTAGGAGCATCGAATTCACCAAATTCTATAAATAAATATCCAAAAACACGCTAAGCGTGGGATTAAAATGTGTTACTTTTATGGTTTATCATGTTTTGATAGCACATAAGGGTTGATTTTAGGTTTGGCTAGGTACCCAAGTGATGCATGAAATTTGCCTTGTTTTAGAAGAAATTTTTGGTGCACAGGACTTGGGACACGAGCTGTCATACGGCCGTGTGCCACACATGGCCTCTTTACACAGCCGTGTGTCATTTTAAATTTTTAGTGCAGGATTGTTCACACGAGCACAGAGAGTTACATGGCCTGATGACACGATCGTGTGACCATACTTCGAATACACATATGGTCTAGCACACGGCCTGCGACAAGGCCGTGTGACCTCATTTCGAATACCCACACGGGTGGACACGGTTGTGTGTCCCATACTTCAAATTGTACACGACTGGTCACACGACCATGTCTTTGAGCCACATGGTTTGAGCTTTGTCACACGGTCGTGTGACCCCGGTTTCCAAAAGTTTTCATTTTTTCTAAAATTTTTTGTTTTGTTTCAAATTAGCCCCAAAATGTTCCCAAACTATTTTTAGGGCCCTGTAGGCTCGGTCTAAAGCCCGTAAGTGCATTTAGGCTATAAATGAAATGTGTATTTGAATATTATTATTTATTTTAAATAATTATTTTTGTTTGAAGTTAAAAGATTTAAATTATACTGTAATACTAACCCTAATTCGGCGACGGAGACGAATTAGGGGTGTTACACGAACCCTGAATCCCAAATTCATAACTCATAATTTCGAACCCCAAATATGTAACCCCAAACCCTTAAACCTTAAACTTGAACCTTAAACCCTAAACCTTAAACTTTAAATCCTAAACCCAAACCTTAAACCATTGGGTTTGGGGTTTAAGGTTTAAGGTTTAGGATTCGAGTTCAAAGTTCGAGGTAAAATAATTACCAAAATTATGAGTTAATGACATAAAAAAATTGCACAAAAAAATGAACTTTTGGAAAAAAAAAAAGATGATTAAAATTTGTGAAAGAAAAAAATATGTTTGTTTATAATTTAAAAAAAAGTAATTTAATTAAAGTTAAATTAAGTTGGAGAAAATAATAAACATAGATGAGTGTATAATAATATTTTGTTATCTTCAAATTTTAATGATGTAGCACTATTTTATTAGTGCCTAAAAACTATGTTTTTTAAGAGTATCATAATATAATTTATTCTTTTTTTTAAATTATTACATAACTTTTGTTTGCAATCCTCTTATCATTTTTCTACTAAACTTCTTCCCCGTATTTAGATTTCATCTTTATCTAGATTTTTGCTTCCATTATAGAGGTTCACCAACATTAACTATTTTATGCAAAGTATACATAAAAAAACGAAGAAAATTCTTTTTAAACAATACATGGGTTTTGAGTAAGGGTGAGAAAGGAATCAAAGTCAAGATTTAAAAATAGAAAAGAGCTCATCGGAATTTAGATTTTGTCACCAAAAACTAGGTTTGGATAAATTTTTCAATAGGTTCTTAAATTTTCCATCACTGGAGTTTTTAGATGAAGAACAAAATAGATGAATATGTTTGTAAGAATTTTTTTTCAAAAAAGCTTACAGAAATAATATTCAACTTTCATTTTAATTTTTTAGTTAAAAATTATCACGTGCTACAAAATGATTGGCTAACGATTTTTTTTTAATTTTTAGGATAATTTAAGTAACGGAGTATACTTTAGTTATCACTTTGAGTAACAATATATTACTTAGGTACCACTTATAATAAATAATAATAAGTAAGTAAACTCCGTACTAAATAATTTACTTATAATAGTGAATAATACTCCACAATATAATAGTGATAAAGTAGGTAAACTTGTGGAGTTTAAAAATAGTGAGAGAGTAACAAGTAATTTACCTATGAATAATGCAAAAGTTTATATATCGTTAATTCATTTGAATATAAATATTGCAAAATATAGGTGGAGTACTACAGTCTTCTAAAAGTTGGAGCAAAATACGTGAAGCACCATATTCAAGGAAAGAAAAAGCCAGAATTCTTTGGAATCTTGTTTCATTTCAACAATATAGACAACATAATAATCTTTAATATTATTTATAAAATAAAAAGATATACTATCAAGTACTAACTCATAAAAATCAAGGAAAATCAAGGAAATTTATAGTCTGATATTTTGGAGCACCCAATGATTATATAAGTCATCTTCTCTTACTAGGGGTGGGTTTGGATGGGCGATTGAGTGCGGTACGGTGCGTTTAGCTTACTTTTTGTCTCACGCTACAGTATCACTATAGTATCTAATCTCACCGCCACCGCTATTTTTACATTAACCACAAGTAAATGCACCGCCCATCCAAACCCACCCTAGACCAAGTGAACACATTCCATCACCACCAACAAAAAAAAAAAAAAAAAGACCTTACATGTGAACATATAAGAAAAAGAAGAATTACTTCCACCATCAATTTAATTATTAATGTAAAAATTGTTCTCCTAAACGGTGGTAAAGAATTAATGGACTAAGAATGAAGTTTTAATACTTTCAACTCTTTTTTTTTTTTTCAATTTAAAATCTATTCAGTTTTTCATTTGTGAGTGCTACTTATAGGTAGGGGTGAGCAAAACTCGATTCTCGAAAAAAAATTCGAATTTCGAGTTAAACGAATCGAGTTATTCGAGTTAATCGAGTTATTCGAGTCAACTCGATTTTTTTTTCGAATTTCGAGTTCGAATCGAGTTGAGTTTTCGAATTCGAATAACTCGAATAATTCTAATATCAAACTATAATATTTTACATTTTTACCCCAAACTTCCAAACCTTTTTACTTTTCCCTCAAAACTTTTACTCCTTCCCACTTTCCCCCCAAAACTTTTACTCCCCTCCCATCCCAACCCACCAATCTACCCAAAATCCATTTCCCACCAAAATTTTACTCTCCCATTTACTTTTTCTCAAAATTTTACTCCCAAAAACCCTCAAAACTTTTTATTTTCCCCCAAAATTTTTACTCCCTCCCACTTTTCCCCTAAAATTTTCACTCCCTTCCCATCACACCTCCCATCTACCCCAAACCCATCCCCCCTCCAATTTTTTTTTAGTATTTTCCCTTTAAAATTTTACTCCCCCTATTTATTTTCCCTCAAACTTTTATTCTCCAAAACTTTTATTTCCCCCCTAAACTTTTACTTCTCACCCTTTACTCTCAAATAAAAAATCAAAATTATCCAAAAAAAATCACTAAACATAAATAGTAATAATTTTATTTATATCTACTATTTATATTATTAAATTAAATTTCACATTTTATATTATTTATATTATTGAATTGTTTAGTCATATTAAATATTTATATTAAAATTGAATTATTAATTATGCCATAAAATATTCGTGTTAAAATTTTATATTGGTATCAATTTCACATTTTATCTTTAAAATAACTTTTATTAAAAAATTGCATTTTTACGTTTAATATATTTTTTAATTCCAAAATACATAGTGACAAGAATATGAAGATAATTGAAAGAACTAAACAAGCAAAGAAGCTAACCCGTATATAAAAGATTAATAAATAAATTATTTGGTGTGAAAGTTAATAAAAAAAATTAGTTAAGGTGGACAAATTTTATTACGATAGGTGACAATAGTTACAAGGACTCAAAATTATTTTTTAAAATTTAACTCTAACAAATATATTCGATTCGATTCGATTCGAATTCCATCTCACTCGACTCGATTCGAGAAAATTTCAAATCAAATTAGGATGATAAAATATGATTCGTCAACTCGATTAACTAGAAATTTTTTCATTCGATTCGATTCGATTCGATCGAACGCTCACCCCTACTTATAGGTTAAGAAATATTTCAACTTGCAATATTTTGATTATAATATAATTATTTACCTTTAAAAAAAGTAATTCAAAATTAATCAAGTTGGTTTTTTGAAAGACACAACAAGTTGGAAGTTTGAAAGTTGAAAACTAGATAGACAAATAGAAACTAAAGAACCTTAAACAAGGAAATATATATAATATTAATAGTAAGAGGCAAAGCAAAATATTGAGTATTAAGGCTAAGTACAAATCTAAATCAGAAAAAGGAAGCTTCATATCTCCAATTAAAGCTACTTTGAATATATTAAAATGAGGACCATCAAACAAATCATATATACCTATTCTTCTTGTTGCCCATGGAAGAAAGATTAAGGTCTTGCTAACATTGTTTATATACGTTTTTTTTTTATTTTACAAAATTATTAAATTTTATTTTTAAAATGGAATTTTTAACTTGACCCAAAAATCAAATTTAAATGTTATATAAAGGTGAAAATTTAAAATTGTTTTTCATATAGTTAATAAGATTTTGACAAAATCAATAAATGTGGAAATCTTGGATCTTGACTACTTAGGTTGGAGACTCATTATGCAATTTAATATATTGGTCTCTAAATTTCAGTATAAGCTATTGTCATGTGTGGATTTTAATTTGGTTAGTTCCTAGTTTGGGTTATTCCCGTGTAATTAGTTTAATTCTTTATTTCAATTCTTAGTCTATTTATACCGTGATAGTTTAATTCTACACTTATGATTACTAGAACATGTATTTGTATTTGTACTTTAATTGTTGAAAACCGTTTCAATTTTTTTTTCAATCCTTTTTTTCAATCCCAACAAAACTAACCAATCAAACAAAGCTTCCCTATAGGTCGTTTGCTTCTTCTCATTTGTTTTGCTTGGCGGCGGTGCTAGCCTTTGGGCTGGCTACTGCTCTCTTTTTTTCTCTTTCCCATTAACTCTCTTTTTATTTATTCTCCTCATCCACTCCATGTGCCTTCTCTTTTTTCAGTTTACAGATATTTTTTGTGGGTATCTTTGTTATTTCATAAGTTGTGATGGACAAATGATAGTGCTTGTTGTCACTAAAACTCTACCGACCAATAGTAATTTCTCTTGGAAAGTGGGTGGCACTTCATTGCCTTCTTAATCTATTTCTGTTTTGAGGGTATTTTAGAATAATGAATAATTTCACGAGTTGATTTGGACCCGTATTGTCTTTAAGTTATATATATATATATATATATATATATATATATATATTTGTTTTTTTTCCTTTGTTAAATCTTTATTTTTAGAAGTTTTTGTTTGTTTTTGTAGTACATTTTTAGTCTTGCTTATGCACGTAGTTTTGTTTTTGCAAGTGATTTTAGAGATATTTTTGTCGCCGTCCTATCTAGTTTGGTGAATGCTTGGTTTTTTTGTTGATTTTTTCCTGCCTCTTTAGATCATCTTAGGCTGATTTTCTATCGTATTAAGTGCTTGCAATCACTTTAGATATGTTGTGTTTAAGTTGTGACAGACAGATGTTGAAGCTGAAGCCTTTGTTGTGCTAATGGAGCTTGTCTTTTATTACTTACGATAGATATTTCTTTTCTTTTCTTCGAATTATATGATTCGATTCTTAAAGTAAATTAATGAATTTTTCTTTAAAAAAATCAAAACTTCTGATAAGGTGATTCTAATTTATTATTTAGTCACCCTAAAAAAAGTTTAATATTTAGTTGCTGCCGAAAACTTTAGAAAACAATACCATTAACATATTATATACTTATTTAATGTGTGGTGGACAAATGAAGCATAGTTGGAATCTTGACAGTGTGGCGGGAAAGAGACTGACAAATTAAAGTGGCAGCTGATTGGATTCAACATTTGCTTATTAGATACTAATTAATTTCATAAGATTTGTTTAGGGAGGTTTGAACTTTGAATCTCCCTTTTTGTTTATTTTCCAATTGCAAATATCCGTTACCGACAAACTGTTGCTATACGAAGAAACTTCCTCTGTGATATTAATTCTTTTTCTGATGTAATTAGAGCAGGAGGGCATGAAATGGGTGAGGGTTGGAGGGAATATATTGATCTCTCTCTTGTTTTTCCACTAAAATGAAAGGATAAGAATGAAAATTAAGTTATAAGGGAATCAACTGCTCTATCTCTCAAATAATATAACAAAACTTGGTAATCTAATGTTAAACCATTTCTTATCAGAGAATCAAATAATTGGTTTGTTGATATGTTTTTAGATCACTGCATTCCATATATTCCTTTTAGCTTAAAAGTTAAAACAGATCATGCAAACTATTGCTATTTATAGTAGGAGACCAAAAATCATCAAAATTACTTGCATATATAAAAATACCCTAATTTTAAAATTCTTAACAAAAACTTATTTATAATTAAATTTAGATATGAAAGAGAGGTATACCAACTTGATTTTATATTTATCAAAAGCAAGTGTACTTAAACTAGGTATATATTGAACTGAATACCAACCTGTTTAGCTCAATGTAATATAATGCCATAATGAGAACACACTAATCCCTCAACACCACATTTTAATATTAACAATTTGCTTTGTGGGATAGCTGAGGCCTACCCACTATGGCTTAAATAGCTCAACCATGATTGGATTTGATGCCTTACCCATGTTGAGCTTCAACTTTAATTTACTTAACAACGTTTCAAAATCCTCCCTAACATTATAATATTTAATAATAATGAAAAAATTAGTAACATCTAATCATGTGTGGCTGTAACTAATAGCAAAAATAATTAAACAAAACACAAATTAAATTTAAAAATAGGATTTTAAAGCGCTTGCAAATGTTTTAATTTTACACAATGATATTACATGTCATTGCAATATTTCGCAAAACATGAAATGTGATTGTCAAGTTGAAACAAATTGGATCAGTTGATTCAACTAATTAGATCGAAAATCGATTGAAGTATTAGTCCAAAAAATGATATTGAAACAATTGGATTGAAAATGATACAAATTGGTTTAATTGATTTTTTTTAAATTTTTTTAATGATTTTTCAATCTAATCAATTAGATTAGTGAATCAGTGACCTAACCCTAATCAATTTAACCACCAATTTGGTTCTTGAAATCTATTTTCTCTTATAATGTCTAAAGAGTATTGACTTTTTTTTTCTCTTTCTTTCTCCATGCTTGAATATTTGAAAGGTGAAGGAACATGTTGAGGTTGGAATGGATGATCCTTTCAAGAGCCATTTTTGGTTTCCTAGGCCATAATCATGCACAATTGTTGATTGATCACATTGCCATTGCTATGCTTTTGACTGAGAAAAGTTGAACACAGGAGGGTTTGGGAAGTAAATTTGGGTCCTACACCTAAGATTTGCTTCCGCTGAAATATCCTTTTAAAAAAATCCCAACTTACTCTCCCTCATTTTATATTCCTAAATTGTGGAAATTGTGTCCTTTGAATGTCAACTTCCCATCCCAACTACAAGGGAACAATCTCAAGTAAAAGCGGCTCGGGCTTCACTTAATCTCAAAGCAGCCAGACTATAATATTCATAATCAACCCAAGAAATCGCATGTTTAGTTCTAGGATTTGACCACTATTAATTGAATATTCAAATTATTCATCAGTGTAAAATAATTAATTAAATAAGTTGATTACAAATTGGGTGATTTGAATTTCAGACCAAGATTTTGATTGAAAATTCTGTGAGAGAAGCTTCGTATGATAGAGGTAAGGCAATTTGCATATGCTTTGTATTGGCAGCCCATGCACTGGATATAGATATCTTTTTATAATAATAACAACAATATTAAACTAAGAATAAGAAACAGGTCGTTGCTGAGCAACTCCATATGTGAACGCAGACACCGCATATGCCCATAATTCATTCAACATCATCTTCTTCTTGTTTGATATGAAATAATAGATTAGTACTGTATAATTAAGGATGAAATAACAATGGCTTCAATGAGGTGGGAACTTGAAGGGGTAGGAACTTAAAGATGCTCAAATCTTTAATTATTTGGCAATCCAATTGCCTATCTCTCCTACTAGATTTGAATCTTTCATACTTGTTATAATAATATATAGGAATCTCTCCCATATATCATTTTTTTTAAAATTTTATATTATGCACATGCTATAGGTTTAGATAAACACTATTGTCCCTTCGTTGTTTAATATTTAACAAAAAAACATTCTCCTTCAAAAATAATTTTCCTAAACCACATGTGGTTTAAGAAAAGTTCTTTATTCAAATATTCAGTTCGCATTACTCCTAAATTTCTAAAAAATAAAAAACTTGCGTCACAAAGGAAGACACAAGGCTTGAATCCAGTCAATGATACACAGTACCAGTGGGCTACTCCATTCGCAGCCTTAATCTTAAACCAATTTTCCCAAATATCCCATCCTTTGGGCTCTACAAAAATTGTTTCCTTCAGCAATTCATCGAATTTATTTTCCATAAATACGTTTTGGAACTTTAATTTTTACCCAAATAAAATTCTTTGAATGTATCTTTTTTAAAAGATTTCTATAACTTCAACAAACTGAATTGGGTAGTTCTCGTATTTGTTGGTCTCAACTGTTCAAGGACTACAGTAAACTGAACTCGGATGGCTCAATGCATTTGATGACAGGCTGTGTTGCAGTTAGAGGTTTATTTCGAGACCATCAAGGTAAGTGGATTACAAGTTATAGTTGGAATATAGGTGTGTGCTCAGCTCTTGATGCGGAATTTTAGGCAATTATGATGGGTTGGACATAACTTGGAAGAGAGGCATTAACTCTTTATGTAGCTTTATAGTTGCTAATTCTATGACAGTTTTATGCAGGAGTAACCCTATTGGCCTAAGAATCCATGAGTTTCCCCCAAGTCGATTGCTTTGAAAGTCCTACAAAAGAGTGTTGGTATTCAACACAAGATTCTTCATAGCTAATTGTATTTAACTTCTTCATTCACCAATATATATATATATATATATATATATTTCTATAACTCCTTCAGCTTACATCTTACAATTTAGGTTAGTCATATTATATCACTAAACCATTATTTTATTTTTATACCGATGCTTTGCTAAATATATTTTAATTACATACATGTAAATATATATATAAATTTTTTTAATTATATTTAATAATTTATATTTTATTTTTAAATGTAATTATAAAAATAAAATAGTTAGAAATAAAAAATATTAAAATTTAATTTAAATATTAAAATCTTGTACCAATATGTACAAACCAGTACACAACAAAATGATTGATATCAATCAAAATTTACACTGAAATAGAAATTAGAATTTATTATTTCGATTTACTATCGAAATTTTGAAGTTCTAATCGATATAGGTGGTAATGATACATAATTGACTTTCTTGATATCAATCAAGTTAAGACTCTTAAATGTTAAAAAGATAAAAGAACAAAATACTATCACCTTAAAAATATTGAGTGCAATAACAATCGATAAATTATATTATACTTTCGATAAATTATATTACTTTTAAAGAAAAAATGTAAGTTGAAATTTCATAAACAATGAGAATAATTGTCTCAAATTCGGAATATATATACCCTCGAATTAACGAATGATATTAAAAAAAAAAAGAATTGAAAGTAGTACGAATTCGTTGCTTCATAGCGTGGCCTGGAGTCTGTTGGAATTAATTTTTCGTATTCCTTTTTCTAGTTTGGAGCAATCTTAACCAAATATTAGAGCAACTTCATCGAGATTGGTTGTTTTATAATTTTAAAAAAAAAACCAGAAAAAACGAGCTTGCCAAACTTAATTAATTAAAGGTTAAATACTTAATATATTTATATTTGTTGTTAATTTTGTTTTTACTTTTTTAAATTAAATTTAACCCTTAAAAAGAGTTAAATGGTTTTTTAATGAAAATGTTCACTAAAAATACTAATTTCTTTAACGATACTAATGTGACAACTCACACGACAATCTCTATGTATCTCATACTAATATAGCACTATTTATCTTATATATCATATCAACAAGTAATTTAAAATTAAAAAATTTAAAAATCGTTAATCAATGAGACGAACAAAGAGAAGAAGATGTTGGTTTGATAAAGAAGGAAAGAGTGTGAAGGTTGGAAGAAAATTGTGGTTTTTGTGAAGAGAGATTAGGGATTCAATGAGGGAAGTCTCTGAAAGTCGACTTATATAAGTTATTTGCATGACCCTTTTATAGTGGGTGACGAACTTAGCTACGTATCTTAAGATTATTGACATGGAGGGTTGATTTGATACCTTTGTAGTGACAATGATGTGATGTCGTAGGATAAAACATGTTATGATGATTAGTAATCAACTACTCTGGACCTCCACGTAGTTCTCATATTGCCATAGCGGAGGTGCATAGTTTTGAAGCTCGTCAAGCTATCGTTCCCTGAACCAAGTATTGGTTCGCGAACTAGTGAGGATTCATGGTATCGCTAGTTCCGATGGGAGACACGTGTCAAGCTTCTTATGGGTGCTCTGTGAGGTTCACAAAGTTCGCTACACAAGGTATGCCAAAAATTATAAAAGGTTCAGAATTTTTTTTAAAAAAATGAAGTATAGGTGGATTGCCATGCAGACTAGACCTGTCCATAAGCCCGTTCGAGTCAGGCCTTGCCAAAATTTTAGGCATGTTTATTGGGCTCGACTCGAAAAATGGGTCTAAAATTTTGTCCAAGCTCGGCTTGGATAAAAATGCAAAAACCCAAGCCCTGCCCACCCGAACTATTTTTTTATATTATTTTTATATAAATTTTTTAAAAATATAATACATCAACAATATTAAAACATTAAAATAAATATTTTTTCAACAAATTGAAAATAAATTTTAAAAAATATTTATACTTAAATAACACTAAATATGTATAACTTAACAAGCAAATGTCTCTAAAATAGTAACAAAATTATCAATAAAATAAAAGTTATACAATATCCAAACAATAACAACAAAATAATAGCAACATAATAGTGAAATGGTAGCAAAATAGCAAGAAAACAATAAGAAAATAGCAGCAAAACAACAAGAAAATAGCATATCTTTTTTGTCTTTTTGCTAATTCTGGTCGGGCCCAAGCCAAAAAAGTCTTACCTTAGGCCCGACCCATTTTTTAAACAAGCCTTATTTTTTGCCTTAGTCCATTTTTCGGGCCTATATTTTGGCCCAAACCCTCTCATATTTCAAGCATATCTTTAGCCGGGTCGAATAACCCAACCCATGGACAGGTCTAATATAGATTGCTATGTTTACAATTTTAACATTTTAATTATAATGTTTCTGTTAAAAAAAAACAATTGTGAAATTCGGCTCTTATTAAAAGATTAAAAGTTAAATTTAGGTAAGAAAATCTAAAAAAAAAAAGTCTTGTAAAGTTACTTTTGTAAGTCTGCCAATTTGGCACGTTTCTCTCTGCCGTTATTGACACGTTTTTCTAGGTTTTCTTTTCTTAGTTTATTTCCTTCTTTCTTTGTTAATGATTGCATCTCTTTTCTTTATTGTGAATTTTGTTTCTAGTCTGTATTGATTAAAGGGGCTGAACCGGAGGAAGTAATGGAAAATGGTATTACAGATTTGAATCTGAATGACGAGGAAGACGAGGCTTTCTCTCTACCAGAAGAGTTAGAAGAACAAATATCTGCGTATAATTTCTGTTTGGTGGGCTGTTTCCTTACAGCTAGTGTGGTCCATTTTCCAGCTATGAGGAATACTTTGGCAAACATTTGGCATCCACTAGAAGGGGTGCAAATATTAGATCTGGGGGAGAAACGTTTTCTATTCAAATTTTTCAACGAGATAGATATTACGCGAGTAATCACTGGTGCTCCTTGGACTTTTAATAATCATCTCCTAATTTTCCATCGGATCCAAGCGAATAAAGACTCGATGTCTATACCTTTGGTGTATGCAGATTGGTGGGTTCAGATTCATGATTTACCCCCAGGTTTCTTTAGTGATTTAATGGCGATTCAGTTTGGGAATTTTATTGGTAGGTTGTTAGAACACGATATAAATCAAATCCTTAATGGGTATAGAAATTTTATGCGTATTTGTGTACAGATTGATGTACGAAAACCTTTGAAACGTAGGAAAAAAATTATGATTGCTGAATCAAAGTTCACGTACGCAAATTTCAAGTATGAGAAATTAACTTTGTTTTGTTTCTTATGTGGCTGCCTAGGCCATGGTGAAAATTTTTGCCCAATGAGATTACGTATTGGCGCACAGGAAGTTGAATTTGGGTGGGGGCTGACGTTGAGGGCCCCAATGAGGAAAGCTTCCACGGTCAACAGTATCTGGCTGAGGGATGAGGGAGATAACGGGATTTTAGGAAAAACCGGAATGGGACAGCAATATAGTCATAATTCAAGCCAGAATCGAAGTCGTGAACTGTGGGGAAATTTTAGTAATTTTCTTGGGATAAATTTGGAAGGATCCAAATCCAGTGACGTGGAGAATGAAGATCCGAAAAACAGTAGAGGTGATCACTTAGGGGGGAACAGAGAGGGATATAGCAAAATCTAGATGGGGAGATATGCTCAAACTGTCAATGACTTTCAGAATGGTAGGGAGAGAAAGGGGATCTTAAATGGGAAGGAACAGTCAAATATGGATTGTGACTTAGAAGATGCTCCAATGAGTAAAGATGAAGGTAATAAAAGAGAAAGATCTGATTCTGTGCTCTCAAATATTTCTAATAAACAGGATTTGTTTGAGGCTCGTGATGGGCTCTTCGCTCATAATCAACAAATATCGGCGGCTGCCATGGAGCAAGCCGACCGGTCGCAATAAAGATATTTTGTTGAAATGTTCATGGATTGGGGAGTCCACTAGCAGTAAGAAGACTTCAGCACATGCTGAAAATTTACGATCCCCAATTTGTCTTCTTCATGGAGACTAAACTGAATGCTAGAAGAATGGAAATTGTTAGGAGACGATGTGGTTTTTTCAATGGTATTGATGTGCCGGCTGAGGGCTCTCGAGGAGGATTAAGTTTAGGGTAGAATGGCGGTCATTTAGTAAATTTGAAGAGTTTTTCAAATAACCACATTGATGTGGAAATACAAGAAGAAGAGGGTAAACCTTGTTGGCGGTTTACGGGTTTCTATGGGGCTCCTGAGGTTAGGAATAAAAGAGAGACGTGGAATTTGCTTCGTAGTTTGGGTAGGAATAATTCGTTACCTTGGCTAGTTGGAGGGATTTTAATGATATCCTTTTTGCACATGAGAATAGAGGTGGTCTTCCAAGGGATGAGGCTAGAATGGAGGAGTTCCGCAAAACGTTGGAGGAATGTTGTTTGGAAGATATTGGTTTTTCAGGCCTTTGGTTTACGTGGGAAAGGGGACGCATTTCAGAGTGAAACATTAGGGAAAGAATTGACAGAGGTGTAACGACATATGCTTGGCTTCAAACTTTCCCAAATTATTCTCTGAGGCATCTCCCGCATTCTTTTTCGGATCATTGTCCTCTGTTTGTTGATACAGAAGTTATTAGGAGGAGGAACTGTCCTATTCGATTTCGCTTTGAGTCTTGGTGGGTTCTTAAGGAGTCGTGTGAGAATGAAATAAAAAAGCTTTGGGAAGGCAGCTTTAGACAGTTCCTTAATCGCATGACTATTCTTGCAAATGGGTTGAAAGCTTGGGCAAGCAAGATTTAGCTCAAACGTAACGGCAAGGTGAAAAGATTAAATAGAAAACTTGAGGAATTGAATGGTGATGAAAGATCGGAGGAGATTTTGACTGAACTCATGGAGGTAAAACTCCATTTAAATATGGAAATGGATAAGGAAGAGAGATACTGGGAACAACGAGCAAGGTCTAACTGGCTACAACTGAGAGATAAGAATACGTCGTTTTTCCACAAGTGTGCATCGCAGAGAAGGCGTATTAATCGAATAAGGGGATTACAGAGAGTTGAGGGATCTCTTGCGACAAATTACATGGAGATTGAAGAGGTTGCTCGGAGTTACTTTTCTGATTTATTTGAATCTAGAGGAGTTGGAGATGTGACACACATACTATCAGGGATTAATCCATGCATCTCGGAAAGTATGAATCTTAGCCTGAATGCTCTCTACTCAGAGGAGGAAATTGTGGAAGCACTGAAAGGGATGGGACCTACAAAAGCTTCGGGTGCTGATGGTTTTCTGGCTATATTTTTTCAAAAATTCTGGCATATTGTGGGAAGGACACGTGTGACTTTTGCTTGGATGTGTTGAATCATGGGCACTCGCTTGAGAAAATAAACAGAACTTTACTGGTATTGATTCCGAAAACTGCTACTCTTATTAATCTTAAGAATTTTTGTCCTATTAGTTTATGTACAGTGATTTATAAGATTATTGCAAAGTCCGTTGCCAATAGATTACAAAAAGTGCTGAATGATTGTATCGATGACTCTCAGAGCGCGTTTGTTCCAGGAAGACTCATTGTTGATAATGTGTTATTGGCATATGAAGTACTTCATTCGCTTAAGAATAAGAGATCAGGGAGAAAAGGTTTTATGGCTTTAAAATTAGATATGAGTAAAGCCTATGATAGAGTGGAATGGACTTTTATCAAAGAAGTGATTTCTAAGCTGGGTTTTGCAGAGGGTTTTATCGATATCATCTTTCGTTGTCTTAACTCGGTTAAATTCTCTATTTTAATAAATGGGGAAGAAGGCTTAAATTTCAGAGCTACTAGGGGTCTATGTCAAGGGGATCCACTAAGCCCGATCTATTTCTGTTCTGTGGAGAAGGCCTATCAGCATTAATGAGATTGGCTTGCCAGGAGAAAAAGACTAGTGGAGTAAAGGTATGTAGAGCTTCTCCTACAATCACCCATCTCATGTTTGCAGATGACTATATCCTTTTCGGGGAAGTTTCAAATAGGGGGATAGATGTGCTAAAGAGTATTCTTAAGGAATATGAAGTTTGCTCGGGATATTGTGTGAATTTCGAAAAATCAACGGTGTTCCTCAGCTCAAATGTAAATGATCAAGATAGGAATCTGGTGTTTCAAGCTCTTAGAGTCCGATGCTCAAATGATCCTGAAAAGTACTTAGGGCTTCCAAACATGGTGGGACGAAAAAAGAAACTTTCTTTCCAAGTTTTAAAAGATAGGTTGAAATAGAGAATTAATAATTGGAGTTGTAGGCATATATCACAAGGGGGTAGAGAAGTATTTATAAAAGCAGTTTTGCAAGCTATCCCTACGTATAGAATGGCTTGTTTCCTTATGCCGAAGGCCTTGTGTGCTGAATTAGAAAACATACTAAACTCCTTTTGGTGGAATAAAAGTAATGGAAAAAGGGGCATGCATTGGTGTGATTGGAAATCATTATGTGCGCTTAAGGAAAAAGGAGGGATGGGTTTTCGTGACTTGAATTCTTTCAATATTGCTTTGTTGGCCAAACAGGGTTGGCGTCTGTTATGCAATCCTAATTCATTACTAGCGCGAACGTTGAAGGCTAGATATTTTAAAGATTCGGATTTTCTAAAGTCAAATTTGGGTTATATACCTTCGTTAACCTGAAGGAGTCGTGGACGGCAAAAGGACTTCTGCTGAAAGGTTTGGGCTGGCGGATTGGTGATGGACAGAAGGTCTCTATTTGGGAAGACAGTTGGGCCCTTGGAAACAAAGCGCTAAGTGGTCAGAATCAAACTTCCAATTCAAACGTAACAGAAGTTGCAGATCTGATTGAGTCGTAGATCTGATTGAGTCAAACACGAGGAAACGGAAGGTAGATTTGATCTTTAATACCTTTACGGAGAGGGATGCTGAGAGGATTTTATGCATTCCATTGCCTCTGAGCTCATATGAGGATTTTGTTGTCTGGCGTGGGGAGCAAACTGGAGAATATTCGGTGCGAAGTGGACATAAAATCCTTACACACGACGGACAGACTCAAGTACAGGACAATTTTAAATAGTTTTACAAGCGACTCTGGAATTTAGAACTCCCCTCAAAAATTAAAATTACAGTTTGGCGAAGTTCACGAAACTATTTGCCTAACTACAGCAATTTACATTACAGACGAATAATGGGATCTGCCATCTGCCAACGGTGCCAAGGGGAAGCTGAGACGAGGGAGCATTTGTTCAGAGATTGCCCTATTGCAAAGGAATCATGGGAGAAATTAGATATTGCCTGGTCTGTCGCTGAGGAAAATATGGAGTTCACTGAAAGTCTAATAAATTTTTTTGCTACAAATTCTATGGAAATATGTCAGAAATTTGTGTGTGCATTGTGGGGGATTTGGACATCCAGAAATAAATTCATTCATGAGGGAGAAATGAGAACAGGAAGTCAAATTACAGATTTCGTTATGAGGTACATGATGAAACTAGATGGGGTGAAGAAGTTTCTACCAGAGAAAAGGATTTTCAGGAACAGTTGGCTAGCACCGATAGGGATGCGTTTGAAGATAAATTTCGATGCGGCTTTCAATAACAATAGAAAAGAGTCGTGCTCAAGATTAGTAGTGAGAAATGAAAAAGCAGAAGTAATATGCTCGAAATCGATTATCAACAAGAATATACCGACCGTTTTTGGTGCCGAGGCGTTGGCGTGTTATCAAGCACTCGATCTGGGGTTTCAACTTGATCTTCAAGACGTGGAAGTCGAAGGCGATGCTAGGACGGTGATTCGAAAACTAAAAGAGAAGAAAGAGAATAAATCTAAAATCACAGCGTATATTGAAGATTCAAAGAAAATGGCTTTGCATTTCAGAAACTGTATTTTTCTTTTTCAGAACAGGGAAGCAAATGAGGTGGCACACAAAATAGCTACTGAAGGTCTAAAAATGGGAGAAAACACTTATCTGGAGCAGAGGGTTCCGAGTGTAGCTGTAACAGCGGTGAGGGATGACCGTAGGCGGACAGAAATCGCGCAGGAGACAAGGGAGCGATACTGATGAAGAGGAAGATGGAAGGACGGAGGGTTATCTTCTTGGGGGGGTTGGAACAAAGAAGCAGAATAATCAAGGAGGATCTGAAGGGTCTCAAAAGAAATCTGGATGAAATGATGGAAGGAACTTAATGAGGTCTGCGAAAAGCCATCTGTTTTGAAATTTCTGAGATAGGGATTAAATTTGGATACAGTTGGGAAGTGGTTTCCAAAAAGCAACCCTGTCGTTTTTCAGATGCTGGTTTTCTCTTTTGTTTCTTGGGCCATTGTTCCATTTTATTTTTTGTTTTATTTTCGGCTTTGGTTATTGTTTCTGATTTATTTTTTCGACTTTGGTTTTATGTTTGGGCTTTTGTTTCTTTCTGTTTCTGGAATGCTTTGGGCCTTGATTCAATGATAATTGCAGCTTTTATTTCAAAAAAAAAAAAAAAAAATTTAGGTAAGAAAAATGTTATGTCACACGTTAAAATGGAACTAAATTATTAAAAATATATTGAGGCACAATTAAGTTGATTGTTTGCATATTAATGGGAATTTGTTAGTTAAGGTCCGCGATTTTCACTGACATCTGAGGCCTTGAATTTTTTTCTTCACAATTTTTATTTTTCATATTTTACCCACACAATTCCTCTTTGATTTCAGTTGTTCAAACTGCAGCAAAAAATAGAGATTCCCGTTGTTGTCATCTTCTTGAAGCTTCATTTCAATTGTTTTTGGTCTAATAAAAGTAGAGATTCCATTGTTTTGTTGTCATGTTTGTAGAAGCTCAATTCTGCCCATTCCAAACAAATAAAGCAAAAAAACTAAGTTAAAACAAAAAAATAATAAAGCTCAATAAAAAAAGTCCAATTACAAAAAAACTTAAATGCCCACTTACTTAACCCAAGCCCAAATCCCCAAACCTAAAACAGAAAACCCTAATTCTTCTAAGCCTCTAGCCGCCGCCGCTCCTATGCCTTTGCCATGTCAGCATGAACGCCGCCCAAGGTCTGCCACCATTTCACCAAAATAGCAAGGGAGCGCCTTTCCCCACCGTTGACTCCACCACCGTCTGCAAAAAGAAAACACAAGGACAGAGACAAACACGCAAAGAACAGTTGCAAAAACAGTAGAAAAATAGTAAAAAAACAACAATTCGATGTAATGTATTTGGCTATAAAAACTATAAAAACCATGTATTTTTTACAGAGGCAAGCAACCAAAATAGATAATAATAAAAAACTGAATACAAAAGGTGATTTTTTCTTCAATTTATTTATTTTTATTTTTTCCAAAACTAATAAAGTAAAATAGAAAAGGGGGTATTTTTTACTTGTTTCGGTCGTAGGTGAGAATCGTCTCCAGCTTGAGAAGCCTCGGAGTCCCTCTAGGACTCCGTTGAAGACCTTGTCGGAAGGAAGAAGAAACATAAAGATCTCTTTACTTTTGGCCCGATTTTGCCAAGATTTTAAGGATTTTAAACTCAAAACTGGGTTCTTTGCAAAAAGGGGGGTTAAAAGAGGGTTTATGGCGATTTTCTAGCCACCAGAGATAGTGGTCATCGTCGCCGATGACCACGATGGAGGTCTATCGATCCCATGGTCGGACTCAAAGACCTTTTCAAAGAAAAAAAAGAAAGCAAACTAGTTTTTTTTTTTTAAAACAATAAAGAAATTATTTTTTTGAAACATTTTTTACTTAAAAAGGGGCACTAAACGACGTAGTTTCGTCACGACTCTAAACACCCCAAAATGGCGTCGTTTTAGGGCCGACCCGAGACCCGACTTGAACGCTGGCAAAGTCCGCGTGTTTTTGCGACGAGGGTTTAATTGCTGCCCAAGTCCTTCCGCTTTTTAAACATTTTTCAATACAATCCTATTTCTCTTTTTTTTTTAATTTATCTCATTTAATGTTAAATGTAAGCACTAAATTTTGTCCGGCTCAACTATGTGTTTAATTTTCAAAATTAAATTTAAAAACATTGAAAAATAAAAAAATCAAAATTACATTTTGACCCTTAAACTTTTGCAAAATTACACTTTAACGCCTAAACTTTTCTAAAATTTCATTTTGACCCTTAAACTTTTCCAAAATTTTATTTTGACCCTTAAACTTTTCCAAAATTACAATTTGAACCTGATACTTTCTCAAAATTATGTTTTGACCCCACTAGTCTTACTACATTTGCAACTGGGTCCCTCTGGCAGATTACGCGATTTGGGGCACCCACTCCCCGGATTTTCTGACCATCAGCATGGGTGGCTATTCCTTCTTCACCCATTACCTGCAAATAGCATGGGAAACAAGCAAAATGATGGAAATAAAAAGGCTCCAACATTTTGGCAAGCAAAAAGTGAAAGCCACGAAAATTGTATAATATGTTTACATGTAATTCTCGTGTTTTAAAAAATTTCGTGTTTTCAAAAATTCTAGTGTTTCAAAAATTTTCGTGTTTTCAAAAATTCTCGGGTTTCAAAAAATTCTCGTTTTAAAAAATATTCGTATTTTCAAAAATTTTCAGGTTTTAAAAATTTCTCGAGTTTCAAAATTTTCATGTTTTCAAAAATTTTCGTATTTTCAAAAATTCTCAGGTTTCAAAAAATTTCTCGAGTTTTCAAAAATTCTCGTGTTTACAAAAATTCTCATGCTTCAAAATTTTCGTGTTTTCAAAAATTTTTGTGTTTTCAAAATTTCTCGTGTTTCAATCAGATCACGATTAAATATTAATTTGAAGTCGTATTTTTGAAAATTAAGACAACGCGCGCTTAACGAGATACCAATTTTGGGCGTTGCGAGGGTACTAATACCTTCCTCGCACGTAACCGACTCCCGAACCCTATTTTTCTCTGGAATTTTAACGTAGACCCAAACTCGGCCTCTTTTAAGAAAAAATAATTTTTCTTTTAAAAAGAGGATTTATTAGGTGTCCGATCACACCTAGAAAAAAGATCGGTGGCGACTCCCCTTTTTTTAAAATGAAATTGAAACTCTGTTTTCAAATTGTTAATAATTTTCTCAATTAGTGCCCGAGCAAAATTTTACGTCGCTATAGCTGGCGACTCCACTGGGGACATTTTTTTTGAGAGTCGACTCAGGGATTAAATGCGTATTGTCAAAATTTTTGAAACTCCTTGTTCAAATTAATATTTAGTCGTGATCCTTAAATTTTGTTTTTTTGGAAAAGTCATGCACTTGCATCATGTTGTAAATATTTTTCTAACTTGTTTTATCTTTTTTGTTTTTTTTCAGCTCTAAGTTTTTACGGTTTTAATTTTTTTTTAGTTTTAATAAAAACGAAAAGGTTTGTGAGTTTCTCCCCACACACCGTGCACTTGCATTTTTGCATAACATGAGCTCTCTACCCGAGCTCCGTCCGTTTAAGTGGAAGTAAACGCTATGCCTTCGTGAGTTAACTCGTCCCTCCGCACAGGCTAGTGAATACTTCCGGGTTACATATGACTTATGCTTTCGTGAGTTAACTTGTCCCTCCGCATAGGCATAAGTAAATGTAATCTCTCGAATTGAGCTCGCGAGCCTATGATGGGCGATAACCGAGGCTCCGTACTAGCCTTAGTAGGTGACAGTACGGACAATTCGAGTACCTTTTTAGAATCAAACCCGCATATAGTAAACCGTATGAGCCATCAGATTAGAGCCATGCCGAAACTTCGTCCGTCGAATAGTCACCAAAATAAGCACATGGGAGAAACGCCTCTTACCTTTTATCTCTTTTACATTTACACTTTTTATGCAAGGGAATCGGGCCCGTTTAATAATTTGGATTGGATAGTGATAAACCGTAATAGTAACATATTTTAATCCCACATTTAGTATGCTTTTGGATGATTTAAGCCTCGATTTATATAAAAAGGTGCTCTTAATCCTTTCTTTTCATGTCTTATACCCAGGAAAGCACCCGAGGATGAAAAGAACATAAAACGGGCCCAAAACGGTGTAAATTGGGCCAAGGTGGAAATTGACACGGCCTAGACTTAAGCCCACACGACCGAGCCTTGTTAATTATCTAGAACACGGCCTGACCCCCGGCTCATACGGCTGTGCCTCATTAAAAAAGTCCGAACACGACCCAAAGACTAGTCACACGGGCGTGTGGCATGGCCGTGTTCCTGTCGTGGCAATAAACAATTTCATTCAGATTTGGATACTTTGAGGCAAAGAAACATATTCCAAGAGCCTATATATACCCCCTAAGTTCATCCTTGAAAGGGGGCGGTTAGCTAGGCCAAGGAGCCAAGCCGAGAAGGTCAGATTTGTGGGAATCACTCAAAGATAGCCAGTTGATCCATCCCAAGAAGCCGGAATTCTACTCAATTCGGCGGATTTCTTCTTCAATTCCTTCAGGGAGTTTTAGGGATTTCTTATGTTTTGTTTTATCTTTTCTCTTGAGATGTTTTCTTTATTTGTTATGAACTAAATCCTTCAGATACTTGAAGGGGATGAAACCTAGATGAATCTTGTTATTATTTGCTGAATTATATGATAAATACTTAGTTTGTTCTTAATTATGCAAGCTTAATCCAAATTTGATGTGCTTAGGTGGAGGAGGAATAGACCCTACTTAAGAGTAGATCTAGCATAATTAAGCGGAGTTGATCGCACGCCTAGAGATAGGGTGACGAGATTTTGTCGGATTAGGGTGAAACCTAATATGGGAGTCCATAGATCAATTTACTGCTATTCTAGGGGGTTATTATTCGAGAAAGAGATTTCCGTTAATTAACCTAGGGTTAGACGTTATTTGCCTCGAGAGAGGGTTTAATATACGTTAGGGAGTCTTACGGATCAAACTAAGTAAATAATTCGTATGATTCATGGTTAATTAACAAGTGAACTCTAGGTAGATTCTTTCTGAGGGTATCGTCTTAATCAACTGAGTTTTCCTAAAGTTATTTTCCCAATTCATCCTTTTTTTCTTTATGTTTTTGGCTTAGTAATTAGTTTAGATTATATTAAAGCAACTTCACTTATTTTAGGATAAATAATAAAAAGAATGTTAGTATTAGTACTTTTAGTTCCTTTGGGTTCGATAATTCGGTCTTGCCTAAGTTATACTACTGTTCGATAGGTACACTTGCCTTCAATCGTTGTCAGAGTTAGTTTCCAGGTTTGATCATTCGCTTTATAAATTTTAAAACTCGACAGACATATGATCAGATAGATTATCTGATGAGCATGTGGGGTAGGTTTTTGTAAAGCATGATGAGTTAAAAAAAAGTAGGTCGGTTCCACTAAAATGCACGATTAAATAGCTTAATTTGTTAGATTTTCCATATTTTTTTATCCGTTTATATTTGTTGTGATTACTAACCAAAGTTATTTGTCTTCATTTTTATTTTTAATCATGCATCATAGGCATCTTGTTAGGAATGTGTTAATTAGAGATTGGTTGCCAAAAACGGGTTTCTGATGGAGGAGTCAATTACACAAGTAACCGAGAGAAAAATGTCGTGGTTCAAGATTGGTCTTTGAAAACCCAGAAAGCTAAAGGGGACATTTTAAAGGAAGGATGTATCTCCAATCTTCCTGAGCATGTGACTTCGAATGCTCGTCAGAATAACCTCGAAGACTTGACTAGGATCTGGAAACACTGGGACTCAGACACTAGGGGCATCTTCATTGAAAAGTTCGGGGATATAGATCACTTGATTGCTATCAACGTAGACGAACATTTGATTCAAGCCACGGTTTGATTCTGGGACCCAGCTTACCAATGTTTCACTTTCAATCAGGAAGATATGAGTCCGACCATAGAAGAGGATGGCCCCTTGCTTCGTGTTGACAATGCACAATTCAACAAGATATATGTGAAAGATCCCAAACCTATGACCTTCAAGAAAAAGCTAATGAAGTTGACGGGAATGACTGATACATGGGCTGAAAAACAGATAAAGAAAAAGAACGAAGTCAGTTGTGTTCCATGGTTTTCTCTGCGAGACTTAGTTCAAAACCATCCAGATACTCTAAAGAGAGTGGATCTGTTTACTTTGGCCATTTACAGATTAATCATCTTCCCAAAGGTTCTTGGACATATAGAAGTTGCAGTAGTGGATTTTTTTGAAAAGTTGTGGCAAGGAATCAACCCCGTCCCAACTATTTTAGCCGAGACTTTTAGATCTCTAAGTAGTTGTAGGAGGAAAAGGGAAGGACGTTTTATTGGATGTGCACAGTTACTTAATGTTTGGACTCTGAGCCACTTCTGAAAAGTGGAGCGCACACCTTTCTACATGTTTTTGAAAACATTCTCTCCGTTGGAAGCTTACCTTAGGAAAGATTGGCCGAAGGATGTCATCTAACAACATTGGGTTTCGGTTTTTCAGAACCTCCGCACCGAAGACATAACTTGGAGAGCACCATGGATTCGTCCTTCGATTCTATTATACAAATGCGGAAGCCAAGATTGGGTGCCTTTACTCAGATTATGGGGAGGAGTTGGATATGCTCCGTTAATGGTTCAAAGGCAGTTTGCTTCAAGACAGTTCATACCAGCTACCGGAGGATTGGCACAGTCGGAGTTTGCTTTTATAGGTGAAGGTTACATGAAAAAAGTCCGAGAAACTGCAAAGTCTTGGAAGGAAATTTACCTAATGGAGTTAGCTCTGTATGCTGATACTATCACTCAAGATTATGACAGATAGAGACAACGACGAGTGAATAGTCAACAAATCCCACCGATAGATTACACTTTCTAGAATCCTTTCTCAGAAGAAATGCCGTCCGAACTGGAAATGGCAGACATGAATTTCAACGTGAAAAGGCCAAGCTGTTACGGGATATTAGTTCTCTTCAAGAGGAAAACTACCAGTTGAAGATCGATGTTTAAATTGAAAAATTGATAACCGAGAAAGTCCAGAAAGAAGCTGAGATCATGAGAAATGACTTAAAGGATCTTCATTTGGAAAATAAGAAATTAAGAGGCACTATAAGGGATAGTGGGCTGGCCAAATCATCGGCAGAATGGAATGAAGAACTAAGCAACATCAAAGGTGGGATGGAATTTTGGAGAGGGAAAGCGAAGAAGGAAGAGGAAAAAGCTGCGCGTGCTATGATAGAGTTAAGGAAGAAGAATGTTGAATACAAAACCGTGTCTGTAAAATTAATGACTAGTCAGTCTGAGCGTCAAAAGCTAAGAGAAAACATACAAGATTTAGAAAATACGCTGCAGGCTTATCAACAACATTTGGATACTCTCCTAAAAGCCTTAGAAGAAAAAATGGTCAGCATGACAGAGACACTCGCGCCTACGAAAGAGCTCTCCAAGAAAAGGATATGCACCTCAGCCATTGGATTAATGAAATTCGCAAGGCAGCCGTGCAAATTGTACAATTATCAGACGAAGCAGAAGTTCTCAGTTGCCAATTCCCTTCGAGCCCAAGATCAAGTATGTCGGAATTCCTAGAACAAGTGAAGAACAAGGCGATGTGGCTAGGAAATTTGTGTAACTGTTAAATCAGATATGGCAAAATGTTTTGTAATGGACTCTTTTGATTAATGAAATGCCTAAGTATGGGGCTATCTTGAAATCAACACCAAATTCTTGCATTTTTATTCATGACTAACATTCATTTGTCATTTATTCATTCATCTATTCATTACATGTGCATATCACTCTAATCATTCACTGAGGCTAAAACCGTATAATCCACAGTTGCGACACAATGAATCTGGAATCACGTCATTCTTATAGGACGCGTCTAAGAGCTAGAGCTATGGATGTTGAACTCAACGAAAGAATTGAAAGGATGGAAAGGATCCAAAGAGAGTTACAAGAGCAGTTGGCCAAGTCACAGCAGGAAGCAAGAGATCTGATGGTAAGATCTCGAGAGGAATCACTCGAGCAAAAGGATCAAATGGCCAAAATAATGGAGATGATGACAGCTTTGGTCAAAGGAAAATGACCCATGCAGAGTCCTGATATCATAGATCCCAAGTCAAGAGCTAATCAGGGTCCGTTCTATCCCTCAGGATTCACTCTACCTCACATCTATACAATGCAAAGAGGATATCCTCAAGGGGAACCTGCAGGCCTAGAGCAATGACCTGTACCACCTGCTCCAGAGGGGCAAGGTATATTCGTATCGAACCTCGGAGCTAATCCTGCTGATCCAATAGTTCCAGATTTGGATGATCCGGTACAAATAGCCAGGTTGAAAGTGGATGATCATAAAGCTCAGGATAAGTATAGGAGCCTGGAAGAAAGGCTTAAAGCGATAGAAGGTATCGAAGTCTTCTCTGCACTGAGTGCCAAAGAGCTCAGTTTGGTGCCCGACCTAGTTCTGCGTCCGAAATTTAAAGTGCCAGATTTTGAAAAATATGATGGAACGAGATGTCCAAAGGCGCATCTTATCATGTTTTGTCGGAAGATGACTGGTTATGTGAATGAGGATAAATTGCTAATACATTGTTTTCAAGACAGCTTGGTCGAATCGGCTCTTCGATGGTATAATCAACTCAGTAGAGAAAGGATCCGATCATGGAAAGACTTAGCATCAGCATTTTGTGAACAATACAAGCATGTATCCGACATGGTGCCTGATCGACTAACTCTACAGATGATGGAAAAGAAGCCGACGGAGACTTTTAGGCAATACGCGCAAAGATGGAGGGATATCTCGGCCCAAGTAGAACCTCCATTAACTAAAACTGAGATAACGGTCCTCTTTATCAACACTTTGAAAGCGCTATTTTACGATAAGTTGGTAGGAAGTGCCACGAAAGACTTTGCAGATATTGTAATATCCGGGGAACTTATAGAGAATGCCATCAAGAGTGGAAGGATGGAAGGCCCCGAGAGTTCGAAAAGGGCAGTACCCATAAAGAAAAAAGAAGCAGAAAACCATATGGTGGGAACCGAGAGCCACTATACTTCTAATCCGTACCCAACTCAATCACGACCTCGATATCACCCACCTCCAAACTTCTATTTTCCTCCCCAAAGCCCTTACTATGAAGCACCTTCTCCTTACCCCGTCTACTCCACAAATAACCAAAGACCATTCGCCATGTTCCCACCAAATACCATGCCTGCTTAAAGTCAACCCAAAAATGAACAAAGACCGGCAAGACCCAATCTTGAAAAACCTCAATTCACTCCTATTCCAGTGTCATACGGAGAGCTGTACCCAATACTATTGGAAAAACAATTAATATCCCCACATTATATGGCACCCCTGAAGCCTCCATACCCAAAATGGTACGATCTTAATGCTAGTTGTATGTACCACGCTGGAAACCAGGGGCATTCTACAGAAAATTATCTTGCCTTTAAAAGGAGGGTTCAAGGTCTTATTGATGCAGGCATTTTACGATTTGATGGTGCCAGTAATGTGGCTAGAAATCTGCTCCCTAACCATACCGAAGGGAATGTGAGTGCAGTGACAAAGGAAGACAAGTGGCGAGCCAAAAGTTGTGTTTCTGAAATAAAGACACCTTTGTGGAAGGTATGGGAAATAATGGCTGAGAAAGGTTTGTTCTGTCCACTCAACAGAAGTTTCAAGGAAGAAAGTACAAAAGGTCAAAATTTTTGTGTCTTTCATGGCATAGAAGGGCATTACATCCAGTCTTATGAGGGATTCAAAAAATTACTTCAAGACATGATGGACAACAAGGAGGTCGAGATCTTTAATAGAGTGGAAGAGGCCGATGAAGGAGAAATATGCGCTTCTGATAATCAATCATTAGGTTCCCCTTATAGCGTCGATCAACCTTTGGTGATCTATTACGAGGCAAAAAAGGAAAAAGTGAAACCAAAGATGATAATTGAAGTACCATCTCCTTTCCCTTACAAGGACAACAATGCGGTACCATGGAAATATGATGTCAACATTATCATACCCGAAGGTGAAAAATCCAAAGCTACGACTGGAAGTGTTAGCGAAGTGGGACACTTTACCCGCAGTTGGAGATGTTATTCTCCTGAGGTGGTTGAACCAAGGAAGAAGACTGGTGACTCGAACCAAAAAGGAAAGGCACCGATGCATGAGGTTGAGGTCGAGTTTGAAACTTCGTCTGAACAAGAAGTTAAAAAGCCTGTGAATGAGGAGGAAGCACATGAATTCTTGAAATTCATTAAGCACAGTGAATATAAAGTCGTAGAACAATTAAACAAGCAACCGGCGCGAATCTCGGTATTATCCCTACTATTGAATTCAGAACCATATCGGAATGCTTTGATAAAAGTGTTAAATCAAGCTTATGTGGCGTGCAACGCATCTGTTGAAAAGCTTGATAGGTGGGTGAACAACTTGAATGCGGATAATTTCATCTCTTTCAATGACGATGAAATACTGCCAAATGGTAGGGGCTCCGTAAAAGCATTACACATCACAACCAGTTGCAAGGTTTATATAATACCAAATGTGCTCAATGACACGGATCTGCACTCAATGTCATGCCTTTGGCCACACTTTCCAGGATGCTAGTTGATATGTCTTATCTAAGGCCTTGCCATTCCACAGTAAGGGCATTTGACGGGACACGACGAGAGGTCATGGGAAAGATTGAAATTCCCTTAGAAATGGGCCCATGTACATATGATATTGAGTTCCAGGTCATGGACATCACGCCTTCGTGTAATTGTCGTTTAGGGAGGCCTTGGATCCATTCTGCTGGGGCAGTTCCTTCATCTCTCCATAAAAAAGTAAAGTTTATCATGGATAGCCGCTTGATCACGGTCGCTGGTGAAGAAGACATTGTTGCATCTATCTCTATTGACGCACCCTACATCGAAGTAAACAAAGATGCAGTAGAATGTTCCTTCCGTTCCTTCGAATTTATGAATGCTACATTTGTTGCTGAAGGAAATAGCATTCCTACACCCAAGCTGTCAAGGAGTACCAAGATGAGAATTAAGCTGACTGTGGGAAAGGGAGCCCGAGCGAAGAAATGTTTGGGAAGAAATTAGCAAGGGATAGTTAGAGCATGAAAACCAGTACATCACAAGGCTCTATACGGTTTAGGATTCAAGTCGGATATGCGACAAAAAAGAAAACAGTTGCAGAAAGATCAAGAAAGGAAGATTGCAAGAGCCTCAGGCCGGGAATTGGAATGGGAGCCCATAACGTATCCTCCTTTGTCAAAAACATTTACATCTGCAGGAATGATGTACCCAGCGCGAGATAATGCACGAAGCACGTTGCCATCAATTGAACGGGGTCTTAAGAACATCAGTATAAATGTTATTGACAAAGGAGATGATGCAATTAAAGATGTTTCAATAATATGCCATTGTCCTCTTGGATTCGTTTTGAACAATTGGACTGCTGTGGATCTTCTTGTAGTTTCTAAGTCCTCTCCAGAGTAATGCTCAATGTTAACTCTCTTTTTTGTGCCCCTAAGTAATAGTGGGATTCTTTTGTAAGAGCTTATGTTTGCTCTTTATCATTTAAATGAACATTAATGGAGATGCATTTTGTCATGGTATTTGCCTTCTCATTAACTTCATAATTATTCTCCATTCTCATAGCTTGTCCTTACATGTATCTCATATCATGCCATAACATTATGTTTGTTGATACCTTGATGCTCCTCTATAGTTTTCTTTTCCATTCACCTTTCAGGTGCTCAGATATCAACGGCATGAGCAATCCCGTTACAAGTCCTGAAATCGATTTCGAGAAAGCTATTTGTTTAGCAGAATTCGAAGCTGAGGAAAATGCTGAAGATTATGTCTCGTCTCCTGACTTACTAAGAATGATAGAACAAGAAGATAAACAGATTCTACCCCATCAAGAATCTGTTGAGACAGTGAACCTGGGAAATAAAGAAAAGAGGCAGGAAGTGAAGATTGGGACCTCCATTTTAGATAATACCAAACATGATTTGATCGCTTTGCTTCATGAGTACAAAGATGTATTTGCATGGTCCTATCAGGACATGCCAGGGTTGAACGAGGATGTAGTGGTCCATAGACTCTCATTGAAACCAGAATACAAACCCAATCAACAGAAGCTAAGACGAATGAGACCTGAAATGCTGTTAGAGATAAAAGAAGAAATCAAGAAACAATTTGATGCTGGCTTCTTACAAGTCTCTAAATATCCAGAATGGGTAGCTAATATAATCCCGGTACCGAAGAAAGACGGAAAGGTGCGAATGTGCGTAGATTATCGCGATCTGAATCGAGCAAGCCCTAAGGATAATTTTCCTTTGCCACACATTGATACGTTGGTGGATAATACAGTAAAACATTCTTTATTTTCTTTCATGGATGGTTTCTCGGGTTATAATCAGATAAAGATGGCTCCCGAAGATATGGAGAAAACTACCTTCGTAACAATGTGTGGAAAGTTCTGCTATAAGGTGATGCCATTCGGATTGAAGAATGCTGGGGCAACATATCAGAGGGCAATGGTGATGCTATTCCATGATATGATGCACAAAGAAATAGAAGTCTATGTCGATGATATGATTGCCAAATCTCGAGGGGAAAGAGAGGATGTTGGGAACCTCAGGAAGTTGTTTGGAAGACTAAGAAAGTTCTAGCTGAAGCTTAATCCAGCCAAGTATACGTTTGGGGCTACTTCAGGAAAATTACTAGGCTTCATTGTCAGTGAGAGAGGTATTGAGGTTGATCCAGATAAGATAAAAGCCATACAAGAACTACCACCTCCGCGCACACAAAAAGAAGTTAGAGGATTTTTAGGGAGGTTGAACTACATCGCTCGATTCATTGCTCAACTTACCAACTAGTGTGACCCAATTTTCCGACTCCTTCGAAAACATAATCCGAGAGAATGGAACGAAGAGTGCCAAGTGGCTTTTGACAAGATAAAATAGTATTTGTCTAGTCCCCCGGTGTTAGTACCGCCAACTCCCGAGAGACCGTTAATATTGTATCTGACTGTGTTCAAAAATTCAATGGGTTGCGTACTGGGGCAACATGATGAGTCAGGGAAAAGAGAAAAGGCGATTTACTATCTCAGCAAAAAGTTCACAGAGTATGAGGCAAAGTATTCGTCAATTGAAAAATTCTGTTGCGCTTTAGTTTGGGTAGTTCAAAGGCTCAGGCAATATATGTTGTATCATACGACATGGTTAATTTCAAAGCTGGACCCAATAGAGTACATGATGGAATCACCTGCACTCTCAGGAAGAATGGCACGATGGCAGATCCTACTATCGGAATACGACATCATCTATATGAGCCAAAAATCGATAAAGGGGAGCGCAAAAGCTGACTTCTTAGTAACTCGAACAATGGAGGAATACGAGCCATTGAGATTTGATTTCCCAAACAAAGACTTGATGTGCATTACAAAAAAAGAGTGTGAGCCGTCAAAAGAGAAATCATGGAAGATGAGCTTTGATGGTGCATCGAATGCATTAGAGCATGGGATTGGAGCAGTCTTAGTGTCACCAGAAGGGAACCATTATCCGCTCACTGCCAGATTAAATTTCTTCTGTACTAATAACGTAGCGGAATATGAGGCTTGCATCATGAGACTTCGTGCAGCTATTGAACGAAACATCGAAATCTTAGAGGTGTATGGGGATTCAGCATTGGTGATTTACTAAATTCGTGGAGATTGGGAAGTGAGAGATTCGAAATTAGTTAAATATCACGATCTCGTTGCGGAACTGATTAAAGAATTCAAAGAAGTGACTGTTAACTACTTCCACGAGAAGAAAACCAATTGGCTAATGCCCTGGCCACCCTAGCTTCAATGTTCAAAGCAAACAGAGAAACAGAAATAATGCCTCTCCAAATGAGCATATATGAGGTCCCTGCACATTGTTTTAGCATTGAAAAAGAGACAGATGGACGGCCATGGTTCCATGATATCTTAGAATATGTCAAGAATCAAAAGAATCCCGAGCAAGCAAATGAGAACTGATCGCTGGAATTAGAGTCTTAAAATTTATAAAGAGAATGACTGAACCTGCAAACTAACTCTGACAACGATTAAAGGCAAGTGTACCTATCGAACAGTAGTATAGCTTAGGCAAGACCGGATTGTCGAACCCAAAGGAACTAAAAGTACTAATTCTAACCTTCTTTTTATTATCTAGCCTAAAATAAGTGAAGTCGTTTAAATTTAATACTAAGCTAAAGACGCAAAGACAAAAAGAATAAATTGGGAAATAACTTGAGGAAAAACTCAATTGATCAAGACGATACCCTCAGGAAGAATCCACCTAGACTTCACTTGTTATTTAACCCTGAACCATACGATTTATTCACTTGACTTGATCCGTAGGATTCCTTAAGTTATATTAAACCCTCTCTCGAAGCGAATAATAACTAACCCTAGGTTGATTAATTGAAATCTATTTCTAATTAAAACCCGTAGAATCGCATTAACTCGATCTATGGATTCCCATATTAGGTTTAACCCTAATCCGGCAAAATCTCGCCACCCTATCTCTAGGCGCGCAAACGACTCCGCTTTAATTATGCTAGATCTATTCTTAAGCAGGGACTTTTGCTCCTCCACCTAAGAACATCTGACTTGAATTAACTTATCTTATAGTTCAGAAAACAATAACAAGATTCATCTAGGTTTCATCCCCTTCAGGTATCTGAAGGGTTTAGTTCATATCAAATAAAGAAAACATCTCAGAAGAAAAGATAAAACAAAACATAAGAAATCCCTAAAACTCTCTGAAGGAATTGAAGGAGAGATCCACCGTCTTAAGTAGAATTCCGGCTTCTAGAGATGGATTAACTTTTTACATAAATCGAGGCTTAAATCATCCAAAAGCATACTAAATGTGGGATTAAAATATGTTACTTTTACGGTTTATCAAATACCCTCACACTTAAGCTTTTGCTTGTCCTCAAGCAAAATTCTCAACTTACAATTAAAACGAACTTTCCATAATTCATAATTCCTATCAACAATGCCTTATCATAATTCATAGATAATTTATACATGGATGATTTAACTCGAAGAGTCCTAAAGATTCAAACAATCAAAGTCATACGTTTGTAGCACAAAAACGTAGGTGTTTCCCCTTATCTAAATAATTACCTTTGATTCAAAATCGACAAGGATTGACATCCTCACTAAAGATTCACTCAAATCACTCAAGGTGTTTAAGGTTCAAAATTAAGCTTTCAAAAGTCGAACCTAAAAAGTTAATCCCATAGGCTTGCCTGAAAATCAAATCTCCACCACTGTAAAATGAGATGATACACAAATCAAAAGGTCTTTATTAGGGTTGTAACGAGGCTTCAGTTAAGGGTATGGATATAGGCTAAATTAGAAGGTTAGAATCGAGATTGAATTGACAAATTACATAACTAGAAAATACTGAGATAATATTTACATTAACTGAAAAGTAATAATCCTACTAACATGAGCTTTTCTTTCGAAAAATAGACTTTAACTGTATAAGCTCACCACTAATACTGAATATACTTCGATTTTTTTAAGAACAATAATAAAAGATGAATTCAACTACTGAACTAATTTAATTAGGTAACTTAATCAAATCATATCTCGATTAAAGGGTAGTCAAAAGGAATAGTGATAACAAATACAAAGGGGTTTGGGGTTAATATTAGCTGGTGAGTCAATAAAAAGGGTTGTTAGGATTAAACGGGGTTCACTAAGGGTTAATTTATGGAGGTAGGCTATTTAGTGGAGTAAGTGGGTTAATTCCTAGGTGCCTTTATCATCTCTGTATATCAAATCATAGGTGTGGTCTCAACATGTATAATCAAGGCAAGTTCTAGAATAACAGTTCATAGTTGACACACTCGTAATCAATAAAGTGAGCATGGAAAAGAATATATGCTCTAATAGGCTCAAAATCTCACAAAAATTATGGGTATTTTGACATCAACCTTGTAAATTTTAAACTTCAAAATAATATTCAGATTCAGCTCAACAACCTAGCAAAGATTTTAATTCTGAAAAATAGACTTATCATGCTTGATTCACTAATATTCTTCTAAATTAATCATCACTACATAATTAACTATGACTTAGTCTAAAACATATCAATAAAAATCATAATTCATCAGAAATTTCATCCTAATTAGTAATATGAGAAAATTGATTAAAAACAAGACTAATTTCAGGGATTTGAGAATAATGAAGAAAGTTAGGCCGAATATGAGAATAATGCAAAAAGTTAGGTACTTTCTTCAAATAAATATTCACCCCCACACTTAAGATGTACATTGCCCTCAATGTACAAAGATAGGTAATGACAGTTATATAATATCAAAAGAGAGGGTAGAGAGTGACACTTCCTGAATTACGGATGAGATCCCAGAGTTGGAGGTGAAAGATAAGTTGGAGGAGTCGATCTGGATGACGATCCTGAGCTAGATAAAGAAATTGGCGAGCTCGTGAAGAATTAGCCAGTGTTTATTAAGACAATTAAAATAAACCAAATATATAATTAAAAATAAGAAAAATAGATAGAAGGAGAACAAAAAAGAAAATAAAAGTAAAAGAAAAGGTGGATGGACCGACGGGTCCTTTTTGTTGGATGGTTCGCGAGGTGGGTGTGACCTCTAAGGCTGCGGAGGTGCTGGCGGTGGCGGAAGTGGCGTCGCTATGGTCGTGGTCGGTGTGATTCCCAAGCAGCTTGACGAACCTGACACTAAAAAACTAAAATATATTAAACTAAATTAAGCATAAGATTGTCAAAGAGAAGGAAATTGAAGCAAAGGAGAAAAGAAAAAGAAAAGATAAATGGTTTCACAGACTCTTGGCTTGTTGTTTGGATGAAGCGGCCGGCATGAGCTTATGCATAGGGGTCACCATTGGTGCGATTATGCTTGGCTTCTTCCACTTCTTCGGCATGGTTTTGGTGCAACTTAAGAGTTATGGAGACCTGTTATGGAGGGGAAATCTGAGAATAGGAAGGGGGAGGAAGAAAAGAAGTGGACAGTGGGTGGAAAGAATGGGGAAGGGAGATTTAAATAGAGGCTCAATTCTGCCATTCTCCCACGCCCGTGGACCGAGGGCGTGTCGATGCACACGGCCGTGTGTCTAGGTGTATTGTTTCTCCATGCCCGTTTTTCAGCCAGCCACGCCCGTTAGTGATAAGCTAGTATGTTGGCACGGTTGGGAGGCACGGGCGTGTTCTGCCCGTGGTTGGTAAGTCAGTAGCTTCACACGGTCGTAGGGCACGGCCGTGCCACTTTGTCGGTGCCCGTGGGGGAGTGGTTGAGTTTGTGAATTCAAAAATTGCTTGGGACTAATTCGTACCGTCTCTGCTATGTCAATACGGAGATTTTGGTGGTCCACACGGTCACGGCTACGGCTGTGTGCAAGGCCGTGTGGCTTGGAAATCTGCACTTTTGTGTTAGTTTAAAACTAAGAGAAGAAAAGAAAAGAAACTGAAAATAAATGCGAAAGTAAATAGGGTTAGTGCTCGGGTTGCCTCCCGAGAAGCGCTCGTTTATAGTCTTAAGCTAGACTTTCCTTGTATTTGAATTAGGGAGGTTTAAATGTTTGGGTATCTTCTCTCGTGCTTACAGTTCTATTTTCTTGATAAAGTTTAAGTCGAAAAGTGTTTACCTTAAAAGTGCCTAATGTTGGATTGCTTATCTCGACTGTTCCGTGTGGGAAGATATTGTGTATCTTAAGAGGAATTTCGTCGTGTACTTTTAGGCCTGATGTGGTGATGTGAGGGTCGGCTTTGTCTAACAGTGCCTGGTCTCCTATTTTGAAATGGTTTGATGTTCCTACGAGCTCTTCTGGGGGCTCCTTCAGTATTACTTCATGCGGTCCCGATTCTTCTTTGATTTGTGTTTCCTGCTCTTTTAGTTTGTCGACCTTAAGGCTTCGTTCCTTATGTAAATTGTCTTTGTTGGTATTAGGTCCGTGATTCGGTTCAGGTTTGTATCATTGTGGTGTTTCCTGTGATGAAGGTTGCACAAATTGATTATCAACTGAATTGTCTTTCTTACCTTCATCGATTGTTGTCCTGGCCGAGTCAAGAGCTTGAAGACTGATTGATTCGTTACCTACACAAAGTATGAGTTCTCCTGTTGCAACATCAATTTTAGTCTTGGCAGCTGCTAGGAAGGGTCTTCCTAAAATTAAGGGGATTGAATTATCCTCATCCATGTCTAAGACAACAAAATCTACTGGGAAAATGAATTTATCAATTTTTACAAGAACATCTTCGATAATACCCCTAGGAATTCTAACAGTTTTATCAGCTAATTGAATACTCATCCTAGTCGTTTGGGTTTCCCTAGACCTAGTTGTTTAAACATTTTGTAAGGCATGACATTTATGCTTGCCCCTAAATGAGCTAACGCATTATCAACAGTTAAACTACCAATTAAACATGGAATTGTAAAACTCCCTGGATCTTTTTGTTTTCACGGTAGTCTATTCTGTAACATCGCTGAGCATACTGCATTTAATTCCATATGTGGTTCCGCGTCTAATTTGTGCTTGTTCGTCAAGAGCTATTTTAAAAATTTTCTCGAGTCTGGCATCTGAAAAAGAGCTTCAAGAAGAGGTAAGTTGATATGTAATTTCTTTAAAAGTTTAAGAAACTTACCGAACTGTTCTTCTGTAACATTTCTTTTCATTGCTTCGGGATAAGGTATGCGAGGTTGGTACTCTTTGATTACCAGTTTTGGCTTTTCCCATGTTACCTCTACTTTACCTTCTTCTACCTCGTTTTCTTGTATTGAGTTGGCTTCATTTAACCTTTTACTATCATGAGTTGTGATGGCTTGAATTTGCTCCTTTGGGCTAATTTCTGTGTTACTTGGTAGACGTCCTTGCGGTCGTTTAGACATTAACTTTACAAGTTGTCCGACTGCTTTAGTGACTTCCCCTACTGACTTAATAAGTTCCCTGACTTGGTTCTTGGTCTCTTCAACCGATGTTTGTTGATCTTTAAGTGTTTTCTCAGTATCTTGGAGGCGATTTTCTGTGGCTGCCATGAATTTTGTCAGCATCTCTTCAAGGTTTGGCATGAATTTTGTCAGCATCTCTTCAAGGTTTGGCTTCTTCTCTTACAGGTTTGGCTGATTTTGGAAATTTTGAGAAGGTTGTTGTCTTTGATTTCCTTGATTTCCTTTACCTTCCCATGAAAAATTTGGGTGGTTTCTCCAACTTGGATTGTAAGTATTACTATAAGGATTATTATTGGATCTAAAATTATTACCTATATAGTTCATCTGTTCCCTCTCTGCGCCCGATTGGTAGGGTGGGTACTCAGGATTCGCCACAGTGCCACTTGCGTCGCACTGCATGACTGGGTACGCCTGCGAAGAGCACAAACAATCAAGCTTTTTATTCATCATCTCTATTGTGTTGACAGTATGGTCACTGCATCGCGGTTGTAAACTCCGGCTGATTTTGTCGGTTTAGTCCTTGTAACTTGCCATTGATAGGTATTCAGTGACATCTCTTCAATGAACTCGTAGGCTGCTTCAGGAGTTCTGTTGTTCAGGGTTCCACCGGCAGCTGAATTAATTAATTGCCTTGTTGAGGGGTTTACACTTTTATAGAAGGTTTGGACTTGCAGCCATAAGGGTAAACCATGGTGCGGACACCTTCTCAAGAGATCCTTGTATCTCTTCCATGCATCGTACAATGTCTCTAAATCTATCTGCACAAAAGAAGAGATATCATTCCATAATTTGGCCGTTTTGGCCTGTGGGAAATATTTTAATAGAAATTTTTTAGTCATTTGATCCCATGTAGTGATTGACCCCGTGGTAACGAGTTTAACCACTGTTTGGATTTATTTCTTAATGAAAAGGAACATAATCGAAGACGTATGGCATCATCAGAAACGCCATTTATTTTGAAGGTATCATAGAACTCTAAAAAATTAGCTATATGAGTGTTTGGGTCTTCGTCCTGTAAACCATCAAATTGAACAAGTTGTTGAATCATTTGTATTGTGTTAGGCTTTAATTCGAAATTATTAGCAACTATAGTAGGCCTAACAATACTCGATTCTGCTCATGTTAAATGCGGTTTAGCATAATTAAACATAGTACGTGGAACATTGTTTTCTCCCACGTGATGTGGTTGTGGCTTATTCTCGTCCATCCCTTCAGTAGGATTGGATTTACCTTCTCTATTTTCCTCTGTGTAATTTAGGGCTCGCTTGATTTCTCTGCGATTTCTTTGAGCGGTAGCTTCAATATCACTGTCGTATACTAAAGGTCCTCTCGGGTTCCTTCTAGTCAGAAACTAGAGGTACCTGCTAGAATAGAAAGAAAAAAGAATTTAGCAAAATCAAATTTTAACCTAAAATAAAAGTAAATTGCGAAAAATAAAAATAATGGCTAAAGTAATAAAAATAGAGCTTTTTTAATATTTTAGTTCTCCGGCAACGGCGCCAAAAACTTGATCGCTGGAATCAAAGTCTTAAAATTTATAAAGAGAATGATCAAACCTGCAAACTAACTCTGACAATGATTAAAGGCAAGTGTACCTATCGAACAGTAGTATAGCTTAGGCAAGACCGGATTGTCGAACCCAAAGGAACTAAATGTACTAATACTAACCTTCTTTTTATTATCTAGCCTAAAATAAGTGAAGTTGTTTAAATCTAATCTAACTACTACTAAGCTAAAGACGCAAAGACAAAAAGAATAAATTGGGAAATAACTTGAGGAAAAACTCAGTTGATCAAGACGATACCCTCAGGAAGAATCCACCTAGACTTCACTTGTTATTTAACCCTGAACCATACGACTTATTCACTTGACTAGATCCGTAAGATTCCCTAAGTTATATTAAACCCACTCTCGAAGCGAATAATAACTAACCCTAGGTTGATTAATTGAAATCTCTTTCTAATTAAAACCCCTAGAATCGCATTAACTCGATCTATGGATTCCCATATTAGGTTTCACCCTAATCCGGCAAAATCTCGTCACCCTATCTCTAGGCGCACGAACGACTCCGCTTTAATTATGCTAGATCTATTCTTAAGTAGGGACTTTTGCTCCTCCACCTAAGAACATCTGACTTGAATTAATATCCTGGAAACATTAACACAAGAATTAAGCGCACATAATTAAGAACAAATCAAGTATTTATCATATAGTTCAGAAAACAATAACAAGATTCATCTAGGTTCCATCCCCTTCAGGTATCTGAAGGGTTTAGTTCATATCAAATAAAGAAAACAACTCAAAAGAAAAGATAAAACAAAACATAAGAAATCCCTAAAACTCCCTGAAGGAATTGAAGGAGAGATCCACCGTCTTGAGTAGAATTCCGGCTTCTAGAGATGGATCAACTGGCTATCTTCGAGTGATTCCCACAACTCTTACCTTTTCGGCTTGGCTCCTTAGCCTAGCTAACCGCCCTTCTTTCAGGTAACACTTAGGGGGTTTATATAGGCTCTTGGAATGTGTTTCTTTGCCCCAAAGTATCCAAATCTGAATGAAATTACTTTTTGCCACGACAGGTGATCGCTGCAAATTAGAGCTTTAAATATTTATAAAAGAATGATCAAACCTGGAGACTAACTCTGACAACGATATTAAGGCAAGTGTACCTATCAAACAGTAGTATAGCTTAGGCAAGACCGGTTATCGAACCCAAAGGAACTAAAAGTATTAATACTCACTTTCTTTTTATTATTTAGCCTTAAAGTTAGAATGAAGATTACTTTTTAACTAAATTGACGATAGCTAAACTAAGGATACGAAGACAAAAAGACGAATTGGAAAATAACCTTGAGGAAAAACTCAGTTGATTTAGATGATACCCTCGGGAAGAATCCACCTAGACTTCTCTTATTATCTAACCTTTTAATTATATGATTTCTTTTACTTAGCTTGATCCGCGAGACTCTCTAACCTATATTAAACCCTCTCTCGACGCGAATAACGTCTAACCCTAGGTTAATTAGTGCAACTCTCGTTCACTTATAATAACCCTCTAGGACAGCAGTAAATCGATCAATGGACTCCCATATTAGGTTTCACCCTAATCCGGCAAAATCTCGTAACCTTATCTCTAGGCGTTTGATCAACTCCGCTTAATTATGTTAGATCTTCTCTTAGGCAGGGTCTATTCCTCCTCCACCTAAGCATATTAGATTTGGATTAAGCAACGTAATTAAGAATAAACTAAGTAATTTATCATATAACATTAAAATCAAATAATAAAATTCATCTAGGTTTCATCCCCTTTAGGTATCTGAGCGGTTTAGTTCATAATGAATAAAGAAAATATCGCAAGAGAAAAGATAAAACAAAACATAGGAAAACCCTAAAACCCCCTAAAGGAATCGAAGGAGAATTCCGCCGTCTTGAGTATAACTCCGGCTTCTTGGGATGGATCAACTGGCTATCCTAGCGTTATTCCCTACCTCTGACCTTCTCGGTTTGGCTCCTTGGCCTCGCTTTCGCTCTTTTAAACAGGTGATACTTGGGGATTATTTATAGGCTCTCGGAACGAGATTCTTTCTCCCTAAGTATCCTTTTCCGACTAAAATTTCTCTTTCCAGCGTCAGAGGCGCGGCCATGTCACACGCCCGTGTGAGTCGAGACCTGACCGTGTTCGGATTTCTCTTGAGGCACGGCCGTGTGTGACGGGGTTGAGGCCGTGCTCTAGGTGTTCGTCGAGGCACGACCATGTGTGCTTTGGGCCAGGCCGTGTTGATTTTGTGTTAAGGCCCATTTACTCCGTTTTAGGCCCGTTTTGTGTTCTTTTCATCATCGGGTGCTTTCCTGGGTATAAGACATGAAAAGAAAGGATTAAAAGCACCTTTTTATATAAAACAAGGGGTAAATCATCCAAAAGCATATTAAATGTGGGTCAAAAATATGTTACTTTTATGGTTTATCAAATACCCCCACACTTAAGCTTTTGCTTGTCCACAAGCAAAATTCTCAACTTACAATTAAAACGAACTTTCCATGATCTATAATTCTTATCAACAATGTCTTATCCTAATTCATAGAGAATTCATACATGGATAGTTTGATTCAAAGCATCCTAAAGATTCAAATGAAATAAGTCATTATTTTGTACCTCGAAAACATAGGTGTCTTCCTTCTTTTAAATGACTACCTCTTTAATTCAAAATCGACAAGGATTGATATCCTCACTTAGGATTCACTCAAATCACTCTAAAGTGTTTAAGGTTCAGAAAAAGGGTCACTCATAAGTCGAACCTAAAAAGTTAATCCGATAGGCTTGCCTGAAAATCAAATCTCCACCACTGTAATATAAGATGACAAACAGATCAGAAGGTCTTTGTTAGGGTTGTAGCGGGGCTAAGGTTAAAGGTGTGTATAAAGGCTGAATTAGAAGGTTATAATCGAGATTGACTTGATAAATTACCTAACTAGAAAAAATGAACTTAATCTTTAAACACTAATAAAATGAGCTTTTTCCTTGAGAATTTAAATTTGAACATACAAGCTCACTTAATTATCGTATTAATAATGAATATACTTTCTTTTTCTCTTTTTTTTTAAGAACAAACTAACATAATAGTAATAAAGAATTTTTACATCTGAAATATAAAACATAGTCAGGGAACTTGTTTAACATCAAATCTCGACAAAAAGGTAGTTAAAAGAATTGGTGATAACAAATACAAAGGGTTTTTGGTTAAAATTAGTAGGTGAGTCAATAAAAAGGGTTGTTAGGCTCAACGGGGTTCACTAAGGGTTAATTATAAGGGTAGGCTTTTTAGTGGAGTAAGTGGGTTAAAACCTAAGTGCCTTTATCATCTCGGTATATCAAATCATAACTGTGGTCTCGACATGTATAATCAAGGCAAGTTCTAGAATAACAGTTCATAGTTAACACACTCATAATCAAAAACTGAGCATGAAAAAGAATGTATGCTCTATAAGGTTCAAATACTCACAAAAATTATGGGTGTTTAGATATCATCCTTATGAATTTTAAATTTCAAGGTAGTATTTAAATTTAGGTCAACATCATATCAAAAATTTTAATTCCTGAAAAACAAACTTATCATGCTTGATTCTCTAGTATTATTTAAATTAAACATCAATGTACAATTAACTATGACTTATTCTAAAACATGTCAATAATTATCACAAATCATCAGAAATTTCATCCTAATTAGTAATATGACAACTTTGTATAAAAACAAGACTAAATCAGGGATTTGAGAATAATGAAAAAAGTTTGGCAATTTTATTCCATTTTTAACCTCAGGGATTTGAGAATAATGCAGAAAGTTAGGTCGTTTTACCCCCCACACTTAAGATGTACATGTCCTCAATGTACAAAGATAGATGATGCATTTAAAATAAAAAGGGAGGGGATAGAATACTTCCTGAGGTGTGGGTTGTTTCCTTGGAGGAGAGTAAGGGTCGTGGAGGATACGACGAATGCGTCGGTATGGTGGTGGTGGTGGTTCCCGAGCTCTGCACTAGATGAAGAAATTGGGGAACTTATGAAGGATTAGCCAGGGGTTTTTGAAACATAATATAAATAAACTAAAGATGAAATTAAAGAAACGCAAGCTAAAGTGAAGGAGACTAAGAAGAAAACTGAAATGAAAAGAAAATACTAATGGACTATGAAGTCCTTATGAAGGGATGGTTTGCAAGGTGGGAATCAATGCGAAGATTGGTGATGCGGTGGCAGTGGTGAGAGTGGTGAGGTTGTCGTGGTGGCCGGTATGAACTCATGTTGATCGTTCTTTGTTAAGGAGTCTATGCGTAGCTTCTTCCGCTTCTTCGGCATGGTGTTGATTTGCTCAATGATCTAGTGTCTTGAAGGGTCTTGAGACTGAAGAGAGTGAAAAAGAGAGGAAAAATTAGATGGAGGGAAGGAGAAGAGGTGAGGGGTTTAAATAGAATTTCAGATTTTGTGCTTCTCCACGGCCGTGGTCACAGGGTGTGTCGAATTACACGCCCACCTCACACGACCGTGTTATAGGGGGTGTTGTCACCCTTTTGGCCGTGCTTGGTACTCCCATGCCCGTGCTTGTGAATTCTTTCTTTTGGCACGGTCATTATGCCCGGGCGTGTCTCCCCTGTGTTTTGTAAGTCAGTAACCTCAGTAATTTCACACGGTTATGTAGCATGGGCGTGTTCTGGCTGTGATGTGCAAGTCAGTAGCTTTAGTAATTTCACACGGTTGTGGGCACAGGCGTGCCCTTTCTGTCGGTGCCCATGGGGAGGGTTTGTTGGATCCGTGATGTTGGGGAGGGTGGTTGGGCTGACTGCACGTGTTGTACCCTGTCAGTGTGGTGGTTTAGGTGGTCCACACGGCCGTGTGGCCTAGAAAACCTACATTTTTAGGTAGTTTAAAAAGGAAAAAGAGAAGAAAAAGGAAAAGATAAATAAAAACAAAGGAAAAAAAATAAGGTTAGTGCTCGGGTTGCCTCCCGAGAAGTGCTTGTTTATAGTCTTTAGCTAGACTTCCTCGTGTTTGAAAATTTTAGGGAGGTTTAATGGTTTGAATATCTTCCCTCATGCTTACAGTTCCGTTTTCTTGACAATTTTGAAGTCCAGAAGTGTTTTCTTTGGAAGTGTCGAATTTTGGATTGCTTACCTCGACTATGCCGTTTGGGAAGATATCATGTACCTTGAGGAGGATCTCTCCCTTTACTTTCAGGTCTGTGATAGTGATTTGGGGATCGGTTTTGTCTAACAGTACTTGGTCTCCTATTTTGAAGTGATTTGATGTCCCCATGAGCTCTTCTTGTGGTTCCTCGTGTTTTTCTTCGTGTGAATCTTGCTCTCTTTTGATTTCTGTCTTCCAATTGTCTAAATTGTCTATATGAGCCGGCTCAGGGTTTGGGCTTTGTGCTGTTTCCTGTGATGAAGATTGAATAATATGGTTATTAGCTGAAATGGGTTTCTTACCTTTATCGACTGTTGTCATGGCCGAGTCGAGAGCTTGAAGATTAATTGATTCATTTCCTACACGAAGTATGAGCTCACCTATAGCAACATCAATTTTAGTTCTGGCAGTAGCTAGAAAAGGCCTTCCTAAAATTAAAGGGATTGAATTATCCTCATCCATGTCTAAGACACCAAAGTCTACTGGGAAAACGAATTTATCGATTTTTATAAGAACATTTTCGATAATGCCCCTAGGTATTCTAACAGTTTTATCAGCTAATTGAATACTCATCCTAGTTTGTTTGGGCTTCCCTAGACCTAGTCGTTTAAACAGTGAGTAAGGCATGACGTTTATGCTAGCTCCTAGATCAGCTAACGCATTGTCAATATGTAGGCTACCAATTAAACATGGAATTGTAAAACTCCCTGGATCTTTTAGTTTCTACAGTAGTCTGTTTTGTAACATTGCTGAGCATGTTGCGTTTAGTTCCACGTGGTGCTCTTCAGCTATTCTGCGTTTGTTGGTCAAGAGCTGTCTTAAAAATTTTCTCGAATCTGGCATCTAAAAAAGAGCTTCAAGAAGAGGTAAGTTAATATGTAATTTCTTTAAAAGTTTAAGAAACTTACCGAACTGTTCCTCTGAATCGTCTCTTTTTATGGCTTCAGGATAAGGTATTCGAGGTTGATATTCTTTAATTACCGGTTTTGGCTTCTCTTGTGGTACCTCTGTTTTACCTTCGTCTTCCTTTTTTTTCGGTATTAAATTCGGTTCAGCTAATTCGTTATTGTCTTAAGCTGTGATTGCTTGAATTTGCTCCTTATGATTAACCTCAGTGTTACTTGGTAGATGTCTTTGCGGTCGTTCTGCCATTAGTTTTGCGAGTTGTTCGACTGTATTAGTCACTTCCTTGACTGACTTAGTAATTTCATTGAGTCGTCTCTCGTTGCTTTTGACTCCTCTATCAGTTTCTTGAAGATGTTCCTCGAAGGAAGGTTTCTTTTCTTGTGGATATGGCTGATTTTGGAAGTTTTGAGGAGGTTGTTGCCTTTGATTTCCTTGGTTTCCTTGTCCTGCCCATGAAAAATTTGGGTGGTTCCTCCAAACTGGATTGCAAGTGTTACTATAAGGATTATTAGTAGATCGGAAATTATTACCTATATAGTTCATCTGTTCATCTTCTGCTCCTGGTTGGTAGGGTGGGTACTCAGGATTTGCCACAGTTCCACTTGCATTGCACTGCATGACTGGATGTACCTGTGATGAACACAAATTATCAAGCTTTTTATTCATCATCTCTAGCTGTGTCGATAGCATGGTCATGGCATCGATGTTGAAAACTCCTGCCGATTTTGTCAGTTTGGTTCTTGAGACTTGCCACTGATAATTGTTTAATGACATCTCTTCAATGAACTCGTAGGCTGCTTCTGGAGTTTTGTTGTTCAGTGTTCCACAGGCGGCTGAATCTATCAGTTGTCTCATTGAGGGGTTTACACCGTTGTAAAAGGTTTGGACTTGTAGCCACAAGGGTAGACCATGGTGTGGGCACCTTCTCATGAGATCTTTAAATCCCTCCCATGCATCGTAGAGCGTCTCTACATCTATCTGCACAAAAGAAGAGATATCATTCCGTATTTTAGCCGTTTTGGCCGGTGGGAAATTTTTCATCAAAAACTTTTCGGTCATCTGATCCCATGTAGTGATTGACCTTCGTTGTAGCGAGTTTAACCATTGTTTAGCTTTATTTCTTAATGAAAAAGGGAATAACCGAAGACGTATGGCATCATCAGAAACGCCATTTATTTTGAAGGTATAACAGAACTCTAAGAAGTTAGCTATATGCGTATTTGGATCTTCGTCCTACAAACCATCAAATTGAACAAACTGTTGAATCATTTGTATTGTGTTAGGCTTTAATTCAAAATTGTTAGCAGATATAGCAGGCCTAACAATACTAGATTCTGCTCCTGTTAAATGCGGTTTCGCATAATCGAACATTGTGCGTGGAGCATTGTTGTCACCCATATCGCGTGGTGGTAGGTTGTTTTCGTCCATCCCTTCAGTAGGATTGGATCTATCTTCTTCCTCTCTCTCCGTGTAATCTAGGGCTCGCCTGGTTTCTCGATGATTCCTACGAGCGGTCGCTTCGATTTCATTCTCGAATACCAAAGGTCCCCTCGGGTTCCTTCTAGTCATAAACTAGAGGTACCTGTTTGAAAAGAAAGAGAGAAAATTTCAGTAAAAATAAAAACGAAAAGAAAAATAAATTGCAAAAAATAAAAATTAGGGCTAAAGTTATAAAAATAGAGTTTTCTTAATATTTTAGTTCCCCGGGAATGGCGCCAAAAACTTGATCGCTGCAAATCAGAGCTTTAAATATTTATAAAAGAATGATCAAACCTGGAGACTAACTCTGACAACGATATTAAGGCAAGTGTACCTATCGAACAGTAGTATAGCTTAGGCAAGACCGGTTATCGAACCTAAAGGAACTAAAAGTATTAATACTCACTTTCTTTTTATTATTTAGCCTTAAAGTTAGAGTGAAGATTACTTTTTAACTAAATTGACGACAGGTAAACTAATGACACGAAGACAAAAAGACGAATTGGAAAATAACCTTGAGGAAAAACTCAGTTGACTTAGATGATACCCTCGGGAAGAATCCACCTAGACTTCTCTTAACCCCCTTGGACAGCAGTAAATCGATCAATGGACTCCCATATTAGGTTTCACCCTAATCCGGCAAAATCTCGTAACCCTATCTCTAGGCGTTTGATCAACTCCGCTTAATTATGTTAGATCTTCTCTTAGGCAGGGTCTATTCCTCCTCCACCTAAGCACATTAGGTTTGGATTAAGCAACATAATTAAGAATAAACTAAGTAATTTATCATATAACTTAAAAATCAAATAATAAAATTCATCTAGGTTTCATCCCCTTCAGGTATCTGAGCGGTTTAGTTCATAATGAATAAAGAAAATATCGCAAGAGAAAAGATAAAACAAAACATAGGAAAACCCTAAAACCCCCTGAAGGAATCGAAGGAGAATTCCGCCGTCTTGAGTATAACTCTGGCTTCTTGGGATGGATCAACTGGCTATCCTAGCGTTATTCCCTACCTCTGACCTTCTCGGCTTGGCTCCTTGGCCTCGCTTTCGCTCTTTTAAACAGGTGATACTTGGGGATTATTTATAGGCTCTCGGAACGAGATTCTTTCTCCCTAAGTATCCTTTTCCGACTAAAATTGCTCTTTCCAGCGTCAGAGGCACGGCCATGTCACACGCCCGTGTGAGTCGAGACCTGACCGTGTTCGGATTTCTCTTAGGCACGGCCGTGTGTGACGGGGTTGAGGCCGTGCTCTAGGTGTTCGTCGAGGCACGACCGTGTGTGCTTTGGGCCAGGCCGTGTTGATTTTGTGTTAAGGCCTATTTACTCCGTTTTAGGCCCGTTTTGTGTTCTTTTCATCATCGGGTGCTTTCCTGGGTATAATACATGAAAAGAAAGGATTAAAAGCACCTTTTTATATAAAACAAGGGGTAAATCATCCAAAAGCATATTAAATGTGGGTCAAAAATATGTTACTTTTATGGTTTATCAACAGGGACACGGCCATGTCACACGCCCGTGTAACTAGTTTTCAAGCCATGTTCGGACTTCTTTAATGAGGCACGGCCGTGTGAATTGGGGGTAAGACCGTGTTCTAGATGATCAATGCGGCACGGCCGTGTCAGCTTAAGTCCAAGCCGTGTCAATTTTGTGATATGGCCCATTTACTCCGTTTTGGGCCCGTTTTATTTTTTTTCATCCTCGGGTGCTTTCCTGGGTATAAGACATGAAAAGAAAGGATTAAGAGCACCTTTTGACATAAATCGAGGCTTAAATCATCCAAAGGCATACTAAATGTGGGATTAAAATATGTTACTTTTACGGTTTATCAAGAACGACAAAAGAACAATTAGAAGAATGGCGGTGGGATTTGTCCTTGATGGGGATATCCTGTACAAAAGAGGAAAAGATCAAGTGCTCCTGAGATGCGTGGATGCTATTGAAGCTAGAAAAACACTTGAAGATATCCATGAAGGAATCTGTGGGACGCATGCCAATGGTTTCAATATGGCTAGGCAGATTATGAGACTCGGTTATTACTGGCTGACGATGGAAAACGACTGCATTAGTTACGCACGAAAGTGCCACAAATGTCAAGTTTACGGCGATAAAATTGATGCAGCTCTTTTGCCCCTTCATGTCATGACTTCTCCGTGGCCTTCTTCTATGTGGGGCATGGATGTTATAGGGCTAATTTCCTCAAAGGCTTCTAATGGGCGCCGATTCATTTTTGTGATTATAGATTACTTTACAAAATGGATAGAAGCCGCTTCGTTTGCTAACGTGACGAAGACTGCAGTTTGTAGGTTCTTAAAAAAGGAAATCATATGTCGATACGGTTTGCCTGAGAGAATTATTTCAGATAACGCTTTAAATCTGAACAACAAGATGATGAAAGAAGTGTGCGAGCAATTTCAAATAAAGCATCATAATTCCTCACCCTATCACCCAAAGATTAACGGAGCAGTAGAAGCGGCTAACAAAAATATTAAGAGGATTATTGGGAAAATGACTGAGACATATAAAGACTGGTACGAGAAGCTACCATTCGCTTTGTATGCATATCGCACATCTGTGTGGACATCTACGGGAGCAACTCTTTTCTCTCTGGTTTATGGAATGGAAGCTGTGCTGCCCATCAAAGTTGAGATCCTCTCTCTACGAGTCTTAATGGAGTCGAAACTAGAGGAATCAGAATGGGTTCGAGCTCGATATGACCAGCTAAATCTTATCGAAGAAAAACACTTGAAGGAAATCTATCATGGACAGATGTATCAAAAGAGTGATCATGGCCCATGACAAGAAGGTGCGGCCAAGAGTATTCCGCGAGGGAAAACTCATTCTGAGAAAGATTCTCCCAATACAAAAAGACTTTCAAGGAAAATGGGCACCAAATTGGGAAGGGCCATACGTCGTAAAGAAGGCTATCTTAGGTGGAGCTTTGATTCTCACTGAGATGGATGGGAAGGAGTTACCTAATCCAGTGAACTCAGATGCCATGAAAAAGTACTATGCCTAAAAAAAAGATATCAAGATGAAAACCCAAAAAGGGCGTCTTGATAAACAAAAAGGATTAGGATGAAAACCCGAAAGGGCGTCCTAAGGAAGCAGATTTGGGCTTAAGGAGCAAGGCGATTTGAACATGAAGTCAAATGGCGAGATTACAATATTTGAAGCATTTACGGAAGCTCAAAATCTTCTACACAAGAAGCTTTGCTCCAAAAGATCCGGGATAAAGAAACGTGGAGAAGTTCATTGATCGTCGAATTCAGAGTTTTAAATTTATAATGAGAATGATCGAACCTAGAAACTAACTCTGACAACGATTTTGAGGCAAGCGCACCTATCGAACAGTAGTATAGTTAAGGCAAGACCGGAATGTCGAACTCAAAGGAACTAAAAGTACTAATACTAACTTTCTTTTTATTATCTAGCCTAAAATAATTGAAGTTGTTGTTTAATCTAAATTTAAATATTTACTAAGCTAAAGACGCAAAGACAAAAAAAACAATGAATTGGGGAAATACTGTTGGGAAAACTCAGTTGATTAATATGATACCCTTAGGAAGAATCCACCTAGACTTCACTTGTTATCTAACACTGAACCAGACGATGTATTCACTTGACTCGATCTGTAAGATTCTCTAAGTTATATTAAACCCTCTCTCGAGGCGAATAATGTCTAACCCTAGGTTGATTAATTGAAATCTCTTTCTAATTAAAACCCATAGAATTGCATTAACTCGATCTATAGACTCCCATATTAGGTTTCACCCTAATCCGGTAAAATCTTGTCACCCTATCTCTAGGCGTGCGATCAACTCTGCTTAATTATGCTAGATCTACTCTTATGCAGGGACTTTTTCTCATCCACCTAAGCACATTCAACTTGAATCAATATCCCGGAAATATTAACGCAAGAATTAAGCACACATAATTAAGAACAAATCAAGTATTTATCATATAGTTCAGAAAACGATAACAAGATCCTTCTTAGGTTTCATCCCCTTCAGGTATCTGAAGGGTTTAGTTCATAACAATAAAAGAAAACATCTCAAAAGAAAAGATAAAACAAAACATAAGAAATCCCTAAAACCGCCTGAAGGAATTGAAGGAGAGATCCGCCGTCTTGAGTAGAATTCCGGCTTCTTGAGATGGATCAACTGGCTATCTTCGAGTGTTTCCCACAAATCTGACCTTTCTGGCTCGGCTCATTGGCCTAGCTAACTGCCTCCTGACTAAAGCCCTGGGTTCTGGCTTCTGCCGAACTCCTCTTCAAGTTGCCCCCTTGGGTGTTTATATAGACTTTGAGATGCCTTACTTGGTCCCTAAGTATCCTAATTCAAGTAGAATTCCTAGTAGGGTGTTTGAATAGGCTTTGGAATGTGTTTCTTTGCCTCCAAGTATCCAAATCCGAGTAAAACTCCTCTTGGCAGCGGCAGGGACACGCCCATGGCACATGCCCGTGTAAGTCGTGGCCAGGCCGTGTTCGAACCTGTTGAATGTGGCACAACCGTGTGGTCTTGGGTCCAGGCCATGTGGATTTTGTGATATGGCCTATTTATTCCGTTTTGGGCCCGTTTTCCATTTTTTTCGTCATTGCGTGCTCTCCTGAGTATAAAACATGAAAACAAAGGATTAAGAGCACCAAATTACACAATTCAGGGCTTAAATCATCCAAAAGCATGCTAAATGTGGGATTAAAATATGTCACTTTTACGGTTTATCACATACCCCCACACTTAAGCTTTTGCTTGTCCTTAAGAAAAATTCTCAACTTACAATTAAAACAAACTTCCTCGATTCATAATATTCATCAATATTGTTTCATCATAATTCAAAGATAATTCATACATGGATAACTCAACTCAAAGAGTCCTAAAGATTCAAACAATCAAAGTCATACATTTATAGCCCTGAAAACGTTAGGTGTTTCCCCTCACCTAAATAATTACCTCTGATTCAAAATCTACAAGAATTGACATCCTCACTAAAGATTCACTCAAATCACTCTAAGTGTTTTAAGGTTCATAATTAAGCACTCAAAAGTCGAGCATGAAAAGTTAATCCCATAGGCTTACATGAAAATCAAATTTCCACCATATAATATGAGATGGTACACAAATCAAAAGGTCTTTAACAGGGTTGTAATGGGGCTTAGGTTAAAGGTGTGGATAAAGGCTGAATTAGAAGGTTAGAATCGAGATTGACTTGAAAAATTACCTAACTAGAAACAACGAACTGATAATGAATAATTATATTAACTGGAAACTAATAAAACGAGCTTCTTTTTCAAGAATTGGAATTTACATGCATAAGCTCATAGAACTGATAATGAATATATTTCGAAATATATTTTTTTTAAAGAACAAGTCAAATGTGTGATAATTGATAAATTCAACTACTTGAAATAAAGATCATAGTCAGGCAGCTGATCAAATCAAATCTCGACATAAGGGTAGTCAAAAGGAATGGTGATAACAAATACAAAGGGTTTTGGGTTAATATTAATGGGTGAGTCAATAAAAAGGGTTGTTAGGATCAACGGGGTTCATTAGGGGTTAATTATGAAGGTAGGCTTTTAGTGAAGTAAGTGGGTTAAAACCTAGGTGCCTTTATCATCTCTGTATATCAAATCAAAGGTGTGATCTCAACACGTATAATCGATGCAAGTTCTAGAATAACAAATCAATGTTGACACACTCATAATCAATAAAGTGAGCACGAAAGAATATATGCTCTATAAGGCTCAAAATCTCACAAAAATTATGGGTATTTGATGTCAACCTCCTAAATTTCAAACTTCAAGGTAACATTCAGATTCAGGTAGACAACCTAAAAATTTTTAAATTTTGAAAAATAGACTTATCATGCTTGATTCTATAGTATCCTTCAAATTTAATTATCAACGCACAATTATCAATGACTTAATCTAAAACATATCAATAAAAATCACAAATCAAAGGAAATTTCATTCTAATCGTAATATGAGAAACTTTCTTTTCGAAAAAGGCATAATTTAGGGATTTTCAAATAATACTATAGTTAACCCCCCACACTTAAGATGTACATTGCCCTCAATGTACAAAGATAGATAATATCAAAATAATCATGAAATCATAAGATGGGGAGAGAAGTGAAACTTCCTAAATTTTGGATGAAGTCAATGAAAAGAAACCGGATAGGATTGGAGGTGAACGTGGGGAAGCGTCTCGAACCGTTTGAAATTGAGTCCTCGAAGTAGCCGTCCTAATTTTGTTGTATCCTAAGCTCAATCTAAATGGTACGAATAATAAGAGGAAAATAAAGAAAATAAAAAAATAAAAATAAAAGTAAATAATGGAAAATGAAAGAAGAAAGATAACGGGAAAAGGAAGGGAAGAAGGGGGTTAAATAGAAATTATGGATCTGGTAGTTGGCCCCGCCCTTGTACCTTCCTGTGGTGGCCACACGGCCATGGCCACGGCCGTGTGCAGGGCCGTGTGGTATGGAAATCTGTACTTTGGTTAGTTTATGGTTAGGTGCTAAAAGGAGAATTAAAAGTAAAAAAAATGTAAAAATTAATGGGGTTAGTGCTCGGGTTGCCTCCCGAGAAGCGCTCGTTTATAGTCTTAAGCTAGACTTTACCTCTCATTCGTATGGTCATGGTGGTTTGAGGAGGTGAAAATCCTTTCTCATGCGATCAATTCGGTTATTGATATAAAATTTAAGTCGAGTAGTGTTTACCTTAAAGGTGTTGATTTTAGGACTAGTTACCTCGACTGTTCCATCTGGGGAGATTTTGAGTACCTGATCTCCTATCTTAAGCTGGCTTGTCCCATCATTAAGTTCGTCGTGGAGTCGCCTCGTTTTTGCTTCGTGTGTTTTTAGTTTCTCTTTGAGGTGTGTCTTTCATTCGTCTAGTTCATCGATCCACAGCCTTCGTTCCTCATAAATTTCTTTTTTATCGCCACGAGGTTTAGGATCTGGCATCTGCGAAAGAGCTTCAAGAAACAGCAAGTTAATATGAAATTTCTTTGGAAGTTTAAGAGACTTACTGAATTGTTCCTTTGTGTGGTCTTTCTTTATCGTATTAGGGTATGGCACAAGAGCTTGGTACTTTGTAATTACCGGGTTTGGTAAATCCTGGCTCACCTCAACCTTACATTCACTTACTACAAGCTCTTGCCTTGGGTCAGATTCTACTAACCTTTCACTGTCATGAGCTGTTACGGCTTGAATTTGCTCTTTTGGATTAGTTTCAGTGTTGCTTGGCAAGCTTTCTTGTGGTTGTTCTAAGATCGGCTTAGCAGGCTGACCTAACTGATCCTCGATCCCTTGAATTGATGCTTCTTGTTTTGTTTCTATATTGTGGTAGCGTGTTTCTGTGTTTGCTATGAATTTTGCCAGCATCTCTTCAAGGTTCGACTTATCTTCCTGTTGGTGAGGTGGTTGTTGAAAATATGGATTTTTTGTGGCTGCTATGAATTTTGCCAGCATCTCTTCAAGACTCGACTCCTCTTCATGTTGGTGAGGTGGTTGTTGAATATTTGGAGGAAGTTCCTGTCTTTGGCTACTTTGATCATCCCACGAGAAATTGGGATAGTACCTCCAACCTGCATTATAAGTGTCACTATAAAAATTATTTTGATGTCTAGAATAGTTACCCATATAGTGGACTTGTTCGTTCTCCATACCATATCCGTAGGGTCGGTACTCAGGATTCGCCACGCCTTCTGGATTCGAGTCATACTGCATTACTAGGTGTACCTGCGAGAGGCTATACAAACCATCAATCTTTTTATTCATCATCTCTAGCTGGTTTGATAGCATGGTTATTGGGTCGAGGTTGTAGATATCGGCTGCTTTTGTTGGCTTTATCCTCATAACTTGCCACTGATAGTTATTTAGTGCCATCTCCTCTATATTCCAAAATCAAATAAAGGAAAATTTAGCAAAGTAAAATAATAATAATAATGAAAATAAATTGCAATAAAAAATGGCTAAAGTAATAAAAATTAAGCGTTCTTAATATTTTTGTTCCCTGGCAACGGCGCCAAAAAGTTGATCGTCGAATTCAGAGTTTTAAATTTATAATGAGAATGATCGAACCTAGAAACTTATAATGAGAATGATCGAACCTAGAAACTAACTCTGACAACGATTTTGAGGCAAGCGCACCTATCGAACAGTAATATAGTTAAGGCAAGACCGGAATGTCGAACCCAAAGAAACTAAAAGTACTAATACTAACTTTCTTTTTATTATCTAGCCTAAAATAATTGAAGTTGTTGTTTAATCTAAATTTAACTATTTACTAAGCTAAAGACGCAAAGACAAAAAAAAAGAATGAATTGGGGAAATACTTTTGGGAAAACTCAGTTGATTAAGATGATACCCTTAGGAAGAATCCACCTAGATTTCACTTGTTATCTAACACTGAACCAGACGATGTATTCACTTGACTCGATACGTAAGATTCCCTAAGTTATATTAAACCCTCTCTCGAGGCGAATAACATCTAACCCTAGGTTGATTAATTGAAATCTCTTTCTAATTAACACCCCTAGAATCGCATTAACTCGATCTATGGACTCCCATATTAGGTTTCACCCTAATCCGGCAAAATCTCGTCACCCTATCTCTAGGCGTGCGATCAACTCCGCTTAATTATGCTAGATCTACTCTTAGGCAGGGACTTTTGCTCCTCCACCTAAGCACATTCAACTTGAATCAATATCCCGGAAATATTAACGCAAGAATTAAGCACACATAATTAAGAACAAATCAAGTATTTATCATATAGTTCAGAAAATGATAACAAGATCCGTCTTAGGTTTCATCCCCTTCAAGTATCTGAAGGGTTTAGTTCATAACAATAAAAGAAAACATCTCAAAAGAAAAGATAAAACAAAACATAAGAAATCCCTAAAACCCCCTGAAGGAATTGAAGGAGAGATCCGCCGTCTTGAGTAGAATTTCAGCTTCTTGAGATGGATCAACTGGCTATCTTCGAGTGCTTCCCACAAATCTGACCTTTCTGGCTCGGCTCATTAGCCTAGCTAACCGTCCCCTGACTAAAGCCCTGGGTTCTGGCTTCTGCCGAACTCCTCTTCAAGTTGCCCCCTTGGGTGTTTATATAGACTTTGAGATGCCTTACTTGGTCCCTAAGTATCCTAATTCAAGTAGAACTCCTACTAGGGTGTTTGAATAGGCTTTGGAATGTGTTTCCTTGCCTCCAAGTATCCAAATCCGAGAAAAACTCCTCTTGGCAGTGGCAGGGATAGACCCATGGCACACGCCCGTGTAAGTCGTGGCCAGGCCGTGGTCGAACCTGTTGAATGTGGCACGGCCGTGTGGTCTTGGGCCCAGGTCGTGTGGATTTCGTGATATGGCCCATTTACTCTGTTTTGGGCCCGTTTTCCATTCTTTTCATCATTGGGTGCTCTCCTGAGTATAAAACATGAAAACAAAGGATTAAGAGCACCAAATTACATAATTTAGGGCTTAAATCATCCAAAAGCATGCTAAATGTGGGATTAAAATATGTGAATTTTACAGTTTATCATTCATGCGTTGGATATCTAGAGCATTTGTGACAATTGAATCTATTTTCCTTTCTTTATACTGTTTCCTTTATTGAGCTATTTCTTGTCAACTTTATTTGATTGTTGCTTTTGAAATAAATATGAACGTGAGATATCCCTTTCATACCTACTTTGCCATTTGCATGCATCTCATGTATGGTTTATTTAAATAATAAATAGTAAAATGACATACTCTAAACAAAAGGAATGTTGAGCATTACCTGGATGAGAATTTGGTAAGTACAAGAGCCTCAAAGCAAGGACAAAGTTCACCAAGGGGCAAAAGGGTGATATACAAGAAACCCAGATTACTCGTAAAGCTTGAGGACAGGTACAAAACCTGAAAGGAAAGTCAAGAATCGAAGCAATGAATGCAGGTTGATAAACCGTAAAAGTAACATATTTTAATCCCACATTTAGCATACTTTTGGATGATTTATCCCTTGATTTATGTAAAAAGGTGCTCTTAATCCTTTCTTTTCATGTTTTATACTTAGGAGAGCACCCAAGGACGGAAAGAATGGAAAACGGGCCCAAAACGGAGTAAATGGGCCATATCACGAAATCCACATGGCCTGGCCCAAATCCACACGGCCGTGCCTCATTCAACAGGCTCGAACACAGCCTGGCCACGACTTAATTCTTGTGTTGATATTTCTGGGATATTGATTCAAGTGTGATGTGCTTAGGTGGTGGAGCAAAAGTCCCTGCTTAAGAGTAGATCTAGCATAATTAAGCGGATTTGATCGCACGCCTAGAGATAGGATGATGAGATTTTGCTGGATTAGGGTGAAACCTAATATGGGAGTCCATAGATCGAGTTAATGCGATTCTAGGGGTTTTAATTAGAAAGAGATTTCAATTAATCAACCTAGGGTTAGACTTTATTCACCTCGAGAGAGGGTTTAATATAACTTAGGGAATCTTACGGATCAAGTCAAGTGAATAAATCGTCTGGTTCAGTGTTAGATAACAAGTGAAGTCTAGGTGGATTCTTCCTAAGGGTATCGTCTTAATCAACTGAGTTTTTCCAACAGTATTTCCCCCAAGTCATTCTTTTTGTCTTTGCGTCTTTAGCTTAGTAGTTAATTAAATTTAGATTAAATAACAACTTCAATTATTTTAGGCTAGATAATAAAAAGAAAGTTAGTATTAGTACTTTTAGTTTCTTTGGGTTCGACATTCCGATCTTACCTTAACTATACTACTGTTCGATAAGTGCACTTGCCTCAAAATCATTGTCAGAGTTAGTTTCTAGGTTCGATCATTCTCATTATAAATTTAAAACTCTGAAATCAACGATCAAGTTTTTGGCGCCGTTGCCGGGGAACTAAAATATTAAGAAAGCTCTATTTTTATTACTTTAGCCATTATTTTTATTTTTCGCAATTTACTTTTATTTTAGGTTAAATTTTGATTTTGCTAAATTTTCTTTCTTTCTTTTCCCTAGCAGGTACCTCTAGTTTATGACTAGAAGGAACCCGAAAGGACCATTAGTATACGATAGTGATATTGAAACTACCGCTCGCAGGAATCGCAGAGAAATTAGGCGAGCTCTAAATTACACAGAAGAAGAGCGAGAAGGCAGATCCAATCCTACTGAAGGGATGGACGAGAATAATCCACCACCACAAGATGTGGCAGAAAATAATGCTCCGCGTACTATGTATAATTATGCTAAACCTCATTTAACAGTAGCAGAATCGAGTATTGTTAGGCCTGCTATAGCTGCTAATAATTTTGAATTAAAGCCTAACACTATACAAATGATTCAACAATTTGTTGAATTGATGGTTTACAGGACGAAGACCCAAATACTCATATAGCTAATTTTTTAGAGTCTTGTGATACCTTCAAAATAAATGGCGTTTCTGATGATGCCATACGTCTTCGGTTATTTCCCTTTTCATTAAGGAATAAAGTCAAACAGTGGTTAAACTCGTTACCACGAGGGTCATTCACTACATGGGATCAAATGGCCGAAAAATTTTTATTAAAATATTTCCCACAGGCCAAATTACGGAATGATATCTCTTCTTTTGCGCAGATGGACTTAGAGACATTATACGACGTATGGGAGAGATACAAGGATCTCTTGAGAAGGTGCCCACACCATGGTTTACCCTTGTGGCTCCAAGTCCAAACTTTCTATAACGGTGTGAACCCCTCAACGAGGCAACTAATTGATTCAGTCGCCGGTGGAACCCTGAACAACAGAACTCCTGAAGCAGCCTACGAGTTTATTGAAGAGATGTCATTGAATAACTATCAGTGGCAGGTTACAATGAAAAAACCAACAAAATCAGCCGGAGCTTTCAACCTCGACGCAGTAACCATGCTATCAACACAGGTAGAGATGATGAATAAAAACCTTGATAGTTTGTGTTCTTCGCAGGTACATCCAGTAATGCAGTGCGACGCAAGTGAAACTGTGGCGAATCCTGAGTACCCACCCTACCAACCGGGCACAGAAAGTGGACAAATGAACTATATAGGTAATAATTTCAGATCTAATAATAACCCGTATAGTAATACTTATAATCTAAGTTGGAGGAACCACTCGAATTTTCCATGGGGAGGTCAGGGAAATCAAAGATAACAACCTCCTCAAAATTTCCAAAATCAACCCTATCCACAGGAAAAGAGGCCGAACCTTGAAGAGATGCTGACAAAATTCATGGCAGCCACAGATACCCGTCTCCAAGAAACTGAGACGACACTCGATAATCAACAGGCATCAATCAAAGGGATCGAAAGCCAAGTTAGGGAACTTACTAAGTTAGTTGGACAACTTACTAAGATAGTTTCTGAAATTCGATCAGAGATTTTTTCTAAAGGAACCGAACAGGTAAAGGCAGTTACACTGGAAGTGGAAAGGAGCTAGTCGAACCAAAGAAAAAAATACCACACAAAGATAACAAAACAAAGGATGAGAGAGTTGAGGATGTAACTCCAGTATGCAATGAAAATAAACCACAAATCCCATATTCGGTAAAGTTGAAGAAAGACCGATTAGATGCCCAATATGGTAAATTTCTTGAACTTTTCAAACAAATACATATTAACTTACCCTTTGTTGAAGCCATTTCGCAAATGCCAACGTACTCAAAATTCTTAAAAGAACTCCTGACGAATAAAAGGAAGCTTGAAGAAATATCAACAGTGGAGCTTAATGAAGAATGTTCAACCACCCTCCAAAACAAGTTACCAACCAAATTGAAAGACCCAGGAAGTTTTACTATTCCCTATTTAATTAGTAGTTTAAATATTAAGAAAGCATTAGCTGATCTAGGTGCCAGTATTAATTTAATGCCTTATAAAATGTTTAAACAACTAGATCTTGGGGAACCAAAACCCACTAGGATGAGCATTCAATTAGCTGATAGATCTATTAAATATCCTAGAGGAGTTATCGAAGATGTCTTGGTAAAAATTGATAAATTTATTTTCCCTGTTGATTTTGTTGTGCTTGACATGGATGAGGACATTGAGGTTCCCTTAATTTTAGGGTGCCCTTTTTTAGCTTCTGCTAGGGCTGTTACCGATGTAGGTGACGGTAAACTTGCACTAAGGATAGGCGATGAGGAAATTATTTTTCAAATTTATGATGCCATGCGATATTCTAGAGAACAAGATGATTCCTGTTATTTTGTTGATACCACTGATCATATCATTCAAAACATATTACAGGAAATTATAAATGATGACACGATGGAACTATGCCTGACTCAAGAAGAGGGGGAAGAAGATGAAGTCGACAAGCTGAATTTGAATACATCTTCATCTAGATATACGAAAGAAGAAAGCATTAAAGTCAATGACGAACTAAAACAAAAACCCTCCATTGATAAGTCGACCAAATTGGAATTGAAACAGTTATCGAAACACTTAGAATATGCATTCCTCGGGGAAAATTCGACGTTACCGGTAATTATCTCTTCAGAGCTAGAACGCAAGGAAAAAGAGGAGTTGATACAGGTACTAAGAGAACATAAAAGAGCCATAGCTTGGAAAATCTCTGACATTAAGGGAATAAGCCCATCGTTTTGCACCCACAAAATTTTAATGGAAGAGGAATACAAGCCATGTGTGCAACCTCAGAGACGGTTAAACCTCAATATGAAAGAAGTGGTCAAAGCCGAGGTAATTAAACTTCTAGATGCAGGAATAATCTATCCTATTTCTGACAGTACTTGGGTAAGTCCTGTGCAGGTAGTTCCAAAGAAATGAGGTATGACTGTAGTGCCCAACGAAAGGAATGAGTTGATTCCTACAAGAACTATAGAAAACTAAACGACACTACTAGAAAAGATCACTTTCCTTTGCCCTTCATTGATCAAATGTTAGAAAGGTTATCTGGGCATATGTACTATTGCTTCCTAGATGGACTCTCTGGCAATTTCCAAATCCCAATAGCACCTGAAGATCAAGAGAAGACAACATTCACATGCCCTTACGGTACGTTTGCTTATCGTAGAATACTTTTTGGATTATATAATGCTCCTGCTACTTTTCAGCGTTGCATGTTGGCAATCTTCGACGAACTCGTGGAAGACATTATGGAGGTATTTATGGATGATTTCTCAGTATTCGGTAATTCTTTCCATCTTTGCCTTAAAAATTTAAAATGAGTTCTAATGAGATGTGAGGAAACAAACCTTGTTTTAAATTGGGAAAAATGCCACTTTATGGTTAGAGAAGGGATTGTGTTAGGTCATAAGATTTCTAGTAAAGGGGTTGAGGTAGATAAAGCAAAGATTGAAACCATAGAAAAATTACCTCCCCCTAATTCAGTTAAGGCTATTAGAAGCTTTTTAGGACATGCAGGATTCTATAGAAGATTCATTAAAGATTTTTCTAAAATAGCTAAGCCTTTAACAAAATACTAGAAAAAGATGTTCTTTTCAATTTCGATCTGGAATGTTTAGATGCATTCAATGTCCTTAAGGATAAACTAATAAATGCTCCGATTATAATTGCACCTGATTGGACTTTACCCTTTGAACTAATATGTGATGCGAGTGATTTTGCAGTAGGTGCAGTTCTGGGACAACGAAGAGACAAGCATTTTAGCCAATTTATTATGCTAGCAGAACATTGACACCCGCACAAGAAAACTACACCACCACAGAGAAAGAATTACTAGCTGTAGTTTTTGCTTTTGACAAATTTAGGCAGTATTTAATACTATCTAAAGTTGTCGTTTACACTAACCATTCAGCTCTTCGTTATCTCTTAACTAAATCTGATGCAAAACCTCGACTCATACTATGGATTTTACTCTTACAGGAATTTGATTTGGAAATACAAGATAAGAAAGGAGCTGAGAATCTTGCAGCAGATCACCTCTCTAGGCTTGAGAACCCACATATCGAAGAGCTCAATGAAAGTGAGATAAACGACTCGTTTCCCGAAGAACAACTCTTTTCTATAACCCACTCTGAGGTACCATGGTTTGCAAATATTGCGAATTATTTAGCTGCTAACATCTTGCCAAAAAGACTAACACATCACCAAAAGAAACGATTCTTTGCTAATGCGAAAAACTATTTTTGGGAAGATCCCTTTCTTTTTCGCATATATGCAGATCAGGTAACTCGAAAATGCGTTACAAAGGTGGAAGCAAGTAAAATACTGGAACATTGCCATTCAGGACCTTCAGGAGGACACTACAGTGGCATTAAGACAGCACATAAAATACTCGAATTAGGTTTTTATTGGCCCACTCTATTCAAAGATGCCAACAGGTATGTTGCTTCGTGTGATAAATGCCAAAGAACATGTAATGTTTCTAAACATGATGAAATGCCTCAAACATATATGCTATCATATGAAATATTTGATGTATGGGGTATTGATTTTATGGGTCCATTCCCTAGTTCATTTGGAAATAAATACATCCTAGTGGCAGTTGATTACATGTCAAAATGGGTGGAAACCGAAGCTTTACCTACCAATGATGCTAGAGTAGTAGTTAAGTTTCTCAAGAAACTATTCTCTTGATTTGGAACACCTAGAGCTATCATTAGTGATAGGGGCACTCATTTCTGTAATACTCAATTTGACAAAGTCTTAAAAAAATATGGAGTACACCACAGGATAGCTACCCCATATCACCCTCAAACTAGTGGGCAAGTTGAAGTAGCAAATCGAGAACTTAAACGCATCCTAGCAAAAACGATTGAATCAAACAGAAAAGAGTGGGCATTAAAAGTAGATGATGCCCTATGGGCCTATAGAACAGCGTTTAAAACCCCCTAGGAACATCCCCATACAAACTTATCTACGGGAAAAGCTGTCATCTACCATTCGAGTTAAAACACAAAGCTTTTTGGGCTATAAAATTTTTAAATTACGATCTTAAAGCTGTAGGAAAGAAAAGAATGATGCAGATGAACGAGCTAGACGAATGGAGAGCTGATGCCTACGAGAACTCGAAGCTATACAATGAGGCAACAAAGCGACGCCATGATGCTTGTCTAAAGAAATCGAAACAATTTGAAGTAGGAGACTTGGCCCTGCTATACAACTCAAGGCTTAAATTGTTTCTTGGGAAACTGAAATCAAGATGGTCAGGTCTATTCATGATTAAAATAATCTTTCCCTATGGCACAATCGAGATAACTCATCCTACTCAAGGCACTTTCAAGGTAAATGGTCACTGACTCAAAATCTATAATGGTGAAGATTTTAGGGATATGAGAGAGGAGCTTCAGTTCCGTCAACCTTCTTTTAGAAATGAAAACAGGGTAAGTCTACCTTAAGACTTTAAACGAGCGCTTCTCGGGAGGCAACCCGAGCACTAACCTCACTAACATTAGATTTTTAATTTTTAGCATTTAATTCCATACTAATTAATCCGATAAAGCGCAGGTTTTAGACCACACGGTCTTGCACACGGGCTTGCCCATGGCCGTGTGAAAGCCAGGGCACGAACCACGGGCGCGCTAGTAGCCGTGCACAACAAAGAAGAAATTTTTTCCCAACACGGGCTGCGATAAAAATCCACCCCCGTGCCGACTTTCCGTGGACTATACTGACTTACCAAACACGAGCAAGACACGGCCGTGCCTTACAACCGTGTGAAGATACTGACTTGTCGAGCAAAGGCTAAACACGCCTGTTCTAAACAACCGTGGGAAGAAGAACACGGGCGTGGCACCTTGACCACGGCCGTGGCCAAATACAGTGAACGCGCCCAAAATTCAAAGTCACGAAAAACACGGGCTGATTAAAATCGAACACAGGCGTGGCCCCTGGCCGTGCTCTCACCCCTATTTAAGGAACTTAAATTCTCATCTTTCCCAAATCACAACCCTAACCGATTCTCTCAACCCCCTCATTCCTTAATCCGGCCACCATCCTAAAATCACCCCCAACTTGACCCCCATAACACCTTTCCTCTTTTAAAAAAAACCCACACAAAACGTCACACGCCCGTATTAACAGAGCCCACACTCTCGCCACAGCCGTGCTACCTAGAATTTTATAGCGCACGACTGTGCACCACCGTACACGCCAGTGCTCTGCCGTTCACGTCGCCACACACTCCAAAACACTGCTGGTCAGTCTTCACTATTTCATTTTCATCTATTTTAACTATTGTTTGATTAAAATTTCATGTTATTTAGTTTCTTTTTACTTTGAGTATTATTTAGTTTTATTTATTTTTAGTATTATTTAGTTTTAAGTATAATCTCTTGATATTTAGAACTAATTTGATTGCTATATTTTTGCTTAAATTTTGTCAATATAATTTCTCATGGCTGAAATGCTCTTATTTAGACTTTGAATATTCTGGGTATCGATCAAAATAAATGTTTTATTATCACTTGAATCCCAACTGTTTTCAGATACAATGTCGTCATCTCAAGGAAAGAGAACAGCAGCCCCGAGCTCGAAAAAGCGAAAGGTACCCGGATCATCATCCGCAAGAGCATCTACCGAAGTGCACCATCCATTCCTTCAATTTTCTCCAGGGGTTCAAGAGGATCGTTATAAATTACTACGCACGCGACCCCTCGGCATGGGCCGCTTTAGAGCAGGTCCATCTTGACAGTGACATCCGGGCTCTCCTAACCACTGATCCATGGGAGCAATTCTTCAACATTGACGAGCCCACATACCTAGAGCCAACTTTGGAGCTCTGCTCAACATTTCAACTTCAAAAAGTGATGAACAAGTACGATGATCCGGGCACGATACAATTCTGTCTCGGCGACACTATACAACAGCTGAACGTGCCACAGTTCGGAACTGCTTTAGGACTTTATACAGACGACTTCATAGCAGAGAATGACCTTTCGGAGGTGCATCGCCATATAGATTTCAGCCCCACCCAATGTTGGCACAAGATAGCTACGTACTCCTTCGATTTTAACCCCAGTCGCTCAAAAGTGACTGCCCTGGCTCTGTCTTTGAGGTACGTACGCGCTATTTTGGCTCATACTTTCACAGGTCAACGAGAGAGCACCAGCATCGTCAATATTCATGACGCCTACTATCTATGGTGCATGTCGGACGGACATGTTGTCGACCTAGCATATTTTATAGCCTGAGCTATTCAACATCAGACGGAACAGCATCGGCGAGGGATCATATCTATGGGTCCCTACATCACACGCTTGGCTCGGTACTTCGGGCTCCTCGACACCGAGGCACAGACCTCCTCACTCACACTGATAGGGCAGATGGTACTCCAGGGTATCCAAACGATGCTGCACATGAGGATGATCAAATATCGACGTGGGACCAATCCTCCTCAATACCGACTAGCCCCTTCCCCATGCACCAGCTTCACTTTCGGGCATCTCTGCACGCCTCACCCAGTTCGAGCAATACTGTACTCAGCAGTTCAATGACACCGCTCGATGTTTTGACAGGATCGAGACCACCCTTCAGCAGATTTTTCATCACTTCCACATTTCTTCACCGACACCACCACAGGACCCAGCAGACGATGAGGACCTTTGAGTCCTTTTATTATCTTTATTTTTAGTTTTCTGTTCTTTATTTTAGTTCATAGCTTCAGTTTTTATTTAAACTTGTTGCCTTTTATATTTCAAACTTTTATATTTCATTGGCTATCTAACCTTCGAGTATTGCTAACAAACACTTGTTTAATCTTGCCACCGAGATATCTAACTGATGACTTTACAGTTTCAAGTGCACACTTCAAATAACGAACAAATCACTAAGGAGTAATTCAATACTACATAAGTCATCATCTTTTCACCTCTGACTCAAGGAATACATCCAGAATTCAGGAAGTGTCACTTTTTCCCCTCTCTTTTGATTATCTCCTAATTGCTATTATCTATCCTTGTACATTGAGGGCAATGTACATCTTAAGTGTGGGGGGTAAAAGTGCCTAACTTTTTTCATTATTCTCAAATCTCTGAATTATATCTTGTTCTTAAGTAATTTCCTCATATTACTAATTAGGATGAAATTTCTGATGATTTATGATTTTTATCGATATGTTTTTGAATTAAGCCATAGTTAATTGTGCATTGATGATTTAAATTTTAAGATACTAGAGAATCAAGCATGATAAGTCTATTTTTCAGAATCAAAATTTTTGCTAGGTTGTTAACCTAAATTTGAATATTACTTTGAAATTTGAAATTTACAAGGTTGATATCAAACACCCATAATTTTCTGTGAGATTTTGAACCTTATAGAGCATATATTCTTTTTCTTGCTTACTTTATTGATTATGAGTGTGTCAACATTGAACTGTTATTCTAGAACTTGCTTTGATTATACATGTCAAGACCACACCTTTGATTTGATATACAAAGATGATAAAGGCACCTAGGTTTTAACTCACTCACTCCACTAAAAACCTACCTTCATAATTAACCCCTAGTGAACCCCGTTTAATCCTAACAACCCTTTTTATTGACTCACCCATTAATATTAACCCAAAACCCTTTGTATTTGTTATCACCATTCCTTTTTTACTACCCTTATATCGAGATTTGATTTGATTAATTACCTAATTATATTATTTCAGTAGCTGAATTTATCCTTTATTATTTGATTTGTTCTTTAAAAAAAATAAAGTATATTCAGTATTAGTATTATGAAAAGTGAGCTTATACAGTTAAAGTCTATTTATCAAAAGAAAAGCTCGTATTATTAGGGTTATTACTTTTCAGTTGATATTATCGTCTCAGTATTTCTAGATAGGTAACTTATCAATTCAATCTCGATTCTAACCTTCTATTTTAGCCTTTATCCACACCTTTAACCCTAGCCCCGTTACAACCCTATTAAAGACCTTTTGATCTGTTTATCATCTCATTTTACAGTGGTGGAGATTAGATTTTCAGGCAAGCCTATGGGATTAACTTTTCAGGTTCGACTTATGAGTGCTCCTTTCCCTGAACCTTAAACACTTTTTGAGTGATTTGAGTGAATCTTTTGTGAGGATGTCAATCCTTGTCGGTTTTGAATTAAAGGTAATTATTTAGATAAGGGGAGACACCTACGTTTTCGTGATACAAATGTATGACTTATATTGTTTGAATCTTTAGGACTCTTTGAGTTAAATTATCCATGTATAAATTATCTATGAATTATAATAAGACATTGCTAATAGAAATATTGAATCATGGAAAGTTCGTTTTAATTGTAAATTGAGAATTTTGCTTGAGGACAAGCAAAAGCTTAAGTGTGGGGGTATGTGATAAACCGTAAAAGTAACATATTTTAATCCCACATTTAGCATACTTTTGGATGATTTATCCCTTGATTTATGTAAAAAGGTGCTCTTAATCCTTTCTTTTCATGTTTTATACTCAGGAGAGCACCCAAGGACGGAAAGAACGGAAAACGGGCCCAAAACAGAGTAAATGGGCCATATCACGAAACCCACACAGCCTGGCCCAAATCCACACGGCCGTGCCTCATTCAACAGGCTTGAACACGGCCTGGCCACGACTTACATGGGCGTGTGCCATGACCGTGTCCCTGTCGCTGGAAAGAAGAGTTTCACTCGGAAAAGGATACTTAGGGGCAAAGAAACCTATTTCGAAAGCCTATATAAACCCCCTAAGTATAACCTGAAGGAAGGGGGTTAGCTAGGCTAAGGAGCCGAGCCGAAAAGGTCAGATTTGTGGGAAACATTCGAAGATAGCCAGTTAATCCATCTCAAGAAGTCAGAAGACTTGTGGGAAACATTCGAAGATAGCCAGTTAATCCATCTCAAGAAGTCGGAATTATACTCAAGACGGCGGATCTCTCCTTCAATTCCTTCAGGGGGTTTTAGGGATTTCTTATGTTTTGTTTTATCTTTTCTTTTGAGATGTTTTCTTTTATTGTTATGAACTAAACCCTTCAGATACCTGAAGGGGATGAAACCTAAGACGGATCTTGTTATTGTTTTCTGAACTATATGATAAATATTTGACTTGTTCTTAATTATGTGCTCTTAATTCTTGTGTTGATATTTCCAGGATATTGATTCAAGTGTGATGTGCTTAGGTGGTGGAGCAAAAGTTCCTGCTTAAGAGTAGATTTAGCATAATTAAGCGGAGTTGATCACATGCCTAGAGATAGGGTGACGAGATTATGCTGGATTAGGGTGAAACCTAATATGGGAGTCCATAGATCGAGTTAATGCGATTCTAGGGGTTTTAATTAGAAAGAGATTTCAATTAATCAACCTAGGGTTAGATGTTATTCGCCTCGAAAGAGGGTTTAATATAACTTAGGGAATCTTACAGATCAAGTCAAGTGAATAAATCGTCTGGTTCAGTGTTAGATAACAAGTGAAGTCTAGGTGGATTCTTCCTAAGGGTATCGTCTTAATCAACTGAGTTTTTCCAACAGTATTTCCCCAATTCATTCTTTTTGCCTTTGCATCTTTAGCTTAGTAGTTAGTTAAATTTAGATTAAATAACAACTTCACTTATTTTAGGCTAGATAATAGAAAGAGAGTTAGTATTAGTACTTTTGGTTCCTTTGGGTTCGACATTCCGGTTTTGCCTTTACTATACTACTGTTCGATAGGTGCGCTTGCCTTAAATCGTTGTCAAAGTTAGTTTCCAGGTTCGATAATTCTCATTATAAATTTAAAACTCTGAATTCGACGATCACAGGTTATCACGAAAATCGTAACGAAAAGGGATATATGACAAACAAGCCCAAGGCGCATGGCATAATCATGTAGGCATAAAAGCATTTAAGATAAACACGTGCATATTATGATAACATCATGCATGACATATACAGGTACTCCAGTAGAGCAAGAGATTTTGATGATAGCTATACTGAATCAAGGAAAAAGAAGACATCCGAGTTCCACCAGATGATATGTTTTGAAATTCTGATATTTTTTAAAATTATTTCATTTATGTTTTTCAAAAAAAATCAACTCATATTGCGAGAGGTGAGTTGAGCCTCGGGTCACACTCCGAGGTATTTTTTTAATTTCCTTTTCAAAAAAATCAACTCATAATGCGAGAGGTGAGTTGAGCCTCGAGTCACATGCCGAGGTATTTTCAATTTCTGTTTTCCAATTTCTGTTTGTTCCAAAAAAAAACAACTCATATTGCGATAAGTGAGTTGAGCCTCGGGTCACACGCTGAGGTATTTCTCAATTTCTGTTTTTCAAAAAAATCAACTCATATTGCGAGAGGTGAGTCGAGCCTCAGGTCACACGCTGAGGTATTTTCAATTTCTGTTTTGCAAAAAAATCAGCTCATATTGAGAGAGGTGAGTTGAGCCTCAGGTCACACGCTAAGGTATTTTCAATTTCTGTTTTTCAAAAAAAATCAACTCATATTGCGAGAGGTGAGTTGAGCCTCAGGTCATACGGTGAGGTATTTTCAATTTTTGCTTTTTCAAAGATCAACTCATAATCAGAGAGGTGTGTTGAGCTTCGGGTTGCATGCCGAGCTATTTTCGATTTCTGTTTTTCAATAAAGAATAAAGATTGGACAATCGAACAAAAGTTAGTGCTTTTAAGTCTTTACTCTATCCCTGTTTCACAGCGATGAGCAAAGAGGGGCAGCTGTAAGCACTAAATTTTGTCCGGCTCAACTATGTGTTTAATTTTCAAAATTAAATTAAAAAATACAAAAAAATAAAATTACATTTTGACCCATAAACTTTTTCAAAATTATACTTTGACCCCTAAACTTTTCCAAAATTACACTTTAACCTCTAAACTTTTCCAAAATTTCATTTCAACCCCTAAACTTTTCCAAAATTACAATTTGACCTTGATAATTTCTCAAAATTACGTTTTGACCCCACTAGTTTTACTACGTTTGCAACTGGGTCCCTCTGGCAGATTACGCGATTTGGGGCACCCACTCCCCGGATTTTCTGACCATCAGCATGGGTGATTGTTCCTTCTTCACCCACTACCTGCAAATAGCATGGGAAACAAGCAAAATGATGGAAATAAAAAGGCTCCAACATTTCGGAAAGCAAAAAGGGAAAGCCATGGAAAAAAGGCAAATAGAGAAACCCCTCCAATATACGGTGAAGAGCAAAAAAGAAAAGAAATTTTCCAGCAAAAAAAAAAAACACTCAGCAATCTAGAAAAAAGATCTCCAATATCCGACAAGCAACCAAGCAACCAATGAACAACCCATTACTCAACTGCATCTCTCTTAAAGTGACGGTATCGGCTAGGAGTTTATTTTCATTACAAGGGCTTAGGCTTTCCATGCTAAAGCCCTTGGTTGACAGATTCTTCGTGAAGACCAAAGAAACGGAGGAGAAAAGAGGAAAAAAAAGGAGAAGAGAGGAGGAGCCCCCGCAGCCTACTGCCCACCAAGTCAAAGGAAGAAGGAAAAATAAAGAAATGAATGAAACAAAGAAGATAGAAAAGAAAGAAGGAACTAGAAAAAAAAATAATAAAGAACATTCAACAACCCAATATCAAGCAACACTTACCAGCCCAATAAAAAAATTTAAAAGAGGGTGGCCCAAAAAGTAGGCCCATCAGTCAAACGGCCCAAAGTGCAAATCCAAGCAGCAGCCCACTTTTCAAGCAGCAGCCTATTGCCCACCAGCAGCCGGATCCGACCCGCAACTGACCCGGACCCCAACCAGTTCGATCAAGCTCGCATTTTAGGCTTTTCAGTAATTTCTTTGTTTTACCCATTTTGAATTTAATTTGTATATTATGGACTACATCTTATTTTAATATTATTAGTTTTTTAAATATTTGTCTTTTTATTTTAGAAACATTTTATTTATAATTTTTATATTTAATTAATTTTAATAAATAAGGCAACGAATCGATTTGACACTAAATCGTTGATCTCATCGCTATGTTGGGTGAATATCATCGGTTCGTGTTAAATACGATACGCCCTTTTGAAAAATCGAAAAATTAAAAAATTTCGAGTTTTTTTTAAATAAAATGTTTATTTTTGTGGTTATTTGTAAATTATCAAAATTTCTTTTTTAAATTGTATAATATGTTTATATGTAATTCTCGTGTTTCAAAAAATTTTGTGTTTTCAAAAATTCTCAGGTTTCAAAAATGCTCGTTTTCAAAAATTTTCGTATTTTCAAAAATTCTCGGGTTTTAAAAATTTCTCGAGTTTCAAAATTTTTTCGTTTTTAAAAATTTTCGTATTTTCAAAAATTCTCGAGTTTTAAAAATTTCTCGAGTTTCAAAATTTTCATGTTTTCAAAAATTTTCGTATTTTCAAAAATTCTCAGGTTTCAAAAAATTTCTCGAGTTTTAAAAAATTCTCGTGTTTACAAAAATTCTCATGCTTCAAAATTTTCGTGTTTTTTTAAAAATTTCGTGTTTTCAAAAATTCTCGTGTTTCAATCAGATCACGATTAAATATTAATTTGAACTCATATTTTTGAAAATTAAGACAACGTGCGCTTAACGAGATACTAATTTTGGGCGTTGCGAGGGTGCTAATATCTTCCTCGCACATAACCGACTCCCGAACCCTATTTTTCTTTGGAATTTTGACGTAGACCCAAACTCGGCCTCTTTTAAGAAAAAAATAATTTTTTTTTAAAAAAGAGGATTTATTAGGTGTCCGATCACACCTAGAAAAAAGATCGGTGGCGACTCCCTTTTTTTAAAATGAAATCAAAACTCTGTTTTCAAATTGTCAATAATTTTCTCAATTAGCGCCCGAGCAAAATTTTACGTCGCTATATTAAATTTTTTATTTTGGTCCCTCTGAAAAACGATGCGCATAAGGAAGTTTAGGATAATTTCCCATTTAGTCTCTGTTTCTTTTCGCGCATGTTATTTTGGTCCTTTATTCTTAGAGGTGTACATGGGCCGGGCCGGGCCGGGTCGGGTCCGGGTCGGTCCCAAGTAAAAATTTAGGCCCGTTCATTGGGCTCGGGCCGGGCCGGGCCCACAAAATGGGCCTAAAATTTTGCCCAAGCCCGGCCCATATAAAAATGCTAAAACCCGAGCCCGGCCCGGCCCGCCCGTATTACTTTTTATATTATTTTTATAATTTTTAAATATATAATACATCAAAAATACTAAAAAAATCAAAATAAATATTTTTCAACAAATTGAAAATAAATTTTAAAAAATATGTAGACTTAAATAACACTAAAATAGATGCAACTTAACAAGCAAATACCTCTAAAATAATAACAAATTAACAAATGTTTTTAAAATAATAACAAAATTAACAATAAAATAAGTTTTATATAATATCTAAACAATAACAACAAAATAATAGAAACATAATAGTAAAATGGTAGCAAATAAGGAGAAAAACAATAAGAAAATAATATAAAAAATAGTTTTTTTTCTTTTAGTGAATTCGGGCCGGGCCGGGCCCGGGCCAAAAATGCCTTACCCGAGCCCAGCCCATTTTTTAAACGGGCCTTATTTTTTTGTCCAAGCCCATTTTTCGGGCCTATATTTTTGCCCAAACCCTCCCACATTTCGGGCGGGCCTTCGGGCCGGGCCGGGCCACCCAGCCCATGTACACCTCTATTTTTTTATTTTTTTATTTACAATGTATGCCCCTTAATTTCATTTAAATTTCAATTTAATCCTTTGTTTATTTAACTTCAACCTTTTACAAGCTGTTTTTTTTTTCTATTTATTTATTTGTTTATTACTTCTTTATTTTTTATATACTTAAAAATTAAATTGTTTATATTCTTTTATTTGTCCATTTTTGCTCATTTATTATTATTATTGTCGTTATTATTTTATTTTTATTTTTTGTTCTTGTTATTTTATTATTTCTTTTATCATTCTTGGCACTTTCACCTTATGTCTATTTATCTTTTTAATCATGCATCTCCTATTTTTATTTTATTTTGAGTTAGCTCATTTATTTTATTATGGTATTATAATTATTATTATTCTTTTTGCTACCAATCAAAGTTATCATCATTATTATTACAATTATATTATTCATGATACATTATTATTGCTATCGCTACTATTATTTCATTTCTTATATCTTATTTATAATATTATTTAAACTCGTATAGCAACTTCATTTTTAATAAGCATTCCATTATACTTCCATTTTATTTTATTTTTATTACAATCATGCTACGAACCGTGTTTAAATATATTTATCTGTTTCTAAACTATGCCCGAATAAGTTAAATGCACATTACTTTAAATGTTACATTCGTTTTTACTCGATGCATAAAAAAAAAAAGAAAATTTTTAAAATCAAGGCAATGTTCTGTATTTGGAGATTTGAGAAGTTGCGCCCTAACTTACGGGGTTCGACTTTCTCTTTGAACCTAGATAATCGAACATCCCTTTTTAAACTAAAACGTGTGAGATTTAAATAGAGATTAAATAATTGGCAAGCTTATTTTCGAGATCCGAGATGTCGTGTCCTAACTTATTGGACATGATCTTTTCTTTTTGGTTACCTCAAGATAAAGAGGCCTTTTACACATGTTTTAATTTACTTAAGTGATTTTAATTAAAAATATCATTATGCAAGGTGGGATCGTGTTTTAAATTCTTTTCAAATTTTCAATTCTCAATGCTAAGCATCAAGTAATCAATTAGGTATCAATTTTGGGCGTCACGAGGGTGTTAATCCTTCCTCGTGCGTAACCGACTCCTGAACCCATTTTCTGGATTTTGTAGACCGAAAAACATTATTTTAGTAAATCAAACCTCTCATTAAAACGATCAAATTACGAGATGATCTGATCACATCTCATGAAAATAATTAGTGGTGACTCTATTATCGTTTTTTTAAGAAATAAAAGTTGATTTTCGAAAAGATTTGGACAATCTTAATAATAGAAAAGGAAAAAAAAAAAGAATTAATGTAGGAGAACTAATGTCTGTCATTCCATACGGACTTAGAGACCGTGAGGATAGTAAAGCTTTAGTTAATGAAATAATGAAGGTGAATAATCCGAGACAATAAAACAAAAACCAGAAGGATTAAGAAAAAGTAGAAAAGGGAATTGGCGTGACATGAAACCCGAATTACTGTTGTCTCTAAAGTTTCCATTATTAATATGTATAATTATCTCATCTCATTAAATAGGGGTGCCATGACAATCAAACAACCAACAATATACTAAATCCAAAGTAGGGAAAATTACAAAACAGAATTACTCGGTTCCATATTTCACATACATTAATTCATATTATAAAACAAAGTAAAAATAAAATAATAAACATACAATTATTTAAGAAGAAACATTGGGAACATTAACTTTTAGCAGATTAGGTCATCCATTATAATTCAAACCTCAGCAATATCTGCAACAACAACAACAATATGATCAAATGTCAACAAATTCTTCTCCAAAAACAAAACTAAATTTACTTTAAATTGAAGAAGAAAGGAAAGATGTACATACAATGCTGACTACTTGGTCAAAAAAATTGATACTAATAATGAAGGATAATGGGAAATCGACCCCACCAGACATTACGACAGGGCGACGAGATTATCATGGGCCCAGATTGAAGGACAACGGTGTTTGGGACGGTTTCCTTATTGGTTTTATACTTTTGTAGTGTTATTTTTGAGGAAGTGTCCCCCCTTTTTCCCTATCCATGGACCATGGAAAATGACAGTGAGGACGGGTTAAACTTGTTTTTTGACCAAACCATGCAGGATTGGAGTACGCACAACAAGAATAGGCTGCTTCTTCACGAGGAAGGATTCTATGAAATTGGAATAACTTATCATTTATATTCCTTTCCAATAAAAATATGTCACTTTAGTATTTTCATTCTAACATGTTTCTCCACATATAATACAATAAGGAAACAGATTGACATGTATTGTACGTCTCATTATTTTGCTTAAGCTAAAAAGAAAATGTTGGAAAAATATACCTGGCGATTGAAGCAAGGAAACAGATTCATTGGCTTGGAGTGTGCTGCTAGCAACAGCATCAATCACGCTTGCCTTGCACCGTCCCTCCAATTTATTACCCTTTCCTTCAAGCTCTGGATGGATCTTCCTTTTCAACATCCTCCTCATCATCTAATAACCCAAACAAATTAATTTCTTCAATGCTCAAATTTCGGCTGTCAACTTTTTATTTAAATCAAATCGTCATTTCATAACCACCTTTTAATTTTTACATACACTTGTTGAATTAAAATTTGATTTGTCCCTTTTTTCATTTTATACTTTTAGTCTTTGTCCTACAAGTACTCACTTCACAAACTAATATTAAATCTCTGTTATAGTGGATTTATAATATTCTAATAGTGAATTTTTCCTTACTACCCAAAGCTTTAGTTTTACATCATAACCCAACTTTAACCTTGGTTGAAAATATTAAAAAAAAAAAAAGAAAGAATGGTGTTTGGATGGGAAAAGAGGCATGGGTTTTAACTTAAACAACACTCACCTGGCGTAGCATTTTGATGGGACGTGAATCCTCGCCAACTCCAACTTGAGGAATGAGTTTCTTGGCAAAAGAAAGGCCGTTTCTGGCAGGAAGAGGAGATGGCTTTTTGCAAGAATCAGTGTCCAAATGGAGAGGAGAGCTGGGCTTCTTTTTTATGTCAGTGTCCTCAGAGAAGAGGTCGGCCAGTGTAGTTCTTCTTCTCAGCTTTCCAGAATGGTCCTCGGTGGCATCCAAGTTAAACTTGATTTCATGATCAGTAGACCCATCAACCATCATCATCACCTCCTTTTTTCTGTATTTCGAGTTATCGACATTTGAATCAACGTCCTCCAAACTCGGCTCGAAACTGCTCAACATCAGCGGGTTCACTTCTTCTTCTTCGTCATCATCATCGCCATCAACATCTTCGTCATCGTTGTTATCAGAGTATCGTTCTTCGTCGCCGTCTTCGTAGCTCCCCGAAGCTAGGTAGTCATTTTGTTCTTCAGCCAAGGATTTCAAAGGATCGAAACCGAAGGTGCCAATTGTTAAAACGCCATCTCGCCAACCATCCAGCATGTCAACCAGTGCCACTTGTTCCAGTAAAGCTTTTGTATTGGAGTCAATTGCAATGGAATCAGTCTTCTTAACATTTCGTGCAAGCCCATCTGCACATAAAGCACAAGTCCTTTCATGATATCAATTGTAAAATACATATATACATTTTTTAAATCTTCAATGAAGAACACTGTTCTAGAGAGAATGTAAGATGCATATATATATATATATATACACACACAAACTTGGACCGTAACGATGCATCAACTGTCAGGAATTAGAATGCATGAGATTGGGTACACCATACAATAGGAATCTGTCACCAGAAGAAGAAAAACTATCAAACCTTTGAGGACGTTATGATGGAACCTCCTTTGCACCCAGTTGAAGATCTATTAAATAAATTAACGTCAGAAAATCCAGACACTGGAATTGATTCATTAGAAAGGGAAATCAAAGTTCTACATAGTTTTCTAGTGGAAAAAAATTAAGTAGAAACAAATTTATGGGTACGTCGTAGTTACCTTCATTTTCTCAGCCAAGCTTTAGTTTGGTGAGAAGGGAAAAAAGAAAGAAAAAGGGAAATGGAAGTCAAGGCGAATGTAGGGAGGGAGGGCTTGGGAATGTTTTATGATGGAAACGGAAGAAGTGAAGAAATTAGCAAGGAAAAGGCAAAAGAGTTAGGCGGCGAGACGTAGCAAAAAGGAGTAGGGCCAAGATAATAGGCACTGTCTTAAGGGGTGCATGACATGTTGGTATATACGTGTTGGGTCTATCTGGCTTGATCGATGTGGCGAAATTCTCCAAATGATATTATTATATGCACCTCTTTCTCTCTCTCTTTTAGTTTTCCATCACTCTTAGCTTAGGCCTTACTAGCTCTCCCTAGCATTTTTCCCACTTTCTTTCTTTTATATAGTAAAATGCTCCAAATCCTTCTAATTTCCTCACCTTTCATCTAACTCCTACGTAATCTTTTGCATTTTATGCTCAAGTACAGCTATATGTGGTACCATTGTTCTTTAAATGAGATGAGCAAAGCCCTTAATGGAGCTGACCCTCTTTTAATTTTTTCCCCAAAGTTTTCAATTAATGCTAACCCATAATCACGGAAAAAGTCCATCAAGCCATCCATGAGCCGAAAGATAATGTGCTATGGAGCCTTATTAGTTCCAAGAAAAAAAATGCACCCAATAAAGGTTGACGTGATCTCCAACATCTGCTTTTCTGAACCTCCTTTTTATCATATTTGATGTGACAGCCTTTGTTCTTAACGAGTACATAAAAAAGTAAATAGTTGAAGAGTTTATATATTAGTTATTAACTAATTTTAATATCCATGCAATGCAGAAATACGTAATTTATTTTACTAGAGCACATATATATATATATATATTAATTACTATAAAACTAAAAAAGTTATTGGTTATATATTTTAATGGTAATCGGAAACTGACCATACATATATAATAAAATTTGATAATTCATACGTAGTGGTAATAACTTATTTTAGAAATACAAACAAAATTCTAATAATATCTTTAATACCAATTAATTGAAATAAATAAAATTATCATGGAAGTCTCTATACTAAGAGTTAGATTGCATTTTAATTCATCTACTTAAAAAGGGGCAAATTAGTCTCTATACATTAGATTAAACTGCAAACTAATCTTTATATTAATTATTTAATCTATTTCTACTGTTAAGTGATGACGTGGTTGGCAGGGGCCCCGGCCCCCTTAAAATGAAATTTTTTTTATTTTGGCCCTTTAAAATTTTTAAAATTTTAAATTAGTAAAGGTAAAATTGTACTTTGTCCCCTAAAAATGATAAAATTTTGATTTAATCCTTTAAAAATTATAAAAATATAAACTATTAAAATTGTGAAATTACATTTTTACTATCGTAAAAAATATAATTAAATTTCGCCCCCTAAAAAAATTTTCTGATTTCGCCCCTCGTGGTTGGCAAAACAACTAGGCAACATATGTGGTGTGTAAAATGTACCACATGTTGATGTCACATTTTACCACATTAGTAAATATTTAAAGAAGTTCAAAAAATCCCAAAAAATAAATAAAAGACTTTTAATAATTATTTAAAATTATAAGAAATTATAAAATTATTGCAATTATAAAAAAATTAAAAAATATAAGAAATTAATAAAATAAGACTCATCAACTTAATTAATTAAAAATATCAACTCGATTTAGAAGATACATATGTGTGCTTATATATGTATTTAAATTCTTTAAACACACTATATACATAGTTTTTTTATATTTTTTTAATATTTTTAAAAATTATTATTATTAAATTAGTACAATATCCTTTAACTTCTGATCAAAACAAAAAGAAGCAAATCTCTAAACATCAACTTTGGAGATCCTTAATATTTGATTTGATTTTATAATTTTATCATATTTTATTTAACTCGTCAGAAATATATAAATAGTAGAAGATTTGTATTATTAGGAGTATATTAGCTAACGTATATACTCACCTAGTTTGGGCACTGAATTCTTTTTATTTTATAGTAAGTTTTATCGATCGCGGATTATGATAAATATATGTATAGCGCCTCATGAAAGTCAATTGATTAAATTGGGCTCATTCGACCCACTTGAACTGGCTTGATTCGTGGAATATATGGAGAAACCCATCTACCTAAAGTATTGGTGACCAGCGATTAAAACTAGGTTATCATGGTAAATATGAAAAGTAATCTTAGAATATTTGTAATCTTAGAAGATTTTATTTTAAAATCATAAAGGATCATGCAAATCTCTTAAGAATCTCAAGTTGTGGATTGGCTTCAATCTTATCTGTCGATAAAAATTAAATTGTACCGTTGGATCTAGGGGAACTTAACTATTTTTGCTAAACTTTTGGAAGATGGTATTTATATCCTCTAATTGATTTCCAAACCGTTGTGGTTGTTGTAAAAGTGAATGTAGCCGTTGAGGATGAAATATCAGGTCATTAACTTCACCTGCAGCAACGAGTATCGATACCTACTAAAAGGGTATCGATTTTTTTTTGTAATTAATGTTGATTTCAGTGACTGTTGGAGCAGAAATATCGATACCTTAGGAAATATATCGATACATTAAGAAAAGTATCGATACTAGATCAATACCTACCAAGGTTTGAAAATGGCAGAATGTCAATTTGGTATCGATTATCAAAGGGGTATCGATATCTTGTAAGATATAGATACTTAGACAAAAAGTATCTTAGAGCAATTTTAACTAGTTTGAAAATAGTTAAAACATATTTGAAAATATTTGACTCAATTGAAACCATTTCAACTTGATTTTATGAAATTGCTCAACTTTACTTTTATTCAAAAACACTTTAATTTGTTATATCAAAACATATTAACCAATAAGGCTTAGTTTAACAATAAAACTTACATTTTTTTTATTATTAGGGGTAGGAATGTGGTTGCTTAGGATCTAACCTGTAACACCCCAAACCCGGCCTGGAAGTCTAGACCGAATTCGGAACGCTACATTGATCACTGAAGTGATCGTGAGAAAATTTTACAAATCAAGTCGTTTAAAAATTTAATTCCGAAAATGTTTATCCCGAATCAATTCAAAAACGTTTAATCATTTAAATTCCCCAGTAAGTTCAACAATATAACACTTACGAATGAAAACTTAAAACAAAAGTTGTACCACAATATTATGAAACTTTACAGTTCAACTTAAACGAATAACAATTAAACCTGAAAATAAAAGCTTATAACTCATTTCCACCAATATTGTCCGAGTCTTCCACGTACTGAGTCCAGCATCCAGAATCCAAAACTGTACCTGAAAAGGGGAAACAGAAGAGGGGGTGAGCTACTCGAGCTCAGTGTGAGATCAAAATCAGTTAAACTACAAAAAAAGAAATAGGGAACTAGAAGCAGTTCAGAAGAAGAACACACTTACAGACAGATAACAGTTAAGCGAGTTCGCCCAACATCAAACACACACCATATGTATCTTACATTCATATGGAACAAACAGACACACCTAACCTCACGTGCTATTCAAATACAATAGCAACAGTTCACAAGTCAGTCACACTATCACAACAACAGTTTAGTCAGACATTTATAGCGAAAGTCTATAGAAATCGCATAGGCACACGTGCCTTTAAGTCGATCAGTAACACATTCAGTCATATTATCACGTTCAGTCATAGTATCACATTCAACCAAACTGATTAATCAGACATTTCAGTCGAATAGTATAGTCACATTCAGTCACGTAAATTCATTCAGATGCATATGAGTGCAAATGAGTTATAAAATAACCCACCCATCCAACCAACACACCATCTCCGTCTAACCCAACACTTACTGTGGGGATTTAATCAACCCACCCATCCCTACACTCCGAGTAGGACCTCGAAAAGCCCATCCAACCTTATACTCCATAGGATGTCATCCCGGGTTGCCCGGCAACAATGATCATCAACATTGTCCTCGACCCTTAAGGAATTAAGACCACCCTCAACCCTCTGGGAATTGGGGCTAGCAATGTGCAGATAAACTGTCAGTTTCATATATTACACAGCAAAGCTAGCGTATAAGTTGTACTGTGTAATACGGTAAAACACAGTACAAACATGCAGTATGAACTGCCAGATCAGATAGTGGTACGTAGCGTAGCTAACGTACATGCGGTACAGTGCAATGCGGTAATCAGCTATAGCGATGAGTTGCAGTAAAACTGCCAGATTAGTCAATGATACGCAGCGATGCTGACGTATGTGCTATACAGTGTAGTACGAAAATCCGCAGTACAGTCAAATCGTCCAAGACCCTCAGGGTATTGGGACTGCCCTCGACCCTCTGGGTATTAGGGGCTTCAGTATGCAGTTAAATTGTCAAATCGTAAATCTTCCTTCTCTTCAAAATCCCAACCCAAAATACTTTATATGCAGATGTATGTATGCAAATATATGTATGCAAATGTAGGAGTGCAGATGCACCAATTTAGAATACAATTCCAGGCAGTCATTCAGAAGCAGTCACTTACAGTCAAACAATGAGTTATAGAAACGTGCACACTTATGCACTCAAATTCAGTACCTAGCATAGCACACATTCACTTACAAGCAGTACATAATTTGAAGTCAGAACAGAATCGTATTCATCCTCAATAAGCTTAGTCGAAGGGTTGGAACACATAGACTCACAATGGCATTCGATTTGCCCTAAAATCAGAATTTAGAGAGTTAGGGCCACACGCCCATGTGCTCCAGCCGTGTGGAGCAATACAGGCCGTGTGGGGATCCAAACGCCCGTGTGAGGTGTGGCACACGACCGTTGATGGGCTTGAAACTAACTAATATTTCGACAAAGGCAAGCGCACCTATTGAACAATAGTATAGCTGTGATGAGTCCAGAATATCGTATACACAAGAACTAAAATTACTAGTAATAACTATGTTTTTATTATTTAGCCTAATAATTAAGCGGATTTATTTTAATCTAAAATTTAACTAACTAATTTACTATGAACGCGACAGAGAGTGAAGAAAATAATCGAATAAACCAATGAATAAAGACAATACCCAATGAAGAATCCACCTAGACTTCACTTATTATTCTGACTCTGAATTAAACGATTTATTCACTTGTCTTGATCAGTAGAAATTCTTAAATTATGTAATACCTCTTTCGAGACTAAGAACAACTGACTCTAAGTTGAATAATTGAAATCTCTTTCTAATTAAAACCCCTATCGTTACATTAACTCGATCTATGGATTCCCTTATTAGATTTGACTCTAATCCGGCAGATTTATATTATCCTATTTCTAGGGTTGTAATCAACTCTGCTTAATTATGCTAGATCTTCTCATAAATAGGGACTTTTGCTCCAATGAATAAGCACATTAAACTTGAATTAATATCCTGAAAATATTAAAGCAAGGGTTAAGAAACATAATTATGAATAAGAACAAGTATTTATCATGTAATTCAGATAATTAAATAATAAGATTCATCTAGGTTTCATCCTCCCTAGGTATTTAGGGAGTTTAGTTCATAACGTAGGAGGAAAACATCTTAGAATAAAGAAAACAACAAGACATAAAGAACCCAAAAACTTCTAAAGAACTTGATGGAGATATTCAATATTGGAGTGGATCTGCTTCCGAGATGAATCTGACAGCTTCCTTCAAGTAATTTCTTCGATCTACTCTGCGTCCCCCATTTTGTCCTCTTCTAGTGTGTATTTATAGACTTTAGAAGGCTCAGAAACCCTAAAAATTGGGTTTTTTCCACATAACAGGGAAGTAAGGTGCGAAATTGACATGGGCTAGCACATGGGCGTGTGGCCAGCCCGTGTGGCTCACATGGGCGTGTGCCCAGCCCGTATGGATCTTGAAAACTCCGATTTTGGCCCATTTTTTGCTCCTTTTGCTCTCAAATGCTCTCCTAAGTATAGAAACATGAATTTAAGGGATTAGGAGCATCAAATTCACTAATTTTCATAATAAATCATCCAAAAATATGCTAAGCATGGAATTAAAATATGTTACATTTATGGTTTATCAAATATCCCCACGCTTAAGCATTTGCTTGTCCTCAAGCAAAATCCTCAACTCACAATTAAAATTAAGCTTTTTGAATTCATAATTCTCATAAATAATGTTTTATCATAATTCATAAATAATCACACATTGATAATTTAACTAAAAGAGCATTAAAGATTCAAACAATCCAAGTCACAGATTTTTAAAGCATGAAAACATAGGCATATTTCCCTTTATCTAAATAATTACCTTTAATTCAAAACCGACAAGATTCGACATCCTCACTAAAGATTCACTCAAATCACTCAAAGTGTTTAAGGTTCAAAAATTAAGCACTCAAAAGTCAAAATTGAAAAGTTATTATCATAGGCTTGCATGAAAATCAAATCTCCACCACTATAAAATGAGATGATACACAAATCAAAAGGTCTTTAAAGGGTTGTAATGGGGCTTGGGTTAAAGGTGTGGATAAAGGCTGAAAAAGAAGGTTAAAATCGAGATTGAATTGACAATTTACCTAACTAGAAAAATAAACTAATACTGAATAATTACATTAATTGGAAACTTATCAATAATAACACGAGCTTCTTCTCAAAATGTGAAATTAACCGTTTAAGCTCAAATAACATAGAACTAGTAATAATTAAAATAAATAAATATTTTTTCACATTTTTTTTACTTTTACCTTTTTTTTTACTTCTTACATTTTTTTTTATTTTGTGGATAAAAAGAGATAATTTAACAACTGAAACAAAAGAACATAGTTAGACAACTGACCAATTCAAATCTCGACAAAAAGGGAATCAATACAATAGAAAAAATTCTCAATGAATCAAAAAGAATGAGTTATGGGTTAATATTAAGGGTAGATCAAGAAATGGTTTATTAGGCTCAAAGGGGTTCACTAAGGGTTAATTATGAAGGTAGGCTTTTAATGGGATAAGTGGGTTAAAACCTAAGTGCCTTTATCATCTCAGTATATCAAATCAAAAGTGTGGTCTCCACATGCATAATCGAAGCAAGTTCTAGAATAACAAATCAATATTGACATACCCGTAACCAATAATAAAGTGAGCAAGAAAAGGGTATGCTCTTAAAGCCTCAAAATCTCACAAAAATTATGATTTTTTTATGTCAATCTTGCAAATTTCAAACTTCAAGGTAATATTTAAATTTAGGGAAACAACCTAGCAATTTTTTTTATTCTGAAAATAGACTTATCATGCTTGATTCTCTAATGTCTTAAAGTTTAAACCATCAATGCACAATTACCTGTGATTTAATCCAAAACATATCAATAAAAATCATAAATCAATAAAAATTCATTCTAATAGTAATATGAGAAAATTAATTAAGAACAAGATATAATTCAGGGATTTTCTAATAATCATATAAATAACCTCCCCACACTTAAGATATACATTGTCCTCAATGTATGAATATATATAATGACAGTATAAGTCGAATATCATAAGAGAGGGAGAGAAGTGAAACTGCCCTGAATTTTGGATGAATTTCGTGGAATAGTGAAAGCGGAGTTGTGGACATAGCTAAGTGAAGTGCATGATTCTGAGCAACTATTAAGAAAATAAACACAATTGTGGAAGAAGATTAAAGGATTACTCAATTAGTAACAATCATAAAAAATTAAAATAGAGTTCAAAATACATTAGACAAGTTTTTAAAAGATAATAAGAAACACAAAGAAAAATGAAAATGAAAATGAAAATGAAAATAGAAATAGAAATAAGATAAAACAATAAGAAAAAATAAGAAAAGAGAAAAAGGGTTAGGGTTTTTATAGGGTGACACGATTGTGTGAGGGTGGGTTAGGGTTTTTATGGGGTGACACGGTTGTGTGAGGGTCCCTGTTGGGCCACACGGCCGTGTCACATGCCCGTGTGGCTTGTTTTCAACCCGTGTTTGTCAAGGGGAAAAAATAGCCCAGTCTTCACACACCTCAGACACGTCTGTGTGGCTAGACTGTGTCTCGCATACGGCCGTGTCGCATGGCCATGTATATCATCCTTCGCTTCTCCTACGCCCGTGTCGAATTCCACACGCCCGTGTGATCTCACACATGGCCATGTGTATTGCCCGCGGAGCCCCCTGACTTGTTTTAAATTTTGAAATTTGAAAAATTAAGGTCCAGTTTTCACATGGCCTAAGATACGCTCGTGTGTCTAAATCGTGTAGTCCACACGGCCGCGTCATATGCCCGTGTGGAATATATTTAGGCCGGGTCTCTATCGATTTTTTGGAAAAATTTTAGCCCTGTTTCCATACGACCAAGGACACACCCATGTGTCCAGGCCGTGTGGGTCAAAAACCTGTATTTAAACATGAAAAGAAGTAAAAATAAACTAATTAGTAGGGTTAGTGCTCGGGTTGCCTCCTGAGAAACGCTTATTTAGAGTCTAAGCTTGACTTACCTCTCATTCGTATGGTCATGGTGGTTCGAGGAGTTGACACTCCTCTCTCCTACTATCAGTTCTATATCAAAGTAAGGTTTAAGTTGAAACACCCCAAACCCGGCCCACGAGCCTGAACCGGATCTGGTATGTTCCTAAAGTATACCGATTTCAAAGTTCTTTGTTACTTAGAGAAAATTTGTGTAATTTTCAAAAAAAAAAAATTATCGTTTTGGGTTGGGCTTAGATTGGAAACCCATTTATTTTATTTGGAAATCCAATTTAATTTAGGTGACAAAACAATTTAGGTTTTATTTTAAAAGAAATAAATTTTCTTTAACTTAATCAAAAATAAATTGTAACATAATAATTCAAAGTAAACAGAAATAAAGAAAACCGACTTGGGCCTTATGGCCTTATTACATCAAATAATTACCAAACTAAAAATTTAAAATACTTAATAAAAATAAAAGTCCCAAATAATCACATTTTTCCTTGCGATGCATGGCCACCTTTAGCTCCTGCCGACCCGGTCCACTACTGCTCATCACCTGAAAAAAATATTTCCCCAACGGGGTGAGTCAACCAGACTCAATGTGTACGTGGCACTAAATCGTAATAGAACCAGGCATACAATACATTCAATCACAAAATACAAGTTATGATGCATTCCCAAACCCAAACCTAATTGTCCATCCGCTACACACCCCCGTACCTGCCAAACACACCGTGGGGACTACTAAGTCGACCCTCCTTCCGCTACACACCAATTTGCGGCTTAAGGCTCCGCATCTGTGGTTTTAGGAAACCACTTTTCAGATTACTGTGGTCTTAGATCACCACTTTTCAGATTACTGTGGTCGTAAGTCACCACTTTTCAGATTACTGTGGTCTTAAATCACCACTTTTCACTTCCCCTTTCAATATACAACCATATGCCCCATAAACATTAATATGCATAATATACCATAGTTCACATTCTTACCATATTCTCATGTTATGAATAACATATTTCATATTCCTAGTAGAAGTAGGAAACGTACCTGAGTACTTAGTACCTTAACATGGTACCTTAGCCATGCTCATATTTTCATTAACATATATTTTAATACATGCAACCATAATTCATATTACAAAGTAGTGTGGAGTACACACCTGATTCGCTTAATGAAGTCCTCGAAAATCCCGAAGAGAACCGATTACAGATTTAGATCTCAAATCCTACATAAGTTAATCACTTACTATTTAAAAGACCATTCGGCCATTTTTCCACATACAACTAGGATTTGTATTACTTACCTTGTAACTGAATTGATTTTAAGAATCAAGGGCCGGATCTTTGTATTCCTCCCTTGTGAATTCGGCTAAACACTATATTACTCCACAGGTTAGTTTTCGGCTTCTGATAATAAATCTAAATATTTAAAATAGCCTTGGCCGAATATCTTAAACACATACCTTGTGATTTCAAATCCCGAAAAGTAACCCTTGGCTATGGAGATGTTGAAATCCCTACACACATATGTTAGATCTGATTTCCATATCACCTAATAATCTTAAATCAATTGGCCTCTGGCTAAACCATGCTTTTCTTACCTTAAATCCTTAGATCTGAAATCCCGGAATTCCTCCTTTAATATTCGGCCAAAAGACAACCAAAAGAATCAGTTCCCAAATCTTGGTTGAAAGAGAATAAACAACAAGAATCCATTATTCTTACCTTATCACCACAGTCGACGGCACCCTTGATTGAAGCCACAGAGATTCGGCTATGGAGACTTAAACAGGAATCAAAGAGGTTTCGGCTTGACAGTAGAAAAGAAAAGAAGAAGAAAAGAGGAGAAGAAAATTCGGCAGAGAGAGTTTGCTAGGAAATTTTCGGCAGAGCAGAGAAAGAAACAAACTGATGAGTAGCCCTCCTTCCTTCCTTTTATAGGCAAAATTATCAGCTAAGGAGCCCCTTACTTGGCCACCACTCATCTATCTGATAACTTTATCTTTTTAATATGATAAATAAAAGAGTTTAATCCTTTATTATCTCTTCAAATAATCCAAATAAAAATCCTTTATTATCTCTTCAAATAATCCAAATAAAAATCCTTTATTATCTTTTCAAATAATCCAAATAAAAATCCTTTATTTATCACCTTGTTAATCACATATTTATGAAAATAAAACCCTTCCTTTTCTAGAAGCATGTGCCGTCCACCTCAGCCTTCAGGAAGCCAAAATAAAACCTCATTTATTTGCTTCCCAAGTGACTCGAACCCAGGCCCATTCCTCTTGTACATGGCGCCATTTCCATAGGCCCTAAGTAGCATCTTCAGGCCACTTTTCCAAGCCTGTTTGTGTGCCAAATTTCTCCAACTTTTTCTTTTAAGGCCTCCTTGCCCTAATTTCCTATTTTAAACTTTAAAATTTGACATTTCTAGGTCATTTCCAAGTTTCCTAAAATTTTCGATCAGCTCTGTAAACTTGCCATTTTCTTACATTTCCAAGCTTCCAAAAATGTTCACTTTCCATTTTTGAATCATTTCCATTTTCATTTCCATGCATTTCCAGGTTTCCAAAAATATTCATGTCCATGCATTTCCAGGTTTCCAAAAATGTTCATTTCCAATTCATTTTCATACATTTCTGAGTTTCCAAAAATATCAAAAATTTATTCATAGTGCTTAAGACTTGTCATTTCGTACAGTTAGACTGAAAATGCATAGGCCCTTTCCAGGATGTTACATAAGTCGAGTGCTATTTACCTTAAAGGTGCCTAATTTAGAATGATTTACCTCGACTGTACCGTGTGGAAAGACATTCAATACCGTAAAAGGAGTTGCTCCGTTTGCATTGGGATTTGAAGTGACAACTTGAGGGTCCGCTTTGTCCAGCAGTACCTGGTCTCCAACCTTAAATTGATTTGTTTCATCCTAAAGCTCGTTATGATGTTGTTTAAGTTCTACATCGTGTATCATTGGTTTCTCCTTAACATGCGTCCACTGATAAACCGTAAAAGTAACATATTTTAATCCTACATTTAGCTTACCTTTTGATGATTTATTCCTTGATTTGTATAAAAAGGTGCTTGTAATCCTTTCTTTTCATGTCTTAGACCTAGGAAAGCACCCGAGGATGAAAAGAACACAAAACAGGCCTAAAACGGAGTAAATGGGCCTTAACATGAAATTGACACGGCCTGACCCATATCCCGTACGGCCGTGCCTCAACGAACACCTAGAGCACAGCCTCAACTCCGCCTCACACGGCCGTGCCTCACTTTAGAAGTCCGAACACAGTTTGGTTTCGATCCACACGGGCTTGTGACATGGCCGTGCCTCTGTCGCTGGAAAGAGCAATTTCAGTCGGAAAAGGATACTTAGGGAGAAAGAATCGCATTCCAAGAGCCTATATATATCCCTCAAGTACCACCTTTGAAAGGCATCGAAAGCTAGGCCAAGGAGCCAAGCCGAAAAGGTCAGAGTTAGGGAATAACATGAGGATAGCCAGTTGATCCATCCCAAGAAGCTAGAGTTATACTCAAGACGGTAGAATTCTCCTTCAATTCCTTCAGGGGGTTTTAGGAATTTCTTATGTTTTGTTTTATCTTTTCTCTTGCGATGTTTTCTTTATTTGTTATGAACTAAACCCCTCAGATACCTGAAGGGGATGAAACCTAGATGAATCTTATTATTTGATTTTTAAGTTATATGACGAATTACTTAGTTTGTTCTTAATTATGTTGCTTAATCCAAATCTAATGTGCTTAGGTGGAGGAGTAATAGACCCTGCCTAAGAGAAGATCTAACATAATTAAGCGAAGTTGATCGAATGCCTAGAGATATGGTTATGAGATTTTGCCGGATTAGGGTGAAACCTAATATGGGAATCCATTGATTGATTTACTGCTATTCTGGGGGGTTATTATAAGCGAACGAGAGTTCCACTAATTAACCTAGGGTTAGACGTTATTCGCCTCAAGAGAGGGTTTAATATAGGTTAGGGAGTCTTACGAATCAAGCTAAGTAAATAGATCATAAAATTAAAGGTTAGATAACAAGTGAAGTTTAGGTGGATTCTTCCTGAGGGTATCGTTGTGATCAACTGAGTTTCTTCAAGTTATTTTCCAATTCGCCCTTTTTGTCTTTGTGTTCCTAGTTTAGTTCTTGTCAATTTAGTTTAAAAACAATCTTCACTCTAATAAATAATAAAGAGAAAGTTAGTATTAATACTTTTAGTTCCTTTGGGTTCGATAATCCGGTCTTGCCTAAGCTATACTACTGTTCGATAGGTACACTTGCCTTTAATCATTGTTAGAGTTAGTCTCCAGGTTTGATCATCGTTTTATAAATTTTAAAGCTCTGATTGTAGCAATCAAGTTTTTGGCGCCGTTGCCGGGGAACTAAAATATTAAGAAAACTCTATTTTTATTACTTTAGCCATAACTTTTTATTTTTATTTCTATTTTTATTTTTATTTTGCTGAAAATTTCTTTCTTTCTTTTTCCAAGCAGGTACTTCTAGTTTATGACTAAAAGGAACCCGAGAGGACCTTTGGTATACGACAGTGATATTGAAGCGAACGCTCGTAGGAATAGTCAGGAAACCAGGCGAGCCCTAAATTACATAGAAAGGGAGAAAGAAGGCAGATCCAATCCTACTGAAGGGATGGACGAAAACAACCCACCACCACATGATGTGGGGGAAAATAATGCTCCACGCACAATGTTTGATTATGTAAAACCACATTTGACAGGAGCGGAATCAAGTATTGTTAGGCCTGCTATATCTGCTAACAATTTTGAATTAAAGCCTAACACAATACAAATGATTCAATAGTTTGTTCAATTTGATGGTTTGCAGGACGAAGATCCAAACATGCATATAGCTAACTTTTTAAAGTTCTGTGATACTTTCAAAATAAATGGCGTTTCTGATGATGCCATACGTCTTCGGTTATTTCTTTTTTCATTAAGAAATAAAGCTAAACAGTGGTTAAACTCGTTACAACGAGGGTCAATCACTACATGGGATCAAATGACCAAAAAGTTTTTAATCAAATATTTTCCACCGGCCAAAATAGCCAAATTACGGAATGATATCTCTTCTTTTGCGCAGATGGATTTAGAGACGCTGTACGATGCATGGGAGACATTTAAGGATCTCTTAAGGAGGTGCCCACACCTTGGCCTACCCTTGTGGCTACAAGTCCAAACTTTCTATAACGGTGTGAACCCCTCAACAAGGCAACTAATCGATTCAGCCACCGGTGGAACCTTGAACAACAAAACTCCAGAAGCAGCCTACGAGTTCATCGAGAAGATATCACTAAATAATTACCAATGGCAGGCTTTAAGGACTAAACTGACGAAATCAGCAGGAGTTTTCAACGTCGATGCCATGACTATGCTACAACATAGATCGAGATGATGAACAAAAAGCTTGACAACTTATGTTCTTCACAGGCACATCCAGTCATGCAATGCGACACAGGTGGAAACGTGGCGAATCCTGAGTACCCACCTTACCAACCAGGAGCAGAGGACAAACAGATGAACTATATAGGTAATAATTCCCGATCCAATAATAATTCTTATAGTAACACTTACAATCCAGGTTGGAGGAACCACCCAAATTTTTCGTGGGGAGGCCAAGGCAATCAAGGAAATCAAAGGCAACAACCTCCTCAAAACTTCCAAAACTTGCCCTATCCACAAGAGAAGAAACAAACCCACGAGGAGGAATCGACAAATACAGAAAAACACCTACAAGATATCAAGAGAACCCTTAAAGATCAACAAGCGATAATTAAAAAATTTACCGAATCATTTGGGGAACTCACTAAAACAGTTGGAATGCTTACGAAAATGGTCTGTGAGATACAAGCTGAAATTTTTCCTAAAGGGACAGAACAGGTAAAAGTAGTCACACTAAGAAGTGGAAAGGAATTAGGAGAACCGAAGAAACAAACCCCAAACGAGAACAACAAGGCAAGCGATGAGAGGATTGAAGAAATAACTCCATTACGCAATGAGAACAAACCACCAATTCCATATCCAACAAAGTTAAAAAAGGAACGACTTGATGCCCAATACGGTAAGTTTCTTGAACTTTTCAAACAAATACATATTAAATTACCTTTTATTGAAGCAATCTCACAGATGTCGAAGTACGCAAAATTTTTAAAGGAACTCTTGACGAATAAGAGGAAGCTTGAAGAAGTGTCAACAGTGGAACTTAATGGGCAGTGTTCAGCCATCCTCCAAAATAAGTTACCAACCAAATTAAAAGACGTTTTACTATCCCTTGTTTAATTGGTAGCTTGAATATTAAGAAAGCATTAGCTGATTTAGGTGCCAGTATTAATTTAATGCCTTACAAAATGTTTAAACAACTAGATCTTGGGGAACCAAAACCCACTAGGATGAGTATTCAGTTAGCAGATAGATCCATTAAATATCCAAGAGGAGTTATCGAAGATGTCTTGGTAAAAATTGGTAAATTTATTTTTCCTATTGATTTCGTTGTGTTAGACATGGATGAAGACATTAATATTCTTTTAATACTAGGCCGTCCTTTTTTAGCCACTGCTAGAGCTGTTATTGATGTAGGTGATGGTAAACTCGCACTGAGGATAGGTAATGAAGAAATCATTTTCCAAATTTATGATGCCATGCGTTATTCTAAAGAACAAGATGATTCCTATTATTTTGTTGATACTACTGATCATATCATTCAACATTCATTATAGGAAATCATACATGACGACACGATGGAACTGTGCCTGACTCAAGAAGAAGGGGAAGAAGATGAGGACAATGAGTTGAATCTGAATACATCATCATCCAAACAAACGAAAGAAGAAAGCATAGAAAATGATGAAAAATTAAAACAGAAACCCTCCATCGAAGAGCCCCCTAAACTAGAATTAAAACAGTTACCAAAACACTTAGAATACGCAATCCTCGGGGACAACCTTATGCTACCAGTAATCATCTCTGCAGAACTAGAACCCAAGGAAAAAGAGGAGCTGGTAAAGGTACTAAGAGAGCACAAAAAAGCCATAGCTTGGAAAATTTCTGACATCCAGGGAATAAGCCCTGCATTCTGCACCCACAAAATTTTAATGGAAGAAGAATATAAGCCATGTGTGCAACCTCAGAGATGGTTAAATCCCAACATGAAAGAAGTTGTCAAAGCTGAGGTAATTAAACTTCTAGATGCAGGAATAATTTATCCTATTTCTGACAGCACTTGGGTAAGTCCTGTGCAGGTAGTTCCAAAGAAAGGAGGAATGACGGTAATGCCCAATGAAAGAATGAGTTAATTCCCACAAGAACAGTTACAGGTTGGAGAGTCTGTATAGACTATAGAAAGTTGAATGATGCCACTAGAAAAGATTACTTCCCTCTGCCCTTCATAGACCAGATGTTGGAAAGATTATCCTGGCACATGTACTACTGCTTTTTGGACGGACTCTCCGGCTACTTCCAAATTCCCATAGCTCCTGAAGATCAAGAGAAGACGACATTTACATGCCCATACGGTACGTTCGCTTATCATAGAATGCCTTTTGGATTATGTAATGCTCCTGCTACTTTTCAGCGTTGCATGTTGGCAATCTTTGACGAACTCGTAGAAAACATCATGGAGGTATTTATGAATGATTTCTCGGTATTCGGTAATTCTTTCCATCTTTGCCTTAAAAATTTAAAACGAGTTCTAATGAGATGTGAGGAAACAAACCGTGTTTTGAACTGGGAAAAATGTCACTTTATGGTTAGAGAAGGAATTGTGTTAGGACATAAGATTTCTAGTAAAGGGATTGAGGTAGATAAGGCAAAGGTTGAAACCATAAAAAAACTACCTCCCCCTAGTTCTGTTAAGGCTATTAGAAGCTTTTTAGGACATGCAGGGTTCTATAGAAGATTTATCAAAGATTTTTCCAAAATAGCTAAGCCTTTGACAAAATTACTAGAAAAAGATGTTCCTTTTAATTTCAATCAGGAATGTTTAGATGCATTTAATATCCTTAAGGATAAATTAATAAATGCACCGATTATTATTGCACCTGATTGGAACTTACCCTTTGAACTAATGTGTAATGCAAGTGATTTTGCAGTAGGTGCAGTTTTGGGACAACGAAGAGACAAGCATTTTCAGCCAATTTACTACGCTAGCAGAACATTAACACCCGCACAAGAAAACTATACCACTATAGAAAAAGAATTATTAGCTGTAGTTATTGCTTTTGATAAATTTAGAAAGTATTTAATAATGTCTAAATTTGTCGTTTACACTGACCATTCAGCTTTGCGTTATCTTTTAAACAAACCTGATGCAAAACCCAAACTCATACGATGGATTTTACTCTTACAAGAATTCGACTTGGAAATACAAGATAAGAAGGGAGCCGAGAATCTTGCAGTGGATCACCTTTCTAGGCTTGAAAATCCACGCTCCAAAGAGCTCGATGAAAGTGAAATAAATGATTCGTTTCCCGAAGAACAACTCTTTTCTATAACACATTCTGAGGTACCAAGGTTTGAAAATATTGCAAATTACTTAGCAGCTAACATCTTACAAAAAAATTGAACACATCACCAAAAGAAGCGATTCTTTGCTGATGTGAAAAATTATTTTTGGGAAGACCCCTTTCTTTTCCGCATATGTGCAGATCAGGTAATTCGAAGATGTGTTACAAAGACAGAAGTAATCAAAATCCTGAAGCATTGCCATTCTGGATCATTAGGAGGATACTACTGTGGGATTAAGACAGCACACAAAATACTCGAATCAGGTTTTTATTGGCCCACCCTATTTAAAGATGCCAACAGGTATGTTACCTCATGTGATAAATGTCAGAGAACAGGTAATATTTCTAAACGTGATGAAATGCCTCAAACATATATGTTATCATGTGAAATATTTGATGTATGGGGTATTGATTTCATGGGACCATTCCCTAGTTCGTTTGGAAACAAATACATTCTAGTAGCAGTGGATTACATGTCAAAATGGGTAGAAGCGGAAGCTTCATCTACCAATGATGCTAGGGTAGTAGTCAAGTTCCTGAAGAAACTGTTTTCCCGATTTGGCACACCAAGAGCCATCATTAGTGGTAGGGGTACTCATTTCTATAATACTCAATTTGAAAAAATCCTAAAAAAATACGGAATATACCACAGGACAGCCACCCCATATCATCCTCAAACCAGTGGGCAAGTTGAGGTAGCAAACCGAGAACTTAAGCGTATTCTAGAAAAAACGGTTGAATCAAATAGAAAAGATTGGGCAATCAAAGTGGATGATGCTTTATGGGCCTATAGAACAGCATTTAAAACACCTCTAGGAACATCCCCTTACAAATTTGTATACGGGAAAAGCTGTCATCTACCATTCGAATTAGAACATAAAGCTTCTTGGGCAATAAAATTTTTGAATTCTGACCTCAAAATTGCAGAAAAGAGAAGAATGATGCAGATGAATGAGTTGGACGAATGGAGAACGGAAGCCTACGAGAACTCAAAACTATACAATGAAGCAACAAAGCGACGCCACGATTCTCGTCTCAAGAGATCAAAACAATTCGAAGAAGGAGACCTAGTCCTACTATACAACTCAAGGCTTAAACTATTCTCGGGAAAGCTGAAATCAAGATGGTCAGACCCGTTTATGATCAAAACAATTTTCCCATATGGCACCATCGAGGTAACTCATCCCACTAAAGGCACATTCAAGGTAAATGGTCACCGACTTAAAATTTATAATGGTGCAGGTTTTGGAGATATAAGAGAGGAGCTTATGCTCCATGAGCCTTCTTTTAGAACCAAAAACAGGGAAAGTCTAGCTTAAGACTATAAACGAGCGTTTTTCAGGAGGCAACCCGAGCACTAACCCACTAACATTTTTATTTTCATTCTTTAACACCACACTAAAACAGCCAAAAGAAGTGTATTTTTTAACACGGCCTTGCACACGGGCGTGTCCATGGCCGTGTGAAAGATAGGGGACAACCCACGGGCGTGCCAAGGACCGTGCACAAATAGGGAAAAATTTCTATCTACTAAACATGGGCTGCAATACCAGACCACGCCCGTGCCATCTAAGCGTGCAAAGACACTATCGAGCACGGGAAGCACACGCCCATGTGCCCCAACCGTGCGAAGCTACTGACTTGCACACCATAGGCAAAACACGGTCGTACCAAACAGCCGTGCGAAGATACTGACTTGCCATGCACGGGATACACACGCTCGTGCGCCTTCACCGTGCCAACACACTGATTTATCGAGCACGGGCGTGCCCCATGGACACACAGCCGTGCTAAGAAACCTGAACGCGCCCAAACCTGAAAATCGCGAAAAAAACGGGCAAATTCAAATTGACACGGGTGTGGCGACGGCCCTTGCCCCTATATATAGAATTTAACCGTCAATCCCCCCAAACCAAACCTTAAAATCATTTTTATCCTCCCTTCTTCCAAAATCCGGCCATACAACCAAATCCCTCCACCCAAAAACGCCTTCCCTCACCATTCTTCTTCCAAATACCGCCCAAAACCAGCCACACGCCCACACCACAACGGTGCTACCAGCCCCACGGCCACGCTATCACCGTGTTCGTGCCACAAAAGCCCACGCCACTGCCGTGCTACGCCCGTGCTGATCGTCTCCCCCACCCCTGGTTCCCTTTTCTTCACTTTATTCTTGTTGAAAATTATGGCATTTGTATTCATTTTCATATTTTGTTAGATTTAGTTTTGAAAAGCATGATTTCTTTTTAGTTAAGTCCCCATAATACTTTGATTGCAGCTTTATTTTTTCATTTCGTTTCAAATTAGCCCTGATTCTTTTAGTTAGTGATTGTTCTCACAATATTCATGAATAATTTGATTTTGGTTGCTGATTGATTCCATTCTTATACATAAAATTTAACATTATTCTTGATGAAAAAGAATCACTGATACCGAATACATATTGATTATAGTTTGATATGAAATACATTGGTCATAAATTTTGATTAAGGAATTTGTTCTTTTTATTATCTGATATTTTTTTCAGGTACCATGTCGTCATCACGAACCAAAAGATCCGCCCCAAGCAAGAAAAGAAAGGGGCCCAGATCATCGCCTGCAACTGCCTCCACCGAACTTCGACACCCATTTCTCCGATTCCCTTAATCAACTCAAGACGAAAGGTACAAAGCAATCCGGAGTAGACCCATAGGCACCGGTAGACACATTGACTGGAACGCAGTGCGGCAAGTTGAACTCGAAACTAACATTCAAGCACTCCTCTCAACTGAACCGTGGGAGAACTTCTTCAAAATCGACGAACCTACATATATGGAGCTTACATTAGAATTCTACACCACCTTCAATTTGCAAGCGGTGACGACTCAATTCGACGACCCAGGTGCTATTCAATTCTTTCTAGGGGACTCAGTGCATCGATTAAGTGTACCACAATTCGACACGGCTCTCAGACTTTACACGCCGGACTTCATAGAAGAATACCCACTTACCGGATTAACCGTGAGCTCTACTGCACCCCACTCGAATGTTGGCACAGCCTACGCCCCAATACAAGCCAATACGACCCCAGCCGCTCTAAGGCGACGGCACTTCCCCCGGCCCTAAGGTATATTCACGCCATTCTCACGTATACCATCACAGGTTGCAGAGAAAGCACTGGCATCGTAAACAAGCATGACGTCTACTTCCTATCATGCATGCCTGAAGGACATGTTTTCGACTTGGCATATTTTATCGCATGCGCGATTCAACATCAGACAGAGCCGCACAGGAAAGGGATTTTGTCAATGGGGCCATATATTACGAGGTTGGCTCGACACTTCAACCTCCTAAACACAGATGATCAGATCACCTCCCTCACACTGATAGGCAACATGGTACCTCAAGGCATCCAGACGATGCTACACATGAGGATGATCAAACAACGTCGAGGTACCAACCCCCCTCAGTACAAACTGCAGACACCCATGAACGAGGGAGAGGACGAGGACATTCCTGACAATGTCCCACCACTATCAGAGGAGGCACCAAATCTGAGCCAGCACTCATACCGAGCAGCAACATCATTAGTAGACATCTCTATCGACTTGATCGGTTCGAGATGCATTTCGCTGAAAACGCACGACGCTTTGATGGATTAGAGGCGACGTTCCACCAAATATGTCAGCACCTCCACATTTCATCATCAGCACCACCACCGGCTCCAACCAACGATGAGGACCTCTGAGTCCTTTTAATTTGATTTCTTTAATTCTATTTTCTTCATTTTTTAAGACTTTATTTTATATTGTTTAAATTTGAACTTTTATTGCAAAACTTTATCATTGACTATCCAATTATTCAAGCATCCCTAGCAACATATCCATGTCATCAAAAAGATCATTAACAAGTGACTTTGCAGAATAAATCATATATTCCACCTACACACAAGCACAAATAGGCGAAATACAAAAAGTCACCTGATGCCACACACTGTCCACATCCTCAAGGATCTCGTCAGTAAATCCAGGAAGTACACTTTCCCCTCTTATCTCTTTGATTGATCACTAATTGCCATTATTTATCTTTGTATATTGAGGGCAATGTACATCTTAGGTGTGGGGGGTAAATATACCTAACTTTTTGCATTATTCTCAAATCCCTGAGGGTAAAAATGGAATAAAAGTGCCAAACTTTTTTCATTATTCTCAAATCCCTGATTTAGTCTTGTTTTTATGCAAAGTTTTCATATTACTAATTAGGATGAAATTTTTTATGATTGGTAATTTTTATTGACATGTTTTAAAATAAGTCATAGTTAATTATGCATTGATAATTGAAATTGAAGAACACTAGAGAATTAAGCATGATAAGTCTATTTTTCAAGAATTGAAATTTTGCTAGGTTGTTGACTTAAATTTGAATACTACCTTGAAATTTGAAATTCACAAGGATAATGTCAAAACACCCATAATTTTCGTGAGTATTTGAACCTTAAAAAGCATATATTCTTTTTCATGCTCATTTTTTTATTATGTGTGTGTCAACTATGAACTGTTATTCTAGAACTTGCCTCGTCTATGCATGTTGAGACCACATTTTTGATTTGTTATTACAGAGATGATAAAGGCACCTAGGTTTTAACCCACTTACATCATTAAACAACCCACCTTTACAATTAACCCTTAGTGAACCCCGTTGAGCCTAACAAGACCCTTATTATTTCTTACCTACTAATATTAACTCAAAAGCCTCTTTGTATTTGTTATTACTCTCTCTTTTGACTATCCCTTAATTTAGATTTGATTTGATCAGTTATCAAAGTTTATTATTCTAATATTTAATTTTTATAGTTTGTTCTAAATATATATATATCAGTAGTGAGCTTACCAAATCAAAGTCTAATTTCAAAAGAAAAAGCTCGTATTAGTAGGATTATTACTTTTCAATGGATAATATTTCAGTTTTTAGGTACTCGTCAATTCGATCTCGATTCTAATCTTCTAATTTCAGCCTTTAACCACACCTTTAACCCTAGCCCCGTTACAACCCTAACAAAGACCTTTTGATCTGTTTATCATCTCATATTGCAGTGGTGGAGATTTGATTTTCAGGCAAGCCTATGGGATTAACTTTTCAAGTTCGACTTATGAGCGATCTTTTCCTGAAACTTAAACACTTTAGAGTGATTTGAGTGAAACCTTAGTGAGGACATCAATCCTTGTCGGTTTTGAATTGAAAAGGTAGTCATTTAAATAAAGGGAGGCACCTATGATTTCAAGGCACAAAATCATGACTTATCTCGTTTAAAGCTTTAGGACTCTTTGAATTGAATTATCCATGTATGAATTATCTATGAATTATGATGAGGCATTGTTGATAGGAATTGGGAATCATGGAAAGTTCATTTTAATTATAAATTGAGAATTTTGCTTGAGGACAAGCAAAAGCTTAAGTGTGGGGGTATTTGATAAACCGTAAAAGTAACATATTTTAATACCACATTTAGCTTACCTTTTGATGATTTATTCCTTGATTTATATAAAAAGGTGCTTGTAATCCTTTCTTTTCATGTCTTAGACCTAGGAAAGCACCCGAGGATGAAAAGAACACAAAACAGGCCTAAAACGGAGTAAATGGGCCTTAGCATGAAATTGACACGGCCTGACCCATAGCCCGCACGGCCCTGCCTCGATGAACACCTAGAGCACGGCCTCAACTCCACCTCACACGGCCGTGCCTCAGTTTAGAAGTCCGAACACGGTTTGGTCTCGATCCACACGGGCGTGTGACATGGCCGTGCCTCTGTCGCTGGAAAGAGCAATTTCAGTCGGAAAAGGATACTTAGGGAGAAAGAATCGCATTCCAAGAGCCTATATATATCCCTCAAGTACCACTTTTGAAAGGCATCGAAAGCTAAGCCAAGGAGCCAAGCCGAAAAGGTCAGAGTTAGGGAATAACACGAGGATAGCCAGTTGATCCATCCCAAGAAGTTGGAGTTATACTCAAGACGGTGGAATTCTCCTTCAATTCCTTCAAGAGGTTTTAGGAATTTCTTATGCTTTGTTTTATCTTTTCTCTTGCGATGTTTTCTTTATTCGTTATGAACTAAACCCCTCAGATACCTGAAGGGGATGAAACCTAGATGAATCTTGTTATTTAATTTTTAAGTTATATGATGAATTACTTAGTTTGTTCTTAATTATGTTGCTTAATTCAAATCTAATGTGCTTAGGTGGAGGAGTAATAGACCCTGCCTAAGAGAAGATCAAACATAATTAAGCGGAGTTGATCAAACGCCTAGAGATAGGGTTACGAGATTTTGCCGGATTAGGGTGAAACCTAATATGGGAATCCATTGATCGATTTACTGCTATCCTGGGGGCTTATTATAAGCGAACAAGAGTTCCACTAATTAACCTAGGATTAGATGTTATTCGCCTCGAGAGAGGGTTTAATATAGGTTAGGGAGTCTTACGGATCAAGCTAAGTAAATAGATCATAAAATTAAAGGTTAGATACCAAGTGAAGTCTAGGTGGATTCTTCCTGAGGGTATCGTTGTGATCAACTGAGTTTCTTCAAGTTATTTTCCAATTCGCCCTTTTTGTCTTTGTGTTCCTAGTTTAGTTCTTGTCAATTTAGTTTAAAAACAATCTCCACTCTAATTTTAAGGTTAAATAATAATGAGAAAGTTAGTATAAATACTTTTAGTTCCTTTGGGTTCGATAATCCGGTCTTGCCTAAGCTATACTACTGTCTGATAACTACACTTGCCTTTAATCATTGTCAGAGTTAGTCTCCAGGTTTGATCATCGTTTTATAAATTTTAAAGCTCTGATTGTAACGATCATCCGCCATTCGTCTAGTTAATCGATCTGAAGCCTTCGTTCCTCATTAGTTATTCTATTTTTGTTAGTTGAGCTAGACTGTGGCTCTATCACCTTTTTTCGAGGAATTTCCTGCAAAGAAGGTTGAGCCACAAGGTTACTCACATCAAAAGAACTTGCAATATCATCTCGATTACTAGATATCCTAATAGAATCACGAGCTTGGAGTTTAATAGTGTCATCGCCTACACGAAGTATCAATTCACCTTTGCCAACATCTATAATAATTCTAGCAGTTGCTCAAAAGGGTCGTCCTAAAATTAAAGGTACGTCACTGTCCTCATCTATGTCTAGAACAACAAAGTCAACTGGAATATAAATTTATCAATTTTTAAAAACACATCCTCAACAATACCCCTAGGAAATCTAATAGTTTTATCTGCCAGTTGAATGCTCATCCTAGTTTGTTTAGGTTTCCCAAGACCTAGTTGCTTAAACATTTTATAGGGCATGACATTAATACTTGCCCCTAAATCAGCCAAAGCATTTTTAACATCTAAACTACCAATTAAGCAAGGAATAGTAAAACTCCCTGGATCCTTTAATTTGTTGGGTATTTTATTCTGTAGAATGGCTGAGCAGACTGCGTTTAGCTCTACATGTGACGCATCATCTAACTTCCGTTTGTTTGCTAGAAGCTCTTTAAAAAATTTAACTGAGTTGGGCATCTACAAAAGAGCTTCAATAAACGGTAAGTTAATATGTAATTTTTTTTAAGAGTTTAAGAAATTTACCGAATTATTCATTGGTATGGTCTTTCTTCGTCACGTTGGGGTATGGCACACGAGGTGTATACTATTTTCTTACCGGTGTCTGTGCATTGTGGTTTATCTCAACCTTACCTTTACTTACCACGATTTCTCGCCTCGGTTCAGGTTCAGATTCTACTAACCCTTCTTCGTCGCACACCGTGATGGCATGGAGTTTCTCTCTTGGGTTAGGTTCGGTATTACTCGGCAAGCTACCTTGTGGTCTTTCTGAGATCAACTTGGCAAGCTAACCTATTTGGTTCTCGAGCCCTTGAATCGATGCTTGCTGATTTTTGAGTGTTGTTTCGGTGTTTTAAAAATAGGTTTCTGACACTGAGATGATTTTTTTTAGCATCTCCTCAAGGTTCGACTTCTTCTCCTGTGGGTAGGGTTGTTGTTGAAAGTCTGGAGAGGGTTGTTGTCTCTGATTTCCTTGACCACCCCATGAGAAATTGGGATGGTTCCTCCAACTTGCATTGTAAGTGTTACTATAGGGATTATTATACGGTCTAGAATTGTTACCCTTATAGTGAACTTGTTCATTCTCAGTGCTTGGGTTGTAGGATGGATATTCTGTGGTGTGCATCCCTTCTCCATTTATGTCGCATTGCATCACTAGATGTACCTACGTAGAAACACATAAACCATCAATCTTTTTGTTTAAGAGCTCTACCTGGTTTGATAACATGATGACTGCGTTGAGGTTGAAAACACTGGCGGCTTTTGTCAGCTTTGTTCTCATAACTTGCCACTGATAGTTATTCAGCAATATCTCCTCCATGAATTTATAAGCCTCCTCAGGTGTTTTATTATTTAGGGTACCGTCGGTGCTGCGTCAATCAACTATATAGTTGAGGGGTTCAAACCATTGTAAAAGGTTTAAACCTGTAACCATAGAGGTAACCCATGGTGTGGACACCTTCTAAATAAGTCCTTATACCTCTCTCATGCATCGTAAAGAGTTTCTAAATCCATCTGCACAAAATAAGAGATATCATTCTTCAACTTTGCCGTTTTAGCCGGCGAAAAGTATTTTAATAAAAATTTCTCGGTCATTTGTTCCCAAGTAGTGATAAAACCTCGTGGTAACGAGTTCAACCACTATTTAGCTTTATTTCTTAAGGAAAAAGGAAACAACCGAAGCCGAATGGTATAATCAGAAACGCCATTAATCTTAAAAGTGTCATAGAACTCTAGAAAGTTGGCCAAATGTGTATTTGGGTCCTCATCCTGCAAACCATCAAATTAAACAAACTGTTGAATATTTTGAATAGTGTTAGGTTTCAGTTCAAAATTATTTGCAGCAATAGCAGGTCTAACAATACTCGATTCAGCCCAAGTTAAATTGGGCTTAGCATAATCGTACATAGTATAAGGAGTAGGATTTTGATTCACAGGATTTGCGGCAACCATAGGAGGTAGCGGATTATTATCAGCCATCTCCTCGGTACTATTAGTATCGTCCTCTTGCTCTTCCTCTATATACTGTAGACTTCGCCTTATTTCTCTACGGTTTCTGCGAGCGGTACTTTCAATCTCACTGTAAAAAAGCAATGGTCTTGACGGGTTCCTTCTAGTCATAAACTAAAAAAATACCTGCCAGGAGCAAATAAAAGAAAAGTTAGTAAATTAAAATAAAAACAAAAATAAATTGCAATAAAAAAATAAAAAAATGGCTAAAGTAATAAAAATTAAGTGTTCCTAATATTTTAGTCCCCGTCAACGGCGCCAAAAACTTGATGGGCTCAAAACTAGCTAATATTTCGACAAAGGCAAGCGCACCTATCGAACAGTAGTATAGCTATGATGAGTTCGGAATATCGTATCCACAAGAACTAAAATTACTAGTAATAACTATCTTTTTATTATTTAGCCTAATAATTAAGGGGATTTGTTTTAATCTAAAATTTAACTAACTAATTTACTATGAACGCGACAGAGAGTGAAGAAAATAATCGAATAAACCAATGAATAAATACAATACCCAAGGAAGAATCCACCTAGACTTCACTTATTATTCTGACTCTGAATTAAACGATTTATTCACTTGTCTTGATCTATAGAAATCCCTAAATTATGTTAATATCTCTTTCGAGATTAAGAACAACTGACTCTAGGTTGATTAATTGAAATCTCTTTCTAATTAAAACCCCTATCGTCGCATTAACTCGATCTATGGATTCCCTTATTAGATTTGACTCTAATCTGACAGATTTATGTCATCCTATTTTTACGGTTGCAATCAACTCCGCTTAATTATGCTAGATCTTTTCTTAAATAGGGACTTTTGCTCCACTGAATAAGCACATTAAACTTGAATTAATATCTTGGAAATATTAAAGCAAGGGTTAAGAAACATAATTAAGAACAAGTATTTATCATTTAATTCAGATAATTAAATAATAAGATTCATCTAGGTTTCATCCTCCCTAGGTATTTAGAGAGAGTTTAGTTCATAACGTATGAGGAAAATATCTCAGAATAAAGAAAACAATAAGACATAAAGAACCCAAAAACTTCTAAAGAACTTGACGGAGATCTTCAATATTGGAGTGGATCTACTTCCGAGATGAATCCAACGGCTTCCTTCGAGTAATTTCTTCGATCTACTCTGCATCCCCCCTTTTGTCCTCTTCTAGTGTGTATTTATAGACTTTAGAAGGCTCAGAAACCCTAAAAATTGAGTTTTTGCGTAACAGGGAAGTAAGGTGCGAAATCAACATGGGCTGGCACATGGGCGTATGGCCAGCCCGTGTGGCTCACATGGGCATGTGCCCAGCCCGTGTGGATCCTGAAAACTCCAATTTTGGCCTCTTTTTCGCTCCTTTTGCTCTCAAATGCTCTCTTAAGTGTAGAAACATGAATTTAAGGGATTAAGAGCATCAAATTCACTAATTTTCATAATCAATCATCCAAAAATATGCCAAGCATGGAATTAAAATATATTACATTTATGGTTTATCAGCCGTGTAACAGAGGTACACGCCCGTGTAGCACAAGGACACGACCGTGTAACTCACTATTTAATTTCCCTAATATTAGTTGCAGGGTAGACACGACCGTGTAAAGGTGTCACACGCCCGTGTGGCTATCAGACACGGCCGTGTATCCCATAACACGCTTGTGTGGAAACCCTAAGCCCCAAATCAGTCACACGGCCGTATGTCTCGAAGCACACGCCCGTGTGGGAACCCTAATTTTCGCAAATCTGTCACACGGCTGTGTGACTCCAAATCCCTAATTCCCCAAACTCACACGCCCGTACTCAGAGGACACGGCCGTGTGGATTTCGACAAAAATCCCTAAATCGGCCACACGCCCGTGTGGCACCCAAAATCGGTCGATAACCCTAATTCACAAATCTATACGACCGTGTGCCTCGGCACAAGCTGGTGTGGCCGTTGAGGAGGCTATGAAACTGATAAACCTTAATTTATACATATTTTTACCGCATGCTTGGCTTATTTTTTGGATGAATTTTAATTAGACTTGATGAATTCGATGCTCCTAATCCTTTAATTTCATGTTTTACACTCAGGAGAGCTTAGGAAGTCGAAAAGAATGATAAACGAGCCAAAAAGGGACAAAATTGGCCTACCTTGGAAATCAACACTGCCTGGACTGTCGCACACGGGTTGACCACACGGCCGTTTGTGACAAGGAGAATCAAACACGGCCTAAGGCTATCGAACACGGGCGTGTCCCTGCCGAACGTAAGACTAATTTCATTCGGAAAAGGTTACTTGTAGGCCAAGAAAGGTGTTCCAAAGCCTATAAAAACACCTAAGGAGAGAGCCTAAATAGACACACAGAGTAGAAAGTAGAAAATACTCGAAGACAGCCATCAAGAGCAGTTTGGAAGAAAGATTTCCATCAAGATTGAAGATCTCCTATTAATTTCTTTTGAAGTTTTTGGGTTTTCTTATGTTTTATTGTTTTCCTTATTTTAAGATGTTTCTCTCTATCAGTATGAACTAAATCCCTTAAATACCTAAGAGGATGAAACCTAAGACAGATCTTATTACTATTTGATTTATAAGATAAATACTTGCTCTTATTCTTAATTGTGAGTTCTTATTCTTGTTTTAATAATTCAGGTTATTGATTCAAGTCGAATGTGCTTATTCAGAGGAGCAAAAGTCCCTGTTTAAGAGTAGATCAACACAATTAAGCGGAGTTGATTGCAACCCTAGAAATAGGGCGACATAAATCTGCTAGATTAGAGTCAAATCTAATAAGGGAATCCATAGATTGAGTTAATGCTACAATAGGGGTTTTAATTAGAAAGAGATTTCAATTAATCAATCTAGAGTCAGTTGTTTTTAGTCTTGAAAGAGATATTAACATAAATCAGAGATTCCTACGGATTAAGTCAAGTGAATAAATCGTATGAATCAAAAGTAATAAGTGAAGTCTAGGTGGATTCTTCCTTGGGTATTGCCTCTCTCATTAAGTTGTCCAAAAGTATTTTCCCAATTCATTCTTTGTCGTGCTTTTAATTAGTTTTAGTTTAAAAGAAATCACTCCAATTCTTAGGCTAGATAATAGAAAGATAGTAATTACTAGTACTATTGGTCCTTGTGGATACGATATTACCGGTCTTACCATAACTATACTATTAAACGATAGGTGCGCTTGCCTTTATTGTGACCATAGTTAGTTAAAGACACATCAGAAACCACCCCAAATTCAGCCCCGAAAACACCGTTTTGTCCACCGTAACAGTCTCTAACCTTTACCCTATCAACATATATTAGAAAACAACGATTTCCTTTCACGTCTATCGTCTAAAAACTCAAAACGAAGGGGTAATGTATAACTACGAAAAGCCGAAGGAAATGGATTCTTAAAACAAGATAGCAATCGATTTAAAAACAGAAAGTAGTAACCAGATTCGAATCCCACACCTGATTTGACGATGAAGAGAACGGCGGAGGAGCGACAATCTCGAAACCGCAGTTAAAAACGTTTGAGCAATAAGAAAAAAAACAAAAGAAAGAAAAACAGAGAGGAGAAGGGAGAATAAACGTCAAAATAGAAAATTAAAATAATAATAATAATAATAATAACAATTTTTAACATAACAAAAATATCAAATAATTATTATAATAAAATAAAGGTGCACAAAATATCTCCCTAGCTCACGCAGGAATTCGAACACAAGATCTCAAGCATAATAACACTCTATTTATCCATTGGACCAGCAAGCCCATTCTTATCACTAAATTGCACAACTCACTACATATATGCGACTCCTCACTACCCTTATGCCTAAGACCCCATACCTCTAGGCCCAAAAGTCGGGGCGTTACATAAGCAGTGGTAAAACTAGTGGGGCCGGCAGGGACCCCGACCCACCTTAAATGAAATTTGTTTTATATGGCCCCTTCAAAATTTTTAAAATTTTAAATTAGTAAATGTAAAATTACACTTTGGCCCTGTTAAAAATATAAAAATTTGATTTAATCTTTTAAAAATTATAAAGATATAGTCTATTAAAAAGGTGAAATTTCATTTTTTATCACAAAAATTAAAATTTAATTTCGGCTCCCCCTAACTCTCATGTCTCACAACTTAATTCTCTTTATGTTTGTTAAAAAATGAAATATTCAAATAATTATATTTGACTTTTATTTAAAGCTTTTTAATATACTATAAAAATGTTATATTAATAATAGTAAAATATGAAATAAAGAATTTTCAGAAAATATAAATTTATTATTATTGCACAGTAAAATATATTTTGTATTTAATTTACTCCTATATAGCAAACATTTTAATAGTAATAAAAAATAATTTTAAATCAAATATAAGGAAATGTTTACTGCAACAAGCAACCGACAAAAACATACAAGGATTATTCGAATCATTTATAAAATAATTAATTTGTAAACCCATTAAAAATCTAAAACATTGAACATTATTTCTATTTGAAGAATAATAATAATTAGAGCTTGTTCAGTCAAGGTAGGCTTTGGCATTCATATGGTGACACTTGGATGAGTTAGAAGCTAGCTAGGGATCGCAGAGGGCAAATCAGACAGTGAGAAGCTAAAAGTTGTTCGAAAATGAAAACTACTTAAGCTGGAAAGAAATGGCAGGGAGAAAAAACAGAAACATGTTGAAGTGGTGGAATTCATGGTGACTACTGTCATTTGACCGTTTGCAGCTTGTCTGCTTATGTCCTAACCTAAAAGCCTTTCCACAATTTCAAAGGTGGTGACCCTGGAATGGATTGTAATGCTTTCTGGGTCTTTGTTGCTGCCTTACACCAACTACACAATCCAACCCGTTCTTTCTTTCACCTCCAACACCCTACGCTTTGGATTCTCCTTAAAGCATTCTAGTTCAAATTTGTAGGGACTATCTCATATGCCTCATTTTCAGCCTGATAGGTGGTGGGGGAAGCACAAATTTATCACAAGATCCACATGTACAGCTTCATTTCTACTCATCATAATTATTTCCTGCAAATTAAATTTATTCTTCTTGGGTTTCGAAATCTCAACATTGGCAATTAAAACAACACTAGGAAAAGCTTACAGTAACATGCAATAATTTTCTCCAAATGGAGTGAAAAGATAATTTTTTTTTATAAAAAATAAAATAAAAGCATGGCCAAGTGCCCAGCAGCATCAACTTTTCAGATATTGAAGAAGTTCATTTCCAGGAGGAAAAAATTGAGTCCATTTTATCTGGCTGTGAATGAATATTCTTATTATTGGATATCAAATGGCAAAATCCTGTCTGGTCGACTGGTCGCCTTTATTTTACTCTGTTCCTCCAGAATCGTTTGCTTTATTATTATAGGTCGCCATACAGTGTTGAGAGTGAATGAGGACCAGAAGTTCTTCAGAGCTTACACTGTCAACAGATATCATACAGTATTATCTTAACGCACATGCACTCAAACCCTCAAAGACCCACTTTAAAGATTAACTGGTTGAATTAGCTCCATTGGCCAAATCTGGTGGATCAAACAAGCATCCCATTGGCTCAATTTTTTGCTAACGGAATTTAGTAGGATCCACATGACATCAACACAAAATGGACATTCCGAGGAGACATTGTGTGGAGTGTTTTATTTGGGGCAGCATTACCCATCTCCCTATCTCATGAATCACTAACTATTCCAACTCATGATTTAATCAGCAAGGATAACAAAAGCTAGCTAGGGGTTATTTTTAACAAAACTAGAGATGCCATACTTACCTGCATGCATCACCTTTATATCCCATGCTTTATGTTCTTCATTGCCATAGATTTCCATCACTTGTCCCTTCTTCAATAGCATGGTTCTCCCTTTACAGCAACTTGAGAGGCTCTCTCTACAAATTCAAGAGATAAAACTTTTAGGTTATTGGAATATATGATTATTTAATATATTATCAATTAGGTTACATTATCCGGTTCAATTCATTTGGTTTAAACATAATATTTTGATGTTTGGTAAAGTATAATTTATTAAATTATCCTTTTATAAAATTTGTTTTTTTAAAACAATTTTAGTTCTTATAATATTTTTAATTTCAAAATTTCCTTAAAATTACAATAACTTATGAAATCCTTTTTTATTACACATTAATTTTAGTATCTGAATTAAATTGAATAACTTTTTGAACTTTTTCTTTGTCGTTGTTGAACAGTTAAACCTAATTATGATAACTTATTCAATAGGCATAGTAACTTAGTTGGCCCTTTAGCTTTACAAAAAAAAAAAAAAAATCATTTTAGCTCTTTATTCAATTTTTATTTTTTTAGCTCTTAAACTTCTATTGTTTAAATAGGAGTAAAAGTTAACGTCTAATCACTTTGTTTAAGTGACATATATGTGGATTGTAGCGTTAGCAATTAATTAATTTTTTTAACTATAAAAATTATTGAAAATTTAAAATTATTAAAAAGGTATAAAAATTATATATATTTTTTACTATTTTTAAAAAAATAAATTAATTGCTAACGTGGCATACAAGTGGATATTACGTCAGCTAAGTAGACAAACATTAATTTTTCCATCAGTTTTAAGGTGATTTAACAAATAATACAAATTCCATGGTTAAAAGATACAAAAAATTAAATGAAAAGATAAAATATTTTTTTATAAAATTGAAGAGCCAAGTAAATTATTATGTCTTTTTAATATGGCTTTTGTCTTATTACGAGGAGAGAAGTGGAACTAAAATTTTAAAAAAATTTGTTATATGTATACATATATGTATTAAAACTTGCTATATCCTCTTATACTAATAAATTTGAATAGGTTACACTAACTTTTGATTTTGCAAGAAAAATTGCAAAAAAAGTGAAAAGATGAAATTGATTAAAATAATAAAATTGATAGGTAAATTTGTCTAAAATTTTAGATTCCAAATTAATTATAAAATTATTTAAGAAAGAAGTATTGAGATTATTCTTATATTTCGAAACTATTAACACTATTGGATATATGAAATTATTACTCTAAACGAATGTTTAAAATTTAAACATGGTAATTACATTCCTCTAAACAAATGTTTAAAATTCAAACATGGTAATCACATTCTCACAATCTTACATAAAATTGTAAGATTTGATGTAAATTTTATAGTTTTTATTTTTTAGTCAGCAATCTTGATATCCTTGCGCATTGAGGAAGTAATTTAGATTTAGTTGGTGCTGCTAAAGATAAGCCACTCCATTCCAATGTATGCTTAGGATTGGGACTGGGTGGAGTTCATATGGTTTTATTTCCCACGTAGGTTGGTTCACGATCGAACTACTTTTCTCCTTCCTGGAACAACCCTGTCCATGATTTTCAAATCATTGAAATCCACATAATTTCCTCCATTGATGATGAAGCATAGTGGACTAGGAGTCCTTTAGGGAGACACTAATTATTGTTGCTTCTCTAATAATTAATTAATTATCTTTTCCTTATAGTTATGCTTGATAGTTGAGTTGAATCTCCTAATACCTTAAATCACACATTTTAGTCATTTTTAGCAACCTTTTATCTACCCCATCAAATGATTTTACTGGTTTTAATTATTTAAAAAGTGAATTTTTATGTCATTTAGGAGTGAGCAAAATTCGATCCGTTCGAAAAAATCGAAAAATATTTAAATTTCAAATTAATCGAGTAGAGTTGTAACACCCCTTAACCCTTACCCATCGTTGGAACAGAGTTACGAAGCATTACCGGACATTTCAGAATGTGTGCTAGGCCGTGTGCCTCACGCGGCTGAGACACATGCCCGTGTCTCTGCCCGTGTGGACTCAAAATGAGCCTTATACATCAAGTTTACCAACCCTACAAATCTTGAACCTCAAGCAACACAAAAACCAATCATTCAACCAATCCAAAATATATTCAAATACACCTAAAATATGCTAAAACTATCAATCTATTGATCTATCTAATGTATATTCATAAATATTTCACATATATTATTCAAACCAATACAATTAACTTCATTCAAACCAAATCTAATTTCATACCAAAACATAGTATTATATAATCTCAACATAACATATAAACCTATATATATATATATATAAGTAATAAATATCATCTTATATCATCTTTTACATTCACTATTCAAATAATAAACATAAACATTCCTAGGTACATGCCATTACTTAAATAGAAATATAATTTATCATTTTGAGTTCAAGATCGGCTTTGGATGCTGATTCAACGTTCTGACTTTAACCTAACCTGCGCACGGAAACAAACCGTACGCTTAGTATACACTCAATGATATTTCTATAATCCGAATACTTTAGAGAAAATAATATTATATAGTATATATATTTAACCATATATGAACATTGATCAATCAATAATTCAAATCATCCATTTAACCTTCATTTCGTCAATAGCTAATTCAAATATATTTTCTCACTTTGATTCACATAACATTTAGCAATAACAATTCTCTTTTCATGAACATTTGGTTCATGCATTTCATTTGCACAATTCAATTTAATAACAACTTTTAATTTCACATCCAATATCAATTTTATTTATTTACCCCTATTAACACAACTCGGACTTTGGCGGATACACGAATCCAACCAAAACACACCAATATGGCACCCAGTGCCTCATCGGACAATTCGAAGTAATAGAGTGATCTCATCGGCCATGCCGAAGTAAGTTGGTATCCAGTACCTCATCGAATTTATCCGAAGTAATAATATTATGACACCCAGTGTCTCATCGACTCGTGGTCGAAGTATCCCTGAACTCTTCCAATCCTATGGCATGCCAACTATATTCAACTCAGCCCGATACAGTTAATAGGGTTTCAATTTCAATTTCTCAATTCAATTTCAATCAAAATCCACACTAATCACAAATTCTCATAATTTCAATTCAACTATTCACATATGCTCATAAAATTCAATTCCATTCAATTCAATATCACAATATCAATTACTTACCTCAATCTACTTACTATACACATTAAGTAATAAATTCAACAATTAATTATTAAATTCGGATTATAGAAATACAAACCGTAATTCTCGATCTACTCCTCGTTAATCTTGTCTTTTCCTTTCTTAGCCGATGTCTCTGGCTCAACGTTAGCTACGGAAATCAAAACAATTAAAATTTATCAATACAGCACAATTTCACATTGAATATTTCAATTTATACTCAACTTTTGCCTCAATTCTAATTTAATCCCTAACCAAAACTAACTTTATTTTCTTCACAATTTATTCTATATTTTCATTCAATTAACACTTAAAACTAAATTTAACTCTCCAATTTCACCATAAATCCCTAATTTTGAAATTCTCTCAATTTAGTCCATATAACTTAAAACTTATGATTTATTTTACAATTCAATCCTCTTCTCAATTCTAACTTGAAATTCTATCAATTTAACCCCTAATTCTTCAATTTCTTCAACATGGAAAACATTTAAAAATTCACTAATTTTCAAATTTTCAACATAAATCAAATAGTATTTTGTTCTAGGATTCCAAAAACATAAAAATTACAAGAAAATGAATTAAATTAACTTACCAATTAAGCTTTCAACCTTAAACCCTAATTTTTCTTTTTATTTTTCTTTCTTCTGTCCCCCTTCTCTGTTTCATTTTCAATTCTGTTTCTTTTTTTAATTTCATTTATTTTATTTCATTTATTTTATGTTTATTATATTTGTAAGATCCAATCTTTTGACCCTTCACAAATAAACGAGCCCAAACAAGCACAGGCCCAATACCTAATTTAAGCCCACTAAGTCCAAAAGAAAACCACAGTCAGAAAACCCTAGGAGGCTCTTTTGCGCCGCCAACAACTCCCACACTTGCATGTTCAGCCACGTTGCCACGCCCCGCATCGTGCGCCCCCCCCCCCCCCCCGTGTCTCTGACGATGGTACCTACAAAAGAGGAAAACACAAGCACAGTAGGGTGAAGGTAGTTGGGATTCGATTCGATTTTATTTTTTTGGGGGGGATTTTTAGGCTATAAAGAGCCGAACAATCAATGGTAAAAGGGAGGAATTTTTTGTACAGAGAATACACATTTTTCTATAGCAGTGAACCAAAGAAATCAGAGCAAAGGTCTTTTTTTTCCCCCCAAAATCTGTTTGTCTTCTTCGTTTATTTTTTTTCCCTCATCTTTTTATTTTATTTTGTCCTTTTCTTTCTTTGTTTTTTTAAAAAAAAAAGACTCTTAAACATATAAAAGTTTTTAAAACTAAAAGAGGAAAGATCGAGAGGGACTCACCGAGCTCCCTTGACTGCCACCGTCGACGCGCGCATGGGGGCTCCTGGTTCTGTTTCGAATTATAAAAGGGGAATCAAAGAAAGAGGGGAGGGTTTCGGCCTATTTTGAAACAGAGATGAAGATGAAAGAAATTTATGTTCTTTTTATGCTTTTTAAGCATCCAAAGCAAAAGGCGCTGTTGAGTGATGGGGGGGCTCCACGCGTATTTACCCTACATGGGTAAATTGCGCATCTAATCCCTTCCCTTTGCGCCTTGTTTTATTAATGTAGCCCTCTATTTTTTTTATTTTTAATTTGACCCCAAATCCTGTTTTAAACTCAGTTTAGACTTCTTTTCACCTATTTCACTTTATTTTAATGTTTATTATTACACCAATTATTTTATTGATATCGTCATGTTTTATATATATATATATATATATATATATATTATTGTTACTATATTTATATTTATTATTATATATTATTTTAGTTATGATTATTATTATTTTGAATTATTATTTTCATTATTACCATTGATATTCTTTTCTATATATTATTACTATAATTATTTTTATTATTATCTCTATTATTATATTTATTTTTATTATTAATTTACTATTTATAATATTTTTTACTTTCATTACTGCCATTCTTTTATATTATTACTATAATTTCATTTTTTTTACTATATTTTTACTATTACTTTTATTTTCATTTACCATTAATTTTATTTTTTTTACCACTAGTATTTCATATATATATTATTATTGCTTATTTTTTAATTATATCCATTATTCTTATTTTATTGCTAGGGTTATTATTACTTTTTTTTATTTCATCATTGCTATTTTTTATTATTGGTTTTACTAATATGGTTTATTTACTCTTGTTTCTATCATCTTATATGGATCGATAATTTCGAATTGCCTTTTACTATTTTTGTTTTTGCCATTATTTACTTTTTGAAAATTCATAAAAAGGGTTTCACAAAGGTAATTTTGTGTGTTTGGAAGTTCGGGAAATCGTGCTCAATCGTGCTGGGCTTCAATTTTTCATTCGTCTAGATCACTAAATACCCTTTAAAGATTTCGATCGTGTTTTTAAATGAGGCAATATTTTGTGTTTGGAAGTTCGAGAGATCGTGCCCAATCGTGCTGGGTCTCGATTTTCTATTCTTCCAAACAACTAAAAATCCTCCAAAGATTCTTTTATCGTGTTTCTTAAATAAAGGCAATATTTCATGATTGGAAATTCAAGGAATCGTGCCCAATCGTGTTGGGTTTCGGTTTTTAGTTTAACCAAATAGTGAAATACCCTTTTTAAATTGCAATACATAAATTTTAGAAATTATGAAACGATCTTGATATCGAGGGTTTGAAGCATCGTGTCCTATCGAGCTGGATGTGGTATTTCAACTTTCCGGAACAAGAGAATTTTGATATCCAATGCGAGTTACCCAAACATTTTTAAATATTCATATTTTAAAATCTTTTCTAATTTTCTATATTAAGGACATTAATCAATCAATACGGTACCAATTTTGGGCGTTGCGAGGGTGCTAATCCTTCCTCGTGCGTAACCGACTCCCGAGCCTGTTTTCTTAAAATTCGTAGACCAAAACGTTTTCAAAAGTGGCCCAATCGCACTTCAAAAAAAAGATTGGTGGCGACTCCGTTTTCTTTTTAAAGTCGGCCCGTTTTCCTAACAAAAAATGGTTTCGACAGCTTGGCGACTCCACTGGGGGCCAATAAGAGAGTCAAGCCATAAAATTGGTTGATTAATGTCCTTTTTATCGAAAATAAAATTCTTTGATTTCTTTTTTCCTTTTGCATGAGTCTGTGTCGCGTCATATATCTGCTTTGGTTTAAGACACATAGAATATTTTTGCATTCATATTGCATGACCGTTGTGGTCACACCCTTAAGTGGGAGTGAGAAGTTATGCCTTCGTGAGGTTTTCACCTCCGCATGGGCTAGGGGACTGCTTCCAGGATACATCTGTACCTATGGTTCCGTGAGGTTTTCACCTCCGCATGGCCATAGGGAAATGTATTCCCCTGAACTGAACTCAATCAATATGAGCCTATAATGGGTGAGGATTGAGGAATCTGCTGGTTCAGGTACCCTTTCTTTAGAACTAAACCACATATAGCGAACCTTAAGAGCCCACCTTAGGTAGGGCCATGCTAAACCTTAGTGGCTACCCATATAGTGGTTTGACATTTTTCACTTGCTTTGGTTACTTTTATGTGATACTAACTTGTTTTATTTTGGTCATATTTGCATGTCATTTCATACTTAAAAGGCGTCGATTCCTGTTTTAATTACTAAGTTAGAATGCTTGTTATGGAAAACGGATTCCTTGATAAAGTAGAGGATAATGCGGCCGTGCGTATATGGTCAGAGAAGACACAGCTTGAGAAGGGGGATAGCCTAGCCGAAGGGTACACATCAGAATTATTGGACTTCACTCGCATCAGTGTGACACAGAATGAGCTCCAAGAACTAAGAGATATATGGGCTTGTTGGGATGAAGCAACTAAGCAACTTTTCTACCTTAATTATGGCGATCTACCCTACTTACTCGACATCAGAGTAGACAAACACTTGTTTCGGGCTATGACTCAATATTGGAATCCCACTTATAGTTGTTTTACGTTTGGAGAAGTAGACTTGGTGCCTACCGTGGAGGAATATACGGCTTTGCTTCGCAGTCAAAGGGCTCGGGTCGAAAAAATTTACTTCAGGACCGCTAATGCACCGACTTTTGTAAAGAAGCTGATGAGTATCACTGGGATGAGCGAACAGTGGGTCATGGCACGAATTCAGCAGAAGGGTGAAGGGAAATGCATTCCCTGGGTAAGCTTGAGAGACCTGATGGTGGCACACCCAGATGTTAAGAGGAAAGTTGACATTTTCGCCTTAAGTATCTATGGCTTGGTAATTTTTCCCAAGGCTTTGAGACATGTAGATGAAGCAGTCATTGACTTGTTCGATCGTCTTGACAAAGGGATTACGCCGGTACCAGCAATTCTTGCCGAAACGTTTAGATCTTTGAACTCGTGCCGGAGAGCAGGTGAGGGAAGATTCATGGGATGCACACAACTGTTGTTGGGGTGGTTCCATAGCCATTTCTGGAAAGTAGATAGAGCTTCTTGTCGGGTTTTTTTGCGAAGTACTCTCCATTAAAGGAGTTGGCAGCCGCGCCCAGGAGAGATGACATATCGGAAGAGAACTGGATCACACTTCTTCAGAATCTTCAGGAAAAGGATGTGGAATGGAGAGCTCCTTGGTTCGTTCCCGATAAAATTCTCTACCGGTGTGGGAGTTATGATTGGGTTCCTCTGTTAGGGATCTGGGGAGCCGTTGGGTATGCTCATTTGCTCGTGCTAAGGCAATACCAATCGAGACAGTTTATACCGGTAACGCATGGGCTAGCTCAATTTGAATTCTCGTATAGTGGGAATAATTATAAGAAAAGAGTTCGAGAAGTTTCTGATGCGTGGAAGCAGATTCACCGAATGAGAAGAGTTGCTATGGGTCCAATGGCAACCCTCGAATATAATACATGGCGGAGTAGAAGAGTAAATGATAATATCCCCGGGCCGACACAGAATGGCGCTCGATCGATAGAGGAATACTTGCAAGTAGTCCCTTCCGAGTTGGAAATCCTGAAACAAGACTTTGAAAGTAAAAATTCAGAGTTAGGGAAGAAGATAGAACAATTGGAAGAGGAAAAGGTGCATTGAGGTTAGATATTGATGTCCAGAAATCAGAGGCTGAGAAGCTGAGGAAGGGGAAAAGGAAAGCCGAAGAAGATTTGGATAGCTTGAAGACCGATTACAAAAAGTTGCATCTATCGATAAGGACTGCTGGGCTGGGTAAAACCACAGAACAATGGCGTCAGGAAATTCATGAAGAGAAGGCCAAGGTCGATCAATGGAAGAAGAGATTCCATGAGGCTCAAGCACAAAAGGATGCCCTGAAAAAGACTGTGGGTGAGAGCCAGGGCGAAAATAAGATGCTAAGGGCTCGAGTAGCAGAATTAGAGAAGGCATTGCGTCAAAGTCGCGACTCTACGATGAAGTTAGAATCAAGCCTAAGCCAGATTGGAGAGTTGAAAGGAAAGGTGGTGGAGCTCGAATCGTTGCTGCAAAACAGTGAGCTCCGGATCCAGCTACTAGAGGCAGATAACCAGCGATGGAAAGAACAACTTCAACGATCTCAGAACCAAGTCAGAGAAAGAGACTACCTTATGGGCGAAGCTGTGGCCCAGATACGAGAAGTGGCTGATCATTTACAAACCTTAGCTGTAATAGCCAATTTCCGCCCGGCTCATTAATTGGACCCGACCCCATTGGTCAAAACAAAACCAAAAGAAGAAAAAACAAATTCCATTATGAAAGTCCATGAATAAATGAGGAAATAATAAGCCCAACAGTCCATTAATAAAAGTCCAGTCCATTTATAAAACAAATCCAGGGCCCAATTACACAACTAAATATCAGGCCTAAATCAAAACAATGAAAACCAAGCCAAATAAATTCAGACCCTCAAACCCAATTACAAAACCAATGCCAAGCCCAAACACGTCCAAATACACAACCCACTGAACCTAACCCAATCAAGTGGCCCAACATGGCCCAAAACAAAACAATCAGGAGCCCTCACGCGCGCCTGCTGGTCTCCCTGCGTGATTCTCACGTGCGACGACTCAGCTACCCCACGCACGCCCCTGACGATCTTGGTTCCCCTAGGCGCCTCGATCCCCGCACGACTTCGCACGCCTCGGCGACCGTCCGCACCCACCGCCAGTACCCATACCCTGCAAAACACGCACAACAGACAGAGAAACAACAAGAAAACAGAGAAATATGGAGCAAAATGATAAAATACTAAGGAGACAATGTATTCGGCTATAAAGCCATTAGAAATCGATGTAATAGGGGTTGGCTCCCTTTTTTTTAGAAGGACACATTCAGGAAATCAAAGGAGAAAAATTTTAGAAGGTGTTTCTTTTTACTTGTTTTTTTTGTGTTCTCTACTGTTCAAAATTGTTTCATACTCTTCCATTCTTTTTATTTACTGTTCTCTTTGGAACTTTTTTACCCATAATAATAATAACCCAAAGGAAAAAAATGCGAATTTACTTTCGGAAACGAACCGCCGGACCTGTCTTTTTCCGCCGAAATCGGAAGTAGGGACGGTCTTTAAGGTTTAGAATACTAAGACCCGCGAATCAAGTTTTAAAAGAGGGGTTTTAGAACGAATAAAAATAGGGCGAGGACTTACCTGCGGAAGTGAGATCGGCGGACTCTTTTTCCGTCGAAATCGGGAAAAGGGATCGTCGAAGCTAGTTCCGGGTTTGGTTCGAAAAGAGTTTGAAAGGACTAGAATCGACCATTAATCACCAATCACCGTGGCGTTTCAGCGGTCGGGTTCCTTGTAGCTACGGCTAAAGGGGAGAGAGGGTTGATGGCGACCGAAAGGAAGAATTAAAGGGTTAGGGTTTTGGTTGAGAAAGGGAACTGGGGGTGTTTTAGTTCTGTTTAGAAGAAGGTTAATGGCCAATAAAGGAAACGACGCCGTTTCAAGAGGGATGGGATCCGCGTGCGACCCGATTCGCGACCCGGGGATCCGCGTGTCTGGCCTATAGGGATATTTACCGAATTAGTCCGTCCTTATCCATTTTACTCGCAATTTGACTTTGCTAAATTTTAATTTAGCCCTTAAGCTTAGTTCCGTTTCGTTTTTAGTCCGACGCCAAAACACTGTGCATAAGGCGTGGGATTATTGCTGTTTCGGTCCTCCAGGTGGCGCGCGCGTTTCAAATCAGCCTTCCCCTCCTCATTTTATTTCGAATTGATCCCAAAGTCACATTTTTAAACCCGTGTGCTCCATTTTTAGTATTTTTTTTTAAAAAAATATTATTATTACTTATCTTATCCATACATCATTATTATTATATCATTATTAATAGTTCGTATTATTATTACCACATTCATGGTAGCATAGTACGTATATGTTCATGTCATTATTGTCATTTATCGTCACTACCATTGCTATTATTATTAATATTATTATTACTGCTATTATTATTGTTATTACCCTTATTACTATTATGCGTTATTATTATTCACATAGGCTATATTGTCGGATCTTTCGTCTAAACCCATTACGTATCTTTGTTATATATATCGGTCATTTTGTTTATATCATCGAAATGTTGTTTTCCATTATTTTAAACTTGCATGATATATGTTAGTATTTGTTGTCATTGTTTGTTGTGCCTGTCTATACTTCACCATATGTTTGTAATTACTTTAATATAGAAATTATTATTTGTCGTATTTCTTATTGTTATTCTTAGTTACCTATTTGAAACATTAGAATATCATAATTGTCTCTAAGAACGGCTTAGAAATAAAAATACATTTTACAAAATTGTGTTTCATCCAAAAGTTTTCAAACTAAGGCAATATCCGATATTTGGAAATTCGAGAATTCGTACCCTATGTGTTGGGTTTCGATTCTTTCGTTTGGCTAAATATTTGAATATCCTGTTGACATTTTAACGCATGAGTTTCAGAAATTGAGAGATGATCTTGGATTCGGAGATTAAAATCGTCGCGTCCTATGTACTGGATGTGTTATTTTATTCACTCGGAACGAGAAAAATCTTGAAGTTCGATTCGAGAAAATTCAAGTATTTCCAAAAGAAGACAAGTTTTTCAAACTTTTTCAAAATTTTCAAGTTTTCAACATTGGGACAATATCAATCAATTCGGTACCGATTTTGGGCGTTGCAAGGGTGCTAATCCTTCCTTGCACGTAACCGACTCCCGAATCCGTTTTTCTCAAATCGTGTAGATCAAAATGCCGTTTTAGTGAACCAAAAATGTTTTATTAAAACAAAGGTGACCCGATCACACCAAAATGATCGGTGGCGACTCCCCTTTTTAGTCGATTCCCGTTTTGTCAAAAAAATGGTTACGACATTAGCAGTTCGGGCTGATGTGTTAAGTATATTATATGAGTCAAAGTCGGACCAGGGTCGAGAGTTAAATTCGCTTCTTGAAAAAGTTAAAACTTTGGGTATAAGGGCTAGGTCGTATATGTGACTCTGTTTTATGTAAAGGATTTTGTTTTTTTTTCAATAAGTATTCTAAAAGAAATTGAATCAAAATCGACTCCTCTTATTTTTGCATTCATTCATTTGTATTGCATTTCATGCATTTGCATTGCATCGTATCATTTGCATTAAATATCATAAGACAACCATATTAACTAGAGGTCGTGTTATAGTTATCCTGGAACACCGCTATTACACTCGGAAAAAAACGAAAACAATGGATCAAAGGATGGAAAAGTTAGAACAGATGCAGAAGGAAATGCAAGATCAACTGCAGAAACAGTTGGCTAAGATCCTGCAGGACATGAGGGATCAAATGCTAGAGTCTTAGAGGAACATGATGAGCCAGATAACGCATTTGTTGTCTAGAGGGCAGGATAAAGGAAAGGGCCCCATGGGCGATGTTGGAGATGAAAATGGAAATTCTTCTTATCTTCCAAGCTTAGCCCTGGAAAATTTTCAAGCACAACCACTTAGAGTGTCTGTCAATATCAGACCTCAGTACCAATCTGACACCTCAGCGCCGGTAAATTTCCCTGTAGGCTCGAGTTCTAACCCGGGGGGTAATCTGACAAGGCCGATGGTCCCTGATTTCGATGATGCAGCAGAAGAGGAAAAGACGAGGGTAGAACTCCCAAAAGAGTTTGAGGATCGCTGCAAATGGCTGGAGGAGAAGTTTAAAGCATTGGAAAGTGCTGATTATCAATGCGAGGTGGATGCTAGGAAGCTGAGTCTAGTTCCAAATCTGGTACTTCCTCCGAAGTTCAAGATGCCGGAGTTTGAAAAGTACAATGGGACTAGCTGCCCTGAGGCCCATATTACCATGTTTTGTCGGAGAATGATGGGATATGTCAACAACGACCAGTTGTTGATTCACTGTTTCCAGGGTAGCCTGACTGGGGCTGCAGCAAAATGGTACAACCAGCTGAGTTGTACGCAAATCAAATCGTGGAAGGACTTAGCACAGGCCTTCATGAAGCATTATGGCCACATAACTGATATAGCGCCTGATAGAATCACGCTGCAAAATGTGGAAAAGAAGCCGGGCGAGAGTTTTAGGAAATACGCCCAAAGGTGGAGGGAGGTCGCTACGCAAGTCCAGCCACCGCTACTGGAAAAGGAAATGACCATGCTCTTCATAAATACTTTGAAAGCACCTTTCATCAACCATATGTTTGGGAGTGCCACCAAGAGTTTCGCAGACATAGTGATGTCTGGCGAAATGATAGAGAACACGATATGGTGTGGGAAAATTGAAGCTGGAGAGAGCATGAGAATAACGGCTCCAAAGAAAAGGGAGAATGAAGTGGGTAATATAAGCTCAAATTATCCCAAACCCATTACTATTAATCAACCAAGAGCGGTGACCGCGGGCTAGCAGGCCCCACCAAGACAAGAGCCCAGCACGAGGCAGAAAACTGAGAAGTTACAATTTACTCCCATACCTGTGACATATAGGGAGTTGTATAAAACTTTGTTCGATGCGCACACCGTAGCCCCATTCTACTTGAAGCCGTTGCAACCTCCGTATCCCAAGTGGTATGACACAAACGCTCAATGTGAATACCATGCGGATGTAGTAGGTCACTCGATAGAAAATTGTACTTCATTCAAAAGGCTAGTTGAGAGACTTATCAAGGCGGGAGTGGTAGAGTTCAATGACGCTCCTGGGGGAGGAAATCCGTTACCCAATCATACGGATAAGGGGGTAAACGCGGTAGTTGAGAACAGGGGGAGGAGAACCAAGCAGGAAGTTGCTGAGGTCAGAACCCCATTGAGGGAAGTTTGGAAAGCAATGCAGAAAATGGGGTTAGTTCTGTAGGAGAATATGAACAGATCTCGAGATGCAAGGAAATACTGTGAGTTCCATGACAAGGAAGGCCATGAGATCCAGCAGTGCAACAAATTCAGAACCTTAGTATAAGGGCTAATGGATAATAAAGAGCTGGAGTTCTTTGACTTGGTGGAAGGAGAGGACGTATGTTTCACAGAGGGAGGGTCTGCAGAAAGGATCTCTAAGGTCAATCACCCAATAGTGATTATCACACGGCCAAGGGTCGACGAGGCCAGAGTGAAAATAGCGCCGAAGGTCGAAATTAAAAAACCTGTGACTTCTCCTTATAAAGATACACTGAGGGTTGTAATCAGAAAACCCGTAACTTCTCCTTATAGGGATACACCGAGGATTGTAATTCAGAAACCCGTGACTTTTCCTTATAAAGATGACAAGAAGGTACCTTGGAATTACAATTGCACTGTGATAGTTTTTGGGAAAGTGAGTTCGGCCAGCACACCCAACCCAGAAGCTGAGTCTTCTATGATGAAAAAGGGAGATGAGAAGATAGGACCACTGGTTAATGAACCAGTAACAGAGGATGAGGCCGGGGAGTTTTTGAAGTTCCTGAAGCACAGTGAGTACAGTGTTGTGGAACAGTTACACAAGCAGCCGGCACGCATATCGGTACTGGCCTTACTGCTAAACTCAGAAGGACACCGTAGTGCGTTAATGAAAGTATTGAACCAGATTTATGTTGCTGATGACATTTCGGTAAATAAGCTGGACCGTCTTGTAAATAACATAAGCGCAGATAATTTCATCTCGTTCAGTGATGATGAAATACCGTCGGGGGGCATAAGATCTACCAAGGCTTTGCACATCACTACCCGATGCAAAGGGTACACACTACTGGGGGTATTAATCGATAACGGGTCGGCATTGAATGTTTTGCCCCTATCTACACTGGACAGGTTACCTGTAGACAGCTCTCACATGAAAACATGCCAAAATATAGTGAGAGCATTCGATGGCACTGAGAGAAAAGTAATGGGGAGGATCGAGATACCCCTCCTAATTGGGCCAAACACGTACGAGGTAGATTTCCTCGTGATGGACATCAAGCCTTCTTATAATTGCTTATTGGGGAGGCCGTGGATCCACTCAGCGGGAGATGTACCATCGTCATTGCACCAAAAGTTGAAGTTGGTGACAGAGGGCCGGTTGATAACCATAAACGCAGAGGAGGATATCATCGCGTCTGTTACTAGTAATGTACCGTACATAGAGAATGATGCGGAGGCTATAGAGTGCTCCTTCAGGTCATTAGAGTTTATAAATGCGACTTTCATCAGTGAAGGTGGCAAGGTCCCGGTGACAAGAATCTCTGAAGCCACAAGGATGGGCCTACAGCTTACGGTTGGAAAAGGAGCATTGCCTGGAAGGAGACTCGAAAAATACCTTCAGGGCCCAGTTAGAGTGCCTAGTTTGGTTGACAAACATGATCGCTTTGGTCTGGGGTATAGGCCAGATACCAGACAGAGAAAGGAGGAGCTGGAAAGGAAACGTGAGAGACGGAGGGCACGATTGAATGGTGCTGAGATCAAATGGGGTTCGATGACTTTTCCCCATATATCTAATACATTCGTGTCTGGAGGAATTATTCATTCAGGGTTAGAGATTGTGAATAGAGAAACGGCTGAAGACATGATGAGAATTTTGAACATCAATGCTGTGTCTGAAGGAAGTTCGAGGAGAGGAAACTTGGCGGGCATTCGCCCCTACGAGCCTGGAAGTGTTCTGGACAACTGGACTGCGGAAGAAATTCCTGTAGTTTTTAGGACTAAAACAGAGTAATGTTCAAAACACACTTGTTGTTTCAAGCTTAGGGAACAACGAGAATCTTTTGTGAAATAGGCTTATGTTTAAGCATCTTTACTTTCAATAAAAGTGCATTTTCCTTTCATACCGTGCAGTTATTCTTTTGTTTCTTTTCTTTCCATTCATAATCATAACATATAAATAAGTCAGTCTTAAATTCATTTTCATTGAATACTCTTTCATACCTACCATAGGTCCCCAGATATCGATGTCATGAACAGCGCTGTTACGGACCTGGAATTTCTTGATGAGCAAGACATGTGCCCAGAAGAACCTCAGGACTTTACAGATGACGGAGATTGTAGTATATCCCCGGATCTGTTAAGGATGGTGGAGCAGAAAGAAAAGCTGATTCTGCCTCACAAAGAGACAATTGAGAATGTGACTCTGGAGGAAGGGAAAGAGGTGAAAATCGGAACCCTCATCACTAGGGAAACAAGGCAGGACCTCATTAGACTTCTGTTAGAGTTCAAAGATGTCTTTGTGTGGTCGTATCAGGACATGCCTGGGTTGAGCCTTGATATTGCGGTACACTGTATCCCCATAAAGGAAGATTGCAAGCCGGTTCAACAGAAGCTCAGAAGGATGAGACCCGATGTCGCGGTGAAAATAAGGGAAGAAGTCAAAAAGCAATTTGATGCTGGGTTTTTACGAGTGGTGAATTACTCAGAATGGGTAGCCAACGTTGTCCCTGTCCCTAAGAAGGATGGAAAAGTACGAATGTGCGTCGATTATAGGGACCTAAACAAGGCCAGCCCGAAAGACAACTTCCCACTACCTCACATCGACACCTTGGTAGATAACACAACGGGGTATTCATTTTTCTCTTTCATGGACGGTTTCTCGGGATACAATCAACTAAAGATGCATCCTGAAGATATGGTAAAGACCACCTTCATAACCTTATGGGGTACCTTTTATTACCAAGTGATGCCATTCGGGTTAAAGAATGCGGGAGCAACTTACCAAAGGGCTATGGTAACCTTGTTTCATGACATGATGCACACGGAGATCGAGGTCTACGTCGACGACATGATCGCAAAGTCTCAAACTGAAGGGGAGCATGTGAAAGTTTTGAGAAAACTATTCTTGAGGTTGAGGAAATTTCAGTTGAAACTCAATCCAGCCAAATGTACTTTCGGGGCTCGATCAGGGAAGCTACTTGGTTTCGTGGTCAGTGAAGAGGGAATTCAAGTAGATCCGGATAAAGTCAAAGCTGTACAAAAATTGCCTCCATCGCGCAATCAGAAGGAAGTCCGAGGTTTTCTTGGAAGATTGAATTACATCGCTCGGTTTATTTCGCAATTGACTGAGAAGTGTGATCCAATATTCCGTCTTCTTAAGAAACACAATCCAGGCATTTGGGACGATGAATGCCAGAGGGCATTTGACAAGATTAAAAAATACTTGTCCAATACTCCAGTGTTAATGCCTCCTAGTCCTGATAGACCATTGATTTTGTATTTATCGGTGTTCGATAATTCAATAGGATGTGTACTAGGCCAGCACGATGAGACCGGGAAAAAAGAAAGGGCGATATACTACCTCAGCAAGAAATTCACCGAGTGTGAAGTGAGATACTCGCCAATTGAGAAACTGTGTTGTGCATTGGTCTGGACAACTCGGAGGTTGAGGCAATACATGTTATACCATATGACTTGGTTAATCTCTAAACTAGACCCACTTAAGTACATGATGGAGTCAACCGCCTTGAACGGAAGAATGGCCCAATGGCAAATTTTGCTCTCTGAGTTCGACATAATTTATGTGAACCAGAAAGCGGTAAAAGGGAGTGCAATAGCAGATTTCCTAGCCAGCAGGGCGCTAGATGATTACGAACCCTTGAACTTTGATTTTCCAAATGAAGATTTGATGTTTGTAGCAACTACTGATGAAGATGCCTTAAAAAATCATCCTTAGAAACTGAACTTCGATGGAGCGTCAAATGCCATTGGTAACGGGGTTGGGGCAGTCCTGGTATCCCCAAATGGAGAACATTATCCATTCACTTGCAAGTTGGACTTCGATTGCACAAACAACATGGCAGAATACGAAGCATGTATCATGGGAATCCGAGCGGCTATAGACCGTAAAATCAAGTTACTAGAGGTATATGGAGACTCTGCGTTGGTGATATATCAGCTCAAGGGAGAATGGGAAACAAGAGATCCCAAATTGATCAGTTACCAAAAGTTAGTCTTGGAGCTAATTGAGGAGTTTGATGACATCACATTCTTTTACCTCCCGCGTGATGAAAACCAAATGGCTGACGCCTTGGCCACTCTAGCTTCTATGATCAGAGTAAACAAGCAAGAGGGTATGAAGCCCATCCAAATGAGTATTTATGAGACTCCGGCTCACTGCCCCAATATCGACGAAGAGGAGGAGAGAGATGATCATCCTTGGTATCATGATATTCTGCGGTATGTGAAGAGCCGGGAATATCCTGATCAAGCAACAGAAAATGACAGGAGAACATTGAGAAGACTGGCCAATGACTATGTCTTAGACGGAGAGATCCTGTATAAAAAGAGGAAAGATCAGGTGCTGCTAAGATGTGTCGATGCGGTTGAAGCTAGGAAAATCCTGGAAGAAGTTCATGAAGGTGTCTGTGGAACATATGCCAATGGGTTTACAATGGCCAGGCAAATCATGAGATTCGGGTATTACTGGTCCACGATGGAAGAAGATTGCATCCGTTATGCTAAGAAGTGCCACAAGTGTCAAATTTATGGAGACAAAATCCATGTGCCTCCGTCACCTCTTCATGTTATCCGTGGCCTTTCTCAATGTGGGGCATGGACGTCATTGGGCCAATCTCACCGAAGGCTTCTAATGGACATCGATTCATTTTCGTGGTCATTGATTACTTCACCAAATAGGTAGAAGCAGCCTCATATGCCACTGTCACGAAGACGGCAGTTAGCAAGTTTTTGAAGAAAGAGATCATATGTCGCTACGGTATGCTGGAAAGGATTGTGTCTGACAATGCACTAAACTTGAACAACCGCACAATAGCAGAAGTCTGCAGTCAGTTCAACATTAAGCACCATAACTCGTCGCCATATCGCCCGAAAATGAATGGGGCAGTTGAGGCGGCTAATAAAAATATCAAGAAAATTGTGGGGAAAATGGTTGAGACCTACAAGGATTGGAATGAAAAGTTAACGCTTGCCCTCTACGCCTATCGAACATCGGTTAGAACCTCTACCGGGGCAACTCCTTTCTCGTTGGTTTATGGGATGGAGGCAGTCTTGCCTATTGAAGTTGAAATCCCTTCACTCCGGGTTTTGTCAGAGCTGAAGTTGGACGAAGCAGAATGGGTTCAATCTCGATATGATCAACTGAATCTAATTGAGGAAAAGAGGCTAAGAGCCATTCGCCATGGTCAATTGTACCAGAGGCGGATGATGCGGGCTTACAATAAGAAAGTCCGCCCCAGAGTATTCCATGAAGGAGACTTGGTGTTGAAACAGATCCTCCCTATGCAAAAGGACTTAAGGGGAAAGTGGATGCCTAATTGGGAAGGACCTTATGTTGTAAAGAAGGCCTTTTCTGGAGGAGCTTTGATACTAGCCGAGATGGACGGCAAAAGTCTGCCAAATCCAATTAATGCAGACTCAGTCAAGAAGTACTTCGCATGAAAATGGGCCAAGGCGAAAACCCGCAAAGGGCGTCTTGAGTTCAAAAAAAAAAGAGAGGCCAAGGCGAAAACCCCGTAAAGGGCGCTTTGAGACCAAAGAGGCTTTGAGTCAAAAACCCGAAAAGGGTGGCTCAGATTATGACCAACTCGTTATGGGGTATACAGTAGTTCCGCTACGCTTGAATTAACAATGAGGAGGTATGTTACATCTTGGGGCATTGACAAAGTATCTCGGGTTTCCTAGACACATGTTGAACTCAAAGTGGACTTCAAGAAGTACGAACAGGGAGCCTTAGGCTGTGATATCTGGGGCATCAATGCCATTCTTACTCATTTTGCACCTTAGTGAAATTTGTTCTCCTTGTTCAATTCATTCTTCACGGGTTTTATCCCGAATAAATTTCAGTATTATTCATTTCTACAGTCTTTTTCCCAAGCGTCTCACATCGAAGTAATGATTACTGAACTAATAATACTTTCTCAAAAGAAGTTTTGTGTATTACTTTGAAAGTCTCTAAATAATATAAGAATCTGAAACAGGACAGTTATTTTAAACTCACCAAGCTTAAGGGGCTTGGAACCCTGAAATAAGAGTTTAAGCAGCGACGACATCTTCAGATTCTGTGTTAGAAGTATCAGCGAAACAAGAAGGCATACAACGGGAATATTGCCCCAACAAGCGACGAGCAATAATAACTCAAAAAGTTAAAAAATTGGATCATACTCACTACATTTTGCATGCATCCATTCAGTCATAATACATACGGTTAGGAGCATTTTCATGACATCCTAATCATTCGACATAAGCATAAACCCCATGAAATCATTTCTACAGGTAGGTTCCTCAGAGGACAATGTAGCAAAATTGATGGGAGTTATAGAAGAGTACAGATCTTATTTCCACTGAGCAGGAGTGGAGCAGATAGAAGATAGCAGATCCTATCTCCATTGAGCAGGAGTGGAGCGGATCAGAAAGTCACAAGTCTTATCTCCATGTATCGGCAATGGAGCAGATTGAAGATCATAGCCTTATCTTCACTGAGCAGGAGTGGAGCAGGCTGAAAGAACAGATCTTATCTCTATTGAGCAGGAGTGGAGCAGATCGAAGATAGCAGATCCTATCTCCACTGAGCAGGAGTGGAGCAGATCAGAAGGTCACAAGTCTTATCTCCATGTATCGGCAATGGAGCAGACTGAAGATCATAGCCTTATCTTCACTGAGCAGGAGTGGAGCAGGCTGAAAGAACAGATCTTATCTCCATTGAGCAGGAGTGGAGCAGATCGAAGATAGCAGATCCTATCTCCACTGAGCAGGAGTGGAGCGGATCAGAAGGTCACAATTCTTATCTCCATGTATCGGCAATGGAGCAGACTGAAGATCATAGCCTTATCTTCACTGAGCAGGAGCGGAGCAGGCTGAAAGAACAGATCTTATCTCCACTGAGTAGGAGTGGAGTAGGTCGAAGATAGCAGATCCTATCTCCACTGAGCAGGAGTGGAGCGGATCAGAAGGTCACAAGTCTTATCTCCATGTATCGGCAATGGAGCAGACTGAAGATCATAGCCTTATCTTTACTGAGCAGGAGTGGAGCAGGCTGAAAGAACAGATCTTATCTCCATTGAGCAGGAGTGGAGCGGATCGAAAATAGCAAGTCTTATCTCCATGTATCGGTAATGGAGTAGACTGAAGTTTATAGCCCCATTTCTACTGAGTGGAGTGGAGTAGGCTAAAAATACAGATCTTATCTCCACTGAGCAGGAGTGGAGCAGATCGAAAGCAACAAGTCTTATCCCTATGTATCGGCAATGGAGCAGATTGAAGTTTATAGCCTTATCTCTGCCAAGCAGAAGTGAGCCAGACTGAAGATAGCAGATCTTATCTCCACTGAGCAGGAGTGGAGCAGATCGAAGACAATGAGCCTTATCTCTATGTATCGGTAATGGAGCAGATTAAAGTTTATAGCCTTATCTCCGCCAAGCAGAAGTGAGGCAGACTGAAGATAGCAGATCTTATCTCTACTGAGCAGAAGTGGAGCAGATCGAAGACAATGAGCCTTAACCCCCTAAGCAGTAGGGTAACAGGCCAAAAATTACAGATCTTAACTCCCTAAACAGTAGGGTGACAGATCGATGACTATGAGCCTTAACTCCCTAAGCAGTAGGGTAACAGGCCAAAAATTACAGATCTTAATTCCCTAAACAGTAGGGTGACGGATCGAAGACAATGAGCTCTGACCCCCTAAGCGCTAGGGTAACAAGCTAAAAATTACAAGTAGTAGCAAAGCAGATTGAAACAAAACTCTTATGCCCTGAAGATACAGTGGTGTAAAGTGAGGCTATTTGAGGAGAAGAAGCGTCAAGAGGTCAAGGTTCAACAAGATGGGGCAAAATTGGCTCTTTTAAAGTCTTTGCTCTATTCTCGTTACACGACAATGAGCAAAGAGGGACAGCTGTAAGATCCAATTTTTTGACCCTTCACAAATAAAAGAGCCCAAACAAGCACAGGCCCAATACCTAATTTAAGCCCACTAAGTCCAAAAGAAAACCACAGTCAGAAAACCCTAGGAGGCTCTTTTGCGCCGCCAACAACTCCCACACTTGCATGTTCAGCCACGTTGCCACGCCCCGCATCGTGCGCCCCCCCTCCCCCCCCCCCGTCTCTGACGATGGTACCTACAAAAGAGGAAAACACAAGCACAGTAGGGTGAAGGTAGTTGGGATTCGATTCGATTTTATTTTTTGGGGGGGGATTTTTAGGCTATAAAGAGCTGAACAATCAATAGTAAAAGGGAGGATTTTTTTTGTACAGAGAATACACATTTTTCTATAGCAGTGAACCAAAGAAATCAGAGCAAAGGTCTTTTTTTTCCCCCCCAAAATCTGTTTGTCTTCTTCGTTTATTTTTTTCCCTCATCTTTTTATTTTATTTTGTCCTTTTCTTTCTTTGTTTTTTTTTTAAAAAAAGACTCTTAAACATATAAAAGTTTTTAAAACTAAAAGAGGAAAGATCGAGAGGGACTCACCGAGCTCCCTTGACTGCCGCCGTCGACGCGCGCATGGGGGCTCCTGGTTCTGTTTCGAATTATAAAAGGGGAATCAAAGAAAGAGGGGAGGGTTTCGGCCTATTTTGAAACAGAGATGAAGATGAAAGAAATTTATGTTCTTTTTATGCTTTTTAAGCATCCAAAGCAAAAGGCGCTGTTGAGTGATGGGGGGGCTCCACGCGCATATACCCTACATGGGTAAATTGCGCATCTAATCCCTACCCTTTGCGCCTTGTTTTATTAATGTAGCCCTCTATTTTTTTTATTTTTAATTTGACCCCAAATCATGTTTTAAACTCAGTTTAGACTTCTTTTCACCTATTTCACTTTATTTTAATGTTTATTATTACACCAATTATTTTATTGATATCGTCATGATATATATATATATATATATATATATATATATATATATATTATTGTTACTATATTTATATTTATTATTATTATATTATTTTAGTTATGATTATTATTATTTTGAATTATTTTCATTATTACCATTGATATTCTTTTCTATATATTATTACTATAATTATTTTTATTATTATCTCTATTATTATATTTATTTTTATTATTAATTTACTATTTATAATATTTTTTACTTTCATTACTGCCATTCTTTTATATTATTACTATTATTTCATTTTTTTACTATATTTTTACTATTACTTTTATTTTCATTTACCATTAATTTTATTTTTTTTACCACTAGTATTTCATATATATATTATTATTGCTTATTTTTTTATTATATCCATTATTCTTATTTTATTGCTAGGGTTATTATTAATTTTTTTTATTTCATCATTGCTATTTTTTATTATTAGTTTTACTAATATGGTTTATTTACTCTTGTTTCTATCATCTTATATGGATCGATAATTTCGAATTGCCTTTTACTATTTTTGTTTTTGCCATTATTTACTTTTTGAAAATTCATAAAAAGGGTTTCACAAAGGTAATTTTGTGTGTTTGGAAGTTCGGGAAATCGTGTTCAATCGTGTTGGGCTTCAATTTTTCATTCGTCTAGATCACTAAATACCCTTTAAAGATTTCGATCGTGTTTTTAAATGAGGCAATATTTTGTGTTTGGAAGTTCGAGAGATCGTGCCCAATCGTGCTGGGTCTCGATTTTCTATTCTTCCAAACAACTAAATATCCTCCAAAGATTCTTTTATCGTGTTTCCTAAATAAAGGCAATATTTCATGATTGGAAATTCAAGGAATCGTGCCCAATCGTGCTGGGTTTCGGTTTTTAGTTTAACCAAATAGTGAAATACCCTTTTTAAATTGCAATACATAAATTTTAGAAATTATGAAATGATCTTGATATCGAGGGTTTGAAGCATCGTGTCCTATCGCGCTGGATGTGGTATTTCAACTTTCCGGAACAAGAAAATTTTGATATCCAATGCGAGTTACCCAAACATTTTTAAATATTCATATTTTAAAATCTTTTCTAATTTTCGATATTAAGGACATTAATCAATCAATACGGTACCAATTTTGGGCGTTGCGAGGGTGCTAATCCTTCCTCGTGCGTAACCGACTCCCAAGCCTGTTTTCTTAAAATTCGTAGACCAAAACGTTTTCAAAAGTGGCCCAATCGCACTTCAAAAAAAAAAAAGATTGGTGGCGACTCCGTTTTCTTTTTAAAGTCGGCCCGTTTTCCTAACAAAAAATGGTTTCGACAATATTAATATAGTATTATATTAACATAATAATTATTGTTTCTTAAATAATAAGTAAATACATATATGTATTACAAATGTGTATATGTATTTATTACACATGTATATTATTATTATCACACAATTATCACAATTTAGTTTATTTATTTATTTAATCCTTCAACTTTTTTTAATCTATAATTAAGCTTTCACACTTTATTCAATTTAATTCTTATACCTAATTAACCTTAATTCAAGCTAATTCTCCTAACTAAAACCTAATTAACCACACAACTAACTTCGTAAATATTTTTAATAAATATTTACAAATTCGTTTTACGAACACGGTGACCTAAAAATGCACTTTTCCAATACCTGTAAATTTCGGGTCGTTACAAGAGTTATTCAAATTATTCGAGTCAATTCGAATAAGAAATTTCAGATTTCGAGTTCGAGTAGCGTTGAATTTTTACAATTCGAATAATTCAAATAACAGATTAGTATAAATACCGTTTTGTTCCCTGTCAATTTTGAAAATAAGCAAATTGGTCTCTCTCTTTACAAAAATTACAAAAAAAAATTCAAAGTAATTTTCAAATTTTGAAAATAATTTTTAAAATTCTAAATATTTATAAAAATTCTAAATTTTATATATATATAATTTTTTTTATAAAATAATAATTTTAGAATCTAAATAAGTGATTAGTGATTCAAGTTTATTATACTAAAATATCTTCTTCTTTTTTTATTTTACTTTAAAAAAGTTTTCAAATATATATTGTTTCAAATTTATGCATTCTAACATGGAAATAGTTATACTGTACAAGATTTTAATTTAACATTATTAATTTTTCTAATTTAACTCAAACGGTTTCACTCGATTCAATCGAACGCTCATCCCTAATTTGAGTTATCTAAAAATTCAAATAAGAAAAGGGAAAATTACGTCATTTTGATAAATGTTTACCTTTTCTAAAGTTAAAAGTCAAAATTATCAAGTTAAAAGACAAAACTATGTTGTTTTGATAAATGTTTATCCATTAGTTATACTTTCCTTCCCGAATCATCCCACTCTCCTTTTTTCATTTACTCAAAATTAATCTAAAAGTTTGTACTTCGTCTACTAGTAAAATAATCGGTCCATGTAAACGGAACATTGAGTATAAATAATAAGATTTCTTAATTCGACTTGATTCGACTCAAAATTTTTTTGACTCGATTTGACTTCATTCAAAAAAAATTCAAATTGAGTTCTGTTCCTAAAATAGGATTCGTCAACTAGACTAATTTGAAATTTTTTGACTCGATTCAACTTGACTCGATCGAATACTCACCCCTAATGTCATTAAATAAAATTTGTTTTATAATTTATATTGTGTCTGTATATTATAAAAACCTTAAAATCGGCCCTAGTTTTCTTTATTTTGGAATTTAATATCTGTAATTTTATTTTAAGGAATAGATTTTTTTTTTGTTTTCAAATTTTAAAATTAAGTCCAATTGTTAATTGTTCTTATTTTGTTATGAAATTTTGAAATAAAGAAAATACTCACTTGATAGTCATGTAATTAAAAAATGATGTTGTAATCAATATGAATTTAATAAAAGAATTTAACAGTGTTAACAATTAGACTTGAATTTTTAAATATAAAAAATAGAGAGACTAAATTCTTGAAAATAAAAACACAACACCTAAATTCTAAAATTTCAAAAAATATAGGGACTTATAATATTTTAACCTTAAAAAATATAAATAAAATAAATTAATAAGATAAATTAGTAGAGCCTATTGGATTATTAATTTTAAAAATGGGTAACTGATAAAAAAAATTAATAAACAATTTTCTGAAAATATTAATACCAAAAGAAACCAACCAAATTAACCAAATTCGATCAGTTTTAGTTGATAAATCCGTTCTAACCGATTAATAAGCTTCCCTAATCCTTACCGGTTAGACTCTATTTGGGATTTTTTTTTTCTTTGTTATTACGATCATCTTGATAGTTAATGGAGTAAATTTTAAAAATTAGATTTAAGATGATATACTGTGTCTATAAAAAAAAAAAAACAAGTTGACAGTAGCTTCCAAATTTTTTTCATTCTACTCGTAATAATAATAATTATTATTACTAGAAATTATATCAATGTGAAATTAAAAAAAATAATATAGATTTATTAATCATAATTTGAAATAATGAAACCCTAGACGTCAAGAGTGCTTTGCTCAGTATCCTAGCGAAACCAGTCTCTGCTGCGGCTTGGGATGGAGGAGAGTGGTAGCAACGAAGGGTTGAAAGAGGAGGCGGTCTCCTTGTTGGCCGAAGAACTCATCTAGTTGTCGGTAAAAAGTTCAGTAGTGGATCCATGTGGCAGACCGACATTGATATGTTCTGTATGGACTCGAAAGTCATACAATCCAGATAGCTTCAGAGTGCAGATGAAAAGTATCTAGAAAATAAAAAGTAAATTTGACATTCAATTGGTAGGTCAAAATCTTTTCTTGATTATCTTTGAATCTAACGATGCTTTAGATTTAATAGTAGAGGGTCAGCCATGGCTTTTTAGAAAACAGTTGATTATTTTTGATAGATTGCATCAACCGACGGAGAGAAGTAAAATTAAGCTTATGTCGTCATTATTCTGGATTAAAGTAGGGCCCTGTCTGCCAGAATTTGATAAAAAAGATTTAATGCATGCTATAGGGGCCACGTTTGGTGGAATTATTAGATCTGAGATTAAAGGCAATTTTTTTCGTATCAGAATTGCGTTAGATGTGCAGAAACCTCTTAGGAGGGGAATATTTGTGTCCACTGGAGGCCAAAGAAAACATTGGCTTTCTTTTAAATATGAGAAACTGCCGACGTTCTGTTTTGGTTGTGGCAGAATGGGACATGCACTATCAAGTTGTATGTTGCTAACAGAAGCTGAAAGACAGACAGTACGGGATGATCCCCCATAGTCACTTGCGTTTAAAGCAGAATCTCATTTTTTTGGGAAAGAATGTGTGCAGTTAAGAGCTATTTCTAAAAAGGTCCGGTCTCAAAGCTTATATACGGGTCAGGTGGAGAAAATTCCAGAGGTGGATTTGCCATTACAATGTCTTGATGATTAGGGGCCTGTTGTTGATACACGGTTAGTGACAGTGACGAAAGAGCAGACAATTCCAGAGGAGGGGATGATGCGTAATGTGGAGGAGAATTTTCATTCAGATGTTCAGGATGGGAATTTGCATACAAATAGGAAAATTAGTTGGAGACGAGTTAACAAGATAAGGGATATGGGAATTATTGATGCAGACTGGATTGTGCGAAAGAGGAAATTAGTAGATTTTGTTTGTGGGAATTATGAGCAGGATGAGTCACTGGACGAGAATGGAAAGAGGCAGAAATATACCGATCAAAACTTTATACGAATGGAGGATTCAGAGTTGGAAGAAGGAAATCAGGAGGATGACGTTACCCCCACCCAATATATATCGGCGGCTGCCAGTTGGCAAGCCGACCGGACGCAATGAAAATCATAGGTTGGAATTTCCGTGGATTGGGGAATCCACGGGCAATTTGAAGGCTTCGGTTTTTGCTGAAGCAATGTAACCCCGGCATGGTCTTCCTAATGGAGACCAAAATTGATAGTAAGCGAATGGAGAGGATCAGAAGGAGGAGTGGTTTTGTAAGTGGAATTGATGTGGGAGTAGAAGGATTAAGGGGTGGGCTTTGTCTGGCTTGGAGGGAAGATGTTAAAGTCAGTCTAAAAACTTTCTCTAGACATCATATTGATGTATTGGTTGAAGACAGTAACGTTCAAGGAGAATGACATTATACGGGTTTCTATGGATCACCTTATGTTAATGTTCAGCCTGATTCGTGGAGGTTACTAAGGGTGTTAGGGCAAGAACAGCAATTTCCGTGGTTGGTTAGTGGGGATTTTAATGAAATTCTTTACTCTTATGAGAAAAGTGGAGGACAAGTGCGAGAGGAAAGGAGAATGACAGCTTTTAGAGAAGTTTTGGAGGATTGCAATCTGATGGATTTGGGATTTCAGGGCACTTGGTTTACATGGGAAAGAGGGAATTTACCAGAGACGAATATTAGAGAAAGACTTGACAGGGGGTGGCTAATGAACAATGGATGCATGTTTTTCCACAAGGAATGGTTCGGCATTTAACTCATTCAATTTCAGATCATTGCCCTCTTTTGATTCGTACAGGAAATGAGGATCAGGTTAGGAGAAGGCCCCGTTTTAAGTTTGAAGCATGGTGGACAGTAGAGGAGTCTTTTGAGGAAGAGATCAAAAAGTCTTGGGAGGTATCAACTGGCACGATTTCTGAAAAATTGGAGAGTTTACAGCACTGGTTGTTAAGATGGGCAAGCCTAATCAAGTATGACAGGGACAAAATGAAGAAGGAGCTTACAAAGGAGTTGGGAATTCTCTTAGATGGGGAGAGGAATGATGATACATTGGCAAAAATTATTGAGACCAAAATGAATTTAAATATGGAGATTGACAAAGATGAAATGTATTGGGAACAAAGAGCAAGAGCAAATTGGCTGAAACTATGAGATAAAAATTCAGCATTTTTTCACAAATATGCCTCAGCTCGAAGACGAATTAATACTATCAATAGGCTGGAAATAGAGGAAGGGCAGGAAGTTACCGCTGATTTTGAGATTAGCGATATAGCCTCCAGGTATTTTCAGAAATTGTTCACGTCAAGCGGTGTGGGGGATTCGTCACATATTCTTGCGGGTATCACTCATACCATATCCTTTGACATAAATACAATTTTACAATCACCTTATTCAGTGGATGAAATTCAGAAAGCGCTTAAAGGGATGGGCCCAACTAAAGCACCAGGTTATGATGATTTTCCAGCTATGTTTTTCCAGAAGTATTGGTATATAGTGGGGAAAGATGTAGCGGAGTTTTGCCTTGGAGTGTTAAATGAAGGGAAGGAGCTTGATTCTATCAATAGAACAGATATTGTGTTAATTCCAAAAACCCCAAATCCTACAAGCCTGGTTAATTTCAGACCCATTAGTCTTTGCACAATTTTATATAAATTAGTGGCAAAAAGTATAGCAAACAGATTGCAGGAATTTATTGGACAGTGCATTGATAGTGCTTAGAGTGCTTTTGTTCCTGGAAGGTTGATCTCGGATAATGTGTTGATTGCGTATGAGATTCTTCACACATTGCGTCAAAAGCGTTTTGGGAAAAAAGGGCTTATGGCGGTTAAGCTTGACATGAGTAAAGCCTATGACAGAGTAGAATGGAGTTATTTGAAGCAAGTGATGCTGAAAATGGGGTTTGCTGAGGGATGGGTAAATTTAGTCATGCAGTGCATCTCAACAGTCTCTTACACAGTGAATATAAATGGGAATAGGGGTAGGCATTTTTACCCCACTAGAGGATTACGACAAGGTGATCCGCTTAGCCCGTATCTTTTTCTGATTTGTAGTGAAAGCCTTTCAGTTTTAATCAGGCAGGCAGTAGGAGCAGGGACTTTTCGGGGAGTCAAGGCGAGTAGAAGGGGACCAGCAATTTCTCATCTATTGTTTGCGGATGATAGCCTTCTATTTGGGGAAGCCACTAAAAAACGAACATCTTTTTTGAAAGAGACACTAAAGCAATATGAGCAAAGTTCGGGCCAATGTGTGAATTTCAATAAGTCCACTATTTTCTTTAGTTCGAACACTTTGGAAGGGGTGAAACAAGAAATATCGAATGTTTTGGGGATGCGACGTTCTAATAATATTGAAAAATACTTAAGTCTCCCTAATGTGGTGGGCAGAAGGAAGTGAGAGTCTTTTCAGAACTTGAAGGATAAGATTACTCAAAGAATTGGTCAATGGAGTTCACGGTATTTATCACAAGGAGGAAAGGAAGTTTTCATCAAGTCAGTTCTTCAGGCTATTCCAACTTATGCAATGACGTGTTTTCTTCTACCGAAGTCTTTTTGTGGGGAGTTGGAAAGTATTTTTGCAAAGTATTGGTGGCAGCACGGGAAAGATAAAAGGGGGATACACTAGTGTCAATGGAATTTTTTGTGCCGAGCTAAGGAGGAGGGGGGTCTAGGTTTTCGAGATATGTCAAAATTCAATATATCCTTATTAGTAAAGCAGGGCTGGAGATTGATGACTAATGCTGACTCTTTAGTTGCGAGAGTGCTTAAAGCCAAATATTTTCCAAATGATCAATTTTTAAATTCTCGGTTGAGAAATTCGAGTTCTTATACTTGGAAAAGCATATGGGCAGCACAAGATGTTTTGAGGAAGGGTTTAGTCTGGCATGTGGGTACAGGAAATAGTATCTCCATTAATGCTGATGCATGGATTCCAGAGGCTATTAATTTTAGATTATTATCACAGATTGAAGTGATGCGTGATCATTGCGTTAATGTGCTGATTGACAGTAATACGCGGAAATGGAAAGAGGAGTTAGTAAAGGATACCTTTGCTGAGGTTGATGCCGCTCGAATTCTGCGTATCCCGTTGGCCAGCAGTTCACATGGGGATTTCTTGGCATGGGGAGGTGAAGCATCGGGGGAGTTTTCGGTACGTAGTGCTTATAAACTATTTCAAAATAGTGAAGATAACCCTAGAGCTTACGCTTTACAAACCAGCTATAGAAAACTTTACAAGAAATTATGGCTTCTAAATCTACCGACAAAAAAAAAATCACAGTATGGAAGATCACATGGCATTTCTTGCCCACAAGAGTTAATCTACAGCACAGGAGGCTTATCGTTGATCCTAGTTGCCCACGATGTGGAGAAAGGGCTTAAACGATTGATCATCTTTTCCGAGAGTGTCCTGTTACAGTGGAAATTTGGTCAGTGTTGTTATTTCGGAATATGCTGGTTAATGATGACAGAAAGTTTGAACAGTGGCTTATCTGGGTTTGTGAGCAGCTAAACATGCATAACTTTAGGATCTTTTGTTGCGCTCTTTGGGCCATTTGGGGGGATCGAAACTCGAGAGTTCATAATCAGAAAGTTAGTACTGGAACAGAAATTGGAAACTTTATAAAAACTTATCTGGCAGAAATTGATGGACTGGGAGATAAAAGATTCGGCAAAATAGATCAACTACAGACGTGGACTTACCCACCTCAAGATGTTGTGAAGATTAACTTTGACGGCCATAATAACATTTCGGCGTCGAGAGTAGTGGTAAGGGATAATGAAGGGGTCGTTTTGTTCTCGTGGTCAAAAATACATAAAGAGGTCTATTCGGCTTTTGCCGTCGAGGCTCTTGCATGTAGGGAAGCTGTACAGATCGGGGTGAATCACTTCTGGCCGACAGTTCTCATTGAGGGAGACTCCTTATCAGTCATAAAAAAGCGTAAGAATCAGGCTCAAGACAGATCTATGATAAGCGCTTACATTCAAGATATTAAAATGATGGCATCAAGATCGAAGAAGTTTGATTTCCAGTATGTTTCAAGAACGGTGAACACCATCACACATGATATAGCTACGAAAGAGTTAATGAGGAACATAGGGTCTTACCAGGGCAGATCGGCACCGGAGCAGGATGAACAACAGAGGTTGAGAGAGGCGGTGCGTGAGCCAGACTGATGGAGGATTTCAGAGAGTAGTTTTCGGAAAGGAGAAGTCATGAAATGAAGGATCTGGAAGGGGGAGGCTTCTTCTGAAATGAAATCGGTTTTCAAGAAGGCATTATGGCGTGAGTGACGTTTGCAGATTTCAAGGCGTTTTGATTGGGTGATGGGTCGGTGGGTTTATTATTATTATTTTAAATTCAAATTAGGCTACATGTTACCCAAATATCTAGATATATTTTGAATTCACTTCATTTGTTTTGAACCGATTCGGGCCTTCGTAGTTGGGCTCCGGACATTTTCTGTTTGGTTTGGTTTATTTGTTTTAGTTCCTTTTAGTATAATAAAAAGCCCAATCAATATTTTTCAAAAAAATATATATAGATTTTGGGTAAAAAAAATTTAAATACTTAAATACATCAAAATAAAAATATTAAATGCACTCAAATTGTTTATTGCAGTATTATCATTTTTCTTAAGTTGGTATCGAGTTAACTTATAACACTAACTCAATTAACGATATTATCAATATATATATATATATATACAAACAATGTGGTTGAAACAATTTGTATAATAACTTTGAAATGTATAATGAAAATCAAAATAATGCTTTTGTCTAAATGGTAAAGAAAATATTTTATAAATGTTGGTGGCATGAGTTCAAGTTTATTTATCAGGTTTTATTAAAAATATGAAAGGAAAAAAGTACCCTCATGATAATATGATTTATTTATACATAGAAGGATATTTTCATAAGTCTCTTGATCGAGTTGGAACCTAATTACGAGCGTGTCTAGTAATGCTTAAAAAAAACACTTTTGGAAGAAAAGTTATGCTAAACAAGTAACTTTTAACTGAAATGAGTGACTTTTCAAAATCAATTTTATTCAGAAGCTAAATTTTTTAGCTTTTCTTGAGCCAAAAACACTTCTGGAAGCATTATTACCTTTTCATCCCTCCATTTCTCTTCTCCCATTTTTCAATTACTTCAAATTGCAAATGCTAATATAAAATTTTTAATATTTATATTTGGTATATAAATATTACCCCTTTTTCAAACTTTAATTCAAATACATGTAATATTTTATTTTGTTAGTGTTGGGATCGACCCAATTAAGTAACAAGTAAAAAAAATAGCGGAATAAATTGCTAAATTGAACACACAAATTTAACGTAGAAAAACCCTTCCAAAGAGGATAAAAAACCACGGGCAAAGATAATTTTACTATAATGGCAAAAGAACTAAGAGTACAAAAGATGGAGATAAAAACTAATCCCTGAAAACTCGAAAAAAAAAGAACCCTCAAAACGTAAACACAAAATTCTCTAAATGTGTTATGAGTTCTAATCTCTAATTTTCTAATGTTGTAAAAGAGCATATTTATAGGCTAAATTCATAGGTTAAATAATAATAAAATAATCTAGACTAATCAAAGTTTGATTGAAACAAATAAACAGAGTTTAACTGAAAGATTATTTCTCAAATTTGAATGATATAGGAGTCATACTCAACAAATCTCCACCTTGACTCATATTTCCACAACGCCATATTTGCCAAAGCTTGCCACGAGCCTATTTTTAACTATGCTAGGAATTAATTGAGTCGAATTTATGCTTAGAAACTAGAAGACTTCTAGCTTTCGACCTGTACACTGCCAAATCAAAATTAACTCGGGTCTAATTTTCACAAACACAGTGCCCTAACTTTTTAAAACCTGCATCCAAAAGAAAACCTCTCTTCAACGAAACGGTCATAACTTTTTCCCTCCTATGACCAAGTTGCTGTAACATCCTGAAATTGGGCCTAGTAGGATTGGGCCTTGGGCTTTAGAGAAAAATTGGAATATCAACTTATTACTTGTGTTAGCTCGGGTAAAATTTTGTGTGTTAGCATAGTCTTGTGAAGGCTTGATTTTATTTAGGAAGCTAGAATAAATTTTAGTTTGGCTTATTTAATGAAAAGGATTAAATGAGCTTGACACATAAGTTAATTTAAGTGTTCAATTAAAGCACAAGAGGAGTTAGTGGCAAGTTGGTTAAGGAGCTTGAAAGGGTGCTTGAGGTTAGTGGTTCGAGTATCAAGGAAAGCATTTTGAGGATTTTTATTTCATCATAGCATTTATGGACGGTCAAACCTTATTCATGATAGGTTGGACTATTTCTTTTGGTAAGTTGAATTTATGATTAAGGAAAGCTTGATTTTGGGGATAAGAATCTTGAAGTTAAGGAAGGTTGGGGAGACATAAGGCTAGACTTTAGGATGATGTTTTGGAAAGTTTTCCTAGGCTTTAGTGCATGTATGTGGACGGCATGGGTGTCTAGGAGGGTGGCAGAATGTTGTTAGGTGGTTTGGAGGGGATAGTTGGTCAACTTTTCTTTTTGTGCATCTTTTTGCACTTTGTTTTTCCTCTCCAAAAACTCTTTCTTTTGGCCGAATGTAGCTTATGCTTTTGTGCAAATTTTGCTTGTGATTTAGCCTTTATTTTGTTTGAACCAAATACCATTTCCTTTCTTTCATTTTATCCTTTTGAACCGAAACAACATTGGTACTTTTGTGCACTTTTCTTTTTGGCAAATAAGGAGTTGGCCGAATCTCTCAACCCCATTTTCTCTCTAATTCTTTTTCTTCCTTTTTGGCCGAAACTCTCCTCTCCAAACTCCCTTTTCTTTTCTCCATTGTTGCTAAAATCGAACCTCTCTCTCTCTCTCTCTCTTTCATTCTCTTTTCTATTCACATATTTTCTTCTCTCATAACCAAATTGCCGAAACTCCCTACTTCCTTTTAGTCTTTGTTTTGACCGAATATTCAAGGGTAGACTCTCTTGGTTTCTTCAATCGATTTTGGAAAAGAGTAAGTATTCTTGACCGATTTTCCTATTATTTCTTTCTCCTTTCTATATCACTTTTTGTGGACATAGGCCGAATCTTTGGGAATTGGTTTGCAAGGTTCTAATCATTCTAGAAATCGATTTCATTTAGGCTTCTCGGGACGTTGGAAGCAATCAATCTAAGCCTCGTTTCTTTGTCAATCGATTTGGGTAAGTTTAGGTAAGACTTGGTATTTCGAAGTGATAACTCATTGGATTTAGTGATATGGCCGAATGGCCTTTGTTTATAATTTAAGTGTTGGCCGATTGTAGGACAAAGTGATCTAGTGCGGTAGATCAGATTATTGGAAGTTAGTTCTTGCGTTGGTGAAAGGTGTGTATCTTACACACTTTATAACTTGGGTTATATATGTATTCATGTGTGTTTTATAACTAATCATATTATGAAAGTTGAAAAAACGATGAGTTTTGGATATGATACCTTGATGGTATGAATGAGGATTCGGGTAAGTCCGTTTCGATATGTTGTTAATACATGTGGATTGAAATCATGATCTATGATTTATGGTATTATTATATGATTCATATTAAAGTGTATTAACATGATTTGGTTATCTATTGCATTGGTATGGGCAATATGAGAGGAGGGGGAAGATTAATATCGTGTCGACGGACACCAGAGATTTGGTATCTCCAGTGATTTGGTATCACATTCGTGTCTTCGGACACCAGAGGTTTGGCACCTCATAGCGTCTCGTCCCTGTGGTTAACACCATCGTGGGTTGGCCCCACTTTTGAGATATGGGATCGACGCCAGTGATTTGGTATCACACGTGGGTTGGCCCCACAACTTGATGATTTGTGACTTCGGTCACAAGTGGTTTGGCACCACCAGTGGTTTGGCACCACCAGTGATTTGGTATCACATTTGTGTCTTTGGACACCAGAGGTTTGGCACCTCATAGCGACTTGTCCCTGTGGTTAACACCACCGTGGGTTGGCCCCACTTTTGAGATATGGGATCGTCTGCCAGTGATTTGGTATCACATGTGGGTTGGCCTCACAGATGGATTATTCCTGACTTCGGTCACCAGTGATTTGGTATCACATACACACTTTATAACTTGGGTTATATATGTATTCATGTGTGTTTTATAACTAATCATATTATGAAAGTGGAAAAAACGATGAGTTTTGGATATGATACCTTGATGGTATGAATGAGGATTCGGGTAAGTCCGTTTCGATATGTTGTTAATACATGTGGATTGAAATCATGATCTATGATTTATGGTATTATTATATGATTCATATTAAAGTGTATTAACATGATTTGGTTATCTATTGCATTGGTATGGGCAATATGAGAGGAGGGGGAAGATTAATATCGTGTCGACGGACACCAGAGATTTGGTATCTCCAGTGATTTGGTATCACATTCGTGTCTTCGGACACCAGAGGTTTGGCACCTCATAGCGACTTGTCCCTGTGGTTAACACCACCGTGGGTTGGCCCCACTTTTGAGATATGGGATCGTCTGCCAGTGATTTGGTATCACACGTGGGTTGGCCCACAGATGGATTATTCGTGACTTCAGTCACCAGTGATTTGTTATCACATTTGTGTCTTTGGACACCAGTGGTTTGGCACCACCAATGGTTTGGTACCACACGGGGTAGAAAAGGAGTTATGGATGGCTAGGTTGGGTGCATTATACATATATATTGCTTTGTGACATACCAGATTCGGTCGTGGCGTATTGACTTACCAGATTCGATTCTCTCAAAAATATTTTCCTTAGTGACATACCAGATTCGGTCGTGGCGTATTGACCGGGTTTGGGGTGTTACAAATTGGTATCAGAGCTAAGTTCAAAAGCTCGGTTGTGGGCCCGAGGCCCAAAATGATTTAAAGAATGGTTTTTAAAATGTTATTGTTGAAAATTATATGGTTGGAAAGACATGGCCCCGAGTCTCCGGCATCAATCCGCCCGGGTAAGTACATCAAACTATTGATTTTGATAATATGATGATGATGATGATATGATTGTGTAGTAGTAGGAACTACTTTAGAGACCCAAAACTATAGGTTTTGTGTACTCGCGAAACAACCTCTTATAGAAACTTTTTCATAAAACTGTGCTTTAAAGAAAGTGGAATATTGATTAATTCATAAAACTTTTAAATTAGATAAGACGAGACGTTAGACATGAGTACTCGAGGTCGAGGTCGTGTTATGCGTGGACGTGGTCGAGGTAGGATGGCTGTGTCTGAGCCAGTGAGGTCGGGTCAAGGATCCGAGAATGAGGTACCACCAGTTCCACCACCAGTGGTTGGAGTTGAGCATCAGGACCAAACGGGAGATGACGCAGTATCTCAGGCGATGCTGCGAGTTCTGGAGAGGGTAACTGGAGTAGGTGGAGGCGCGGGAGCTCGGAAATCAGTACCTGAGCGACTCCGAGCCAACGGAGCCGAGGTATTCGAGGTGTTTCGGGTGTAGCTCCCAGTTCGGCTGAATATTGGCTAGAGGCGACGGAGCGAATCATGGATGATCTGGATCTGAATGCCGAGGAAAAGCTGAAAGGGATTGTATCGCTTCTTCGTGATGAGTCATATCAGTGGTGGCTCACGGTTCAGAATGGTACTGCGGCGGAGGATCTCACTTGGGACTACTTTAAGGCAGCGTGTCTGAAGAAGTATATCGGGTCTAGTTATGTTGATGCGCAGCGTAAGGCATTCCTGAGTTTGGTCCAAGGGAGTAAATCCGTATCAGAATATGAGGCTGATTTTTTAAGATTGAGCCGGTATGCTGGAGGTATTGTGGCTTCAGAGCACGAGCGATGTGTTCGATTCGAAGATGATTTGAAGGACGAGCTGAGATTGTTGATTGCTCCACATCAGGAGCGAGAGTTTGCTGCTTTGGTTGAAAAGGCTAAGATAGCCGAAGGAATAAAGGAATCTGGAAGACAGAGTTACGACCGGAATAAGCATAAGAGAGGCTTTGAATCATCTGGGTCGACCGAAGATTCTCAAAAAAGGGTTAGGCAGAATGGGCCGAATCAGTCTGGGAGGCCTGTTACTGCTAATCAGGGTCCAGCACGGTGTAACCGATGTGGGAAATTTCATTGGAGCGAATGTTGGACCGGAGAGAAAGGATGTTTCGAATGTGGTTTGCTGGATCATCGTGTGAGAGATTGTCCACGTAAGCAAGCCAGGAATCAGTCTGAGGGTCATGGTCGTGCTCAGTTCAGAAATGAGGGACCGCCACCACAGAAGGGTCGTGATAACGGTAGAGGAGGTAATGGTTTTGGTCGAGTTCGCGGAGCATCGGGCAGAGGTGCAGGCAACACTGAGGCAAGACAGCCTGGGTTGGTGTATGCAGCGAGACGTCGAGAGGAGGGCGACGCACCGGATGTCATCACCAGTATGTGCTTGATCATTGGATTTCCATATACTGCTTTGATTGATGTGGGTTGACGTATTCAAATGTTGTTAGTAGTATAGTAGTTTTATTAAGATCAGAGTGCGCAGCAAGAGCGTAGTGTGGCGAGATAGGAGGTACGACTGTTAGTTAGTTGGAAATTTCGAGGACGAAATTTCTTTAAGGAGGGTAGAATTGTAACATCCCGAAATTGGGCCTAGTAGGATTGGGCCGATTGGGCCGTGGGCTTTAGGAAAATTTGAGTATTATTTGTGTTGGCTTTGGTATGAACTTTGTGTGTTAGCATAGTCTTGTGAAGGCTTGATTTTATTTAGGAAGCTATAATAAATTTTAGTTTGGGTTATTTAATGAAGTGGAGTAAGTGAGCTTGACACTTAAGTTAATTTAAGTGTTCATTTAAAGCACATGTGGAGTTAGTGGCAAGGTGGTTATGATGCTTGGATAGTTGCTTGAGGTTAGTGGTTCGAGTAGCAAGGAAAGCATTTTGAGGATTTTTATTTCTTCATAGCATTTATGGACCGTCAAACCTTATTCATGATAGGTTGGACTATTTCTTTTGGTAAGTTGAATATATGTTTAAGGAAAGCTTGATATTGGGGATAAGATTCTTAAAGTTAAGGAAGGTTGGGAGAGCATAAGGCATGATATAAGGAATTGGTTTTGGAAAGTGTTGGGTGGATAGATTTGACTTGGGAGACCATGTATGTGGACGGCATGTAAGGCTAGGGGGTGGCCGAATTTTGATAGGTAGTTTGGAGGGGAATTGGTTAGTCATTTTAGCATTTTTGTGCATCTTTGGCATTTTTCTTTTCCTCCCCAAAGCTCTCCTCTTTGGCCGAATATGTCTTGTGCATTTTGGTGCATTTTGCTTTTGATTTTAGCCTCTTTTTGTTGAATCAAATGATACCATTTACATTTCTTTCATTTGCTCTTTTGAAACCGAAACTATAATCTATCTTTGTGCATTTTTGTGCACTTTCTTTTTGGCAAAGAAGTGTTTGGCCGAATCTCTCCCACATCTTTCTCTTTTTCTTTCTTTCAATATTGTTCAAATCACTTTTTCCTCCTATTCTCTCTTGGCTGAAACTTCCATCTCTCCATCTCTCTTTACTTTCTTTTATTTTAAGCCATAAACATTTCTTTTCCATTGAAATCTCTTCCATCTTCTTCTTTTGTTTTCCTTTCTCTTTCTCAACTTTAATTGAATCCTTGTTGTTAATACAAATCAACCATAGCTGAACCTTCATCCTCTCTTTTAGTCTTTGTTTTGGCCGAATATTCAAGGGTAGACTCTCCTTGGTTTTCTTCTATTGATTTTGGATAAAAAGGGGTAAGTGTTCATGGACGTTTTCTTTCTTTTCTTTCTCGTTTCTGTGATGTTTTCTTGTGGACAAAGGCCGAACCTTTGGGCATTGTTTTGCAAGGTTCTAACCATTTTTAGGATTCGATTATTCTCTTAGGCTCATTGGGATTACGGAAGCAATCGATTTAAGCCATTCCTTTAGCAAATCGAAGTTGGTAAGTCAAGTGGTAAGGATTCTATACTCTTAAAGTTGGTTGAGGAAGCCTAAGGTTATTTGGATTAAGTTATGTTGTTGGCCGAATGGTTTTCATTAAAATATTGTGATATGGCCGATTGTAGGACAAGGATCTAGTGCGGTAGATCGGATCTTCGGAAGTTAGTTTTGCTTTGGTGAAAGGTGTGTATCTTACACACTTTATAACTTGGGTTATATATGTATTCATGTGTGTTTTATAACTAATCATATTATGAAAGTGGTAAAAACGATGAGTTTTGGATATGATACCTTGATGGTATGAATGAGGATTCGGGTATGTCCGTTTCGATATGTTGTTAATACATGTGGATTGAAATCATGATCTATTGGTATTATTATATGATTCATATTAAAGTGTATTAACATGATTTGGTTATCTATTGCATTGGTATGGGCAATATGAGAGGAGGGGGAAGATTAATATCGTGTCGACGGACACCAGAGATTTGGTATCTCCAGTGATTTGGTATCACATTCGTGTCTTCGGACACCAGAGGTTTGGCACCTCATAGCGTCTCGTCCCTGTGGTTAACACCACCGTGGGTTGGCCCCACTTTTGAGATATGGGATCGTCTGCCAGTGATTTGGTATCACACGTGGGTTGGCCCCACAGATGGATTATTCGTGACTTCGGTCACCAGTGATTTGGTATCACATTTGTGTCTTCGGACACCAGAGATTTGGTATCTCTAGTGATTTGGTATCACATTCGTGTCTTCGGACACCAGAGGTTTGGCACCTCATAGCGTCTTGTCCCTGTGGTTAACACCACCATAGGTTGGCCCCACTTTTGAGATATGGGATCGACGCCAGTGATTTGGTATCACACGTGGGTTGGCCCCACAACTTGATGATTCGTGACTTCGGTCACCAGTGATTTGGTATCACATTCGTGTCTTCGGACACCAGAGGTTTGGCACCTCATAGCGACTTGTCCCTGTGGTTAACACCACCGTGGGTTGGCCCCACTTTTTAGATATGGGATCGTCTACCAGTGATTTGGTATCACACGTGGGTTGGCCCCACAGATGGATTATTCGTGACTTCGGTCACCAGTGATTTGGTATCACATTTGTGACTTCGGTCACCAGTGGTTTGGCACCACCAGTGGTTTGGTACCACACGGGGTAGAAAATGAGTTATGGATGGCTAGGTTGGGTGCATTATACATATATATGTTGCTTTGTTATAATTTGTGTAAGTATGTGGTAATTACCCGGGAGAGGGAATATGCACTGAGTCTTGGTGACTCACCTTCTCCCTTATCATTTCAGGTGATTCGTGTGATTGCGGATGAGGAACCGGATGAACTCGAGGAGGCCATGCAATAAATTTCAGTTCTACGTGAACTTTGGTTTGAGAACTTTACTTTATTTAAATTTGGTTTTATATTTTTATGAGTTTGTAATAAGGCCTCTTAAATTATGATTTTGGATTATATTTATGCTTTGGAATTGTTTTAAAATATGGCTTATAAATTACTTGGTTAATTTAATATTTGAGCCCAAAGTTTTCTAAACTACACAACGCGAGGGTTTTTAAAACGTTACCATCGGGTAACATAAATCATTTGATAATTTTAACAACTTAAGTGTTTTCGATAATTTAAATGATTTTCAAATGTTAAGTTTCTACATTCAAATGCAAATGGTTTTCAAAGTAATAATTCGAGTTTTCTTAAAATGATATAAATGTTTTCTAACCTATGATTTATTCACTTATTTTAAAGTTTTACGTAATTTCAAAGTAAATTATTAGTTTTAACTTATTATACACCTGATTTCTACAAATATAGAATTTCAAAGGGTTTTTCACAAAATTTTAATCATTAATTCGATTCTCTTCAAAATATTTTCCTCAGTGACGCACCAGATTCGGTCGTGGCGTATTGACCGGGTTTATATGATTTGAAAGGCATGGCCCCGAGTCTCCGGCATCAATCCGCCCTGGTAAGTACATCAAAACTGTTGATTTTGATGATTTGATAAGATGATGTTGGCATGACTGTGTAGTAGTAGGAACTACTTTAGAGACCCAAGACTATAGGTTTGGTATGCTCGCGAAACAACTTCTTATTAAACTTTTCATAAAACTGTGCTTTAAAGAAAGTGGAATAATGACTAATGCATAAAACTTATAAATTCGATAAGACGAGACGTTAGACATGAGTACTCGTGGTCGAGGTTGTGTTATGCGTGGACGTGGTCGAGGTAGGATGGCTGTGTCTGAGCCAGCGAGGTCGGGTCAAGGATCCGAGAATGAGGTACCACCTGTTCCACCGCCAGCGGTTGGAGTTGAGCATCAGGACCAAACGAGGGATGACGCAGTGTCTCAGGTGATGCTGCGAGTTCTTGAGAGGGTAGCTGGAGTAGGTAGAGGCGCGGGAGCTCGGAAATCTGTACCTGAGCGACTCCGAGCCAACGGAGCCGAGGTATTTCGAGGTGTTTCGGGTGTAGCTCCCAGCTCGGCTGAATATTGGTTAGAGGCGACGGAGCGAATCATGGATGATCTGGATCTGAATGCCGAGGAAAAGCTGAAAGGGATTGTATCGCTTCTTCGTGAGGAGTCATATCAGTGGTGGCTCACGGTTCAGAATGGTGCTGCGGCGGAAGATCTCACTTGAGACTTCTTTAAGGCAGCGTATCAGAAGAAATATATTGGGTCTAGTTACGTGGATGCGCAGCGTAAGGCATTTCTGAGTTTGGTCCAAGGGAGTAAATCCGTATTAGAGTATGAGGCTGAGTTCTTAAGATTGAGCCGTTATGCTGGAGGTATTGTGGCTTCGGAGCACGAGCGTTGTGTTCGGTTCGAAGATGGATTGAGAGACGAGTTGAGATTGTTGATTGCTCCATATCAGGAGCGAGAATTTGCTGTGTTGGTTGAAAAATCTAAGATAGCCGAAGGAATAAAGGAATCTGGAAGGCAGAGTTACGATCGGAATAAGCATAAGAGAGGATATGGATTATCTGGGTCGGACGAAGATTCTCAAAAAAGGGTTAGGCAGAGTGGGCCTAATTAGTCTGAGAGGCCTGTTACTGCTAATCAGAGACCAGCACAGTGTAAGCGATGTGGGAAGTTTCATTGGGGCGAATGTTGGACCGGAGGAAAAGGATGTTTCGAGTGTGGCTCGCTGGATCATCGTGTGAGGGACTGTCCACGTAAGCTAGCCAGGAATCAATCTGAAGGTCAAGATCGTGCTCAGTTCAGAAAGGAGAGACCGTCACTGCAGAGAGGTCGTGATAACGGTAGAGGAGGTAATGGTTCTGGTCGAGGTCGTGGAGCATCTGGCAGAGGTGTTGGCAACACTGATGCGAGACAGTCTGGTTTAGTGTATGCAGCGAGACGACGAGAGGAGGGCGATGCACCGGACGTCATAACCAGTACGTTCTTAATCTTTGGTGTACCATATATCGCTTTGATTGATGTGGGTTCGACGTATTCAAATGTTGTTAGTAGTATAGTAGTTTTATTAATATCAGAGTGCGCGGCAAGAACGTAGTGTGGTGAGATAGGATGTACGACTGTTAGTTAGTTGGAAATTTCGAGGACGAAATTTTCTTTAAGGAGGGTAGAATTGTAACATCCCGAAATTGGGCCTAGTAGGATTGGGCCTTGGGCTTTAGAGAAAAATTGGAATATCAACTTGTTACTTGTGTTAGCTCGGGTAAAATTTTGTGTGTTAGCATAGTCTTGTGAAGGCTTGATTTTATTTAGGAAGCTAGAATAAATTTTAGTTTGGCTTATTTAATGAAGTGGATTAAGTGAGCTTGACACATAAGTTAATTTAAGTGTTCAATTAAAGCACAAGAGGAGTTAGTGGCAAGTTGGTTAAGGAGCTTGAAAGGGTGCTTGAGGTTAGTGGTTCGAGTATCAAGGAAAGCATTTTGAGGATTTTTATTTCATCATAGCATTTATGGACGGTCAAACCTTATTCATGATAGGTTGGACTATTTCTTTTGGTAAGTTGAATTTATGATTAAGGAAAGCTTGATTTTGGGGATAAGAATCTTGAAGTTAAGGAAGGTTGGGGAGACATAAGGCTAGACTTTAGGATGATGTTTTGGAAAGTTTTCCTAGGCTTTAGTGCATGTATATGGACGGCATGGGTGTCTAGGAGGGTGGCCGAATGTTGTTAGGTGGTTTGGGGGGATAGTTGGTCAACTTTTCTTTTTGTGCATCTTTTTGCACTTTGTTTTTCCTCTCCAAAAACTCTTTCTTTTGGCCGAATGTAGCTTATGCTTTTGTGCAAATTTTGCTTGTGATTTAGCCTTTATTTTGTTTGAACGAAATACCATTTCCTTTCTTTCATTTTATCCTTTTGAACCTAAACAACATTGGTACTTTTGTGCACTTTTCTTTTTGGCAAATAAGGAGTTGGCCGAATCTCTCAACCCCATTTTCTCTCTAATTCTTTTTCTTCCTTTTTTTCCGAAACTCTCCTCTCCAAACTCCCTTTTCTTTTCTCCATTGTTGCTAAAATCGATCTCTCTCTCTCTCTCTCTTTCATTCTCTTTTCTATTCACATATTTTCTTCTCTCATAACCAAATTGCCGAAACTCCCTACTTCCTTTTAGTCTTTGTTTTGACCGAATATTCAAGGGTAGACTCTCTTGGTTTCTTCAATCGATTTTGGAAAAGAGTAAGTATTCTTGACCGATTTTCCTATTATTTCTTTCTCCTTTCTATATCACTTTTTGTGGACATAGGCCGAATCTTTGGGCATTGGTTTGCAAGGTTCTAATCATTCTAGAAATCGATTTCATTTAGGCTTCTCGGGACGTTGGAAGCAATCAATCTAAGCCTCGTTTCTTTGTCAATCGATTTGGGTAAGTTTAGGTAAGACTTGGTATTTCGAAGTGATAACTCATTGGATTTAGTGATATGGCCGAATGGCCTTTGATTATAATTTAAGTGTTGGCCGATTGTAGGACAAAGTGATCTAGTGCGGTAGATCAGATTATTGGAAGTTAGTTCTTGCGTTGGTGAAAGGTGTGTAACTTACACACTTTATAACTTAGTTCATATTTGTATATATGTGTGTTAAATAACTTTTCATGTTGTTAAAGCTGAAATGATGGGATTTTGGTATGATACCATGATGGTATGAATGAGGATTCGGGTAAGTCCGTTTCGATATGTTGTTAATACATGAGGATTGAAATCATGATCTACGATTTATGAGATTTTGTTATATGATTCATATCAAAGTATATTGACATGATTTGTTTATATATTGCATTGGTATGGGCAACATGAGAGGAGGGGGAAGATTGTGACTTCGGTCACCAGTGATTTGGTATCACATTTGTGTCTTCGGACACCAGAGATTTGGTATCTCCAGTGATTTGGTATCACATTCGTGTCTTCGGACACCAGAGGTTTGGCACCTCATAGCGTCTTGTCCCTGTGGTTAACACCACCGTGGGTTGGCCCCGCTTTTGAGATATGGGATCGACGCCAGTGATTTGGTATCACATGTGGGTTGGCCCTACAACTTGATGATTCGTGTCTTCGGACACCAGTGGTTTGGAACCACCAGTGATTTGGTATCACATTCGTGTCTTCGGACACCAGAGGTTTGGCACCTCATAGCGACTTGTCCCTGTGGTTAATTCTACCGTGGGTTGGCCCCACTTTTGAGATATGGGATCGTCTGCTAGTGATTTGGTATCACACGTGGGTTGGCCCCACAGATGGATTATTCGTGACTTCGGTCACCAGTGATTTGGTATCACATTTGTGACTTCGATCACCAGTGGTTTGGCACCACCAGTGGTTTGGTACCACACGGGGTAGAAAAGGAGGTATGGATGGCTAGGTTGGGTGCATTATACATATATATGTTGCTTTGTTATAATTTGTGTAAGTATGTGGTAATTACCCGGGAGAGGGAATATGCACTGAGTCTTGGTGACTCACCTTCTCCCTTATCATTTCAGGTGATTTGTGAGATCGCGGATATGGAGCCGGATGAACTCGAGGAGGCCATGCAATAAATTTTGGTTCTACGTGAACTTTGGTTTGAGAACTTTACTTTATTTAAATTTGGTTTTATATTTTTATGGGTTTGTAATAAGGCCTCTTATATTATGATTTTGGATTATTTTTATGTTTTGATTATGTTTTAAAATATGGCTTATAAATTACTTGGTTAATTTAATAATTGAGCCCAAAGTTTTCTAAACTACACAACGCGATGGTTTTTAAAACGTTACCATTGGGTAACATAAATTAATTGACAAATTCAACAACTTAAGTGTTTTCGATAATCTAAATGATTTACAAATATTTAGTTACTACTATCAAATGTAAATGGTTTTCAAAGTAATATTTTGAGTTTTCTTAAAATGATTTAAAAATGTTTTCTAACCTATGACTTATTCAATTATTTTAAAGTTTTACGTTATTTCAAAGTAAATTATTAGTTTTAACTTATTTCTACAAATATAGAATTTCAAAGGGTTTTTCACAAAAATTTAATCGTTAACTCGTTTTTCTTCAAAATATTTTCCTCAGTGACATACCAGATTCGGTCGTGGCGTATTGACCGGGTTTGGGGTGTTACAAATTGGTATCAGAGCTAAGTTCAAAAGCTCGGCTGTGGGCCCGAGGCCCAAAATGATTTAAAGTATGTTCTTAAAATGTTCTGGTTTTAAAAATTATATGATTTGAAAGGCATGGCCCGAGTCTCCGGCATCAATCCGCCCTGGTAAGTACATCAAAACTGTTGATTTTGATGATTTGATATGATGATGTTGGCATGACTGTGTAGTAGTAGGAACTACTTTAGAGACCCAAGACTATAGGTTTGGTGTGCTCGCGAAACAACTTCTTATTAAACTTTTCATAAAACTGTGCTTTAAAGAAAGTGGAATAATGACTAATGCATAAAACTTATAAATTCGATAAGACGAGACGTTAGACATGAGTACTCGTGGTCGAGGTTGTGTTATGCGTGGACGTGGTCGAGGTAGGATGGCTGTGTCTGAGCCAGTGAGGTCGGGTCAAGGATCCGAGAATGAGGTACCACCTGTTCCACCACCAGCGGTTGGAGTTGAGCATCAGGACCAAACGGGGGATGACGCAGTGTCTCAGGCGATTTCATTTGTGTCTTCGGACACCAGAGATTTGGTATCTCCAGTGATTTGGTATCACATTCGTGTCTTCGGACACCAGAGGTTTGGCACCTCATAGCGTCTTGTCCCTGTGGTTAACACCACCGTGGGTTGGCCCCGCTTTTGAGATATGGGATCGACGCCAGTGATTTGGTATCACATGTGGGTTGGCCCTACAACTTGATGATTCGTGTCTTCGGACACCAGTGGTTTGGAACCACCAGTGATTTGGTATCACATTCGTGTCTTCGGACACCAGAGGTTTGGCACCTCATAGCGACTTGTCCCTGTGGTTAATTCCACCGTGGGTTGGCCCCACTTTTGAGATATGGGATCGTCTGCCAGTGATTTGGTATCACACGTGGGTTGGCCCCACAGATGGATTATTCGTGACTTCGGTCACCAGTGATTTGGTATCACATTTGTGACTTCGGACACCAGTGGTTTGGCACCACCAGTGGTTTAGTACCACACGGGGTAGAAAAGGAGATATGGATGGCTAGGTTGGGTGCATTATACATATATATTGCTTTGTTATAATCTGTGTAAGTATGTGGTAATTACCCGGGAGAGGGAATATGCACTGAGTCTTGGTGACTCACCTTCTCCCTTATATTTTCAGGTGATTCGTGAGATCGCGGAAATGGAGCCGGATGAACTCGAGGAGGCCATGCAATAAAAGTTGGTTTTTATATGAACTTCCATTTGGGTATTTTATTTTAATTTGGTTTTCATATTTTATGGATTTGTAATAAGGCCTGTTTAATTATGTTTTGGATTATTTATATGTTTTGGAATTGTTTTAAATTGGGCTTACAAATTACATGTTTGATAATAATTTGAGCATAAAGTTTTCTAAACTACAAAATGCGATGGTTTTTAAAACGTTACCATCGGGTAACATAAATCATTTGATAATTTTAACAACTTAAGTGCTTTCGATAATTTAAATGATTTTCAAAAATTAAGTTTCTACAATCAAATGCAAATGGTTTTCAAAGTAATAATTCGAGTTTTTCTTAAAATGATATAGCCTTTTCTAACTTATGATTAATTTACTTATTTTAAAGTTTTATGTAATTTCAAAGTAAATTTCAGTTTTAACTTATTTTCTACAAATAAAGAATTTCAATGAGTTTTTCACAAAATTTAATTGTTAATTCGATTCTCTCAAAAATATTTTCCTTAGTGACATACCAGATTCGGTCGTGGCGTATTGACCGGGTTTGAGGTGTTACAGTTGCCTCCGTTCCAAACAAGTTGACTTCGACACCGTAACGGACGAGGGACGTCCGATTTCATCGGTCACTGTAGAACCTTCCAGAATATAAAGACTGTAGGTTCTTTTACCTTTTAACAAAATGAGAGCTCCATGAGATACTTTAATGTCGCTCGACTCGATGTTGATTCTGCATCCTTTCAAGTCTAAAATACTCAATGAGATGAGATTCTTTCATAAATCAGGTACATACTTGACATCTGAGAGTGTCCTAATCATCCCATCGTATATCCTAATTTTAACAGTACCAATATCAATTACCTTACTAGATGAATCGTTTCTCATGCACACAACTCCACATTCAACCGAACTGTATGTGGAGAATCATTCTCTATTGGGATACATGTAGAAAGAACATCTCGAGTCTAGGATCCACTCGGACGTGAGCTTGGAGTTATCGCTCATTGACACTAACAAGAAATCATCATTGCTTTCATCGGCAAAATTAGCACCGGCTACATCTTCCTCGTTACTATCAGCAGCTCTTTTGTTTCGTAGTTTATAACAATCTGCTTTGATGTGACCTAACTTTTTACAATAGCGACACATTTTGTCTCGTTTCTTTGATGTTACCAAAACGGAAGCTTGCTTATCTGCCTTCCTATCCAAACCAAACTCATTGTCAAGTTTGTCTCTACTCAACAAATGACCATTCACATATTCGAATGAGAGTTTGTCTCTACCATAAATTAGGGTTTCCCTGAAAGACTTGTATGAATGGGGTAAAGAGTACAATAATAACATAGCCTGATCTTCATCGTCAATATGAACCTCAACGTTCTTTAAATCATTTAAAAGAGTAATGAATTGACTAATGTGATCTCTAAGAAGCTCACATTCGTTCATGCGAAACATAAATAGACGTTGTTTCAACACTAAATGGTTAGCTAGAGACTTAGTCGCATAAAGAGTTTCTAACCTTTTCCACAAGGCGGATGAGGTTTTCTCCATCAATATTTTCTGCAATGTCGTATTCACGAGGCACAACTGGATTGCAGACAAGGCCTTTTCATCAAGCTCTTCCCATTTTGTTTGATTTAGATTCTCAGACTTTTTCCCGGTAACAACCTTTTTCAAGCCTGTTTGAACTAGAATTGTCATCATTTGAACTTGCCACAGATTGAAATTTGTCTCACCATCGAACTTCTCAATTTCAAACCTTGTTGTTGCCATCTCTGAATGGATTGATCTATGAAAATTGAATTAGCTCTGATACTACTTGTTGGGATCGACCCGATTAAGCAACAAGTAAAAAAAATAGCGGAATAAATTGAAAATTTGAACACACAAATTTAACGTGAAAAAACCCCTCCAAAGAGGATAAAAAACCACAAGCAAAGATAATTTTACTATAATGGCAAAAGAACGAATAGTACAAAAGATGGGGATAAAAACTAAACCCCGAAAACCCAAAAACAAAAAACCCTCAAAACGTAAATACAAAATTCTCTAAATGTGTTATGAGTTCTAATCTCTACTTTTCTAAGGTTGTAAAAGAGCCTATTTATATGTTAAATTTTTAGGTCAAATAATGATAAAATAATCTAGACTAATCAGAGTTTGATTGAAACAAATAAACAGAGTTTAACTGAAAGATTATTTCTCAAATTTGACTGAAATAAGAGTCATACTCAACAGTTATGTTTATGTTTTCTATGTTATGTTAATATCTAATATGTTTATATTCAAATCACATTTTAAAATAAAATAATTAATTAAAAATAAAAAAAATTATTAAAATAATACAAATGTCTTCATATCTAATTACAAATATTTAATGGTTATATTTGAATATTTAAAATATAATTATATATTCTAATTAAATTTTATAAATAATTAATATTAATTGATTAAAAATATTTAAAATTTTATATTTCATATATTAAAATAATAACAATAAGTTATAATAAATTATTTTTTATATTCTTACTAAAATATCATATTATTAACTAGTTTGAACATTATTTAAATGCATCTTTATTACTTTATAATATCATGTCTAAAATGAACATTTTATTTCTCAAAAGCACTTTTTGACAGAAATACTAGACACTTAAATCTTAAACCGAAATTTTCAAAAGCACTTTTTCACGGCACTTTTCAAAAACAATACTAAACTAGCTCTAAGAATGACAGAAACTCAATCAAAAATTTAAATAATAGTAAAAATTGAAAATTTTAGAATTGGAGATAAGTTGGAGAAATTGAAAGCAAATATAAAAGGTTAAATTTTGCTATTAGTCCTTGTACTTTGCAAGAGAGGTGGGTTTATTCCTCATGCTTTATTTTGACAATTTTAACCCTTGTACTTTTTTAATCGAAAAAAATTAGTCTCTATACTTTTTGAATTTTGAAATTTTAGTCTTAATTCAAACAAAAAACAATTAAATTAACAAAAAATAATTAAATTTGTTTGGTTAAATTCAATTACTTGTCCTAGCGTAAAATTGTAAATTTAGTCTATATTCTCCAATTGGATCATTGTAAGTCTCAATAGTTTTTTAAAACTTAAAATTGGAAATTAACTGGATTCTTAGTAAGTAATATGTAGAAATAAAAAGCTAACATGGTAATACACGTAATAATATGTTTGTCGCATTAGATTTTGGGAATAACAGAACTTAATAAATTTAACAATTACCATTTTAATGAAGACAAAAATTTGAAAAGTATAGAAACTAAATCCACAGCTTTCATAAAATACGACTTAACCAATATAAAATAACATATTGAGTTGAGGCTGGACCGATGACGTTAAAGTCTAATACAAGAGAAATTATTTTTAAGAATATTTTTCACCACGTCATTCATAATCTCATCCAATTAAAAAGTGACACGTCATTTTTTTTTCACATCATATATTTATTTGGACTAAACAGGAACACAACTATTGGAATGGATTTTGAAGCCCAAAGAAGCACCCGATCCAAAACTACTTCTAAAGAAAAATTGCCAAGTTTACTTTGGGCTCCATGATTAACATCCTTTTCCATTATTGGTTAAAACAAAATTATAAAAAATGTATAAACTCCTCTGTATTAAATCTGCGCTGGTTCCTACTTATTGAAAGAATTTAGATAAAATATTAAAACTCAAATAAAAAAATTACACAAAAGAAATCAAAATATGAGTCTAATCTCATCTTAATAAAATGTTTTATATATATAGTTAACGATTTAATGCATTGTGAGTAGAATTACAAAAATTTAGAGTAGAAGCCTTTTATAAACATTAAAAATAAATTAAAATAGACGTACAAAACCATAAAAAAACTCCACTAATAGTTTGACAAAATACTATATATTTAATACTTCTAGTTCTATTTTAACCATTTTATTATTAAAAATATTTTAAACCATTTTACATGTAGTGGCTAATCCTGTAAGCCTCAAATCTCCACCTTATCTCTCAGTCTCATGTCTAAAGTCCGAACACTCACTAACCTTTGGCTCTCTTCTCAATCCTCACGCCATTTTGCACGCATTTGCTGTGTAAGTATCATTTGCATCTTCTATCTTATTGAGGCTAAAATCTATCGATCTTTGAAATATTTGAAACTTCATGTAATTGAATTGTGGGAGTTTGCTATGGAGATTTAGGGTTCCATATGATATTTTGTAATTACAGCTAAGAGGTTTTTTATTTTTTGGTTTGGGCCAATAATTATAGATATGATTTTATTTAATAATTTTTCAATAAGAAAAAAATGTGTTAGTTAAGCCAGATCATATTTGAATACAAAAACATTGGTCATAATTCAGGTCTAAGTGGACACAACAAAAGCACTTTCATTCACCCAACTCTAACAAGACCTAACCTACAGACATGTATACTCTGTTTCATCCAATGATTTACTTGGGAACTAGAAATATTGGGATGCACACACACAATCTGTTTCATCCAATTGGAAGAAGGGTATAACCGAAGGCATAAAAAACAAGAATCTCTTGTTGGAAAATATGAATATTACATATATAATAATGGTAATTACATGTTATTATTTACTATCATGATAGGTTAATTTAGTAATCTAATTTAATTAGAATTTTATTGAGCTTTAATTATTAAATAAAATATCGGTTAAATATGTGTAGGTCCCAAATAAATCTAACAGCCCTCCCCCATGCATGCATGCATGCCTATGGAACTTATTCATTTTGGTCTTGGGTTTAATAATGTATGGAATATGGTAAGTTGGTGGTTGACAAAAAGTTTAGAATGAGGCCAATTGGTGAATTGCAAACACAATGTTTTAAATGCTCCACTTTTATTACATTCGGAATTTAGCATACTTCTCAATATTAAAAAGGCCTGGACATGGAGCTTCTTCAATCAGGCACCACGAATGGTAATGAAGAATCCGAATCCATGTGCCCTTTAGCCACCACTCAGATTACAGATATTATTGTTTATTCTCAAAAACACAAGTACTGTAGCCTAAATTAATTAAAATAAACCAAGGTAATTAAATCCCACTTGATGTCTTGCTCTTTTTCTTTCTTTCTTTAGCTGTTGTAGCCATTGGTGCGCTCCTTGACATGGAATCCGCCAGCGGTTGGTTTTCGATGGAGGGCAAGGTGAACACCAGGGTCATGGTGACTGCATGAAGAATTGTAGACAATTGAGTTATTAACGCCTTGCACATTGCTGTTCATAAATGCATTCATAGGCATTGTGTTTGATCCGTTGCTCTTGCCCTTCATCTTCCCATCCCCATCCTCGCTGCTGCTGTAGCTATGGTAGTCAGTGCCGTCGCTTCCAATCCTAGAAGAATTCGCCAACCGATGAGGACTGCCCTGAAAACCATTCTTATGGGGTGACTTGATCAACTCCATGAAAGCACCTTTGTTCTCACCAGCAATTGTTATGACCCTCATACCGGCATCCTCTGAATCCGAAGGGAACTTCTTCCCATTACCCTTCTCCTTCGTGTCTCCATACTTGGACGGTTCTTTCTTTCCATGAGTGCTGGGGTCGCGAGTGTCACCAACATCCTTTTGTGGGGCACCAAAAAGCCCCCTGGGCTTTTCAATCATCTTTTGAACGAGCACAGTCTTTTGCTCTGCCTCAACAGGGATCTTGGGTTCAAGCTCAGCTTGACCTCTCAACTGGGGAGGTGGGAGAGTCAAAGGTGAAGGTGGTGGAGCAGTTGGCGCTTTGATCTTTGTCGATTGAACTGGAGACTGCATGGCAGGTTTTACTGTTGGTATTGTTGACGCTTTGGGGCTGGCCACACGATTCGTAGTGGTCATAGAGGGGGCAGGTTTTGGGGTTGTGGAATTTGTCACCGATGTTGTAGTTGGGGCTGTCTTGGCTGGAGAAGAAGTTGGTGCAGAGACAGCAGTTGCAACTGTCCTGGCTGGAGAAGTTGGAACAGAGGCCGTAGTTGCCACGGACTTGGCTGGGGAAGATGGAACAGAGGCAGTAGTTGCCACTGGCTTGGCTGAAGGAGAAGGCAATGACGCAGGTGTGGTTTGTTTCGGTGGAGAAGTTGTTGGCCTCGCTGCAGTTGGCGAGGTTTTAACCGGGGAATTAGGCACTGAAGCAGTTTTGGGACTAGCTTCTTTTCTATCAGAAGGGGAAGACGGCTGAGATGTTCTACCAACAGAAACAGGTGATGTTGGAACAGAAGAAGCACCACCCACAGGTCTGAATGCAGGTCGAATAGTGGCAGATCGTTGCGGGGCTGAAGCGGCCGCGGATTCAGGTGTTGGAGTAGGTGCTTGGGGTGCTGGCCTTGAAATGGATGCTAAACGAAACCATGGACGAGTTGGTTGGTTCGACATAATTGGGAGAGTTTCGAAAAGATTTTAAGATCTAAGCCTGCAAAACTATAAGAACTAGAAATGATGAAAGAATGGAGACATACACAAATGGCTACCACAAATGTGCTTATATAGTAATCCAGGTTCAACTATAAACAGGAATTTGGGGGAAAGGAAAAAATAAAAATAAAAAAAGGAAAATATATCACGAGAAAATGTCCCCGAGCCGTAAACCCATACCAAAGAGACAAAGAAAGGCATCCGACAATAGCAACTAATACTATACATAACAGCTGAGCTGACAAAAGTTAATATCTTACGGTAGGTATCAAATGGAGTAGTTTACAAGATTTTCTTTTTCTCAAGGCAGAATCTATTGCCTGCTGGGGGATTCATCCACTTCAAAACCTTCATTTCTGCAGACTCCTCTGCCGACTCCCCGTTCCAATCATATCTACCCCTTTAATCTCAATGTCAACAACTTGAAGTAAGAATTTTTGTGCAGTCATTTTAACCACGGCCCATAGAAAATGAATTTTCTTTTTAAAAGATGTCCTTTCAAGTTTGGAATCCCTTAGGTACCTGATCTTATTGGACTGGACCATTTTCAATTGCTCATCCAACAAGGCAATTTTAATTCCATTCCTTGCAGATATGGAAATTATTCTTAAATTAGGGCCATGGAATTCATTAAAGATTATTGATCAGTTTCAGTAACATTTTTAAGGAAAAAAGAAATCCTTTATCATACATTGCATGACCTTTCTTTTTTTCTTTTTGAACGAAATACATTGCATGATTAATTTTGTACAATGTTCATTTTCTTATGCATTTGCTGAAGCCGCAGTCGTTTTACTTTCTCCCACGATCACTGCGGCCGCTCCTTTTTGCGTAAATGAGCTGGGTGGCATATATTTCCTCTTGCACTTACCATATATATATTCTTAACGATTCACATTGCAAACACTTGTTCAGCGATTCTTTATGTCCCACTTAGAATTCAGACAGCTAATTCTTAACTAAGATTCTTGCAATTGCTCCAGAAAATTTGATGCTTCCTTCTGACTTTGCTTGCGGATATTGCTTAAGAACACACACCTTGGTCGTTTTCATGATCCTCCGGGGAGAGGGTTTTTTAATATTACTGTATGTACCCAGTTGTTTGACTTGAGTAACTAAGAAAATTAGAGGGTGTTTAGCCTTGTCGCAAAAGAGAAGAAACGAATTCTTATGGTGGGACCTGGGAATATTTCTTTTTAATAAACCCTATAATTAAATTCTAGCATGAGGTCATATCATATTAGATTCGTGCAGCTTGGGCGTAAAACACCACAAGTTTTACAAAGTTGAGTCCTCCATCTTTTAAATAATGATATCTTATTAAAAAAGTTGATCAAGTAGTGGCGCAGTATAAGCACAACACAAAATACTTAACTAATAAATATGTCAAAACCCATATTGCCAAATGCTTTGCAGGTTAATTGTCAATTCTCTATTCTATTTCCATTGAGCCTCCAAATGCACATAATAACAAGCTTCGGCAATATAGTTTCTTCGTATACAAATTCTCTGATATCGACTTGTTCTCTTTCTCAATTCATTTAAGCGCTTGAATCATGTGATCCAAGTACCGAATCAGCATACCGGTATCCATTCCTTGAAACCCCAAGGCCACCAATAAAACACTATTGATTCCTTTCGTAATCATTTTCAAACGCAACATCATTTGCAATTTAAACAATAACATCTCCTCAACTTTACACAACAATTGGATTTAGTCTCGAAGAAATTTAATGATAAAACCTCCCCTATATAGACACTTGATTGAAAAGTTGTTGGTCTCTATTTTAGTGAAATTAAAGATTGATATTGATTGTACTTGTACAAGCCTTATATGCATATATAAATCCGCGATTTATTTAAGTTAATTAGGATGAGAAAGTGAGACCATTTTATTTGTTCAATCCATAACAATTTGTGAGCGCAAAAATTATAAGCAAAATTGAATTGTATTCATCAATCTACCTCTAAGTTTTCAGGTCTAGTTCAAAGTATAGGAATGAATTGCAACTTAATTAGCGAATCATAGTGTAACAACTCAATTTTTAGACAGTGTTGGAAAATGCAATTTCGGAGTCCAATTCCGTAAACCAAGTTAGTAAAATTATGAATAGAAAGGTTTAGGAAGTCAGTATCAATGAACAATTAAGTAATTAAATCGAGAAAATTATTAATTATAGTACAAGATTAAATTGTAAAGTTCAACCGCTATTAAATTTTAATATAAGAAATGATTGAGAACTTAATTAATAATTAACCAAGGACCTAAATGGTTATTAAATCTCTGGTTGTATGTGGTTGTGCATCCACTTAATTTCATTACGTAAGGTTATCTCACACTCAAAACTTTTGGATCATGCTTAAGTGATGATGTTCATAACAAGTACAAGGGCTACAACTACACCGAACGGTTTTAGAGAAAATTTGTTTGTATTTTATATCGTAGGAGGTTTATTTCAATAGTTGAACTTACTGGTTTCTTGTCTCCTAAATTTCAGGTATCATTCTGCACTCAGATTTATGGGAGGGACGCAACCAGATTCCGGGCCAATTTCTTTTTGTGAGCCTATTTTGTTGTTTTGTAATGTGTTCATATCGGGGTAGTATAGGTTCGATTACTGGCTGATTTAAGTGGTTTCTCGTTTTAAATTTTGTATATGGCGGACCATGGTGTATAGCTATTACAATGGAATTTAATCTTTTGTACATGACCTGAATGAGCTTAAATTAAAGCATGGTATGAATTAGTTTCAAATGGTCATTTTTGCTAGAACTCCCAGCAAGTATTGATACTTTGTTAATAAGTATTGGTACTTCATTAAGTGTTTTATGTTCTAGATTTGGTAGAATGCCAAATCGGTATCGATACCTACCCTAATGCATCCGTACTTTTCCTTTAATATCGATATCTTTCTAAAAAATTTGAAAAGTTAGTTTCAGCTTAGTCCCTTAATCGTGATCGAGTTAACTCAAGGGTTTTCGTAAGCTTGAGTTAGACTCGGTTCTTAATTTTAATTCATATTATTCAAGGACTTAAGTCACGGTTTGTATTTATCTATAATGAGCACTCTCTAAGGCTTTGCAGACATAGAAAGTTTCCGAACTGAACAAACAATTTGTTTTTGGTGTTCATTTCTTTTTTTTACTACAAGTAATTACATCATTCAGTTGAAACTGAACAAATATTTAACAGACAAAAATCAATCAATTTCAATATAGATTGTAGCACAAGAAACATAACTGCTTTGACTTAATTCATCATATGCCTGATTGGCAAGTTTTGATGATACATACCCCTAAGCAGATAAAATTCACAAGGTAGCAGGCAAGAGAGGTAATTCTTGCAAGTTCTGTAGTTCAAGATCAAGGCCAGTTAGTGAACTGAAAAACTTTGAAAACTATATCTATACCTGTGGGGATTTGCCAAATAAAAAGTATAACATTAACTGCATTCAAGGCAATGTGAAGGCTCCTGGCAGTCTCACTCCCTTTCTGCATAGCAGGTACTAGGGCCGCGGCTGCAGCCCACAACACTGTAATGGCTGCAAAACAAACACCAAGACAGCAAGGTGGAGTCATTTCCTACACTTCAAATCTTAAGTTCAGCTACATAAATTTTTTATTTCCTATTTTGCATTACATATTTTGTGAGAGCGAACCCAGAATCGAAAGGTGTACCTGCTCCAGCAAATAAATGGGGACCAGGGAAAAGCTTTCCTGTCCTAAACCATGTGTTGACACCTCCACCAACAGCCTCAAGAACCCCAAACCCTAGCAGTATTGATCCAGCATTGAAGTGTCTATCCCTGTAAGACCCTTTTAGCAACTCCTTCCTCTCCTGAAAAATCACAAATGAACAGATAGTTTCACACGTACAAGGCATAGCTATGATGCATTGTCTCCCACAAATTCGCACATTAGCAAAGTTAAAAGTTTGTTGATGACCTGGTATTCAAATTGTGTCAATTGTTAGAAAATTAGAGATCTAAACAAGAAAGACCAAAACAAGGTTAAGAAAATAAGAGGGCTTGAGGCATTTAGAGAACTTGCACTAAGAAGCCCTCGACACACCAAGTAGAACTAGTTAAAATGACATAATGTGTAAGATGAATTTTTTTTTTTTTTTGAGGGTGAGAAAAACAAAGATTTCATTAATTTAAAGATGAATAGCATCAGTCATTACAAAAAGGTGAATAGGATTCGGGTATTATTCAAGCTAGTATCTATCATCCTCTATGTTCCTACCTAACTTAGCAAGGTCATGATCATCTCGGTTAGCTTTTACATATAATGTAAGAACTGTGTAAGAGTTGTGCTGTGTCATATAGCAACTTTTACACGCAATGTAAAAAATGTGGCCCCAAAAGACAACTTTCATAATATAAGACTTGTGTCTAGTCTTTAACTTTCCTATAGGATGTGGGATTTAGTGACAGCCACGACCCTTACAAACTACTAACATCAACTGCATTGACGGAGAAATCAGCGAATATCACACAGCATTTGCTTTAGAATTCTGTGACAGAAATTGGGATGGGATACGCTAGTTAAAACTACATAAAAGCTTGGCTGCAAATGAAGCAAACCTCAGAGAGTTTCTGAATTTCGAGTTCCACGGGAGATGGAGCTGCTTCCACTGGTTTCCCTTCAGGGGTAACAGGAGTGGGCTTCACTTGTTTCTTGAGTTCATTAATCTCATTCTGGATGGTCCTCACTCGCCTCCATTGCCAACCCAAATACCCAGCCCACAAAGTGTAAAAGAAGAGACCACCCATGACAATGGGGTGTACAAGTGCAAAACTTCTACCCTCCAAAATCCCAAACTCTCCACCAACAGCAAGAGCATCCTGTTATTCCATGCAAAATCACATTAAAAAGACATTCCAAAAAGAAAACGGCTCATTATCTAAAACAAAGAAAGTGAAGAAGAGTTGCATACCTTGGCGTCAAATAAGAAGGGAAATGCGAGTGTTGTAAGGGGAAGAGAAGCTGATTTTAGGTGATGAACAGTCTCAGCGAAGAGTTTTGGAGGGTTAAAAGACTCGTTGCAGATAAATTGCTTTGTGGGGTTAGAAAGGAGGGGGAGTTTAGATTGTAGAAGGTGAGGCTTTTGGGGTAATAAGGGGGATTTCAGGAGGCTGAGTGTGGTTGCCATGCTCTCTGGCTCTTGTCTTCAAGGAGGGCCAGGCAGAGAAAGGGGAGGAAAAGGTATGCATACCAACAATGTCCTATAGAAAAAGATAAGAAACAAGAGATTGAAGACGTAATCTGCCGTGCTGACGTTGTGTGTTCTGATTTGCCTTCCCTCCTAAAATGGGCCCCACCAATTTACCTTTTAGGTCAGTGAGAGACACCACAACCCTTTTACCACTTGGGCTGTATTCGGCTTCACATTACTGATGCCGTCTTCACCGTTTACTTTTAAAAGCATTTCTTTTCAAGTCCTAGGCCAGTTTATTGATAAATTGATTTTGAATAAAATTTAATTGTTTAATATTTTTAAAAGTGTTTTCTGAAATAAAATATTTATTTAGATATGATAAAATATAAATATTTTAAATAAATTTTAATAAAAAATAATTATATACTTAATATAAATATTACATAAAATATATTAAATTACAAATAAAAGTTAAAAATATCATTTTATTTCCAAAAGTACTTTTCATATTGTCATGACTTTAAAAATACTTTTAAAAAATAATGAGAAATAAAGCCTTAAAAAATATTAAATAGACTTTCTTTTAAAAAAATATTTTAAAATTCAAATGTAAAGTTTTCTATTTAAAAAACACTCTTTTGAGTTAGAAATCATATTTATGATTTAATATATCATTTAATATTTATATTGGAGATATATAATTATATATTTAAATTCTTAATGATTATATTTTAATATTCAAATATGATTTATATATTAAAATTAAATTTTATAAATAAATTATAATAGGTTCCTAAAAAAGTATTTAATTTTTATATTTATATATCAAATTATTAATAATTATTTACAATTTAAGTTGATTATATCATAAGACCAATGAATTCGAGTATGTATTTTTTAATATATAAAATAAAAAAATTTATTCTTGAGAACGTTTAAATAAAAAAGGACATGTTCAAATATTCTAGTAAAGGAATGCTAAATTAAACCCGAAAACCGCTAGAAGCGTCCAGATCCATCATGTTGGCTGTTGGGGACATTCTACAGGAAGATTCTAGCTACCATGATGAATCCACGCTAGCATTTTCTTGCCAAAAGCATTAATCGTTATATAGATTCTTCAAAACTTTGGCAAAGCCCCAATACGTGGGTTTACAATAGGAGTAAGGGTTGTGGATTTGTTTTCTCAAGCAGGCCCAGAAGCCTGTAACCCAACCTTTTCTTCTTCTTTTTCCTCCCTTCATCTTATATTTAGGGTTGGTTGGTTTATATATAAAATTTTTTACAGAAGATATTTTCTGTATTTTCCTGTATTTATTTTATAGAAAATTACTTAATCAATGAAAAATAATTTACAAGTCAACATAAAATAAGTCATTTTTTCTATAAAATAACTTATCCTTCAAAAAGTGTAACTCTTCTATAACTAATTTTATTTTATATAAAAATTAATTTAAATCAAAATTTATTATATTGATAATAAATTTTATTTTTATTTTTAAAATATTTAAAATATTAATATAAAATATTATATTTTTCAATAATATTCTTCACATTTATTGAAAATATTCAATGTTAATGTTCTAATAATAAATATTTATTACAATTATAAATATATTAATAATAAATATTTTGTACTATAAAAGTTAAAATAGGTAATAAGTCCATGTACTCTTCACAAATTTGTAATTTAGTCTCTGTACTTTTATTTTCAAGAATTTAGTCTCTCTAGTTTTCAGATTTGAAAATCAAGTCCAATTATTGACATTGTTAAATTTTTTTGTCAATTTTGTTGATGTCACGTTTTTAAATAAAAAATACTCACTTGGTAGTCATGTAATTAAAAAATGGATCAACCTGAACTTAACAAAATATTTTTAATATATGTAAAAACAATGCAAAATATAAATTTATAAATATAAAATAAACTCAATTAAATAATAAAAAGATAAGAAATCTCAAATGTATGTTTGTTTAATTGATGAAATATTTTAAGAAATTTGTCAACAATATAAAGTATTTTACATAAATTCATACAAACATTATAAAATATTAATTTTTTTCATGAAAATAAGTCATTTTTAAAAATTATTTTTTAAAAAATATTTTCAATGAAACAAATGTACCCTTAATGGTAGTCCACATTGTAGTACTGTAAAAAAAACACTTACACTTAGGGGTGAGCAAAATCCGACTCGATTCAAAAAACTCGATAAAAAATTTAAATTTTGAATTAAATAGTTCAAGTTATTTGAGTTAATCAAGTTATTCGGATCAACTCGAAAAAAAAAATTAAGTTTTTTGGTTTAACTCGGATATGAATTACACAATTCGAGTTATCCGACAATCCAAATAAGAAAAGACAAAACTACGTCGTTTTGATAAATGTTTACTTTTTTAAAAGTTAAAATTCAAAATAATTGAGTTAAAAGGTAAAACTACATCGTTTTGATAAATGTTTACCCATTAAGTTAAAAAGGCAAAATAATTATATTGTTCATATAGTTAAATAATCTTGTACTTCGTCTACTAGTTAAATAATCGGTCCATCAAAATGCAACATTAAGTATAAATAATAGGATTCGTTAACTCGACTCGATTTGACTCAAAATTTTTTGACTCGATTCGATTCGATTCGAAAAAAATTCAAATTGAGTTCGGTTGCTAAAATAAGATTTATCAACTCGACTAACTCAAAAATTTTTAACTCAATTCGACTCAACTTAATCGAATACTCACCCCTTCCTCCACCCATATATTTTCACCAGCCGCCTTCCCTTTGATCATTTTTAGATTTGAAGTAATTTATTTATTATACGCTGTTTATATATATTTTTTCTAAATATTAGGCTGAAAATAAATATGAGTTTTGGGTCCGCTAATTTCTAATGTGAAAAAGCCTATATCAATGAGGCATGTTCATCTTTCCTACTTGGTTTCTCTTACCGATTAAAATCTCAAATAACAGGAGCGGAGCGGTAAAAAAATTTATATTTTTATAGGGTTTAAATTATTAATTCAAGCTTAAATTTGATAATTTTTCTTACTTTAAAATCTTTTTACATTTAAACTTTAAATTTGATAATTATTTTTAAATCGAGATTTAGACTAGACAATTATTTTCATATTAGGGCTTGAACTCTCTTTTTTATCTAAGTTAATCCCTAAACTTGGTAATTGTTTCCACATTGAAGCATACACTTTAGAGATTTCAAAAATTAACTTGGACAAAACAAAAAGTCAAACTTCAACATGAAAACAATTACCAAATTCAAGACCTAACTTGAATAAAAAAAATTTTAAACCCCAGTATAGAGAAAATTGTCAAGTATAAACCCAAAAAAATAATTTAATCTTTTTTTTATATCATTTAGGCTTAAGGTTAAAAATCCCATTAAACTTTTACAATTTCTTTCTAAAAACATATTCAATTAAGTATTTAGACATTGTTAAAAAAAATATTTAAACATTAAAAAATAATCAATTAAGTCTTTTAACTAATAATATTCTATTGAATTAGTCATCATGATACTAACATGGCAATCCACATCATCAAAAATAAGAAATTCAAAAAATATATAAAAAAATATATTTAAAAAACTAAGTCTAAAATGAATTTAAACAAATGAATGTCTAGGTTCATTTGAACTGGACATACATTTATCGAGATTTATTCTAGATTAATTTTTTTTAATTTATAAAGCATTTTAAAATCTCTAAAATTTCTAAAATATATTTAAAATTGTTAAATTATAAAAATAATGAATTTTTCATTTGTCACATCAGCATCATAATGGATGACTCAACGATCGTTAACGACTACATCAACACAATATTAATCAACAATGAAAACAAATTGTCAAAAAACTTAATTGATACATTTTTAATCACTAATATCACATTTTGTAGGAGTATTATTTTTTTCATATGTTTTAGCATAGGAGTTAGCAATAAACTATTTTAATCGGTAATATTTAGTCCCTCTCATGACTTACTTTTAGCAAAGAGAATGAAAAAATTTTGCTTATTTTGAAGAGATCTTATTTTTTACTAGAATTATTACTATCTTTCTAATTTCAAGTTTAAATTCGTACTAACTATTCTTTATTTTATATCTAATTATTGTAATACATACGTAATAAATAAACTTTTTCATCATGTTATTATATTAGTAGCTAAACGAGTTAATTAAATACAATATTTTTTGGGTAATTCTTTTAAGTTAAAGAGCTGTTTTTAATCCTTAAAACACCAACTCAGTTTCCCCAATTTGGTTGCATCGGAATTTCAATGCAAAATTTGTCTTGGAAAGACATTAAAAATATTGGCACATTGCAAAATGGTTACCGACCATGTCATGTACTGATGGGGGCGCCGTGATAGATATTATTTTGTCTCAAATCTAGTTAATTGGTGGATCCATCCATGATATTATTGCAAGGCAAAGTTTGTAGCCACAACCATCTGAAATCTCAAAATTTCCCAATCTCCTCATATTTCACTTTCAGCATTACATACCCTCCTCTACCAGGAACAATAACAGGGTCGGAGGAAACTGGAAAACAGGGGTGTTGTGGGATCAAAAGTAAAGCTGAACCCATAAAACCCATGAGTGGACTGCATGAAATAGAGATGAGGTGTGAAAACAGCCAAGCAACCTATGGACGGGGATCCATCGATATGTAACGACTGCTCACCGCTCCATCTTACGTCACATGTTTCACAGATTTCAGTCCAGAGGTTGTGGGATCCTTTGAATTGCCATACTCGTCTCCTTAACCCCTTCATTTTCATCGTTTTGCTGACCAATAAAAAAAAAATGTTATTGTGAAGCCTAATATTCTACATTTTAAGAGAGCAAAATACATGCATATTAACTCAAACTAGTGATGTTAGTTGAAGGAGAACTTGGATATTTTTTTGCCTCATATTAAATTTTAAATAATATCATTTTCATAAGTATATTAAAATTTAAATAATATCATTTTCATAAATAATTGTATCAACTTATTTTTGTGGAGGATTTAACAAAAACTCTTACTTATATTAGACAATAAATATTATCTTGAGAATAATTTATCTTTTTATTTAAATTATAGATAAATATTTATACATGATGATGATTTTTTAGTAACTCAACTTTACCATTTTATTCAAAATCATATTTAATTATTATATCAATTTTTTATATCACATAAATTCTTCTAATAATAACCCCCACCTTGAAATATAATCTTCATAATAAAATTGTTGGTACTTTTAACTATTTAGGATGTTATTGTTTTATTCCTTGTTTAAATAGTATAATATTTATTTCTTGTTCAAACAATACTTGGAATAATATATTTAAACTGTAACACCCCTAACCCGTATCCGTTGCCGGAACAGGGTTATGGAGCATTACTAAAGTTTACCGTTTAATTTCAGTAACTTTATGTCATTTACTATTCATTTCCGAAAATCAATCACAATCAATCATAATGTCCATCATATGGGTCCTCGAGGCCCAAAATATATATTAGAATCGAGTCGGGACTAAACCGGGATCACAGAAAATTTTTCGCAGAATTTCAAAATTTTTTTTAAGTGCAGGGGACACACACCCGTGTGGCCAGGCCGTGTGGGCATTCGATTTGAGGCACACAGCCGTGTTCCAGCCCATGTCCTTACCCGTGTAACTCTCTGACTTAGGTCACACGGCCAACCACACGCCCGTGTGCTAGACCGTGTGGACAATTTAATTTTCGAAATTTAGGTGCAGGGGTTACACGGCAAAAACATACGCCCATGTGCTGGGCCGTGTGTCTCACACGGCTGAGACACACGCCCATGTCTCTACTCGTGTACTCAATTTAGAGCATTCTGTTTCTCTAATTTTAAGATGCAGGGGGCACAAGGTCAAACCACATGCCAGTGCGCATGGTCGTGTGTCACACACGGTTGAGACACACGCCCGTGTGTCTACCCGTATGGAAAAAATAAGGTCATTTTTCTAGCCTTATTTCTCACCATTTTTACCTTGCACCTACATCAACACTTAAGCATTTCAACAACCAATTCAAGACAACTTAACCAAACCAAACACAAGAGTTATGTATAATATATTAATACATACATTCATGTATTACTTTAACTTACCTTTTTGTGAAACATATAATTTACCATAATTCAATTTAACTATACCATACATATATATATTGTAACACCCCCTAACCTTAAACTGTCGCCGAAACAGGGTTATAGAGCATTACCAGACATATCGAACAATTTACGAATAATTTATAAATAAACAATTTACGAATAATTCATAAATAAATTAACATACATAGTATAGTTTAATCATTAAATCCCTATAATGGACCATCGAGGCCCAAAACACGTATTAGAAGTGGAACGGGACTTGTTCGAATGCTCTAAAAATTTATTCGTGAATTTCTAAATTTTTTCCTAGATATAGGGCTCACACGTCCATGTGGGTCAAGGACACGCCCGTGTGTCTCCATGACATGCCCGTGTTGACATACTGTGTGGCTCACATGGCCAATCCACACGCCTGTGTGCTTAGCCCATGTGGATTTATTTTCAATTCGAATCTAGTGCAGTTTTCACACGGCCATGACACACGCCTATGTTCAAGGCCGTGTCCTTCACACGGCTGAGACACACGCCCGTGTGCTAAAACCTAGGTATTCTGTTTCTAAAATTTAAGTTGTAGGGGACACACGGCCAGATCACACGCCCATGTGCTAGCCATGTGTCTCACACGGTCTGGACACACGCCCGTGTGCCAGGCCGTGTGAACTCTATATGAGCCTTTTATACTAACCTAGCCAACCCTGCAAATTCAAACCGAAACCAATCCAATACCAATATTTCAACCAATACATTTGCACACTCAATATACCTAAATCATGCCTAAAACATTGACTTAATACTATGACCAACAACTTTTATAATATCATTTAAAATTAATTTATATTCATCATTCATTTTCACTTTTTACTTATAACAAATATGTTAAGTGTATCATAAAAGCTTTCATGCTTTCTCATTAAAACCTCACTCAAACATTATAAACCATTCTTTACAACCAAAAATTACAAGACATATACATGTGACCTATACAACACCTAGTACATGCCACTTTTACCCAAGGAGGAAAATTTACATCACCAAGGTTGTGCTGAGGTCGGGATCGATCTGGATGCTGAACCGGGACCTTTGACTTCTACTAACCTACGCATGAAAACAACCGTACGCTGAGTATGCCTATACTCAGTGGTATTACAATAATTCAAACTAAATAACATTAATGTTCTATAAGCATCAAATATGTAACAATGTAAATCATAAGAATTAATTTACATTCAAATTCATAATTCATTTATAATAATTCATCAACTGATATCATATATCAACAATTCGAATCTTCGATCAATTCATGAACCTTAGGTTCATGCTTGCAAGTCTCATATCTCAATTTCAATTCACATTTCAATTCATAGTTCCACTTTCTCATACTTTCAGTAGATCAATCGATCAAACTCATTCAATTTTCTCATTTCATTTATTTACCCCCATTAACAAGACTCGGACCTTGACGGATACACGGATCCAACCAAACACACCAGAATAATCCACCCAAACACACCAGAACGACATTAAATGCCTCTTCGGATAGTCCGAAGAAATATAGTAACATCAGTGTCTCCTCGGCCAAGCCGAAAAATCCCCAAATCCTTTCAATCCTATGGCATGCCAACTATATCCAACTCAGCCTGACTAGTTAATAGGGTATTAAATTTTCAATTAAATTTTACTTGCTTATCAAATTCACTTTCAATTCAATATACAATTCAACTCAATACATTTTCCATTTCAATCTACATGCAATTCAATTTCAATATATATTAATCATGTAACTCAATTTCATACAATTCAATAATACACTTACCTCATAATTTACTTATCAACTACATAATTTAAATATAACATTTAATAGTAAATAATTTGAATTATAGTAATACAAATCGTGATTTTCTCGTGTCTACTCCTCGATAACTTTTTCCTTTCCTTTTTAAGCCAATGCCTCTGGTTCTTTGCTAGCTATAAAAATTAAAGTAATTTACACTAATAATACAGTACTAGTTTATATTAAATAATTGAATTTCTATTCAATTTCTACCTTAATTTCAATTTGGTCCTAATTAAACTCATTTACTTTTCTAACTCAATTCATACTTTATTTCTACTCAATTTCCTACCAAATTCAACTTAACTATCTAATTTCATGATAAAACCCTAATTTCAAATTTCTTTCAATTTATTCCCTCTAACACAAAACTTATAGCTTACTTTACAATTTAATCATTTAATCAGTTCTAGCTAGAAATTCTATCAATTAAACCCCTAATTCATCAATTTGTTCAACGTAACTCATGTCCAAAAACCTAAGGACTTTCAAAGTTTCAACTTTAATTCAACAAAACTCCGTTTTAAAGCTTCTAAAACATCAAAATTATAAAGAAGGGACTTAATTGACTTACCAAATCAAAGCTTAAATCCTTAAACCCTAGTTTTTCCTTTTCTTTCCTTCTTTCTTTCCTACTACTTTCAATGCTTCTGTTTATTTTCTTTTTTTTTTCTTTTATTGTTTAACTTTATTTCTTATATATATATATATATATATATATTAGTTAATAATAATAATACATTATTATAATAATAATAATATATTTTAACTTAAATTTAAATAATTAAATTTAATTTACAATTGTACAAATATAATTATTACACATTAATATTTTATTACCATACAATTGTCTTTATTTTATTTATATCATTATATAATAATTAATAATTATTATTATATAACATATAAAATCTAAGAAAATCTTAGATTTTTCTAAGTTTTCTGCCTCATTTATGTTAAATGGCATATTTTCCATTTTGATCCTTTTTACTTTCTTTTAATCTACAATTCAACTTTCACCCTTTATTCAATTTAGTCCTTTTTGTAACACCCCTTACCCGTGTTTAGCACCAAAACAGAGTACGAGGTATTACCTAACTCAAAACACATACTAACATGCATTTCCGGATCATAAAAATCCGTTCAAATGTAAAACTTTCAAACTTCCTTTTAACGACCACAATATGGGCCTACAAGGCCCAAAACACAACTTCTAAATGTTTCGAGATCAAATCAAGTTCTTTGGAGAACTTTGAAAAATGTCACTAAAAACAGGGGCACACGCCCGTGTGAACTAATAACATGACCATGTTGAAAGATCGTGTAATTCACATGGCCTAAGCATATAGGGACACACTCGTGTTGTAACACCCCTAACCCGTATCAGTCGTCGGATTAGCGTTAAGAGGCATTACCGGACAAACGAAATCTTTACGGACATTTCATGATATAATTCATCAAATGCAACCAAAGAGTCCCTTTAATATGTCAACGAAACCTTAAACATGCTTTAGGATAGGGTCGGGACTAAACCGAACACATACGAAAATTCTCAGAAATTTAAAATTTTTTCTAAGTTACAGAGGCAATTATATGCCATTTTCAAGGCCAAATTTCCACCCACACAAGGGTCATCCGTATAAGCTCAAACAAGCATTAATCCATACACAATTGGAAACCAAAAACATGTCATAAGATCAACATATCATCCCATTCTATCTCATCTATAATCATGCCAACTTGTATACCAAATTGCACAACTAAAACACATGTAAAAACAAGCATGGTTCATCCACAAATTTACCAATTCACTATGGCTTCAATCCATCAATAAGCTTACCATTCATAAGACCATTTCATTACCATCAAGCCATACCAAAACATGCATTATATACCATAATCCCTCATGCATGATACCAAACATTTACCTAGCCACATCACATGGCTATTTATACATCTCAAACATGTTCCAAAATAACTAGCCTATACATGCCATATTTAGCTATATATACACTTTTCAAAAGGTACCAAAATAAGTTCGAGTAGTGTGATAATGATCCTCGACGATCCCCGAGCCTCTCGTAGCTTTAACGATCTATAAAACAGAATAAACACACACGAAGTAAGCTTTCAAAAGCTTAGTAAGCCATATACAAATAAACTTAGCATAAAATGCACATAATCATATCAATACAAAATTATTATTAGCTCATTTGCACATTCATAATTCTTCTTGGCTCATTGAATTAGCCATTTACTTACTAGCATGCATATCACCAAATACATCAATAGATCATAGCATATTTATTCATATACCATGCCTCACTTCATCAATTCCATACACATAATCTATCTAGGTAAGTTCATAGTATACTTACCTTCCATACACATACATGGTGTACTTTTCGAACATACCTGAATCATTATACATTTCTCATAGTCATTCGCATCTCAGACTTGCCCGTTGAATCGTTTGGAATCTAATAGGATATTCAGAATGCTCAGAATAGTCGTACAATGCCAACATCACAGACGAGGTCTTACATGTACAAGATATCGATGCCACTGTCCCAAACAGGGTCTTACACGGATCAAATACAATGCCAATGTCCCAAACATGATCTTACATGTAAATCTCATATCAATGCTAACGTCCCAGACGTGGTCTTACACGAAATCTCGAATCAATGCCAACGTCCCAGACATGGTCTTACATGATATCACATATCAGACACCTATGCCATGACATATGCAATCCTATCTATTCCTAGGTTCGTTCGGGACTTCTCGAACATTTATAACTTGTCGATATATTCTTGGATTTCACACACATCCCATCTCGAGCATTATTCATAACCATCTAAATTTCATAAATGCATAAATAGCTCAAATCAAATACATTTATTTGTATATCGACTTACCTCGGATTCGGATATCGAAAATAAACTCGGCTATTCAATTACTTTCGATTTCCCACGATCTAAATCCGTTTTCTTCGGTTCTTGATCTATACAAATTTAGATTTAACTCATTTATTCACTAATTCATTCAATTCAATCCAAAACACATATTTAGGGAAATTTACAAATTAGCCCTCACATTTTCACATTTTTACATTTTAGTCCTTATTTCACAAAATCACAAAAATACACAAAATTTCAATACACCTATGCTTAGCCGAATATTCACTATGATCATGCCAATCCATACATTTCATTTATTTTACAATTTAGTCCTCCAAAATATCATTTTCTCAATTAAGTCCAAATTACTTAAAATCACTAAAAATTCAAAGACAAAACTTGTCAATCAAACACATATATTTCATATTTCATCATTAAACATCACAAAACTCATAGATTCATCAATGGCACTTTTCAAAATCTTCATCAAATCACAAAATTAAGAAATGGGTTTCGAAGAACATGAAGCAACGATTGCAAAAACGTAGAAATTATCAAAAACCGATCAAAAACCATACCTTAATTTGATTCAAAAGCTAGCCGAATTCCCTAGCTAAATTTTCTTTCTTTTCTTCAAATTCGACATAAGCCAAAAAGATGGACATGGCTTTTCAATATATATATATATCTATCATATAATATAAGGTCATTTTTGACCATTGCCATCCACTATCTTTATTAATGGGCTAATTGCCTATTAAGGACTTCACATTATAAAGACATCAACAATATGATACTTTCACATTTAACCACCAAACTTTCATTTTATGCGATTAAGCCATTTTCTCAAATTAAGCATACAAACGGACAAATTAATTTACGGAACTTTAACACATGCTAAATCATATACTGCAGATATAGAAAATAATATTAAAATATTATTCTAACTCAGATTTGTGGTTCCGAAACCAATGTTTCGACTAAGGTCTAGTTCGGTCTGTTACAATTCTCCCCTCCTTAGGGATTTTCGTCCCCGAAAATCTTACCGTTAAACAGATTCGGATATTACTGTCTCATTGAATCTTCAAGTTCCCACGTAGCCTCTTCCACTCCGTTTCGATGCCATAATACTTTAATTAACAGAATTTTCTTGTTTCTCAACTCTTTCACTTCACGAGCTAAGATACGGATTGGTTCTTCCTCGTAAGTCATATCAGATCAGATTTCAATCTCGGACAGAGAAATCACATGTAACGGATCAGATTGGTATCGTCTAAGCATCGATACGTGAAATACATTGTGAATCTTTTCTAGCTCAAGTGGCAACAACAATCTATACGCAACAAGTCCAACACGCTCAATGATCTCATACGGTCCGATGAACCTCAGACTCAACTTGCCTTTGCGTCCGAATCTGAGTACTTTCTTCCATGGAGATACTTTCAAGAACACTTTTTCACTGATCTCAAATTCAATATCTTTTCTTTTCAAGTCCGCATAGGATTTCTAACGATCAGATGCTGTTTTCAGACTATCACAGATCACTTTCACTTTCTGTTCAGTGTCTTTTACCAAATCAACCCCTTGTATCTTATTTTCACTGAGCTCAGTCCAATATAGAGGTGTTCGACATTTGCATCCGTACAAAGCCTCGTAATGTGCCATTTTGTTGCTCGACTGAAAACTATTATTATATGCAAACTCAATCAGTGGTAAATACTGTTCCCACGTACTGTTAAACTCAAGTATGAAACATCTTAACATATCCTCGAGTATCTGAATAATCCACTCAGACTGACCATCCGTCTGTGGGTGAAAAGCTGTACTGAAATGCAATTTCGTGCCTAAAGCTTCTTGCAGTTTCTTCTAGAATCGTGATGTAAATCTCGAATCTCTATCAGACACAATAGACAGTGGCACCCCGTGCAATCTCACAATATTAGAAATGTAAAACTCAACTAATCTATCAAGTGAAAATCAGATCGTACCGGAATAAAATGGGCAAATTTCGTCAATCGATCAACTACAACCCAAATCACATCTTTCTTTCTTGAAGTCAGAGGCAATCCAGAAACAAAATCCATCGTCACTCTATCCCATTTCCACTCAGGAATCATAATCGGTTGTAGTAAACCTGATGGAACCTGATGTTCAGCTTTAACTTGCTGACAGACTAAACATTTCGAAACAAAGTCAGAAATGTCTCGTTTCATACCAGACCACCAATAGTGTTGCTTCAGATCATGGTACATCTTCGTACTTCCTCGATGAACCGATAGACGACTGTTATGAGCTTCATTTAATATCAACTGAATCAACTCTTAGTTTCTCGAAACACATATTCGATCTCAGAACCTCAAGCAATTATCAGCATCAACTCGAAATTCAGAACCAGAGTTTAAATCACACTAAGCTTGTTTCGCTAGCATTTCATTATCAATCTTCTGAACATCACTTATTTGTTGTAAAAAAAACGGTTTCGCTTTCAATTCAGCTAACACTGAACCATCATCGAGCAGATCTAAATGAGCGTTCATAGCACGTAATGCAAACAGTGACTTCCGACTCAGTGCATTAGCAACGACATTTGCTTTACCCGGATGATAATCTACCACAAGCTCATAATCTTTCAATAGCTCTAACCATCTTCTCTATCGCAGATTCAAGTATTTCTGAGTCATCAAATATTTCAAACTTTTATGATCTAAAAACACGTGGCATTTCTCACCAAAGAGGTAGTGACGCCAAATCTTTAATGCGAACACAATCGCAGCTAGCTCAAGATCGTGTGTCGAATAATTCTTTTCATGAGGTTTTAATTGTCTCGAGGCATAAGCTATTACTTTGCCTACCTGCATCAGAACGCAACCCAGACCACTCAATGAAGCATCACTATAAATCACAAACTCTTTACTCGATTTTGGATGTACTAACACTGGAGCTTCAGTCAAAAGAGCTTTCAACTGATCAAAGCTTTTCTGACATTTATCGAACCATTCATATCTCACATCTTTCTGAAGTAATCTAGTAAACGGAGTAGCTATCATCGAAAAGCCTTTTACGAACCTTCGATAATAACCAGCAAGTCCCAGAAAATTGCGAACTTCAGACACATTCTTCGGAGGCTTCCATTCTAGAATAGCAGAAATCTTGCTCGGATCAACTCGTATTCAAGAGGCCGATACAATATGTCCCAGAAAATCGACTTCACGCAACCAAAATTCGCATTTGCTGAATTTCACATACAATTTTTTTCTCAGAGTTTGCAACACAATTCTCAGATGCTCGACATGTTCAGTTTCATCCCGTGAATAAATCAAAATGTCGTCAATGAATACAATAATAAATCGATCTAGGTACGGTCTGAAAATTCTGTTCATCAGATCCATAAAAACAGTAGGAGCATTCGTTAGTCCGAAAGGCATAACTAAATATTCATAATGTCCGTATCTCGTTCTGAAAGTAGTTTTCAAAATGTTTGAATCTTTTACTCGTAACTGGTAGTATTCCGATCTCAGATCTATCTTTGAAAACACAGTGGCTCCTTTAAGCTGATCGAACAAATCATCAATTCTGGGCAGAGGATATTTGTTCTTTATAGTTACTTTGTTCAACTGACAATAATCTATGCACATTCTAATCGTGCCATCTTTCTTTTTCACAAACAGAACGGGAGCACCCCAAGGTGAGAAACTCGATCTTGTAAATCCTTTGTCAGTCAACTCTTGCAACTGTGATTTTAACTCTTTCAGCTCTGTTGGTGCCATTCTATACGGAGCTACCAAAATAGGAGTCGTACCAGGCAACAGATCAATACCGAATTCAACTTCACGTATCGGAGGTAATCCCGGTAGTTCTTCAGGAAAAATATCAGGGAATTCACAAACAACAGGCACTGATTCAACTTTCTTTTCAGATACTTTTGAGTCAATCACATAGGCAAAATAAGCTTCATAACCCTTTTTCATAAAGTTTTGAGCTTTCATTACTGATATCACAGCAGGCAACCCATTCAATTCACTAAACTCAATCCGAATTATTTCATCATTCTGACATCTCAAATCAATGGTCTTTCTTTTTCAATTCACAACCGCATCATGCAATGTCAACCAGTCCATAACCAAAATTATATCAAACTCATCAAATGGTAATAGCATCAGATCAGCAGGAAAACAGATATTTCGAAACATCAACAGACAGCTCTTGCATACTTTGTCAACCAGGACACTTTTACCTAAGGGGTTCGATACTCTAATAATAAACTCATTAGACTCTACAGGCAAAGTCTTACTGGATACTAAGTTCATGCATATATACGAATGTATAGAACCTGGGTTTATTAATGCAATCACAAAAGTATCATAAAGAGTAAAGGTACCCGTTATAACATCTTGAGATGAAGCTTCCTCACGAGTTCGAATGGTATATGCTCTGGCAGGTGCCCTAGCTTCAAATCTCGCAACAGTGTCTTTCGTAGTTCTCTGACTACCACTGACATTTCTTACATTTCGGGATGATTTACCCCTCACTGAAACATTATCAGATCTCAGATTCTGAACATTCTCTTGCTCAATGAACTATGGACAGTCTCGGATGAAATGGTCTAACGATCCACATCTGAAACAGGCTCGATCATTCAGCTTACAACTTCCCGGATGTCTTTTACCATAATGCTTACATTCAGGTTACTCGGATTGGACGTTTCCAACACTAGCCATCGAAGTTGCTGGAGCTTTGGAGCTCAACTGTGATCTAGCTCGATCTCTATTCGAGTGTCCCACATTAACTCTTGAACGGCTTTGTTCATCTCTGAATTTCTTTGAAGCAGACTAAAATGATTTGCTCGAAAATCTCTTTCTCGTATCTCTAACTTCAGACTCAACTTTCCTTTTATCTTTCCCGAGTGCCTTAGCTTTGCAGGTTCGATCAACAAGTACAACAAATTCTTTTATTTCCATCCCAACTAGAGGTGTACATGGGTCGGGCCAGGCCGGGCTCGGGCCGGGCCCAACTAAAAATCTAGGCCCGTTTTGTAAGCCCGGGCCCGGCCCGACCCGAAATATGGGCCTAAAAAATTGTCCAAGCCCGGCCCGACATGAAATCGGTAAACCCGAGCCCGGCCCGACCCGGCCCGTATTATTTTTTTATTTTATTAAATAAAAAATAAAAAATAATGAATCAAATACATTTAAAAAAAATAGATGCTTATTTTCTACTTTGAATCTCATAATGATACTATTCTACCATTTAATTTTCTACTTTACGAAAATAGATGCTTAATTTGTTTATCTTAATTTATTAATAATTTTTTCATGTTCTCAAAATTTTAATTTTAAAAAAATTAAATATGGAATAAAATAAACACACATTCCTAATTTGGTAACAAAAATCAAATGACATTTCAACTTTTGTAAGTAACTTAAAACACATGTTTGTCAATTGGAAACTTGAGATACGGAGCCTTCAACTTAAATATTAATGATTAATATATAAAAAAGTAGTAAATAGTTTTTTTTTTAAGTCTTGATATTCAATCAATATATTATAGGATCTCAAAAATCATATCGAAATAATATTAAAAATGACAATAGAACAGTAAGAAGTAATTATATTAAAATTGAAACAACTTGTTTGAACTAAAATAATAACCAAATTAATAATAAAATAAAAGTTCTACAATATAGAAATAATATTAAATACAACAACAAAACAATAAAATATCATAAAACAGCATCAAAATAGCCCAAAACAGCCCCAAAACAGCATCAAATAGCATCAAACAGCAACAAACAGCAACTAACAGCAATTAATAGCAACTAACAGCAACTAACAGCATCACCAACAATCCAAAAAAAACAGCATAAAAACAGTGGCAAGAACAGCATAAAAACAGCAGAAAAACAGCATCACCAACAATCCAAAAAAAATAATAATACTAAAGTTAAAATTTTATTAATAAAAAAATAAAAAATAATACTAAAATATTTCGGGCCGGGCCCGGGCCAAAAAAATCATGCCCGAGGCCCGGCCCGTTTTTTAAACGGGCCTCATTTTTTTACCCAAGCCCATTTTTCGGGCCTATATTTTTGCCCAAACCCTCCCACATTTCGGGCGGGCCTTCGGGCCGGGCCGGGCGGCCCAACCCATGTACACCTCTAATCCCAACTAACAAACGGATATCTTCATTAAGGCCATCTTCAAATCTTTTGCACATTATTGCCTCGGTTGATACACATTCTCGAGCATACTGACTTAATCTCACAAATTCTCTTTCATATTCAGTGACAGACATGCGACCTTGTTTCAATTCTAGGAATTCCTTCCGTTTCTGATCAATAAACCTTTGACTATATATTTCTTTCGAAACTCAGACTGAAAGAAATCCCATGTGACCCGTTCCTTTTGAACAACGGAAATCAAGGTCTTCCACCATTGATAGGCCGCGTCTTGTAACAAAGATACAACACATTTAATACTTTCTTCCGCAGTCAAAGACATCTCATCAAATACTCGGATAGTGTTTTCTAACCAAAACTCGGCTTTTTCAGCATCGTCATCACTGGTGGACCTGAACTCTTCAGCCCCATACTTGTGGATTTTATCAACTGGAGGCTTATTCAACAGATTTATACTCATTACCGGAGGTACAAATAAGGTCTGAGGGGATTAGACGGGAGCGGAGGTTGTGAAACAGTCGGATTATTTCGCACAAACTGAGTGAACCACTCACTCATCATTTGGAAGAAAGCTTGTTTAGCTTCTCCCTCTTGACTGCTCGTAGCCGGTCTTGAATCAGATGGGACAGTCCCTTGAGTGGGAGCAGGCGCATTGCTTTCTACATCGTCAGCTACAGCTCTTTCAGAATCTATTACTATACGTAAAACACATTTTACACGTCAAGGTTCATCACATATCACAATTCAGATATATGGCATGTATAGCTAGACTCTCACACGCTACGTTAGCCCGAGAATCGGCTAAATCGTAGCTTTGATACCAATCAAATGTAACACCCTTAACCCGTATCAGTCGTCAAATTAGGGTTAAGAGGCATTACCGGACAGCGGAATCTTTTACGGACATTTCATGATATAATTCACCAAATGCAATCAAAGAGTCCCTTTAATAGGTCAACGAGACCTTAAACATGCTTTAGGATAGGGTCGGGACTAAACCGAACACATGCAGAAATTCTCAGAAATTTAAAAATTTTTCTAAGTTACAGAGGTCACACGCCAGTGTGGGCAAGCCGTGTGCCTCCCACGGCCTCAGACACGGCTGTGTGTCTAAGCTGTGTCAAAATAGGGCATACATACTGAATTGTCCACATAGCTGTGGACACGCCCGTGTGCTTCACCTGTGGTCGATCCTGACTTGCACCACACGACCAGTCACACGCCCGTGTGTCCAGCCCGTGGTCGATCCTGACTTGTTTTGAATTTTAACCACGAGGGACACGGTCGAGCCACACACCCGTGTGCTCAACCGTATGAACAATTATAGGCCATTTTCAAGGCCAAATTGCCACCCACACAATTGGCAACCAAAAACATGTCATAAGATCAACATATCATCCCATTCTATCTCATCTATAATCATGCCAACTTGTATACTAAATTGCACAACTAAAACACATGTAAAAACAAACATGGTTCATCCAAAAATTTACCAATTCACTATGGCTTCAATCCGTCAATAAGCTTACCATTCATAAGACCATTTCATTACCATCAAGCCATACCAAAACATGCATCATATACCATAATCCCTCATGCGTGATACCAAACATTTACCTAGCCACATCACATGGCTATTTACACATCTTAAACATGTTCCAAAATGACTAACCTATACATTCCATATTTAGCTATATATACACTTTTCAAAAGGTACCAAAATAAGTTCGAGTAGTGTGATGATGATCCTCGATGATCCCTGAGCCTCTCGTAGCTTTAACGATCTATAAAACAGAATACGAAGTAAGCTTTCAAAAGCTTAATAAGCCATATACAAATAAACTTAGCATAAAATGCACATAATCATATCAATACAAAATTATTAATAGCTCATTTGCACATTCATAATTCTTCTTGGCTCATTAAATTAGCCATTTACTTACTAGCATGTATATCTCCAAATACATCAATAGATCATAGCATATTCATTCATATACCATGCCTCACTTCATCAATTCCATACACATAATCCATCTAGGTAAGTTCATAGTATACTTACCTTCCATACACATACATGGTGTACTTTTCGAACATACCTGAATCATTATATATTTCTCATAGTCATTCGCATATCAAACTTGCCCATTGAACCATTCGGAATCTAATAGGATATTCAGAATGCTTGGAATAGTCGTACAATGCCAACATCCTAGACGAGGTCTTACATGTACTCAGATATCGATGCCACTGTCCAAGACAGGGTCTTACACGAATCAAATACGATGCCAATGTCCCAGACATGGTCTTACACGTAAATCTCATATCGATGCCAACGTCCCAGACGTGGTCTTACATGATATCACATATCGGACACCTATGTCATGACATATGCAATCCTATCTATTCCTAGGTTCGTACGGGACTTCTCGAACATTTATAACCTGTCAATATATCCTCGGATTTCACATCCATCCCATATCGAGCATTATTCATAACCATCTAAATTTCATAAATGCATAAATAGCTCAAATCAAAAACATTTATTTGAATATCGACTTACCTCAGATTCGGATATCGAAAACGAACTCGGCTACTCAATTACTTTCGATTTCTCACGATCTAAATTCATTTTCTTCGGTTCTCGATCTATATAAATTCAGATTTAACTCATTTATTCACTAATTCATTCCTTTTCATTCAATCCAAAAACACATATTTAGGACAATTTACAAATTAGCCCTCACATTTACACATTTTTACATTTTAGTCCTTATTTCACAAAATCACAAAATACACAAAATTTCAATACACCCATGCTTAGCCGAATATTCACTATGATCATACCAATCCATACATTTCATTTATTTCACAATTTAGTCCTCCAAAACATCATTTTCTTAATTAAGTCCAAATCACTCAAAATCATTAAAAATTCAAAGACAAAACTTGTCAATCAAACACATATATTTCATATTTCATCATTAAACATCAAAAAAATCATAGATTCATCAATGGCACTTTTAAAAATCTTCATCAAATCACAAAATTAAGACATGGGTTTCGATGAACACGAAGCAACGATTGCAAAAATGCAGAAATTATCAAAAATCGATCAAAAACCATACATTAATTTGAATCAAAAGCTAGCCGAATGCCCTAGCTAAATTTTCTTTCTTTTTTTCTCTTAAAATTCGGAATAATCCAAAAGGATGGGCATGGCTTTTCTTTTTGTTTTGTTTAATAATAACATATATTAATCCATTTACAAAATTAACCTTATTACAAAAAATATATATCTATCATATAATATAAGGTCATTTTTTACCATTGCCATCCACTATCTTTATTAATGGACTAATTGCCTATTAAGGACTTCACATTATAAAGACATCAACAATATGATACTTTCACATTTAACCACCAAACTTTCATTTTATGCGATTAAGTCATTTTCTCAAATTAAGCATACAAACGGACAAATTAATTTACGGAACTTTAACACATGCTAAATCATATACTGTAGACATAGAAAATAATATTAAAATATTATTCTAACTTAGATTTGTGGTCCTGAAACCACTGTTTCGACTAGGGTTTAGTTCGAACTGTTACACGTGTCCCACGCCCGTGTGGATTTACTTCTCAATTCGAACCTACAGGGGTTTTCACACAGCCTGACACACACCCGTGTCTATGGCCCGTGTCTCTCGCACGGCTATGGCACACCTGTGTCCTGGCCCGTGTGCAAAAACCTTGACATTCTGTTTCTGACGTTATCACCCCAACAAGGTCACACGGCCAAGGCACACGCCCGTGTCCTTAGACTGTGTGATGAATTAAATTCCTAAATTCAGGTGCAAACTTCGCACGGCCTAGGCAAATGCCCATGTCCTATGTCCGTGTCTTTCACACGGTTGAGAGACATGGTCGTACCTCAACCCGTGTGGTTACTACTAGGCATTCTATTTTGCCAACCTAGGATGCAGGGGACACATGGCTGAACTACACGCTCATGGGGCAGACCGTGTGTCACACACGGCCTAGACACACGCCCGAGTGTCCACCCATGTGGACAATAACAAGGCTATTTACCAAGCCCTTTCTGCCACCCCTACTTGCACCAACATAAGCCACATCAAGCAACCTATTTATTCATGTATAACTATACCATTTACTCAACCATGCAACTTGCACATTTATGAAAAACATCATCATTTCATATATTAATAAGGAATAGCCATCAACTATGGCCTTATACAAAAGAATTCATCTTCAAATAAGCCAACATATTTGGCCAAAACAATATGACATTCGATAAAAGACTAAGTCCCTATACATGCCTTACTTAAAATGCTAAATCTAACCATACCAAAATGTGTGGATAGTGTGTGTGATTGATAAACCATAATTTACACATATTTTTTTTGGATGAGTTTCCATTGAATTTTATGAATTCGATGCTCCTAATCTCTTAATTTCATGTTTTATACTCAGGAGAGCTTAGGAAATAAAAAAGAACGAGAAACGGGCCAAAAAGGGACAAAATAGGCCTACACGGCCTAGACCACTACACACGGGCAAATCTACACGGCCGTGTGTGCTAAGCAGAACCGAACACAGCCTGGGCTATCAACCACGGGTGTGTCCCTGCCGAAATTAGGAAGAATTCTATTCAGAATAGGATATTTGTGGGCCAAGTAAGGCATCCCGAAAGCCTATATAAACACCCTAAGGGACAACCTAAAAGAGAGTTCGATAAGACGTCGAATAGACACCGAGTAGAATGAGAAAATACTCCAGGACAGCCGTCGGGAACAGCTTAGGAGAAGGATCTCTATCAAGACTGAGGATCTCCCATCAAGTTCTTTAGAAGTTTTTGGGTTTTCTTATGTTTTGTTGTTTTTCCTCTTTTATGATGTTTCCCTCTTTTAGTATGAACTAAATCCCTTAAATACCTAAGGGGATGAAACATAAGACAGATCTTATTATTATTTGATTTATGAGATAAATACTTGTGCTTATTCTTAATTGTGAGTTCTTATTCTTGTTTTGATAATTCAGGTTATTGATTCAAAATCGAATGTGCTTATTCAGTGGAGCAAAAGTCCTTGTTTAAGAGTAGATCAACGCAATTAAGCGGAGTTGATTACAACCCTAGAAATAGGGCGATAAAAATCTGCCGAATTAGGGTCAAACCTAATAAAGGAATGTAACAGTCCGGTTTATACCCTAGTCAGAACAGTGATTTTGAGACCACAAATCCAAGTCCGAATAATATTTTAATATTATTTTCTGTGCCGTTGATATGTGATTAAGCATGTGCTAAATTTTCGTAAGTTAAATTGTTTGTCTGTGTGTTTAATTTGACAAAAGGATGAAATTGCATTGAATGTGAAAGTTGTATGCTATATGTTAAAGTGCTTATGTGTTATGGCTTTATAAATATGAGGATTTATGTGGTAATTTGGCCATTTCCATGGTTAGTGGATGGCTAAGGTCATAAATGACCTTGTAATTATGTTTTATGTATTTTTATATGAAAGGTTATTATGGTAAAATTTATTTATAACATATTATTAATAAAATTAAAGCTTAAAATAAGCTTTAATCTATTTGTTCATCCACCGAATAAGCAAAGAAAAGAAAGAAAAAGATTCAGCTAGGCATTCGGCATTTTCAAGCTCAAATTAAGGTATGATTTTGAGTCGATTTTCGATGATTTTTACGTTTTCGTAATCGTTACTTCGAGTGCTTCAAAACCCATGTCTAAATTTGATGAATTGATAATGTTTGTATGAGATGCCATTGTTGATATGTTGATTTTTGTGATGTTTTATGTTATTAAATGAAAGATTTAAGCTAGATGAACAAGTTTTGTTCTTGAAGTTTTGACGAATTTAGCTAAATAGGGCTAAATTGTGAAAATGGTAAATTGAGGGACTAATTTGTGAATTTGATGAAATATTTGGACTTATATTGTCCCTAGAGAGGTTCAGCCAAGCATGTGTATGTGTGGATTTTGTGAATTTGATGTTTTGTGAAAAATGGACTAAATTGTCTAATTATGAAAATGTGAGGGCTAAATTGTAAATAGCCCAAAATATGTATGTATGGATTGAATTGAATGAAATAGTGAATAAAAGGGTTAATTCTGAATATGTTTAGATCAAGAACCGAGGAAAACGGATTTAGATCGCGGAAAAGCAAAAGTCACCGAGTAGCCGTTTTTATTCCGATAAACCGAATCCGAGGTAAGTCACTATGCAAATAAATGTATATGTATGCAATTGCAATTGTTCATATGATTATGATGATAGTGAATGTTTATGAGAGGTTTTGCATTTGAATGCCGAGATAAGTTCGATATAGTGATTAAGTTCAAGAAGCCTTGTATGAGCATATGAATAGATAGAATTGACTAAGTCACGACATAGACATCTGTTCTGTTGATATCATGTAAGACCGCGTCTAGGACGTTGGCGTTGATTTGAGATCCGTGTAAGACCCTTTCTGGGACAATGGCTTCGATAACTGATTATGTGTAAGACCACGTCTGGGACGTTGGCATTGTTATAATCCTTACGTGTAAGACCATGTCTGGGACATCGGCATCGTACTGATTCGTGTAAGACCCTGTCCGGGACAGTGGCATTAATATTTGAGTACACATAAGACCTCGTCTGGGACGATCGCATTGTATATCTTTCCGAGTTTCTGAATATATTACTGGATTTCTTTATGGTTCCACAAATGTGTCTGAAATGCAAATGGCAAATCCGAGCTTTAATAGATTGAATAAATGAATGTTCGATTCAGGTACGTGATTATACACTAATGGTGTATTCAAGGTAAGCATTTAAGTGATCCTACTATGATTATATGTATATGGAATTTGTGATATGATTCAGAAATGGTGAAAATGGCTAAGTGATTGAGATGTGCTAATGTATTTGTTTGCACATATACATTTTTATACCAAGTTTATTTGTATATGACTTACTAAGCTTTTGGAAAGCTTACTCTGTGTGTGTTTAATATGTTCTATAGGTCGTCAAAGCTACTGAAGGCTCGGGACCGTCACGGATCGTCATCACACTACTAAAACTTATTTTGGTACATTTTGAAAATGTATATAGCTCAATATGGCATGTATAGGCTAGTTTTGGTATGAGTTGAATAATGAACTTAGCCATGTGATTTGGCTAATTATGTTTTGATAATATGCCTTAATGAATGTGAGATGTGAAGTTGTTTTGGCATGATTAGTTGATATATGAAATGGTTATGAGATGGTATGTATATATTGATGACAGGAGCTTGGTATAATTTAGATTTAGTCATGCAAATTGGTATGTTTGGAATTGGTTTGAATGGTTTGTAGTGTGATTACCTTAGTTGGCAAATATGCATGAATTGGTTGATTATTTTGGTATGTTTTGATGGTTAAATGTGCATGAGACATCTTGTTAAATATGGCTTGTAGGTTTGACCCTTATGGGTGGCATCTTGGCCTTGTAAATGGCCTATAATGTCACACGGTTGTAGCACACGGGCGTGCCTAACGACCGTGGGTGAATCATAGGATGCAGTTTAGTCTCACACGGCCTCGACACGGGCGTGTCATCTAGCCGTGGTGTGCAAGTCAGTAGCTAACTAAAAAGCACACGGCCAAAATACACAGGCGTGCTTGGTGGCCGTGGTGGGAAAGTCAGTATATAGACACGGATGGATACACGGGGGTGTCTAGAAGCCGTGGATGACACACGGTCTCCTCCCACGGGCGTGTCTCCCCTGTAGTTTAGTAAAGTTTTAAATTTTCATGAAATCCCATATGTGTTTCAGTTTAGTCCCTACTCGACTTCTAAGTATGATTAAGGTCTCGAGGACTCGTTTAAGGGACATTATGTATGAGAATGATGTTTGAATGTATGATTTTGCCTGTGAATGTTTCTGATCTGTCTGGTAACGCTCCTAACCTTAATCCGGCGACGGACACGGGATAGGGGTGTTACAGGGAATCCATAGATCGAGTTAATGCGACGATAGGGGTTTTAATTAGAAAGAGATTTCAATTAATCAACCTAGAGTCAGTTGTTAGTAGCCTCGAAATAGGTATTAATATAATTTAGGGATTTCTACGGATTAAGCCCAGTGAATAAATCGTATGAATCAAAAGTAATAAGTGAAGTCTAGGTGGATTCTTCCTTAGGTATTGCCTATCTCATAGAAGTTGTCCAAAAGTATTTCCCAATTTACTCTCTATCGCGTTCATAGTTAGTTAAATTAGTTAGTTAATTTTAGATTAAAAATAAATCCTCTTAATTATTAGGTTAGATAATAAAAAGGTAGTTAATACTAGTACTCTTGGTCCTTGAGGATACGATATTCCGGACTCACCACAGTTATACTACTGTTCGATAGGTGCACTTGCCTTTGTCAAAATAATAGTTAGTTTCAAGCTCTATCAGTGATTCTTCGACGGTATCCGTATCCCGAGCTGGCTTTATGGACACTATAAAACAAGGAAAAAAAGCGAAGGGAGAAAGCTTTAAGTTTAGTAAGTATATATGTAAACCATGAACATCATACCACATACTTGTCAATCAAGAACATTACATACTAATCAAGAACAATTTAGATCCTCGTAATTGTACTTACTCATTTCAATTCTTACCACATTCCAAATGCATATTATAAACATAGCTCGCATTTACATGCACTTATACCCTGCACTTGTCACCACATAGCCACATATAATTTCACTTAGTCAAAGTTTCTCGATGAACACTTCGGAATAATACCAGATACACGGTGGTTTCGCACATAGTCCACCCTTAATAAATAACACGGTGGTATCGCACACAACCCACCAATAATCATATAACACGGTGGTATCGCACACAGCCCACCAATAATCATATATCCACGGTGGTATCGCACACTGCCCACAAACAATCACTTATTCATGGATTTTATCCGTATCATTTTCTTATTCCGAAGGTTCATCCGAGAGTATCCTCTCTTTCTATCATTTTAATGGTATCAATAATATTCATTCACATTTCACACAATGCATTAATATGTAAAAGCATAAGTAAAAAGGATGTATCATTTACATATAAACTTACCTCAATACAAAATATGACAATTTGAGATTTAGCCCGAAACCTTGCCTTTTCCTCGGTCAAGGTTGACTCCACATTCTTCTTTATCTATAATAACATATTTAGCTTACTAAATAACCACATTAATCAAATCACTCCAAAAATTTCTATTTTGGCAAAATTATCGTTTTGCCCCTAAACTTTCACAAAATTACAAATTTGCCCCTAGGCTCGTAAAATAAAATGTGTTCATTTTTCACACACCCAAGCCTAACTAATTCATATTCTCTCTTATAGAAACTCAAATTTCAATTATTTCACATAATTACTATCCATTTTATAACTTTTACAACATAGTCCTTTTAGGAGTTTTCATGCAAAAATCCTTTCGCAAAAGTTGTTCATTAAACCACTAAGATTTATTTTCTTCCATAAAATTTCAGCAAACACATAAGTACTCACATGGAAAAACCCTAGACTCTCAACCATTTTGCAAAATAGTCCCCTCATTAGCTAGATTATGCTATAAGGGTCCCAAAAGTACAAAAGTCATCAAGAATGATCATCAAAATCACTTACTTGCAAGGAGTGTAAGTTGCTGAAAATTTCAAGTCTATAAACCCCTATTCTTGTTGATATTTTTGGTGGAAGAAGAAGAAGATGAAAACATGATAGCTTTTCTTTATTTTATTTTATTACTCAATTAAGTTACCAAATACTACACCTAACCATTGACCAAGTCATTTCTTTGTCCCTATGGCCGGCCATCACCCTAAATAAGGCCTAATTGCACATTAAAGACCTCCAATTTAATATTCAATAGCTACTTGACACTTTAAATTAGCAAAACACAAATTTCTCCTTTTATACGATTTAGTCCATTTTCGAAATTAAGCAAGTAATCACTACCATTAATGCACCAAAATTTTCATGCACTCATATAATCATGCTATAACCCATAAAATAATATTAAAAATAATTTCTCTGACCTCGAATTAGTGGTTCTGAAACCATAGTTCTTACTAGCCCCAAAATCGGGCTATTATATTTTTCCTAATTACTCTTAATTAAGTTAAATTCACTTAATTGAAACCTAATTAGACACACCACTAGACTCGTAAATATTTTTAATAATTATTTATGAGTTCGGTTTACTAAGACGGAGGCCTGATAATGTACTTTTCCCATGCCTGTGAATTTTGGGTCATTACATATATTAAACATAATATAGCCTTATAATTATGTACCAAAACATATCATTACTAGCCATTCCAATAGCTAGATTACAAACAACCATTTGCATGACAACATTGACCAAGTTAGCCTACACATGCTATTATACCAAAACAAGTTTTCTATTTATACCAAAACGGGCTGAAGGATAGTGTGATGATGCTTCAACCGATTCCAACCTTTACGAGCTTCCAAGCACTATAAAATAGAGAAAAGAAAACCGAGTAAGCATTTCAAATGCTTAGTAAGTTAAAATAACAAGAATGTAACTTACCATATATTTTCATTTAAGATAAGCACACAAAAATGCATCCAAACAATTTGGCTAATAGCCTAAAACACACGGCTTCACCAATCATGTTAGTCAAGTAATTCACATAATACCAAGAACATGGATGAGCTCATCATTTAATGATTTTTATATACATATTCTTTCCATATCATTATTCTATATCACATGTACATTTCCATGGCAAATCATTTCAAGTTCAGTTTAGCCATGTCAGAATTTTACCAGTTGAATTTATTTGAAATATCGATGGATACGCTTATGTAGTACACTTAAAGTGTACAAAATTGAAATCCGTCAATTCATATCCAGGGGTACCCAATTAGAGCACATAATCAGGAAGCACTCTTTCGAGCTATATGACGAGATGCTCATGTGAGCTATGTAACAAAAAGGTTATTCAGGCTAAACAGGAAACTCATAAGAGTTTTAATCAGGAAGTTCATTGAGCTTAACAGGCAACTCCGAAGAGTTAGGAGCTCCGGATAGCATAACAGGGAGTTCAAGCGAGCCATGTCAGGAAGTTCAGAAAGAGACGCTCACGAAGAGCTGCGTTTGTGTTCGCAATAAATGCTAGATCACAACCGATCAAATCATGAAACAGGATGCTCACAAGAACTATATAACAGGACGCTCGTGAGGGCTTTTAACAGGATGCTCGTCTGAGCTACAATGTCCGCAACATATGCAAGACTATAATCAATACGGGAAATTTCTATATCCATCACATTTCATTATTCAAACGGGACTTAACATTTTCCGAACATGATCGGACATGTGATTATTTCATATATTTATAACATTTATTTAATTCATATAATCACTTACCACACTCAATTTAAGCATAAGAATAAATACAATTTAGTTACACGAACTTACCTTGACACTTGTTCGTGTAGGTAAATCTACTAATTTGTCACCTTTTCTTTTCCTCGATCTAACTCTTTATTTGATCTTTTTACATGTCTTAATAACAACCCATGAATTTCACAAAAATCAGAATTTTTCCATGGGTTTTACCAATTTTCAATTTAGCCCCTAAATCATAATTTCATCAAAATTCTCTTTGTAAAAGTTGTTTATCTATCAACAACCTTTCATTTTCTACCATAAAATTTAAAATTTCAACATACTCATCCATGGAAAAACCCTAGTACTTTAATATATTTACAAATTAATCCCAAAAATAGATAGATTAAGCTATTCCGATCTTGGAAATATAAAAATTACTAAAAACGGGACAAGATTACCTACCCAATTAAGCCAAGAAAGCTTGCTTTCTCTTTCCTAGGGTTTCCATGTATTTTTGGGGAAGAAGATGATAATAATAATAATATGATATTCCTATTTAATTTATTTATCATCCATTAATTTTTTCACTTTCCAATTTAGTCCTTTTCTTTTTCTAATTTTCCATGGATGATTTATCATAAATATCTACTAACTTTTTCTTAATGGTCTAATTACCATATAAGGATCTCAAGTTTTGAATTCCATAGCTATTTAATCCTTCTAGCTACTAGAATTCAACTTTTGCATTTTTATGCAATTTGGTTCTTTCTATAATTAATCATGAAATCGGTAAAATTTTATTATCAAAATTTTCATATAACATTCCTATCATAATGTAGACCATGCAATAATTTTAAAATAAATTTTCTTTATGACTCGGATTTGTGGTCTCGAAACCACTGTTCCGATTTCACTAAAAACAAGCTGTTACAGAAACAATTAAACTGTAGTAAGTTTGTTTGCAATTTTTTACTTTGGATAATTTTGATTAACTTTTTATCAATAAATGAGCTCTAGTTTTTGGTGTGGATTATTTTTAATATCGTTGGGAGCATCAGAAGAGGCTATGATTATGCTTATCCTTGTCTTTTAAGAATATCTGATTTGCTTATGAAAACTTTCATGGGATAATTATGCTGATAAAATCCAACCATTTAACACCATTTTTATGTTGATATATTACATATATTGTGATCAATAGAATCAAAATAAAAAATTCAAATTTCATATGTATAATTGTACCAAATCAAAATTCATTATCAAATTACATTTGAATGAAAGTTGATATATAAATTTGATATTTATCTCAGATAAATGTGTTCTTTGAAAAGCGGATTTTCCTTTTTTTTCAGATATCAATCAACAAACGGGAGGAAAATCAATTGACAGTGAAGAATGAAATGGATTTCAACAAACTGATTTCCATATGTTAGGTTGGAAATTAGCCACTTTATTTCTTTCTCTCTTTGAAACTTTCCTATTGCTGCCAGGCTCACGTGTTGCAGTGAAACCCAAAATTGAAGCAAAAATATTGAGGAGGCTATTTTCAAGTGAGAATATTATTAAGGATATAACAGTTAGTTTTGGTTCAATATTAATAAAAATTCGTCATTTCTTTGATAATGAGTATAAGACAACATTATTGATTTGATTGATTAAAGTAGAATCGAGTTAAATATGATTGATAATTGATCAAATAATTATGATTTAAATAATTTTGAATTATCTCAATAAATTGACACTATATATATATATATTTAATACAATATCCCACCTAAAATTATTATTATTATTTGCTTTGCTCTCTCTCATCTTGTAAGAAATATTATATAATTCAACAAAGTTGATGGTATAATGATAAAAAGAATTTCATTATTTCCTCATCTTAAAAAAAAAAAAAATATTAATTACAGCTTTTTACTTATAACTCCTTCAAATTTCCTCGAAGATTTTTCTTCAAACTTGCGCAGTTTATATGAACACCATTTCTCTTTCCCCAAATTACTACATAATCATAATTTTTAATCTCTTGATTGCAATCCATAAAATGAATCTTAAAAAAGATTGATATCTAATAACACAAAATCACTCTGCAAATACAATTTGTATTCATTTAAAAGTTGCATTACTTTTGCTTTTTATTATTATTATTATCATTATCATATACATATATTACAAGGCTTAAAACCAAAGCTGACGTGAATAGCTTATTTCAATCACATTTAGACTATTTTTAACTTCAATTGTTATATTTACCATATCAATTTTAAATAAATAAATTTGAAAATTTTATGTTTTCAAAAATATGAAAATAAAACATTTCTTTCTCTAAGCTTTTTTTTTTTTTAAATTAATCAGTTATGTTAAAAAAATTACAGCATTACCGCTTGGTAAGTTTTTCTAAATGATTTAAATCGCATCAATATTAAAAATATATTTAAAACTAACAAAACAATTAACTCAACACTTTTGAGTTGAGGAAACAAAATGTACAACTCTAAGAAAGATTTTGTATATTCTATTTTCTGTTACTTAATTCTTTTAATAATGTAAAATAAACCATAATACTTTTTTTAAACATATTGAAATTTTTTTGTATATTTTATTTCCTATTATTCATTATTTTAATAAAGTAAAATAAATCATCATAATTTTTACTTTCTTAAAACAGTATATATCAAAAATATTATTTCAACTTTTAAAACACAATATTTAAACATGACTATAAACTATAACCACTTAAAATTAAAATTTATATTAAATTGTACACATTTTTTCTATTTTCATCAAAGTTTGAAAATAATATGCATAATAATAAATTTGGATTTTTTTTATTTCTTTTTTAATTTTAAATATTTTTTTCAAACCGTTTAAACCAACAAATATTGGTTTAACTAATTTGACTACCAATCCAATTTAAAAAACATTAGTATTGGGTCATTTTTCTTATACGTGCAAACCTAAATCAAGTAAATCATTACTCGAGGTAAAGCATAAACTTTAAAAAATTGATAAAGCCCATTCAAGATTAAGAAAATGACATCATTATCATGATTTTTTTTAAATAGAATAATATATACTATTAATAAATGTTATGATTGTGTTGGTGTCACGTGTTAATCGGATACCAACTCGATTAGGAAACGATTAATATATCATTTTATTAAATGGTTACTATTATTATTTTAATGCTCTTTTTGTCTTTTCATACTTTTATATTGTTCTTAAATAAAATAACTAGTATTAACATGTACCTGTGTTTAACGGTACTCGAGTTGGTTTAAAACGCGGTCATTTTAACACACTCTGTGTTAAAAAATATATTATTAATATTTAATTTTCTTTTCACTAACTTGGCAACTTTTTGACATGCTATAAAAAAATGACGATACCATGATAAACAATTGGAGTACATTTAATATTCTTAGTATAATGTATTTACATATTTCAATTTTCTTTTGCTCATAATTAAACTATTTTTTATTTTAATTTCGTACATATTGCATGTGTTGTCATTATTTATTGTATAGACATGTTAATTTTAGTTCTTTTATTTAAAAACTATGTAACACCCCTAACCCGTATCCATCGCCGGAACAGGGTTACAGAGCATTATCGGAGTTTACAGATCAATAAACAGATATTTCATATAATATAACATTCATGTCAGAAACCAATCAAAATCAAACATATTGTCCATTATAGAAGCTCTCGAGGCCCAAAATAAGTGTTAGAAACAAGTCGGGACTAAACCGGGTACTCAAATAATTTTATAGAAATATTTAAAATTTTCAACACTGCAGGGGTCACACGACCATGTGACTCACACGGTCAGGAGACACGTCCGTGTCTCAAGCCGTGTGGCATTCAAGATAGGGACATACGGTCGTGTCTCAACCCGTGTCCATACCCGTGTAACTCTCTGACTTACGTCACACCGCCAAGTCTACGCCCGTGTGCTAGGCTATGTGAGCATACTAACTTGCATTCCTAAAAGATACAGGGGACACACGGCCGTGTCACCTGGCCGTGTGGCTGAGACACACGCCCATGTCTCTACCCGTGTGGACGAAAATAGGCCATTTTCTAAGCCATATTTCTCACCCAAATTGACACCAACCTAGCCTCAACAAATTGCACATCAACAAGCCATTACAAGGCCTTCAACACAAGCTAAAATTATGTCTTAAACATGTATTATCACCACATACAACCAATATGCCCTTAGGCACCTCATATGATAACTTAAAACATGTTAACCAAGTATCCAAACTTACCTAATTAACCTATCTAACCAAGTTACCAAAGTTCACTTTAACTCAATTATATACATACATATGTCACTTATACTAACATCACACTCATACATTAATTTCATATCAATGTGTATGTTGGTTATATAAACAAAATATTATTCATAATATTTACATAAGCTAAATTTTGACCAAAATCTAACAAAAGTCTATATATGCCATATAAACCGTATTTAACGTTTCAAAAACTACTGAGATAAGCTGGATAGTGTGACTTGAGTGCTGATCTGATTGTCCAACCTTCTGAAAATCTACAAAGACATTAAACAATACAAATAAGCTTAATGAAGCTTAGTAAGTTGACGGGTTAAACAAAAACCTTACTGAACCTACTATAACAAGCCAAATAAATAAAATCATTCATGTCAACTCCCTGTCATTCACAACTTCAATTGATAAATGCATCTGTATTCAAATCAATACAAAAATAAATAACATGTCTTTCAAATTCATTAAATAAATCACCTTACTGAAATTTTTCCATTCGAAGAACGACTTATACATTGTCAACAGAAGCTCATAAGAGCCGGTCCCCCCGAATACGCCAACAAAAGCTTAAAGCTGAACAGAAGATCATAAGAGCTAAACAGAAACTCGTAAGAGCAAAACAGAAGCTCATAAGAGCTACAGAAGTTCGTAAGAGCTAAACAGAAAGTAAAACATGAGAGTTCGCAACAAATGCAGAACCCCGGTTTACTTGGGAAAAGTGTTGTTGTCTCATTCCAATACCATCATACACCAAAATATGAATGTACTCAAATCTCGCGTTCCATTCAAACCAAATATCCAATTTAATATTATAATTCCAACAACAACTCATTTCCAACAATAGGATAAATGCATAATATCGTTCATCAAATTTATACAAATATAAAATTTTAACCGTACGAACTTACCTGGATTGAATTGTAGTAATTGTAGAAGTTCAAGGACTATTATGCTATTTTTTCTTTTTCACGAATATCTACGGGATCCTGATCTAGAATATAAAATTACTCACTTATTAGCATATATTTTATTTCCAATTCACTTTACAATTGATACCATTTTATTTTTCAAATTTACACAATTACCCCAACTTTTACAGTTTTTGCAATTTAATCCCTTAATTAGTTAATCTATCAATTTAACTAATTTTTCAATCAATAATTTATCCATATATTCTAGGCCTTCATACAACCCCTAATAAACCCAAATTTCACTATCAAACCCTAATATTTTAACCTTTTCACAGTTTAATCCTAAAATCAATATTTAACAAAAACCACTTTATAAATTCATCATACAACATAATCAAAGCTCTAAATCCATGTTATTCATCAAAAAAATCTAATATTTATCAATGGAAACTTCCAAAATTTTTAATAAAATAAAAAAAATGTATAGTTTAGTTGGACCTAATTGTAACAATTTCAAAAACATAAAAATTATAAGAAACTAGCAAGAATTGAACTCACATGAAGAAAAAGTATGAAAAACCAGCTTAAGCTCTCTCCTATGGCTGTTTTTGGCTGAAAATTGGAGAAGACCTTCAAAGTCAATTTGTTTTATTTTTAATTTCATCAAAATTACCATTTTACCATTGAATCATTTTATTTTATTATTTTTCCTTCATATGGCGCCTCAACTTTAATTTTGGTTTATTTGTTTCTTAAGTCCTCCCTCATTTATTAATCAGGCCATTTAATCACTTAAATATTATAATTAGCAAGTTTTGCACCTTTTTCAATTTAGTCTTTTTTAATTAATTAACTATCGAAACGTTAAAATTTTTCAACTAAACTTTAATATGACCTTAATGACACTCCGTAAATATTTATAGAAATATTTACAACTTGGTTTATAGAAACGAGGTCCCGATACCTCACTTTCTAAAACTACTTGACCTAATAAATCATTATAAAACACAAATTACCAATTCAAAAATATTTTTAAAACTATATTTGACTCGTTAATATTAAATAATAATATTTACGAACTTACTTGCCGAATTTGGTGGCCTTGAACCACTATTTTCAACACCACTAAAAAAATCGAGCTGTTACAAACTATATAAAAGGAAAAACTAAAATCCACTAAAATCGCTCCATACCCATTATCCAAAAGAAAAAAAATCTACCCCACCCCACATACACTTTTCAAACAAAAAGATCCGCTCCATTCAGATCAGATCGATTCAGAATCCATGGGGCAGTTTGGGGTTTGCCATCCTTACATTTTTACAAATTTTTCCAATTTCTCCTTCCTTACAACTTCATTGATGACGTTTCTCAGGCTAAGGCAATCATCAGGGGCATGCCCTATATCATTGTGATATAGACATTCTTTTGTAGATTCCCTTATCTAAAGGTTAAACAGCAAGAGTGACGGAGCTCCTAGTATTCCTCAGTTTACACTTAAGGATTTTTTTCTTGCAGGGTGTATAAAGGGGTGTAATAGTGAAAGAGAGCAGAAGATACTCCTTTTAGATGCTTCGTGTGATGATAATTACGGCACCCTACCATGGCTTTGTTTTTTCTTCATTGGGTGAAACAACTATTCGAATGCTCTCCTAAGTTGGTGTCATGCTTCTACTTCAGGAATTATCTTTGGTTGTGAATTATATTTCGTTCTTATTTGAGGTGTTTATTGTTTCTTCAAGTTTCTTCTCGAGCATATTCCGGGAGCCACATTCCACTTCAAATCCATCATATGTGGCTTCTATTCTCCTCATTTTAGCACTGTCAAGGGCATCACGACTTCCATTCTTTGATATCACGATACCTCCCATCTAGGTGATGTTTTCTTCACGTTCAGACCATTGTCGACTCCTTACAACACTCAACTCACTTGTTAGGTTCCCCATGGCACGATTGGCCAATTTGGGTTACAAAATGAGTAAAAAAAAGACATTTTCACTTATTAACTTAAAATCTAAAAATAACGAAAAACTATGCAAAAGACACTATTTTGCTTGAGAATAAGCTCCTTTAAATATGTCGGAAAGCCTAATCTGCCACATCAATTTATGGCAGATCAGGTATCGATACTTATTCTAAAATTTTGGAATTCTGCAATTTGGCCCTATTTTATGTACATATTAACAATTAAGTTTTCGTATATTCGATTGAGTATAGGGAAAGTTTATTGATCATGTAATGACTGAAAATTTGAAATGTTTATATGTTTGAATGGTTTAATTTCAATGTTTTCTTCAGTAGTTGCTTCGGCAACGATTGTAGCATCCTGTAACTCGGACTCAACAATCGAGTCAGGCGAGAGGTGTTACAATTACAACACAAAAGTCTTAGGGTTTTCGATGGCAATTTACACCATAAAAAGTGCAAGCTGCTATGGTTGGAGTGGTTCACATCATGGAGGTGTGGAAAACTGCTCTCTCTTTTTATGTTTCAAGTGAAATTGTGAGCTAAAGGTTTTGTAGAGTAAGGTTGTCTATGTTTTTTCTCTCCCCTATTCGATTGTTGAAGGGATATTTAGGGGGAGAATGAGGTCAAGCATGGGTCTCACCTATTAAGTATAGATGTCATGATAGGGTGGCGAATGTCGACCAAATGCATCATAGGATTCGACTTGAAAAGACAAAATGAAGGGAGCTATTGGATGTGACGGATTTGATGGGTGTCGTCACTCATCAGGGGTCTTTCTAATACATCTTTTGTGGATCATGTGACTCTTAAAATATGTATTGTTTGGCCAAGGGTGTGAGTCGGGCTTCTCTAGAGAGACAAAGACAATGTTGTGTTGTCAAGCCTTTATGATAGTCTAGGTGAGAAAGACGCATCCTCAAACCATTGTAGTGTCAAGGGAATATGGTATAGTAAAGATATATGATGATTTTTTTTATCTTGATTATAAAATTAAGGAGAGTTATGTTATAAAAATATCAAATAACAATCCTATTAAGAAATACAAAATAGAATAGCAATTAAGAACGAATCATGCCTAATATTTCGTCAAATACCAAATAACAATCCTGTTAAGAAGATTTTATATGTTTAATGAATCCAATATTGCTTTTTGGCAAACCAAAGGCCACCAAAATAGCTAAAACAAGGAGGGGGTGGGGATAAATTTAATATTTATTTATGTTTACTTTTATTCTTTCTTCCGTGGCCAAATCGTGTGGAGACAAGGCAAAGTATGTATTTAGACTGGAACTCCCTTGTTAGGGCCGATGATAAGCATAATAAACAAAGGCCAAATCGTATATTTTATCTTGGTTGTCCCTCACAAAGTAGGGTGCATCCTAAGTGAATTTGTGCTTATTCTCTAATTTTATCTACTAATTCCTACAAATATACACTACCTAGTATTATTAAACAGACTTACAATCCTTTTCTCTTTCGAGTTTTTGACCCATCAAACATGCCAATAAGTAATTGTCTCTGGCCGAGAATTTTATTTACATAAATTCACCACTTTGGCCCTCATAAATTCCCCAATCCGCCCATCCCTATACCTCTCCGTTTTCTTAAATTTCGTATTTTCTCCTTTCTTTTTCCCGAAAAAGAACATGTTGCTTGTTATCTGCAAGATGAAATTTTACCCTTAAATTCCTCCTCCTTTAGGTTTCTCCCCATAGATTCTTGTAAACAATGACGATTCTTTATAATTTATTTTTCCTATTGTTTTCCTTGCTGTTAACTTGTATTTTGCTGTTCCTTCTTCGGGTTGTTTTGATAAAAACGGGATTGATTTATATCGTGAAGAAAAAATGGCGTTCCATTGAAGATTGTTTCCATGTCTACCAGTTCTTCAAAGTCCCAGAGTTCAATGAAGGCATGCAGAGAAACCAACTTTATCACAAGGTTTTGGTTTATCTGAATTCTCTCACTTTCATTGAAGATTCCGATTTCACGAATCTCTTCACTGGCAAAAAACCAAATGAAATCGTCCTTCATCTCGACCCAAACCAAATAATCGAGGACGATTTTTTGGGTGCCAAGATTTCCTGGATTAACCAAGACAAAACTTTGGTGTTAAAGATTCGAAAATCCGACAAACGAAGGGTTCTCCGGCCTTATCTCCAACACATCCACTCGGTTTCCGATGAATTCGATGAGAAGAAACGAGGATTGAAGCTTTACGTGAACGTCGTTGATCATCAGGGTGATCGAAAGGAACGGTGGAGATCCGTTTCTTTCACGCATCCTTCATCGTTTGAAACGATAGCTATGGAATCGGACCTTAAAAACAGAGTCAAATCCGATCTCTATTCTTTCGCGAAAGCCAAACAGTATTATCATCGTCTGGGTCGCGTTTGGAAACGGAGTTATCTCCTTTACGGTCCTTCAGGTACTGGGAAATCAAGCTTTATCGCAGCCATGGCTAATTTCTTGAGTTACGATGTGTACGACCTTGATTTGTCCAAAGTTTCTGATGATTCAGACCTTAAATTTCTTTTGTTACAAACAACCACCAAATCATTGGTCGTTATCGAGGATCTCGACCGGTATTTGTCAGAGAAATCAACGGCCGTGAGTTTACCAGGAATTTTAAGTTTCATGGATGGGATTTTAAGCTCCAGCTGTGGCGAAGAAAGAATCATGGTCTTCACAATGAACAGCAAAGATCACGTTGACCCGGCTATTCTTAGACCGGGAAGGATTGATGTTCATATCCATTTTCCATTATGTAATTTCACGGCTTTTAAAACGCTGGCCAATAGTTACCTAGGGCTCAAGGATCATAAGCTGTTCCCGCAGGTAGAGGAGATTTTCCAAAACGGGGCGAGTTTAAGCCCCGCTGAGATTGGAGAGTTAATGATCGCCAACCGGAATTCGCCTAGCCGGGCTTTGAAAACGGTCATCAACGCATTGCAGACGGACGGTGACGGGAGGGGGGCTTTAAATCTCGGACGAGGGTCGTGTGAGAATGGGTCGAGGAAACCGGTGGAGGAAATTGGCGAACCGAGCGGGGTTTTCTGTAAAGAAGGCGCAAATGCGGTTAAGGAGTTCAAGAAATTGTACGGGTTTTTGAGGGTGAAAAGTTGTAGAAAATCTCAGTCCTTCGATCTTAATAGTCGCCAAAACGAGGGCTGACCTTCAACCTTTTCACTGTTGATTAGAAACTTAGCCTTGTAGTTTAAATGATTTCAGCTACAAATTTTGTTACCGAATTGGAATCTAAGTCTCTTCAATTTTATTGCTTGCATTTTGTACATAAATAGCATTATATTCTTATACAATGATTCATTGGTATCTAATTCTGTTAATATATTTGATCCTTTCTTAAACATTGGGTGCTTGCTGTAAACTGTTTATGTACTTTGGAAGCACTCAATGAAAGTCCACTTTTTGACCAACTTAGGGGTATGTATTGTTGCTTGTTCAGGCTTTTTTTGTTTTGGGTAATTTGGATGTACAATCGACGATGAGTCGTCTGCAGAAATGGGTGAAAAAGATTTGGTGTGAGAAAGGGGACGTAGGACAGCCCTTTCGGAGTTGACCCAAGGCCTATCCTATTATTAGTATTATTATTATTAGTTTCTCTCTGTTGGGGTGTTTCCCCCGTTTTAGCGCAAATCTCCTAGTTTTGCTGCTGTATATGGCTACCCATTTTCTTAGCTTTTCTTCACTCATTATTGGCCATGATGTGATTGAACTACCAATGCCTTTTTGGGCCGGGTTTGTCTCTACTTCTCGCCCGAATCACCACAAATGGAAAATATTTTTTTCATGCCAATTAGTGAAAATTTCAAATCTTTATGAACCAAAATTAGAAACTCCACCTTGATAATTAGATAAAATTTACCTACACCTAATTTACATTTACGAGCTGTAAATTGTAAAGGAAAAGGACTTGGTCCATTCAAAATGTCAAACCTTCCTCACTAAAATCTAGCATTCATGTTGAAAAGCACGTTGTTAAGATAAGAAAGTTGTTTGATTCCCACGTATTGATCATATACATCATCTTCTTAGAATAATTTCAGCAGGGTATCAATTGTAGCCTTTCTTTATCATTTCACCGTCCACATTAAAAAAAAAAATTCCGTGTTTTGGATTCGGCAATTCCGCTTTTTATTTTCTTGTTTTTGTGCTATATATTATCTCCTCCTTAGATATCTTGTATAATCATGGAAGGTAGGAAGAAGCCAGCTAGTTTGCATTGAGATGGAAATTATGTTAATTAGGGTGTTGGATGCGGAATTGCCGGTTGCTAAATCGTTGGAGCAGTGGAGGCTTGCACCAAACTGGCTAATCGTTTGAAAAATGCTAACTGCGTTTGCCACCCGAGTAATGTCCCCACTATATGTACCACGCAGCTGTTGCCTATGCCTTCCATCATTAATTTGTCTCAATAATGAGCATGCATGCCCACGTTCAGTAATAATTACACCATCACAAATTGTATTTCCAGCTCAACTACGCAGATTACTTAACTATATTATATGTATAGCTCAGTTGCTCGTATCATTTAGTAGTATTTTTGCAACATCTTCTTTTTCCTCTTAAAGATGCATCTAAAATCTAAATTTTTTGGTTTAGTTGCTCTTTCCTATATATAACTAATTTATATGATGTTATAACACTTGGTAGCTGGGTTGGCCTTTGGGGCAGAACCAACAAACTCGTTATACATATACAAGGAAGCAAATCAAATACAAGCAATAAGGAAATTTATACTATATTTTTTGGAGTTACTAAAAAAACCCATTAATTTCACTTGGGTTCTTATATATAGTGATTTATAAATATTTGATTTATTGCATGTTTTAAATTATTAGCTCCCCACCTAGAGGTGATCATGGGTTAGGCTACCCGGCCCGGCCCGACGGCCTGCCCGAAAAATGGGAGAATTCGGGTAAAAATATAGGCCCGGAATATGGGTTTGGGCAAAAAAAGAGGCCCATTTATAAAACGGGCCGGGCCTCGGGTAAAACTTTTTTGACCCGGGCCTGGCCCGAATTATATATTAAATATATATTTTATTTTTAATCAAATATACTTTTTAAATTTACATATTTTTTACTTGTTTTTTTGTTTTAATATTTGTTTTAAAATTTTTTATTTAATGAAAAAAGCTAAAAAAATTTAATATGGGCCGGGCCGGGCTCGGGTTTATCAATTTTCTTTTAGGCCGGGCTTGGACAAATTTTTAGGCCCATATTTCGGACCGGGCTAGGCTCGAGCCTAGAAAACAAGCCTAGAATTTTATCTGGGCCCGGCCCGACCATGATCACCTCTATCCCCACCCCCCAAATTGGTTTAAACTATAAAGCCCCCCCTAAATTGGTATAACCTATAAAGTAAAAATAAATGGAAAAGTAATGTTATGTTTGATAAACTGAAAAATTAAGTGTTGAGAAAATAAATATAGAAAAATTGAGTGTTTATTTAAATTATAAAATACGGTATTACTTAGAATTAAATTACAATATAATCTTAAATGAAATAAAATAAAATAAAATAAAAATAATAAAAATTATTCTATTTATCATTTTTCACACTTCTTTTTAAAATAATTCTATCCTATTAAAAATTTAAATTGCTAAAAATATTAATTTTTAATTGATTGGTGAATATAAATTTGATTATCTAATTCCTTGTAGACTTGTACCTCAAAGATTTTTTTAGTAGCATTTCATACTCTCTTTTTTCGTTTCTTTTTCCTCTTAAATTGCTTTGTATTTTCTTTCTCAAAAAAAAAAAAAGCAGCAAAGTTGCTTTGTATTTTTGTTGTATGGAATCATTGAAAACTAAACACACCATAGAGATGGGCTGTTAGATATACCTTTTTTAGAAAAAATATTCCTAGAAAAAGAAGCAAAGTTTGCACATCCTAGCTGTCTATAATAATAATATCACATTAAAAGATAAATTAAGTTGCACGAGTACAATCATATGAACCAAAATTATACTTAATTTCATCAGTCGGAATTTTTATTTTCTAAGTCAAGTTTTATTAATCAAAGTGAAAACATACGCATAGTATCAAAAGCTAGGAAAGTAAAGGTCAACACACCTAAAACTCTCCTCCCATACAACCCGAGTCATAAAAAACACCACAAAAATATAACCTGAGAACCTAAAGCAAATTGCAATCACCCTACATACATGATCAACAGCTCCACGTCCACGATAAACTCAAATCCCTCAGTCGACAAATACCCGAGTCAAATAGAAATCAAATAGATAGTTATTTTAAAATAAAGCATTTGTCCAGAGTGAGGAAGCCGTGCATCAACTACGACATCACAAGAACTCAATCTCAAGATTCCAATAAGACTTCTCAAACATCAGCATCTAATGATTCACAGGATGATAGACTGAATTCTTTTAAAATTAAATTTCTTAACGTCTGCTTTAGAGGAGTATGAACGGGCTGTTATTCTTGGCTTGAGAAGCCGATGGGTATGTAAGACAATAAACATACTATGAGAGTGCCGGAACCGACGTTTAAGTTAATGAAGGTGAAAGACCTTCTCAGAAAAGACTTTAAGCAGAGTAATAGTAGCTAGAGCTAAGTAAGGATGCCCTTGAAGTGGTATATACCTAGTTATTTATATCTCGGGCTCCTTGGTATCGTTAGACTAGGACCAAGACATTCCTCCTATGTGATTTGGCTAAGATTGTTGACCTTTTTCCTATGGGATTGTCAAGCTCATTTGTTAATCCCACTCCTTGACCTATGACAGTCCTCCACTTCATTTATTGGTTTGATGCTTATTCTCTTGAACCTTAAATTTATTTTCTTGAGTTGATATAATACAACTTTAAGGTTATAATGATAAAAACAAAAACACATATTCAAATAAAAAATGAAAATTTAACTTATTTATTCAATATTTTAAGTGGAAAAAATATTTGGGTCCAAATACAAATTCAAGTTTGGACCAATTTTTGACCACTCATATTTCTACCAAACATGAAAAACAAAAGTATTAAAAACTTATCTGAACTAGTCCAATAGCTTTGTACCTCAATTAAAGTTTCAGTTATAATTTCATTACAATGAAGAATAAGCAGGAACAACCAGGCATGGAGCCTGGCGCAGGTCTGCACCCCAGCAACTAGAACTGGCCATATCAAACCAAAAAAAGAGGACTCAAAGACGGTATCCCTAAACCATAACTATTTCCCTATATTTATATTCATAAATATAATATGCCATATGATTTAAATGTAAAAACAACCCAAGAGCACAAAAGAAAATATAAAATAAGATAAGGTTAATAAAGCAAACATTACCTTAAATGAAAAGAAGATCAGCAAGAGCAGGTAGATAATTTTTTCATCTCACTTATTTCTAAATCAGGACCAGCGATGACCTCAATCTCAGATCCTTTCAACGCGGTGGCGTGATCAGCACCGTTGAGTTTTCCATTTCCACATTCCAAGGATTTTTTACAAAGCACACCGTAAATCTCATCCAGCAGCTTGAAAAATGCTTTATCCACATTGTCACCGCTAAGAGCGGACGTCTCGGCGAAGAATAGGCCCTGATCCTCTGCGAACTCAACAGCGTCTTCAGTTGGAACGGCTCTGAGGTCCACTAGATCAGCTTTGTTCCCAATGAGCATGATGACGATGGAATTGTCGGCGTGGGCACGTAGTTCTTCCACCCATCTGGCCACGTGATCGAAGCTCTGCCGCTTGGTGATGTCGTACACTAGCATTGCCCCCAAGGCACCTCTATAATACGCACTTGTAACAGCTCGGTACCTACCGGCCCACACCCAATTGCGAAATGTAAAAACATTGGCTTCAAAAATAACTGAATAGTTTCACACTTTTTCCTTTATGGATTTTAGATTTTAACCATCAATGGTAAATTATGTGATTGTAGCAGTGGATAAGTTGTTGGCTTAGCTGATATTTTAATATTAATTTTAACTATTTTATTTTATAACTACAAGTGTGGTGAGAATTAGAATAGTTAGTTTAATGATTAGATGGCTAATCCACCGACCGCAATAACTTCTGCTCCTTTGCATGTAATGTAGTGAACTACATTTTAATTTTTATAAGAAGCTATATTCAAAGGAATCCAGCTAGTTTTGGACTGAAATTAAGCTTTGTTTTTCACTGGTCAAAAGCAGCCCAAGATTCCTAGTGGTGTGGCCAGTAGCGGGCCAAACCACCGAAATCAATGAGATTATGAATTGAATTATTAAGTAGTGTAGAGTAGGTAATCTGATGACCTCACTTGGCGATCAATTTCCCTTGAATTAAATATCTGATCCACATTCTCATTGAGAGTGCAAGTATAATCCTGCTAAAAGTGATCCAATTAGCCTTCATATTTTTCACCATGATGCAACCACATATCTTTTTGCCCTTTGTTTGTTTACTTGAAAAAGAGACAAAATTAGTGAATCACACCATTCCCGTTAAAATATTCAACTATATGAGATTACAGCAACCTAAACTTCGGGACAAGTGCGGACCCAAATGTAAAAGTTCATCCCAAGATAAATTATGTTTTCTTGCAGGCTGTAGCATTTGAAAATGCCATCTCTGAACTCACCAGATTGATTATTATATGTATTAACTTAAAGAAATCTGTGTTACAGAATCTCAAAGTCAGAGATCCTACACTATAGGTACAGGGAAAAAGGAGGAAAGAAGCTAACCTTTCTTGGCCAGCGGTATCCCAGATCTGTGCTTTGATGACTTTGTTCTTAATGGTAACCGTCCTGGTCTGGAACTCAACCCCAATGGTGGACTTGGAATCAAAGCAAAACTCGTTCTTGGTAAACCTGGACAGAATCTGAGTCTTGCCAACAGCCGAGTCACCGATCACCACCACTTTGAACACGTAATCTATTTTCTCAGGCGCGTGTTCTTGATAATTCTCGACCTCAACACCATTCATCTCTTCATTCATTTTCACTCCTCACTTCTTACTACCTATCAACCACTACAGCCAACAAAAAAACTGACACAGACCCCTTCTCTTGCTAGTGATGCTAGTGTTTATAATTAAATAGGAAGCTTCAATTTGGCATTGTTCTTGGCGTCTAGTGATGGAGGGTCAGTGGGAGTAAGTAGAGAAACAGAGGAAGGGCAAAAGAAAATAAAAAAAGATGTATCAGACAAGACTGGTATGCAAGGGTTGTAGTCACACCACGCACTGATAAAAAAGAAAGTTATGGCAATACGGTCCTGTCCTTATCTCTCTATTAATGGCTTATAGTGAGTGTACGATCGTTGTTTTTATTATTAATTTACTTAAGAGAATGATGGAGGGAGCATAAGCTAACCACTCCGCAGAAAAGCCATATTTATATTAATCTTTATTTTTGCTTAATCGGGGTATTGGGATCTTTTAAACTGGACACACTCAACAATGATCTCATAATTCCCGGCATCATCTCCGGATGAAAGCTAACTGTTCTCACTTAGTTAAAGTGCTTTGGCAAAAGTTAATTGATGCAAAAGGTGTTTGCCTTGTTCCTTGAAAACCTAATCAATGAAAATTTTTTAAACCTTGGTTTAGGGTAACTAGTAGCTTAATTCCTAAGCATCCTTGTCATTTCATAACTACGGCTCATCTCATGTTGTGTAGATTATTAAGAGTGCTTGAGATGATCAAAGCAAATATGGGGGTCTAGCTGAAAAAAACCAGGCTATGTAAGCAAGTTAGCATTGAAGGAGAGGGTAGGGCCAGTAGCAGATCAACCAACCATTTTCTTGATCCCAATTTAATACATTCGAGGTACCAAAAAAAAATATAGGAGGGGTTTTTGTTCCTTTTCTCAGTTTAATAATTTAATAGGCTTCAAATATTCTAGTCTTGAATTATTTTGCTGAGATCCTGTCATGGTCCATCTGATAGCATTGCGATTTTATACAACTAAATTTGGGTCCTAATTTATTATTCCATGTGTACATAGTTAAAGCATGGCAATAAGCAACGTAAAGGAAGTGAAGGTTCTAAGAACTTTGGCCTTTGTGGACCTTCCAATGTTTTGCACCGACAAAGCTTCAGCACAGTAGATTCCCAAGAACAAATGATGAAAGAAAAGACCCCCCTCTTCCTGTTGCCCACTGACAGAAATTCTCTTGCACCAATTACTAAAATTAAATGGATGTGCATTTATCATCTAAAAAATTCCAACCCAAAACAGTTCATTACATTATTGTTATTTGTGCAAAGCTTATCAGCTATAATTGCATTTGTTAGTACTATTAAAACGACATTGTTATGGTCGCATTGTAAGAAATGAAGGTACAGGAAAATGAAGAGATCTAGATCCTCCTGAACAATGAACGAGGGGCCACCAGTTATATGTAGTCCAAATAATGTTGCTTCTTTAGGATTCCAAAGCCACTAAGCTGGGTGAAGATTTGAAGCTTTTGGAGCTGGGTCCGGTCAGGAGATACCTCAAACAATGGACAAAAGGCAGACTACAATTGGTTACTTTTGTAAAAATGTATGCTCTTGATTTTGATCTCATCGTTTTGGGCTACCCATATACCTTTTAGGGGTTTTATAGGCCTAAATGAGAAAGAAAGAGGTGTACCAAAACGGACCTGATTCACGAGCTTTGATAACCAAGAGATGTGCTTGCCTTCAGCAGAATTTAAGTACCTGAACTAATCTATCTTTTTCTCTTATAGTATCTATTTTTTTTGTCCAACTATAGTATTTGAAATATTATTTTCATCCTGGTTTATTCTAATAAAAGTTACTAATAAGAACATGGCACATTCTTGATAACATGGGTAATTTTTGAAGTGAAATGAGACAAAAATGTTAATTTAAATATCAAAATTAGAAGAAAAAATATGATTTAAGCCTTTTTAGCTTCAACCCAAACTCTGAATTATGAAGACATGAAACCAAACTCGCAACAGTGGGTTGTTTTATTCAGTTCTTATCTCGTATTCAAGTTATTTCATGGTTATTCAAGGTTGAAACTTTTGAGGGTATCAGCTATCTAGCACCAAAGTATGTATTAAACTAGACAAATAATTAAAATAAGCATTAGTCATTCATGGAATCCAGTGTAATTGCAACATATGGAACTAACATATTCAACAGTAGGAGCCCAATGTTCTCCAGGTTGTCCAAAAATACAACTTGAAAGGAAGACTAGTTAGGGGAGTTGAACTGCATCATTTTGTTAATGTTAACGAATAAACTTTACTACTGCGTTTCTTTTAGATGCTAAAACATCGGCCAAAAAGAAATGAGCTAAGAATACAATTTAACATGGTACCAGTATTTCCCTTACATCTTTCAGTATAGCCTTTGGTAAATCTCTTCACCAAATTGTAACCTGATGCTGCTTTATGCTGTTTTCTCCTTTACTCTGCATCTTTGACTCCTTCCAACAAATTTAAGAATCTCATCAATAAGTATTACGGGTACTGAGACCAGAATCACCAAGAACCATTCATTCAAACTCAATGGAGCAACAGCGAATATATCTGCCAAGAATGGAACGTAGAGTATAAGGCAATGGAGTCCAAATGAGACTGACATGGCCGTCAAAAGCCAAGGGTTCCTCCAAGGTGGCAACGTAAGCAGGCTGCTGTCTTCAGAAAGCGCGTTCAGGGAATTGAACATTTCAATAGCTACTAACACCGACAATGACAGAGTCATTGCCTTCACTTTACCAGCGGTGAAGTAGTCACATGGGTTTGAGAAAGTGATCAGTTGGCCTCCACCAACCATATATGGAGCCACAGTGAAATTTGACCATGTGGAGCACTCTCCCCAGTTACGAAGCTGAGACAGTTCAACTAGTGTGTGCCCGTCACTCACAAGGTTGATACCCATAAAAGAAGCCCGAGTGTACCACAAGATGAAGATGCCAACAGTTGCTATGCCCACATATGAACCTATTATCTGCAATTGAACAAGATGCAAAACAGTAGTCAATTTCAGGGTTACTGGTTTCCTAATTAAAAAAACATAGGTTCGTGGATAAATGCATCCATCTTTGCATTGAGATAGCACAAGTAGTTAATAGCCTCTATTACTCTTGACAATGTCAAAAAAAACACTAAGACTATCAGCACTACTGCAATGGATGCTTGCTGACTGGTAAATGACATGAGAACACTGTTCCAAGAAGGAAAAGAAATTGGGGCGCATTAAAACTATTGTGATGCCATCAAATAGAGAGGGATTATTGAAAAACAATATTCAATATACAAGATAAAAGATAAAAGATAATATTATGTCAAGAAGGATGGTTCTCCTTAACCATTTAACCATTTAAGACCTTTTAGTAGGCTTAAAGATATCATAATATTACCCAGAGAAGTCCAAGAGGAAGGATCAATACTAACCAAGTAACGGAAGAGGACCCAAGAGTTAATGAGAGCATCATCACTTCTGCGTGGTGGCTTGCACATTATGCCAATATCTGGAGGATTAAACCCAAGAGCTGTTGCAGGAGGACCATCAGTAACCAAATTCACCCATAAAAGTTGCACAGGTATCATACATTCTGGTAACCCCAAAGCAGCAGTCAAGAATATGGATATTACTTCTCCAACATTGGATGATATCATGTACCTGTGAAATTTTAAATGAATAAATAAGGCATTTCTTAATTGTTCAAGGGAAATCAGTAGAGCTAATCAACATGCCTTATGAAAGCTTTCATATTATTATAAATTGAGCGACCCTCAGCAACAGCTGAAACAATGGTGCTAAAGTTGTCATCTGCCAAAACCATATCAGAAGCTTCTTTGGCAACCTGGAGCATTGAACAATGAGCATGTTTAATCTAAAAGTCTACAAGAATCAAGATTTCAATTCCAAGCATAAGAAACAAGGTAATATATTAACCTCCGTTCCAGTTATGCCCATTGCAATTCCAATGTCAGCCAGTTTGAGAGCAGGTGCATCATTCACACCATCTCCAGTCATTGCGACGATTTCCCCCATCTCTTTTAGCATCCTAACAATTTCTTGCTTATGCCTAGGCTCAGCACGAGAGAATACCTTCCCCCCTGGCTTTGACAAAGTTTCGAATTGTTGGGAAGGGGAAAGAGCCATGAATTCTTTACCGGTAAAACTCTTCCCTCTAAGATCCTCTCCGTCAGAAAACAATTTAATTTCACGACAGATAGCCTCAGCTGTGGATTTATTATCTCCAGTTATCACCATAACTCTAATCCCTGCTCCTTTACAATCTTCAATTGCTTTGTGAACTTCATCTCGTGGAGGATCCTATAAAATGGATATGGCAAATGACATCTCCAGAAATCATTAAGTTGAAATTTTATTAACTAAAATGAGAAACAAAAGCTGTTATAATATGCTTACCCTCAGACCAACAACCCCTACAAAAACCAAGTCACTTTCAATGGAACAGTAGCAAGCTGGATCAAGTAACTTCTTATGAGCAGGATGATTCTCAGAGTAGTAGTCTGAAAATTCTCCCAGGTCCTCTTTATATGCCAATCCTAAGCATCGCAATCCCTTTGAACTCATCTCTGTTTGTCTTGAAAGCAATAGTTGCCTACAAGGTTCATCCATAGGAGCAAGAGATCCATCTGCAAGTTGCACATGTGTGCTACGCTCCAGTAAACTCTCAACAGCGCCCTACAGGCAATGAGCATTGATTTAAAATCAAAGAAAGGGCATAACAAATAATTTATAATATTAAAAATGTGAAAACTTAAATAATAGTTGATAGCCGTGGGTGCTCTCCAAATAGGTAAATGGTTGGCTATGAAATGTGGTCCATTCCCATGGGTGCAAATCGAACCCCCGACCTCATGGTTAAGGGATGAGGTGAGCAACCACCACACGACACCTCATGGTTTATAATTCCTTTTTTTTAAATAATTATTTGGGAGAGTTATGTGATTCAAAACTATATTGACTTTAAGAACTGTCCAGAGCAGAAAACAAACAGCAGAAAAGTCCGTTCTTTTAAGTTTTAGCTCAAGCAGCAACTCATCAACAAACACCAGAAAACAAGCAGTTGCTGGTTTGAGTTCTGCCAACACAGAATGAAAAAAATACGACAGTCACCTTGGCAAGTAGTCGGTTTTGCCCAGCAGCCTCTCTGACAATAATGCTACTAGACTTTCGTAGACGATCAAACTCCAGTGTTGCAACCCTTTTTGATCTTTTGATCCACCACTCACAGCAACCTATATTTCACTATATATCATAAATCAAAGTGCAATAAAATGCCTGACAAGTAACATACAAAGAACTAGAAAGCTCTCAGCTCACCGAGTTTAACTGTGCTTCGGTCAATCAAATAGTTTGCAACAAGCTCTGAGTTCCGGATTTTGTTTCTCATCTTGGCATCTGGGACTCCCATCTTCTCAGCCAAAACCTTCAAAGCTGCTTCTGTTGGCAAACCTGTAGCTCGGAAGAGACGACCATCACAGAAAATCCCAGCGTCATTACAAACTGCACATATTTCTGCCATGACTTGTAAGTTAGCATCCATATTGTAGCAGGTCCAATCAACAATTCCACCATCCTTAGGATCATAGGTTGTGCCTTTGACATGGAAAATACGAGAAGTGGTGGTTTTCCCACCAAGAGTAAAGAACTCTGCAACAGACATTTGATTCGTGGTCAAAGTCCCAGTTTTATCCGAGCAAATCACAGTAGTGCATCCTAAGGTTTCAACACTAGGAAGCTTCCGTACAATTGCATTCTTCTGAGCCATTTTTCTAGTACCAAGAGCCAAAGAGGTTGTGATTACAGCAGGAAGGCCTTCTGGAATTGCAGCCACTGCAAGGGCAACAGCTATCTTGAAATAATAAGTGCATTTCTCAAAAGAAAAACGAACATTTGCAGGCCATCCGTCCATCATATCGTATGAGAGGAAGTTTTTGTAATTGATAAGCCACACAATGAGACAAACAATGCCAATTGCAGTTGTAAGCCTGCTCCCGAATTCATCCAACTTCTTCTTCAAAGGTGTGTCACTCTCTTCTAAAGAGGCCTCGTGTATTTGCTTCTGTATTTTCCCAATCTCAGTGTTCATTCCAGTGCAAACAACGATACAGACACAGCAACCATTCACCACAGTCGTGCCTGCGAAAACCATATTTTCTTTTGCCTGCAACTCACATTCCTTCTGAAATATAGGACTAGTACCTTTCAGAACAGGCATTGCCTCTCCAGTTAGTGCACTTTGCTCTAATCTCAAGGTTGATGTTTTCAGAGCTGCTATTCTCATATCAGCAGGAACTTTATCACCAACCTGCAATTCCACTATGTCCCCGGGGACAAGCTCCCGAGCTGGCAAGTCTGGTACAAGGAACCCATCTCTTAATACCTTCCCAGATTCACATTGCATCTCCTTAAGGGCCTCAAGTGCCTTCTCAGCATTAGTCTCTTGCCATACTCCAACAATGGCATTAAGGACTAAAATCAATACAATAACAAAAGGCTCAACATAGGCCTCGAAACCGGACTCCTCAGATTCACTTCCATGCATATATGCTAAAAGAAAAGATATAAAAGCTGCAACAAGGAGTATCTTTACAAGCATGTCATCAAATTGTTCTAATACAAGCCGCCATAAGGGCTTCCCTTTCTCTTTGGCAAGCTCATTCCAACCATACTTCTCGCGCTGCTTTTCCACCTTGTAACTGCTTAAACCCTTGTCTAGTCTCACATCGTACTCTTTCAAACAATGCTCAACAGACCACGACCACGCAGGAAATGCTCTCTCCTCCATTGAATCCTCAGCCTTGGTTATCACCCCAAAGTACAAATTCCTTCAATTTTGCCTCAAACCCTTATAGTGTTCTTTCAAAACAGGAAAAAAATGAAGCTTGAACTACAAACTAGGTAAGAAGAAAGAGACTAAAAAAAAAAAAACAACAACTTTGCACTAATAGCAATTAAACAAAGATATAAACGAAGGCTGAAACGTTAGTTCTAAAACAGAACAGAAACCCAGCATTAACTTCGTTCAAGGAGCATGAAATTTTGTCCAATTACAGTATAAAGAGAGGTATCAATTACCCAACAACAAAAAGGCAAAGTTCTTTCTTTACCTACTCTTTTAAGTATCAAAAGACCAACCACCTACCTAGCCACCATGGCAATAATTGATCCCTACTGAACAGAGGAATTACAAGACAGCAAATTTGACAAAGACCAAATAACCCAGAAAGTGAAAAAAAAAAAAAAATAACCCAGTTTATAGTGGCACTTAACTGTCAACAATAGATTAAAAACCGTAATGTAAACCATATCACAAAAAACCAAAATAAAATATTAAAAAAAAAGTGCAAATTAATAATAATAATAAAACTTACCTATAAAACAGAAACAGACATGAAATGAGCATGACACGGAATACTTCTTATACGAAAACTTCAGCGTATATAATAATAACAAATAATCATAATAAAAGAGGTAAAAAGAAAGAAATATATAACCTTTGAATAACAGTTAACCAAGAAAAACCAAAAGAATGGCTTGAAAACAAAGCAAAGTTGAAAGAACAATTTTTTTTTGTTCTCTATTTTCTTTAATTTTTAAAAGAAATAATAACTCTTCCCATATTAAAAAGAAAAGTTGGGTTGTTCTTGGTCAGTCTTTTGATCTTCTATGGCTCTGCTTTTTCAAATTTTCCTTTTAAAATTCCTGCATTTGTAAATAACAGAAGTTCGTTTATTTACTATAATGCCCTCGACTTTTAACGGGCTCTGTAGCTTACTGGGTTGACGATTCGGCCGTATTCGATTACCACAACCGTACGGTGCACAAGACATCCGTGTTCTTCATTTATAAATAGTAATGAAAATAATTTTTTTATTTTTTTTGCTTTTGAAAAAAAAAAAGAAAAAAAAATTTAATTCAACAAAAAGAGATTGCTTGGTTGGTCTAAATCGGACACTCCGAAGACCAACTTTGTTTGAATTTTGAGGTTGTCTTCTAAAAATTATATATTATTTTTTATATGAAGATTTGTTGGGTTAATTAGCTGAAAACTTTGGTTTTAAAAGTTAATTGGGGATTCAAGTCATTTTTTTTTCAAATTTAGAAAAATAGACATATTTTAAAGAAAGAAATAGAAAACGCCTCTTGCATTAGGCACTTTCAGTTGAGGTGGCAATTAAGGGGCTAAAAATACTTCCTAAAGAATGTGTTTTTGTCCTTGCAAAAATTGTATTTTTTTGTTAGGGGTATTAAATTTGGGGAGAAAGATTTATCCGTGTTTGTGTTTTAGGGAGAAATTGTGATAGTTTTAAGATATGTTTGAGTTCACGGTAATATGGTGGCGCTCGAAGATTCACACGTTTCGCTTGTCATGTAGGGAGTGCATCATCACTTTAGAAGACGTCGCATTGCAACTCGGGCACCCAGTTCACAATGGTTATACGGTCACGGGTTGAAGTATAATTAGGGCTTTTAGTTGAAGATGGTTATACAGTCACAAGTTCAAGTATAACTTGAGACCCCAGTTGATGATGATTATGCGGTCATGGGTTCAAGTTTCATGCCACCAAAAGATGATGCTTTATAAACCCCATACATAAGTGTGAGATCATAATCATAGGGGAAAAAAAAAAAGGAGCTCACTAGTATAATCAACTTATTCTTTTCTCCATCAAAGTAATATCCTTGACATTATTGTCCAAAACCTGTGGACTCCCTACAACCTGCACTGACAAAGGGACATCCAACCTTGGACATGCAACTAGGGTTGATAACGAAGAGGTTTCTAAAACTGATAATGATCCAATTCGGGAGTCTGGGCTGAAAGGTTCAGAAACTGTATTATTTTTCGAAAGGTCGTTCCTACTAAACCAGAAAATAGTCGTTCTGATGGTGAAGTTCTAGACAATACTGTAGGAATCCATCCAAAATTCACGACATATGCACCTCCATCCTATATGCTTAATGTTGACCTTGATGCCGAAAGTGGGTTAGAATGTCCAAAACTTCCTTATAAAAGACTAGGTCATACAAGTTCTTCATTAAATGTTAGCGATTTATAAGTTGGAATGGAGTTTTCTTCCAAAGATGTTTTTGTTGTTACAGTGAAGCGATATAGCATAAAGTATGGGGCCAACTTCAATGTTACAAAATCTCGATTAGAAAAATATAAGGCCAAGTGCATAATAAGCATCAGTAGATGTCCATGGAAAATCATGGCATATGTGAGAAAGAAGACAGATTTTGGACAATTAAGAAATATAATACTCCACATACTTGTGTTGTTACAGGTATGTCATAGGATCATTTGAAATTGAATCCTGACTTGATCTCTGACATTGTTTTACTTATTTCTAAATACTTGTGTTGTTGCAAGTATGTCACAAGATCATCTAAAATTGAATTTTGACATGATCTCTTACATTATCTTATCTATGGTAAAAGTGAGTCCTAAGATTCTGGTGCCGATTTTGATTTCCAATATCCGTAGTCAGTACAATTACACCGTGTCGTACTACAATGCATGAGTTGCAAAACAGAAGGCTATGAAAAAAATACATAATGGGTGGGATAAATCATATAATGATTTGTGGCAATGGTATCAGGTACTGAATCCATATGGCCCCCCAAGTGCCGTCATTGATTTGCAAACGAAACCTACGTATTATGGCGATCGAATGATCCAAGGGAAAAGAGTTTCCCATCATCCTTTTTGGACATTCAAGCCATGCATCAAAGCATTCTGGTACTGTAAGTCATTAGTCCAAATTGACGGCACAATCATGTACGGGAGATATGAGAACAGCTTCTTGTTGGTTGTTGCACAGAATGGTAATCGAAAAATCCTTCCAATAAATTTTGCAATTGTTAAAGGAGAAACCGTTGATGCTTGGGATTTTTTCTTAACTAACTTGAGATAGCATGTTGTGCAGTAACCCGATGTATGCATCATTTATGATAGAGGACCCGGAATATAGGCTGCAATTGATCGACGTGGAAGTTTCTAGAATCGTACACACCATAAGTATTGTATATGACATATAGGGTCAAATTACATAGGCCGATATCATAAGGATGCTGAGTGGCAACATGTTATTAACATGAGTATGTAGTAAATATTATTTTATATATCATTCTTTAACATATGCATTGTTTGCATTCATGGATATTAGCTTTATTTTCTTCGACAGGGTATGAGCTCGTCCAACATCTATTCCATGAAATATTGGAGAACTTGCGGGTTATAAACAAAGCCGATACGGAATAACTTAATGAGATACCTAAGAAGCAGTGAACTTAATCATATGATCGAGGTCTACGATACGGACACATGACAGTGAACCTAGTGGAATGCATAAATCTCGTATTGAAATGGACGCGTCATTTTCCAATAATGTCAGTGGTTAAAGAAACATATTTCCTTTTAGCAATCTTATTTCCAAAGTAAGTGAAAAAAATATGTTGGAAAGATAAAGGTCAGTCACTTTTGGTATGAAGAGGTGATGAAAGATATTAGAGAAAATGCAAAAAGAGCAAAGTCTATGTCTGCAGTGTGTCACTCGCGTCCAAATCAAATATTTCAGGTTACGGAGCCCGATAGGCACGACGAAGGTATTATCGGGGGATAATACTGTGTATACCTGAGACGAATGACCTACAATTGTGGGAGATTTCAAGCACTTCGTTTTCTATACGCACGTCCAATTGTTACATGTGCTTCGACACGTTTGGATTACATGAGTTATGTTAACGAAGTTTACAAACTAAAACGCATATATAAAGAATGGAAATTTGAATTCCCACTTCCCCAAATGGAAATATGTGGTTGCCTATCTCGAGCGCTTCATTCAAGTTGGTACTGGATATTACATTGTATTGCAAGCCAAAAGGTCGACTGAATTCTACTCGGATACGCGACAATATGAATATTTGAGAGAAGATAGACCAATCGAGGTTATGCAGTTATTGTAGGAACCTAAGACATAATAAGCCAACATGCCCACACTTGGAGGCAACATTGAGGAGAAGACTTGATTAAAACTTTTATTCATTTTTTTATAAGCATACAAAAAAAAAACAATTTATTCATTTTTTGGTAAATTGTAAATAAGTATATGTTATTGATATAAAATACAATAGAATACTATATAAACAATTTTTTCATTTTTTTCGTAGATTGTAAATAAATATATTATTGAGAAGGCATACTATAGAATACAATACAAACAGGTTTTTTATTTTCTTTCATAGATTGTAAATAATATATATTATTGATATAAAATACAATAGAATACAATACAAATATTTTTTTAAATTTTTTCGTAGATTGTAAATAAGATATTATTGATGTAAAATACAATAGAGAAACTTTTTGATAAATTGGAATAAGTACATTATGAATGGAAAATTTGAATATAATACAAATTAAAAGTTAACAAACTAAATGATGATTTACATGAGAAAATTTTAAAATAAAAAATTCATTGACGTTGTTGGCCCGAATGTGTGCCACAACTTGATGGGTGTCGGTTACGAGGAAGATTTCGTCATAGTTGGGGTTTCGGCTCCTCATCTTCTTCATTTTCATCTTCATCTTCACCTCCACCTTCATCTCGTTCCTTCATGCTAGATTGCATTTGCGTCCTAAGTTCCTATTGTATATCATCTGTAGTGTTAATAGGAGGTTGTGAAGATGGCCCACCTCTGAAAAATAATGATGTCGTGGGTGTTTGCGACACTATCGACGGAGAAGTATCTGGTGTCAAATAATCTGGTTGGGGATAGAATGTTGGAATTGTAGGCGATGGGGAATATATTGGTGTTGTTGTCGGCAGTGGCGTGTAATATGGTCCTAGGGATGGAAGTGATGCAAAAAAATATACCGGGAGAAAGTGTTGATGCATGATATGATGATGCATAATGTGATGCTTGTGTAAAAAAAATAGGGTTAGTGAAAAGACCAAAAAAATATAAACCATACTGACCGAGAGGTGGTGCACTCATCAGTGCCTCATGTGGGGTAGGAGGTGATGATGATGAACTCAACGCATGTACTCTCGATCAACGGCCTTATATAGGGTCGTCTTGGCTTTCTACGATGACATTGTCTACTCCTCTCCTCTTCCGACAATAGATATGGCTTACCGTGAAGTCTAAACCATGTCGTGTAATTCGAAGAGATTGCCAAATTCGTTCAAATAGTTGGTTTGCTCGTAGGTATGAAATCATACATATGTTCCCAAATGTAGATAAATTTGGCATGGAATTTAAGCCAATCTTCATCGATTCTCTCTCGTAAGTCGATCTTATGAAGTTCATCGAAGCTCCTAGGGTGATGACGGAATACTTTATATAAACCTAAACTGGCGCATCACTCGATTAGATTTGTGCATCTCAAACATTGCAAAAAACTATCAATGGTACTTTAACATGCCAGATATTGTGATTTGTCAAAAATTCGACCGTGGTGCATTATTGAATTCTCAAATCAAAGTATGACATCCATTCAAATTACAGTATAAAACTATAAATTTTATTACGTACCCGATATTAAATTTAAAATCCTTACATAAATATTATATAATTGAAAAATTCGAAAGCTAACTTTGGCTTCTGATCGTTAATCTAATAATAGTTGGATATCTTTGAGCTTATCCAATATACCCACATGACTCACGTCATTGTTCTACCTATTCAAATAATATATTATTTCAAAAATATAATAATTAAAAATATTATGATAATTATATTATTAAATGAATTTTACCTTATTAAGAGTGGGAACTCATAAAGGACGTTTACTCGGGGACGTAAAAATGGTAGTCGGTACCATGCTCATAATTGAAGAAGGAATATGCAACCATCGTTTTTAATTTCTTGTGCTATCGTTGCCCGACACATCTCTCAGTACAATGTCACCAACACAGCTGATCCCCAACTGAGTCGCCTCGCTTCTTTTAAGTCAACTAGTTATAGCAGCCACTTTGAAATTAAAAGACCCCTAATTAACCTCAGTATGAATGCTCGCACGTATTATTGTCTTTCGACGACACTAGCGGAGCTATTGATATATGAGAAATTGTCTTCTAACCATTTCATCTCTATTCGAATACCGTTAAACTTGTCTGACACCTTCCCTAATAGTTGGTTGCAAAGTGCGCTCCAATCATCAACGCCTACTACCCCCATAACGATTGCCCCATCAACTAGTAAACCAAGTTGTAATGCTACATCTTCGAGTGTAATTGTACACTCACCGCACAAAAGATGAAATGTGTGTATCTCGGGTCTCCATCTTTCCACCAAAGCGCTAATAAGTGCAGGGTTCAATTTAGTCCCCCGAGCATACGAGACACATGCAAGAATCTTGCCTCTTGCAAATGTTGTTCAATAACATGCGGTGCTCTTGCATTTAAATTGTGTATATATGTATCGATAATCCAATCTTCGGTCTGATTATATAATTATAAAAAATTATAAAATTAATGATGTTAACAACTTAATAATTATATTAATTAAAATAATTATAATACTTTCTTACCATTTGTAATTGGATGCTGAAAATGTATTTATCATTCAAACAAAATAGAGACATGGACATTTTTAAAATTATAAAATAATAATAAAATTAAAAATATAAAATTAAGATAAGAAGAATTTGAGAGAAATTAAATGAAAAATTGACAAAAAAATAGTTGAGTGAATAGGTGAATAGGATTGAGAGAATTGAGAGAATAATATTTGAATACAAAAGTGAGAAAATGAGTCAGGTATATATAGCAAATAAACTAGCCCTTAGGAACAAAATTCTAGCAGTTCGAAAAAAAAAGTTAGAAATTAGCCGTTGGATTTTTTGACTGTTGCAAAATGTTACTGTTTGGCGAAAATGCGTCTAATAGGATGTGTTTTTTTCTCTCTCTAAAATCAACTTATTTCCCTAATTTTTTTAAAAATAACTTAAATCTCTAATTAATTTTTAAAATCGACATTTTCAGCTAATTAACCCGAGATTTGTTAATAAGAATTTCTGTAATATCTATGCATAAATTAAGATGTAATTTAATTATTTAAAATATTGATAAATCAACTTTCAACAAAGATTTTGTATTCAACAAACTCGTTTTCTTAAGTTATTTTATTTTTATAAAAATATTTGTTAATAAATATTTCAATTTCAAAAGTATTCTTTATAGTGATATTTACCAAAAAAAAATAGTAACTTTAGAGATTTCAGCAATCAAATTTGGTATTGAATTTTTTTTTTCTTTTTCACCTTCCAAAAACAAGAGTTACAGATTAATTCATTAGAATAGTTAAACGGATAGGACTGACTGCTATCTAGGTAGTTACTAGTTAGTCAAATGGTCAAGGTCTTTCATTTGTCTTTATAAAAAAATAATTAATTTCTACTGAAAATACATTTTCATTTGTATGTGGGGAAACAAAGTTCCAGGAAACTTCCCGGTTTAACCTGCTGCCACTGCCGGTGATATCATAATTTATCCAGTCTCCCGAATCCTCTGATAATGACATTGTTTTGGTCAATTTGATGGGATGGAAGAACACTTTTATGTTAATTACTTTACCATATGCTTTGTTTTAATCTCACAAAGATGCTCCAGTCTGTACACTTTTTTTTTTCTTCTCTTTTTATTAGTTTAACATAATCGTTTCACATAATTATTATTTCTTTCTTGTATATATAGATTTATTCATGATGATCTCTCTTTCTTGTAAAAAAAACCATAGAATTATTTATAAATTTTAGAGTTAAACCCCAATTTCAATATTTATTAATACTTACTTGAATTATGTTTTTTTTTTCAGGTTTAATTGTTAAAATCAATTACTTGTTCAAAATGAAATCATTATAATTTATTTATTTAAATTTTAGGACCTCATTTTAATTACTTAAGCGATAAATTTTTAACAAAGGTTAATTATACATACTATATTATGTTTGCACTTTCATTTTGGTCACCCACCTTCTAAAGTCACTTTCTTTTTTATCACCTAAAAAAATATATTTTTTAGGTATTGATTGAGGTAGAAAAACATCAATGATTAAAATTAAAGAACGGTAGAAACTAAAATAATATACAAAAATTGTCAAATTTATACTTGTTTATCTCATTACTAAAAATTCTAATATTTTTTAATATTAAAATTTTAAATTTTAAACCATCAAAATAAATTAAATAAATTGTTGAAATTTTTTGTTCCTTGATAATTGACCGAGCCATACACACTCACATAAAAAGCAACAAATGTAATCAATATTATTCACAATTAAAGCATGACTTTACCGCAAATATGACGGAGTCAAATTGTAATATATTTATAAAATAAATTACGTGTAATTGGCTCAATTTGCCCGGGCCCAAATTAAACATTTTAAACCAATATTAACCAAAACACAAATAAAATAGACTAATAAATAAAGTCCATTAACAGTTTTTTTTTAGCCCAAAACCCAATTACAAGCCCACTAAGCCCAAAACAGAAAACAAATCAAAAGCAAAAAACCCTAGCCATCGTTTTCGTGCCGCAAGCCTCCAACCACACGCATGTCGCCACGTCCTCCTCCGTATGGCGGTCGTACCTGCGAAAACGACAAAAAATGACAGCAAAATGATAGCAGAAAATAGAGAGTTTTGTGTATTTTCCATTTTATTCATTCCTTTCGGCTAAAAAAAGGCCGGAAATAATTTGTAAAGGGTTCACTGTTTTACGAACAAGAAAATACAGAATCAATACAAAAAAACGAAACAGTTTTAAAGGTGATCTTTTTCTTCTTTCTTATTTCTCGAAAATTAGTAAATAATAAGGTAAATATTACCTGTTTCTTGGCGCTACGACGCCGTCGGAGGTCTCCCCCGTTCGCCAAGGCCGCGGAAACCCTTTAGGGTTCCGCTCGAGCTTTGTTCAAAAAGAAAACAGGAAGGCCGAAAGGCACTTTGATTTCTTTCTTTCATCTTCATCATTTTTGGCTCAAAAAAACACCCAAATCGGGTTTGTGTTTAGAAAAGAAACTTTAAAAAAGAAAAGAATTTGAAACATTTTCCGGCATGACGGAGCTACGGTGGAGCCACCGCGAGCCCACCGGCATCTGGCCAGAATCTGGGACCGTCCCCAGAGAAGAAAAGGAAGAAAATCATTTTTTTTTAAAAACAGATACCAAATGACCTTTTTCTCTTCAATTTTTGGCTTAAATAGCCCACTCATACGGCGCCGTTTTGGAATAAAGGAGGCTAGAGACCAAAACGACGTCCTTTTGGTCTCTGACCCGTGACCCGACCCATTTGCCCTCAGGATCCGCGTGTTTTGCGGTGAAGGGGTTATTTACGCGCGAGGTCCTTCCACGTTTAAGGCTGTTTTGATTGGGTCCCTATTTCAGTCTTCCTTTTTCTTTCAAATTGGCCCCTACAATTCCTTTTCTGTTTCATTTTGGTCTTAAAAGGTGCGCATAAATAGAATTTGGGGTATTTTCCCATATAACCCCTGTTCCTTCGCGTGTGTTCTAATTTAGGCCTTACTTCCGTTTTTTTTTTGTTTTCAGATGTGGCCCATAATTTTTAATTTTTTTTAAATCAATCCTTAACCTCATAATTTCAAACTGTTTTATATATTTTACCTATTATAAATTTGTTTATATTATTCACTGTAAACAGTATTATATATATTATTCATTTTAGATTTCTCGCATATTAGTTTCTTTTAAAATGTGTTAGGTATTATTTTTTAAAATTTCTTTTTAAATTATTGATTTCAAGATGTTTTATGATTTATTTATTTTAAATTTTTGTTCTATATTGTTTATTTGAAACATTTTTCATGTATTCTTCATTTTCAATCATTATATATTATTTTATTTCGTTTCTTTTTATTAATGTTGTTATTAAAATGATGCATGCCGTATGACTATTGTCATTAGGAGTGCTATAATTCATTTTCCATTTTACTACAATTGTTATTATATTTTCTTTTAATTGTTTATATTAGTATTGAAAGTTAGCATGGTGTGTAATTTCCGTGAATTGCCATGTAGTATTTGTCTTTTGAATTTTATTTGATATAATGATTTTATTAATAAATCATTGTCTTAAATAAAAAACACATTTCGTTTAATTACTACTTTTTATTCAATTTTTTTTTAAATAAGGCAATACTTGTATTTGGGAATTTCGAGAAGATTGTGCCCTAACTTACTGATTATCCTCATTGAATCTAAGTAACCGAGTACTCTTTTTAAATCAAAATGTATAAATTAAACAAAAATAAACTTATTCTCGGGAATTCAAAAATGTTGTGTTCTAACTCACTGAATATGACATTTTGCTATCTCGAGATAAGGATTTCTAAAAACAAAGGCAATATTCTGTATTTGGAATTTTGAGAATTTGTGCCCTAACTTACTGGGTTCCGATTCATTTGACCCAAATGACCGAGTACCTTTTTTAATTTAAATGCCCTAGTTTTAAAAGTCAAAAGACAATATTAGTTTTGAGGATTCAAAACGTCGTATCCTAACTCGAAATAAGCGGGTCTCAGAATCTAATTTAATTTATTCAAGCCTTTTAACAAAGAGGATCGTATTTTAAAATCTTTTCAAATTTTTCGACATTAAGATGTTAATAAATCAATTCGATACCAATTTTGGGCGTTACGAGGGTGCTAATCCTTCCTTGTGCGTAACCAACTCCCGAACCCGTTTTCTCGAATTTCGTAGTCCAAAATCATCATTTTAATAAATCAAAATGTTTTAATGATTGATCTCAAGGTGATCCGATCACACCTCAAAAAAGGATTGGTGGCGACTCCATTTTCGTTTTTTAAAGTTGACCCCGTTTTCACACAACAAAAAAGAATGGTTTCGACATTACTCACGAGAGTACTTCCAAAGTCATTTTCCTTGGGGAGTGGTAAAGAAAAATTTACTAATCGATGAGCACATTACTAGCCTACTCAACCCAAAGGTCATTAATGCAAAGCAATTAAGAAATGTATCAAATTAATCTATGTCTAAAATGAAAACAATCTATCTTTCTATAACCTCTTTCTTGATTAGGTTATGCAAGTGAATTAAGATAATGGTTAATTAATCTGTTAATTCCTCATGAAGTACTCACATGCCTTGATTCTATCAACTGCTACTTTTAACTAGAAATCTCTTCTTAGTCTCATCCTAAGTTAAAACTTACTACCTAAGATCTCTTCTCGGTCTCACTTAGGTACATAGTTCACCTCTCAATCTCATTACTTACTACGATTGTACTAATGATTACTCGATAAAGTCTCCTCTTGGTCTCCTCTATCTAGATTTTCCACTAAAGTTGTCAATTCTAGTATATTAAACGCATTAACACAATCAAGCAATTGATATAATCAAGTCAAACACGAGTTCATTATTTACAACTAACATCATAAAACCACATAAAAGACAATCACAAATTTTCATTCTAAACATGAATTGAATATGAAAAATACAGTTTGAATCTAGAAAAGGCTTAGCCAAAGTAGCTTGGAGCCAAAATTTGCATAATTCCCAACCTTACACCATCAGCACAAGAAAGAGTAAACCACAGTATTCAAGAATATCAAAAGCTAAACTTAATGCTAGAACACTCCTACAAAAATTTTAAAGAGAAAATGTGAACAATCCTTTCTAACTTTTTATAAAATCCTCTCTCCTGTTAATTTTGATGCAATAGAGTATTTATACTAAGCAGGGGAATGACTAAAATATCCCTACTTAAAATTTGACTTAATGAAGGCTGAAAGGCCAAATATCCAAAAAAATGCCCCTAAGTAACCGTTAGTGAAAAAAATAGAATGTTGATAATGGAAAGAAAAGAGAGAAAAATAAAACACACAGATTTTACATGGAAACCCTTTCAGGGAAAAAAACCACGAGCAGAGGAGAAGAAAATTCACTATGTCGAATTCGAATGATTACAAAGAGTATAGACTGCGTCTATTTATAGGTTTAGAAAACCTTATTTTAATCAACATCTAATATAAGTAATGCAGTAAGGTTGAAACACCTTATTCAAATCAATATCAAATAGAGGAAGTAAACTTCTATATGGATTCTTCTTGTGTAGCTTGTACCGTATACATTCCTCAATTTCATTCCTCTATACGGATTCTAGTTTCATTCCTTAATTTAAAACAACAACTGACTTGCTTTACACTTTTCCTCTAGCAACCTCCTATCTCCCACAATCGTAGTTCAAAATTACTAAGCATAGTTCCAATCATCAAAGAGTACAAAGTGAAAGAAAGATATACCTTTTTCAACTCAATTTCAAATTTTCAATATAATGGTCTACGATATGAGTAGGTATGCAACCGATATAGGTGTTTGAATCGATGTGATAAAGGTGGTCGTGAAAGATTTGGTTGTGAATGTAACACCCCTAATACCTCCTGAGTTGAGAGTAGTGCTAATATAAGATGACATGTGTAAGAATTTTTGAAAGAAATAAAATAGAAATTATTTGTGTTAGTAGAGAAGATAGCTAGATGCTGGAAGAAATTGAAAAGAAAAAACTCATGTATTGAGAGAAACAAATTTGAAGTATTGACTAAATCAAAAAGAAGTGAAAAGTCATGAGGCCAAAGTGAAATTAAGTAAAAGTTGATGGGTTAAAATGCAAAATTAAAAAAGTTGAAGGACCAAAAATATAAATATTTTAAAGGTGGAAAAGAACAAAGTGTAAAATAAATTAGTAAGTAGGGAATAAATTGAATAAATGGAAAAATATGAGGGACTAAATCGTAATTTTACTAAATTAAGTGATGATTGGTCTATCGTAATTTGATACATCCAATTGGGCTATCCATTACACTCGAGGAGTTTATTCTCAAGCAACTTAAGTGTCTTCTATATGTTTTTATTGATTTTTAGTTTCAAGTTTTAATAAATGTTTTTGCCAAGTTTTGCCCCTTTGAAGACCCTAATTGGCCAAACGGTGTGATAGGGGACCTAACGATGTGATTGAGTGTGTGTAGCAACCTTGAGAAAAACATCATTCAAAGTGAGTATCGTGACACTAATGTCATGGAAGTCGCATCACCTAGACATTTCAGCTTGAAGATGCAAAATGTAACACCCCAAACCCGGCCTAGACGTTATGGTCGAATCCGGAGGTGTCACAAGGTAGGGTTTTAAAAATAGAGTCGTCTCATCAAATCATTTACGTTTCATAATTCATATTCATTTATGTCAATATTCGAAAGTGTTACTTAATCCATTTATTTGCCAAAACGTGATTTGCAGCAGAAGTCTTAAAACAGTGATATTTTTAAAAGTGCAGTTCGTATTTTTAGAAAACCTTTGCTTTAGTAAAAACCATGGTTTTTGGATATTAGTCGCAAATAAAGTACTAAAACAAAAAATCCAAATCCAAAAATCAACCAAAAAAAAGTCCAGAGAGTCCAATTATTACAAAACTCCAGAATTAATCATTAAATTAAAATAAAAATCGTAAACTTAATCAGTTTACGAACTTGTGGTCACCGAGAGGTTCCGTCGTACTGATCCACCTAAGTTTGTGGATTACCTTAACAGAACAGACAAACAAATGTGAGTTTTCGTAAACTCAGTATGTAACCCAACAGAATTAGACATGTACGCATACAGAGATCTCGTATACAATCAGATACAGATTTGGGCTCTTTCCCATTTCAGGTACAATCAACAGAATCAGATATACAGATCAGATATGCAGAATCCTAGCCCCATCCTCTACACACCATCTCCAACCATCCCAACACACCATATGGGGTTAAAAACACTCACCCATCTCTACACACCATATTGTGCCATTATGACACGTACCAGATAATATGCAGCCAAGCTGCCAGAATATAGACTAGAGTCATCTCTCAGAACACTTCCTTCACATATATCCAATCCTACTGTAACACCCCTAACCCGTATCCGTCGCTGGATTAGGGTAAGAGGCATTACTGGACAAACGAAATCTTTTACGGGCTTTTCAAAACATAATTCAACAAATCACATCAAAGTGTCCCTTAAATAGGTCTTCGAGACCTTAAACATGTTTTAGAATAGGGCCGAGACTAAACCGAACACATACAGAAATTCTCAGAAATTTAAAAAATTTTCAAAGTTACAGAGGTCACACGCCCGTATGGGCAGGCTGTGTGCCTCACACGGCCTCAGACAAGCCCGTGTGTCTAAGCCGTGTCAAAACATGGCATACATACTGACTTGTCTACATGGCCGTGAACACGCCCGTGTGCCTCACCCGTGGTCGCTACTGACTTGCACCACACGGCCAATCACACGCCCGTGTGTCGTGCCCGTGGTCGAGTCTGACTTGTTTTGAATTTCAACAACGAGGGACACGGTCGAGCCATACGCCTGTGTGCTCAACCGTGTGGGCAATTATAGGCCATTTTCAAGGCCAAAATGCCACCCACACATTGGGTTATCCCTACAAGCAACATACCAATTCAATCCAAGCATCATAGGCAACCAAAACATACCAAAATGTTCATCATTTCTAACCACTTATGAGCTCAACAATCACACCAACTTATAAGCCATTTAGCTCAACTTATTCACAAACATTTCTAAACATAACTCATCCACAACTTACCATCAATAATATACTAACTATGCATCTATAAGCTTACCATTACCTTGACCATTTCATAACCATAGAATCATACCAAAACCAAACATCATATAGCATGACTCTTCATTCATTACACAACCATTTAACTAGCCATACCATATAGCTATCCATATATTTCAAACATAACTCAAGATAACTAGCCTATACATGCCATACTTTAGTATATACATTTCCAAAAGGTACCAAAACAAGATTGAGTAGTGTGATGATGATCCTCAACGGTTCCCGAGCCTTCAGTAGCTTTGACGATCTATAAAACAGAGAAAACACACACAAAGTAAACTTTCAAAAGCTTAGTAAGCCATATACAAATAAACTTAACATAAAATGCACGTAGCCATATTGATACAATAACATTTATGTTTCACATTTGCAAATTTATCACATATCCTTTGGCTCATTTGTTTAGCCATTACTTACCCACATTCCATAGCTCAAAGTATCACTTTACTCATAGCTCATTCAAGCGTGTATCACATATTATATCATCAAATCTATACACATATTCACTTTAGTAAGCTCATTTGAAAACTTACCTTTCCAATGTACCTGAACCATTTATACATTTCACATGGACATTCATTTCTCAGACTTGCCCGTTGAACCGTTCGGAACTAAATAGGATACTCAGAATACTCAGAGTAGTCGTACAATACCAACGTCCCAGACGTGGTCTTACATGTAACCAAATATCGATGCCACTATCCCAGACAGTGTCTTACACGAATCAATACGATGTCAATGTCTCAGACATGGTCTTACACATAAATCTCGTATCGATGCCAATGTCCAAGACGTGGTCTTACACGAAATCTCGAATCAATGCCAACGTCCCAGACGGGGTCTTACATGATATCCCATATCGGAAACCTATGTTATGACATATGTAATCCTATCTATTCCTAGGTTCTTACGGGACTTCTCGGACATAGATACACTATCAATACTATCTCGAATTCTATGTACATAACATCTCGAGCATAATCAACACAAGCTAAATTTCATATATGCATAATTAACTCAATTCAAATACATTTATTTGTATATCGACTTACCTCAGATTCGGTTAACGTACGGACTTGACCATTCGATCACTTTCGACTTTTCGCGATCTAAGTCTGTTTTCTTCGGTTCTTGATCTTGAATTAAGCTTAAAGCTAGCCGAACCCTAGTTGTTCTTCTTTTCTTTTTCTTTTCTTTGAATTTCGATAAAATAGATGAGTGAATCACTAATTCTCATGTTTTGTTTTATTTAACTAAGCTTAATTAACATTTTACCTTACTACACTTAATGATATATTAATGAAAAACATTTGATCCATGGACATAATTGTCCACTAACTTAAAAATGGCTTAATAACATCATAAGGACTTCACATTAATAAAGACATAGCATATTGATAAATCGTAATATATACATATTTTAATCTCACATTTGGCATACTTTTGGATGATTTATCCCTTGAATTGTGGAATATGATGCTCCTAATCCTTTAATTTCATGTGTTATACTTAAGAGAGCATAGGAGGATGAAAAGAACGAGAAATGGGCCAAAACAGATAAAATGGGCCAAAGTAAGGCCTTGGGCTCAATTCACACGGGTGTGTCCCTGCCGTGACCTGTTTTAATTCCACTCGAAATAGGATGCTTGTGGGCCAAGTAAGGCATCCCGAAAGCCTATATAAACACCCTAGAGGGCAACCAAAAAGGAGAGTTCAACAGAAGGCCTCCGTCAAGGCTTTTGACGGAGAGCAAAGCCAGAGGGGATTGAATATAGGGAATTACTCGAAGAAAGCCAGTTGATCCATCTCAGAAGCCGGAATCACACTTAAGACTGAAGATTTTCCCTTCAATTTCCTTCAAGGGGTTTTAGGGTTTTTCTTTATATTTTGTTATTTAAATTTTTCTGAGATATATTCTTTTATAAACATAAACTAAACCCCTCAAATATCTGAGGGGGATGAAACCTAAGACGGATCTTGTTATTGTTTTCTAAACTGTATGATAAATACTTGATTTGTTCTTAATTATGTGTTCTTAATTGCTTTAATATTTCAGAATATTGATTCAAGTATTGATGTGCTTATTCAGAGGTGTAAAAGTCCTTGTTTAAGAGTAGATCTAGCATAATTAAGCGGAGTTGATCGCACTCCTAGAGATAGGACAATGAAAATCTACCGGATTAGGGTCAAACCTAATATGGGATTCCATAGAGGGAGTTAATGCAACACTAGAGGTTTTAATTAGAAAGAGATTTCAATTAACCAACCTAGGGTTAGACTTTAGTAGCCTCGAAAGAGGTATTAATATAAATTAGGGAATCCTACGGATCAAGTCAAGTGAATAAATCGTCTGGTTCAGAGTTAAATAACAAGTAAAGTCTAGGTGGATTCTTCTTCGGGTATTGTCTTAATCAATTGATTTTCTCAAAAAGTATTTTCCCAATTCATTCTCTGTGTCTTGGCATCCTTAGCTTAGGAATTAGTTAGATAAATATCAATCCCCTTTAATTTAGGCTAGATAATAAAAAGAAAGTCAGTACTAGTACCTTTGGTTCCATTGGGTTCGACATTCCGGTCTTGCCACTAAGTTATACTACTGTTCGATAGGTGCGCTTGCCTTAATCGTGGTGATAGTTAGTTTCTAGGCTCGATCATTCATTAGATAAATATTAAAACTCTCAGACTACGATCAAGTTTTTGGCGCCGTTTCCGGGGAACTGAAATATTAGGAACATTCAATTTTTATTACTTTAGCCATTTTCTTTTATTTATTTATTTATTTATTTTTAGATTTAGTTTTCTAATCTCTCTATTATTTGTTCTGATACGTTTTTCTAATTTATGACTAGGAGGAACCCGATAGGACCGTTGCTTTTTGATAGTGAAATTGAAAATACAGTTCGCAGAAAAAAAAGAGAAATAAGGTGAAGCTTACAAAACATAGAAGAAGAGCAAGAGGACGATACCAATACTACCGAAGAGATAGATGATAACAATCCGCTACCTCCTATGGTTGCCGTAAACTCGGTGAATCAAAATCCTGCTCCTCGTACTATATATGATTATGCTAAACTTAATTTAACAAGAATTGAGTCAAGTATTGTTAGACCTGCTATAGCTGCAAATAATTTTGAACTGAAACCTAATACTATTCAGATGATACATCAATTTGTTCAGCTTGATGGTTTGCAGGATGAAGATCCAAACAATCATTTGGCCAATTTTCTTGAGTTATGCGACAGTTTCAAAATTAATGGTGTTTTTGATGATTCCATTCGTCTTTGGTTATTTCCCTTTTTGTTGAGGAACAAAGCTAAACAGCGGTTGAACTTGTTGCCACGAGGATCAATCACTACATGGGAACAAATGACCGAAAAATTTTTGTTAAAATATTTTCCTCCGGCTAAAACGGCTAAGTTGAGGAATGATATCTCTTCTTTTGTGCAGATGGATTTAGAGACACTTTACAATGCATGGGAGAGGTACAAGGATCTACTGAGTAGGTGCCCTCACCATGGGTTACCTTTGTGGCTACAGGTTCAAACCTTTTACAACGGTGTGAACCCCTCAACTAGGCAGTTGATTGATTCAGCCGCCGGTGGAACCCTGAATAACAAGACCCATGAAACGGCTTATGAGTTTATAGAGGAGATGTCACTGAATAACTATCAGTGGCAAGTTACAAGGACAAGGCCAACAAAAGCCGCCAGTGTTTTCAACCTCGACGCAGTAACCATGCTATCAAATCAGGTAGAGATGTTAAATAAAAAGATTGATGGTTTGTGTGGTTCTTCGCAGATACATTCGATTATGCAGTGCAATACAAATGGAGGAGGGATGAGCAATACAGAATATTCATCCTACAACCCTAGCATAGAAAACGAACAGATGAACTATATGGGTAGTAATTCTAGACCTCAAAATAACCCTTATAGTAATACTTACAATCCAGGTTGGGAACCACCCAAATTTTTCATGGGGCGGCCAAGGAAATCAGAGACAACAACCTCCCCCAAGCCTTCAACAGCAACCCTACCCACAAGAGAAGAAGCAGAACCTTGAAGAGATGCTGACAAAATTCATTGCGGTGTCAGAAACTCATTTCTAAAACACCGAAATAGTACTTAAAAATCAACAGGCATCAATTCAAGGGATCAAGAACTAATTAGGTCAGCTTGCTAATTTGATCTCAGAACGACCACAAAGCAGCTTGCCAAGCAACACTGAAACTAACCCAAATGAGCAACTTCAAGCCATAACCGCTCATGATAGTGAAGGGTTAGATGAACTGATAAACTGTAATAGTAACATATTTTAGGCCCACATTTAGCATGCTTTCTTGCATTGTGTAATTTGGTGCTCTTATCCTTTGTTTTCATGTTTTATACCCAGGAGAGCACCAAAGGATGAAAAGAATGAGAAACGGGCCCAAAACGGAGTAAATGGGCCATATCATGAAATCCACACGGCCTGGCCCCAAGACCACACGGCCGTGCCTCATTCAACAGTCTCGAACACGGCCTGGCCACGATTCACACTGGCATGTGCCATGGGCGTGTCCCTGCCGTGACAAAGAGAAGTTTTACTCGAAATAAGATACTTGGAGGCAAAGAAACACATTCCAAAGCCTATTTAAACACCCTATGAGGAATTCTACTCAAATTAGGATACTTAGGGGCCAAGTAAGGCATTTCAAAGCTTATATAAACACCCTAGGGGGCAACTTAAGCGGGGAGTTCGGCAGAAGCCTTCTGCCAGGGCTTTTGTCGAGGGAACCCAAGGCCTTAGTCAGGGGGCATCCAGCCAGGCCAAAGAGGGTAGAGTTGTGGAATTTACGTGAAGATAGCCAATTGATTCATCTCAAGAAGCCGAAATTATACTCAAGACGGAGGATCTCTCCTTCAATTTCTTCAAGGGGTTTTAGGGATTTCTTATGTTTTGTTTTATCTTTTCTTCTGAGATGTTTTCTTTTATTGTTATGAACTAAACCCTCAGATACCTGAGGGGGATGAAACTTAAGATGAATCTTGTTATCGTTTGCTGAACTATATGATAAATATTTGACTTGTTCTTAATTATGTGTTCTTAATTCTTGTGTTGATATTTTCGGGATATTAATTCAAGTGTGATGTGCTTAGGTGGAGGAGCAAAAGTCCCTGCCTAAGAGTAGATCTAGCATAATTAAGCGGAGTTGATAGCACACCTAAAGATAGGGTGACGAGATTTTGCAGGATTAGGGTGAAACCTAATATGGGAGTCCATAGATCCAGTTAATGCAATTCTAGGGGTTTTAATTAGAAAAGGATTTCAATTAATCAACCCAGGGTTAGACGTTAATCACCTCGAGAGAGGGATTAATATACGTTAGGGAATCCTACGGATCAAGTCAAATGAATAAATCGTCTGGTTCAGAGTTAGCTAACAAGTGAAGTCTAGGTGGATTCTTCCTTGGGTATCGTCTTAATCAATTGGTTTTTCCTAAAGTTATTTTCCCTAATTCATTCTCTTTGTCTTTGCATCTTTAGATTAATTGATTAGTTAATTTTAGATTAGATAAACAATTCTCTTAATTCTTAGGCTAGATAATAAAAAGAGAGTTAGTATTAGTACTTTTAGTTCCTTTGGGTTCGACAATCCGGTCTTGCCTTAACTATACTATTGTTCGATAGGTGCGCCTGCTTCACATCATTGTCATAGTTAGTTTCCAGGTTCGATCATTCTTTATATAAATTTTAAGACTTTGACACCGCATAAAACAACGATCAAGTTTTTAGCGTCGTTGCCGGGGAATTGAAATATTAAGAACGCTTAATTTTTATTACTTTAGCCATTTTTTTCTACAATTTATTCTTATTTTATTTTATTTTTGCTAATTTTTCCTCTAATTGCTTTTGGCAGATAATTTTAGTCTATAGATAATATGGCACTGAATAATTATCAGTGGCAAGTCATGAGGACAATTCCTACTAAAGCAGCCAGTGTCTTCAACCTCGACGTGGTCACCAGGTTATCTAATTAGGTAGAGATGATGAATAAAAAGATTGATGGTTTGTATAGTCTTTCGCAGGTACACCCAGTAATGCAATATGACTCGAATCTAGAAGGCGTGGCGAACCCTGAGTACCCACCCTACGGATATGGTATGGAAAATGAGCAAGCTCACTATATAGGTAACTATCCTAGACCTCAAAATAATTTTTATGATAACACTTATAATGCAGGTTGGAGGTACTATCCCAATTTCTCGTGGGATGATCAAAGTAGCCAAAGACCGGAACTTACCGTAATATATACATATTTTAATCCCACATTTGGCATACTTTTGGATGATTTATCCCTTGAATTGTGGAATTTGATGCTCCTAATCTTTTAATTTTATGTTTTATACTTAGGAGAGCATAGGAGGATGAAAAGAATGATAAACGGGACAAAAATGGAGAAAATGGGCCAAAGTAAGAAATTAACACGGCCTGGAGTTCACCACACGACCGTGCCACTTTAGCAGACTCGAACACGGCCTTGGGCTTGATTCACATCGGTGTGTCCCTGCCATGACCTGCTTTAATTCCACTTGGAATAGGATACTTGTGTGCCAAGTAAGGCATCCCGAAAGCCTATATAAACACCCTAGAGGGCAACCAAAAAGGAGAGTTCGACAGAAGGCTTCTATCAGGGCTTTTGACGGGGAGCAAAGCCAGAGGGGATTGAATATATGGAATTACTAGAATAAAGCCAGTTGATCCATCTCAAAAGCCGGAATCACACTCAAGACTGAGGATTTTCCCTTCAATTTCCTTCAGGGGGTTTTAGGGTTTTTCTTTAAGTTTTGTTATTTAAATTCTTCTGAGATGTATTCTTTTATAAACATAAACTAAACCCCTCAAATATCTGAGGGGGATGAAACCTAAGATGGATCTTGTTATTGTTTTCTGAACTGTATGATAAATATTTGATTTGTTCTTAATTATGTGTTCTTAATTCTTGCTTTAATATTTCAGGATATTGATTCAAGTATTGATGTGCTTATTCAGAGGAGCAAAAGTCCCTATTTAAGAGTAGATCTAGCATAATTAAGCGGAGTTGATCGCATTCCTAGAGATAGGATGACGAAAATCTACCGGATTAGGGTCAAACCTAATATGGGAGTCCATAGAGCGAGTTAATGCAACACTAGGGGTTTTAATTAGAAAGAGATTTCAATTAATCAACCTAGGGTTAGACGTTAGTAGCCTAGAAAGAGGTATTAATATAAATTAGGGAATCCTACGGATCAAGTCAAGTGAATAAATCGTCTGGTTCAGAGTTAAATAACAAGTGAAGTCTAGGTGGATTCTTTTTCGGGTATTGTCTTAATCAATTGATTTTTTCAAAAAGTATTTTCCCAATTCATTCTATGTGTCTTGGCATCCTTAGCTTAGGAATTAGTTAGATAAATATCAATCCCCTTTAATTTAGGCTAGATAATAAAAAGAAAGTCAGTACTAGTACCTTTGGTTCCCTTGGGTTCGACATTCCGGTCTTGCCACTAAGTTATACTACTGTTCGATAGGTGCACTTGCCTCAATTGTGGTGATAGTTAGTTTCTAGGCTCGATCATTCATTATATAAATATTAAAACTCTCAGACTACGATCACACATAGGTACTTTTAACATATAGCATGCAAATTTTGCATATTTCACAATTTAGTCCTTATGTCAAATTAAGCACACAAACGAACAAATTAATTCATGAAACTTTAACACATGCTTAATCACATATAGTAAAAACAAAAAATAATATTAAAATATTTTTCTAACTCAGATTTGTGGTCCTAAAACCACTATTCCAACTAGGGTCTAAATCGGACTGTTACACCTACCCCAAAACAGATACAAAAAATAGATACAGAGATAACAGATTAAACATGCTCAACATGCTTAAATACAGATAACAGATATACGTCTAACAGAATAATCAAACATGCATAACAGTATCATACTCAGAACAGAATATCAGACTATCAGATTCCATAGTATATTACACTATCAGATTCTATAGTTTTAGGGTTTGATTAGCCCTTACTGACCCTATGGTAGGCCCACAGTTGATTGGAACGACCCGTGAGACCCTAGGGAGAATTTTAAAAATTTGGGCCCACATGCTCGTGTGGCCCACACGTTCAATTTTGCCTTGCCCGTGTGGTCCACACGGCCTGGCCCAAAATTCACACGATCATGTCTTGCGCACTGCCACACCTTCATCAAACACACGGCCGTGTCTCGTACACGGCCAACCATACGGGTGACCACACGCCCGTGTGGCGTCGATAGTAGGCAATTTCGACTTTCGTCAAAACCTAATTTTTTGTAATTCAGAAACACACATGTTTTGGTTTTGATGATACCGCAACCATGAGCTCTCCAAAACCTAAGAATCGATATACCAACGCTCAAAATTAGTCTTCACATGATTGAACTGAAACTCAAAACCGACAATAGTTTAAATCAAGCGTTCATCGCTTACCCCAACACTCTGAACAATTGACTACGATTTTGCAAGAGTAGAGTCACTCGATTCGTTGTTGCCAAAACAACTGTATAATCCCAATCAGCATTTTAGAGAACACAAATTACAAAATAACATAGCCTCACTTACTAAAATCGTGCGACGAATACCAAAATAACGAGAACAAAGGTACGACAGTAGACAAAAAGGAAACGGAACCGAAAGAGAGAATAGGAAAAAGAAAGCGGTAAGGAAACAGGGAACTAACATCAGTTGATTTTGGAAGAAAAAGAAACTATTTGGAAATTTGAAAAAAAAAACAAAGATATGACATATATCCCTTGATTTTGTCCCACTAACCCGCTATCTCAACCTCCTTAGACTTTTAGTTCAACTGAGACTCTCCATGTCAAATGAGCAAAAATTAATACCCACGCTCGCGCTCGGATTCAAACACAGGACCTTTAACATACTAACCCCCTTATCACTCGAACCAGCAGACTCATTCTGATATGGGTTAACAGACAATTTTAAATAAGCCCACTCAACAAGGGTAAGGCTTGGATCAGAAATAACAAAATTTGCTAACATGGGACTTGAACCCAAGGCCTCACACACACACCCAGAACATCTAACCACTGAAACAAATACATATTTGTGTAAGATATTTACAAAAATAGAAACAAATTTATTAGGGCGTTACACAAAATTTCAATGAAAAATCAACATAGAAGCTACTGTCGTGGGGGTCTCAATATTGAGAGATGAATGTCACAATACCGAGCCAACGTCGTGACACCGAGCCTCCAAAGTCGTGATACCCTAAAGGTGTTGATGTGAAGAAAATTGAGGCCAATTTCAGTGATGTCGCAACACTGAGACCTCAAGACCCCTAAATTTTCCACTGTTTGGGTATCACGACATCGAAGCCTGGGTGTCGTAATGCTGCTGCATATGGGGAAAAGTTAGCTGTAGGGGTAGTCTTTTGGCTAACCCTTATAGTAATACTTACAATCCAGGTTGGAGGAACCACCCAAATTTTTCATGGGGAGGTCAAGGAAATCAAGGATATCAAAGATAACAACCTCCTTAAATTTTCCAAAATCAGCCATATCCACAAGAGAAAAAGCCAAACCTCGAAGAGATGCTGACATAATTCATGGCAAGCACAGAAAATCGTCTCCAAGATACCGAGAAAACACTTAAAAGTCAACAAACAACAGCTGAGAAGACCAGGAACCGAATCAGGGAGCTTACTAAGTCAGTAGGGGAAGTCCCTAAAGCAATCGGACAACTTGCAAAGTGAATGTCCGAACGACCGCAAGGACGTCTATAGAGTAACAGTGAGATTAACCCAAAGGAGCAAATCCAAGCCATCATAGCTCATAATAGCACATGGGGTAGATAAATCTAATCCAATACAAAAGAACGAGGTAGATGAAGGAAAAGTTGAGGCAACACAGGAAAAGCCAAAACTAGAAATCAAAGAATACCAACCTCGCATACCTTACCCCGAAGCAATAAAAAGAGATGATACAGAAGTATAGTTTGGTAAGTTTCTTAAACTTTTAAAGAAATTGCATATTAACTTACCTCTTCTTGAAGCCTTTTTTTTTAGATGCCAGATTCGAGGAAATTTTTAAAACAGCTCTTAAAGAACAAACGCAAATTAGATGAAGAGCCACATGTGGAATTGAATGCAGTATGCTCAACAATGTTACAGAATAGACTACAGCGGAAGCAAAAAGATCCAGGGAGTTTTACTATTCCTTGTTTAATTGGTAGACTAAATGTTGATAATGCGTTAGCTGATTTAAGGGCAAGTATAAATGTCATGCCTTATACATTGTTTAAACGACTAGGTCTAGGGAAGCCCAAACAAACTAGGATGAGTATTCAATTAGTTGATAAAACTGTTAGAATTCCTAGGGGCATTATCGAAGATGTTCTTGTCAAAATCGATAAATTTGTTTTCCCATTAGATTTTGTTGTCTTAGACATGGATGAGGATAATTCAATCCCCTTAATTTTAGGAAGACCCTTCCTAGCAACTGCCAAGACTAAAATTGATGTTGCCATAGGAGAACTCATACTTTGTGTAGGCGACGAATCAATCAGTCTTCAAGCTCTTGACTCGGCCAGGACAACAATCTATGAAGGTAAGAAACTCAATCCAGTTGATAATCAATTTATGCAACCTTCATCGCAGGAAACACTACAAGGATACAAACCTGAGCCGAATCACGAACCTAGCACCAACAAAGAAAAATTACATAAGGAACGAAGCCTTAAGGTTGACAATTCAGAAGAGCAAGAAACACAAATCAAAGAGGAACAGGAACGAAACGAAGTAAAACCTAAGGAGCCCCCAGAAGAGCTCATAGGAACATCGAATCACTTCAAAATAGGAGACCAGGTGCTGTTAGACAAAGCCGGCCCTCGCATCACCACATCAGACCTGAAAGTAAGCAAAGAAATTCCTCTAAAGGTACATAAAATCTTCCCACACGGAACAGTCGAGGTAAGCAATCCAACATTTGACACTTTTAAGGTAAACGCTTCTCGATATAAATCTTATCAAGAAAGTAGAACTGTAAGCATGAGGGAAGATATTCAAACCTTTAAACCTCCGTGATTTTTTTTACAAGGAAAGTCTAGCTTAAGACTATAAACGAGCGCTTCTCGGGAGGCAACCCGAGCACTAACCCAATGTATTTTCACATTTTGCTTTCTTTCCTTCTTTCTTTTTTGAAAATTTAGTTTTAAACTAACACAAAAGTACAGATTTCCAAGCCACACAGCCTTACACATAGCCGTGGCTGTGGCTGTGTGTGTTGGAACGCCGGTACCCCATGGCGCAGCAGAATAAAATTAGATCCGGCGATCCAAATCATGGATCCATGTGTGAGGAACGAATCGGGGTGAAATAAAGGTTTCAAAATTACCAAAACTTCAATCTGAGTAGACAGCAACGCCTTGGCAACAAGAGTTTTGATCTACTGTCGAATCAAGCCTCAACCTTTTCCGATGTCAGCCTCTACGTAATCCACCCGGTTTGACTATGAACTGAAGAAATCTCCAAAACTGTTTTGGAGGCTTATTTGCTTGACGGCTGCTAGACCTAACAAGCAAACACTTAGGGTTTTCGTGTTGAGTTTTGTCTCCTTTTAATACCTTTTATAATGGGTGCCTTTCTCATTGGGCCTTTTATAATAGGTATCCTCTTAATTGGGCCTTTTATAATTGGTACCTCTTGAATGTATTACAAGATTAAATAAATACAATAAAGTTTTTAACCGAAAATTATAATTACATTAATTATATCTGAAAATTATAATTACATTAATTATAATAAGGATTCCGGTAAACTATATTTATTTAAATTTATATATGAATCAAATTCATATATTAATAAAATTATGTTATCATTATGTGTACAACATCCTTGTACATATAATATGTTCAATATTTGATTGCCCAATTAAATTAATTATTTAATTAATTTAATTTATGTGACAACCAAGCACAATACCAACTATATTTTATTCCGTTCATTTCAACCATAGGGTGTGACCCTGTAGGTTCTTGCAACGTTAGCAGTAATACTAGAACGATTCTATTGTCACAGACAATGAGTGGCATCTAGCAATGCATCATTGCTACCTAAGTTACAAGAAGTCATGATTCGACATAACCTTTCGTGATTAACCTTTCGTGATTAACCTTTCATGCATTAATCCTTAAGTCCTTTATCTCTGGAATGGATACAAGTCATGGGATAGTCACACTTGCATAGTCCATCCCATGTTTCTTGATATCTTGAGTAGACTATGATATACAAATTAGTATGACATCTCATATCAACTTATTTGAGCATGGCCATGCATTTCTAGTCTCACTCAATCAAGTGGCCTAAGATATTACTCCTATTATGTAGGAGGGACTTATCCTTTATTGATCAACCATATCCCTCTACATAGATTGTGGTATATCCAGCATCAGCCTTTATAGAACAACCTGTTACGGTGTACGTTTGACTGTATCAAAATATACAACTCACGATGCTGGGATAATAATGATCTCAAGTCTGAGGATCATATACATATTAATCACTATGAGTAATGTTGTGACAATTACATAATAATCCAAGAAACATACTCATAGCAGGTCAATCCAATATGTTGTTCTCTAACACACATATTCATGCATTGATTTTGACACTCCATATCAATGACAACTCTTTATCATCAATCAACTACATGTTAGTCTTAATGCATTATTATTGTCCTAGTCAACAATAATACTCGACTAAGGATCTTTTAAGAATAATCATATTATTCTCAGGACATTATTATAAAACAGTTTATCTATACACATAGAAAGAAAAACTGAAATAATAATGACAACGCTTTATATTAATAAACATGGTAAATTAAGTATGTTATTACAACCATCTCATGATTGATCTTTGGGCATACTCTTACAGTGTGGACCACCAGAATCCCCATATTGACATAGTAAAGGCAGTTCGAATCAAATCCTACCTAATTCTCGACGTCACGGATCCAACCACTCCTCCACGGGCACCGACAAAGTGGCACGACTGTGCCCTACGACCGTTTGAAGCTACTGACTTGCAAGCCACGGGCAGAACAAGCTCGTGCCTTAAACCGTGCCAACATACTGACTTGTGCCCTACGGGCGTGGCCGGCTGACAAACGGGCATGGAGAAACAACACGCCTAGACACATGGCCGTGCTAAGTGGCCGTGTGCATCGACACGCCCTCACACAACGAGCGTGGGAACGTACTAGATTTGAGCCTCTATTTAAACACCAACCCCTCATTCTTCTACTTCCCACCTCTTTTCTTATTCCCTATCCTCAGATTTCCCCTCCATAACAAGTCTCTCCAACCCTTGAGCTACACCAAAACCATGCCGAAGATGAGGAAGAAGCCAAGCATAATCTCACCAAGGGTGACCCCTATACATAAGCTCATGCCGACCGCTTCATCCAAACAACAAGCCAAGGGTCTTTGAGACCATTTAGTTTTTATTTTTCTTTTCTCTTTTGCTTTAATTTCCTTCTCTTTGACAATCTTATGCTTAATCTAGTTTAATATATTTTAATTTCTTAGTGTTAGGTTGTAAAGGCTGCTTGGGAATCACGCCACTTCCGCCACCGCCAGCACCTCCATCACCTTAGAAGTCACACCCACCTCACGAACCATCTACCAATAATGATTCTCAAGCCCTTTTATCTTCCAGTCTTAGTTTATTTTCCTTCTTAGTCTCATTTCCTTTTTCTTTCTTGTTTTTAGTTATATATTTCGTTTGTTTTAAAAGTGTCTTAATAACTCTTGGTTAACTATTTACGAGCTCCCCAATTTCTTCATCTAGCTCAGGATCGTCATCCAGACCGACTCCTCTAACTCCGGGATCTCATCCGTAATTTAGGAAGTTTCACCTCTCCCTCTCTCTTAAATTTTATATCTGTCTTTGTACATTGAGGGCAATGTATATCTTAAGTGTGGGGGTGAATATTTATTTGAAGAAAGGGCCTAACTTTCTACATTATTCTCAAATCCGGCCTAACTTTCTTTATTATTCTCAAAATATAGTCTTGTTTTTAAGTAATTTCCTCATATTACTAATTAGAATGAAATTTCTAATGGTCTATGATTTTTATTGATATGTTTTAAATTAAGTCATAGTTAATTGTGTATTGATGATTAAATTAGAAGAATATTAGAGAATCGAGCATGATAAGTCTATTTTTTCAGAAATAAAATCTTTGCTAGGTTGTTGAGCTGAATCTGAATATTATCTGGAAGTTTGAAATTTACAAGGCTGATGTCAAAACACCCATAATTTTTGTGAGATTTTGAGCCTATTAGAGCATATATTCTTTTCCATGCTCACTTTATTGATTATGAGTGTGTCAACTATGAACTGTTATTCTAGAGCTTGCCTCGATTATACATGTTGAAACCACATCTATGATTTGATATACAGAGATGATAAAGACACCTAGGATTTAACTCACTCACTCCACTAAAAAGCCTACCTCCATAAATTAACCCCTAGTGAACCCCATTGATCCTAACAACCCTTTTTATTGACTCATAGCTACTATTAACCCAAAACCCCTTTGTATTTGTTATCACCATTCCTTTTGACTACCCTTTGATTGAGATATAATTTGATTAAGTTACCTAATTAAATTAGTTCAGTAATTGAATTCATCTTTTATGATTTGTTCCTAAATAAAAAAAAACTTAAGTATATTCAGTATTAGTTCTACTAAGTGAGCTTACATGTTGAAATTCCACATCTTGAGGAAAAAGCTCGTATTATTAGTTTTCAATTGACGTAATTATTTAGGATTAGTTCAATTTTTTTTAGTTAGGCAATTTGTCAGGTCAGTCTCGATTCTAACCTTCTAATTCAGCCTTTATCCACACCTTTAACCCTAGCCCCGTTACAACCCCGTTAAAGACGTTTTGATTTGTGTATCATCTCATATTACAGTGGTGGAGATTTGATTTTCATGCAAGCCTATGGGATTAACTTTTCAGGTTCGACTTCTGAGAGCTTAATTTTGAACCTTAAACACCTCGAGTGATTTGAGTGAATCTTTAGTGAGGATGTCAATCCTTGTCGATTTTGAATCAAAGGTAATTATTTAGATAAGGGGAAACACCTACGTTTTTATGCTACAAATATATGACTTTGACTGTTTGAATCTTTAGGACTCTTCGAGTTAACTCATCCATGTATAAATTATCTATGAATTATGATGAGACATTATTGATAGGAATTATGAATCATGGAAAGTTTGTTTTAATTGTAAGTTGTGAATTTTGCTTGAGGACAAGCAAAAGCTTAAGTGTGGGGGTATTTGATATACCATAAAAGCAACATATTTTAATCCCACATTTAGTATGCTTTTGGATGATTTAAGCCTCGATTGATATAAAAAGGTGCTCTTAATCCTTTCTTTTCATGTTTTATACCCAGAAAAGCACCCGAGGACGAAAAGAACATAAAACGGGCCCAAAACGGAGTAAATGGGCCATATCACGAAATCCACACGGCCTAGACTTAAGCCCACACGACCGTGCCACATTGATCATCTAGAACACGGCCTTACCCCCGAGTCACACGGCCGTGCCTCATTAAAGAAGTCCGAACACGGCTTGAAGACTAGTCACACGGGCGTGTGACATGGCCGTGTCCCTATCGTGGCAAAAAGCAATTTCATTCTGATTTGGATACTTCGGGGCGAAGAAACACGTTCAAGAGCCTATATAAACCCCCTAACTGTTACCTAAAAAGAGGGCGGTTAGCTAGGCCAAGGAGCCAAGCCGAAAAAGTCAGAATTGTGGGAATCACTCGAAGATAGCCAGTTGATCCATCTCTAAAAGCAGGAATTCTACTCAAGACGGCGGATCTCTCCTTCAATTCCTTCAAGGAGTTTTAGGGATTTCTTATGTTTTGTTTTATCTTTTCTTCTGAGATGTTTTCTTTATTTGTTATAAACTAAACCCTTCAGATACCTGAAGGGGATGAAACCTAAATGAATCTTGTTATTATTTTCTGAACTATAAGATAAATACCTTATTTGTTCTTAATTATGTGCGCTTAATTCTTGTGTTAATGTTTCCGGGATATTGACTCAAGTCAGATGTTCTTAGGTGGAGGAGCAAAAGTCCCTGCTTAAGAATAGGTCTAGCATAATTAAAGCGGAGTCGTTCGCGCGCCTAGAGATAGGGTGACGAGATTTTGTCAGATTAGGGTGAAACCTAATATGGGAATCCATAGATCGATTTACTACTATTCTAGGGGGTTATTAAGTGAGAAAGAGATTTCCGTTAATTAACCTAAGGTTAGACGTTATTCGCCTCGAGAGAGGGTTTAATATACATTAGGGAGTCCTACGGATCAAGTCAAGTGAATAAATCGTATGGTTCAGTGTTAGATAACAAGTGAAGTCTAGGTGGATTCTTCCTGAGGGTATCGTCTTAAATCAACTAAGTCTTCCCTCAAGTTATTTCCCAATTCATTCTTTTTATCTTTGCGTCTTTAGCTTAGTAGTAGTTAAGTCTAAACAACTTCACTTATTTTAGGCTAGATAATAAAAAGAAGGTTAGTATTAGTACTTTTAGTTCCTTTGGGTTCGACAATCTGGTCTTGCCTAAGCTATACTACTGTTCGATAGGTACATTTGCCTTTAATCGTTGTTAGAGTTAGTTTGCAGGTTCGATCATTCTCTTTATAAAATTTAAGACTCCGATTCCAGCGATCATAGACCTCCCTTGTTTTTCTATTTTTGTTTCGATGTTTGGATGTCTCAAGACTTGGAGTAGGGTTCTATTTAGATTCGATGTACTTCTACATTGAGATAAATGCCACTTGTCTCAAGCCCAATATACAATTGTCTAGAGACTTAATAGTTATGTCTCGAGACTTAAGGCTCTTGAATACAACAATTAAACAATTTTTTTTTATAACAGTCTCAATACATGTTCTATATGTCTTGAGACTCAATGGCCAAATGGTAAAACTTTTGCACATTTAAGTATTTAAATCCCTAACCAAAAGAACCTAAAACATACCTCAAATCATACCCATCATTACCACCTATTAAAAGCACATTCAATCACAACCAAACCATACCTTTCAACACATCATTACTAAATCAACTAATGTGTACATTGAAACTCGCATAATCAAGCATATTTAATTAATAATCAAAAGATAAAATCTAACCAACATAATATTGTAGGTCAACTACCAAAAATACCATAACATTAACTTAGGCTACGAGCCTACTAACTTAGGTACATAACATATAAACTCAAAACCACAAATATACATATAAAATAGGATTATAATGGCTTTCGAGTTTAGCTGGAGAATTAGATGCTTACCTGTGAAACTTCTATAGCTTTTATATCCGAGGCCTTCCTTAAGCAAGCTAGTGGACGGTAATGGTGGAATTGAAAGGAAATAAAATTGTTTCTTCTTTCCTTCAGAAACGGTGGAAGAGATGAAAGAAAGATGATATTTTTTATTTTTCATTTATCTCTCCCTCTAACTCAAATATATATAGGTAATTAGCATGTTAACTCCAATTAATCAACTAATCTAATAACTTATATTATGATATTAGTTAGTGGACAATGATGACAAATTCTCTTAATTAACCATTATCCTAAATTTTAAATGGTTTAATTACTACTATAACCTTAGTTTAATTGTCATTTAAGGCACTTGCAATTTTAAAAATCTATTTCCTTCCATTTAGATCACTGATCAAATTAGTCCATGTACTATTTTTATTAATTGATTTAATTCAATAACAGTTAATTATTCAACCTCTCAAATTCGTACTTGACTCATAATTATTATAATTTAAATTATTTATTAATTTAACTCAATTAATTCAGTTCAAAATCAAATTTTACGACATTGTTAAAAATTGGGCCATTACGGAAAAATGCAAGAAAGGAAGAAAAGGGAGAGATAGCTCCCATGGTGGAGGTATGGCCCGCTGGAACATTGAAGGAGAGCTTATAAGGGGTTTCCTCCTCTCATCCTTTCTCTTATTTAAAATCCACATAAGTGGGCCCAAAGCCCACATGCAAAATTTCCAAACCCAAAATAAATAATTTGTGGCACAAAATAAATTCTATCAATCAAAAGGGGTGAAATACCCAAAAACTAATTTAATTACGGAAAAGGGCCAGTTTCAAAAATATTTACTGAAAAGGGTCGTTCCAACCAAAACGCGTCCACGTCAGCGCGTTTTGGGGGGAAACGACAGCAAAGCGCGCCCCTGGGACGCGCTTTGCTGCTGAATCACCAGGAAAACGCGCTAACGTGGACGCATTTTTGCCCTCCCTCCCCGTCTAATTACAGTATGATATTCTAAGGTTTCTGGGCTAGGGTAAAAATATATTTAGGGTTTTGGGCAAAATATATTAGCCCAAAAAATTAATTGAATTTTGTGACAGTTGTATCTGGCAAAATAATTTTGAGAAGACGTTTCTGAACAAACAGTGGCAAAAAACGCTTCAAGCAGGATGCACTGTCAGCAAGAGTACTGAAAAGAACTCCCACGTGGACGCTCTTTTGCTATAGTAGTCTCTGGCAAAATAATTTTGAAAAGACGTTTCTAAGCAAGCAGTGGCCAAAAACGCTTCAAGCAGGATGCACTGTCAGCAAGAGTACTGAAAAGAGCTCCCACGTGGACGCTCTTTTGCTACAGTAGTCTCCGGAAAAATTAATTTGAGAAGACATTTCTGAATAAACAGTGGCCAAAACGCTTCCAGCAGGGTGCACTGTCAGCAGGAGTACTGAAAAGAGCTCCCACGTGGACGCTCTTTTGCTACAGTAGTCTCCGGTAAAATTATTTTGAGAAAACGTTTCTAAACAAACAGTGGCCAAAATGCTTCCAGCAGGGTGCACTGTCAGCAGGAGTACTGACAAGAGCTCCCACGTGGACGCTCTTTTGCTACAGTAGTCTCCGGCAAAATTAGACTATAAATCAGCCAAATTTCATTTACAGGTTGCATAAGGGAAATTGAGGCAAAAGAAAAAAAACTGAAAATGAGTGAACGTATTAATGTTGTTATTTACTACGATGGTGAGGTTTGTGACACCGAAAATGGTGTTATTTTCTTATAGGAGAACACAGCGCGACTGGGTTTTAATCGGAACGTCGATTTGGTAGAACTTTGCAAAAGAATTAGGCATAAAATATTCAGAACAACGCCAATGAAAGTTCAGTCTATTAAGTATAGATTTTGCGCTTCGGTTGATCTGATGAGATATGATTCATTCGACATCAAAGGTCCTCGGAGCTTTGAGGCAATTGTGGAGACTCATCTTGCCAGTGGATCACCCTATCTCGAGGTATATGTACAATTTTCATCTCCAAGTGATCTTTCTTCGACCTCAACATCTACTGCTGTTCGAGGGGAATACACGGCCCCAAGCCACACTCTGTTAGTGGGAGACAGAACACGGAAGTGCCCGTGTTCGGTGGTAGTATAGAAAACATAACCCCTGCATGACACTCGGTTGATGGATGGAACATGCATATCCGTCCTTCGACGTCCGATGATAGAAATATGTATTGGGGGACGTCATCAACTTCTAGTGGTTGGCAATCCACATATGATTAGGAACGTTACGAAAGATATTTAAGGAGGGATAATGTACTCCCACGACATCCACCAGTGAGGGGCCCCCATTTGTTGCAGGTTATGGAGGGTTGGACGATAAATTCGATGTGGATCCACATCGGGAGCCCGGGCCCGATGGTGCAGAAGTTGGATTATTTTCTGAACCAGAGCCTGTTCCAATTGTACCTGAAGATGTTGAGGGCAGTTCAGACGAAGAAGAAGAAGATCCGCTATTCATGGCGTACTCGCCTCCAGCCCACATGCATAATGTCAATCTATCTCAAGATGATGCATTGGAGTTTCCTGAACTACCACACCGGACGCGTGACCTTACAACTTCTTCGTTGGATTCGGACCAATTAGAAGTTGGTAACCAGTTTTCCAACAAGAATACTTTTCTTGCTGCATTGAAACAATACAGCATTAGGAACGGGGTTAACTACAACGTGGTTAAATCCAAGCTCGATAAATACGAGGCGAAGTGTGCAGTGCAAGACGGTACATGTTCATGGAAAATCATGGCGTCATTGGGGAAAAGGACAGGCTTGTGGGAGATCAAAAAGTACAAAGGTCCACATACATGTCTTGCCGGTACAGTACCATTATGTGTTCAATGTTTTTGAATAATACTAATATTATGTAATGTTGCATTATTTAACGTACTTCGTTGACAGGTTTACACAAGATCATCTGAAGATGGATTCAGACATGTTGGCTGACTTAATAATCCCGACGGTGAAGGCCGATCCCAAGACTACAGTGCCGGCCTTAGTTGGCAATATTCGTAGCCAATTGGGGTACACGCCCTCTTACAGAAAGGCTTGGATAGCCAAGCAGAAGGCGTTAGAAAAGTTGTATTGTCGGTGGGACGCTTCATATAATGAAGTGTGGCAGTGGTGTCAGGTGCTGGAGAGATATGTCTCAGGCAGCATAACAGACCTTGAAACGGAACCGGCGTACTACAACGATCGTTTGCTCCGTGGATGCGCAGTGTTCAAGCGTCTGTTCTGGACATTTAAGCAATGCCGAGATGCCTTTATATACTGCAAGTCATTGGTACAAATTGACGGTACCTTTATGTATGGTAGATATACACATCGGCTATTACTAGCTGTGACACAAGACGGTTGTGGGAGAATCCTTCCGATTGCGTTCGCAATAACACCGGGGGAGTCAGCTGATGACTGGGACTTCTTCCTATCTAGGTTAAGGAGGCATGTCTGCCCCCAACCTGATATATGCGTTATATCGGATCGAGGCCCTGGAATACTAGCCGCAATAGAACGACAGGGAAGCATGTGGCATCGCACACACCATCGATATTGCCTAAGGCATGTTGCATCCAACTACTATGGGTAATATCGATCTAAAAGTCAGCGACGGCAAGTGACCAATATGAGTATGAAATATCTATTAATATGATTTCGTTTGTAATATTCAATTTATTCTCAATTGAATAGTGGTATGTAATATTCGCTATCAACGTATATTGGTAGGGTACGAGATCAATAAGGACCGTTTTCAGGAGATGTTGGCGAGTTTGTGCTCAGACAACGACGAAGGCGCAAACTACCTGTGCAATATTCCTTTCGAACAGTGGACACAAGCATACGACGACGGCCTACGATATGGTCATATGACCAAAAACCTGGTCGAATGCATAAATTCTGTTCTAAAAAGAACCCGTCATCTGCCGATTACATCGGTTGTACAAGAGACATATTTTCGTTTAGCGGCACTATTTCTGAAGCGAGCAGCGAGTTATAGAGGGCAGATGTAAGGAGGCCATGTATGGAGCCCGAAGGTCTTGCAAGAAATAAACAGGGGGAAGGCACGGGCCAACACCATGCACACAGTGTGTCACGATCGCGATAGCCTATGGTTTCGTGTCACGGAGTTTGACAGACCGAACCAAGGTATTGTTGGCGGGCAGTATCGTGTACACTTGACAAATAGGACCTGCGACTGTGGGATATTTGATGCACTTCGTTACCCATGCGCTCATGTACTTGCGGCTTGTCAGAATCTTCGGCTTGATCCCATGAGCTATGTCGACGAAGTGTATAAATTAGAAAACATGTACAACATATGGAGACATGTATTCCCACCAGTCTCAGATGAACGTAAGTGGCCGTCGGTATCGCTTGCACCGTATAAGCTGTTGCCTGATAGACAATTGAGGAGCAAACCAAAAGGTCGACCTTGCTCGAGTAGAATACGCAGCAATATGGATATCCGAGAAACGAGCAACCAAAGTAGGCTGTGCGGATGGTGTAGGAACCCAGGGCATACATCTCGCTCGTGTCCAAATCGGAATAGTTGACCGTGTACTTAGCTTTTTTGTCTCTTGGTGGCTATGTAATTTCTATTTTTTTTTGATGAAAACGGTGAACTTTTGTACAAGAACTTTTATTTTATTCAAGTTATTAAAATTAAATTACAAAATTACAAAAAATAAAAAACAACGTTTTAATTTATTAAAAAAATTAAAACTAAATTACAATAAAAAAATAAAAAACTGTTATTTTACTAAATATATTAAAACTAAATTACAATAAAAAATTAAACGATTTCTATTTTATTAAAGATATTAAAATTAAATTACAATAAAAAATAAAAAACTGTTATTTTATTAAATATATTAAAACTAAATTACAATAAAAAAATTAAGCCATTTCTATTTTATTAAAGATATTAAAATTAAATTACATTAAAAAAATAAAAAATAACTTTTTCTTTTATTAAAAAAATTAAAATTAAATTACAATAAAAAAATAAAAACTGTTATTTATTAAATATATTAAACTAAATTACAATAAAAAATTAAATCATTTCTATTTTATTAGAGTTATTAAAATTAAATTACAAAAAATAAAAAACAACATTTTAATTTATTAAAACTATTAAAACTAAATTACAAAAAAAAAATAAAAAACAAATTCTTATTTTATTATATTACATATATTAAAATTAAATTACAAAAAAAATTTAAACAATTTCTATTTTATTAAATATATTAAAATTAAATTACAATAAAAAAATTAAACCATTTCTATTTTATTAAAGTTATTAAAATTAAATTACAATAAAAAAATTAAACCATTTCTATTCTATTAAAGTTATTAAAATTAAATTACAATAAAAAAATTAAACCATTTCTATTTTATTAAATATATTAAAATTAAATTAAAAAAACTAAATAAATATTATTTTATTAAATATATTAAACTAAATTACAAAAAATAAAAATAAAAAATAACTTTTTTATTAAAAAAAATTAAATTACATATAAAAAATAAACAACTTCTATTTTATTGAATATATTAAAATTAAATTACAAACACAAAAAAAATACTTTTATTTATTAAAAAAATTAAAAAAATTATATTACAATTAAAATAAAAAAGCCGGTCCGAATCAGTGTTGATGCCGGTCGGAATCAGTGCCACACGGGGGTGGTCGGCGGTTACGCGCTGGATTCCTCCTTCTTCTAGCTTCCAGCGGGGGTCGTGGAACCTCGAGCGGGGATTCCGGTTCCTCCGGCAGTGGGTCTGGTTCTGGGTGTTGCGAGGATAACCCACCTTGATAAAATAACGACCCCGGAGGTGTTTGCATAAACCACGACGAGGGTGTCTGAATTCCGTATGGCGAAGGAGCCTGGTAGAAAGAAGTGCTCCCCTACGGCGCCTCCTCTGATCCCACACGCGACGACGGCCTCAAGATCGGCTGGCCAGTGGGAGTAGTCGGGAACGGACTCGAACTCAGCCATGCATTCCAACCTAGGCTGGGACTGGGAAAAGGAAACATATATGGGTTAGAATACATATAAGGGGTAGGGTACGCACCTGGCATAAAGGGTAAAGGCTGTGATGTCGGTGTCGTCGGCTGAACTGATGGGCTCGGTGACTGTGTCGGCACTGTTGATAGTCTCGTCTCATCGCCCATTCTCATTGGATTTAAAGGGCCCCGACGTTCCCTTCGTTCACGAAGTTGCCGTCGCCTCTCTTCTTCCGACAACAGATACGGCTTACCATGGATCCTAAACCATGGCATGTATTTCGACACGCACGCTAACTCAGGAACGATGATCGGTTCCCGGATAGGTAAATAGTCATATCGGTTCTCCCATGTCTCGATATGTGCTGACCAAAATCTTGGCCAATCCGTGTGCAGCTGTCGTAAGTCCACTTCGTGCTCATCATCGAGCATCTCAGGTGGCACGGGAATCGGTTGCTAGAATCCAAATTGTCGCAGAACCCGATCTGACTGGTGCATCTCCACGATCGCATAGGTGATCAATGGGACCTTCACGTGTCAACTGTTCGGATTTTGGAAGATCTCTTCCGGAATTACTGCCCGAATTTCCGGATCCTCGTATGGTGTCCATTGAAACTATATTAATATTACCAAAATATTAGTTATATACATAATACTAGACACTAAATACGAAATACTAAATTATAAATACGAAATTTGAAACTTACTTGTGATTCCGACCGTTGGTCCAATAGAAGCCGTATATCTTCAAGCGAGGTAGGTATTCCAACATGACTCGCCGAATGGTTCCACCTAATTAAATAAAATTTTAGCATACAATTATACTATAAATCTACGAAATAATTGTAAAATATAACATTAAATTTACCTCGTTATCAGTGGGAATGAATATGTGTGGTCGAGTCGAGGACGTAAAAATGGAAATCGAAACCATGCCCATGACTGCAGTAGTGATAGGCAACCTCCAATTTTCGCTTTACTCGGCCGCGTCGCCCCGCACATCTCCCGATAGAACCTCGATAGCACGGCAGACCCCCAACTCAATTCACCGGTTGCTCTGAAATCAACAAGTTTCAGCAGCCATCTTAGGTGTACGAGGTTTCTAGAAAGGTCCGGCATTAGATAGCCTCCAATTATCTGAAGAATGTATGCCCGAGCATACCGTATTCTTTCTATTTCAGTCGAACCTTCATTCGGCTCCGGGAATGTGTCTCGTAACCAGGCCATCTCGATCCGAGCTCCTTGAATTTTATCCGGAATGGCACCCAGAAGCTCGTAGCATATGGCTCCCCAATCAGCAGAAGTTGCGGACCCGGTGACTACCGACCTGTCCACCGGCAATCTCAACTGCAACTGCACATCTTCCAGAGTGATGGTACACTCTCTGCATGGAAGATGGAAAGTGTACGTCTCGGGTCTCCACCTCTCTATCAATGCACTGATCAAAGGCGGCTCCAACTTGAACCCCCGGCCTATCGTGGCCACGTGCCAAAAACCTGTTTCCCGCAGGTAATTCTCGATCAACAGCGATGGGGGACCATGCATGTTGCGAATACAACATTCCAACACCCGATCTACAGACTGTTTAAAAAATTATAAAATAAAAATTAATGAAAATTGTATAGACCTAAAAAATATTAAATAATATTGAAAAATTAAAATTAAAAACTTGCCATTCTCAATTACTCGACGGAGATGTGCTTGCTGTCTAGACGAAGTAATTTCCCGGCCATTTGTAATACGATCGAAAATTTTAAAAGTTAATATATTAAAAAAAATTAAAAATGGCTTTTTTGTAAATATTAAAGGACTATTTCGAAATTTTAGAGGAAGTTTGAAGGACTTGAAGAGAATTTTGAGAGGAATTTGAAAGGAATTTAAGAGGATTTTGAGAGAAGAATGAGTAAGGATTAAAGTGTGAAAAAAATAAAAGGGTTGGGGGGTTTTATAGGTTTTTTTTACTGTTGGGCCCCCAACGGTCAAAAAAGATTTGACCGTTTTTTTTACCGTTGCAGGGATAAAGCGCGCCCCTGGGGACGCGCTTTGCTGTCGTTTCCCCCCAAAACGCGCTGACGTGGACGCGTTTTGGGGGGAAACGGCCCTTTTCCGTAAATATTTTTAAAACTGGCCTTTTTCCGTAATTAAATTATTTTTTAGGTATTTTTGGATATTTTACCCCATCAAAAGTATTATCCAAATAATATTTCCATCATAAATTCTCAAAAAATGACAGAAATATGGGTCAAATTATTTTTTATCTCTTTTATTCCTCTAAACACAATTTCTTCACAACAATTAGTTATAAATCAACTAAAATTTTATAAGTCCCATAATACATATCTTTGGGTACTTAAAATTTTACTTTTTCCCATTCTCACTGAATTTAATAAATTTACAATTTAATCTTTATATTATCAAATCTTTTCAATTTGGTCCTAAAATGATTTTCATCTTACTAATACATATTCCAACTTATCCTTATGCATATTAAGCAATACTAACTCATTTTTTATATTTTAATCAAATTACACTTTAGTCTTCAAACTTTTTAAAATATGTAATTTTGTCCATCATGTTGTCACTTCCAAAATTGTTTTCATTAATTTAATTTATTAAATCACTTTATTTTCTTAAGAATTCCATTAATTAAAAATTTTCCTATTTTCTCGTAAATTTATTATATTCATTACCGAAATACTACTTCTGTGTCTAGTAAAAAAATTTGAGGTGTTAAATATCATTCATGGAAATGGAATAAAATAAAATAATGTTAGATCTATTAATTGCCCTTAAATAGCATTAAATTAAACTGAATGGGCATCGGGAAAAAAGACTTAATTTGGTCAGCTTTGTTATAGTTGGAGCTGGTAAACTTTTCAAAGTACATTTTGATACAAGTAAATGGTAATTAACTAGATCAACTAGCTAGCTTTAATGGCTATAAGACTCGATCCAATTCAGTTGGGTGAGCTTTTATTGGACTTCCTATTCGAAAGGTACACCATATATGTCAAACCAACTCAAAAGTCTCAGATACAACACTGCAACAATCACAATTCTGATACAACAATTCCTAAATGCATGCCACGTTTGGTCTCACAAACTTGCAGCCTCTTGAAACCAAACCCAAATTGGCACCAATTTGTTTACAAGGTTTGGAGGAGATAAAATAAAAGAGATTATAAAAACAAAGGAATACTATTATATCCCTAATTTGGTAGAGAAACGCGATATGACATAAGGCCATCTGCAAATAACCCAATTCTAGGAACGATGTTTTAGTGATCCTTTGTAGTGATCTTCTCCTCAGGATAATCCATGGATGACCCTCTGTGAATCTTATCGAAACTATCATAGAGACAATTCACTACGAACCTTTCGTAGGGATTATTGAAGAACCACTAAGGCCTAGCAACCTTGTACAATCATAAGAATGAGAATATCATAGTAAGATCACACAATACACTATATGGTGACAATTGACCTGTAATGACCTTGCCACTTAGCCAACCATATAGCCATGCTTACCTTTTGTACTGTTGGTTATGAGGCACTACAGTATATGCCATAGAGTAAGAGAGACAAGGAATCTCTTTTTTTCCCAAAAAAAAAAAAAAACTAAGTATTAGTCTAACTTCCTCCTCCTCCTTTTACTCCTTTCCCTTGAAGCCTGTTATAGGTAAACTAGTCCTCCTACATTCACCATCTTCTCCTCCTTGTCATCCCTTGTTGAAATTTTGTATCAACAATCTAGCTTAAAAATAAATGGATATATATATATATATTAAAATGTATACAATTGAATCAAAATCAAAGTTCATCTATCACAATTTTGATATTTTGTAGTCCAAACCAAATGCCTTCCATCCAAATCAATTTGATTCATTGATTTTTAATTTTTTTTTTAGAAAAAATTATAAACACTTTGAAGTTTTTTCTCTTATTTGATTGAACCAAAACATTTTCAAAAAAATATTTTTCTAAATTTTCTGATGTTTGATAAGGGTTTAAGAAAAAAGCCAACAAAAAAATTGATAATAATAAATAGGAAAAAGAGTGTTATTTCCTTAAAATAAAGTTCTTGTATCGCATTGTGTTCATGTGTAAATATAATGTTTATCTTTTTGTAGTATTATGGTATTTTGTAATCTAAACTAAGAGAAGGGATTGTCATGCTCCTATTGGGAAGGGATAAGGATGACGTGGAATCACAATTTCATACAATCCTTTCTCTCTAAACCAAATACCATTACTTTACATCGATTTAGTTAATTAGTTTTAAAGTTTTTCTAAAAAAGAAAATTGCTTTTTATAAGCATTTTGAAGTTTCCCTCATTAATTTAAAGGTAAAATATTTGTTTTTGTATTATAATTAAATAAAAAAATAAAATTCAATTCCATAGAATTTAATGCAATTGAATTTTAATAATTATAAATTTTTAACTTTTGAACCGCTAATTCAATTAAACCAAAATGGGATTCAATATTCAATTTAATAAAACCCAATGGAAAGGAATCAAGCCCTATGACTCGACTCGGTTTTTTATTTTTTATTTTAGTTTTCTTGCTGGGTCCTATCTTCGCTCTTCATTTAACCTGCTCTGCTCTGTAATTCTTAACTAAAAGGTTTTCAATGGCTTAAGCCTGAAGGCTTGTATAAGTATCAGGCTTTGGTTTATATAACATTGGATTTGGGCCCTGCTCTGAGACAAAGGATTGGTTAGGCTTTGTCCTTCGGTCCTAGTGCATCCAAATCTTGCTAAATTTTTTTATTTTCACTGTTTTTACTTTAAACAAATATTTATATATTTTTTATTCATGTCCGTTTACGGTTCATGTTTGGAGTTTATGGTTGTTAGAAATATACTACTGCAAAACAAAATCGTTAGCACTGATTGAAAAATAAATCAAGCGTAAATAAAGAAAAAAATCATTGTGCCGTGAAAAGACCAAGCCTTAGAAGCAAATTCGTCCTGATCGATGTAATCGTGCAGTAGACTTTGCTCCTCAAGGTTAACACAGAATTTCAATATTCGTACACCCGAATAAGGAAGGTGTGTAACATCCCGAAATAGGGTCTAAACGGAACAGTGATTACGAAACCACGAATCCGAGATAGAAAAGTTTATTTGGATTAATTTTTATGATTTACCGATTGATTGGATGCATGTGTTAGAGTATCGATAGCAAATTAGACATGAAATTCATAAAATTTTCTATCGATACTCTAACACATGCATCCAATCAATCGGTAAATCATAAAAATTAATCAAAATAAACTTTTCTATCTCAGATTCGTGGTTTCGTAACCACTATTCTGTTTAGGCCCTATTTCGGGATGTTACAAGGTGGAACACAATTGGTATTTCTCTTCCCTGAAGAATCGAGAAATAAGATAAAACCGAAGCTTTTAAAGTTGGTTGAAAAACTTAGCCGGAAGAACCACATGAGGTTCAATTCCCAAGGAAGACCGGAAGGGTCACAGACGGTCCCGCTTAAGATCCAATCTCCTAAACAAGATTTTTCTCTAATGTAATTTTAGTAAAATACAAGAGTATTAGAGAAAAGAAGAATGAGAGAAGCTCTAGTTTGTTGCTGTATAAAATGTGAAAGATGGACTGCTATATATATTGTTATTTGGAGGGTAAAATACGTAGGAGCAAGATAGTAAAAACTGTAGCATCAGTTTTGAAATTGACCCATTATTTTTGCAACAGTAAAAAAATGTTAAGAGAATTTTATATAACTAAAAAATCCTGAAAATAAAAATATATATTTGTTATAAAATTTATCAAAATAAAAACCACGTACAATACATGTTAACATGGAGAAGGTTGAGTGATAGTAATAGTACACATATATTAAGCCTTTATCCCAATTGCTTAATAAGATAATAAAGAAGACTATAAATAAATCTAGCTTATACTCAAATCAATGTGGCATACACCCACTTTACATTACTAATATTATGGCTGCCCTTAATGTTCGAATCTATATTTTTTTTTTTTGAAATGCAATGTGTGTTATCATTATATCCAATCATTTATTGATTAAATATTTATATTTTAATGCATCCATAAAATGTAAATTAATTATTGTCCTGAATAATATAATACAAATGGCAGTGAAATATAGTCACATCTTCATTATATATCCTTCGCCAGCCATGTGAAGGTCATTACAAACTTGTTGAATGGTGGAGCTAACATGAATTGATCCAATCATTCTGGTCTTGGGGGTATCTTCGTTGTTGCATGGTGTTAACAGATCAAGTTTACTAGCTTCACCACTACATGGTTTCTTACAAAAATCATTAGGTTTTTAGTATAAGAGTAGATTCCTAGTCATTTCAATGACTCCCAATCTTTGGGACAAAATTCACTACACAAATTTCAACCATTGTCTGAAACTAACAAATGTCTGCAAATTGACATTGACATTGACGTCCTGGAGATAACATCAAAGTAGGAACAGTTCAATATGCAGTAACACTCAAACACAATCATTATATTTGGACAAACAGATCGAATAAATAAAATGAAAATCATGATCTTTTGTACTAACACCATCCACTAGATATGACCGTCATGCATAGAAGCATTTCAATTAAGTGGATGACATGAATTTGATCCTTTTTCCCTACCAAAAAGTACGCAATAATACGTCATTGAAAAGGAGGTGTAGTAGGGCAATATATATAAAAATATAATATAATATGACCAGTTGTTGTAAGCTTGCAGGCCATGCTTTGAAATGGCAGTGATCTCATGCAGGGTCCAACAACAGTTGATTAGTGGTTTGGACTTTGGCCGTTGATTAGACGTGAGACATCTAGTCTTAAAAGGAACAAATAAATTCAAGGAGAGAATATGGTTCAAGTAACTCAAAACTCTTATAGCCACAAGATGGGATAATTCTGATATTTAATTGGACGGCTTCATTATTTTTTGGCTAAGAAAGCAGAGCATTTGGCATCTGGAATTCTCAAGAGACATTTGAGGAATAAAGCATACATATCGTATAGCAATATTTTTAACCAATGGGTTAGCTTACTTGCTTTTGCCCTACTATATTATTGAAGAATTATTATGAGAGATAGAGTATGTTTAATTTTTTTTTTAAAAAGTTATTTTCAAATTTGGTGGGCAATAGGATATTATTATTATTATCAATTACATTATTTTGATGAAAGGAATATTGTTACTGTGTGGAAGTGGATTTTGGCAATTGCCATGGGACAGGCAGCACCAAACATGGAAAATAATTATAATTAAAATTAAAATTTATTACGATCAAATAATTAGGTGGTAGTGTGAAAAAAAAATGGCCTTCACTTAAACACCAATCGAATATAAAATAAACTTTCAATATATTTAAATAAAAACTATAATTAAAATATTTATAATTTTTGACAAAATAAAAAAAGTTCCCTTGAAAATCAATAGTGCTCTCTAAAAGAGTCCTAAAGAAAGCAGTTACTTTCTGTGGCTTAGGATAGCAGAGAGTGGTGGAATGGAAAGGGAGAGCAATGAGGAGATCTCATTGTTGGCAGAAGAACTCGTTCAATTATCAATTAAAAGATCAATGGTAGTGCCGAGCACAAAGCCGGCCCTGATTTGCTCGGTTTGGACGAATAAATCTTTTAATACAGAGAGTTTTCAGGTACAACTAAAAAGCATATGGAAGACTAAGAAGAAATTTGATATACAGGTTGCTGGGCAAAATTTGTTTTTAATTTTCTTCGAATTAGAGAAAGATCTGGAGGTAATCATGGAAGGACGGCCCTGGCTTTTTCGTAAGTATCTTATTCTATTTAATAGATTATTGAATCCAATAGAACGAGATAGTATTAGATTGGTTTCATCGCCATATTGGATTAGGGTTGGACCATGTTCACCCGAATATGACAAGAAGGATTTGATGCATGCTAATGGTAGTACCTTTGGGGGTATTCTTAGATCTGAGATTAATGATGATATTTGTAGACTCAGGGTTAATTTGGATGTTCAAAAACCGCTTAGGAGAGGTATTTTTGTTTCTAGTGAGAATAATGTTAAGTCTTGGATTCCCTTTAAATTTGAAAAACTCCCAATTTTCTGTTTTGGATGTGGGAGAATGAATTATGGCTTGAATGACTGCCTGCTGATAAACCCTGCAGAAAAGGAAAAAGTTAGAGAAGATTCTCCTTTTACAACAGCTTTAAAAACTAAATCAAAAGCGGTTGGTAGAGAAAGTCTTAAGTTTAATGCTTTTGCCAAAAAGATGAGACTGCAGCATACTTACACTGGAAAATTAACAGAACAGACCGAGCAGGAAAATGTTATTGCCACCAATTTTATGACGGGCACTTTAATAGGGGGAAGAATTCTAGCTAGTTGGGAAGATGGACTGAAGGAGCAGGTGGTAAATAGAGAGGAGTTGGAGTTAGGAGTGCTGGAGGAGAAGAATAATAAAGCAGAGAGTTGCTCGACAGAATCAAAAAAGTCAACCTGGAAGAGGAAATCTTTGACGAATCAAACAGATTACCGGAAGTTTGCTCATGTTGGATTCAAGAGGAAAGACTTAGCTGAGGAGAATGGGATGGAAATTATGGATGAGTCACGTGAAGATGGTGGGGATCTTAGCAGGATGGTAGATGAGGGTACAGAAAATATGTGTGTTGTTGGGGATCAAATATTTGCTTTAAATTATAAAAGATCGGTGGCTGACAATAAGTCAGCTGACCGGACACAATGAAAAGCCTGAGTTGGAATGTCCGTGGGTTAGGGAGTCCACGGGCAGTACGGAGGTTGCGGCATTTAATCAAGCAACAAAATCCTCAATTGGTCTTCTTAATGGAGACGAAGTTAGATAAAAAGCGAATGGAAAGAGTTAGGAGGAGTTGTGGTTTGCTAAACGGCATTGAAGTTGAAGCTGAAGGGACTCGGGGTGGATTGTGTTTAGCCTGGAAAGACAACATTGAGGTAACTTTGAGAAGCTTCTCTAAATGACATATAGATGTTGTGGTAAAAGAAGACAGTCAGGAGGAATGGCGGTTGACAGGTCTGTATGGTTCTTCATATTTAAGAGATCAAAATCAGGTGTGGAATTTGATTAAAAGATTAAGCCAGGAAAGCAATTATCCATGGCTTATTGTTGGGGATTTCAATGAGATCATGTACTCATTCGAGAAAAAGGGGGACTTCCGAGGGATCAAAGGAGAATGGAGGCTTTCAGAAACACACTACAAGAATGCCAATTAATGGATATAGGGTATTCGGGAGTATAGTATACACGGGAAAGGGGGAACCTTCCAGAGACTAATATCAGAGAAAGATTAGATAGAGGGGTGGCAAACGATAAATGGATCAATCTGTTTTCGATGGGTAACATTCACCATCTGCCCTATTCAACATCTGATCACTGTCTCTTACTCATAAATACAGATCAGGGTCGTTGTTTTTCAAAAAATAGAGACTTTCATTTTGAAGTTTGGTGGACTATGGAGGAATCATTTGAGGGGACCCTTAAAGAAATTTGGGAGTAGTCATCAGATCCGGTGATGGAAAAATTGAGGAATTTACAGATTGGTTTAACGAAATGGGCAAATTCGATCAAGCGTAAAAAAGGGAAACTCCGAAAGGGGCTAACAGAAAAGCTTGAAACATTGATGAAAGCAGAAGTAGATGATGAGACGTTGGCAGAATCATTGATATGAAAATCCACCTGAATATGGAGATTGAAAAAGATGAAGCTTACTGGGAACAGAGAGCTAGAGTGAACTGGCTTCAGTTAGGGGATAAGAATACAGCCTATTTTCATAATTGTGCCACAGTCTGAAAACGAGCTAACTCCGTTAACAAACTGGTACGAGATGATGGCAAGGAACTCACTTAGGAGTCAGAAATTCAAGAGGAAGCCAAGATCTATTTTGAAAATCTGTTTACATCGCAAGGGGTTGTTTATCCGAAGGAAGTTCTGGAAAGGATTGAAGGAAGTATTTCAAGTAAGGTAAATGAAAGGCTACTATCTCCCTTTAGGGAAGAAGAAGTTCGAATTGCACTGAAGGGGATGAGACCCACTATGGCACCTGGACCAGACGGATTTCCAGCAATGTTTTTCCAAAAGTACTGGCATATTGTAGGAAAGGAGGTATTGAGGTACTATCTAGGAGTGTTGAATAAAGGACTCGAAGTTGATTCAGCCAATACTACTAATATTGTGCTTATCCCTAAAATACCAAAACCCACATCTCTTGTTAATTTTAGACCGATCAGCCTTTGTACTGTTCTGTACAAGATTGTGGCAAAAACAATTGCAAACAGATTGCAGGATGTAATGGGTACTTGTATTGATGAGGTTCAAAGTGCTTTTGTACCTGGTCGGTTGATTTCAGATAATATACTCTTGGCTAATGAAATTTTACACACGTATAGGCAGAAGCGAACGGGGAAAAAGGGGTATATAGCGGTAAAGCTGGATATGAGCAAAGCATACGATAGGGTGGAGTGGGATTTTATCAAAGCAGTAATGAACAAAAAGGGGTTTGCAAGGAGTTGGGTTGAACTGGTAATGAAATGCATCAAAAGTGTTTCTTATACAGTGAGCATCAACGGAAACAGAGGCAGAGTTTTTGAACCATCTAGGGGATTAAGGCAGGGTGACCCGCTAAGTCATTTTCTATTTCTCATTTGTAGTGAGGGGCTCTCTGCCTTGTTAAGATCAGCGAAGAAGAGTGGATTGATTAAAGGGGCGAAAGCTAGTAGGAAAGGGCCAGAAATTTCACACCTTCTATTTGCAGATGATTGTATGATGTTTGGCGAAGCAACAGAGGAAGGAGCAAGGGTACTGAAAGATATTTTAAAGGTTTATGAAAATTGTTTAGGGCAATGTGTTAATTTCGGCAAATCCACAGGTTTTTTATAGTTCAAATACAAATATGGAGGCAAAAGATACAGTATCATCATTGTTAGGAGTAAGATGTTCGTCAAGTCCAGAAAAATATTTAGGTCTTCCTAATATGGTAGGTAGACGGAAAAAAGAAGCATTTCAGAATCTAGTGGATAGGATAGTTTCGCAAATTGAGGGTTGGAGTTCCAAGCTACTATCTTAAGGGGGAAAAGAAATTTTCATCAAGTCCATATTGCAGGCAATTCCTACTTTTGCTATGTCCTATTTTCTTTTTCCTAAAGCTCTATGTGAAAGGATTGAGAGTATACTCGCAAAGTTTTGGTGGCAGAAGGGTCCTGAAAAACGCGATATACATTGGTGCCAATGGAGGTTCTTATGCAGACCCAAAGAAGAAGAGGGACTCGGTTTCAGAAGAATGACCCATTTTAATACTTCCCTCTTAGCTAAACAAGGGTGGAGGTTATTAAACTTCCCGAATTCACTGGTAGCACGAGTGTTTAGAGTAAAATACTTTTCAGAAAATAATTTTCTAAATTCGAGTTTGGGGAGTTCGTGCTCTTGTGTGTGGCGCAGCATTTGGGCTACAAAGGGTATTCTAGAAAAAGGGTTATTCTGGAAGGTCGGTACAGGTTCGCATATTTCAATTAATCAGGATATTTGGATTCCAAATTACGTTAATGGTAGATTATTGTCTAGTTTTGATAATGTGCATTGCGAGAAAGTAGCAGATCTCATTTGCAGTAATAAAAGAGAATGGAATAAAGAGTTGATTGTCAATACCTTTCCAGAAGATGTAGCAGACTTGATCCTCAGTATCCCACTGTCGTTGGAACCCCATGAAGATTTTATGGCTTGGAGCGGAGAATCGTCAGGGGTTTTTTCCGTAAGAAGTTCCTATAAACTATTACAGAGCTTAGATCCTATAGCTTATGCTTTACAAAACAACTATAGGGACTTTTACAGGAAACTATGGAGGGTTGAAATACCCACAAAAATCAAAATCTTCATATGGAAGATTTCATGGGACTACTTAGCAAATAAGGTGAATATGAATGCTCGAAGACTGGTAAACAACAGCTTATGTCCTCGGTGTGGTGGCGAAGAAGAGACGATGAATCACTTCTTTCTAGACTGTCCTATTTCAATAGAGGTATGGAAAGGGTTATCTGATGCGGTTTTAACAGGCTTTACAAATGTTGAGTTTGTCGATTGGCTTACCTTGGCAGTGGTTTCTTTGTCACTGGAGAAATGTAGAATCTTTTGCTTAGTTTTATGGAGCATTTGGGGATATAGAAACTCTCGTATTCATGAAAAATCAAATAGATCGAGCCAATACATTATTAGATTTATTCTTAGTTACATTCAAGAACTGGAAGGAGTCAAAATAAATACCACAAGAAACTCAAATATTAAGTTCAAATGGAGACACCCACCTGCAAGCAGTTTCAAAATTAATTTTGATGGGGCCTTTGATGAGAGAAATGGAGCCTCAGCGTCTGGAGTGGTAGTTCGCGACAGTAGTGGACAGGTTCTCATGTCAAGTGCAGAGATTCATAGAAGGGTTTCCACCGCGTTCACTGCTAAAGCCATTGTATGCCGCCGCGCTACCCAGATAGCACTAGAGATGGGGGAAGAAGAAATTATCATTGAGGGGGATTCATTATCAGTTATCAAAAAATGTAGAAAGACGGATATTGACAAATCGCAGATAAGCCCATACATATATGATATTCACAGCATGAAATCCAGAAACAGAAGGTTGAGATTCGAATCATTCCAAGATCTGCAAATGTTTTAGCCCATGTTTTAGCAACTGAAACACGAAAAAGAAAGGAAGGTTTTTACATGTTTAGAAAGGTTCCTGATTTTGCAGCAGACCAGGCAAGGATCGATAGCGTGAGAGAGCCAGACTGAAAAAGGAAGAGGAACGGACGCAGAGGAAGGGTGCAAATGACTATAGCAGAGAGCTTCAAAGATGCATTATGAACTTCCTCGGAAATGGTAAATTGCCTTTAAATGTTGAAACGACAAAAGGAGGCAGACCGAAAATGAAAGAGATAAGATGAATCTGGAGAGTTTTGAAAAGTTTTTGAAAAGGGATATCAACGGATCAGGGAAACACTCTCCTTGGAAATCTGAAAACGTCTTGATGAAGAAATGGCAGGTTGAGAAGACAAGACGGCATCGGATTGATTTTGATTGGGCAGAGTAAAGGCGTAATTAATGTGCTTCTAGAGTTTTCTATTTTTAATTTCGGTTTTTAATTTTTCCAGGCCAAAATTTTTTGGGCCTACATTTTCTTTTATTTTATTTTTAGGTTTGGTTATTAGTTCCTTTTTTATTTTCTTTGATTTGTTTCGGGCCAAGTGCAATATCTGGGCCTTTGCTCATTTGTTTCTTTTAACTCTATGTTTTTGAATTGTTGGTTTATTATAATAAAGCACAATCTGATTATTAGCTTCAAAAAAAATTTATAATTTTCAATACTTATTTTTTTATTCATCAAACAATATTTATGTGAGTATATTTATACTTGGAGTCTTTTCAAAAAACAATTTGCAGTTATATTAATACATATAATTACAAATAATTAAATAATTAAATCAATTTAAACTAATATAATTAACAACAACACTTTTACACATATGGACATTCGAATTTAAAATCTCAAAATTTTTGAAAAATCAACTTAGAATTTTTATTTAAATATTATTTCTCTCGTAATTATTTTCAAACTAAGAGTTGCTTGGGGATTATTTATTATAATTTTTTTAAGATACCTCAACATTTACTATGTTGAAATCTTTCATTTCTTACTAGAACTAATTTAAAATCTCATTATTGGGTGATGATGATATGACCCTGTAATGTAGTCGAAACCATTATCTTTATCATTTGGTAATGATGAAATAACCTTTCAAGGACCTGAACACTTACTAGTGTCATGGTCATGTTAATATTTTACAATATATACCTCCAAGAACTTTATAATTGCACTGCTATATATTTAACTTTAGATAGTCTGACTTCAACACTTATGAGTGTCAATGTCATGTTTCTTATTTTGTTTATTTCCCTTCCATTAACTCTTGTATATGTGTTCCAAAAACTACGCAAATACTTGCTACAGTAGTAAGTTTTTGCATCTCAAAACACCTTATACCCATTCCAATTATTCTCAAAATTTATTACAATTCATTTTATGATGAAGGTTTTTTTATTTATTTATTTTTTATCATTGTTATGTAGTTAGTGTTATTAAAATTCTCATAAGTTATTAAAAATTATTAATTTTTATATGTTTGTAAAATAAATTTCTTGATAACATATCTATAAGTGTTTTTTTTCTTCTAGTTTTATGTTATTAATGTTGTTACTATTTGTTGAATATGTTATATGGTATTTTTTTCTATTGTAGAAAATTAGTGGGTAAAAGTACTAAAATACCCATTGGATTATACCTCAGGTTGCATTTTCACCACTTTACTGAAAAATATGAGTAAAATAATTCCTGTACATTTCGTATGGAGCAAAATGAAAATGGTCATCTATTAAGTGTTGATATGACATCATAATAGGTAGCTAGCACATTCTTATAGAGAAAATACAATGAGAACTAATGGTCATGGCTCAAGATGGTAACTGAAACATATTACCACCAATTGCTTCTATCATAGTTTTGGTGAGTTGCCTAACCAATAGGTGAACCCAACCACTTGTATATAGTATGTTTTGTATTCAACACATCGCACACATTATCATGAATGAGTATTGTAATAAAGAATTGTACAGATACCAACAAGTAGTTGGAAGAAATGGAAGTAGAAGCAGAAGTAGAAGTGGAAGCGAATTTCTTTCTTAGGTATTTGGATCAACTTTAAATTTTGGAGTCAATAATATTATTAGGTGGATTTTTCTTGAATACCATTCCTGATCCAACTAGGATTATACTTAAACTATAAAAGAGACGAGGACACTTGTAATTATACCAAAAACTAAAAGAATTGTGCCAGTAAATTTTAAACTTATGTATATGACATTAATATAAGAAAAAATTCTTATACAGATTGTTGGTTTTATTCAATTATTAAATATTTTGGTTGAACAAGGTATGAGCTTAGGAGACCTCGATTTCATGATAAATTGATACTTATATGTGTAGCACATGATGCTGCGGGAGGTTGGCATGAAAACATCCTGATGGAGCAGTAGGTGTAGTCATATGATAAAGAGCAACACTATGATCGTATGGCAACAAACCTTACAGAATGTGTTAATGTGGTGTTGAAGTCCACTCATATCATTTGTCCATTAGCACATTAGTTGAATCGACATAGTACAAGTTTGATGGACTTTTTGTCAAAAGAAAGAAGAATCAAGCTGACATGATAGAAGCAAAACATATTTTGTACGAAAGCGTTACGCAAAAAATCACTGTCAATTACTCAATTATAGGGCAGTTAACTCTAATCGTGTAATTAATATTTTCCATTTGAATTACTTACACATTTAGGGTTAAAAAGTTTGTTGGTCTAGTCTAAAGAGTGACACTAGGGTTTATTTAGAATCGATTATGATGATAGTTGGTGTAATTGTGACCATATTTAAGTAAAAGGATACTCATATTCACATGTGATTATTGCATGTAATAAATAAATATCTATCGTATAAAATACTTTCAACTACTCCCAATAAGAAGTATTGGCCGTTGAGCTCACTAGTTTATAAATTGTGTTCAAATCTGCAATTATATAGAAATTGAATAGATGGACCTTAATTAACCTGAATATGCATATTTGAAACAACAATATTAGGTAGACTTGCAAACACTCACGCAAAGTCGAGGTCGACTTGTATCATATCCAATGTTGGCGTTTGTATTAAAGGAGGAGTTCGATAAGTTCAGCTAGTTATGTAGGTTGGGTATGTTCGTCTGCTTTGAGAGGGTTAGGTAGCTTGGGCATTCTATCGCATATTTCTTTGTTCACCAGGTTTGGCAGTCGTGGTAGGATCAGCACGCGCTGGCATATTTCTCTTTTTTACGACTCAGTTTTATCTGTTCAGCTAGAAACTAAGGATGTTGTCCTTACTGATATAGATATTAATTGTTGATTGCGGATATTAAACCAATCTAATAAGATATGGATGATGGAAATTACCATCCATAATGAATGCAACTTGACTGGTATACTAAAGATGAGCAACTCAACGCGCATACTCTGACTACGAATAACACCCGGTTGTGCTCGATATTGGAACACAAACAAAAATTATGAAACTTATCAAGGTTTACCAAATTTGACGGAATGTCTTGGATCATCCCCAACTGTCACTATGATCAGTGGCAAATTTAGAATTTTTCTTTTTTTGGGTAGATTAAGTTATATATTTTTATAAGAGAAAAAATATAATTTTAATATTATATTGGTATATATTTTTTTATAATTTTTAGAAGTGCTAAATTAAAATTTTATTATTTTAAAAGTTAAATTAAAATTGTATTAACTAACATTTTTATAGATTTTGAGAGGTTTAAAGCATAGTTTCCCATTCAAGGGGCTATGGCCCCTCCTTCGCCCCTAACTATAATGGCACTCAATGATGGAGATGCATATAAGAAGTGTGCACACTTTAAAATCATCGTGCATTCATGCATCTGTCGATAGTATAATAATAATCTTATTATTCAAATACGGAAAAACTAAAATAAAAAATTGTATTTAATCACTATCAATAATAAAAATTTATCAAAGGTTAACACTTCTTTAAAAACCCACGGAAGAGTATAAATAATTAAAACCATTAACAATTAAATAAATTATTTAACATATAACATCCCATAATTCACTAAAAATACGTTAAATAAAAAAAAAAGTCAACTTAGTAGAGGGGAAACAGAGAAATAGTGTGTTTTATTGAGAAACACCATTATTAAGCTTGTGCAAGAATTATGTCTTGTTTGTAGCACTACAATTGCAGTACTAATTAATGTTACTTGCGCTTCAAACTTAAAAAAGAATATACTTTTTAAAAATTATAATTATATATTAGCTATACTTTATTATGAAATTATATATTTGTAATATATGTTTTGAGGTTGTGTAATATAGTGTTTCGTGTTGTTGTAATAGTGATTGTGAGAGCTTGAAATTCGGGTTAATTGCTGCTTCAACAGCAGACAGCTGCATGCATGCATACGAAATTTCCTACATTATTACGATAATTAATCTGCTGACTGATGAGCATGAAGCCGGCATCACGCTTTTCGATTTCTTTAACTAATTAACAGATTACATATTGACGCAAACAAAAAAACTACCTTAACCTCCAAATATATTTTTGCATTTGTAATCGCCGGGTTGCTTGTTTCGATTACACTTGTTCACATCACAACTCAATCTAGGGGAAAAAAGAAGAAAGAAAGAAGGTCTATATCCACAAAACCTACTGTTTTTTTGTTTTTCTTTTATTCTTTTCTTTTTACAGATCGTTAATATTGTTATGTTGGCTGACAAATTATTCAATTGTTATCTTTGAGTTCTAATATATGATAATTATATTCTATATAACAGGGGCGAATTGCAAGGAATTCTATGATGGGGATCAAGATAAAATTTTAAAAATTTAGAGGGACTAAAGTTAAAAGATTTGTATTCAAATGACTTAAATTAAACTTTTTAAACTTTTGAAAGAGATCAAAATTACAATTTTTCGATTTAAAACAAGCTAAAAAAATTAAATTAAAAGTTATTAAAAAGTTACAATTGAACGTTTAAAAGTTACTAAAATAGTAATTAATCCATTAGGTCAAGACTTAAGATCCCTACCTATCCCTTATAATCCTACTTAAAAGAGTTTTTTTTTTTTATCATAAAATAATAATCTGATAAATTTTTAGCCATGTAGATTCAAGTGTAGAAAACATGCAAATTGAAGAAATATTAGATGAGTGCAATGTGAAGAAAAAAACGATTATGAGTATTTTAATCTTTAAAAATTTTAACATTATATGTATAAATTATTTTAAAATTTTAAGTTAATAATGAAAATATAACTATAAATATTCCTAAAATTTTATGAAAGTTAACATTGAATTCAACCAACTATCCAACCTCTTCCAAATTTGCTGTCATTGAAATTGTCAAGCCGTCTTCCCATTGAAATTTATCAAGAAGAATAATACCACTTTCATGTTATATAAAAGGTATGATTTATGTCTTTATGCACTAAGGGGGAAAAACCAACCATACACATAGAAAAAAAATAAAATCTCACATCTTACTTTATAAGAAAATGAAATGAATTTTCAATTTTTTTTCTTTTTAATTTTCAAAAGGAATGTCATGTTCTGTTCTTTATAGCTGTTAAATTTATTTATGTACTAAAAGTAATAAGTTTGGGGGTTTTATTTATTTATTATTATATAGTATTTTTAGTCTTTATAAGAAATTAGTAATTACATCTAGAATCTTTTAATATCAAATTTCTAGCTTTGCTGTTGGTTTACATATAGTGCAACTAAACGTTTTCCCCTTAAATCCAGAGAAGAAATTTAGGTAAAGCATAGTAAGATTGAAGACAACTTAAATAACCAAATACTCAAGAAATCATCAATTAGCTCCTTATAACATTGGAGTAATATTAAATAAAATTTATTAATACCATCAGTGCATAAAATATAATTAACACATACTTTTTTAAAATTTTAAAAAGAATGCAATCATCTAGTTTAAGTGAAAGCTATTTGTTTGAGTAAATTAAAATGGTTAATTAGTGATGGTAACAAGTAAAGGCCGTCACCAGTGGAAATAGTACGGGCAGGAGGACAGCAAGGCAAATACTGCTCGCCTCTCCAAATCTTGTTTTTCGGGCCATAGTCCATCCGTTTTCACTCCTTTCGAGATTACCCTTTTAGTTTTTTTTTTCTCTCAACTTTTATACTTAACTACTTTCTATTTAGTTTTTGTTGTTTTGTTTTTTACAAGTTATTTTTGCTCTCCGACTCTCTCTAGTCTCTACATAGGAACAAGAGCGAGAGAGAAAGAAATGGAAATCCTTATGGGAATTGGGAAGGTGATGATGATGAGATATGAATAAGCCGTATCTTGGGGTCGACCGACTTTCCAACAAAAACCCCAGGTGCCCAATCCATTGCCCATTAAATCACCTTTTTTTTTTGGGGGGGGGGGTTCAGACATAAAAGCAAAAATAAAAAAAAAAATCCAATCTTAATTTTCTATTCATTTAGAGTTTCTTGTTTGTCATATACCTATTTTTCTTATCATTTTAATGTCTCCTGTTTGTTGCTTTACATCACTTGGCACTGATCTGTGCGTTAACAATTGTTTTGAGATTTGAGTTTTGGTTAAAGCTGTTAAATATTATAGTATCTTTTTAGTTATGGTGGGTTTTAGTTGGGATCTGTGTTTCTGGGTATTAGTTTTATAGTTCTAAATATGAAATAATATGTGGTTTTTTTTCTCCGGGTTTTGATTTTTTATTTTCTCATGTCATCCTTGTAGGGAATTTAGAGCATTGCCTAGGGTTTTTGTGAGAATACCATTTAGGTGGGAGGGTGAGTTTTCATGGGTTGAACTGAAGAGTTAATAATGATGGGGAGTTTAAGTGAAGAGGAAGATCAATTTTTTGATACCCGTGAAGATATCACTTCTGTATCTGATTCAGGATCCGATTGCCCTGAGAATTCTGATTCTGAACATGCTACATCCATCAATTCAGTGCCTTCTAACGTTGGGTTTGAAATTTGGGTTAAAAACCTGAGTAGTATTCGTGAACGACGTGATAAATTCCTAAAATGGATGGGGTTAAGCATAGATCAGACTGCAAGGGAAGGTGCCTCTTACGTGTGTTGTGATGAAATTGAAGTGGAAACTGATAGAATTCTGGAGAAGAGTGGAGCGGCCTTAGGATCATCAAGTTTTAATGATGGTTGTTCTTCCAGTCAGTCTTCTGTTTCTTGTTCGTCAAGTGATGCCAGGGAGTTGTTGGATAGGGCGTTGGATGATAATCTTGTGCGTAGGATTAAGAATTTGGATGATGGGACAGAGTTCATTGTGGATGAGCTTAGTCAGGATGGCAAGTTCAGGAAACTGCGGGAATTAGGGTCTAATCATTTGCTTACAGTCGATGAATTTGAAAGGAAGCTTGGCTTATCCCCTGTTATTCAACAAGCAATGCGACGGGAAGTCAAAGATGTTTCTGATTTAGGGCCAGAAAGAAAGCAGGGGAAACGAGGATGGCTTAGGCGATTAGGTACTGTTGCTTGTGTTGTTGATAGGCAGGTTGAATCTGCTTGTACGATATCCAATGATTGTTACCCGAATGCAGAAGCTAGGATTCAACTGGTTCGAGTTAGATCATACAAAAAGCGGTCAAAGGAGTTCTCAGCTCTTTACAAGGGGCAAGAGATCCAAGCCCATGAAGGGTCAATCTTAACAATGAAATTTAGCCCTGATGGTCAGTATCTTGCAAGTGCAGGTGAAGATGGTGTTGTGCGTGTGTGGCAAGTGTTGGAGTCTGAACTATCAGGGAATTCTGACATTCATGATGTCAATCCTTCCTGTGTCTATTTCACAGTAAATAACTTTTCTGAGTTAGTTCCTCTTCACGTAGACAAAGAGAAAAATGGCAAATCAAAGAGGGTGAAGAAAGTTTCGGACTCAACTTGTGTCATCTTACCTCAGAAAGTTTTTCGAATTTTGGATAAACCTATCCATGAGTTCCGTGGGCATTGTGGTGAGGTCCTGGACCTCTCTTGGTCAAAGAGTAAGGTCAGTAATTGCTCTGAAGTCAGAAATAACTTGCTGTCATTTGCTGGAATTTATTTGGGTTTGTAATTAAAATTTATGTATTGCAGCATATTCTTTCATCCTCTGTTGACAAGACAGTTCGCTTGTGGCAAGTTGGATATGACGAATGTCAGAAAGTTTTTTCCCACAATAATTATGGTGATATATTTGAATCGATGCTTGAGTTTTATTATTTCTTACTTTTTGTTATAGAAATGTCTACTCATCAGAGCAATCACTTTTGCATTGTGATTTATTCTATCATAATTGTTCCATGTTCTTGTTGCTATGTGATACAGTGACATGCGTTCAGTTTAATCCTGTGGATGATGATTACTTCATTAGTGGTTCTATAGATGGAAAGTGCGCATCTGGGCTATTCCTGGTTGTCAAGTTGTTGACTGGATTGACGTGACACATATTGTTACCGCCGTTTGTTATCGTCCTGATGGAAAGGTTCAATGGAACTTTTTCTTATCCATTTTATTTAGCAATCAGGTTTTAGAATTTTGAGCTCATTCATTTTTTTCCCTACAGGGTGCAGTTATTGGCTCAATTAATGGAGATTGTCGATTTTATGATGCTTCAGGTATATCATTAGTTTCCTGGTCCCTTTTATGATTGGTTTATTGTTCAAGATGATAATGCTATTCTAGGATCTGGCAATTTTTACTCTTTGTCTAGCCGCTTGGAGTTTTATCATATTCGTCTTAAATTTGAGCATTTTCAATATATTGAAGTCGAATGTCTTGAGGATATCAATCAGAATATTGCTTGGCTGTAGGAAATAAAAAAACTTATAATTTTTATCCTTTTGTGTCTCAAACATTCTGTGTCAGAAACTTAAAAGTTCAGAGGCCCACAGAGATCAAGAGGAATGAAACATTATCTGCTGTCTGCTACTGACACTTGGTTTTATTTTTGATGAAATAATTAACCCTCTAAAGTTGTATCATCAAAGTTGTATATTAATAAGTTGGTTTCATTCTTTGGACAGCGGAACCTTATTGTTTCATATTTGTGGCCTTCATTTTATGCAAGCTGAACTTTTTGGGCTTATGATTGGCTCCAGCGTAGTGCTGGCAAGCGATTTTACATTATTTTTCTCCAAACCCAAAGTTTTTTTCTACCAAACCTATAGTAGATGCCTTTTGGAGGTTAATTTGTTTGGAAAACACTAACTGGTCTATTTACATGAATCAGATAACCGTCTGCAACTTAAGGCTCAAATCTGTTTACAGAGTAAGAAGAAATCCGCATGCAGTAGGATAACTGGATTTCAGGTATTGACAATTATCATCTACTTTTCCGTTTTCTGTTGTTGTCCCCAAGCAAGCTTCCAAGCATTTGAGAGTTAATAGAGGGATTATCTTGTAGTTTGCACCTGGGGACCCGGATAAATTGATGGTTACTTCTGCTAATTCACAAGTTCGAATCCTCCACGATGTTGATGTGGTATGCAAATTTCGAGGTAGGTAGTTGTTTGGCTGATTTAATTGGATATGATAATGATGTATTGAGATGGAAAATGTGCTGCAATTAGGAGATATAGAAAAAAAAATTATCAAAGTTCGAACTACCAAAATTATGATCTTTGAAGGAAAATTTCTCAAACTCTTTACCATCTCAAGATCTTTTTCTCCCTTTAGGTCTGAGGTCGAAGGAAAGTGGAGAGTAAAGATAGACGTGTACATGTTTTATTTTTTTTTGGGGGGGGGGGTGGAGGAAATAAATTAAGACTTAGGCATTAGTACCTTTGTTTCCTGATTTGAACTTTTTCTAAATTATATTTTGAAGAACAAGAATGGATCATGAGCTAAGCTAACCAAATTAGAATATTTGAGGAAATTTACTATGTAAAATTTGGGTGTTTTGGTTCACTTTGAAACTCTTACCTTGATAACAACTTCATGAACAGAGTACTGGAGTGGAAGCCAGCTTCAATTCCCTTACTATTTAAACCTAAGAACCCTCTTTATTTGCTTGAACCTCTCAGCTATATGACTGTGCTATCACCACTAAATTGCCTTCTCTATCTACAGGCCTGCGGAATGCAGGGAGCCAGATATCTGCATCATTCACCTCAGATGGAATGCGGATTGTTTCAGCAAGTGAGGATTCTAATGTCTATGTGTGGAACAACATTAGCCAGGATGGTCCGGTTCCCCAAGCAAAAAACAATTGGTCTTGTGAACGATTTTTCTCAAATAATGCATCAGTCGCCATACCTTGGTGTGGCATGACATCTATAAACTCTATTTTCTCAACTATGGCAGGAGGTATGCCATCCCCCAAAGTTTCTTCTAGCACGTGGACATGTAATGGGAATGCTGGGGTACTGCAATCTGAGTCGGGTGAGAGCTCTCTACACAAATCTCCGTTCTCCACTTCTGAACGTTCTTCTCTAGGCCATGGATTTTTCTCAGAATCTTTGTCCAGGGGTACTGCAACCTGGCCAGAGGAAAAGCTCCCCCCTCCAAACTCCTTGGTTGTGTCTTCTGCAATGTGTAAATCTCAGTATAAGTTGCTCAAGACTTCTTGTCAGAGTGCACTTGGTTCTTCTCATTCATGGGGCCTCGTAATTGTAACAGCTGGTTGGGATGGACGGATCAGATCATTCCAAAATTATGGGTTACCAATCCATCTTTAGCCTTTTTTGAGATGACTTCAAAATTTTGCTGTTTGATTTAAGAATTACATCACAGGTATTGAAGCTTTTGTTGTCCAGGTAAAAAATATTCATGCTTGGTTGATTTCCCAGGATGTGGTGTTGAACTGACATACGTAAGCATGAGCAGTAAATCTTATGTCAAGGCGATCCTTTTCTTTTTCCCGGCCAACCAAGGTTGTCAGGTCTGTTACAGTGGAATTAGATCTTAGTTTAATCAATATTCTTTTCTTGTGCTTTAGTTGAACCAGATGTCTCGAAAATGGGCTGTTGGATTTAATAGGATATGATTCTTTAATTTGGTAAAGTGAAAATCCAAATTACAGGGTCATGCCAATCGGTCCTATTTGAAGTTTTCTATATTGCTATATAACCGGAGATGTTTTGGTGGGGTCTTTAGGAGACGACTCTTTGGTCAGGATATGGAAGGAGGAGAATTATAGCTGGTGGTCAAGAGTGACTTCTGAAAAAGCCAGTGGGGTTTGTTTATTTCATGATTTGTTGGGTAATTGAATAAGAATTGGCAGTCAGTGGTGTATTAACAGGTTTTGGACCATAGTGGCTGCTGCTTGCATTTGTCAAATCACTGGTCTGTTTATTTCCATATTCGACTGATATGCTACATTTGGATTGTTGTTCTTGTGGGTATTAAAGCCAAAGCAAGCCTTGTGTCTTCAACCTGTGAGAGTTGTTTGGTCTGGAAAACATTGGCTTTGTTAGCCTCAAGCCCCTTGTGATGAAGGTAAGCATTAAGTAGTCATACTTCAGTAGTAATTAACAAGCTTTGTATTTATTTTTTTTTTTCATTGCCCTTGGGAACCAATTGCAAGGGTTGATTATAGAAAAATTTTTGCATATAAATTATCTTCTGTTGTTTGGTGAAAAAGGAACCCATTCGCCATTGCAACTGAAATATACTTTGGAAAAGAAAATGAAAATTACAAATGTTCGAGTTGGAGCCGAGATTTGTTCATTATATGAAAATGCATTCAAAATTTAATGCCCGATGTACAGTTTGAAGTTTTGAAATTTGATATTCAACATAAGAAATAGATGTTGCAGTAAGTTTTCTAATCTTTGTGGTTGTTTTGGGGCGAAACTGAAAAAGGGGCTGTTGTTCTGGGTTTCTTTGAGGCATTCAAGAGTTAGGTAGGTAACGGGGTTATTTACTTCCTAGTCCGCCTGTTTGGTTATTTTGAAGAGTAAATGTCTAATAAACAGTAACAGAGATAAATGGATTTACCTATGCGTCATTTAAAGGATACGAGTGGCAGAGGAGTTATGACATACGAACCGATCTTCTTGGACCATAGGAGGGCTATCCCTGCCCTGCCCTGCCCTGCCCTGCCCATACAGCTGTTCTACATTATTCTGAAAATGGTCCCTATTTCCAGTTTTGTTTTGGCTCAATAAATCATAATACTAGCACAGCATCTTATAAAATGTTAAAAGGTATATAATCATTTCGATGGAACACCAAACATGTAGCCAAATAGCCTCAATATGGAAAATCAAAGGAAAAAGAAGAGAAGAAATTTGGGGTTTTGTTCCTCCAGTCTTCACTTGTTTCCATTAAAAAAAATATGATGATCTAAACGAAATGGAGCAGGCCATATATAACCTACTTGCGCCTAAAACAATCCTGAGCGAGACATATCAAAAGAAATCCAAGGGAAGGGGGTTTAGCAGCGGGGCAGGTCTGCGGGAGGATGAGGCAAAGTCTCCAGCTCTCCTTTTCCATTCTTTACTATCAACACCGCCCCTAATCCCCATGACTGGTGTATGTCTAAGTGGCAATGCATAAACCAAACCCCTATTTACCAACACAGCAGTCCGATTCTTATTTAGTTAGCAGCAAAATATAATACTCATAAATATCACAATTTTTATTGTAAAATGAAAACACTTCTTACCTGGATTGTCAGCGACAAACCGAATTGCTGCCCATCCTCCTACTGGAACTCCAATTGTGTTCATATAAGGTGGATCAATCAAGTTGAAGTCTGCTGTCTGCGGATTAAAATTCCCTATACCATATCCAACAACATAGAAGCTGTAGCCATGAAGATGAATCGGGTGGTTTTCAGTGGTGACTGTGCCTGTGTCCTGGAAGATAACCTGCACCCTGCTTCCGTATTCAAGGACCTTGGTCCTAGTTCCATTGGTGGCCTGTGTGTTATTAGGAGCATTGTTTGGTGCCCCATTGACAAAGTCATAGAATTTAAGGGGTGAGTCAGGGAAGTCCTCTGTGAAATGACCACCAATCTTCTTATAGTAAGCTTCCAAAACAGATATGGTAGGATTCACAAAGCTTATATTGTTCATGGAAGCTGCAAAAGTCCCATTGTTCGTGCCTTGGCAGTTCCACTGTGGTGTCTTGGACTGGCATTTGTTTATATTTAATCCCACGGTGACAAACAGGCTAGCATCAATCTCTTTAGGAACATCAACAGGATTAAGGCTTCTAAGACCATCCATGACAGTCATTACTGCTAGACTGTCATTAAATCTTGGTAACTTAGCTGGCAACGATAGACAGTTAGGGGCAGCACCTAAGTATTCTAAGTAAGCAATGGCTGATATGTTTTGGAATGAAACATTCTGGGCAGACATGTATGGTCCCATGGCCATGGAGTACTTTCCTATGGGCTGATCAGCCGTGACAAGGACATTCATGGTCTGCCCTGGTCCCAGCATCACACTGTCCGTGGTGAACAACTTGGTGTACTCAGCATCAACCTCCACGACTGTTAAGTTATGATAAGCTATGGCAAAGAAGTTCTCCATGTTTAACCCTGCATTGATTAGCCTCAACAAATATGTCTTCCCTGGAACTACTTCGATCTTGTAAACATCTGCACACCATATAAATTGTTACTCGTAATCAAAGCAGGTGATCAAATGTGACTGAATACTGCAAAGAACTAGAGTTTTTAAATATGTTTTATACCATTTCTAGAGCAATTGTAGTTAGGACCTGGGTGACCATTTATTGTAAATGCATCAGCTGGTGGGGCAGCTCCTCCGCTTGCTAAAACTTGCCGCTCGAGTTGCACTACATCTCTCAGCCAGTACTCCCCTGCCACATTTCCAGGTGATTATCATATCCAAACATATTCAATCACATTATTCACAGTATTTCAGTATGTTGGATTAAAGCAGAGCTTTTACCTAGGATTACGATATGTTCTTCGTATGGTTGCTTGAAAGGGTAAGAGATCCCAGTTTTAGGATACACAACAATGGCACCATGAGCGGTGGCCCTAAGCCAAGAAAAATGGGCATGCCAGAAAAAAGTGCCCTTCTGCTTCACCAATGTGAACTCATATGTGAAAGTCTGGCCAGCTTGAATAGGACACTGGGTGATGTACGATGGACCATCAAACCAGCATGATAGCTTCTGCCTGACTCCATGCCTGGAAAAATAAGCCAGATGACATATAATTTGTAGAGTTCCTGGACTTTTCTGATTAGTTAGTAATCTTCTTCAAAAAATTACAAGAAGATACCAGTGGATTGTGGCATTGTAAGGGGTCACATTGGTGACCTTGACGATGATTCTATCATCCTCTTGGGCATAAATGACAGGTCCCGGGAACATTCTGTTAATGGTGACAATCTCTTTGGTGTTACACAGTTTAGTAACTCTCAAGGTTTGCACCTATTAACAATGAGAGACCCTTTATAGTTAGAAAAACAGAATTGACATTATAGAGGTAATTGTACAGCACATTGTCTGGAGAGAAACGTATAAATGGATTGACCTTGAAATCATAGAACCTGGTCGACCCCCCTCCAGGCCACTCATGTGCCATAGCAACATGGAGTGACAAGTTTAAGCATAGCAACATGGAAGTGGCTAAGTTAGCCATTTGGAGTGAGATGCTGAGAGAGAGTTGAAGTTAGGGAGGGTGGAAAGGAGGGGCAATTTAATAGGGTGCAGCCATATAATATTTTAAGCTTTTAACCATGGAAGCTAAAGTAAAATTTTTTTTTTTGTGTGTGTGTTGGTGAATTATGTTTGTCAGCTTTCATGATTCCTCTAACATGGTTTGGTGATAATAATATGTTGGGGGCGTGATCAGTGTGACCCCATTGTGTGGTAGGGATTTTAGTCATCTCCTTGTCTTATCAGGGAAAAGCAGATCGTCTTTTTTCTTTTTGATTCATAATCTATCAACATTTTCCCAGTAATTTTATGTCTTTAGTCTGAGAAAATATGCACTCGCGCATCCATATATACATATATATCATTGGTTATTGAAGGTATAAATATTTCATACATTTATGTATTTTCCAGTAAGGTATCAATGTAGATGGATGCCGGTTGAAAGGAAAAGCTTGCAATGACAAGCGATTGGACCAATTATGTGAACTCTATAGTCTATAGTACTCAAGCAAAGCTCAGCTGGCCATGGCGAGAATAGGATGGGTTTGTTGGTTGGTTGGTTGTGCTTTTTTCAGACATTTTTGCCTTTTACACAATCATAAGCAAACTTAGAACACGCCTTCCTATACATGTTTTTGTTACAAGCAAAAGCCTGAAGACCACTGCTGCATGATCTTCCTAAGCTGTCTTCTAATTATCCTTCTCTTTCTTTTCTCTTCCCCCCCCCCCCCAAAAAAAAAACATAGATAAATAGATAAGCCTTTTTTTTTTGTACTTAATTGCTTATTATCTGTTGTTAACTTTGCTAAAACTTGCCTTCAACTGTTTCACATTTATGATTTCAGAGTTATTATTACTGGGCTAGGAACCTTGGATATGATTTTCTGGCACGTTTAATTATAATATGACCCACCATTTCACCATACATGACTGCAAATGGAACCCAATATATGATTCGATCCTTCGGATTATGGAATGAATTTCTTTTCCCCCATTGGTTCGTTGGTAGCTGTCACTGTACAGTCATCACTTTACTAACAAGAGTATGTAGCCTTTTTTTTCCAATCAAGTTTAACCGGAATTTTCACATAAAATCTAATAGTTTATTATTGATTTCAAAGAAAGTAAGAAATTTTTTATTATGAAGAACAGAAACTAAGAAATAGAGCATTGCTTAGAGGTGATAAGTTTGCAGTTGTGTAGACAGACAATTCTCAAATCTCAATCTAAAAAAAAAAAGGGTTGGAGTCATAGGATGATCTTGGAACTTCGATGTAACAGTACAATTCGATCTATCAGCAGCAGTCCCTGCTTCTGAAGCATGTCGTTTTCCTCGCAATTCACAAATTTCAAGCAAGCTGTTATCTTCTCTGCTACTCTCGAACTCAAAAAATTTGCTCAGCAGCTGCTCTGTTTTAAGTTGTTGTTTTCACCTGTGACAAAAATTCTGAGATTTGATTAATCTAAATCTCCAAACCAAACCAGAGTTATGGGTTTAAAGGGAGCAGTTGGCCTAAAGTGTCCAATTAAAACAAGGGAAAATGGTTTAAACCGCAAATTCAAGTTTTCAACTACTGCTATCTAATTTGTAGTATAAATAATGTTCCTATGCAACAGCTTAAACTCAGTTATTTAATTGAAGTAAAAAGAAAAAGAAAAAGAAAAAATGGTACAAGTTTATCTATCAATTTCGCAATCTCAGTCAACAAGACATGCATGCATTAATTTGTTTTAGTTTTCCTACAGGTCATTTATGATTGTACAGATTCTCAAGGCCTCTGAGACAAAAAGTTTAGCTCCATAGAGTTGATTCTTTATATTTGATAACTCGGTAAAATGGATACTACATGCTACAGCATAACTAACTAAATAAATTAAATTAAATTAAAAGAAGGGACTTTCAGCTTACCGGAAAACTATGATCAGACAAAGTGATAAAAAATGATCCCTTGTCCGTGTGTAATAAGTAGAAGCAGCAGCAACAAGCAAGAGCCATCAGCAACCCTAGCAGCAGTATCATTATCACAACCATCATTTAACTTGTTTGCTGAATGTTGGAAGATACTAGTAAATCTATATCAAGTCTCTTATGTATAATTAATTTCAAAAAGGGAAAAAAATTTGCATGAAAATGGACAAATGAGGGGGAAAAACATGTTTCTCTTGAAAGGGTCCTTGTTTTAATCGTTGCAAACACAAGCGGGAAAGTTGTCCCAATCTGCCAGCTTTCCTGATATAATCCAATTCAATTGCGAGTATATTTTATGTTGACTAATACTTTCCGGTGGCAAGATTCTATTCTGCAAAACATAAAATAAAAGTTAACTCGAGGGAATAGCTTAATAAAGAAGAAACATCAAACATAATCATCATTAACAAACTCTGCTTTGGGTTGCAATAAATTTCAAGGGGAATGCTAACCTCATATTGCAACCAACTAGTAGAACTTATTCTGAAAGCTAATTTCCAGTCACCACCTGTTCAGTTATTGATCTGCAATGGTAAAAAGTTTCCATAATGGTAATGACCCCGCCCAATATCCATTTTCTGATAATACAGGCAGTTATTAGCAGTTTAAAATGGTTCATCAGTTTCTAATATATTTACACTGGACCTACAAGTTGAAACATAAGATTCCTTAGAAAAAAAACAGATGAGCTTCAAGGTGCCCAACTGTAGAAAAACACTTGGCTTGGTTTGCTCAGGAAACAGATATCAAGAAATTCCATCATAAAATTTATTCCATTGTAGCAAACCACTGAATTTCATTGCCAAAATCTGGTTACATGGTGCATAAGCAGAGCTTCCAAGGACAAGCACGGGCTCCAGGTCGTAAAGATTTAATAAACATACATGTAACTTACAGCACCAGGAGACAAAAATTTGTAACCAACCTTCGTAACTTCCTCAATTCTAATATGTGTTTTATTCATGAAGAAACCACCCAATCTATTACCAGATAATAGGAGAATCACACTTAGTTCCTTTCAAGTCTCACGCAATTGAAGAAAAAGCGGTACAGAGAAAACTCATGGCTTTTTCAGTGAGGAAATGAGGCAAGGTTCAGTTCCCAAGAAGTAGGATCTTAAACCAGAAGCAAGCAAGGCTGTACATAATCCATCGTTGTGTTTTGATGCTCATTTGCTGGAGAGATCCCTAGGATAAATAATAGCTTTGCCTGATTCACCAGACTTTGTCAAGAGGCATAGATGAGAAATCAAGAGATTGGCACTGTAAATTTCAAACTCAAAGCACTGAACTTAGCCTTTCTATGTCAGATTGCTTTTAATTAACTCACCTTTGGTCTGTGCAGAAATTTCTTTTCCCTTTCTGCTCTTTTGATTTATTTATTTACTACTCCTTTCACACAGCACGCTTATCTTGAATCAGGAGCACCTACTGCATAGAACTGCATGCTCAGGCATCACCAGAAATTCCAACAGAGTAGGCAGGCAAGTAGACATCCAAATATCTGATGCCCATTCAGAGGAATAACCGAAAAAGTGCTATTACTCTCAGGTGCTTTAATTTATATTTCTTGTATGTTGTCAAGAAGGCCCAATTTTGCAGTGCATACACTAATGCAGAGTCATAGTTAAGGCTCCAGAGATATAAATACAGTTTTGGACACCTAACATTACAACATAAAAACTATACAATAAAGATTTCCTAAGAACACAAAATTGAGAAACAATATCTGAAATATTAGAACTGTAACACGTCAACTAAAAATACTTTTACAACAATAATCTCTATGGTGTTCTCAAGCTTAACCTTCTGGCTTACGATGTGCTGAAATTGAAAGCATCAACAGCCTAAAGAGACAAGAGGTGACATATTTCCCCAGATACTTGAGAGTGAAAAGACCTTTCATCAAAGTATGCAAATCAAATATCTAGAAGTTGTGATTTCATCTACACATCATTGATAAATAATTAAACTATAGCTACAATAAATTCTCTACCAAAAAGAAGAAGCTATGAATTCGGTCTTATCTGTGTTCAAATTAAGAAATATATCAACTGAAAGCATTGAATTCTAGGAGGACACGAGGGTCCTAGCTGAAGATAACATGGCGACCCTTCACGTGGAGAAAGAAATGCTCCTAATCCTGTGGTTTACATAATCAACAATGACAAAACAATGCTAAGTTGCTAACAACTAAAACCTGCAGAACACTTTTACCTCTGCATCCCTATTCCCTCCTGATTTCATTCATTGAATAAGATATAGAAAACATGTTAGAGAGCTTATTAAAAGAACAAAATAACTTATGCGCTTTGCATTAACTCTTCATGTGTCACTTACCTACACGTACCAATAAATCTAATTGAAACTCCAACTAAAAGAAGAAAAGAAAAAAGAAAGACATCAAGAATGAAATTCATCAACATTGAACATGGATTCATTCATTAAGTTTGTAGAGTCCAGATGAAAAAGAAAGAAAGTTCGTGAGATCACAATAATATGATTTATCCGCAAATGAGTTGAGAATTGTAAAGTGGCGTCATCTTCAAATTATGGAGGGGGGTAGGGAAAGTTAAAAATTAGAAAGAAAACCCACAAAATCCAAGGGAGTTCCATTAAAATAAATAAGAAAAGAAACAAAATTACTTCAAATTATAAACCAAACTGTGCGAGAATTGATTCACAATATCCTCGGCACGTATAAAACTAAAAAGAAAAGTATATAAACATAAGGAACGAACCCTAGAATACGAAGTGACGAAGGTCGAGCAAATTGACAGTGAAAAGGGTCTAAGCGGCTGGACGGGGTTGTGGTTCAGTTTCAGGTTCTTCTTGGATGAGGGGCTTGGTGAGTACAAGAGGGCGGTCATAGGCTTCCTCTTCGTCATCAAAATCGGTGGTGCTGAGATTAATACAGGAGCAGCGCTCCAATGATGCGAAAAATGCAGAGGCCATGCTGGTGCCGACCCAGTTAGCCATACGATCTAGCTTGTCGCACGACATGAAGCTGCAGTTGTTTTCCATCGCCTTATTTTATCAAATATTCAGATGAGATTTTTAACCACAGAAGTTTTGCTAATCAGCTTCGTGAAAGGAGGAAGACAGTTAGTTGTAAAGTGGCGCGACACTTTCCTTTATGAGCTGCTTTTATTTGTTATTATTATTTTTTAAAATATTGGGGAATGGTGATTCGTCATGCCTCGCACGATTCCTTTTCTTGCCATTTGTCCGGCCTTCTTTTTTTCAATTCTTTTTCTTTTCTTTAAATAACGGATTTTTAGTTGTGATTCCGCACGTTGGTATAATGTATGGCCGGCTGGAGAGAGAGAGACAGTGGGGCCATGGGTTCGGGCCTTGGCATTATCCTTTACAGCTATGGACTCGGTTTTATGGGCTTTGTTTAATCTTTGGCCCGCGCTCTTTGCTAATAATTGCTATGCCGAAACGGTTGGAATTTATGGAATTTCAGCCCTTCATAATGACCCAAAATCATATCTTTTATGAAACAGACGTTCATGGAAAAGAATCGATTTTTGAAATCCTATTGCAAGTGAAATTATTATACGGCCAATTTATTGTAACATTTGGATACATTCTCATTTCTCACCGTCATTCTTTAAAAGAAAGAAATTGCTAATGTAGAGAATTTGCAAGAATATCCCTTTCCTCTTGTTTCTTAGAAAGAGATAGAGCGGGTGAGCTTTGGCTTGGAAATCCTTTTATCTTCTTCAAGAGAGATAATGGGGAGGTTGGCTGGGTTCTCAATCATCAGCTTGGCGACCAAGTAGCCAGCAATGCTCCACGTCTGATATTTCCTCGTTTGTTTCCCAACAAAACGCCCAGCCTTACCATCATAGTACTCCGGCCATCCATTTTTTGAAAGGCGCTGTTCCATCAGCTCTATGGCTCGTTTTGCAATTTGAGGTCTTCCGGTCTTTATACATGCTGCTGTGAGTAGCCATATCAGAGCTGCTTACAATATTAAAAAACACCAGGTCAAGTTGTATTATAAAAACTGTAAAAAATATAACGTCGGTAATGACAATATATCGCAAAAGAAAAAAAATAGAAATAAAGAACACACAGATTTTACGTGGAAACCCTTTCGGGAAAAACCACGGGCAGAGGAGAAGAAAATTTACTATGTCGAATTCGAATCAATTACAAGAGGAATAGACCATGTCTATTTATAGGCTTATAAAGCCATATTCTAATAGGAGTGTAATAAGATTGAAACTCCTTATTCTAATCAATATCAAATAGATGGAGTTTAATAAGGTTTAAAAAACCTTATTCAAAATAAAATAAAAGAAGTGTAATTCTATAAGGATTCTTCTTTTATTTTATTTTACCATTGTATTTTATTTAAATAAGAATTTGGGTCACTTAATTCTAACAATCTCCACCTTGACACGAATTCTCAATAAACAAGTTTTTCATCGCGAACTCTCAACGAACAAGTTCTCCACCTCTTCCATAAAACCCCTTAAAGGTTTAACTTCAACAATGAACACCAACCAAGTCTAAGCAATGCTTAAACTTGGTTATAGGAAGTGACTTAGTCATCATATCTGCAGGATTTTCATGAGTACTAATTTTGCTCACAACAATATCACCACGAGCAATAATATCACGAACAAAATGATACCGAACATCAATGTGTTTTGTTCTCTCATGAAACATTTGATCTTTTGTAAGGAAGATGGCACTCTGACTGTCACAAAATACTGTGCTGATTTGAATGTCTTCATTGAGCTCACTAAAGAGTCCCTTCAACCAAATAGCTTCTTTACAAGCCTCAGTAATCGCCATGTACTCAGCTTCAGTGGTAGACAAAGCGACTGTAGTTTGCAAAGTAGCTTTCCAACTGATTGCATAACCTCCGATTGTAAAGACATAACCAGTGAGAGATCTTCTTCTATCAAGGTCTCCAACAAAATCAGCATCAACATACCCAATGACTCCATCTCTAGTTCTTCCAAACTGTAAGCAAACATCAGTAGTACCTCGTAAGTATCTTAAAATCCACTGAACTGCTTTCCAATGTTCTTTACCGGGATTCGCCATGTATCTGCTAACTGCACTGACTGCATATGATAAATCTGGACGCGAACAAACCATAGCATACATGAGAGATCCCACTGCACTAGAGTATGGAACATGTGACATGTATTCAATCTCATCATCTGATTTTGGAGACAAAGCCGATGAAAGTCTAAAATGGGCTGCTAAAGGAGTACTAACAGGCTTAGCACTCTGCATATTGAACCTGCAAAGAACTTTCTCAATGTACCCCTTCTGACTTAGGTACAATTTACTTGCTTTTCTATCTCTGAGAATCTCCATACCAAGTATCTTCTTTGCTGGTCCTAAATCTTTCATCTCAAATTCTTCACTTAGTTGGGCTTTGACCTTTCTTATCTCTCCTTTATCTTTTGCTGCTATCAACATGTCATCAACATAAAGAAGTAGATACACAAAAGAACCATCACTGTTTTTCTTAAAGTAAACACAGCTATCTAAACTACTTCTTTTAAAATCATGATAAGTCATAAAGGAATCAAACCTCTTGTACCACTGTCTTGGTGACTGTTTCAAACCGTAAAGAGACTTTTTCAGCAAGCAAACATAGTCCTCTTTTTCTGAGACTGTAAAACCCTCTGGTTGTTGCATGTAAATATCTTCCTCAAGCTCTCCATGCAAAAATGCAGTTTTTACATCTAACTGCTCAAGCTCCAAATCTTGCATGGCCACAATACCAAGCAAAGCTCGAATCGAACTATGCTTCACAACTGGGGAGAACACATCTGTGAAGTCCACTCCTGGAATTTGACTGTAACCCTTTGCAACAAGCCTTGCTTTATATCTGGATTCTTCAACTCCTGGAGTCCCTTCTTTCTTTTTAAACACCCATTTACAGCGAACAACCTTTTTACCTTTAGGAAGTTTCACAAGATCCCATCTCCTCTTGCATAGCACACATCCACTTTTCTGAGTCTTCACAGCTAACCGCCTCAGAATAATTAGACGGCTCTTGGTTTGCATCTATATCTTCAACCACATTTAAAGCATAAGCAACTAGATCAGCCTCGGCATACTTCTTTGGAGGTTTAATTTCTCTTCTAGTTCTGTTTTTGGCAATAGAGTATTGTGGTGAAGAAGCAACTCTATTCTCAATTTTTGTACTGGCTTGAGGAGTTGTCTCTGTATTAATCTGATGCTCTACCTGCTTTTGATTTTCTTTATTGGAAGATTCTTTAAGAGATAAGTTAGGTAGCATAGCAGTTCATCAAAAATAACATCTCTGCTAATCACAACTTTTCTATTTTCAGGACACCATAACTTATACCCTTTTACGCCAGCTTTATAACCAAGAAAAACACATTTAATGGATCTTGGTTCCAATTTTCCATTATTAACATGAGCATACGCAGGACACCCAAAGATCTTTAAATCAGAATAATTAGCAGGATTACCATACCATACCTCTTGTGGAGTCTTTTTCTCAATGGCAATGGATGGAGATCGGTTGATCAAAAAACATGCAGTAGAGGCTGCTTCGGCCCAAAACGACTTTGGTAAGTTGGCATTTGACAACATGCATCGAACCTTCTCCATGATCGTTCTGTTCATTCGTTCTGCAACACCGTTTTGTTGTGGAGTATGACGAACTGTCAAGTGTCTCACGATCCCTTCTGACTTGCCCAGTTTATTAAACTCATCAGAACAAAACTCTAAGCCATTGTCTGTGCGGAGGTATTTTATTTGTTTTCCTGTCTGTTTTTCAATCATAGCTTTCCAAGACTTAAATGCGGAAAGCACATCGCTTTTCTGCTTCAAGAAGAATGCCCAAACTTTTCTAGAAAAATCATCAATAAAAGTTAGCATATAATTAGCTCCACCTCTCGAAGGCACTCCTGATGGCCCCCACAGATCAGAATGAATATACTCCAATGTTCCCTTCGTGTTATGGATTCCTCTGGTGAATCGAACTCTCTTTTGTTTCCCAAAAACACAGTGCTCACAGAACTTTAGTTTGCAAATTCCTTGCCCATCAAGATGTCCTCTTTTGCTCAATTCTGCCATGCCATTCTCACTCATATGCCCTAGGCGCATATGCCAAAGTTTAGTAATATCATCATCTGACAAAGAAGAGGAAGCGATAGCTGCATCACCAATAACAGTAGAACCCTGCAAAACATATAACTTGGCATTCTTTCTCTGCCCTTTCATCACAATGAGGGAACCTTTGGAAATCTTCAACATCCCACTTTCAGCTGTGTATTTGTACCCTTTTGAATCAAGAGTACTCAACGAAATTAAATTTCTCTTCAATTCTAGAACATGCCGTACGTCACTAAGTGTTCTGACAACTCCATCAAACATCTTAACTTTAATTGTTCCAACACCTGCGATTTTACACGAAGCATTATTTCCCATCAAAACAACACCTTCAGACACCGTTTCGTAATTTGTAAACCAATCCTGATTGGGACTCATGTGGAAGGTGCAGCCTGAATCAAGTATCCACTCCTCGCTCTCTTTAGAATTGTTGACAGAAGCGACTAGAAGTTCACCATCACTGTAGTCTTCTACAATATCAGCTTCACCAGAATTTTCTGGTTGTTTTCCCTTTTGATTTGCAGCCTCCCTTTTAATCTTGTTCTGTAGCTTATAGCACTCAGATTTAATGTGCCCTTTCTTCTTGCAGAAGTTACAAGTTTTACCTCTGTTTGAAGACTTTGATCTACCCTTAGATTTACCGCGAGGATTCCGATCCTGTGTCCTTCCACGATCATCATCAGCATTCCGATCTTGTCTCCCACGAACAATAAGACCCTCTCCCTGGGAGTCGGGTTTAACCACAAGATGCTTCATCTTATCATACGAGGTCAAAGAATCATAAACCTCATCAACTGTGAGAGACTCGCGGCTATATAAAATCGTGTCTCTAAAGGTTGAATAAGACGGGGGCAACGAACAAAGTAGAATCAACCCTAGATCTTCCTTATCATACTGAACCTCCATGGCCTCCAAGTTTGAGAGAATTTCTTTAAACACTGTTAAGTGTTCGTGCACAGACGCACCTTCCTCCAAACGATGAGCATAAAGTCGTTGCTTCATATGCAACTTGCTGGTTAGAGTTTTCGACATACATATTTGTTCTAGCCTCTTCCATAATGCTGCGGCAGTCTTCTCCTTCATCACATCATGCAAAATTTCGTTAGATAAATGCAGATGTAACTGTGTTAACGCCTTTCGATCCTTGCGCTTCTTATCTTCCTTCGTCAATGTCGAAGGCATCTTATCTACCCCTAGCAGGGCTTCCTCTAAATCCATCTGTGTAAGAACTGCCTGCATCTTTATCTGCCACAACGCAAATCTGGTGTTACGATCCAACAGCGGAATTTCATACTTTAAAGACGCCATTACCGTGATCGAGATGAAAAAAAAAAACCCCGGAAGCTCTGGTACCAATTTGTAAAAAATATAACGTCGGTAATGACAATATATCGCAAAAGAAAAAAAAATAGAAATAAAGAACACACAGATTTTACGTGGAAACCCTTTCGGGAAAAACCACGGGCAGAGGAGAAGAAAATTTACTATGTCGAATTCGAATCAATTACAAGAGGAATAGACCATGTCTATTTATAGGCTTATAAAGCCATATTCTAATAGGAGTGTAATAAGATTGAAACTCCTTATTCTAATCAATATCAAATAGATGGAGTTTAATAAGGTTTAAAAAACCTTATTCAAAATAAAATAAAAGAAGTGTAATTCTATAAGGATTCTTCTTTTATTTTATTTTACCATTGTATTTTATTTAAATAAGAATTTGAGTCACTTAATTCTAACAAAAACCCAAGCCGAAACTGTTAATTACCTATGCAGTTAGTTTATCAGGCAATTTGAGTAGCCATAGAAACCTTAATTGCCTTTTATGCATGAGAATAATACACGATCCAACTAAAACTTAATCTAAACATGATAAAATAAAGTATGAGACTAAGGACATTTATATCCCAACTGAAGTTCTAAATCACTCATGCGTCTCCGGCTACCAATAAGACAACCTTCATTATCAATGGAAAGATTATTTAAAGAAATAAATATAGCTAAGCAAATGACATACAATGGAACTCAATATTCATGAGTTTAGACACATACCTGGCCATGTTCCACCATTATGGTAACTCCATCGTGTATTCTTTGGATCAAATCCAGTAACAGTTCTCCAATCATGACCCTCCAGTGCTGGATAAACAATCTTCAAAGGCATCTCTCCTATCAAGTCCTCCCAACGCTCCTCAATCAAATCCATAATTGCAGTTGCTTGTGCAGGTGTGGCTAGTGAACTCAAGATTGCAATGCAGTTTCCAACCAAAAACCAGCGGAAGTCCATTCGAGCTGGGCTGACATTACCAATCAGATATCCCCCTCGTAAGGGCATAAAATCAAACACCCAATCAGGAATGGACTCAGGGATTACATTGAACTTGTTGACTGCTGTGTGGGAATACTCTTCAGTTTTGTAACGATATATGTTGTTTAACTGCGTGAAATCTAACCAGTAGTATTTTTGGATGTGATAACTGAGAGCTGTGATGCGCTTATTAATGCGCTCAATGAGTTCCTTGCCATCTCGTTCTAGTTTCAGCATCTGCCTTGAACACCTCAGTGCAAAATAGAAGAGCGCTTGGATTTCAATTGGATATCCATAAATTCCCTGCTCAAAGTGCAAGCACATTAACTTCCAGAAATTACACTGAAAACTCAGTGCAGTAAAATCCCACAGTAGCACAAACCAGCCAACACTCAACACAACTCCAGCCATTCCAGTACATAAAATGAGTTCAGACAAATATATACCATAATATATTAGGAGATTGAATGCCATTCCCATCCACAAAATCAAGCAAGAAGTCCTCTGCTCTAAAAGCTCGCACAATTACTGGCACGGTTAAACGAGGTTCAGAACAAAAGAAAATAATAAAATGACCGACATGCCTTCTCTGCTACTAGATAAGGGCCAGTATAAAATCATGCAGATAGATCAGAGGTTCTAAGGGTAATAGATTATTGCCGAGTTAGACTGGCAAACTATATACTAAACAATTAGAGCCGTAGCGACAACGAACCAGTCTAACTCCTAATCTTGTTTCAAACAGTTGCTTCTGCATACACAGAGGAGTCGAAGGATAAATTTAAGATGACGGAATGACTCACCATCCTCCTATCAATCATGCTACACCCAGCTGGACACAGAAGTGTCGGAAAAGTGTCAAATCCATCTGAAAGGCAAAGGTTAAGAATCAGCTTCATTCCTCTTTGCACCTCAGGCATTTCTGAAAGTGTATAATCCTGTGTGCACTTGGTATATGATCTTAGCAGTATAATCCACCAGAACCCAGAGTCAACAGGAGCAACTCTTCCTATTGCACTGCCACCAAAATCTGCAACCAAGGTTTCCTTTTGCCGATGCGAATCATAAAGAACTTTAAAACTGGCAGGCATGACACCTTCTCCAAGTGTGAAGTTGTCTATCCTTTTCTCCCAGCCTTGAAGATGAAGAGTCTTTAACAGGAAGTTTTTCACTATTACTGGATCACCACCAGCACTGGCCGATCTCATTAGACAGGCTAAACCGCTGGGAACAAAGTCTCTTACAAAAACCTGCAAGATAAGAATGGTGCAGTGATAATGGTTCAGTGCAATTAGCAGCTCTGAAGTAAGGAATTCAACATCATTAAATTCATTACATATGGGGCAAGGGTTAGCTATCAAACTAGAAAAACAGCATTACTATGAATTGGTGCAACATGGCATACTGTGATTGAATAATAGTTTAGCCAAAAATAAAACTCGTCTCTGTTTTTAGTGAGTGCAAAATAAACATTAATCAACTTCCCCCCAGTACTGGCTTCTACAACAGGTGTCAACTTTTACATGTATGGAAAAATCCCTTCCTCGTTTGTTTTGAAATAAATTAGAAAAAAGTAACGACTCATACCACTCAAAATAAGTTTCAACTAAAAATAGTAACGTTAACAACTAGTCAAACATCCTATTGAACTACTTAAAAGGAAACTCAACTCGTTTATCTTGCAACTCCAATTCCCTGCCTTCTCATTTCCTACAAAATTTGCAGATACATGTAGGGCAGGTCATGAAGTGCCTACTTTCATCGCAAGTAAAATAACAAGAAGTGTAACTATGGATAAACTAGTAAAGAATATAACAATGAACTAGATAGATGGTTCTCATGAATTCCAAATTAAGAACTTCATTAACCTAAAAAACCTAAATACACAATAGGCTCCTACCCAGCCTAGTAAATAAAGGTGCAACGCATAAACCATCTAAGAGAAATGAAAATTTACTGCAACGTTATCAAACAAAAGAGAAAAGAATAATGCTATAACAAAGGAAGTACTGAATTTGAAGATACAAAAACGATAACAAAGAACTAAACAAATTATACCTGATTGTAATTTAAAGCCTCGGCAGTAGGATCCATAGCCGCAAGGGTACCTACAGGCTTGCCTTTGTAATATACGTAAGATTTCTGGAGTGTTTCCCGCGCTTCTTCCACCATCGCACCATTCTCTGCGCTCCCCTCAATAAAGCCGTTCGATCTAATAGCAGAAAGTATGCTATTCAGTTCAAAGTTCTTCTCAAAACCTGTGCCTACGCTAGCACACGACTTCAAGGACGTATGAGCCACGCTGGTGTTATCAGAGATATTCTCGTTGCTCTGAACTCTCACCGTCTTCTTCAGCTTTTCCTCCGGTTTCTCAGTCGATTCATTTTCTTCCTGCGATGTATATGACTCTCCGTTTCCAACAGAGTATTGACATTTCTCTTTTGGTATATATGGAGTTCCTCCCTCTCTTGATTCAAGGGATGCCTTACCATTATTAGTTGATTTTACGTTGTCAGTTTCTAAAGAACCTGACGAAGGTTTCTCAACATATTCAGAAACCCCGTCGTCTTTGAAAATATTTTTCTCTTGTGAGGGTAGAGAACTCTCAGCAAACTTACACTTCCGAAACACGATAAAATCAGATGATTTCTCGCTCACTTCGTCACTTTCTTTCTCCAGAGTCTCCGAAAGCTGCTCCTCAATCAGCGTGGTGCGTTCTTCTTTCTGTTGAAGACCGATCAAATTCAAAGAATCCACTGGTTCCACCTCTTTCCCCGAGGAAGCTTCTACTTCTTTCTCACTATCTTCAGAAAACGGAGTCGAAGAAGGCGAACGAGGAGCCGCTCCTGCTTCATTTGTAACTTCTAGAAAGTTCAGTGATGTGAAAGATGACATTCTAAAGGGAAAAGATCAGCACAAGATCAGATTCATTAGAGAGAAAAATAAATAACATTGCCATTTAGCGAGGAAGAATATACCTTTCAAGGCACTTCGTTCGTCGTTTGGGATAGGAGAGTAGAATTGCTAGAGAGAATAGGGAGAGACAAAAATGAAGCAAGAAAATGGGGAGGGAGCGGGAACTATATATAATAAGGATGCAATGAAAGAAATGGAAACCATATTGGTGATGAGTGCATACTGGCACTGCGCACTGTAATTCTGTTTTAGCGGTTAGAGAGAAAATTTTGTTGCGTGGGCGTTTTATATTCGGCAATTAGGTCTTCACATATGAGTTGTTAACGAATATGCCATTTTTGGTTTCAAGCCTTGGTCATACGCAAAGTGGAACCCTGTTTGAGGTCAACGGTTTATTAATTTTGTAACTATTTAAGTAAAATATAAATTACAAAAGATTTTATTATTTTAGAAGTACGGGTTTTACGACCTAAGATTGCGATTAGCTGTTGTAAGTGATGAAGTCCTTGATAGGGGCGTATTAAAGAAAAAATATTGTTTAACTTGTTAAATTTCCCTTTTAATTAACTTCTTTTTTTGTACTTATGGGTAGAAATCATTATAATGAATTGAAATAATTATCATATAACAAAAATTGTTAATTTTCTAGAAGAGGAAGTAATAATCAGAGTTTTTGGTGCCCATTGAGTATGGAAGGGTACATCGAGTACATGAAAGTTTAATTTTTTTTATATCAATTATTGGATCAGTGCAGAAGTAATTATTACATTTATTTAGAAATTCATTTGTTTTAATAAATAATATACTCAAACTTTAATTTCCATAGAAATTGAGATTATTTTAGTTTCCATAGAAATTGAGATTATTTTAACGGTTAATGACGAAAATAATTCAAGAAGAGTCTCATGCTTAAAGTATGACATGGTCCTCATAAGGCTTTAAATTCCACAAAAATATTCAATATCAAAAGAAATTTATGTTAAAATTTGTGCTTTGAGCTATAATTAAAGAATAGATATTGAAGAAGAAAACAAGAGTTTTAAAAAATTACATGTTACATGTCACATATCATTCATATATTAATTATTTTTACTACTTTATAAAAAATAACATTGTTAATATATTAAAATAATTTGTATAACATTTGGTACGCTTAAGTATATAAATGGACAAAAAAAATTTAAGTATTGAATTAAAAAAATGTTCGATATTTAAATACAAAATTTGAAGAAAAAAATTAAAGATTCAAATGTGAAAGATTTATTAAAAATTAAAAGTAAACTAAAATACAGCAATTTTAAAAAATAAAAATAAAAATAGACTAATATTTGTAAGGCCCAATTTCAAGACCGGGGCCCAAATCAAAAGACCAAAAAAATTGTCTAAAAATCAAAACCCAGCTAGCCCAAAACAGAAAACAACAAAGAAGCAAATAGAAGCCCAGGCAGGAGCCCCGTGCCGCACGCCCTTCGCCAGCAAGGCCGGTTCTCTCGCGTGCCACACGCACTACCCAGCGACGTGCGCGGCTCCATCACTCCACGTCAGAGACATGAGCCACCACGCACCTACAAACGGGCAAATGTATAGTTGTAAAACAGGCTATAAAAAGCCAAATCAAAGTTGTAAACGGGGGATTGTTTTTTTTTTGGAATAGAAAAGCAATAAACGCAAATTTTACATACACAAAATACGAGTAAACAGAAAGTAGGATTCTACACATAGATTGAAACCGAGAGACAGAGAAGAAATAAGGTGATTACGGTGTTTTGAGATTTTTGATTTTCAAGTTTTCGTTTAGTTCTTCTCTTCTCTTCAGCCTTGCGTACGAAAATAGAAAAGAGGGTGCAAAAACCCCTTCCCGTTTTTCAAGTTGATCTCGTTAGTTTTCAAGAAAAATAAACAAAGTTTTTTTTAAAAAAAAGGGGAGAAGGCTTGAGGATCTCACCGGGTTCCCTCCGGCCGCCGTAATCGTGTGCGTGAGGGGGGGAGTTCGTTGCAAAAAAGGGTTCAAACCCTAGAAGACAAAAAAAAAAGGGAAATCAATTTTGTTTTGTTTTGATTTGAGAAAGAAGGCAGAATGCCTTTTAATTTTTTCTTCTTTGTGGGGGTTTTGAAATAGCGAATTAAATGGTTTCGTTGGGAGGAGTGAATGCCATGCTTTTAAAGGGAAATTTGTACAATTAGCCCTCCCTATTTGCGTCGATGTTTTAATTTCTCCCATCTCATCTTTTTATTTAGTTTTGCCCCTGAGTTTTATACTCCATGGCAATTTGGTCCCTACCTGGGTGTACCGTTTTAGAGAGTGGGATTAATTTCTGCTTTGGTCCCTCTCTGTTGCGCACGCATTACAATTGGGCCCATTTACCTTCTTGTATTTTAAATTCGGCCCAGAATTTTCGATTTTGATTCAATTTAATCCTTTTTCACTATCCTGCCCTTTCTACTACTAAAATTAAATTTTTTTCCCATTATTCTTATATGTATATTATTATTATAATTATGCTCCTTCGATTATGTTTATTATTATTATATATATTTTGTTTACTTTAATTTTCCTTTTATTATCATACTATTATTATTATTATTATTATTATTATTATTATTATTATTATTATTATTATTATTATAATATTTATGATTATCACTACTACTATTACTTTTAGCCTTAATCTTTCTATTATGTATATTATTATTAGTTCTCTATTATATTCACTGTTATTATATATTATTGTTTGTTTAAATCGTTTTATTATACAGTATTCTTTTTATACCCCTTATTTTTATTATTATTATCAAACACGTTTAGTTTCTTTTATAACTACTATTTTATTAATGCTATTATTTTATTATTTTATTATTATTCTCATTTTTATTTCTTGTTTACTATTATTAGTCTATCATTATTTTGGTATTGTTACCACTTAGTTTTTAAAACTTTTTTTCCCCTATTGTTATTATATTCCTATGTGTTATTATTGTACTATACATCTTATCCTACCTTATGTTTCTTATATTTATTATACTACTCTATTACCATTTTTTTACCACTATTATTTTACTACGATCACCACTTTCTTATACATGTTATTACCATTATAATTATACTTTTTATGTTTTTTGTTTTTATTATTATTATCATCTTTTTATTTTTCATTTGCATTAGCATTAATACCGTCGTTTATCTTGTTTTTCTCCCCTTTACCACGTTTTTTCAAAGACTCGTAAAAAGTTTTTAAACAAGGCAATGTTTCATGTTTTGGAAACTCAAGGAATCGTGCCCTAACGTGCTGGGTTGTGTTTTCTGCTTGGCCAAATCATAAATATCCTTTAAAATTGTGTCCATTTTTTTAAACAAGGCAATGTTACATGTTTTGGAAATTCAAGGAATCGTGCCCTAACTTGCTGGGTTGTGGTTCCTGTTTGGCCAGATTATTAAATATCCTTTAAAAATTGTGTCTGTTCCTTAAAATTAAAAGCAAGGCAATATTTCATGTTTGGAAATTTGAAGGATCGTGCCCTAACGTGCTGGGTGTCGGTTCTTCCATTTGGCCAAGTGATGAAATACCCTTTTTAAAATGACAGTGCATGAATCTTGGAAATCATTAAATGATCTTGGTTTCGAAGGTCTGAAACATCGTATCCTAACGTGTTGGACGTGATATTTCATCCTTCCGGAACAAGGGAATTTCGATATCCAAATTCGAATTACCCAAACATTTTCTAAATAATCCCCATTTTAAAATCTTTTTCAATTTTCAATATTAAGACATTAATCAATCAATAAGGTACCAATTTTGGGCGTTGCGAGGGTGCTAATCCTTCCTCGTGCGTAACCGACTCCCGAGCTCGTTTTCTAAAAATTCGTAGACCAAAATGTTTTCAAAAGTGGCCCAATCACACTTAAAAAAAAGATTGGTGGCGACTCCGTTTTTCTTTTTAACGTCGGCCCGTTTTCCAAACAAAAAAATGGTTTCGACAGCTTGGCGACTCCACTGGGGACAATAAGAGAGTCAAGCCTTGGAATTCATTGATTAATGTCCTTTTATTGAAAATTAAAATCTGGTTTTATTTTTTTTCCCATCGCATATGTTTTTTGCATTTTAATTGTCTAGGACGCATTTGCATCATATTGCATGACCGTAGAGGTCACACCTTTAAGTGAGAGTGAGAAGCTACTCCTTCGTGAGGTTTTCACCTCCGTGCAGGATAGTGGATCGCTTTCGGGATACATCCGTACCTATGTCTTCGTGAGGTTTTCACCTCCGTGCAGCCATAGGGAAATGTATTCCCCTGAACTGAACTCGGTCCGTATGAACCTATAATGGGTGAGGATCGAGGAATCTGCTGGTTCGGGTACCCTTGCTTTAGAGCCACACCGCATATAGAGAGCCTTAGGAACTTACCCTAGGTAGAGCCATTTCAAACCTTAGCAATCTTCCTAGATAGGTGCTGTATTATTTCTCGCATGCCTTGAATTTTATTGTTGCTACATGAATTTTATTGTTGCTACATGACACTAACTTGCTGCATCTTATTGTAATTTCATATCATTTCATTTTTTTTAAGAGGTGTCGACTTACATTCGGTTTCCAATTTAGGAAGGCTTATTATGGAGAACAAATTTCTTGATAAAGTAGAGGATAATGCGGCAGTCTGAATATGGTCAGAGCAGACTCAATTAGGAAAGGGGGATAGTCTAGCCGAGGGATATACGTCGGAGTTATGTAATTACACCCGCATCAGTGTGACGCAAAATGATCTTCGAGAGCTGAAAGAAATATGGGACCAGTGGGATGAAGAGACCAAGCAGACGTTTTATGGGAATTATGGGGATTTGCCTCATCTACTCGACATCAATATAGATGAGCATTTATTCCGGGCCCTCACTCAGTATTGGAATCCTGCCTATAGCTGTTTTACCTTTGGGGGGATAGATTTGGTACCTACTATATAAGAATATACGGCTTTACTTTGTTGCCCGAAGGTCGAAGTTGATAAGGTCTATATTAAAGCTACTTGTGGCCCAACCTTTTTAAAGAGGATGATGAATGTTACCGGGATGAGTGAACAGTGGGTTGCAGCGAGGATCAAGCAAAAAGGTGAGTACAAGTGCATCCCATGGAGAATTCTGAAGGATTTGATTTTAGTACATCCTGACACGAAGAGGAGAGTTGACGTTTTCGCCCTAAGCATCTATGGCTTAGTGGTTTTCCCTAGGGCATTGGGATATGTAGATGAGGCAGTCTCGGATCTCTTTGACTGACTGGATAGAGGGGTCACACCTGTTCCTGCGATCTTAGCTGAGTCGTTTAGATCTTTGAATGCATGCAGGAGAGTCGGGGAGGGCAGATTCATAGGGTGCGCACAGTTATTATTAGCTTGGTTCCATAGCTATTTTTGGAAGGTGGATAGAGCCTCCTGTCGAGTTTTTTTCGAGAATTACTCCCCATTAAAAGAAGTAGCAGCCACTCCCAGAAAGGATGACGTATCAGAAGAAAATTGGATTGCACTTTTTAGGAATTTCAAAGAAGAGGATGTTGAGTGGAGAGCTCCTTGGTTGGTTCCTGATGAAATTCTCTACCGGTGTGGAAGTTACGATTGGGTTCCTTTACCGGGAATTTGGGGAGCCGTGGGGTACGCTCCTTTGCTTGTATTGAGATAGTATAGATCAAGACAGTTCATACCGGCAACATTTGGGCTAGCTCAGTCTGAGTTTTCATATAGGGATAATCATTATAAGAAGAAGGTTCGAGAGATTTTTGATGCTTGGAAACAGACTCGCCGAATGAAAAGAGTTGCTGTAGTCCGATGGCAACCCTCGAGTATAAGGCATGACGGAATAGGAGAATCGATGATAATGTCTCCAGACTGACACAGGATGGTGCTCGACCAATAGAGGAATATCTGCAAGTAGTTCCTTCTGAGTTGGAAATCATAAAACAAGACTTCAAAAGTAAAACCTCAGAGTTAGGGAAAAAGGTAGAACAACTGGAAGAGGAGAAAATAAATCTAAGGTTAGATATTGATATCCAAAAATCAGAGGCTGAGAAGCTGAGGAAAGGGAAAAGGAAGGCCGAAGAAGATTTGGACAGTTTAAAGACTGACTACAAAAAGTTGCATTTATCCATGAGGACTGCTGGGTTGGGTAAAACCACAGAACAATGGCGTTAAGAAATTCACGAGGAGAAGGCCAAGGTCGATCAATGGAAGAAGAGATTCCATGAGACTCAAGCACAAAAGGATGCCCTGAAAAAGACTGTGGGTGAGAGCCAGGGCGAAAATAAGATGCTAAGGGCTCGAGTAGCAGAATTAGATAAGGCATTGCGTCAAAGTCGCGACTCTACGATGAAGTTGGAATCAAGCCTAAGCCAGATTGGAGAGTTGAAAGGAAAGGTGGTGGAGCTCGAATCGGTGCTGCAAAACAGTGAGCTCCGGATTCAGCTATTAGAGGCAGATAACCAGCGATGGAAAGAACAACTTCAACGGTCTCAGAACCAAGTCAGAGAAAGAGACTACCTTATGGGCGAAGCTGTGGCTCAGATACGAGAAGTGGCTGATCACTTACAAACCTTAGCGGTTCAGGCTGACATGTTAAGTATAGTATATGATTCAAAGTCAAACCAAGGTCGAGAGTTAGCTTCACTTCTTGAGAAAGTTAAAACCTTGGGCATAAGGGCTAGGTCGTGTATGTGACTCTGTTTTATGTAAAGGATTTTGTTTTTCAATAAGTATTCTAAAAGAAATTGAATCAAAATCGACTCCTCTTGTTTTTGCATTCATTCATTTGCATTACATTTCATGCATTTGCATTGCATCATATCCTTTGCATTAAATTTCATAAAAAACCCTATTAACTAGAGGTCGTATTATAGTTATCCTGGAACACCGCTACTACACTCGGAAAAAAACAAAAGCTATGGATCAAAGAATAAAAAAGTTAGAGCAGATGCAGAAAGAGATGCATGACCAATTGCAAGCTCAGATGCAAGAACAGTTGGCTAAACTCCAACAGGACATGAGGGATCAAATGCTGGAATCCCAGAGAAGTATGATGAGCCAGTTAACGCTGTTGTTGACTGGAGTGCAGGATAAAGGAAAAGGCCCTATGGTCGATGTCGGGGATGAAAATGAAAATTCTGCTTATCCGTCAGGCCTAGCCCCGGTAAATTCTCAAGCGCAGCCTCCGAGAGTGTCTGTTAATATCAGGCCTCAGTATCAAACTGGTGCCTCGGCGCCGGCAAACTTCCCGACAGGCTCGAGCTCTAACCCAAGAGACAACTTGCCAAAGATCATGGTCCCTGATTTTGACGATGCAGTAGAGGGGGAGAAAGCGAAGGCGGAGTTCCCAAAGGAGTTTGAGGATCGCTGCAAATGGCTGGAGGAGAAGTTTAAAGCATTGGAAAGTGTTGATTACCAATGCGAGGTGGATGCTAGGAAACTGAGTCTAGTCCCAAATCTGGTACTTCCTCCGAAGTTCAAGATGCCGGAATTTGAAAAGAACAGCGGGACCAGTTACCCTGAGGCGCATATTACCATGTTCTGTCGGAGAATGACGGGATATGTCAACAATGACCAGTTGTTGATCCACTGTTTCCAGGATAGTCTAACTGGAGCTCTAGCAAAGTGGTACAATCAGCTCAGTTGTACTCAAATCAAATCATGGAAGGATTTGGCACAGGCTTTCATGAAACATTACGGCCATGTGACTGATATAGCACCTGACAGGATCACGATGCAAAACATGGAGAAGAAGTCAGGTGAGAGTTTTAGGAAATATGCCCAGAGGTGGAGGGAAGTCGCCACCCAAGTCCAACCACCGTTGCTGGAGAAGGAAATGACCATGCTGTTTGTTAATACCCTAAGAGCACCTTTTATCAACCATATGTTGGGGAGTGCCACCAAGAGCTTCGCCGACATAGTGATGTCCGGCGAAATGATAGAGAACGCGATAAGGTGTGGGAAAATTGAAGCTGGAGAGAGCATGAGAAAAACGGCTCCAAAGAAAAGGGAGAATGAAGTGGGTAACATAAGCTCGGGTTATCCCAAACCCATTACTATTAATAAACTAAGAGCAGCAACCATGGGCCAGCAGGCCTCATCAGGACAAGAACCCAACGCGAGGCAAAAAACCGAAAAGTTGCAGTTTACTCCTATACCTGTGACGTATAAGGAGTTGTATAAAACTTTATTCGATGCGCACGTCGTGTCCCCATTTTACTTGAAGCCACTGCAACCTCCATATCCAAAGTGGTATGACACAAATGCTCAGTGTGAGTACCATGCGGATATAGTAGGTCACTCGATAGAGAACTGTACTTCTTTTAAAAAGCTAGTCGAGAGACTTATCAAGGCAGGGGTGGTAGACTTCAATGACCCATCTGGTGGAGGAAATCTGTTACCCAGTCATACCAATAATGGGGTAAATGCCATAGCTGAGAGCAGGGGAAGGAGAACCAAGCAGGAAGTTGCTGAGATTAGAACCCCATTGAGAGAAGTTTGGAAAGCAATGCAGAAAATGGGGTTAGTCCCGCAAGAGGATGTAAACAGATCTCCAGATTCAAGGAACTATTGTGAGTTTCATGACAAGGACGGCCATGAAATTCAGCAATGTAACGAATTCAGAGCCCTAGTACAGGGGCTAATGGATAATAAGGAGATGGAGTTCTTCGACTTGGTGGAAGGAGAGGACGTATGTTCCACAGAAGGAGGGTCTGCAGAAAGGATCCCTAAAGTCAATCACCCAATAGTGATTATCACACGGCCAGGGGTCGACGAGGCCGGAGTGAAAATAGCGCCGAAGATCGAAATTAAAAAACTCGTGACTTCTCCTTATAAAGATACACCGAGGGTTGTAATCAAAAAACCCGTAACTTTTCCTTATAGGGATACACCGAGGATTGTAATTCAGAAACCCGTGACTTTTCCTTATAAAGATGACAGGAGGGTACCTTGGAATTACAATTGCACTGTGACAGTTTCCGAGAAAAAGAATTCGGCCAGCACACCTGACCTAGAAGTTGAGTCCTCTATGATGAGAAGGGGAGACAAGAAGACAGGACCACTAGTTAATGAACCAATAACAGAGGATGAAGCCGGGGAGTTTTTGAAGTTCCTGAAGCACAGTGAGTACAGTGTTGTGGAACAGTTACACAAGTAGCCAGCACGCACATCGGTACTGGCCTTACTGCTAAACTCAGAAGGACACCGTAGTGCGCTAATGAAAGCGTTGAGCCAGATTTATGTTGCTGATAACATTTCGGTAAATAAGTTGGACCGTCTTGTAAATAACATAAGCGCAGATAATTTCATCTCGTTCAGTGATGATAAAATACCGCCGGGGGGCATGGGATCTACTAAGGCTTTGCACATCACTACCCGATGCAAAGGGTATACACTGTTAGGGGTATTAATTGACAACGGATCGGCACTGAACGTTTTGCCCCTATCTATACTGGACAGGTTACCTGTAGACAGCTCTCACATGAAAACATGCCAAAATATAGTGAGAGCCTTCGATGGCACCGAGAGAAAAGTGATGGGGAGGATCGAGATGCCCCTTCTAATTGGGCCAAACACGTACGAGGTAGATTTCCTCGTGATAGACATCAAGCCTTCTTATAATTACTTATTGGGGAGGCCGTGGATCCACTCAGCAGGAGCTGTACCATCGTCATTGCACCAAAAGTTGAAGTTGGTGACAAAGGGCCGGTTGATAACTATAAACGCAGTGGAGGATATCATCGCGTCTGTTATTAGTAATGCACCGTACATAGAGAATGATTCGGAGGCTATAGAGTGCTCCTTCAGGTCATTAGAGTTTATAAATGCGACTTTCATTAGTGAAGGTGGCAAGGTCCCGGTGCCAAAAATTTCTGAAGCCACAAGGATGGGCCTACGGCTGACGGTAGGAAAAGGAGCATTACCTGGAAGGGGACTCGGAAAATACCTTCAGGGCTCGGTTAGAGTGCCAGGATTGGTTGACAAACATGATCGCTTTGGTCTGGGGTATAGGCCAGATACCAGACAGAGAAAAGAGGAGCTGGAAAGGAAACGTGAGAGACGGAGGGCACGATTGAATGGTGCTGAGATCAAATGGGGTTCGATGACTTTTCCCCATATATCTAATGTCATAACCATTTTTGACAAAAACGGGAATCGAACTTGGGTTTTGAAAATGAGTAAAAAAGGGAGTCGCCACCGATCTTTATTTAGGTGTGATCGGATCACCCTTGTTTTAATAAAACATTTTGATTTACTAAAACAATGCTTTTTGGTCTACGAAATTTGAGAAAACTGGTTCGGGAGTCGGTTACGTGCGAGGAAGGATTAGCACCCTCGCAACGCCCAAAATTGGTACCAAATTGATTAATTAATGTCCCTATGTCGAAAGTTTGAGAATTTAGAAACGAATTTAGAAATTTGGGTCTTTTTGGAAATGTTTGAGTCTTTTTAGAGTATTGAGATTTCCTTGTTTTGAAGGGACCAAATATCACATCCAATACGTAGGACACGATAATTTCAATCCTCAAATCCAAGGTAGTCTCTTAATCACTAAGACTCATTTATTAAAATAACAAAAGGTTATTCGATTATTTGGTCAAGCAAGAGAACCGAGACTCAACACATAGGGCACGGTCTCTCGAATTTCCAAATGCGGAACATTGCCTCACTTTAGAAAAATTTAGTTTTTAGGGTGAAATTGATAAAAAACTATGTTTTAAAGAAACATTATTTGAGGAAAAAAAACGGAAATGGGGTCATGCGATGAATAATGATGATAATACAAAAAAATATATACAAAATGATAATATAAGTATAATAACGATAATAACAATATGCAATATATACAACATGTAAATATAAACGTGACAGTAATAATAATATATTAACAATAGTAGTTAATACGCTATATGTCCAAAATAATATAAATACCGTAACAACAATGAAGAAAACACATAATATGCACAATATACTGATAACAATAATAATAATAAAATAATAAAAATAATAGTAATGCAGAAAATATAACAATAATAATGACAATATAATATAATAATAGTAAATACTATAATAACAATATAATAGTATGGTAATAATGATAATAATAATAATTATAATAATGCAAAAAAAAAAAATATGTACAAGATAATAATATAACTATAATAATAATAATAATATAGCAATAAAACAATAATAATGATACCAAAATAGAATAATAGTCATAATAATATGAAATATGGACAACATAATTAATATAGTAATAATAATAATACACAATGTATATAATATAATAGTAATAATAATAATTAATAATAATACGAAATAGTGGATATATATAGTTAATAATATAATAATAGTAATATATAATAATAGTAATAATAATGATTAATAATAGTAACAATAAAATAATTAATGATAATTAAAAACTAAAGGAAGACCAAATTGAATAAAAAACTGATTTTGGGGTCGATTTGAAATAAAAGAAAAGGGGAGGGACTAATTTGTAAAGCGTGAAACGAATGGAGGGTCTAAAACGGCAATAAACCCCCCCACTGAAACGACGCGCAGAAAAGAGGACTAAATTGAAATAGCGCACGAATTCGGGGAACAAATTGAAGATCTAAGAAAGTAAAATTGGGTTTTACTTAAAACGCGGAACAAAAGGGAAAGGGCTTATCGCGCAAATATCCCTTTTAGGGGATATGCGCGGCTATCCATATGGTCAAACGGCGCCGTTTTGCCGAACACATAAACCCCCCCAAACTTCTGAACAAACCCTCCCCCTTTTCTAACCTAGAATTCTTTTTGAGAAAGTAAGGCAGATTCGGCTCTCTCTCTCTCTCTCGTCTTCTCCGGCGTTTGGGTTCCAGACCGATTGGCCTCCAATCGCCGTCTATCGCACCACCACGGTTTTGGTGACCAACGACGCGCAGGCAGGGGACCAAGCTCCGGTTTCGAGGCCCTGGATACTTCGATCTTCGGCACCTCTCCAGGAATGGGAAAGGGGACTTCGCGATCCCCCTCCAAGCCCCGACGGCCGGAGAGCACACACAACGACGGGTCTGCGCTGATTCGGTAAGTCCCCTCCCCCTTTTTCTTTGATTTAGAGACTAAAAATAAAAAGAAAGTGATAAATCAACCAAAAAAAACAGAAAAATCAACCTTTTATATTCTTTTGCTTTTCTTGATTTCTGATGGCGATTGGATTTCTATTTCGGTTCTTTTGAATTCCTTCCCCGAAAAAAAATATCCCCCTCCTTTTACAAATTCGTTCTCGGTTTTTTATAACCGATCTAAAGATCAATAAAAAATAATAAAATACACTTGTTTTCTCCTTGTGCTTGTCTTCTTGCAGATCGTGGGAAGCAAAGAGGAGTGGAGCGATGGTGCTGCGGAAGTGGAGGCCAACGACGCGCACTTGGTGACGGGGCCGACGCGCGAAAGTGGCGCGCGTGCTTCCACGCGCGCGGCGCTAGGTTTAGGGGAAGCTAGGGTTTCCCGGTTTAGTTTTGGTTTCTGTATTGGGCCATTGGGCCTTCGTTATTTTGGGCTTGGTTTTTGGTTTTGTAACTGGACTGTTGATAATTGGACTGTTAATGGTTTTTATTTTTATCTATTAATTTTGTCTATTTTTTGTTTTTTTTCTGGCTTTTTATATGGGTATTGGGCCCCGGGTTAAAGACCCGGGCCAAAATTGGTGCTTACAGCTGCCCCTCTTTGCTCATTGTCGTGAAACGACAATAGGGCAAAGATAATAGAAGAACCAATTTTGCCCGGTCTAGGCCAAGCCTTGACTTGTTGGTTCTCGTCTTCTTTAAACAGCTTCAACCTCCACTGTAACTCGTTGCTTCGATCCGCTTCATTGTCTCGTTATGTCTCTAGGGAGATACATTTCCTATTCCATTGCTTCTTCAAGGGCACAGTAACTAGTACCTCAATCGCCTTCGATGTGATTTCAGGGAGAAGAGATTTGTGGCTTTGACCTTCTCCATCGGGACTTCAAGGAAATAAATCTGAGTTTTTCAAACTGCTTCCTTACTATCTTTGGGGAGACCTCGATCTTCATTCTACTCCATTGCTACTTCCGAGAGATATGGCCTGTAGCTTCATTTTTGCTCTTGCTCCATCTTCTTTGTCCACTGGAACTTCTTTGTCAAATTTGCTCCATGCGACTTTAGTCTCCCATCTGTAAGTACTTCCGCGTGTGCCCCGAGGCTCAACCACACTCTCATGAGTTTTTTTTTTTTTTTTTTTTTTTTTTTTGAAATTTGTCAAACAGAAATTGAAAATACTTCGACCTCTCGTAATATGAACTAATTTTTGCAAGTAGAATAAAAACAGAAATTGAAAGGCAAAAAATTAAAAATACCTCAGCTTGTGACTCGATGCGTCAACTCACTTCTCAGAATATGAGTCGATATTTTGAAAAGAAATTAAAAGACACCTCAGGGTGTAACCCGAGGCTCAACCACACTTCTCTCTGACATGAGTTGATATTTCGAAAAGAAATTAAAAGACAGCTCAGGGTACGACCCGAGGCTCAGCTCACTTCTCTCTGATATGAGTTGATATTTTGAAAAGAAATTAAAAGACATCTCAGGGTGTAACTTGAGGCTCAACTCACTTCTCTCTGATATGAGTTGATATTTTTAAAAGATACCTCAGGGTGTGACCCGAGGCTCAGCTCACTTCTCTCTGATATGAGTTGATATTTTGAAAAGAAATTAAAAGACATCTCAGGGTGTAACTTGAGGCTCAACTCACTTCTCTCTGATATGAGTTGATATTTTTTAAAAGACACCTCAGGGTGTGACCCGAGGCTCAACTCACTTCTCTTTGATATTTTGAAAAGAAATTTAAAGACAGAAATTAAAAATACATCGGTCTGCTTCGCTTAGGAAGGCAACATCTGCTACGCTTGATCAGCTTCGCTTAGGAAGGCGAGATCTGTTTTTCGATCAGCTTCGCTTAGGAAGGCAAGATCTGTTTTTCGATCAGCTTCGCTTAGGAAGGCAAGATCTGCTATGCTTGATCAGCTTCGCTTAGGAAGGCAACATCTGTTTCTCGATGAGCTTCGCTTAGGAAGGCAAGATCTGTTGTTTGATCTGCTTCGCTTAGGAAGGCAAGATCTGTTGTTCGATCTGCTTCGCTTAGGAAGGCAAGATCTGTTGTTCGATCTGCTTCGCTTAGGAAGGCAAGATCTACTTTTAAAAGAAAATTGAAAAACACCTCAGCGTGTGGCCTGAGGCTCAACTCACCTCTCACATTATGAGCTGATATTTTTTTGAAAAACTGTACTTGAAAACGTATCATCTGGTGGAACTCGGATGCCTCCTTTACCCATGGTTTGGTATAGTTATCGTCAAAATTTCATGTTTCGCTGACGTACCTGTATGTGTCATGCGTGATGATGTCATGATATGCATGTGTTTGTCCTAAGTGCCTATATGATTATGCCATGTGTCTTGGGCTTATTTGTCATGTATCTCTTTCATTGCGACTTTCATGGTAACCTACGTTCATTGCTTCGACTCTTGATTTTTCTCTCAGGTTTTGTACCCGTCCTTCAAACCTCAGGAGTAATCTGCGTTTCTCGTATATCACCCTTTTGCCCCACTGTAGCTTCAGGGTTCATTGTGACCCGGGGGTGTAGGACTTGAATATCTTCCATTTGTCCCACTGCGACTCTGAAACATAGGACCCTCAGCTTTCTTCTAACGATCACTCTCTAGGTGACCCACCCAGATGTATATGTGTGATGCTCGCATGAATGCAGAATGTCATTTCTTTTCAAGAATGAACCTGGTCTTGCACTTGGGTTAACAATGCCCATTTTCCGTCAGGATTGTGTTACTGACATGGTACCTTGTTATTTTGTTTAATCAACGTAATTGGGGCTCAGATATTTCCGACCCTCGGTGAGTTTTAAGCAATAATCCTGTTTCAGATTCCTGTATTGTTTAGAGGTTTCCAGAGTAATATGCGAAACTCCTTTCATGAAAGTATTATTAATCCAATAATCGTTATTTTAATGTAAAATGCTTGAAAAGGACCATGATGATAGATGGAATGGGAATTTATTAGGAGCATAGCTCGAATCAAACAGGTTAATCGAAGCTAGCATATGCAATGAAGCAGCAAATTTATTTAGAGTGTATTTTGAACAGACGAAGACAGTAGACTCAAAAATGGGTGAAATGGGAAACTGGGTGCCCCAGATATCGCAGCTTGAGCTTCTCTGTTCTAACTTCTTGAGGACCTTTCTAAACTCAATATGTGTTTAGAGTACTTTGTCAATGCCCCAAGGCGCAACATTCCTCTTCATTGTTATTTCGAGCGTAGCAAGACTACTGTATGCCCCATCAAAATTTGAGCTGCCCCTTTTTTTTTTTTTTTTTGGGGGTTTTCAACTCAAACCCACCTTTGGTCTCAAAGTGCCCTTTGCGGGTTTTCACTTCGGCCTCTCCTTTTTCTTCTTTTTTCTTCTCCTTTTTTCTTCTTCCCCTTTTTTTTTTTTTTTTTTTTTTTTTTTTGAATTCGCCAGATTGGACAGGTCCTTGTTACCTACCTCAGACAATATCTTTGTTTCCTTAGAACAGGTCTTCTTTGCTACCTAAAGTCTTTCCTGGCTACACATTCACTTGATCATATCGGGATCCGTTTGGCCTCACCCAATTTGGGTTTGGCCCGTGCCCCAGAAACGCGTTGCCCCAGCAGGGGTCCTGGGAAAGGGTACGTAACTTCTGTGTACCCAAATTTTAGGTTATCAATCTTTGTTTTGTTGCCCACTTTTTTTTTTTTTTTTTTTTTTGCCATGTGAAGTGACCCTTGCCCTCTTAGTGAAGAGATCGACATCCACAATAATGAATTGATACGGACCCGAAGCTTTCGAGAAGAATGGCTTGATAATATCCATGTCCCACGTGTTCTGTCCTCCTCGGTTTGGCATTTGACCCAATTCTCCTCTCTAGGCTCGAATCTCTTGATTGGCTTAGTCAGGGTAGAACCATCAGCATGTGATCGAAAATATCTTTGAACTCTTGAGGATAATTCAATGATTCATTGCCTTGTTCCCTTGTAGTATTTGCTGGCGCTTTGCAGGGTAAGATCCATCCTTCTTAACCAGTTCGGAGATAAATTGTAATCTCTGTCATCTTCTAAGTTCTTAGATCCTCTAGACACATGTCTCTCTAAAAGGGAGTTAGTAACAGTGTCGCTCATGTCATTGATATCTGGGGACCTATTGTAGGCTTGGAGGTAGAAAATTAAAAGCATGGTATGAAAATGAAACGATGTAGAGTATGAAATGCGAGGAGTGAAAATAAAGATGCATTTTATTGAAATAACAACTCTGGAAACAAGCCTATTTCACGAAAGAACTCTTGTTGCCTCTAGGCTTAAAGCAACAAGCATGTTTTGAATATTACTCCAGATTAACTAAAAATGTAGGTTTCTTCCACAGTCCTATTGTTCAAAATGCTCCCAAGTGTGTAAGGCTTCGGAAAGCTTTATGCCCCCGTTTTTCTTTCGAATGTGTCATTGGCGTTCCGACTTCTCGATTTCTGGGCTTTTGATAACTTCTTTAAGGAATTGAGACTCTCTCACCTCCTCCTTCAATTATTGCAAATTATTGCCCCGGTCGACTCATCGAACTTCAAAACCCCGACCTTAATAAGTCTTTCCACCAATTTCTTGAATGCGATGCAGTTCTCAGTTGAGTGACCTATTATTCCCGCGTGATACTCACATTGAGCGTTCGGATCATACCACTTGGGGTATGGGGGTTGCACTGGTTTCATGTAGTGAGGAGCCACCCTATGTGCATCAAACAGGCTTTGATACAGCTCCCCATATGTCATTGGAATCGGTGTAAATTGGAGACACTTTGCATTGGATTCTTGACCTGATAATCCCTGATGACCATTGGTCATAGCCCTCGGTTGACCTGCAGAGACTGACTTGGAACGCTTGCTCAAGTTGTTCACTTCATTTTCCATCTTTCTCGGGCTTGACCTTTTGACACTTTCTCTTGCATCTATTTTTCCACTCCTGATGCCGTTTTCAACAAGTTCCCCAGACGTCACGACATCGGCGAAGTCTTTTGTGGCATTTTCCACTAACTTGTCATAGAATGGCGCTTTTAAAGTGTTGATAAAAAGCACTGTGGTCTCAGTTTTGGTTAGTGGGGGTTCCACTTGAACCGAGACGTCCCTCCACCTTTGAGCATATTGCCTAAAGGTCTCTGACGGCTTCTTTTCCATCATCTGTAGCGTCAAGCGATCAGGTGCTATGTAGGAGACGTGCTTGTATTGCTCACAGAATGCTGTAGCTAAGTCATCCCATGATCGGATCCTTTCTCTGCCTAGCTGATTATACCACCGGAGGGCTGACCCTATCAAACTTTCTTGAAAGCAGTGTATCAACAACTTGTCTTCGTCCTCATAACCGGCCATTTTCCGACAAAACATGATGAGATGCGCCTTTGGGCACCTTGTTCCATCGTATTTCTCAAAATCTGGCGCTTTAAATTTTGGGGGCAAGACCAGACCAGGAACCAAACTAAGCTTTTTGACGCTCATCGCGGAAGAGGCTCTAGTTCCCTCTACTACCTTGAGTCTTTCTTCCAGATCTTTAAACTTGTCTTGAGCACCCTGATCCTTCATTCTTAACTTAGCTAGTTCCATAGGATCATCCAAATCGGGGACAATAGGGTCAGCTGGGTTAATTCCGTGACTTGATGCAAATACTCCTTGCCCTAGATGGGTAGGTGGGAGTACAGGTGGGTATTCTAGGCCTGTAAATTCATGGGGTGGAGTAAATCCTGGAGGATGGCCTTCGCTTTCTTTCCCGGTACTAGTTGTAGGGTCTTTTCCTTTGTTTGTTATCCCGTTCATTATTTGAGTCATTTGGGCCACCATATCCTTTTGAGCCTTTTCCATCTGATCTTTCAATTCTTGCTGAAACTTCTTCATTTGGTCTTCCATGTCCTTCTGGAATTGTTCGTATCTTTGGTCCATTGCTCTTGCCTTGCGACGAGTGTTGTAGTAATGTACGATAGGTTGATCCTCGTCGGTTTCCAGGGTAACTTCTGTCACGTTTTTAACCAATTAGGCTCCCTTTTGATGCAACTGGCGTGATATATGCGAATGGATGAAATGCAATGCAAATGCGTGAAATGAATACAAAAGGCGTCGATTCTCATTCAATTTCTTATAGAAAGCTTATTTAAGGAACAAAATCCTTTACATAAAATAGAGTCACATATGCGACCTAGCCCTTATGCCCCGAATTTTAACTTTCTCGAAGGGCTAGCTCTCGACCCCGGTCTGACTTTGATTCGTACATTATACTTAATACATCAGCTTAGACCGCTAAGGATTGTGGGTGTTTAGCTACTTCTCGTTCCTGTGTTGCAGCTCTGCCCCTGACATAATCCCTCTCTTTGACTTGATTCTGAGATCGTTGAATCCGGAACTCACTACCTTGCAATGTCATTTCGAGCTCTACCACCTTCCTTTTTAATTCTTCGATCTAGTTTAGGCTTGATTCTAACTTCGCCGTAGAGTCGCGTCTTCGGCCAAACGTCTTTTCTTGTTTTGTTAATCGAGCTTTCAGTGTCTCCTACTCCCTTTGACTCTCACTTGTAGTCTTCCTCAGAGTATCCCTTTGTGCTGGAACCTCTTGGATTCTGTGTTATATTGATGCGAGTAAAGTCCCCCAACTCCAATGTATATTCCTCGGCTAGACTATCCCTTTTTTCGAGTTGTATCTTCTCTTACCATACACACACGGACGCATTATCCTCTACTTTATCAAGGAATCCGTCCCCCATAACAAGCTTCTATCTTAGTAACTAAACGGAGATCGACACCTTTTTAATGTGAAAATGCAGGCAATGCAATCAAAACAAGAGAAAACATGTTAATGCAAGAGGGGATAAGCAAACACAAAAACGTTAGTGCAAGGGAAATAAGCAAACGTAAAACACCTATTGGGGTGACTACTAGGGGTTTAGCGTGGTTCTATCTAAGGTAGGCTCCTAAGTCTCTCTACATGTGGTTTGGTTCTAAAGTAAGGGTACCTGAACCAACGGATTCCTCGATCCTCACCCATTATAGGCTCATATAGACCGAGTTCGGTTCAGGGGAATACATTTCCCTATGGCTGCACGGAGATAAAAAATCTCACGAAGACATAGGTACGGATGTATCCCGAAAGTGATCCACTATCTTGCACGGAGGTAAAAACCTCACGAAAGAGTAGCTTCCCACTCCCACTTAAAGGTGTGACCGCAATGGTCATGCATGCAATGCCAAAGTATTTTACGAGACTCGACACTATAGCACAAGCAAATGCATCAAAGAGAAACTCGATCTTTCAAAACAATTTTCAAAATTTTCAATCAAAGGGACAAAAATCAATCAATTTACGGCCTGACTCTCAAGGTCCCCAGTGGAGTCGCCAAGCTGTCATAACCATTTTTGACAAAAACGGGAATCGAACTTGGGTTTTGAAAATGAGTAAAAAAGGGAGTCGCCACCGATCTTTATTTAGGTGTGATCGGATCACCCTTGTTTTAATAAAACATTTTGATTTACTAAAACAATGCTTTTTGGTCTACGAAATTTGAGAAAACTGGTTCGGGAGTCGGTTACGTGCGAGGAAGGATTAGCACCCTCGCAACGCCCAAAATTGGTACCAAATTGATTAATTAATGTCCCTATGTCGAAAGTTTGAGAATTTAGAAACGAATTTAGAAATTTGGGTCTTTTTGGAAATGTTTGAGTCTTTTTAGAGTATTGAGATTTCCTTGTTTTGAAGGGACCAAATATCACATCCAATACGTAGGACACGATAATTTCAATCCTCAAATCCAAGGTAGTCTCTTAATCACTAAGACTCATTTATTAAAATAACAAAAGGTTATTCGATTATTTGGTCAAGCAAGAGAACCGAGACTCAACACATAGGGCACGGTCTCTCGAATTTCCAAATGCGGAACATTGCCTCACTTTAGAAAAATTTAGTTTTTAGGGTGAAATTGATAAAAAACTATGTTTTAAAGAAACATTATTTGAGGAAAAAAAACGGAAATGGGGTCATGCGATGAATAATGATGATAATACAAAAAAATATATACAAAATGATAATATAAGTATAATAACGATAATAACAATATGCAATATATACAACATGTAAATATAAACGTGACAGTAATAATATATTAACAATAGTAGTTAATACGCTATATGTCCAAAATAATATAAATACCGTAACAACAATGAAGAAAACACATAATATGCACAATATACTGATAACAATAATAATAATAAAATAATAAAATAATAGTAATGCAGAAAATATAACAATAATAATGACAATATAATATAATAATAGTAAATACTATAATAACAATATAATAGTATGGTAATAATGATAATAATAATAATTATAATAATGCAAAAAAAAAAAATATGTACAAGATAATAATATAACTATAATAATAATAATAATATAGCAATAAAACAATAATAATGATACCAAAATAGAATAATAGTCATAATAATATGAAATATGGACAACATAATTAATATAGTAATAATAATAATACACAATGTAATATAATAGTAATAATAATAATTAATAATAATACGAAATAGTGGATATATATAGTTAATAATATAATAATAGTAATATATAATATAATAGTAATAATAATGATTAATAATAGTAACAATAAAATAATTAATGATAATTAAAAACTAAAGGAAGACCAAATTGAATAAAAAACTGATTTTGGGGTCGATTTGAAATAAAAGAAAAGGGGAGGGACTAATTTGTAAAGCGTGAAACGAATGGAGGGTCTAAAACGGCAATAAACCCCCCCACTGAAACGACGCGCAGAAAAGAGGACTAAATTGAAATAGCGCACGAATTCGGGGAACAAATTGAAGATCTAAGAAAGTAAAATTGGGTTTTACTTAAAACGCGGAACAAAAGGGAAAGGGCTTATCGCGCAAATATCCCTTTTAGGGGATATGCGCGGCTATCCATATGGTCAAACGGCGCCGTTTTGCCGAACACATAAACCCCCCCAAACTTCTGAACAAACCCTCCCCCTTTTCTAACCTAGAATTCTTTTTGAGAAAGTAAGGCAGATTCGGCTCTCTCTCTCTCTCGTCTTCTCCGGCGTTTGGGTTCCAGACCGATTGGCCTCCAATCGCCGTCTATCGCACCACCACGGTTTTGGTGACCAACGACGCGCAGGCAGGGGACCAAGCTCCGGTTTCGAGGCCCTGGATACTTCGATCTTCGGCACCTCTCCAGGAATGGGAAAGGGGACTTCGCGATCCCCCTCCAAGCCCCGACGGCCGGAGAGCACACACAACGACGGGTCTGCGCTGATTCGGTAAGTCCCCTCCCCCTTTTTCTTTGATTTAGAGACTAAAAATAAAAAGAAAGTGATAAATCAACCAAAAAAAACAGAAAAATCAACCTTTTATATTCTTTTGCTTTTCTTGATTTCTGATGGCGATTGGATTTCTATTTCGGTTCTTTTGAATTCCTTCCCCGAAAAAAAATATCCCCCTCCTTTTACAAATTCGTTCTCGGTTTTTTATAACCGATCTAAAGATCAATAAAAAATAATAAAATACACTTGTTTTCTCCTTGTGCTTGTCTTCTTGCAGATCGTGGGAAGCAAAGAGGAGTGGAGCGATGGTGCTGCGGAAGTGGAGGCCAACGACGCGCACTTGGTGACGGGGCCGACGCGCGAAAGTGGCGCGCGTGCTTCCACGCGCGCGGCGCTAGGTTTAGGGGAAGCTAGGGTTTCCCGGTTTAGTTTTGGTTTCTGTATTGGGCCATTGGGCCTTCGTTATTTTGGGCTTGGTTTTTGGTTTTGTAACTGGACTGTTGATAATTGGACTGTTAATGGTTTTTATTTTTATCTATTAATTTTGTCTATTTTTTTGTTTTTTTTCTGGCTTTTTATATGGGTATTGGGCCCCGGGTTAAAGACCCGGGCCAAAATTGGTGCTTACATCTAATACATTCGTGTCTGGAGGAATTATTCATTCAAGGTTAGAGATTGTGAATAGAGAAACGGCTGAAGACATGATGAGAACTTTGAACATCAATGCTGTGTCTGAAGAAAGTTCGAGAAAAGGAAACTTGGCGGGTATTCGCCCCTACAAGCCTGGAAGTGTTCTGGACAACTGGACTGCGGAAGAAATTCCTGTAGTTTTTAGGACTAAAACAGAGTAATGTTCAAAACACACTTGTTGTTTCAAGCCTAGGGAACAATGAGAATCTTTTGTGAAGTAGGCTCATGTTTAAGCATCTTTACTTTCAATAAAAGTGCATTTTCTTTTCATACCGTGCAGTTATTCTTTTGTTCCTTTTCTTTCCATTCATAATCATAACGCATAAATAAGTCAGTCTTAAATTCATTTTTATTGAATACTCTTTCATGCTTACCATAGGTCCCCAGATATCGATGTCATGAACAGCGCTGTTACGGACCTAGAATTTTCTGATGAGCAAGACATGTGCCCAGGAGAACCTCAGAACTTTACAGATGACAGAGATTGTAGTATATTCCCGGATCTGTTAAGGATGGTGGAGCAAGAAGAAAAGCTGATTCTGCCTCACAAAGAGACAATTGAGAATGTGACTCTGGAGGAAGGGAAAGAGGTGAAAATTGGAACCCTCATCACCAGGGAAACAAGGCAGGACCTCATCAGGCTTCTGTTAGAGTTCAAAGATGTCTTTGCCTGGTCGTACCAGGACATGCCTGGGTTGAGCCCTGATATTGCGGTACATCGTATCCCAATAAAGGAAGATTGCAAGCCGATTCAACAGAAGCTCCGAAGGATGAGACCCGGTGTCGCGGAAAGATAAGGGAAGAAGTCAAAAAGCAATTCGATGCAGGGTTTTTACGAGTGGTGAATTACTCAGAATGGGTAGCTAACGTTGTCCCTGTCCCTAAGAAGGATGGAAAAGTACGAATGTGCGTCGATTATAGGGACCTAAACAAGGCCAGCCCGAAAGACAACTTCCCACTGCCTCACATCGACACCTTGGTAGATAACACAGCGGGGTATTCATTTTTCTCTTTCATGGATGGTTTTTCGGGATACAATCAAATAAAGATGCATTCTGAAGATATGGTAAAGACCACCTTCATAACCTTTATGGGGTACCTTTTGTTACCAAGTGATGCCATTTGGGTTAAAGAATGCGGGGGCAACATATCAAAGGGCTATGGTAACCTTGTTTCACGACATGATGCACAAGGAGATTGAGGTCTACGTCGACGATATGATCGCAAAGTCTCGAACGGAAGGGGAGCATGTGCAAGTGTTGAGGAAACTATTCTTAAGGTTGAGGAAATTTCAGCTGAAACTCAATCCAGCTAAGTGTACTTTCGAGGCTCGATCAGGGAAGCTACTTGGTTTCGTGGTCAGCGAAAAAGGAATCGAAGTAGATCCGGATAAAGTCAAGGCCGTACAAAAGTTGCCTCCGCCGCGCACTCAAAAGGAAGTCCGAGGCTTTCTAGGAAGACTAAATTACATCGCTCGGTTCATCTCGCAATTGACTGAGAAGTGCGATCCCATATTTCGTCTTCTTAAGAAATACAATCCAGGCATTTGGGACGATGAATGTCAGAAGGCATTTGACAAGATTAAACAGTACTTGTCTAATACTCCAGTGCTAATGCCGTCCAGTCCTGACAGACCATTGATTCTGTATTTGACGGTATTCAATAATTCAATGGGATGTGTGCTAGGCCAACACGACAAGACAGGGAAGAAAGAGAGGGCGATATACTACCTCAGCAAGAAATTCACCGAGTGTGAAATGAGATACTCGCCAATTGAGAAATTGTGTTGTGCATTGATCTGGACAACTCGAAGGTTGAGGCAATACATGTTATACCATACGACTTGGTTAATCTCCAAACTAGACCCTCTCAAGTACATGATGGAGTCGACCGCTTTGAATGGAAGAATGGCCCGATGGCAAATTTTGCTCTCCGAGTTTGACATAGTCTACGTGAACCAGAAGGCTGTGAAGGGGAGTGCAATAGCTGATTTTCTAGCCAGCAGGGTGCTAGACGACTACGAACCCCTGAATTTTGATTTTTCTAATGAGGATCTGATGTTTGTAGCGACAATTGAAGGAAATATCTTAGAAGATCGTCCCTGGAAGTTGAATTTTGACGGAGCATCAAATGCCGTTGGTAATAGAGTTGGAGCAGTTTTGGTATCACCAAATGGAGAGCATTATCCGTTCACTTGCAAGTTGGACTTCGATTGTACGAACAATATGGCGGAATACGAATCATGCATCATGGGAATCCGAGCAGCCATAGACCGCAAGGTTAAGGTGCTAGAGGTATATGGAGACTCTGCGCTGGTGATATATCAGCTCAAAGGAGAATAGGAAACAAGAGATCCCAAATTGATCAGCTACCGGAAGTTAGTTTTAGAACTAATTGAGGAGTTTGATGATATCACATTCTTTTACCTCCCGCGTGATGAAAACCAGATGGCTGACGCCTTGGCCACCCTAGCTTCTATGATCAGAATGAATGAGCAGGAGGGTATGAAGCCCATCCAAATGAGTATTTGCGAGGCTCCGGCTCATTGTTTCAATATTGACGAAGAGGAGGAGAGAGATGATCATCCTTGGTACCATGATATTCTGCAATATGTGAAGAGCCGTGAATATCCCGATCAAGCGACTGAAAATGATAAGAGAACATTGAGAAGACTTGCCAGTGACTATGTCCTAGATGGAGAGATCCTGTATAAAAAGAGGAGGGATCAAGTGTTGCTAAGATGTGTTGATGCTGTTGAAGCTAGAAAAATCCTGGAAGAAGTCCATGAGGGTGTCTGCGGAACACATGCCAATGGGTTTACAATGGCCAGGCAGATCATGAGATTCGGGTATTATTGGTCCACAATGGAAGGGGATTGCATCCATTATGCTAAAAAATGCCACAAGTGTCAGATTTATGGAGACAAGATCCATGTGCCTCCTTCACCCCTTCATGTTATGACTTCTCCATGGCCTTTCTCAATGTGGGGCATGGACGTCATTGGGCCGATCTCACCGAAAGTTTCTAATGGACATCGTTTCATTTTCGTGGTCATTGACTACTTCACCAAATGGGTAGAGGCAGCTTCATACGCAAATGTCACGAAAACGGCAGTTAGCAAGTTTTTGAAGAAAGAAATCATATGTCGCTACGGTATGCCGGAAAGGATCGTGTCTAACAATGCACCAAACTTGAACAACAGCGCAATAGCGGAAGTTTGCAGTCAGTTCAACATTAAGCACCATAACTCGTCACCTTATCGCCCGAAAATGAATGAAGCAGTTGAGGCAGCTAATAAAAATATCAAGAAAATTGTGAGGAAAATGGCTGAGACTTATAAGGATTGGCATGAAAAGTTACCGCTTGCCCTCTACGCCTATCGAACATCAGTTAGAACCTCTACCGGGGCAACTCCTTTTTCGTTGGTTTATGGGATGGAGGCAGTTTTGCCTATTGAAGTTGAAATCCCTTCACTCCGGGTTTTGTCAGAGCTGAAGCTAGACGAAGCAGAATGGGTTCAATCTCGATATAATCAACTAAATCTAATTGAGGAAAAGAGGCTGAGAGCCATTCGCCATGGTCAATTGTACCAGAAGCGGATGATGCGGGCTTACAATAAGAAAGTCCGCCCAGAGTATTCCATGAAGAAGATTTGGTGTTGAAACAAATCCTCCCTATGCAAAAGGATTTCAGGGGAAAGTGGATGCCTAATTGGGAAGGACCTTATGTTGTAAAGAAGGCCTTTTCTGGAGGAGCTTTAATACTAGCCGAGATGGACGGCAAAAGTCTGCCAAATCCAATTAATGCAGACTCAGTCAAAAAGTACTTCGCATGAAAATGGGCCAAGGCGAAAACCCGCAAAGGGCGTCTTGAGTTCAAAAAAAAAAAGGAGAGGCCAAGGCGAAAACCCGTAAAGGGCGCTTTGAGACCAAAGGGGCTTTGAGTCGAAAACCCGAAAAGGGCGACTCAGATTATGACCAACTCGTGATGGGGCACACAGTAGTTTCGCCAAGCCGGAATTAACAGTGAAGAGGTATGTTACATTTTGGGGCATCGACAGAGTACTACGGTTCTCCTAGACACATGTTGAGCTCAGAATGGTCTTCAAGAAGTACGTACAGAGAAGCTCGGGCTATGATATCTGGGGCATCAATTCCACTCTTACTCATTTTGTACTTTAGCAAAATTTACTGCCTTTGTTCAATTCATTTTTCACGGGTTTTTGTCCTGAATAAATTCCAATTTCATTCATCTCTTCAATCCTTTTCCAAGTATTTCATATTGAAGTAATGATTACTGAACTATAATGCTTTCACAAAAGAAGTTTTAAGCATTATTCTGAAAGACTCTAAATAATACAAGAATATAAAACAGGACAGTTATTTAGAACTAACCAGGCTTAAAGGGTTCGGAGCACTTGAGATAAGGGTCTAAGCAGTGATGACATCTTCAGATTCTCTATTAGAAGTATCAGTTGAGCACACATCAAGGAGCACCTTAATAAATAGCAAGCAATGATAGCCCAAGGGTTAAAGATGGATTATTCTCATGACATTTTGCATCCATTCATAACATTCATAATACATATAGTTAGGAGCATTTTTTTTCATGACATCCTAATCATTTGACATAAGCATAGACCCCATGAAATCAATTCTACAGGTAGGTTCCTCAGAGGACAATGTAACAAAATTAATGGGAGTTACAGAGGAATGTAGATCTTATCTCCACTGAGCAGGAGTGGAGCAGATCGAAGAGGCAGATCTTATCTTCACTGAGCAGGAGTGGAGTAGATCGAAGACAACAGATCTTATCTCTACTGAGCAGGAGTAAAGCAGATCAGAAGACTGAAGCCTTCCCTCCACTGAGCAGGAGTGGAGCAGGCTAAAGATAACAAATCTTATCTCCACTGAGTAGGAGTGGAGCAGATCGAAGACAACAGATCTTATCTCTACTGAGCAGGAGTAGAGCAGCTCGAAAGACTGAAGCCCTATCTCTACTGAGCAGGAGTAGAGCAGGTCGAAGATAGCAGATCCTATCTCCACTGAGCAGGAGTGGAACGGATCGAAGACGACGAATCTTATCTTCATGTATCGACAATGGAGCAGATTCAAACCTCTAGCCTAATCCCCTAAGCAATTGGGTAGCAGGCTAAAAATAGCAGATCTTATCTCCACTGAGCAGGAGTGGGGCAGATCAAAGATAATGAGCCTTATCTCCACTGAGCAGGAGTGGAGCAGGCCAAAGATACAGATCTTATCTCTATTGAGCAGGAGTAGAGCAGATCGAAATCAGCAGATCTTATCTCCACTGAGCAGGAGTGGAGCAGATCGAAGTGCATAGCCTTATCTCCACTGAGCAGGAGTGGAGCAGGCTGAAAATACAGATCTTATCTCCACTGAGCAGGAGTGGAGCAGATCGAGGATGGCATATCCTATCTCCACTGAGCAAGAGTGGAGCGGATCAGAAATTGCAGCTCTTATCCCGACTGAGCAGGAGTGGGACAGATAAAAAATGGTGGATCTTATCTCCACTGAGCAAGTGTGGAGCAGATCGAGGATAGCATATCTTATCTCCACTAAACATGAGTGGAGCGGATCGAAGATAATGGGTCTTATCTCCATGTATCGGCAATAGAGTAGACTGAAGATCAGAGCCTTATCTCCACTGAGCAGGAGTGGAACAGGCTGAAAGCAAGCAGATCTTATCTCCACTGAGCAGTAGTGGAGCAGATTGAAATGAAGCTCTTGTGCCCCTGAAGATGCAGTGGTTTAAAGCAAGGCTACTTGGAGAAAGGAGGCATCAAGAAATCAATACTCAACAAAGATAGGGCAAAATTGGGCCTTTTAAAGTCTTTGCTCCACTTTCGTTACACGACAATGAGCAAAGAGGGGCAGCTGTAAGGCCCAATTTCAAGACCGGGGCCCAAATCAAAAGACCAAAAAAATTGTCTAAAAATCAAAACCCAGCTAGCCCAAAACAGAAAACAACAAAGAAGCAAATAGAAACCCAGGCAGGAGCCCCGTGCCGCACGCCCTTCGCCAGCAAGGCCGATTCTCTCGCGTGCCACACGCACTACCCAGCGACGTGCGCGGCTCCATCACTCCACGTCAGAGACATGAGCCACCACGCACCTACAAACGGGCAAATGTATAGTTGTAAAACAGGCTATAAAAAGCCAAATCAAAGTTGTAAACGAGGGATTGTTTTTTTTTGGAATAGAAAAGCAATAAACGCAAATTTTACATACACAAAATACGAGTAAACAGAAAGTAGGATTCTACACATAGATTGAAACCGAGAGACAGAGAAGAAATAAGGTGATTACGGTGTTTTGAGATTTTTGATTTTCAAGTTTTCGTTTAGTTTTTCTCTTCTCTTCAGCCTTGCATACGAAAATAGAAAAGAGGGTGCAAAAACCCCTTCCCATTTTTCAAGTTGATCTCGTTAGTTTTCAAGAAAAATAAACAAAGTTTTTTTTAAAAAAAAGGGGAGAAGGCTTGAGGATCTCACCGGGTTCCCTCCGGCCGCCGTAATCGTGTGCGTGAGGGGGGGAGTTCGTTGCAAAAAAGGGTTCAAACCCTAGAAGACAAAAAAAAGGGAAATCAATTTTGTTTTGTTTTGATTTGAGAAAGAAGGCAGAATGCCTTTTAATTTTTTCTTCTTTGTGGGGGTTTTGAAATAGCGAATTAAATGGTTTCGTTGGGAGGAGTGAATGCCATGCTTTTAAAGGGAAATTTGTACAATTAGCCCTCCCTATTTGCGTCGATGTTTTAATTTCTCCCATCTCATCTTTTTATTTAGTTTTGCCCCTGAGTTTTATACTCCATGGCAATTTGGTCCCTACCTGGGTGTACCGTTTTAGAGAGTGGGATTAATTTCTGCTTTGGTCCCTCTCTGTTGCGCACGCATTACAATTGGGCCCATTTACCTTCTTGTATTTTAAATTCGGCCCAGAATTTTCGATTTTGATTCAATTTAATCCTTTTTCACTATCCTGCCCTTTCTACTACTAAAATTAAATTTTTTTTCCCATTATTCTTATATGTATATTATTATTATAATTATGCTCCTTCGATTATGTTTATTATTATTTATATATATTTTGTTTACTTTAATTTTCCTTTTATTATCATACTATTATTATTATTATTATTATTATTATTATAATATTTATGATTATCACTACTACTATTACTTTTAGCCTTAATCTTTCTATTATGTATATTATTATTAGTTCTCTATTATATTCACTGTTATTATATATTATTGTTTGTTTAAATCATTTTATTATACAGTATTCTTTTTATACCCCTTATTTTTATTATTATTATCAAACACGTTTAGTTTCTTTTATAACTACTATTTTATTAATGCTATTATTTTATTATTTTATTATTATTCTCATTTTTATTTCTTGTTCACTATTATTAGTCTATCATTATTTTGGTATTGTTACCATTTAGTTTTTAAAACTTTTTTTCCCCTATTGTTATTATATTCCTATGTGTTATTATTGTACTATACATCTTATCCTACCTTATGTTTCTTATATTTATTATACTACTCTATTACCATTTTTTACCACTATTATTTTACTACGATCACCACTTTCTTATACATGTTATTACCATTATAATTATACATTTTATGTTTTTTGTTTTTATTATTATTATCATCTTTTTATTTGTCATTTGCATTAGTATTAATACCGTCGTTTATCTTGTTTTTCTCCCCTTTACCACGTTTTTTCAAAGACTCGTAAAAAGTTTTTAAACAAGGCAATGTTTCATGTTTTAGAAACTCAAGGAATCGTGCCCTAACGTGCTGGGTTGTGTTTTCTGCTTGGCCAAATCATAAATATCCTTTAAAATTGTGTCAATTTTTTTAAACAAGGCAATGTTACATGTTTTGGAAATTCAAGGAATCGTGCCCTAACGTGCTGGGTTGTGGTTCCTGTTTGGCCAGATTATTAAATATCCTTTAAAAATTGTGTCTGTTCCTTAAAATTAAAAGCAAGGCAATATTTCATGTTTGGAAATTTGAAGGATCGTGCCCTAACGTGCTGGGTGTCGGGTATTCCATTTGGCCAAGTGATGAAATACCCTTTTTAAAATGACAGTGCATGAATCTTGGAAATCATTAAATGATCTTGGTTTCGAAGGTCTGAAACATCGTATCCTAACGTGCTGGACGTGATATTTCATCCTTCCGGAACAAGGGAATTTCGATATCCAAATTCGAATTACCCAAACATTTTCTAAATAATCCCCATTTTAAAATCTTTTTCAATTTTCAATATTAAGACATTAATCAATCAATAAGGTACCAATTTTGGGCGTTGCGAGGGTGCTAATCCTTCCTCGTGCGTAACCGACTCCCGAGCTCGTTTTCTAAAAATTCGTAGACCAAAATGTTTTCAAAAGTGGCCCAATCACACTTAAAAAAAAGATTGGTGGCGACTCCGTTTTTCTTTTTAACGTCGGCCCGTTTTCTAAACAAAAAAATGGTTTCGACAATCTTCTTTTTGGACTTAAAGAAATAGACCAATGTTATTTCATTTAACTCAGAAGTTAAAGATTTCCTTAAAATATTGCAAGACACTAAAATAATTATAAATTATAAATTTAATTCATATAATACATTAATCGCAAAAAGATTGAACTACTTAAAAATAAAATTAGATTAAAATATAGCTTTTTATATTTATTTTTTTTACATTTGAAATTTTACCATTGTTTTCATTTTCAAAAATTTAGTAACTTGTGAAATTTTTTTCACTTTTCCCACATTTATTTTAGCTTTATAAAAATAAGTTACAATATTACTGTTGCCAATTTACTGTTACAATAACTTAAATTTTACCGCGAAGGGCTGGACAAAAATAAATGGCGAATATATATTGTCGTGCAACAACCAGACGGCACCTTTCTACACTCAGCCAAAACATTACAAAAAAGCGACATAGCAAAGGAGCGGACAACGGTAGCTAGCTCATAAAAGCGAAACCTTCCTTGTCTTGCGAGTTATGAGTAAAAATTTTACGTTTTACAAAAAAAAAAAAAAAAAACGAATGAACTCTTCATTCTCATTGATAATTAAACCCACCCCCTGAACCTGTAATTCTCTCATCCGATGGATTTCATCTCTCTTTTCGTTCCTTTTTTCTTTCTCAAACTCTTTATTAAATTAAAGTATCCAAATTCTTTGATCATGAGACATTTCCTCCAAGCAACCCTCCACCACCATCGCCATCTTTTTTATCCCCATTGATCATTTTTTGGCCTTCTCTAGATTCTATGTTCTGTTTCTTTTTTATGAGCCAACGATTTTCCAGTTGCGAAGAAAATTTTTCTTACCCAATGCCGGGTCAAGTTTCCGTTAAAACTCCACCAAATGCGGGTTCACGTAGCCGGAACAAAAATGGAAGCGGCTCCAAGCGATCCCCATGTCCATCACCTTCGGTTTCACGACCAAAGCCAACGAAAAGGACCCCAGATAAAACCCACATTGATGAATCCTCCCTCGACAATCCGGATCTGGTCCGTTTCTCCTCAAGCTCGCCCGAGACTCCATTGCTTCCGCTGATAACCCGAATAAGGCTGTGATTACGCCATCCGAGCCACGAAATCGTTCGAGAGGTGTTCGGGTCCGGGTTTGGAGCTGGCTATGAGCTTGCACGTTCTGGCGGCGATTTATAGTAGCTTGGGGAGGTTTGAGGAAGCGGTTCCGGTTTTGGAGCAGTCCATCGAGGTGCCGCTTCTCGGAAATGGGTCGGATCATGCTCTGGCGAAGTTTTCTGGCTGTATGCAGTTAGGGGATACGTATTCCATGATGGGTCAATTGGACCGGTCTATTAACTCTTATGAGTCCGGCTGAAGGATCCAGATTGAAGCTCTCGGGGATTCGGATCCTAGGACATGTAGGTAAGGTAACTAACCTTCCATTATTTACTGATTTTACAATTTAGTTGGCGAGTTGGGTGCATGTTCTCTTTGGAGGTTGGAAATTCTAAGAATCCAAGCGCCATGTTTGAAACCTTCTTAATACGCTCACTGCAGCTAGCAGACTGGCTTCTGCTTTTGATGTATGGTGTTGTGTTGTGGTTAGTTAATTATTGTCATTAGTTTTGCTGAAATTCTTGTTAATTGGTTAAGTTGCTATTTTTTGTTGCTGACTAAGTTCGAGGTGTAACTTGAGCCTTAAAACGCTTTGCTCTTCATGATAGAAACTAGGAATAAAACTGCTTACTGGTGATCTATAAGGCCATTGCTGCAACAGAGAAATAAAAATTGTTGTTTGATGACGATTATAATTAACTAGTGTTTTAAAGATTTGCTTGCAGGCAGGACATGGTTTCTTGTGAACCAGATTATAGGTTCCACCTGATTGCTAGAGCCTTACCACATAGTATTTCTGAAGGATACTCCAAAAATAACTGGTTCCTGGTCTGCCTTTGTTGTTACCAAACTGGGTGCAGAGGGTTATCTTATAATGTTGTCTTCTGTACACTGCATATTGGTTAATAGCTTAATGCTAATTCACTTGGTGAAAACAATAAAGCTATACACAGAGCAACTAAGCAACCCGGGGGAAATATATATACTAGATTGAGCAATTTGCTTTCTTGAAACTGTTACATTAATCAGCATAAGTGCATTCTCAACTGAGTGAAACTGTCAGGTATTTAGCTGAGGCCCATGTTCAAGTGGTGCAATTTGACGAGGCAGTAAGTCCTGCTAGAAGGCCCTCGAAATCCACAAAGAGCACAGTGCACCAGGACCCCTTGAAGAAGCAGCTGATCACCAGCTTATGGCTCTTGTGTGTGAAGCAAAGGGAGACTATGAATCTGCCGTTGAGCACCTTGTCCGTGCTAGCATGTCAATGATTGCTAATGGTCAAGAAAATGAGGGGGCTAATATTGATGTTAGCATCGGCAACATTTATTTGTCCCTTTGCAGATTTGATGAGGCAATCTTTGCCTATCAGAAGGCACTTAACAGTGTTTAAGTCCACAAAAGGCGAAAGTCACCCTTCTTTGGCATCAGTCTTCATTCGTCTTGCTGATCTCTACAACAAGACAGGCAATTTAAGGGAATCCAAATTCTATTCCGAGAATGCCTTTAGGATATATTCTAAACAGGTTCCTGGAACTACACCAGAGGAGATTGCCGGTGGATTGACTGAAGTATCAGCCATTTATGAAGCTTTGAATTAGGCTGAAGAGGCTCTGAAGCTCCTTGAGATGGCGATGAAGTTACTGGAGGACACCCATGGCAACATAAGCACCATTGCCAGAATTGAAGCACAGATGGGTCGGATGTTTTACCTGGTTGGGAGGTATGGGGAAGTTCGAAGCTCTTTCGAGAGTGCTATGGCAAAGCTCCATGCTAGTGGGGAGAGTAAATCTGCTTTTTTTTTTGGAATTGTATTGAACCAGATGGGACTAGCAAATGTGCAACTGTACAGAATAGATGAGGCCATTGGGTGATTTGAAGAGGCAAGCAAGATATTGGAACTAGAATGTGGCTCATGTCACTTAGAGACTCTTGGAGTTTATAGCAACCTTGCTGCAACCTATGATGACATGTGAAGGTTAGCATTGCTCTACATTCATTCATGTTAAAATAACCATGTTATCCCTGTATTTTGTTTAACTGCTCTGGTTACCTGTTTTAACCATTCGTTGCAGGGGCAGATTGTCTAAGAAAAGCATTTTCATTTTTATTCACAATAACCATCTCATATTAGATAACATCATATCTAGATCTACCAGCCAGGGTACCTTACTGTCTTGTCAAAATCACTTTTAGATGCGCATCAGTTATCTTTGTTGAAATCATGATGATGAGGCTGATCCCCTATTTATGACAATACTGGTTTATGGTTTTTAAGGATGATTTTACTAGTCTTATTAAAACCATTTACAAATTGCTCATTTGCACGACACAGCAAAAAAGGGTCCCGGTATTACATCTTGAACTCTTTATGTATAGTTGAACACTTGAACTGCATCTTTAAGTTTTCCGGAATCTGTCATTGCTATGCTATTGAGATATTGAAGTACATCCTTAAGATTAGAGAAGAAAAGCCTGGAATGGAAAATCCCAATGTTGATGATAAAAAGATAAGCCTGGCTGCGATACGGAACAGAAAAGGAAAATCACTTGAGAATCTTCTTAACGCCAACTCCTATAGAACCAAGATGAAGAGTACAAAGAAGTGGTCCATGTTTGATATTAGATCTTGACTGAATCATGACACTTGGTATCTACGCTTCTTTTATATATTTAACGTAGAAAATAAGCTAAATATCAAGGATCTATACTTTGTGGGAGCCTTCATGCCCCTCGATACATATAGTCCTTAAGTTTTTCTCTTTTTTCTTAAAGCCAATTTTATTGTTGATTTGGACTGGATAGGAAATGAATGAGTAGTAGTTTTCCACCAATGAAAATGCTTAGAAGCTTATCTAATTTTAATTGAATCTTTCATCCAAGTGTTAGTGCCATTGGATGAGATATTTTTTTTAGACAATTATCAGTTGTCTATTCTTATGACATTGAAACAACAAATATGAACATGTAAGCTAGTCGTTTAGGGTCAAAATAGCATATCTATCCTAATCTGATAAAAACTACTGTCGTACATGGTATTTAAAAGAAAATATAATTTCGTGCACGCAAGTGTTACAGGTTTGGAGATCATTAGATACACGCATACCTTATCCCACGTCCGCCATTTCCAAAGAAGCTGTTTCTAGTAAAGCCCCGAGTCCGAGACCAGACAAATGTAGGGAAGAGTCGCAACTCTCCACTGGATCTGCATTGGATTTGCCTGTGAAGTCGTGGGCTCAAAAAGGAAAAAGTTAATAATAATAAAAGAATGATGTTGATACTTGCGGAAGCAGCCAATGAAATTGGTTTTAGGTAGAAGATTTTCCACGCGAGAGCCCTCTAACCTTAACAGCCAATGGGTATTTAAATTTTAAAGAATGTATTGTAGTAGTAGCAGGCCTCTAGCCTCTGAATAGCTCGGGAGGAAGACAGTGCAGCTTAAGATTAAGATGCCAGTGGTTGGCCAACCGGTCAAATAAACAAGGCAGGTAACGCCAAAGTGTTGGTGATCCGTACTTGGACTCCAAGCATAAAATGCCAAAACTCACCAACAGATCGAAAGCTTCTTAACTTCTTAACGATGCTACTCTGGCAATACTGATTGCACCTCAAAGCACTATATATATATATATATATATATATATATATATGCATGTCAGCAAAAGGAAAAAAAACACGTGGGCGTTCAATATAATAATTCTATATAGAATCAAATTCTGCATTAACAATGATGACACTTGTCATTAAATATGAAAAACAACACGTTTTTGGTTGATCAAGTACCGTTTTTAGTCCAAATTATCCTTATCTTTTTCCTTGAAAGTCAACAGTATGCAAGTGGCTACAAAAGCCTTTCATATTTTCTCAAATCCTATAACGAAAAACAATAGTGAGTTTGGTGCTAAAATTAATTTTGGTAATAGTTATCAAATTTTAATATTATTTAACATATTATTTTAATTTATTTATTTGGGTGAAATATAAAATTTTATTATTTGATATTTTATTTGATGAAATGTAAGATTATTTAAAAATTTATTTTACTAAACCGTCCTCATATGTTTTTCTTTTTTATTCTTTACTATGCAATATCGAAGTTTAAAATATTTATTTTAATAATAAATAGATGCATTTCTCCAGTAAATTAATTTATATCTCCTTTCTTAAATAAAAAATTGAAATTGTGGACAATCAATAAACAATAAAGGCTTCTCTTTTAATGGAAGTGATAAAAAATGCAATTTTATTGTACTAAAATATGTTATTTGTTATGATTTTGGGGGTAAATATGATTAAAATTATTTTTTTAAAATGGTAAATATGTTATAAATGTAACATTTCAACCGACAAAATGTGTTCTAATCGACAAAATGCTAATTGTCCACAACTAATAATAAATATATATGATTAAAATATTACTCGAAGAATAAATAAAAAAAGTGAAAATTTTAATTCATTAATTATTTCATTCTCATTTAAATAAATGAATCAAAAATGTTATAAAATGTGGATAAATTTATTTAAAAAAATTATATTACTTGGTAATGAAAATTATCTATTATAGTTAAGAATCTAAATTTATTTATTCAAAGATAATCTTCAAAATACAAATAAAAAAATATATTGGGAAATCTTACATTACTCTCTGATTACGAGATTACTTACATCAAAAGCTTATTTAGAATTAGGAGGGAATACACAAGGCTCGTAAGTCGCAAGTCATAAGTTGGAATGAGATATCCTGTCAGATAATGACTAAAGTGTAAAGAGCGACAAAACTATAGTTTGTTTCGTGATAAATCCCAACAACAAGGATGTTGTTAGGTCCACTGTCTAACAGTGAGTTCCACATTTTTCAACAATGCCACCATCGTGATCCTGTCTTCAAGTGGCCGCCTCACCAACTTCCCAGCACTAACCTTTGAAATTTTACTCCCTACAAACAAACAAAGCAGTGCCCTATCCCCCTTCTTGACTTCCCTACACCACCTTCTTTCTCCCTTATATACATACACATTGCTTCATCCCATGTAATAGTCCTCGAAAAATGGGTGTAGAATCTCTAATTGTTACAAGACCCAGGACCCATCAACCATGTGCCGCTTGTAGGATGCTACGCAGGAGATGCGACAGTAATTGCATTCTGGCCCCCTATTTCCCATGTGATGAGATGGACAAGTTTGCCAAGGTGCACAAGGTTTTTGGTGCCAGCAACGTAATCAAAATGATTCAGGTTGGTACTTGGTAATAATAAGTTCAATCTCTTGTCCTTGTTTGTTTTGTAAATCTGTGGTATTTTGGTTTATGAGTTTTCTGCAATAATATTTACCAGATGGTGGAGGAAACAAACAGGGAGGATGCTGTGAAAGCACTGGTCTATGAAGCAACAGCCAGGATGAGAGACCCTGTTTATGGCAGCACTGGAGCTATTTGCCAACTGCAGAAGATGGTGCAAGAACTCAAGATGCAGCTTGAATCAACAAAAGCTCGAGTGTTGGAGCTGCAACAGCAAAAAGATCAGCTTTGGAGTGTTCTTATGAATGTTAATCATCTTGATCTTCTTTCCCCCATTAATGGTGGTGACAACTTTTGTTTAGGTTACGATGATTCTATAACTTATGATCCAGATAAGTTCCCTGTAGAAGGTGACTGGATCTTTTAAAGCATAAAAAAACACTAAAGATTTCGGTATATCCAAGGTATCACCTTCAGTATAAGCTTATGAAGTGTATAATTTTAATGGTATACATATATATATAAACACACAAAGAGAAATTTAAGTTGAGAAGAACTTCTTACCATCACTCCTATCGTGTCATCGATTTCACAAGCTTTGCTGTTTATTTTGCTGGTGGTCTTCATTCTTCTAAGCTCTATTTTTAACAAAAATTTCATTATAATCAATGGTGATGAAGAAAAAAAAAGGAACTTGATAAGAAATTAACACACTTCCCTAAGATGATTCTAACGAACCCCAGAGTCAAAAAGCCTTTTTTATTGGCTTCCAAACTGGAGTTTTGTCGTAGGTACCGTCTACTGATGTTGATGCATGTTGAAAAGTTAAAAAGGAGACACTGTAACTGGAAAAACCCACGAGAGGCACATGGCTTTCGGTCACTTTCTAAATTTGGAAAAAGAGTAAGGAAGGCTACAAAAGAAGCCTTGTCCAAATTCATGGCCCATATCCCCGTTTAGTATCTGGTTGACTTGGACCACCTCCAAGCCTTGTTTGTAATACTGCGGTTGTTTTTGCTTCTCAAAAAAGTTTAATCTTGCTCAATTATTTCTTTCATGTTTTCCTTTACTCAAAATAATGTTTCAATTATGTCTTTTAATATTGGAAAATCAATGGTATCTAAAATATAAATTACAAAAATAAATTATCTTCATGTAAATTTGTTACATGTGCTACACTTAAATGGGTTGCTCCGTCCAATTAAAGTTTCACCGTTCCGTCGTTAGTGTCCGTCAAATGATAGGCAACGCTAAATATGATAGTTCATCGAGGTCTTGGTAAGGCCAAATCCAACCACCCTCACAAAACTGCAATCACGAATGATGAACACACCCTGTCACTCTATTACATCAAATTTAGTAATCCATCTAACAAGTAACGTCGTACATTGAATACCAAGCTTATCGATCCAAGAAAGACATGTGATCTACAAAATTCCTCGTATTAAAAAGGGACACTAATCAATCGTCCACTCCATCTCTCTCGACTCAACTCTCTCCAAACGCTCTCTTTCTCCCTGTCTTCACTTTTCTTGGTCACTTATGGCTCTTAGCCTTCTAAATGAACCACCTCTAACCTTCAAATAGAGCTGTACATGGGTCGGGTTACCCGGCCCGGCCCAAAGGTCCGTCCGAAAAATGGGAGGGTTTGGGTAAAAATATAGGCCCGAAAAATGGGCTTGGGCAAAAAATAAGGCCCGTTTAAAAAAGGGTCGGGCCTCGAGTATAATTTTTTTTGCCCAGGCCCGAAATATTTTAGTATTTTTATTTCTTTTATTAATAAAATTTTAACTTTAATAATTTATTTTAGTAATTTTTTTGTTGGTGATGTTGTTTTTCTGCTGTTTAGTGCTATTTTTATGCTGTTTTTGGCATTGTTTTATTGCTGTTAGTTACTGTTTGACGCTGTTTGATGCTGTTTTGATGCTGTTTTGGGGTTGTTTTGATGTTGTTTTATTGTTCTTTTATGGTATTTTATTGTTCTGTTGTCGTATTTAATATTATTTCGATATTGTAGAACTTTTGTTTTATTATTATTTTGGTTATTATTTTAGTTCAATCAAGTTGTTTCAATTTTAATATAATTACTTTTTACTGTTCTGTTGTCATTTTTAATATTATTTCGATATAATCTTTGAGATCCTATAATATATTGATTGAATATTAAGACTTAAAAAAAAAAAACTCTTTACTACTTTTTATATATTAATCATTAATGTTTAAGTTCAACTCTCCGTATCTCAAGTTTCCAAGTGACAAACATGTGTTTTAAGTTGCTTGCAAAAGTTGGAATGTTACTTGATTTTGTTACCAAATTAGGAACATGTGTTTATTTTATTCCATATTTAATTTCTTTAAAACTGAATTTTGAGAATATGAAAAATTATTAATAAATTAAGTTAAACAAATTAAGCATCTATTTTCGTAAAGTAGAAAATTAAATGGTAGAATAGTATCATTATGAGATTCAAAGTAGAAAATAAGCATCTATTTTCTTTAAATGTATTTGATTCATTATTTTTTAAATTTTATTTAATAAAATAAAAATAATAATACGGGCCGGGCTGGGCTCAGGTTTACCAATTCCATGTCGGGCCGGGCTTGGATAATTTTTTCAGGCCCATATTTCGGGCCGGGCTGGGCCCGGACTTACAAAACGGGCCTAGATTTTTAGTTGGGCCCGGCCCGGCCCGGCCTATGTACACCTCTACCTTCAAACCACATTCTTGTATCAACAAAATTAAATTGTAATTATAATATACAGTCATCCCTCTCTATAACAACTACCCGTTATAACAATTAAATTTTTAGAAGAATCGATTTTTTATGTTTTATTTTAACACTCTATAACTGCTTTTCACCTATAACAATAACATACATAGTTATGAAGTACTTTTTTTATTAAATTAGTTCTACATAACAATGTATGATCCCAAATTTCAAGTAAAATTATAATTATTTCATATAAGCAAGCCTATTAATATCATTTATTAAATGAAAACGATCTTAATTAAAATATTATTTCAATAAAATGATTAATTTCACGTGAAAAATATATTAATCATATTTTATTAACTGAAAATAATCTTCAATGAGTGGAATTAAAGATATCAATTTAAGAAACTATTAAGCTCCTTAATTAAATCCCTAAACTAGCTATCGAGGCTATATCAATAAGGTCCTTCCATTATTAAAATAGTTAAATTAATCATTAAATGAGATGTCAAATCTTATGTGGCATAATTAAAATGAATTTTTTTTAAAGAAAAATGAATATTTAAATATGGTTATTATAAGCCGATTAAGTCTTAACTCGACTGGCATGGACATTGTTGTCGATGCAAGAGGACGTAGGTTCGAGTGCGCTGAAGCGCATTATCCTCTTATTTATGAGTTGGGGAAAGGCTATGGGTAATTCTAAACATTTTGTCAATAAGAGCATATATCATCAAAACATATAATGAGATAATAAAAAAAGATGTAAAAATCCTAGTTTAGAGGTTTTTGAAGCTTTTACAAAAGCTTTGTCATTCACTATCTCTTTTTTTTTAATTTAATTTTAAATTTTAATGTTTAAAAATTATTTGATAACGTTCTACTTTTTTTCTAAGTTTTCGTTTTAAATTATGCCACACATGATTTGATATGTCATTTAATGATTAAATTAACCGTTTTAATAATGGGACATGATTGTTATAATATTGATAGTTTGAGGATGTAATTAAAATATTTTGAAATTTGATAACCAATTTAAAAAAATCATAATTTAGGAATGTCTAATACAATTAACTCTTATAATAATATAAGTTATTCTAGGATGTTGTAACAAATTCGAGTATGCAAATGAAGACAGACAACTATCTACACGTATATTTACTAGTCCAGTAATCTAATTTTGTTTTTCTTTTTGTCTCTTCAACATTACAAAATATATATATATATATATATATATATATATATTTTAGTTTTTCATTTAATTTTTCACTTTTTTTAGCCTTTAAGTTTACGTTTTTGTCAAGTTTGTATCAACCTGTTTTTCAGTGGTGTCAGAAACAGTGATTTCGGAACCCCATTTCCGATAGTTGATAATACTTACGAGGTTAGTATAAAGGTTAATTATAGTTTGGTCCCTTAATTTTGTCAAATGGATAGTTAATTAAGATATAATGACTAAATTATAAAAGTGGTAAAAATTAATCACTATGAAATTTTAATTAACTAAAGGACCAATTGAGTAATTAGACCACTATATTATGACCAAACGGTGGTGGATGTTCGGTGTAATCCACTAAATGTGTTAATTTAGATTAAAATTAGTTAATTATATTTAATTAGGTTAATTATAACTAATTAATAAACTGATTAAGTATATAAGTTAAAATAAAACGAAAAACAATACATTTTTGGCTCACCTTCATCTTCTCCAAGAAACCAAAATAAAAGAATAGGGTTTGAGCGCTTTAAACTTTCGACTTATGTTTAATTCAATCAATTTCTTGTAATTTTTATATTTTTTTTTAGGTCTTCAAAGCTTGATTTAACTAGTTCTTGTACCAATTTGTAAAATTGTTGAAGTTTTCAAAAGATTTCATTGTTGATTTCTTGAATTTTTTGGTACTAAATTTTTAAATTTTAAGTTTAGGAATGAAAATGACTAATTTGTAAAGTTTAATTGCTAGCTTTTTAACATAAAGACTAAAGTGCATAAATTCCAAAATTGGTGTAATATTTTCATAATTATAGTTAATAGATGGTTATAGAATGATGTAATTGAGATCAGTTTCGAAATCGAAACTCAAATTTAAAAGTTATGGCAATTTCGGTTTTAAAGACTAAATTCAATAAAATGTAAAATTTTAGGGGCACTCCAATAATGAAATTGAATTGATACATGCATAAAATAGGACGATATAAGATATGTGGAATTGATAAATTAAATTTAATTATTATATAGATCAATATTTGAACCAAACCAAGGATAACAAGGGAAAAGGTAAAATTACCTATTAGCCCTTGCAATTCAACTTGTCTGCCGATTTAATCAAGTAAGCTCATATGGTGTGTTTTTTTTAAATTGTTTTGTATTTAAAATTAAGAATATATATATTTAATTAAAATTTGGATTGTTTACGATTTGGTACAAAATGTGAGATTTGGATTAAATTGTAAAGAAATGAATATGAATTAATATGCTAGAATTACTCTAATGAACTTAATAAAGGTCTTGTACATATCGATATAGATTGATTACTTAGATCCAACATTTGTTGCGGACTCGAAGATACATGTGACACAGGTTTAGCTCATTTGAGTAACCTGATGTCGTTTTAAAGGTTTAGCCCAGACGAGTAACCTGACATATAAATTTACATCTTTAGCCAAGCTATTTGATGTGTCAATATAAAGGTTTAGCCCGGATGGGTAACCTAACGCGAATATATGTTCAGTTCGGACGAGCAACAGATGTGGCTAATTATTGATGATTATCAAGATCCAACATTTGTTGCGGACTCGAAGATACATGTGATATAAGTTTAGTTCAAACGAGTAAACTGATGTCATTTTAAAGGTTTAGTCAGGATAGGTGACCTGATATGTATATTTACAACTTTAGCCAAACTATTTGTTGTGCCGATATAAAATTTTAACCCAGACGGATAACCTAAGACGAATATATGTTCATCTCGGACGAGCACCAATTGTCGTTAGTACCAATGTATTCAAGTTCATTTACTAAGTTTCATCGGGTAATGTTGTTAATATAGAATGAGAAAACGAGATGATACAAAATGAATTGATGTTTAAATATGATATTATTGAATGATTTGAATATAAAGCTTTGGTATACATGTAATATTACTTATATTATTTGAATTGGTATGTCATATACTTGGCATATTACATTATTGGTTCTGTATCAAAACTCATCTTGTTGTTGTGACTTGTTATGTTAGGTAAACTTTGTCAAGTTAATTAATTTAACATGTTTAATTGTAAATTGAGGTAAGTTTCTCGTTTAAATACCTATGAATTTACTAAGCATTCGTTATGCCTACCCGTTATTTTTTCTTTTCCTATAGATTGCCAAATTGCGGAATATGTCGATTGGATCTACGAGAAGCTCACACTATCCACCTATTAACTCAGTAGTCTTTTGATCGTATTAAGACTCGATTATGTGTGGCATGTACATAGGTGTTTATAAGTGTTAGCTTGGAAGTTACTTAGTTAGAACTTTATTTAATGCTTGATTTTGGAAAAGTAAATGCTCATGAGTATATGTGTTTGCTTTGGTAACATGTTTTGATATTTTGAATAGCACTTAAATGGTATAATTGAGCATGAAATGGTATGGAAAAATGATTGTATTGAAAAGTTAAATATATTATTTGAATAGGTTGAAATTGAATAATCTGAATTGATAGCTTTTCATGCCAAATTGTGGAAATGTTGTATTGAATGGTTTGAAATGGTTAAATGTGATTATTTGGCATGTATTTGGAATGGTTTTATGCAGGTATAGTTGTGCAATTATGCACCAAACTTAAGTTTTGTACGGATGACATGAAATAGGTACTAAATGGCTAAATTTTTACCAAAACAGAGTCTTCGTCTCGACGATGTGACGTCATGACGTCGAGTGGCTTAACGTCATGACGTGACAAACTATTTGGCAACGTCACAACGTGACAAAGGTGATATCACGATGTCAACCTTAAATTTTCAAAACTTTACAATTTGATCATATTTCATGCTTGAGTCAACAAAATAGCTTTTGTAAGCTTGATTAATACTCGGATTTATTTATGTATCATATTAAGAACGTATTTAGGGCATGAATGTATGTTTGAATGACTTATTTATTGTATATTTAATGATGACATCTTGTAGCTCGGACCCAATGATCGAGTCGGATAAGGGGTGTTACAAAATCACCCCAAAATGGATGAAAAAGTTAACGTTTTTTAACTTTGCTAATGTGACATACACGTGGATTGCCACATGGATGACATGTCAGTATTAATTTAAAAAAAAAAAAAATATAAAAAAAAAAAAAAAAAATCAAAAATTATTTAGAAAATAAATTATAAAAAATATATTTTTAATATTTTTAAATTTTTAAAAAATAATTAATTAAAATGCTGAAATGTTATCCACATGGCTAGAGGTGATCATGGGTTGGGCTACCCGGCCGGCCCGACGGCCCGCCCAAAAAATGGGAGGGTTCGGGTAAAAATATAGGCCCGAAATATGGGTTTGGGCAAAAAAACAAGGGGCCGGGCCTCGGGTAAAACTTTTTTGGCTCGGGCCCGACCCGAATTATATATTAAATATATTTTTTATTTTTAATCAAATATACTTTTTAAATTTACATATTTTTTATTTTTTTTTTGTTTTAAAATTTTTTATTTAATGAAAAAAGCTAAAAAAATTAATATGGGCCGGGCTCGGATTTATCAATTTTCTTTCGGGCCGGGCTTAGACAAATTTTTAGGCCCATATTTCGGGCCGGGCCGGGCTCGGGCCTAGAAAACGGGCCTAAAATTTTGTCTGGGCCCAGCCCGACTCATGATCACCTCTACACATGGCATGTGTATGTCACGTCAACAAAGTTAACAAAAGTTAACTTTTTCACCCATTTTGGGGTGACTTGACAACAAATACAAGTTCAAGTATTAAAAGAGACAAAAATTAAATGAAGGACTAAAACAACTTTTTATAAAATTGGAGAGTTAAAAAAGTCATTATGCTTTTTTTTTATGATCCCAATAATCTATCACACATTGTATTTAAAATGAAAGAGAACCGAAAAAAATGATAAAATCATCAAATTATTTGAAATGATTTTTTCAATAAATGTGGGAAATCCATCTAATTGAAAAGTTAAAATAATTTTTAGAAAAAATTATATATATATATATATATATATATATATATATAAAAGCACAATAACTTATTTGGCTATCCAACTGAGTAAAAAAAAAATCATTTTAGTTTCTATTTAATTTTTTTTCTCTTTTAGCCTTTAAACTTACATTGTTTGTCAATCACCAAAAAATGGATGGAAAATTAATGTTTGTTAACTTTGTTAACCTGACATCCACATGGTAGTTTACGTGTATGCTATGTTAACAATTAATTATTTTTTAAAAAAATTATAAACTATTTTTTAAAATCACATCATGAACGTCACAAGTGAATTAATTCACAAACTGATTCAGAATTAATTCATTTTAGGTTTAGTCCAGTGTATCATTCTTCCAATGAATACATCTATATCTCTACCGTTAAATTTTACTTATTTCACAATTTAGTCCTTAAGTCCTAAAATCAACTTATAAAAATTACTACTCTTTTTATACATGTATCATATTTCACCATTTAGTGTAAATTTTCATGATTTTCTCACTATTTCTTTCACAATTTATTTTTAATTCAATATTTCAAACATGAACCAGAGATAAACCTTTACCTTGTAACGAAAATTGTTTACCTTTTTAGCAGATGCCCAGTAAACTAAACAGAACACTTAGGATATACAAAATTGATACAGAGGTGCATTATTATGCACTATTAATTAGATAGCACTAAAGTGCTATACAAAGAGCACAAATGTGCTAAATGAAAAGCACTAACGTGCTAATAATCAGAGAGCGCTCTAAGGTTCCTTAATGGCATGCCACTAATATCCTAGAGTTCTAATCTCGTCTACTTGGGCAAATAATATCATGCACACATATCACTTTTGCACTTATCGCATAATGCTTTTTCATACTTTACAATTTAATCCTTGCACCAATAATATGTATATTTATATCTTCACTATCTTTAATACATGTAATATATTTCTAAATTCATTATTCATCCATAATTCACTAATAATCCTTATCATGTATTTCACATATCACTTCTATATATTTTGTAATTTAGTCCTTAGCACAAAATTTCATGTAGCAATATATTTTACTTTTAGTAACACATATAACATAATTCAATACTTATTAATATTCCAAAATTCACTACAACATCAATGTTTCTCATTCTAAGTGTTATGCACTTCACTTTTCTATTTCTAATATAAAATTTCCCAAATTTACGATTTAACCCTTAATTTCCACAACTTAGGAAATAATTGTAGTTTGGATTACAAAATTCATATATTCTTTTGTTTTCCACTATATGCTTTATTATCAATATTTCCTTGTGTAACAGTCGTTTTGAGACCACAAATCAAAAGTCAAAAAAATTAGTTTAATATTATTTTATGGTCTACAGTATGATAGAAATATCGTATAAAAATTTCGTTAAGAAATTTTACCATTTACATGCCTAATTTGATAAAAAGGACTAAATTGCATTAAGTGCAAATGTTGTGTTCTAATAGCTAAAGGTATTAAATAGCTATAGAATTTTAAATTGGAGGTCCTTATATAGTAAATAGGCCATTAAAGTTCTTAGTGGATAAGTATGAAATAGTCATCATTGGAAATTGAATGAAACATTAAAGTTAATTTTGGAAATTAGTGATTAAAGTTATAATAAATAAAATAAAAAATCCATTCTCATCACCATCTACCAAAAAAAAAAGAAACCTAGCCGGTGGAATCTTGAAAATTTAGGTAAGCTTATTTTGCTCAATTAGGTATGAATCTTTGTCCCGTATTTGATAATTTTTATGTTTCCGAGATCATAGTAGCTTAATCTAGCTAGTTCGGGGATTAATTTGCAAAACTGTTAAAGTATTAGGGTTTTGTCATTGATGAATATGCTTGAATTTTGAAATTTGGTGATAGAAAATGAATGGTTGTTGTTAGATAAACAACTTTTGTAAAGAGAATTTTGATGAAATTATCGATTAAGTCTTAAATTGAAAAAGATGATAAATTTATGGTAAAATTTACGAATTTTGTGAAATACATGGGCTGCTAATAATATGTATAAAATTGGCTAGGCTTGAGTAAGGATTAAATTGTATGAATTTCATTTTTCGAGCCTAGGGATTAAATTACAAAGGAATTAAAAGTGTAGGGCAAAATGATAATTTTGCAAAAATTCCATGTTGGATTAAATTGAATGAGAATTATATTGAAATGAGTTAAATTTATTCATATAGATCCTGTTAGACCTCGTACAGAGTTAGATCGAGGGAAAGAGAAAATATATGATTAGTCACCTTTGTATTTACATATACTTGTCGAGATAAGTTCGTGTAATTAAATTGAGTATTTATATGTTTTAATTGAATCATATATATGTGATTTGTATAATTTCTATGTATTAATACCGATCGCATATCCGACGATTACCGAGTTCTGTTTGAACCTTAGGAATTCGTAAGATATAAATGACATGTTATTAGGGTTACCGATTTGGTTTGGGTCCTACATGTGTTGCAGACACACAACAGCTCGCATGAGCTTCCCGTTATTCAGCTCGCATAAGCTTCCCATTATTCAGCTCAGCGGAACTTCCCGTTTATAACTTGTATGAGCATACGTGTATATGAATTGACGGATTACAGTTAAGTACACTTCGTGTGTACTACCCGTGTATCCAACGATATTCTAAATGGTTCAACGGGCACAGCTCTATTACGAGATTATATGAGTTCGATATGAACTGTTACTGGTATTTACATGAAATACATGAAATATGATTATTTGATGAATTCAACCATGTGTGTTGGATCTTATATGTGATTTTCATGGCTAATATGTTGGTGATCATGTGTGTTTAGGCTTTTGGCCAAATTGGTTGAGATATGCTTTATTTGCTTACCTATTTTATGGATATATGGTAAGTTAAATTCTGTGTTATACGAACTTACTAAGCTTAAATGCTTACTCTGTGTTATTTTTCATGTTTTATAGTAATTTAAAAGCTCGTACAGGTTGGAAGTTGGTCGGAGCTATTTCACACTATCCATCAATCCTTTTGGTACTTTCAGTAAATTAATTTCGGTTATAATGGCATGTATAAGTTAATGTAACACCCCTTACCCGTATTCGATGTCGGAATAGGGTACGAGGCATTACCGGAATTACAAATTTATTTATCAGACATTTTATTTCATCTAGCATTTATATTTGAAATCAATCAAAATCAAACATATTGTCCCTTAAACATATTTATTTTTCTCATTTCATGTCTTACTTGAATTTATTTCTCGTCTCAACATATTTAATTACCTTTTATTTACATATTAAAGATAATCACATATTTACATGTCATGATAAATATCATTCTCTTGCCGTTTATCAAAACATAAATTAGTTAATTCATCATATCAATATTTCTCATACTATCAACTTATATTTCTTTATATCACATAATTAAAGTTATACGAACTTACCTGGCTAAATTTGCAGAAATACCAAGATTTAAGGGCATTTTGGTAATTTTCTATTTTCATCGATTTTCAACCGATCTTAATCTAAATTAATAATTTCATTCAATTTTACAATTTTCAATAATAAAATAATCCATTCCATGTAAATTGGTCATTTCCAACATTTTTACAAAACTAATCATAAAGTTTACTTTTATTCAATTTAGTCCCTGAGCCTAAAACATTACAAATTAGCCATGCTAGCTGAATATTCATACATATTTTTCCTCCTCCTCTCCATTCCACATCCTTAATGTATATAACATGCTATAAGTAACATTATCAATAATTTCATTAATTATTCATAAGTATATTCAAAACTGTCTATTTGAGTTATAGTCACTAAATTATTTATTTCCAGAGCTACAGAACTCCAAATGAAGAACCGTTAATTTTTCCTGAAACTATACTCACATATATTCTTACCATAAAATTTTCAGAATTTTTGATTTAGCCAATTAGTACAGTTTATTCTTTAAAGTCACCCCTGTTCTGCTGTCTGGCAGTTCCGACCCTTCTTCACTAAAAATTAATTATCCTTTTATATAGAATTCAGATGATGCTATAGTTTATTTATTCTAAAACTAGACTCATTAAGAAATCTAATCATATAAATTATGTTTCCAAATTATTTTTATACAATTTTTGATGATTTTTCCAAGTCAGAACAGGGGATCTCGAATTCACTCTGAACCAGTCTTACTAAAATCTAAATATCTCAAAATACAGAATTTATTTTCTTTCTCTGTTTTCTTTCATATGAAAATAGACTCAATAAGCTTTAATTTCATATCTCACTCAACTTCTAATTCCATTTCTACCATTTTTGGTGATTTTCAAAGTTACCTTACTGCTGCTGTCCCAAAACTGTTTTCTTATAACTCATTTTAATTTAATCCTGATTAAGTTTACTTATTTTCTTAACTTAATTTATACTTTGCTTCTTCTTAAATTCCTTCCATATTCAACTTGACTATCTAATATTCATATTAAAACTTTAATTTCTAATCTCTTCCAAATTAATGCCTCTAACACAGCTTATAGCATACTTTACAATTTAATCCTCTTACTAATTCTAACTTAAATTTCATTCAATTTAATCCCTGATTCATCTTTTTCTTCAACATCAACTACACTTGAAAACCTAAAAACTCAAAATATCAACTTAGTTTCATCAAAATCTTGCTTTAAAGCTTCTAAACATCAAATTAAGAGAATAGGACTTGATTGACTTACCAATTTAAACTTCAAGCTTTAAATCCCTAGTTTTTCCTTTTTCTTTTCTTTCCTTCCCCTGTTTCGTATGCTCTGTTTCTTTTGCCTATTCTGTCTCTTCCCCCCTTTTTTTTTCTTTCCTTTTGTTTGTTATATATATATATATAATATATATATATATATATAATATAATAATATAATAATATAATAATATAATAATATATAATATAATAATATAATAATATAAAATCCTTAAAAATCTCAGATTTTCTATGTTATACTGCCTCACTATACAAAATGGTATAATTACCATTTTGATCCTTCATAATTTCTTTTAATCTATAATTAAACTTTTACTTTCATTTAATTTAGTCCTTTCATTTAATTTCCTACCCAAACGTTAAAATTTTCTAACGAAAGTTTAATAATAACTTAATGACACTCCATAAATATTTTTAGAAATATTTATTGCTCACTTTATAAATTCGAGGTCTCAATACCTCGTTTTTGGCCCAATTTTTTCTAATTAATTCTTTCAGTTCACAAAATTCACTAATTTTAAAATATTCTAAAATCACACTTAACTTATAATTATCGATTAACAAAATTTTCTAACTTTTCGTCAGATTTAGTGATCTCGAATCACTGTTCCGACACTATTAAAATTGGGCTGTTACAATTCTTCCCCCCTAAAAATTTCGTCCTCGAAATTTCCTTATTATTTGGATCATGAACTTCATTATTTCTATAATTCTATAGCTCCTTTGTGCACATATTTATCTAGTTTATCATTTATATCCATTCCATATCCTTTCAGTTTGCAATTCATTTTTAATTCAATATGCGAACATACCTTATAACGAAAATTACTTACCTTTTTATAAGAGGCCCAATAGATTAAACAGAACACTTAAGATATATGAAACAAATATAAAAGTGTATTATTATTTACTATTAATCAGATAGCACTTGATGAGTACCAAAGTGTTATTATCAGAATGAGCTAGAGTCCCTTAATAATATACCACTAATATCCTAGTAGATCTAATCTCATTTACTTGAGCAAATTGCATTATGCATACATATCATTTTTTTTCAATTCCAATTTCATTTTCAATTTATTCACAACTAAATTTAATTTTACTTCATCATCAATACAATTCAATAATACTTATCCATCACTTAATTCAATTTCCATTTAATTCAACAATAACACTTACCTCATATTTCACTTACTATACACATAATTTAAATTTAATATTTACTATTAAATAATAGACATCAAACATGAAATAATATAAGTCATATGTGTTAATTTATACTTTAAATTTTATACCTCAACAATAGTCTTTCATCAAATAGCATCATATATCTATATTATCTAATCAAATTATGAACCTTGGTTCAAGTTTTCAATTTTATATCTCAATTTCAATTTACATTTCAATTCCTAATTCCACTTTTCCATACTTTCATAGTTCAACTGATCAAATTCAATCGATTTTCTCATTTCGTTTATTCAACAGATTTCAATATCCATAATTCGATATTTTAGAAAATTCATGAACCTTAAGTTACTCACATTTCAATTCAATTCACAATTCAACTCATAATGTCTTTCTTTCTTTCTTTTTCTTTTTTTTTTGTAGTACGGTCAATCAAATTTATTTAATTTTCTCATTTCAGTTATTCACCCTATTAACAATCCAGACTTTGACGGATACACGGATTCCAACCCAAACACACCAGTACGGCACATTGTGCCTAAAACGGTACATAGTACCTGATCAGTATACGACACATAAGTGCCTTAAACGACACACGAGGTGCCTGAAATACGACACATAAAGTGCCTGATACGACACACGAGGTGCCTGATACGACACATAAAGTGCTTGATTTACGACACATAAAGTGCCTGATCGACAAAGCCGATAAATCCCGCACTCTTCCAAATCCTATGGCATGCCAATTATATTCGACTAGTCCGACAAGTTAATAGGGAAATCAATTCTCATTTTAAATTCACTTAATATTCATATCTATCCCTATTAACAAGATTCGGATTTTGGCGGATACACGGATTCCAACCAATCACACCAAAATAATGAAATCCTCCCAAACACACCAATATATCACATCCTCCCAAACATACCAGTATATCATATCCTCCCAAACACACCAATAAAGCATTAAATGCCTCTTCGGATAAACCGAAGAATATAGTACATTATATCTCCTCATCATATCACAAATCCTATGGCATGCCATTTGTATCCAATCTAGTCCGATAACCAAGTTCTTTTCCATTTCTATCAGTATACAATTCAGTACCAATACATATTTCAATATTCACATATAATCAGACTTCGATTCATTCCAACCACTTTTCAATCAATAAACGATTCATATATTTACAAATATTCATAATTTAATGCATTTTTATTCAATTCGTATTTTTAATTTATTATCCAATCAAATTAAAATCATTAATTACTTTTCAATCAATATACATTTCAATTAACTCACATATTTTCTTTATTTAATTTACCTTCAAATATTCAAATAATTCATATTCAGTTACGTAATTTAAATAACTTCTAAATTCCAGTTCATTCTATTTTCACTTCCTATTTCAATCAGTTTTCACAATATTGCAGTAATTCATTACATCATAATTTCATATTTAATGCAATACACATAACAATATTCATAACTTCACAATTCAATTCAGTACACAAAATAATATTCAGTATTCCATAATTCAGTTCAGTATCAGTCTCAATTTTCAGTACCCAATCTTAAATTTATCATTTTACTAAATACTTACCTTAAAATACTATCACACATAATTAATAAATTACACATGATAATGATAAAGTTTGAATAATAGTGATACAAATATCATCAAAGTCTGGAGATATCACATTATATTTTAAGTTATATATTAATAATGGCATACATTTCTAGACTTCACACATTACGTCTGGTCCGAGAACCGACTAAACCTAAGCTCTGATACCACTAAATGTAACACCCCTTACCCGTATTCGATGTCGGAAAAGGGTACGAGGCATTACCGGAATTACACAATTTATTTATCAGACATTTTATTTCATCTAGCATTTATATTTGAAATCAATCAAAATCAAACATATTATCCCTTAAACATATTTATTTTTCTCATTTCATGTCTTACTTGAATTTATTTCTCATCTCAACATATTTAATTACCTTTTATTTACATATTAAAGATAATCACATATTTACATGTCATGATAAATATCATTCTCTTGCCGTTTATTCATAAACATAAATTAGTTAATTCATCATATCAATATTTCACATACTATCAACTTATATTTCTTTATATCACATAATTAAAGTTATACGAACTTACTGGCTAAATTTGCAGAAATACCAAGATTTAAGGGCATTTTGGTAATTTCTATTTCCATCGATTTTCAACCGATCTTAATCTAAATTAATAATTTCATTCAATTTTGCAATTTTCAATAATAAAAAATCCATTCCATGTAGATTGGTCATTCCAACATTTTTACAAAACTAATCATAAAGTTTACTTTTATTCAATTTAGTCCCTGAGCCTAAAACATTACAAATTAGCCATGCTAGCTGAAATTCATACATTTTCCTCCTCCTCCTCTCCATTCCACATCCTTAATGTATATAACATGCTATAAGTAACATTATCAATAATTTCATTAATATTCATAAGTATATTCAAAACTGTCCATTTGAGTTATAGTCACTAAATTATTTATTTCCAGAGCTACAGAACTCCAAATGAAGAACCGAATTTTTCTGAAACTAGATTCACATATCTTCTTCCATAAAATTTTCAGAATTTTTTATTTAGCCAATTAGTACAGTTTATTCTTTAAAGTCACCCCTATTGCTGTCTGGCAGTTCCGACCCTTCTTCACTAAAAATTAATTATCTTTTTATATAGAATTTATATGATGTTATGATTTATTTCTTCTAAAACTATACTCATTAAGGAATCTAACCATATAAATTATGTTCCCAAATTATTTTTATACAATTTTTGATGATTTTTCCAAGTCAGAACAGGGGATCTCGAATTCACTCTGAACCAGTCTTACCAAAATCTAAATATCTAAAAATACAGAATTTATTTTCTTTCTCTGTTCTTTCATATGAAAAATAGACTCATAAGCTTTAATTTCATATCTCACTCAACTTCTAATTCCATTTCTACCATTTTTGGTGAGTTTTCAAAGTTACCGTACTGCTGCGGTCCCAAAACTGTTTTCTTATAACTCATTTACAATTTAATCCTGATTAAGTTTACTTATTTTCTTAACTTAATTCATACTTGCTTCTTCTTAAATTCCTTCCATATTCAACTTAACTATCTAATATCATATTAAAAACTTTAATTTCTAATTTCTTCCAAATTAATCCCTCTAACAGCTTATAGCATACTTTACAATTTAATCCTCTTACTAATTCTAACTTAAATTTCATTCAATTTAATCCCTGATTCATCTTTTTCTTCAACATCAACTACACTTGAAAACCTAAAAACTCTCAAAATATCGACTTAGTTTCATCAAAATCTTGCTTTAAAGCTTCTAAAACATCAAATTAAGAGAATAGGACTTGATTGACTTACCAATTTAAACTTCAAGCTTTAAATCCCTAGTTTTCCTTTTTCTTTTCTTTCCTTCTCCCTGTTTCGTATGCCTCTGTTTCTTTTGCCTATTCTGTTCTCTTTCCCCCCCCCTTTTTTTCTTTCCTGTTGTTTGTTTATAATATAATAATATAATATAATAATATAATAATATAAATAATCCTTAAAAATCTCAGATTTTCTATGCTAAGCCTCACTATACAAATAGTAATTACCATTTGATCCTTCATAATTTCTTTTAATCTATAATTGAACTTTTACTTTCATTTCAATTTAGTCCTTTTCATTTAATTTCCTACCCAAACGTTAAAATTTTCTAACGAAAGTTTAATAATAACTTAATGACACTCCATAAATATTTTTAGAAATATTTATGGCTCACTTGATAAATTCGAGGTCTCAATACCTCGTTTTTGGCCCAATTTTTTCTAATTAATTCTTTCAGTTCACAAAATTCACTAATTTTAAAAATTTCTAAATCACACTTAACTTATAATTATCGATTAACAAAATTTTCTAACTTTTTGTCAGATTTAGTGATCTCGAATCACTGTTCCGACACTATTAAAATTGGGCTGTTACAATTCTTCCCCCCTAAAAAATTTCGTCCTCGAAATTTCCTTATTATTTGGATCATGAACTTCATTATTTCTATAATTCTATAGCTCCTTTGTGCACATATTTATCTAGTTTATCATTTATATCCATTCCATATCCTTTCAATTGCAATTCATTTTTAATTCAATATTGCGAACATACCTTATAACGAAAATTACTTACTTTTTTATAAGAGCCCAATAGATTAAACAGAACACTTAAGATATATGAAACAAATATAAAAGTGTATT